>JAEOAD010000036.1:13186666-14435833 GCA_036365145.1 Orientallactaga sibirica
GAGAACACTTGTTCATCACAAGATTCTAGTCCAGTGTGCTTCCTGGATCAGAGAGAGCATTACTAACTGCTTGCTTAAAAGAAACTTTTGCTTCAAGGCAGCTAATACCACCAGGGAAGTTGAGATGCCTGAAATCTTTTTGCATAGATCAAGGAAGGAGGAGTGTTGGTGTGACTCACTCACTAACCCTACCTGGCCCCCCTAGAAAGATCAGAAGACATTTGCTTTGAGACGTACAGTGGTGAGGGACGTGCTCCTCTCTCAAAGACACGGCCACAGCTTTCTACCCAGGCCCAGTGCTTCTGAGGGTTGTTGTACAGGAACAGCCTCCTCCCTTGTGATATAGCTATTTCCTCCTGATTGAAATGTTCTGGAACCCAGGGAGCTCCACAGCTGCAGCTTCCATGAGTTTCCACCAATGCTGGGTGGGATTTTTGGTGATGCAGCTGTCATTGAGTCATCCATGCTCCTGTAAGTAGCCCCAGTAAACTCACTGGTTCACTGAGATAGACTTGGGTGGAATTCTTTCTTTGGCTTGTCGTCGGTTCTGTAATCTGGAGTGAATGGACATTTGTTATTGTCTATTCAGGAAAAGTCATATGACATTTGTTTTTTTTGTGTGTGTGTGGCAGGAGGAATGATGGCTATATCCATTCCCAGGGACAGTCTGGGAAGAAGAATTGTCTATACACCAAACATGTAATTGATCATCAGATCCTGGGACCAAAGCAGATAGACAGCCTCCATGGCCCTACATGATAGAGCAAAGAAACAAAACTCTAAAGGAAGCCATCAGTACAGTGTTGTACTCAACTCCCACATCTAACTCTCAGATGGGAACTGGAACACGATAGAAGATGAACATTCCAACCACCTCAGTTTGGTGTAGAAGGTGGAGGGATCTTGGGGAATGAAAACAGATGATTAGAAGTTTAATGCAATGGAGGCTTCAGGTCATCAGCCCACATAGCTTCTTTTCTTATGCATGATGTTTCAGTCACCTTCAATAACTGAGATGAATTTTCAAACCAGGCACAGTTAATGGGAGGAATGGCATTTATTTGAAGCTTACAGATCCAGGGGACATTCCATAATGGCCAAATAAGTTTGCCCACAGAGAGAAAAACCACCACCAAAAGCAAGAAAGCACACTCCAGGAACCCCAGGCACAGCTCAAGCACTTTGCATATCTATTGATTGGAATTCAGAATCCCCACCTTAAGATTGGACTCTAGGATCCACCCACAGTGACACTTTTTCCAGCCAGGCAAATGGAAATCCAAGAAGCTTTAATAAACCCCCGAATCAATTTGGGGACATCCATTCAAACTACCACATTTGGTACATGAAGTGCTTGGAAATCTGTCTTCATCTGATAAAGAAACTTAAAATATTTTTTGAAATAGAATCTCACTTTATAGCTGTTGTAGTCAGCTCCATGTTGCTGGGATGAACATCCAAACCAGGCAGAGGAGTTTACAGGAGGAAGCTTACAGATCCAGGGGAAAGTTCTATCAGTGGTAGAAAAAGCTGCTTCCACATATCCAAGTAGAGAGGAATGATTACCAACCAGCAAACACCAAAAGCAGCAAACACAACTGGCAGCAGACAGCAGGGACCCAGGCAGAACTCAAACTGCTTTGCATTCCTTAGGGCCTGGAAATCAGATCTGCCCCCAAACATGCCTTAAGGCTGGACCCCACAATATGCCCCCCCACCCCAGTGACACCTCTTCCAGGCAGACAGCTGGAACTCCAAGTTACAAGTTTTAATAAAACACTTGCGTCTATGAGAGACACACATTCAAGCTACCACATTCTGGACATTACCCCCAATAGACTCATAATTATCTCATATTGCAAACTGCATTCAGTTCAACTTTAAAGGTCCCCATAGTTTTTACCAACTTAAGATTGCTCCAAAGCCCCAAGTCTCATCTGTGATGACTTTCCTAACTGTGAGTCTTGTAAAATCAAAACAAGTTACATACTGAAAGTGGGGTGTTATTGCAATGAATCTGACCATTTGGATTTTGGTCTTTTGTTACTTTTGTTTTGGAGGAATGGGCATGGACTTGGTACTTAAAACTGAAGACACCTTCCAGAGCAGTAAGGCAAGTTTTATGGACTATTCTGGTGAGAGTTTGAAAATGCTAAATGAAGTGAGAATTGTATTTGGAGGCTTTGCTTATGAACTTTCAAAGGGGAAGGAAAGACCACAAAAAACTTTGTTGGGCCTGGGCTACTGGCATAAAGGCTGTCTGCATGCTGATATACATGACTAGATAGTTTAATCAAGGTTGAACTTGAAAGTAATTTGATATTCTCAGTAGAAGATATAAAACATAAGATTTAAAGTTGGAAAAATTAAAACAAGTTTAAAATTAGTGGCACTGAAACAGGTTTTAGGTTACTGAAGCTGCTATTGTTAAGGATGGTGTGATGGTTTGATTCAGGTGACCCCCATAAACTTAGGTGTTCTGAATGCTAGGTTCCCAGCTAATGGAGATTTGGAATTAACACCTCCTGGGGGAAGTGTATTGTTGGGGGCAGGATTGTGGGTATTATAGCCAGCTCCCCCTTGCTAGCGTTAGGCACACTCTCCTGTTGCGGTTGTCCACCTGATGTTGGCCAGGGGTGACATCCACCCTCTGCTCATACCATTGTTTTCCCCTGCCATTGTGGAGCTTCCCCTCAAGTCTGTAAGGCAAAATAAATCTTTTTTCCCCAAAAGATGCTCTTGGTCCAGGTGATTTCTGCCAGCAATGAGAACCTGACTGCAACAGATGGCCAATTGCTTTACAATGAAACAATGGAAAGGATGCCTGAGGTGCTTCCACCTAGGAGAGACTAAATTAACAGGAATGCAAACTCTTTTAAAAGGAGATGACTGAGGGCAGGAGAGATGGATCAGCAGTTAAGGTGCCTGCTTGCAAAGCCCAAGAATGCTTGCTCAGATCTCCAGGTCCCACGTATAGCCAGATGCAAAAGTTACACAAGCGTGCAATGTCGCACATGCGCACAAGGGGGCACATGCTTCTGGAGTTCATTCACAGTGGCTGAAAGGCCCTAGCGCACCCATTCCCTCTGCCTCTTCCTTTTTCTCTGTCTCTCACTCTCTCTCTCTCTCTCTCTCAAATTAAAAAAAAAAAGGTGGTGACTGAAAGATGACCTGCTCTTCAAGGTCATGATTTATTTCCTTAAAGTGGCTGTGTCACTGCACACCTGGTATTGGTTTTGGAAACATGAAAAATACATGGAAGTGGGTCATGAAGTGCTCATGGCTCCAGAAGCTGCTGCTGAAGCACTGCATATGAGGCAGAGTGTGTTGTCCCTGATATTGAGGCCAGTGAGGCCATTGTCTGAAATTAAATAGGGTCTTAGCTGATATGAGGCACGAAAAACAGGATATTCCTGTTTTAAAGGCTGGAAAGGCCAGTGTATGGAGTTGAAGATGGACCATGGTTTGCAATGGAGACCAGAAGATATTTTGGATAAACCAGATCTGTGCAAGTGCTACCATGCAGCTCATATTGAGATAGGATTGTGACAGAGTGAAAGGAGGAATGACTTTTACTCCGAGCCCTGCACTGTGGGGCTGGACAGACAACACTTATCCTTTTGGGGAAGGGAAAAAAGAATGTGTTTTCAATTGTCAAGGGGTACTGCATGCTGTTAAGCTGGAATATATATGTATATACATTAAATATTTTATATATTTGCAAGGAGAGAGAGAGATGGTGAATGAGAGAGGGTAGGGAATGGGCATGGCAGGGCCTCTTACCACTGCAAATGAACTCCAGATGCATGTGCCACTTTGTGCATCTCATTTTACATGGGTACTGGAAGCAACATATTCTGTAAACTTTATTTGAGAAAGGATCTTGCTATGTAGCCCAGGCTGGCCTCACATTTGTGATCTTTCTGCCCCAGTCTCTCAAGGGTTGAGATCACAGTTGTATGCCACCACACCTGGCTCTGGAAGCAATATGTATCATACTGGGGTGTGCTTGTCTGATATACTTATAGAGTGGCTAAAAGGGTGCTAATTTTGGGAGTACATACTTCATCTGGCAAAGCTGGAACACAATCTGTTCTGCCATCTGTGACTCAGACTGAGAGGTGGATTGGTGCTGGTGACAGTCCCTTCTAGGAGAATCACAAGGTCAACTACAAAGGTTTTGGAGCAAATGCATTTCTTCTTTGTCAGATAACTAGTTTCCCTTTGAGAAAGAGATGTGACTAGCTCTACGCTACAGAAGACCCTGATGCCCAATTAAGGAAGTTAGGTCACCAGTCAGTGAGCTACTTGCTTTGAGATGGATGTTATTTGACCCATCAAGCCACTGAGGCAGGTCACCACACACTGCAGACAGGTTTGTGTGTGTGTGTGTGTGTGTGTGTGCGCGCGCGCGCGTGTGCACGCATATGGATGCTACAGGTCAATGTTGGGTGTCTTCTTCCTCTATAGCTTTTCCACCTTGATTTTATGAGACATGACCTTAATGAATCTGGAACTTGCTGGTCTGGCTAGATAAACTGGCCAGCTAGTCCAGGGGAGTCCTCCCTTCTCTCTTACCAGCACTGAGACTACACGCATGCACCACCACATCAGACATATAATGTGGATGCTACGGATCCAAACGCAGGTCCTCATGCTTATAAGGCAAGCACTTAACCTTCTGAGGCATCTTCCTATCCCCCTTTCTGTCGTTTTTAAAAAAATATTTTTATTTATTTGAGAGAGAGAGAGAGAGAAAGGCAACTAGAGAGAGAGAGAGAGAGAGAGAGAGAGAGAGAGAATGGGCATGCCAAGGCCTCTAGCCACTGCAAATGAACTCCAGATACATGTGCCACCTTGTGCATTTGGCTTACGTAGGTCCTGAGGAATTGAACTTGGATCCTTTGGCTTTGCAGGCAAATGCCCTAACCACTAAGCCATCTCTCCAGCCTCCTTTTGTTGTTTGAGACAGGGTCTTGGTATATAGCTAAGGCTCTGGCTGCCTGAAAATTTCTGTGTAAACCAGGTTGACCTAAAATTCACAGAGACCCTCCTTCCTCTGCCTCTTGAGTTTTGTAATTATAGATCTGTGCCACATTCAAGAATGTGATCTTCCCTGTGATTTAAATTGTCTTTTGCCCATAGCTTATCTAATGGGCTCATAGACACCATGATGGCTATGCAGGCAGGCACTAGAGCTATCTATGTTCTTAATAATGTGGATTTTCCTGACCAAGGCTGATCTTGCTTCTTTTGTGTTTTACTAAAAAATGTCATACATGTCCATAACGTATTTCTTAATTTTTTATTTATTTACTACAGACAGAGAGGGGGAGGGAGGAAGGAAGAGACAAAGAGAGAGAGACACACACACACAAACAGAGAGAGAATGGGCATTCCAGGGCCTCCAGCCACTGCAAACAAACTCCAGATGCATATGCCACCCTGTGCATCTGGCTTATGTGGCACGTGGAGAATCAAACCTGGGTTCTTCAGCTTTGCAGGCAAGTGCCTTAGCTGCTAAGACATTTCCCCAGCCCTCCATAATGTGTTTCAATTATAATCACCTCTTATTTTCTTTTGTCCCTTCTCTCCCATATCCCTCCCACACAAGCCCTTCCTCTTTTCTAGTTCTTCTAGATTGATGTCTCTCTTTTTTTTTTTTTTTTTGCCTCCCTCTGTCATCCATGATTACATGTTGATGGGCCCGCTATTGTGCAGGTTACAGCATCTGCTGTGAGGTCATGAATGCAATGTCCAGAAGACAGCATACCAAAGCACTCCTCCCCATCCTCTGGGTCTCACATTCTTTCCACCACTTCTTCCACAACGTTCGCTGAGCATTGGTGAGGAGGGCTGGAGATGTAGCTCAGTAGTAGGTCATTTGCCTTAGTATGCATGAGACCCTGGGCTCCATTCCTAACCCTGAAATAAAAAAATAAATAGAAATGAGATTCATAATGTACATTAAGATGATGAGTCACCAGTACCCATTTTAGCCTTATGACCAATTGAAAAATAGGAACTCCTCTAACTTCTGCTTATATTTTCTCCTTGTGGTGTTATATGTATATTTCTGTCTGTTTGAAGTAATCACTTCTGTTTCTTTTTGTATTTTAAAAATATTTCTATTTATTTGTGAGAAGAAAAAGAGATAGATAGATAAATAGACAATGGACATGCCAGAGGCTCTTGCTGCTGCAAATGAACTCTAGATGCATTCAGCACTGTGTGTATATCTGGCTTTATGTGGGTACTAGAGAATCACACCTGGACCATCAGGCTTTGCAAGCAAGTTCCTTCAATCTCAGAACCACTTCTCCAGCCAGTCTGTTTATTTTTCTCTACTATTTTATAGAGAACCAACTAGTGATGAGTATCTGAGCAATTTAGTCCACAAGATACAGAATATTGAGATAGGATTGTGACAGAGTGAAAGGAGGAATGACTTTTACTCCGAGCCCTGCACTGTGGGGCTGGACAGACAACCCTTATCCTTTTGGGGAAGGGAAGAAAGAATGTGTTTTCAATTGTCAAGGGGTACTGCATGCTGTTAAGCTGGAATATATATGTATATACATTAAATATTTTATATATTTGCAAGGAGAGAGAGATGGTGAATGAGAGAGGGTAGAGAATGGGCATGGCAGGGCCTCTTACCACTGCAAATGATCTCCAGATGCATGTGCCACTTTGTGCATCTCATTTTACATGGGTACTGGGGAATCAAACCTGGGCAGTCAGGCTTTACAAGCAAGTGCCTCTAATCACTGACCCATCTCTCCAACCCATGCTGGAATATATTTATGGCCTATCATCTTCCTGGTGTCCTCAGACCTTCAGGACAAGGTGGAGTGGGCTCTGCCAGGACTGCCTCTGCACAACCCACTTTACTCTGATGTCTTTGCCCACTAGACACATTTCCAGTTCAGCAGGAGCCTGTCCTGGCTCTTCAGGGTCATGTCTCTGCCAGTGGGCTGAAGAGAACCCTTTCTGTCTCCATTCTACCTTCTGATACAGCCAGCAAGGTGAGGGGGCATCCAGTGGCCAGGATGGTGTGCCCAAGCAGGACCCTGTGCACAGTATGTGTGTACCATCTCAAAATAGTTGGGTTTTGGAACATAGGGTACTGAGGACCTGTTATTCCCAGAGTGGGTCCTTGTGCATGTATCTCACAGGGCAGAGCCAAGCACACACTGAAGCCCTGGGCCCAGAGCCTGTGCTACACACATCAGATCACCTTTTCTTTAGTTTTTCAAATTAAGTTATTTTGACAATTTTATACATATGATGAATATTGATAGTATTCATCCCTATTACCTTCTTTTTTACTCCTTTTCCACTTCTTCAGAACCCCTTCTTCCTAAGTAGTTTCTCTTATAATTTGATGTCTCTCTTTTTTTTTTTTTTTGCCTCCCTCTGTCATCCATGATTACATGTTGATGGGCCCGCTATTGTGCAGGTTACAGCATCTGCTGTGAGGTCATGAATGCAATGTCCAGAAGACAGCATACCAAAGCACTCCTCCCCATCCTCTGGGTCTCACATTCTTTCCACCACTTCTTCCACAACGTTAAGCTGAGCATTGGTGAGGAGGGCTGGAGATGTAGCTCAGTAGTAGGTCATTTGCCTTAGTATGCATGAGACCCTGGGCTCCATTCCTAACCCTGAAATAAAAATATAAATAGAAATGAGATTCATAATGTACATTAAGATGATGAGTCACCAGTACCCATTTTAGCCTTATGACCAATTGAAAAATAGGAACTCCTCTAACTTCTGCTTATATTTTCTCCTTGTGGTGTTATATGTATATTTCTGTCTGTTTGAAGTAATCACTTCTGTTTCTTTTGTATTTTAAAAATATTTCTATTTATTTGTGAGAAGAAAAAGAGATAGATAGATAAATAGACAATGGACATGCCAGAGGCTCTTGCTGCTGCAAATGAACTCTAGATGCATTCAGCACTGTGTGTATATCTGGCTTTATGTGGGTACTAGAGAATCACACCTGGACCATCAGGCTTTGCAAGCAAGTACCTTTATCCATTGAGCTATCTTATTTTTGTATTGTTTTGTTTGAAGCAGGGTCTCACTCTCAACCAGTCTGATCTGGAATTCATTCTGTAGCCCAGGCTGGCCTCAAACTCCATACAATCTTCCTACTAAGCCTTCTGAGTGCAGGGATTAAAGGCATGCACCACCTAGCCTGGCTAGGACCTATCATTTTAATTTTTTAGAATATAAGGAAGGTAAGAAGTACATTTAGGGTTGGAGGGCAGGAGGTGAAGGCAGAGGCAGGAGGGTTGCTGTGAATTAAAGGCCAGCTTGAGCTATGGAGTGAGACCCTATCTCAAGAAACAAACCAAACAAATATCCAGTTGTAATGTTTGGTAGAATACACACACACAGGCACG
Organism: Orientallactaga sibirica; assembly: GCA_036365145.1. Taxonomy (NCBI): domain Eukaryota; kingdom Metazoa; phylum Chordata; class Mammalia; order Rodentia; family Dipodidae; genus Orientallactaga; species Orientallactaga sibirica. Next base: position 13,195,084 of record JAEOAD010000036.1, read on the forward strand.
CATGCACACACACATGCACGCACACATGTATTTTAAATGCATCTATTCCTTTTTGAAAGGCTCTTGAGTCAGCATGTTTTAAGTCCAGCAATAATGGACATGGTCTGTCCAGGTACTTCTTTTAGACTCCCAAACCAGTCTAGGCAGTTCACTCCATGGCAGACGCTGGGCTTTGTAATTGGATGGAAATGGGGTGGTTCAGCAAAATGCAAAAGTCAGGCCAGTTGATGTCACCTGGAGAACTGTGGCTATGGCAGTGCTGCTTATGGAGAGCTTGATTCAGCCTCTCTTTGAGGGAGCTGCCCTGGCTCTCTGGCGATCACATGCAAATCCTGAACCTTAGAGCCTGATTAGGGCCTGGGCGGCACAGTTCCTGCACCATCTGCTGGCTGGTGAGTAAATGCTGAGCAAGGGGAAAAGTGACCAAGCAGAAGGAGCCACTGGTCAGGAGGCCCCAAGTCACCGCCTGTGCCTCCTTCATGTCTCCTGGGTATGTGGGTGCTGTAGCCAACAGTGTTTTGTCTGAGGGCCTAGGGTGGCTAGCAGGAGAGGTGACACGTTAAGTGCTGGCATCTCAGGATGAGGACAGGGCAAAGATCTCTCTAGCCTCCTGACAAAAAATATGGTCCTTCTGGAGAGTTAGAAGAGGGTCACCATTTGACCACAGCCCTCAGTGCCACTGCTGTCCCCCTGTACGCTCAGCCTGTGACACAGGGTTCTCAGCCGCTGGAAGTGCTTACATTGGGAAGCTTTTGAGTTGCTCTCAGCTTGAGCTCACCTTACACCACAGAAGCTCGAGTGTGGTGGGTGAGGTAGCACCTGACGAAGTGTGTGCTAACAGGATGTGATGATGCATGTCTGTCTCAGGAGGTAGAGGAGGAGGATTGCAGGGAGTTCAAGGTCAGCCTGGCCTATAAAGTGAGACCTGTCTCAAAAAAAACAACTAAAAATCTAATGCAGTGGGGGTGGTACAGTGTATACTTGTGTACCAGTACTATGTACATAATTCAAGGGATTGAAGGTAGGGAGGGTCTGAGAGACTTGGATAGGGCCCAAGTCCTCAGAGATGTGGGTCCTGAGGCAGGAGTCTGGGTAAGAGGGAAACCAGGGGCCCAGGGAATGGGAATGAACTGGAAAGGAGTTAGAGAGATGTTGTCACATTTTTTTTTTTTTTTGCCTCCCTCTGTCATCCATGATTACATGTTGATGGGCCCGCTATTGTGCAGGTTACAGCATCTGCTGTGAGGTCATGAATGCAATGTCCAGAAGACAGCATACCAAAGCACTCCTCCCCATCCTCTGGGTCTCACATTCTTTCCACCACTTCTTCCACAACGTTAAGCTGAGCATTGGTGAGGAGGGCTGGAGATGTAGCTCAGTAGTAGGTCATTTGCCTTAGTATGCATGAGACCCTGGGCTCCATTCCTAACCCTGAAATAAAAAAATAAATAGAAATGAGATTCATAATGTACATTAAGATGATGAGTCACCAGTACCCATTTTAGCCTTATGACCAATTGAAAAATAGGAACTCCTCTAACTTCTGCTTATATTTTCTCCTTGTGGTGTTATATGTATATTTCTGTCTGTTTGAAGTAATCACTTCTGTTTCTTTTGTATTTTAAAAATATTTCTATTTATTTGTGAGAAGAAAAAGAGATAGATAGATAAATAGACAATGGACATGCCAGAGGCTCTTGCTGCTGCAAATGAACTCTAGATGCATTCAGCACTGTGTGTATATCTGGCTTTATGTGGGTACTAGAGAATCACACCTGGACCATCAGGCTTTGCAAGCAAGTTCCTTCAATCTCAGAACCACTTCTCCAGCCAGTCTGTTTATTTTTCTCTACTATTTTATAGAGAACCAACTAGTGATGAGTATCTGAGCAATTTAGTCCACAAGATACAGAATATTGAGATAGGATTGTGACAGAGTGAAAGGAGGAATGACTTTTACTCCGAGCCCTGCACGGTGGGGCTGGACAGAGATGACACTTATCCTTTTGGGGAAGTGAAGAAAGAATGTGTTTTCAATTGTCAAGGGGGTACTGCATGCTGTTAAGCTGGAATATATATGTATATACATTAAATATTTTATATATTTGCAAGGAGAGAGAGATGGTGAATGAGAGAAGGTAGGGAATGGGCATGGCAGGGCCTCTTACCACTGCAAATGATCTCCAGATGCATGTGCCACTTTGTGCATCTCATTTTACATGGGTACTGGGGAATCAAACCTGGGCAGTCAGGCTTTACAAGCAAGTGCCTCTAATCACTGACCCATCTCTCCAACCCATGCTGGAATATATTTATGGCCTATCATCTTTTCTTCTTCTTCTTTTTTTTTTTTTTTGCCTCCCTCTGTCATCCATGATTACATGTTGATGGGCCCGCTATTGTGCAGGTTACAGCATCTGCTGTGAGGTCATGAATGCAATGTCCAGAAGACAGCATACCAAAGCACTCCTCCCCATCCTCTGGGTCTCACATTCTTTCCACCACTTCTTCCACAACGTTAAGCTGAGCATTGGTGAGGAGGGCTGGAGATGTAGCTCAGTAGTAGGTCATTTGCCTTAGTATGCATGAGACCCTGGGCTCCATTCCTAACCCTGAAATAAAAAAATAAATAGAAATGAGATTCATAATGTACATTAAGATGATGAGTCACCAGTACCCATTTTAGCCTTATGACCAATTGAAAAATAGGAACTCCTCTAACTTCTGCTTATATTTTCTCCTTGTGGTGTTATATGTATATTTCTGTCTGTTTGAAGTAATCACTTCTGTTTCTTTTGTATTTTAAAAATATTTCTATTTATTTGTGAGAAGAAAAAGAGATAGATAGATAAATAGACAATGGACATGCCAGAGGCTCTTGCTGCTGCAAATGAACTCTAGATGCATTAGTACCTTTATCCATTGAGCTATCTTATTTTTGTATTGTTTTGTTTGAAGCAGGGTCTCACTCTCAACCAGTCTGATCTGGAATTCATTCTGTAGCCCAGGCTGGCCTGTAACTCACTGAGGTCCTCCTGTCTCACCCTCCTGAATGCTAGAATTGTAGGCGTGACCCACCACATCCAACTTGTAAGCATGCTTTTTATGTCTTTTAACAACATCTGTTTCTCAAAAGAAAAAAGAAAAGATAGAAAAAGAATTGTCTTTGTAAACTGGAGCCACTAATTAAAAATCAGTGGAGATACTTTTGGCTAAAATGTATTTCATGTGCTGGGTATTGTGGTTGTAACAGTAGCAGGTGGAGGCAGGAGAATCAGGAGCTCGAGGCCACCATCAACTACATAGAGAGTTTGAGGTTAGCCTGAGCTACACGAGACTCTTTGTTTATCTTAAAACAAGAGAAATATCAGATGATGGTGTGATGGTGCATATCTGTAATCCCAGCACTTGGGAGGCTGAGGCAGGAGGGTTGCTGTGAATTAAAGGCCAGCTTGATCAGATGGAGTGAAACAGACCAAACAAATATCCTCAAGAAACAAACCAAACAAATATTCCTTTTGAAAGGCCAGTTGTTTTAATGTTTGTCTGTCCAGGTACTTCTTTTAGACTCCCAAACCAGTCAGGCAGTTCATGCACATGGCACGCTGGGCATGGAAATGGGGTGTTCAGCAAAATGCAAAAGTCAGGCCAGTTGATGTCACCTGAGAACTGTGGCTATGGCAGTGCTGCTTATGGAGAGCTTGAGACTTTAGGGAGCTGCTCTGGAGAAACATGCATCCAGTTGTAATGTTTGGTAGAATTGCACACACACATGAGACACATGTATTTTAAATGCATCTATTCCTTTTGAAAGGCTCTTGAGTCAGCATGTTTTAAGTCCAGCAATAATGGACATGGTCTGTTTTAGACTCCCAAACCAGTCTAGGCAGTTCACTCCATGGCAGACGCTGGGCTTTGTAATTGGATGGAAATGGGGTGGTTCAGCAAAATGCAAAAGTCAGGCCAGTTGATGTCACCTGGAGAACTGTGGCTATGGCAGTGCTGCTTATGGAGAGCTTGATTCAGCCTCTCTTTGAGGGAGCTGCCCTGGCTCTCTGGCGATCACATGCAAATCCTGAACCTTAGAGCCTGATTAGGGCCTGGGCGGCACAGTTCCTGCACCATCTGCTGGCTGGTGAGTAAATGCTGAGCAAGGGGAAAAGTGACCAAGCAGAAGGAGCCACTGGTCAGGAGGCCCCAAGTCACCGCCTGTGCCTCCTTCATGTCTCCTGGGTATGTGGGTGCTGTAGCCAACAGTGTTTTGTCTGAGGGCCTAGGGTGGCTAGCAGGAGAGGTGACACGTTAAGTGCTGGCATCTCAGGATGAGGACAGGGCAAAGATCTCTCTAGCCTCCTGACAAAAAATATGGTCCTTCTGGAGAGTTAGAAGAGGGTCACCATTTGACCACAGCCCTCAGTGCCACTGCTGTCCCCCTGTACGCTCAGCCTGTGACACAGGGTTCTCAGCCGCTGGAAGTGCTTACATTGGGAAGCTTTTGGAGTTGCCTCAGCTTGAGCTCACCTTACACCACAGAAGCTCGAGTGTGGTGGGTGAGGGTAGCACCTGACGAGAAGTGTGTGCTAACAGGATGTGATGATGCATGTCTGTCTCAGGAGGTAGAGGGAGGAGGATTGCAGGGAGTTCAAGGTCAGCCTGGCCTATAAAGTGAGACCTGTCTCAAAAAAAACAACTAAAAATCTAATGCAGTGGGGGTGGTACAGTGTATACTTGTGTACCAGTACTATGTACATAATTCAAGGGATTGAAGGTAGGGAGGGTCTGAGAGACTTGGATAGGGCCCAAGTCCTCAGAGATGTGGGTCCTGAGGCAGGAGTCTGGGTAAGAGGGAAACCAGGGGCCCAGGGAATGGGAATGAACTGGAAAGGAGTTAGAGAGATGTTGTCACATTTTTTTTTTTTTTTTTTTGGAGAGAGACACAGAGACAGAGAGGGAGAGGAAGACAGATAGAGAATGGGCGCGCCAGCAGCCTCTCAACTGCTGCGAACGAAATCCAGATGCGTGCGCCCCCTTGTGGTCAAGTGTGGCATTGCGCCCTTGCGTCACTTTGCATCTGGCTAAATGTGGGACCTGGAGATTGGAACCAGCGTTCTTAGGCTTAGGAGGCAGGCACCTTAACTGCTAAGCTATCTCTCCAGTCCTGTTGTCACATCTTTGTTCTTGGTATACTCATGTTGCTTAGCTTCTCTCATGACCCATAAGGAGGGTGCTATACCTTCCTCCACCAGGCTCAGAGAGAGGTGCACACGGTGTCCACATCCAGTGTGATGTGGATGGATGTAGAATGGTTGTGCCCTCTTCAAGCTCCATGATACCTTCTGTCACAAAGACACCTGTGTATATGTCCGTGTGTACACACACTGCAGTTTTGAACTATAGGGCTTGCAGAAGGGTAGGTCCTGTTATTTTCCATATTGGGGGCTGGTCATGGAAGTGGCACCTTATCTGGTTGCTCAGCCTCTATGGGCAACTCTGCTCCTGCCTGTGTCCAAATGGGGCCCTTCAACTTCATCCTGACCCCTGCTGTCTCCTTTTCTCCCCACCGTCTTTCACAGGAAGGCCTTTAGGCCTTTTTCAGTTTCTTTCTCAAGAAGACCTGGTGCCACTGGGGTTCCTTGCACGCTCAGCCACAGGGTTATCAGGCTGGGTGCTCACCATTGTCTTCTCTTGGGTCCCTCCCCTGGGCCCCTTTTCCTCTTGTTTTCCAGGAATCTCCCACCTGCAAAACTCCAAGGTTGAGGCAGATATCACCTCCACATTCCTGGTGTCCTCAGACCTTCAGGACAAGGTGGAGTGGGCTCTGCCAGGACTGCCTCTGCACAACCCACTTTACTCTGATGTCTTTGCCCACTAGACACATTTCCAGTTCAGTAGGAGCCTGTCCTGGCTCTTCAGGGTCATGTCTCTGCCAGTGGGCTGAAGAGAACCCTTTCTGTCTCCATTCTACCTTCTGATACAGCCAGCAAGGTGAGGGGGCATCCAGTGGCCAGGATACAGTGGCCCATTACAGGACCCCTGTGCACAGTATGTGTGTGCCATCTCAAAATAGTTGGGTTTTTTGGAACATAGGGTACTGAGGACCTGTTATTCCCAGGTGGGTCCTTGTGCATGTATCTCACAGGGCAGAGCCAGGCACACACTGAAGCCCTGGGCCCAGAGCCTGTGCTACACACATCAGATCACCTTTTCTTTAGTTTTTCAAATTAAGTTATTTTGACAATTTTATACATATGTGATGAATTTTGATAGTATTCATCCCTATTACCTTCTTTTATTCCCTTTCCACTTCTTCAGAACCCCTTCTTCCTAAGTAGTTTCTCTTATAATTTGATGTCTCTCTCTCTTTTTGTGACTCACAGTTTAATAAGGGTTGCTTGCATGAGCATGGGTGGGGGATTATTTACCAGAGAATGGGCAACTTATTAGTGGCTATACCGCTGAAGAAAATGACTCCCTCTTCCCCAGCAGCCTTAAGGAGTGGTGGCGTCTCATGAACCCTTCCCCCATCTGTAATGGACTGTTGCGCCCAGTCTTGTGCAGGTAACCACCGAGCTCTGACTTCTTAAGTGCTAGGGAGATCACCTTTCCCATGGGGCATTAGAGCAGATTGGGACCCTGAGACCCCAGGCATGTGGGTGGTCTCTGCACATGTGGCATTGTGGTGCCCCCTACCAGCCTATGGGGTAGATGGCCCAAAACCAAGGTCTCAGCTCATCCATGGGGCAGGTCTTTGTACAAGGTGGAGTGAAAGATCCCATAGGCCCGTGACACCCTGGCTGCTGTGTGTCCCAGCCACTCTTCCTTGGGATTTCCAGTCTGAGACTCTCATTCTGGTGGCTTCTGAGGTTGGTTGGAGTAGGCACAGGCTTTTCTTAGGACCTATGACAAGGTTCTGCCATGGCACAGGACTGTTTGAAGAAGGAAGTGGAGAAGTGAACTCTTGGTGGGCCAGAGGCTGCGTATGATCAATGGACTTTGATTTGGGAACTGGGAGACAGCCAGCAATCACATGCAGGGGCTGGAGAGAAGGCTCCGAGGTAAAGACACTTGCCTGCAAAGCCTAACAACCTGGGTTCCATTAACCAGTGCCCACATAAAGCCAGATGCACAAAGTGGCACATGCATCTGGAGTTTGTTTGTGGCAGCTGGAGGCCCTGGCATGCCCATTCTCATGGTTTTTTTCTCTCTCTCTCCTTGCAAATAAATATAAAAAAAACTTTAAAAAAAAAGAAAAGAAATCACATTCAGGGGTTGTGTCATAACCCCACAGGGAAAAGTGGCTCATTTCAGAATAAGTAGCTCTTGCTCTGTCTTCTTACAGACTATTCAATTAAGAATTGTTTATCAAATGCCCGTCATGTGCCAGGCCCTAATCTAGGAGTTGGGTGAGGCAAGCTTCTAGGCCTCTTTGTGATTGCAAAGTAGTAAGATGCTTGGGAAACAGACATGGCAGGTGTTACTGGCCCCCACATATATCCTGTCAGAGCTGGGACCCTGTATTCAGAGCTCAGGACTATTATGGTCTTTGCACTCAGTGGGGCCTTGGCCCTTGTGGTCATGCGTATATTGGGCTTGTGGCCAGCCAGAGCTGTGTGCACCTGTGCATCTGTGTATGTGACTGTGAGTGGGACTCATTCTACTATGTGGGAGTGTCTGTGAATGCTCCTGTGTGGATGCCTTTGTGTGTATCTGTGTGAACTTGCTATGTGTGTATGCTTGTGTGTGTGAATACATGCATATACACACCTGTATGACTATGTGTGCCTATGTGAACCCTTGTGTGTGTTTCACTGTACTTGCTGACTGTGCATGAGCACCAGCTTGTACACACCTGTGTGTATCTCTATATGTGTCTGTTTTGTGTAACCTGTGTGTGTTTCAGTGTGTCTGCCTGTGTGTGTCTCTGAACTTGCCTATTGTGCATGCTTATGTGTGTTTTGTGTGAATACTTATGTATGCATGGGTGTGTGCATTTCTGCATGTGCCTGTGTATGAACCCCTATGTGTGTTTCATGTTCTTGCCTGTCTCTGTGTGCTGTGCACATGGGGACCTTGCACTCTTTGTCACTGTTCCCAAGTACTTCCTGGAAGGAACTTATTTGTGTAGCTCAGGCTCCCAGCTGTCCCCTCAGCTCTGGCTTTCAGATTTTTATTTATTTTATTTTGAGACAAGCCCTCACTAAGTTGACCAGGCTGGCCTTGAATTAGCCCCAAGTAGGTCTTGAACTGGCAGCCCCACTGCCTCAGCTTCCCAAGTAGCTGGGCCTGCACCACCAGGCCCAACTTCAGCCCTGGCTCTTTACTGTCTGCCTTGCAGGTGTTTCTATGCCCAGTAACTGGAAGGTTTGGAGAGGGACCATGCCTCTGTCACATGCTTGATGCTCTGAGAACAGATAGATGGCTGAGCCCTCTGCAGAAGCTCCCAGCAGAGATGGGGCTAAAGGGTCAGCCACAACAGCTGTTACCCTCAGAAGCTTCTGAAGTAGGTCCCTCACACCTTAGCCCCTACCCTTCCACAGTCAGATGAATATAGGCAGGGATAGGCAACTATTCTAACATGGTGCTATTGTTTGGGGGAGCTCAGTGACCCCACACTATGCCTGCCAGTGTTCTCTGTCCCCAGACTGGGTCCAGCTCTCAGCCCTCTAAGATGCTCTTCCTGTGAGCTGCCCAGCTCTGAGGCCCACATGGGAGTGAGTTGAGGGCAGAGGGCTGAGCAGAGAGGAACATTGTCAGACGAAGCATTGTCTGCTGGTGTCTTGCTGCTGAGACTTAGGGTTGGGCAACAGCATAGTCATGTGGCCACTTTGATCAACCTTCATTCACTTAGGGTTTCCCTGAAAGGAAGGTGTCACTTTTGGGTTGGAAGGTCTGTTGGTTTTGGCCTTCTGATGGTCAGGGCTCCTGTGACAGAAAATGGCCTCAGCTAAGCAGTGCCTGAACACAGCACCTATGGATGGGTACTGCAGAGGCTTAGAGCAGTTCACTTTTATTCATGCCATAGTTAACATGAAAACTCCACTGGAAGGAGGGAGGGATGAAGCCCAGTTGTTTCTTCCCCCAAGGGGGTTGATTTCCTCTGGCTTCTGTGTGGAAGGTACTGAGAAAGGAAGAGAAGCATTGCTCCAGCCAGGACTTCCTGTATATCCTTCCCCTCTTTGCTTCTATATTTTTTAAACAACTCTTTATAAAGGTAAAAACCATTCTTAGAGCACAGTCTTTAAAAATAGCTTTCAGGATGGACTCGGCCCATGGGCTCCAGTTGGCCAGCCCAGGGTTAAGACAAAGCCCTGTTTGTTTTCCTAGCTCTCACCCCACCTTTCTTCTGTACTGTTTGCTGGGGCAACTTCTGCAGGCAAGTCACAAATAGGACTTGGCTTTGCTCATGGTTTGGAATCTGTCAGTGACAATCTTAAGGTTTCCCCCTCTTAGCTGCCACTCTAGGGACCACACTTCCCGCATATAAACCCTTGGGGAGCAAACAACATCCAGCTCACAGCACCCATGAAGCAGTCACCATTTCCCTCTCATCTCAGCCCCCGGAAGCCGAAGCTGCCAGCATCCTTTCTCTCTCTGGACCTGCTCTCGATATTTTATATCACAGAAATCACCCAATATATGACCTTTTGAAAGTGCCTGGCTTCCCTCTTAGCATCTTTTGTGATACTGGGGATTGAACGTAGGGCCTTTCACATGCTAGACAAGCACTCTGTCACTGAGCCAGTTTTACCTATTTGCACTTTTTGTTTTGAGACAGGGTCTTACTAATTCATCCAGGCTGACCTTGAACTCATTCTGTAATTCAGGCAGGCCTTGAACTTGTGATCTTCCTGCCTCAGCCTCTGGACTAGCTAGCATTGCAGGACCATGGCACCTGGTCCAGCTCAACATACTGCTTTTGAGGTCCACCTACCTTCCTCGCATGAAGTGTGAAAACTTCATATGTTTTTTAAGACTAACTAATACTCCTCTGTATAGAGGTGCCCCATTTTTCTTATCCTGTCACCCACTGGTGAATATCTAGGTAGCTTATTACCTGTGTCTATATGGTTATATGTCACACTGAGCACAGACTCTGCGTTAAGATCCAGTATGATTCCTACCTTTGTGGAACTTGGCACTGAATAGAAAACCCAGACTATGCATAATCTCTCCATTGTGCAACTGGCTGATTAAGTTATTTAGTGTATTAATTAGCTTTCTGCAGAGTTGTGACCAACATACCTGATCCAAACAGCTAACAAAGGAGAATTTATTTTGGCTCATAAATTCAGAGGGTTTAGTTCATGGTTTCTTGGCCTCATGTGCCGGGCAGAACATCATGGTGGCAGGTGTATATGGCAGAGGAAGAAGAGAGAATATTGGTGTCTTCCTCCATTGCTCTTCTCTGATATTTCCTTGAACTCTTACTGAACCTGGAGCTGCCAGACTTGCTGACCATTGAGCCCCAGCAAATTCTCCTCTGTCTCCCCCTCCTTAGTACTGGGGCTATAGGCATATGTGGCTATACCCGGCTTTTTACATGGTTGCTAGGGATCGTACTCAGATCCTCATGTTTATACAGTAACTGCTGTTACCTGCTGAGCCATCTCCCCAGCCCCAAGTCTTAATATTATAATAGGAAAAAAACTCACTGCAGTAAAATGGCAATACTTCTCCAACCCAAATACCCACTGTGGGGAGGGCAAAGTTCTTGGCCAAAGATGCTGCCCGTAGTTGGGCCTCCACCTCCCATCTTAGCCCTGCTGCCAAAGACTGTTTCTTGGATACTGTTGCAGTGTGAGGGTTCAGACTCAGGTTGACACTGGGGGTATCTTCCGACCAGAATTGGGTTTGGGGTGACTGGCTTGGTTTCCTGGCTGGTCTTGGGTTGTGTGTGGAAAGCTACAAGGCTCAATTTCTTCCTGGAACCTGCGCCGGAGTAGACCAGAACCTTTGGCCATCCCAGTGTTGTTCTCTAGACCAGCATGGAGTGGAAGAATGGTGCCAGTCCACTCCGCTTCTGCCCTCTGAGGCCAGTAACTGCACGTGTAACCCCACTTCCAGACAGACAGCTTGTTAGATGGTTTCTACCAGAAGCACATTCTGTATACTCCTAGGCCCTTCCTGCTTGGGGCCCACCATTCTCTGCCTTTCCTAGTTCCTCATATCATGTGGATTTGTCTCTGCACTCTTAGTTGCTGCCTCCTGTGGTAGCTGGGCCTGGTGGTGCAGGCCTGTTATTCAAGCTATGCAGGAAGCTGAGTCAGGAGGATTCTAAGCGCAAGATCTGCCTAGACCACAGAGTGAGTTCAAGGCCATTCTGGGCAACTGAGCATGACTTTGTCTCAACATAAAAAGTGAAAAGAAAGCGTGGAATGTAGTTCTGTAGTAGAATGCTTACTTAGCATGCACAAGGCCTTGGGGAATGCTGTCTACCACTACATGTCCCAGGATGTCATGGTTTTATGGGAAAGTCTAAAAATCTTGGATTTTGCCTTGTTCCTAAAGCAGAAAGTTCCTCTATGGGGGAAAACCTGGATATTTTTGCTGCTAACTTACTGTGTAGATTTTACATAATATGCCTTTAAGAATGCTGAACAGTGGTGAGATGTGGCATGATGCACATTGACCCTCCTTTGTGGAGCCTTTGGGCATGGCCAAGTAGTGTCTGCTCTGGGAGAAACCTGTCACTATGATTGTGACTGCACAGGAACAGTTCAGAGGTGTGATGATGGTAACAGCTCCTTGTGTTAATGTGATAATGGTAACAGTCCTTGTCACTCTGGAACTGAAGAGCAGGGTTCTGTCAGAGCTGATGGCATCATTAGTGTTCATTTTGAGGCACCAGGCAGTGGGCAGGACAGTGGTGCCCCAGACTGAGGCTGTCCTCAAGGTTGCTGGGATATCTCTCTGTCCCTGCACTGAACAGGTGGGGCATGTAGACAATGTGGGAGACAGAGGGAATGCAGACTCTCTCTGTGAAAGCACCTGCACGAATATTCATGCCACCCCAGGTATGTGACCGAGAGACACAGGCCTGGCCCGGAAATACCGTCAGCTAACCAGGCAGTGAAGCCTGTCGTTGGGGCAGATCAGCCTTGCCCCAGAATCTAGCTCTTGGCTGACAAGAAGATGGAAAAGCAGAGACACTGTAGCCGTTATCATCTCATTGCTGGGACAAAACAGCTGATCAGAAGCAGCTTATGGGAGGAAAAGGTTTACTTTGGCTTGTAGTTTTGAGGGGACGTTTCATCATGGCAGCCTCTTGCCTTCCTGTCTTGGAGAGGTGACTCTGATTGCAGATCTCCTCCAGTTCCTTTTAATTCTCTAGGACATTTTTCAGGAAGGCAACCTCTTAAATGGGATTTTAGGGATCCTGACCCTTTCATATAAAAGAGGGTACCCAGCCTGCAGACAAGTAGCCCAAAGCAGCTTACTAGGGACTAGTGTTTAGGCACACCAGGACCTTAGAGTTTGCATAATTTCCTCAATGTGTTACGAAGTGGGGGTGGACAGTGCAGCAGGGCCAAGAGCAGTCGCCCTTTACTGTTGTTTAACTCAACTAAGCCTCTAAAACTCAAGTTGCGCGCTGTCATTAGTCTTGTTTCACAGAGGTATAGAGAGCTTAGGTCACCAGCCACAGACATACAGCTGGTAACTGGTGGCTCTAGGATCCAAGCTTGGGATCAGCTCCAGACTCCAACTCTTAACCATCTTTAGATGTCCTCTGCTGCTAATGGATGTGTGACAGTGGCATGAATGTAGACATAAATGCTGGCGCTCAGTGAGAATGCATGAGCCAGAGAGTGCTGGGTTTCAACAGCAGCACATATTGAGTGTCGTCAGGGGTGAGCAAGGGAGCTGCAAAGGGCTGTGGGAGGTTTCGATATATTTTACAAGTACAGTCCCATGGGCTGAGGAAATGGTTCCGTGGGTAAGAGTGCTTGCTGCACAAGCATGAGGGCCCATGAGAGCCTAAACTGCCTGAGTTTGATCATTAGCACCCACATAAAAAGCAGTGTGTGACCACACGTGCCGATAACCTCAGCCTTGTAGGAGAAGGAACAAGAGAATTGTTAGGGCTACCGCGTCAGCCAGTCTGACCAAAAACGGTAGCCCCAGGTTCAATGAGAAACTTCATCTCAAGGAAGCAATGTGGAAGTGTGATAGAGGACATTCTCCTCTGGCCTCCTCACATGTGTGCATGGGCATGCATGTCTGTGTGCACATGTGCATACACTATACATACACATACCACACATACAATACACACACAGCAAAAGAAAAAAGTGCAGACCTGTGTGTGTGACAGTCCCATATATTGTTTATGAATACATGCCTACCTAGTAAAAGTATAAATTTCCCTGGGTCTCCAGTCCCAAGAAAATGATTCCTGGTGATTGGAACAGAACAGAATGAAGCAGGGTTTGGCTGGCAATTGTGCTGTGCTGTGTGTGTGTGTGTGTGTGTGTGTGTAAGAGTGCATATGTGTGTATGAGGGCACATATATGTGTGTGCACATGCATGTGGAGGTGGTGTTCCTTAGGGGACATCCACCATTTAAAAAAATTATTTGGGCTGGACGGATGTCTTAGCAGTTAGGGTGCTTGCCAAAAGACCCAGGTTTGATTCCCCAGAACCCACATAAGCCAGATGCACAAGATGACGCATGCATTTGGAGTTCATTTGCAGTGGCTGGAGGCCCTGGCACGTCCATTCTCCCCTCTTCCTCTCAAATAAATAAAAATAAATAAATAAAAATTATTTGAGAAAGGGGGAGAGAGAGAATGAGCACACTAGGGCTTCCAGCCGCTGCAAATGAACTCCAGATGCATGCTCCACCTTGAGCATCTGGCTTATATGGGTACTGGAGAATTGAACCTGCGTTCTTAGACTTCACAAGCAAGTGCCCTAACTGCTAAGCCCTCTCTCCAGTGCAACATCCATCACTCTTGTAGCAGAGTCTCTCATTGGCCTGGAGCTTGCCAAGTAAACTAGACTGACTGGCCAGTGAACCCCAGGAAACCTCCCCAGTGCTGGGATTATAGCCACAAACCATCACACTCAGCATTTTTATGAGGGTGGTTTCTTGGAACTAGAACTCAGGTGCTCATGCAGGCTGTCTCCTCAGTCCCACCATCTTTATGTATTAAAAAACAAAACTTTATGATTGGAAGTTTTAAGTTGATCTGAGTGGTGGACATACAAGTTTTAATTGTGGCATGTGAAATATTCTATAATAAAAAATTTAAGTGGTTAGGAATTTTATCTAAATGGTATAAAGTCTTTGGCACAAGACCTAGGTTTAATCCCCAGCAGCAAGAAAAACTAAAAGTTTGAGTTGGGCCTGTTGATACAGGCCTGTCAGCCTGTCTACTTGGGAGGCGGAGGCAAGTGGACTGCAAATTCAAGGATTGCCTGGGCTACAGAGTGAGTTCAAGTCTAGCTCAGGAACTTAGATCCTGTTTCAAAATTTAAAAACTAGGACTAGAGAGATGGCTCAGCAGTTAAAGGCACTTGCTTGCAAACTTTGCAAGGTTCGGTTCCCTAGTACCCATGTAAAGCCAGATGAACAAAGTGACACATTCTGGAGTTTGTTTGCAGTGGCAAGAGGCCCTGACAGTCCCCTCTCCCCCATTTTCTCTGTCACTGTCAAATAAATATTTTTAAAAATAAAAATGGAAATAAAAACTAAAAAGGCTGAGGATGTATTAAGTCAGTGGTAAAAGTAAAGTTTAAACCTACTCCCAGGTAGTAACATTGCCAAAACAAGTTGTCTTCAAGCATTTCCAGTCTCTGTATATGTTTGTGTGGGGAGGAAGGCGCTGTGCCTGATCTGTCAGTTATTCCTAGTGTTTCCTCAGGGCTCTCAGCCCACAGGGGACCATGAACATGTGAGTCACAGATGGGAGGTGTGCTGAGCGTGAGGGAATTACGTAGCATCTTTGAGCCTGCCCTTTCTTGTGGGTAACATTTCAAGGGCTTGGGCACTGGACTAGAGACAAAGACCATGTTTGGGGGGGCGGAGAGAATCTCAAAAGGGCTACATAGAGGAATTAATTTTGGTGGAGGGTGGTCTGGGGACAAGCTCACTGTGTGTAGCCTAGGTTGGTATTTTACTCAAGGCAATCCTACTACCTAATACTCCCTAGTACTGGGCTTACAGGCATGCACCACCATGCCCAGCTAATTCTGAATCCAGTGTAAGTTGGGAAGCATCATGAGCTCCTTAGTCCTCACAGTTCTGCCTGTGGAGAGAGCAGGTATCTTATTGAATGTGCAAGGGACACTGTCACCCATGAAGAGGAGTATGGGATGTTTCTACAGATCAGTAGTGTCAAGTGTGGCAGTAACAGCGAGTGTCCTTGCCAACATGAATTAGAGTTGATAGCGTCAACCCAGCAGTTCACAGGGAAGGAGCCAATCGTGACGTCAGTACACTCTGATTTATCGGGGGAGGAGGCAGAGTTCAGCCGCTGCTTGGAAGGAAATGCGTCACTGCAGAGAGCCCTAGGCCTTCCTGCCATCATCTGGAAGGGTGGGGTGAAGGGCAGGGGGCTCTAAGATCTCCCATGCTTAGGGGAGTGAGGAGGTCAGCTCAGGAAGCTGTTTGAACCCCATGCAAGGTCCCCCCATTCCCACCACTTATAGGCTAGAGACTCTTAAGGCTGCAACTCAGACATCCAGCAGTCACACCAGAGAGACCAGATCACTCAGAACCATCCCAGATCTATGCAAGCCCCTGTCCAGGTTCTGCTAGGGCAGCTCAGACTTCGGGTGGGACTTTTTATTAACTCATTCATTCATTTTGAGGTGCTTTTACAGGCTAGTCAAACACTCTACCATTGAGCAGCATCTGGAGACCAAGTAGACCTTGAACTTAAAATCCTCCTGCCTCAACCTCCCATGTCGCCTGCACCACCAATGCCTTGTTCCTGGCAAGACTTTGAAAAGCAGAGGAAACCAAGCATGCTGGTGCAGGCTAGTGTAAGCCCAGCTGTTGAGACATGGAGGCAGTGGGATGGTGAATGTGGGCCAGCCTTTCTTCCCCTCCGCTCTCATCCCTCCCCTCTCCTCTCCTCTCCTAAAAGGCAGAGGACATGATGCAAAAGGCATTTGCTCCTTGGAGAAGGGCTTCATTTCCAGGTGGCCAGCCAGGGGGGTGGAGGGGACGGTCTGTGATGTCTTCCTCTGCTTTCAGACTGCTCCTGTCCCTTCCCTTTCCCCGCTGTGGGGAGCTTCATGAAAGGCGAGGGGAACATGGCAGACTTCCCAGTTCCTCAGCCAGCCCTCAAAGAGCCTCTGCAGGTCGCCAGCCTGACTGCTCCCTCTGGGCTTCTCCCCTGATGTTGCGAGGCAGGCACTTGCTTAGCCCCTTCCTCTTGCCTCGGTTTCCCCACCCATTGGCCTGCATAATGCTGACCCTCCTTCCTTTACCAAGCTCCTGTCTCTGCCCTGCTCCTTCTCCCAGTCTTAACAAAGGCTTCGCACCCTCCAGTAACCTTGTGTCTTGCATGTCACCAGCACACGTTTTTCGAGTACTTACGTCTAGAATTGACTCATGGTTCCCACTTCCTCTTGCCTGCAGTTCTGGGGATCACTTCCCCTGGGATCCCCAGCTACAGGGCCCAGTAGCTGCTGTTCTTTTGTCTTTTCTCATCTCTCAGCATGTCTGCCATCTCACTGTCCCCACCTCCAGCAGAGAAACTGTCTCCACTGCTGAGGGGCCGCTCCTAGACCCCTTCCTATTCCCTTGGGCTTTTCTTTTTTATTAATATTACTTTTTTTTTTTTTTTTTGAGGCAAGCCCACAGACTGGCCTTTTTTTAAAAAAATAAATTTTATTTATTTATTTGAGAGAGAGAAACAGGCAGAGAGAGAGAGAGAATGAATGAGAGGGAATGAGAATGGGAGTGCCAGGATCTATGAACTCCAGATGCATGCACCCCTTGTGCATCTGGCATACGTGGGTTCTGGGGAATTGAACCCATGGTCCTTTGGCTTTGCAGGCAAACACCTTAACTGCTAAGCCATCTTTTCCAGCCCCCCTTGTGCTTTTCTAAAAAATAGCTTTATAGAGGGTTAATTTACAGTCCATATGATCCCCCTACTTAAAAGGGTACTGCATTTACAAAATTGTGCAGCTGATACTACAATCAATTTTAGAACTTTTTTATCACCTCAAAAGGAAACTTCATGTTGAGTTCAAGGCCATCCTGAGACTACATAGTGAATTCCAGGTCAGCCTGGGCCAGAGTGAAACCCTACCTAAAAAAATAAAATAAAATAAAATAAAATAAAATAAAATAAAATAAAATAAAATAAAGAATGAACTCAGTTAACAGCCTCAGACAAATGAGAAAACTATTTGTGGTATTCGCTGTTTTGGTGGGATTATACTCATCAGTGATGGAGGGAGGTAGAAAAATGCAATCTGTAAAATTTTGACTTGAGGCCCTGCTATTGGAAGTTGACAGAGATCTAGGACCATGTCTTGATAACTAAATTTCCTAAAAATAATAAACTAATACTAAAGAGTGAAAAAACAAGGAAACCTCATGTCTATTAGTAGTCATTCTCATTTCTCCCCAGCTTCCTGACCTAGATAGCCACTTACCTACAGCATGACTGATTTGCATTAATTCTATTTAGTTTTGAGATAGATTCTCCCCACTCTGGCCTCACTATGTGGCTGAGGATAACCTTGAACTTGTGATGCTCCTGCCTGCCTCCACCTGCCAGGTGTTGGATTTACAGTCACGTGTCAGCATGCTCAGGTGCTGGGCCTGGAAGCCAGGGCTTTGTCCATGCTGCTAGGCAGACAGAACTCCACTGAGACCAGCTGAGCTCATTCTCCAGCCCTGTGATTGTTTCACCTTCTCTGACAACTGCATCGCAGGCCTTTTGCTTCTGTGCCCACTTTGGCTTTGCTGAAAGAGACCTGATACCTGTCGGGCTAGCCCTCTACTGAAAACCCAGAGGGACTCCTACCTGGGGCTACACCTCCTGGCATCATTCTGCTATACCAGGGCTCCAAGAGGCCCCTCAGGCTGCCTCTCCTTCTCAAACCTCTTGGGTCCTCACATTTTCACCTCCTCTGCCCTCACACTTCACACCTCCCATAGCTCCTCACATCTTTGCACAGATCTAAGCACCTCCCCATAAGTCCTCACTGCTTCACATCTTCCCACACCTTCTCTCCTCTCACACTCCCCTATATCTCAGCCATACTTTCATTTTCAAAAAATATTTTTATTGATTGATTTGAAAGCAGAGAGAGAGGTAAAAGAGAGAATGGGCATGCCAGGGCCTCCAGCTGCTGCCAATGGATTGTAGATGCATGCAGCACCCTATGTGTCTGGCTTTATGTGGGTACTGGGGAATTGAACTCCTGTTGTTAGGCTTTGCTGACAAGCACCTTAACTTCTGAGCCATCTCTTTAGTCTCCTAAATCCTTTCTTCATCTCTTCACACCTTCCGTCATCACCTCAGATCTCCCCTTCATCATCTACTTCACTTTACTACACTCACGGCTGCCTAACTTGCCCATCAATCTGTACATCTTCCCGAGCTTCCCTCATCTTCTTATGCTCACCTCACACCTTCCTCAGTCTCCTCACATCTTAACCCCTTCCTACGCTCCACACATCTCCACACCTCCTCACACTTCCCTTATTTCACACCTCCATTTCCTCCCATCTTCTCACACATCATGTCTCTGCACTTCCTCACATCTCACACCTTTCTACACCTCACACGGTCCCATCCCACCTCCCATTTCCGCTCATACCTCCTCTCATCTCTTCACACCTTCCCACACCTCACTGCTCACTACTCCCTACACATCACACTTCTTTCTCTCTCCCTATGCTTTTTCCCCCTACACTGCTGGTTCTCATTTTTAACATGCCTGTTGGGTTGTGTGTCTCCAGGTCAGAGGCTAGCCTTTCCTTTCCCGTAACTCTTTGATAATCTAATCTAGTGTCTGGTGCCCACCTGGTGCTCAGAATCCTTTGTTTGACCTGACCACCAGTCTCATGGTCAAATCATTTTAATGGTTTGCTCAGCTTCTTCTTGAATTAGTTCCTTAACCTCTTATTTGGTCATATCTTTTTTACGTTTTTGTGCATCTGATTTTGCATGGTGCAGGGAGTCTGTGCTGTCAGCAGCTCTGTAAACTCTGAAAGCATAATCCTTGTCTGCTTCCCCTGGGAGCTTTCTCTCCTCCCAGCTGAGTTTCTGCTGAGGTCAGTAGGAGCCAGCTCAGGCTCACAGAGATTGGCAGCCAGATAAGAGATCTCAGTAGCTGGCCAGAAAGCAGGAAGTAGTCAAGGGGTCAGCCCAAGTTCTGGGGACTCATCAGTCTTTAATGAAGCCCCTGAGGACACAGATTGGATTTATTTATTCTTCAAAAAAATTGTTTTTTTGTGGTTTTTTGAGGCAGGGTCTCACTCTAGCCTAGGATGACCTGGAATTCACTCTGTATTCTCAGGGTGGCCTCAAACTCATGGCGATCCTCCTACCTCAACATCCTGAGTGCTTGGATTAAAGGCATGCGCCACCACACCCAGCTTATTTTTCAAAATTTAATTGAGACACATATGTCCTTTAATTAATGAAGGCATTTTTTTTTGCATGGATATAATGTGCTTCAGGTGCCCATACATGCACTTGTGTGCCAGAGGACAACCTTGGGTAGTGGTCTTTGGGCATTGTACACCTATTTTTTTTTTTTTTTTGAGATAGGGTCTCTCACAGGCCTGGAACTTACCAAGGAGGTTAGATTAGGTGGCCTGTGAGCCCAGGGATCTACCAGTCTCTGCCTCTCTAGTTCTGGGGTTACAAGTGTGTGCCACCATGCCTTGCTTCATTTATGTGGGTTTTGGAGATTGAACTCAGGCCCTCATGCTTTCAAGACAAGCATGTTACCAACAGGACTATCTGTCCAGCCAGGTGACTGATCTACTATCAGTTCTCATTTGTATTGTTTCTGTTTCAATTGCCAGAAATATTTATGCAACTTTAAAGAACCTAATAAAGTTTAATAGTTTTTCTAATAGGCTGGGAAGAGATGGCTCAGTGCATAAAGTGCTTGCTGTACAAGTGTGAGGACTGGAGTTCCCATCCCCAGTACCCATGGCAGTACTAGGCAGATG
This sequence comes from Orientallactaga sibirica, assembly GCA_036365145.1. NCBI lineage: Eukaryota > Metazoa > Chordata > Mammalia > Rodentia > Dipodidae > Orientallactaga > Orientallactaga sibirica. The sequence continues at coordinate 13,215,239 of JAEOAD010000036.1, forward strand.
TGGTGGCCCGCCTGTAACTGCAATGCTCAGAAGAGAGAGAGGAGCTCCCCGGCAAGCCGGCTGGCTGGACTTGCTGAATCAGAAAGCTCTGGTTTTCAGTGAGAAACCGTGTCTTAGTAAATAGAGAGCAATTGAGTAAGATATCGGACATCAAGCTCTGCTTCCACATGCATGCACACACACATGTGCATGCACATCCGCATCATGAGTCCTTCATACACACAGTAACACGCATACACACATGCCTGCACGTCACACACATATACATGCTAACTATAGATTTGTAAAGCACAGCTTGAACAGGGCTAGTTGAGTGGACAGAACCATGGGTCAGGGCTGTTTGGTTCAGTGTTTCTATGATTGTTGGCTTGGGAGACTCAACATGACTTCTTCGTAATAGCTGGGAGATTGAGCGAGGGATGACTTTTTCCCTCCAGGCAGAGATGAGAGTTCAGCGATGAGATGTTAGGATTGGCGAGTTGTTCCCATCTCTGATTATGGAGGAACCTCTCCTACTCAGTGCATTGCTTGGGTGCATGTTGGGGGCTGAAGCCTGGGTATCCTCTTACAGTTGCTCTTCCTGTGTTGTTGCTGCTGCTGCTGCTGCTGCTGCTGTTGCTGCTGGGCAGGCTGCAGTGAATGTCCCATCCAGCTGTACTTAGTTCCACAGGGCTCCGATTCCTAAACTGTACATCAGGAAAATTGAATGATTAGATAAGTGTGGAAAACGCTATCTACTATGTTTCTCTTGAAGAGTGATAGTATCTTGGTCTTTTGAAGGCTCTGAGAATTCCTATGGAGGGTAAAATGTTTTCCTAATGGTTTCAAAATTTGCTTGATCACATGACCCTTTCTGGTTGTGTTGGAACAACTTAATAAGCCCTGTCCTAGAGCAAATTCTTACAGGTGCAATGGTTGGGGTAAAGAATATGAGTTTTTATTTTATTTTGTGTGGGGGTGTGTGTGTGCATATGTGCACGTGTGCAGGTAAAGGCCAGAGGTTTTGATACTGGGTGTTTTCCTCAGTCTCCTTCACTGTATTTCTGGAGATAGGGTCTGCACTGAACTTAGAGCTCACCAACTCAGCTAGCTTAGCTGGCCAGCAGGCCCCACAGATCCTTCTGTCTCCACCTCCCTAGCACTGGGATTACAGGTGTGTGTGCCTCCATGTCCAGCTTTGACGTGGTTGTTGAGGATCTGAACTCCGGTCCTTGTGCTTGTGTGGCAAATACTTTGCCCACTGAGCCATCCCCCCAGCCCCCACGTATAAATGTTCATAAGGCTTGCGTGTTGCATCAAATCCTTGTGAACCAGGTCATCACTGGGAACTCTTTCACTGAGGTTTGGGAAAGGATTTTCAGGGGTTATGCCTGGCTTTTTGAAGTCATCTGGTCCTACCCAACTCTAATCTATGCAGCGCTGAGAGTGTTTGAGCAGCAAAACTACACGGATCAGGGACTGTGGAAAGCAAAACATTTCTTGTTTTGTTTATAAGGCTTGTGGTTAGCTAGGTGGGGACATCATTCTGCATGTTCCAGGCAAAGGTTACACAGCTGTGGCTAAGGCTGGGAGTAGGCTGAGACCCCACAGGGACAATGGATTGACCCCAGTTCACCCCACTCTCCCATGTCTATGTGTGACCCTGGTCTCTACCTGCTGCAGGTGCTGAGAACAGAAAGGAGCTGATGTGTCTCGTTTGAGCTTGAGCCTATGACCTGCAAGTCAGCTCTCTGTGCTCTGACCAACCTCGGTTCATCTGCGTTCCTCTTCCTTTTTGTTCTCTATATCTGGGCAAAGTCTCACTAAGTTGTTGAGGCTGGCCTTGAACTCAGTCTAGCCCAGCACTCCTTGAACTTGTGATCCTCTTATCCCAGCCTCCCAAATGCTGGGATGACAGGTGTCTGCTGCATGCCCATTTCAAACACCAAATGTGGTTTCTTTTTCTCACCTTCTTCATAAAATCTCTCTAGAGTGGTGGTATGGTTCAGTGGATAAAATACATTCACTGTGCAAGCATGAGTACTGGAGTTTGGATCTCCAGCACCCATGGAAAGGCCAAGTGGGTGTGGCAGCCACTTGTAACCCCAGACAGATGGACTCCCCGTGGTAAGCTGGCTAACTAGACTTACTGAGTCAGCGAGCTCTGGCCTCCAGTGAGAGACATCGCCTCAGTAAAGCAAACAGGGTGAGGAAGATGCCACTGCTAACCCCTGGCTTCCACACACACACATGCACCCCATACACACATATACACACCACACCTACACAAAAGCTATCAAAAACAAGATCCCCAAGCACTAATTACAATGAGAACATGGTAATTTGTTCCACAGTATTATTTTTGGGAGATTGACTTTTTTTTCCTTTATTTCTTCCCCCCTCCTGCTGCTGCTGTGCATCCTCCACCACCACCATCATCATCATCACAGATGGGGCCTCACTATATTTCCCAAGCTAGTCTTAAGCTCCTGCACTCAAGAAATTCCCCTGCCTCCACTGCCTGCATAGCTAGGACTACAGGTTGCATCACTGTGCCTTACGTTTCATTAGAGAACTTTGGTGACATATCCTGATCTACTTCCTGTTTCTAAGAGGTTGTGGGTAACATTTTGTGGCAGGGAAGTACCAAGGTGACATGACCAGGCTAAACTCCATGTCGAGTGGTCAAGATGCCTAAAAGTCAGAGCCCTGCACTTTACCATTGATAGTGCTATTACCAGAGGCTGAAAGATTTTAATGTATCTATGGTGTAAATAGCTACTTCCTACCTACTCCCCTAAAGGGGTGTAGTACAGAGAAAAAGCTCATGTCCGACATGAAGTCGTTCTTCTCTGCAGTTGGCAGGCCACTAGTGAAGCTCTGGGTAGGCTAACCCTTCAGGAAGTGTTTCCTTTAAAACCTGGTAGGTGGAGTGAGGTAATAGCTCAGTGGGTAAAGTGCTTACTGCTCAAACATGAGGACCTGAGTTCAAATCTGCAACACCTACATAAAATACTGGACATGATGGTGTGCGCCTATAATTCCAGTGTTGGGGAAGCAGAGGCAGGAGGATCCCTAGGACAGGCTGATTAGTTTCTTCGGTTAATTGATGAGCTCCAGGCTCTGTAAGAGAGCTTGGTCAGAAAGTGAGATGGAGAACAATAGAGGAGGGCACCTGATGTCAACCTCTGGTCTCTATATACACCTGCACCTACATGTGTGAGCATATGAATGCATGTATACCACATACACACATAAGCAAAACAAAACAACTGTGTGGGAATACCCATGTCCTTGGTCCCATTATGACTATTTGGCTCTGTCCTCTACTGCCTGCAGGTTACAAAGTTTGGGGTGAGATATAAGAAAGGATAGTGGCATTGTCTTTTGCTCCCCATGGCTGCACCCACCAACTGACATGGCCTCGGGATATTGTGACCATGGGCTTTTGAATGTGATTACAGACAGGGCTGCTTAAGAATGGTGGGTCAGGCAGGTTTTTTTCTGCAGATCAGTACTTCTTTACTCTTGTTTCTCAGGCTAGTTCATTCAAACCACTTGAGGAGCTGACTGAAATGCAGAGTCCCTGGCCACCCCAGACCCACTGGGCTAGGATCTCTGAAACCTGTTCTGGCCATGGGGTTTGTATTTTTCCCAAGTTCCAGGGTATTCCTCAGCACATCAAAGTCTGAGTGTTACTACCTTAAGTCACTGGAAGAATGTTTCTAAAAAAGCCCAAAGGGACTCAGTGGTAGAGCTCCTGTGTGATCTATGCCAGGCCCTGCGTTCCATCCTTAGCACTGTCAAATGAATGAGTGAATAAGTAAACCACACATCTTATTAAAAAGACTCCCAGAGAGTGGGCTCTCTGAACCATGTTCTGGGAATTGGTCCCCAGGCTCTTCGCCTTTGGAAAACTAAGTGTGCCTGGGATCTCTGAGCACTTCTTGGAATCCCTTTCAGACACTTCTCTATTGGACTCATCACTCTTGTTTTTTCCTCAGCAAGGTGGCAACTCTAAATGACTCTGTGTGGCCCCACATCCCCAGAGCTGCTTGGCCCTCCTGCATTGAAGCATCTGTTCCCTGTGCCTCTCAGTTCCTTTCCCCTCAGGCCATGGCTTTCTGTCTCTTAGGCAACTATCTATGAGGATTGAGCAAATATGGAGAGCAGTGTTGAGGCTGGGGGTATAGCGCGGTTGATATAGTGCTTGCCTAGAATGCATAAAGCCTTCGGTTCGATCCTCAGCACCACATAAACTGAACATGGTAGTGCATGCCTATAATCTCAGCACTTGAAGGGTAGAGGCAGGAGGATCAGAAGTTCAAGGTCCTTTTCAACTATATAGTGAGTTTGCGGTTAGCCTGGGCTACATGAGACCCTGCCTCTAAAACAAAACAAACCAAGTCATTCTGACAATGATGCCATATTTGGAGGTGAGGCCAGGAGTAGGGTTCTTGTTTAGAACAGTTCATGTTCTAAGGGATGGGGACCTAGGGCTGCAAGAGAAAAGGTTAAAGGGAAGGTTAGAAAAGGACTTAAGCTGGAGGACACTATGGTCAGTGAAGTAAGTTAGGTACAGAGAGACCAGTATTGCATGATTCCAGGAAGATTCGAGTAGAACTCACAGAAACAGTAGAAGTGTTGTCAGGAAGGGGTGGTAGTTACTTTTCTCATCAGTGATACAATAACCTGACTAAAGCAACTTAAGGGAGGAAGGATTTAAATATATATATATTTGAGAGGGAGAAAGAAGCAGAGAAAGAGAGAGAATATGGGCATGCCAGGGCCTCCAGCAACTGCAAACAAACTTCAGGTACATGCACCCCCTTGTACATCTGGCTTATGTGGGTCCTGGAGAGTCAAACTGGGATCCCCTGGCTTTGCAGGCAAACACCATAACCGCTAAGCCATGTCTCCAGCCTGGAGAGATTTGAGAGAGAGAGAGAAGAGGAGGCTGCAGATGAGCTCCAGATGCATGCGCCACATTGTACATCTGGCTTTATGTGGGTGCTGGGGAATTGAACCTGTGTTCTTTGGCTTTGCCAGCAAGTGCCTTAACAGCTAAGTCATCTCTCCAGTGCCCACATTTTTTCAAATATTTAATTTATTTATTTATTTGAGAGAGAGATAAATAGGCAGAGAGAGTGGGGGGAGGGAGGCCCTACAAATGAACTCCAGATGCATGTGCCACCTTGTACATCTGGCTTTATGTGGGCACTGGGGATTGAACCTGGGTCCTTAGGTTTCACAGGCAAGCACTTTAACCACTAAGCCATCTCTCCAGCCCAAGCCTCCCTTTTTAAAAACTTTTGTTTTTTTTTTTTTTTTTGGTGTCAATCCATTGGGTCCTAACCTGCCATATTCTTCTGTCATTGCAGGTGATTTTCAAAGCCAAGTCAAAATATTCTCCTGAATTACTGAAGTACCGGTAAGTACCTGGAGCACTGCTCTTCCAGAGAGAAGGTAAAGTGTGAATTCACAGCGCTTGTCTTGCCAGCTGGTGTGTGCACGTGTCATCTTCTGTGAATCCCAAATTGTCCTGGAGTCTTTCTGGGTGCTGAAGATTAGCCTAACAGCATCGTATCCATTGCTCACAAATGTCTAAACTGGTTAAAAAACAAGGTAGTATTGGTTTATTATAGCCAAGTACTTCTTGTATTTTCCCATGATGTTTATTAGAATTGTCACTAGCACTGTGATGTAAGTGGAATCATGCAGGCCTCACACTTGTATATTGATAAGACTTTAAGGGGTCTTGTGGAACACACACACACACTTCCCAGGATGGCCTTGAACTTTTGACCCTCTTGCCTTGCCTTACACTCCTGAATGTTGGTATTACAGATAGGTGCCAGCACACTGGCTTCAAAGACTTTTTAAAATAATGTAGCTTCTTGGACTGAAGATGTATCTCAGTTGGTAGAGTGTTTCCCTAGACTGTACATAGTCCTCAGTTAATCCCCAGCACTGCATAAAACTGAGTGTGATGGTACACACCTGTAATCCCAGCACTTGGTGGAAGCAGGAGGATCAGAAGTTCAAGGTCATCTTCAACTGCATAGTGAGTTTGAGACCAGCCTGGGCTACATGAAATCCTGTCTCAAAAAAAAAAAAAATGTGGCTTCTTTTCTTTACTTTGCTGTCTTAAAGAAGTCTATTAAAAACAAGATCCCAAATGCTGTTTCATGGGAGAGCATTAGGAACAAGAGCCTGCTGTCTTTCCTAATGAGGGAGGAAGCAGATGGGGAAAGAACAGACGCACGGCACGTCTAGACCTCAGCAGCAGGAAGAGGTCTTCCTGGAGACACCAGTGAGCAGCCAGGGTCTCCTTCCTCTCCAGCCCACCTGTGTAGCATTCCCAGCCGTAGCACCTTGCCCCACAGCTCTGCCTTCTGCCTGGTAGCCCATCTCCTTGTTTCTCACTGCTGGTAAAGCTGATGGATACTGTGCTTTCCAGAACTCCGCTACCTATTGCAGTCTGCAAAATTACGCCTGCTGCTTACTGGATATAGCCTACGTGCAGCAAATTGATATACAATACATGGAGCATGTGCTTGAGATGTGCACACTGTTTGTAAAGCTCACCTGAGCAATGTGGAATCAGGAAATGCAGTTGATGGAACATGTCAGATGTATGACCATCTGCCATGGGGTGCTGTGGACCAGGGGCTCAGAAGAGTGGTTTGCGCTGGGTGTTCAAGACGGGCATGTGGTCTGGAAAGGATCCTGAAATCACATGCCCCGTTTATGGGAAGAGGAGATGGTGCATGCTTGTTCCAGGTTGTCTGTGGCTCTCCTCAGATTTTCAGAGGTCTTTGATTCCCCAAAGCTAAGAACCAGTGGCTTAAAGAATAATCAGGTTTGGGCTGAATATTGTCTTATAGACCAGAATGCCAGCACTTAGAAAGCCAAGGCAGAAGGCTCTCCAGTTGAAGGGCAGCCTGAGACAGTGGGGGTTTCTTTTTTTCTTTCTTGCCTTTTTTTGATGTATGTATATGTGTGTGTTGTTCACGTTTGTATGCTTGTTCACATTGTGTGGTCAGGTGCTCATGGAGGCTGGGGACTGATGTCCAGTGTCTTACCTCGATCACTCTTGACTTTGATTCTTTGAGACCAAGGCTCTATTGCACTAACTTGCCAGTGAGTTCCAGGAAGCTCCTATCTCCACCTCCCCAGTGGGGATTTCAGGCGTGTACTGCGATGCTGGCATTTTTACATGGGTTCTGGGGATTCAAACTCAGGTCCACCTGCTTGCATGGCAAGCAAGTCCTTTGCGCACTGAGCCACCTCCTCAGCAGGGATTACTTGAAGAGGATGGTGAGGTTTCAGTGCGGAAACATGCTAATGCAGGTATAATCATCTAGTTGGCAAATGTAAAGAAATCCCCATGTCTATTAATCTAGATGCCACCGGAGACATTTCAGCAAGGATTTGTCCCTGGAGATGCTTGGGTATGTTGGCTTCAAAAGAGGCTGCTTCTCTCCGTTGAAATGAAACATAAACCATTAGTCCAGAACAAGTTGAAACTTCCCATCCCATGCTATCCTAAAAGCAATTTTGCAGGTTTGAAGATAATTTATATCCACCCGAGCCAAGAGCCACTTTATTCTCTAAAGTTCTCCTTCCCTAGCATCTCAGCCAGCTCAGTTCCACTGGCGATGGGCCAGTGCCTTCACTTTCCTCTTTCTTGTCTCGTCTTTCAGGCTCTTAGGCCCAGGAACTGTGGACAGTGGGCACGGGGGTGATTATGAGTTGCTTTAAGTGTTTTCTCTTTATCTTTGATGTTTAATAAATTCACACTATGAGCCAGACTTTGCATTTGCCTTTCTTTGAGAGATCTATGAATTTAGAAGAAATGAAATTGTAACCTATTGATTGCCCCTCCAGTAGGAGGTGTGCTGGCTGTGCACATGCGTGGTTCCTCTCCCGAGGCCAGCCTGGTGTGTCAGCAGCCACCTCCAACAATCACCTTGTCTCATGGCAGTGGCTGACCAGCCACGCTGATCTTCTGGGCGCACAAGCAAAACAGTCCTCTCTCATTGTGGGTCACCTGATCTCTTTTCCTGCCCTCAGTTTGCTAGAGTGGGCTGTCTATCCTGACTCTGTGGTTTGGGTTGAAAAGAAATAGTTTTCGGCAATGAACAAAGCTCTCAGAGAATATAAAACATAGTCTTTTGATCTGGTATGTTTTACTTTCTTCAGCATTCTTTCTATTTGCACATATTTTTCTCTTTCAATCAGTAACAGTTGGAGAAAGGAAAAGATGATAGATGATATGTACAAGGTATTATACAAACTCATCAAAGATAATTACAACATAGAAAAAGACAGAAAACTTGTGGATATAGGTTGAGGATCCCCATTGGAAATAGTTGAGGCTGTGTTTCAGGTTTTGTGGTTGTTTGGGATTTTGCAATATTGGCTTAGACTCCTTGTTGAACATTGCCTAACACAAAATTGAGAAATAGAAATGCTTCAAAAATCAAACTTTTCAAGGTATCATATTGGTGGCCCCAAATGTCCAGTTTCAGAGTTGGAGGTGGGACTGAGATGACCTCACAGTATAATACTGTATATAATGCTGTCCCTGAAGGTCATGGGGACTAAAAGACATGGGGCTGGGGTCCCCAGTAGAGATGAACCAGGAAGTAGCCTTAGTTCTGGCCAGAGGCAAGAGACAGCATGGCAGGAGCCAAGCTGGCAAAGGAGACATAGGTGGGAGAAGGGGAGGAAGAATCCATTGGACTTGATAATGCACTGCAGAGAGGATGAGATTGAAGAAGGCCTCTAAAGTTTAGGGATCTGTGAAAAATCACAGCTCAGAGGTGTGTCACGAGCTGAGGTTTGGACCTGCTGGTGTGAGGACTGAGTCTTCAGATGGCAGGTCGCCAGAGACATGGGTCTATGCTGAGGGCAGAAGTAGTGGCCTGAGACATCAGAGTTTGGGACTTGGCCATGCAAGAGTTGTGTTGGAGGGGTGAGAAGAAGAGAACCCAGAACAGCTACCCTTGGGAAGAGGAGAAGTGGAGCTAGCTCACTGAGACAGGTCGGGGCAGAGGACAGAAGAGCAGGAGGCAGAGGAGGAGAGCCCAGGAAGTGAAGAAGTATGTAGCCAAGTGAGGTGACGGGGAGCTGAGGGAAAGAGGCTGGGGCGAGGCATGGAGGCCCTGAATGTGGGACAGAGAAAGCAGGGGAGGGAGGCTGCAATCTCACAAGAGCCGGGGGAGTGGGGAGAACCCAGTGGAGCAAAGAAGAATGACGCCCCAAGTGGCCCAGAGACTGTGTGTGGTTGGGCTCAGCCTGCCTCCCACACCCCTCCCTCTCCTCTGATGTACTGGGCAGAGTGTAGGGTGAGGGAGGGAAGGGGCCAAGCGGAGGCTTGCTGACTATGCCACGGGAAACCGGATGGGAAGCAGAATGCAGGCAGCCACACCTGCAGCTCATAGCGGGTACTGTGCTTCATGGTGCTATGTGCTGGGTGATGCTCTGTGGTACTCCGTGAGGCTGCATGGTACTCCAGGGCTTGTTGTCTGGCTTCTTTGCCCTTGATCCTTTTGGGACTTTCCTAAGGTGGTTTAATTTTCTGATGAAGGAATTATCACCACAATTTAATAGTATTTAAAACAGCACCCGGCCAGCCTGTGGTGCCCCAACTCATGGGTGCGTGCCCTCAGGGACCAGAAACAACACGATGGCACAGAAGCTCTCAGTAAAATGCTAAAACCAGGTCTTTCCAGGAGCTAGACTGCAGATCCCTAATGTCTCTCCCTCCTGGGAGGCTTGCTTCCCCTCATTGTGAGCACATGGTGGATAAGAGACAAAAGCTGTCACAGCTCCCTCGGGGTCAGATACTGCGCCCAGTGTTCCGCTTGTCCTTTGTGAGCCAGGCACTAGTGTCTGTCTCTGGCTATGGAGAGGACGACCGGGGCTTGGCCAGGAAGGTGACTGGCCCAAAGTTGCACACAGATGTCACAGCTTTCTGATGCTGTTTTGCTTTGCCATGGGCCCTGGGACAGACTTCAGGAAGCGAAGTGTACACAGGGAAGGGGCTTTGGTTTTAAGATGCAGTGTGAAGAAGTTGTGATGTGTGTCCCAGAGGTAAACAGAGTGGGTGTGCTCAGTACATGAGGGCACAGCAGCACAGGCAGAGGAGGACATGAGTGGGCTTGGATCAGGGAATCACATCCTAGGAAGGAATCAGCCTCACCCATCAGTAGTGTTTTCCAGTGATGCTTGTTTCTGCTGGAAAAGCTCTGGGTGGCATGGCTCCAGGGGTGCTGGTCACACTGTAGTCTATGCTTGGGTGGCCAGGAGCTGGTACCACCTACACCTGGGTACAAATCCCACTGAATTTCTGTTGTGCCTTCTTCCCCATCCTCAGACATCACTTCTTTTTTAAAAAATATTTTTGTTTATTTTTATTTATTTATTTGAGAGTGACAAAGAGAGAAAGAGGCAGAGAGGCACCAGGGCCTCCAGCCACTGCAAATGAACTCCAGATGCATGAGCCACCTTGTGCATCTGTGCATCTTGTGCACCTTACTTGGGTACTGGGGAATTGAGGCCCCAACCAGGGTCCTTAGGCTTCACAGGCAAGCACTTAACCACTAAGCCATCTCTCCAGCCCAGACATCACTTCTTACTGTCCACAGAAATCCCTGGGAAGGCTTGGAGCCTACAGGGTCTCCTGCCCCTTCACCACACTGACAGTCTTTCTTAGACATGACCACAGCTCAGCCTGCACATCCCTCTTCCCCTCCATCCCTGGCTTTGCCCCCTTTGTCTACATCAAGGCTGAGGGTGTGGACACTCTGCTGTCCCTGGAATCCTCTGAGCTCTAGCTTTTCACCTGCAGCATGTCTTTGTCCCCATGCACAGGGCACATTCATGAGGTGCTCTGGCCAGCCAGCAAGCAGGCATCCATCACCAGCTGGAGATTGTACCCTATGAAGGTTCCTGTAGGGGGAACAGATGATGACTGCTTTGTCATTTGACTATGGGAATGCATGCTGCTAATGTTCTGCCTCTGCACTTAACCCAAACATGCCAGCTTCCTTCTAGACTGTGCTGCCTGTATGGACTCTCAGAAACCTCAAGTGGTTTCTCGTCCTTCCCAGGTTGCCCCTTTACCTAGCCTCACTCTTCATCAGCCTCATTTTCCTGCTGGTGAACTTGACCTGTGCTGTGCTGGTGAAGACAGGAAACTGGGAGAGGAAGGTTATCGTCTCCGTGCGAGTGGCCATCAATGACACACTCTTCGTCCTGTGTGCCATCTCTCTCTCCGTCTGCCTCTACAAAATCTCCAAGATGTCCTTAGCCAACATCTACCTAGAGTCCAAGGTAAGGTGGGAGCACGGTTGAGGACCCTCTCATGAAACTTGCTCTGAAAATGGTTCTCTGGTTTGCAAACAGGACATGATAAATCTTGTTCACGCCTGTCTTTGCAAATGATTAACCACAATGTGGTCATTGTAACTCAGGGGTGTGTGGTTCACTGAACTTTGTGTAAGAAGTGTTCTGCTCCACATGGTTTAAAGTGTCAGAGTGTATGCCGTCCCTGGCAGAGTTCAGTGTCTGGTTTAGAGCTACAGGTACTTAACCATTTATTTGTACATACATTTGTGTTTTAATTTTCTTGTGGTGCTGTGTATCAAACCCAGGGCCTTTCACATGCTAGGTAACTGTTCTACCACTAAGAGGCAGCCCCTAGCTCTTAAAAATTGATTTTTTGAGACAGTCTTGTTAATATTCAGGCTAACTTTGAACTCACTCTTTAGTCCAAGCTGGCCTTGAATTCATGTTCCTTCCACCTCAGCTTCTGAGTAGCTGGGATTATAGGCCTGAGCTGCCAAACCTTTCTTTTATTTTAAAGGCCTGGTAGGATTTCTTGTATTAACACTACCAGCAAACACCTAGTATTTAATATGCCCTAGCTCCTTGATAAGCACTTTTTTTTTTGAGGTACCAGGATCAAATCCAAGGCCACATTGTATACTTAGGCAAGCACTCTACCACCATGTTACATTCCTACCCCTTTAAAAAAGTTTTCAGTTAGGATATTATTAAGTTGTCCAGGCAGGCCTTGAACTTGCAGTCCTCTTACCTCAGCCTCTCAGTAGCTGGGCGACAGGTCTGCACCGTCAGGTACAACTGGATGAACATCTTCTATGTGGGAACTGATGTCATCCTTCCATCTTGATGGGAACAGGTAGTGTTATAATTCCCACTTCGTGGATAAGGAAATGGAGGCATAGGGAGGTCAAAAAGCTTGTCCCAGGCCACACCACTAGAAGGTGCAGAGCCGAGGTTGATGTGGGTGGTCACGGGTCAGGATCTGTGGCCCCCATCCCCTGAATTGAAGCCAGCTGTTCTCTTCAGCAGTCTCTCCTTAGGGGTGGGAACTGTTCTTGGAGTTAGGAGAGCATTCATGTTCTGTGGGTGGCTCCAGGATGGAGCCAGGTAAGAGCTGGAGGGAAACTTTTGCCTCTTCCCGCTCACCACCACTCACCCTTGCCACCTGGACTCCATGTTCTCCTTTTCTGTATCCAGAGTTGTAAAGAAAGATAAGGAGCTACCCTGTGGTACCAAAATGCTTCTGTCTAGCCAGGTCCCTAAACCTCAGACAAATACGAACACTAGCTCAGAAGCCAGGTTCAGTGTGGGGCTGCGCCCAGCCTCCATCTCCACCCCTGGCACTTCATCTCTCTGGAACTGGTCTTTCACTGGGCCAGTGGCCGGGGAATTTCTCCAGTGTCTGCATCTGAAAGAGAACCTGTGGCAGCTCAGCTGTCCCCTTCTTCCTTTGGGCCCTTTTGGCCCTCTATGGCTTTGATAAAGAGTTTAGGGTGTCGATCTCATATAATACTGTATCTCACTGGGCATCCTAGGTTTCAGCAGAACTCTCACAAATTCTACATTTAGCAGGAATGAGTTCTTTCATTTATAAACTGTGATAAATTTTATGCTTGATTTTGCCTTAGCTTTCTATTATTCCTCAAACATGAAGAATGACACCTGAGATTGTTCTTTGGCGCGCGCGTGCGCGCACACACACACACATACACAATCAGCTCTAGTTTTCTCTGTTTAGTGCTGTTAACTAACATCTATTTTTTAAAATTTATTTTTATTTATTTATGGGGGGCGCAGAGAATAGGCATGCCAGGGCCTCTAGCTGTTGCAGATGAACTCCAGACGCATATGCCACCGTTTGCACCTGGCTTACATGGGTTCTGGGGAGTTGAACCTGGTTTCTTAGGCTTTGCATGCAAGTGCCTTAACTACCGAGTCATCTTTCCAGTCCTTTAACATCTATTCTTGCTAGTGGTCCTTTAACTGACTTTAGAAATTGATAACATCATAAAGTGAAACACCAGTCATGTGACTCCAACCCAGAGCCCCATTAGAGGCTCAGCACTGGACTTTGAGGAAGAGCTCAGGCTTTGTGCCCTGTTGGCAGCATTTTCTGTCCCAGCCCCTCCTTCCAAGACTGTATGTGTGCCCCCTGAGGTAGGCCCTGGCCTTGGGCTCACCAGCTATGCCTGCCAGCCAAGAGGATCTTGTTGCTAAGCATAGGACTTAAGAGATTCAACAAGCTCTCTGATATTCCCTTACAGCCAAGGCCTTGGGCAAAAGGCCCATAGTCAGCCCTGTCACAGCTATCTTAGACCCACAAGGCTCAGGCTGGGGTTTGAGGCCTGGAGGGCTCTGACAGAGCTGGTGACCTGCAGTGCCTGTGTGTGACAGCAGGGAAGGGAGATGGACGAGACTGGCGTGTGACCTTCTGCAGAACACTCCTTCTGGCTCTCTTCCAGGGCTCCTCTGTGTGTCAAGTGACTGCCATCGGCGTCACCGTCATCCTGCTCTACACCTCTCGGGCCTGCTACAACCTGTTCACCGTGTCATTTTCTCAGCTCAAGACTGTCCATTCCTTCGATTATGATTGGTACAATGTCTCAGACCAGGTGAGTGGGGTCCCACGAGATGCTGCCTCCACAGGGATCATTTGCTTTGTGGTGGTCCATGCGGCAGGGCAGAGGTCCGCGTGTCTTGTTTCTGCTCCTGAATAGCGTGTGGGGTGGGGTATAGACCCAGGGAGGCACATTGCTGTGTGGCATTTTCATTTTCACCTGTCACATAGGACCATGGCATCTGCCTTGTCCCCATTCATGTGGCTCCCGAGAAAACTAGGCCACATATGTGTGTACACACACCCGCACTTCACATCCCCTTTCTGCTTCAAGTTTGTTTGTGAAAAAGTATGTCCTTCTAAATGTAATGTGGTGTGACTAAAGGATAACATTTGCAAAGATACGTTGTAGTCAGGTTTAAGAAAACATCTAAAACTGTGACCTTATGAGACTGTAATGGAGCGTGCATACAGCATTTGAGAAAACTTTGACAAAAGTGCCTTTCACTTCAGAAAGAAAGAACGCAGACGTATTTTCCACACCGCTGGTCTAGTGACTCCGTTTCTCCTCTTGAGCAGGCAGATTTGAAGAATCAGCTGGGTGACGCTGGCTATGTGGTGTTTGGAGTGGTGCTTTTTGTGTGGGAACTTTTACCTACCACCTTGGTCGTTTACTTCTTCCGAGTTAGAAATCCTGCAAAGGACCTTGTAAGTAAAGGAACCATCTTATGTTTGCATACACAACCTGCAAGTAGCATTTCCCCTAGCTTTTCAATAGAGCAGAGAGCTTCTTCCATTCTCATTGTGAGAGAAGAAATCCTGTGATTCTTTCATTAAGATTTTTCTTTGCCTTTAATTCTCTCTTAAAGGAAATGTAGGGTTATTGGTTTAAATTTTACAAATGAGGTAAAAAAAAAAAAAAATGGTGTATCTCATGGTCTGGGAAAAGCAACACAGTATTTGCTGCCCTCCAAACACGTAAGCTGTTCTTTCAGTAAGTGAGACCTTACCTTCCCCATATACTCAGGGGAAAGAGTATTCAACACGTATGTAACAATGTATTTTTGTGAATGAGAGTTGGCATGTCAAAGGCATCCTTTAAGAAAATAGTGTAATAGTCTTAATATTTGTTTTCTAAAGTTGATACTGTGGGTTACTTTGTGAACATCTTGATGTTTGGGGCCCTTTTTTCCCCAAATAAATAGTCCTTATTAAACCAGGAAGTTGGAGGAAAAAAAAAAAGAGAGAGACCCACTTCACCGCCATGTGACAGAGGGTGACTGGGGAATGGGAGGGCAGGGAAGTGAGAACATTATTGTGACCATGCTAAAGCTGCTCACCCAGTCTAACTACATTTCTGCTTAAGCAATATTACGTACATGTCTTTATGGAGGCAGAGGAGAAGATATAACACCTGGTGGAGGGAGGAATCTCCTGGGAGCCTGGCTGCAGCTATATAAGCTGGTGGTACAGTTTTGAATCCCTCCTCTGTACACTCATAAGGGTGGTGAGTGGATTTTGGCTGGTGATAGCAGTGAGGAGACCCCAAGTAACACACAGCTAGCTCTTACTCCATACCCAGATAATGGCTACCTGCTGGCATTTTTCTTATCTCCAGGAAGTCACTACTGTTCCAGGCATCAGGAAGAGAGACTAAGGTGGAATAGTCACGTGGCACAGCCTGACCCATGGGCCACTTGGACAGAGTGCTGGCAGGGGCTTGGGCTGCGCCCAGGATAGCATCCAGCAATGTGCAGTTGAAATGTTTTGAGAATTTAGTTTGGGGCAAAACAGGATGAAAGGATAGAAGCAGGATACAGAGATGGATAAGAACCCTCCCCAGATGATCTTGTTGTTAACTTTTGCCATGAACCCCCATCTGATTATACAGATGTCCACCCACATTGGATTATCTGTTTTAGTTTGACTAATTTGGATTTTTTTTTTTTTTTTTGAGACAGGGTCTTGCCATATAGCCCAGGCTGTCATTGAATTCTAGGCAGATCTCCTGTGTCTGCCTCCTGAGTGCTGGGATTACAAGTGGGAGCCACTGTGCCTGGCTGGTATGGGCATTTCAATAAGACCTTATGATTTGTCATTGTTAGACCAAGAATTTGTCTTGATAAAAACAACAGCACCGAGTACTCGAGCTGAAAGGAAGAAACGCACTCCCATCAGAGCATCTTAAGTCACCTGTGTAGAAAGATAATCTTCTTTGCCCCACGGCCACAGGCACTATGTCTGAACTATACTAATGATACCCTCTTCTTTTAGTCAAATCCTGGAATGGTCCCTAGCCATGGATTCAGTCCCAGATCGTATTTTTTTGATAACCCCCGGAGATATGACAGTGATGATGACCTTGCCTGGAACATTGCTCCTCAGGGACTGCAGGGAAGGTAAGAATCCACTCTGACTGAGAGAGGCCTTGCCAGGAGGGAATGGCTCAAAATGAAAGCTCTGGTATAGGATTGTGCAGCTAGGGCTGCAGAGTGCTGGCTGGCAGACCATTTCACTTGGAAATAATGACAGGATTCCTAAAAGCCTCTTCCTCCAGCATCATTATAAACAATAATGTTTCCTAAACCATATTCCAAGGAAGACCATTTCTTTTGTAGCTGTGCCATACAAATGTTGATTTAAAAAGAAAATCAGGGGCTGGAGAGATGGCTTAGTGGTTAAGGTGCTTGCCTAGAAAGCCTAACGACCCAAGTTTGATTCCCTAGTACCCTCATAAAGCCAGACACACAAGGTGGTGCATGTGTCTGGGGTTCTTTTACAGTGGCTGGAGGCTCTGGCACATCCATTCTTTCTTTCTACTGGGTGTGGTGGCTCACTTCTTTTTTTTCCCTTTTTTTAATTGACAACTTCTATACTTACATACAAAAACTGCATGACATTTTCCTCCCCTCCCCCATTCCCCTTTAGAACTCCAATCTCCATCATATCCCCTCCCTCTCTCCATTAGTCTCTCTTTTAATTTGATGTCATCATCTTTTTCTTCTATTATGAGGGTCTTGCAAAGGTATTGCGAGGCACTGCAAGGTCATGGATATCAAGGCCAATTTCTGTCTGGACAGTTGCATTGTAAGGAGTCGTACCCTTCTTTTGGCTCTTCCATTCTATCTGCCCCCTCTTCCGCAATGGGCCCTGAGCCTTGGAGGGTGTGACAGAGGTGTTTCAGTGCTAGGCACTCCTCCTCCCTTCTTCTCAGCACTATGTTGCCTTTTGGGTGATCCCAGTGGTCATCACCATCTGAAAAGAGAAGCATCTCTAACCAGAAGTGAGAGTAGCATTAATATGTGAATATGAACATTAAGTGTAGTGCTTTCAGGGCAGCTTGGTGGGAATAATATATACATTTAGTCAGACAATAGCAGGCTTTATACCCCTGAGGATCATGACCTCCCCTGCCATAGACTTTTGTTTAGGTTTTTCAGTACCAGGTATGTATTCCCTCCCATAAAGAGGGCCTTCAGTCCAATTATGGAGCAGTTGGTTACCCCAAGAGCAGACATGCCACTATTGCACCTGTTCAGTCATTGGGCCTGTCTGGCCAAACTTGAATATTCAGCATCCACTGTTTCCACTGCTGATGACTTCTGTCTCCCATATGCTGCGTGCAATGCAGCTTTTTCCAGCTTTCAGTTGGCTGGTCTACAGGGAGAAAGTTTTCTGCTCCACACCAGCTTGCTTTCTCAGTGACTTTGCCTCTCAGGCAAGAGATGTCTTCAGCAATAGGGTCTTACTATCTGTTTCTCAAGGGAAACCAAGGGTTTTACTTTTTACTTCTTTAATCCTAGCACTTGGGAGGCCAAGTAGGAGGATGGATCACTGTGAGTTTGAGGCCAGCCTGAGACTACATAGTGAATTCCAGGTCAGCCTGGATTAGACTGAGACCCTACCTTGAAAAAAAGAAAGAAAGAAAATCAACCATTTCTGAGAGATTAGAACCTCTCAGAGCCTATAATAGGCAATGTGTGCTTTGAGACTTCAAGAGAGAGATAACATTTGACTGTGGAATCACTCAGTAAAATGTGAAAAAGTAGGAGGACTTCTCAGATCATGTCCCAAAGCCAGGGAACACACTGAATGGTATCCACTAGAGCTAATATACATGATAAAGACCCTGCATTGAAATGAAATTTGATTTACTAGGCACTGCTCCAAGAACCTCAGAAGTGTCACCTCATTCAGTGTTCTCAACAGTCCTGTGACGTTGTCATAGTCCTGCTGGTCCACGTAGTTCAGATGCAGGCAGGGTGATTTGCCTGGGGCCAAGGCTTCTGGGTCATGCTGCTGTGTAAGCAGTGTGTGTGGACCTGTCCTGACTCAGTCTCCCTTATGCTGCACTGTTATGCAAGTGTCCAGAGGAAGCATCTCCTTGCTTGAAAATCCACTTGCAGGTTTGGCCCAGGCAGTTACGTATGGGAGTTTACAATGGCTCGCGTGGTGTAACGTGACAGTGAGTGGGATGCACTTGGTCACCTTCTCCTCATTTCTAGTCAGGACAGTGATTAGGAGGAAGGAAGGGAAGCACCTGCACACTAGTGCTTTGCAGGCCTCATGGCATCCCATTCCCATAACCTTCCTCTGTCCTCAGCCTATAGAAGCTTCCACCATGCTCACTGCCCAGTGATCACTAAGGCCTTTTTCACCCTGTGCATCTGGACTGGAGGTGGGCAGGGGCAGAGGGGCCAACTTAGTGCTGCTCTCTCTGGTGCTTGCTCTTATCCTCAGCCCGGAACCGTCTCCTGCTCTGAGAAGCAGGACTGCTTCTGATACAGTCCTTTGATAAAATGTTAATTGCTAAGTTTCTTCTATCATTTCATCCATGAAGAAGTGAAACCGTGTTTGCTTTTCACTACTAACAGTGGAAGTCCTTAGAAACTGGGAACATTGAAAAGAATCATGGTTAGAGACAAAGCAGGACGCAGAGCAGTGGCCAGGCCAGCAGATGTAAGTGCAGGCAGCAAGCTAAAGCACAAGGTTTGCAGTGTCGGAAGTTATCTGTGGGGCCCTCAGAGTCTGAGCTCCACCTCTTCCTAAAATGGGTCCCTTGTCCAGGTACCTCGCTGCCTGTGTTTCCTACAAGCTGTGCTTGCCCCTCTGACCTAGTGGCAGCCCTAACCCTCACTCATCAGAAGTGACCCTGTCCTTGGCAGAAGAAAGGACCCCTTTACATGAACTGGAGGCAAATGACAACAAGTGACAACAATGAATATATTGAGTGCTAACTATATCTTAGAATTTTGTCTGCTTACTTTTTCATGTGTAGTATGTGTGGTGCATGCACATGTATGTGTAGACACACTCGCAGGCACACAGAGGCCAGAGGAGAAGGTTGAGTATCTTTCCTCTATCACTCTGCATACTTCCTTGAGACAGTCTCTCACTAAGTGGAGCCCCAGGGATTCTCTGGTCTCTGTTCTTCACAGGAGTGGGGTTACAGGCATGTGTGGCCACAGCCAGCTGTTTACAAAGGTCCCGGGGAATTGAACTCAGGCCCTCATGCTTTAGCAAGCACTCTTACCCTGAGCCATCCCCACAATCTCTAGGTACTGCTCTTAAGGACTTTATGTGTATACTCAGTTCTCACCATAGCCCAACACGGAAGTTACTATTATTACCCCATTGATCAGATAAGAAGTATTGAGATATTAGAGTTGCTTTTTGAAAGATACACAGAGAGTGTACTTCACTTTAATATTCAGACATTACAAATGTTACACATAGGGCTGGATTCAGGTTCCAGTCAACACAAGACTTCTGAAGAGTTCAGTAGACTGTGTGTACAGGTTGCTAGCACTGTACATAGCTCTGTTTTGTGGGGAAATGGGCTTCAAGAGGACAGCCTAAAGAAAGGGGCATCTGTAGCTAAACTAGATATGTCATGCACACATACACAGTATGTTTCAGACCTCTGAACTGTTTTGTTTTCTTTTTTAAGTTTTGCTCCAGACTACTATGATTGGGGACAAGCTAACAGCTTCCTGGCACAAGTAGGAACTTTGCAACAAGACTCAACCTTGGATCCTGACAAACCAAGCCATGGGTAGCAGCATCAACTGACGTTTATGGAAATTCCTGTTGAAAAGCTTCAGAAAGAGACTGAATGACAGCTGAATTTTGAGGGCACTTTTCCTTATGAAATAGGACTTGGTTGTTACTTGTTAAAGGTTTATAATGGCTCTGTAGGACCAAGCAATAATTTAGCTAGATAAACCCTTATTTTAATACTAATAAGCGAGCCTGGCTATTTCAGTGGGTATAATTTAAACTTTTTAAAGAAAATCTATACTTTTATAAATATGTATTTTATATAACTTAATAATGCTAAAGTATACTAGGGTTTTTCCTTGAATGTTATTGCAATGTATGTTGTAGTTTGCACAGACTTATATGCATAATTCACTTTAAAAGGATAGACTCTATGGTCTAATAGTTTTTTTAAGGCTTTTAGACTAAAGTATTCCTCAAATTCTTACCTCTGAATATCAATGAAGGTCACTCAGATTCTGAGCTCTACATTAGCAGACTTCTAAAATGAAATGGACATTCCATTAATTACCACTCCAGTGTTGAGCTAAAAGGAAGCAGTGTAGAATCAGTCTGTAAGGCAACTGGTTCATTAGTAGTTTTTTCTTAAATTTTGCCAAGTCTGATGCTTCCTTCATCAGGGCACTAATGTACACACTCCAATGACAAGTGGATACTGTAAGATGTAGCTAACTTACATTATTAAACCTCCTCTGCTGTATTCATAGCGATTTTGCATAGTTTTTTTTTCAGCCCAGTGTAATTGAATGTCCACTACCTCAGGACTATGGCAAGACTGCACCTTTGCCTACCCAGCCAGTGTTCACTAAGTCAATGAGAAACTAAGAAATCCTTATGGGGCATTAAAAATAAACAGAGTTGGCCTTTGAGCCAAAACACTTTGGAATCGTGGTTTTTCTATAAAACACTTCCATTATTTTTAATTAACTTTCTGAACAGCCTATTAGAAAGGGGTGGCACTGTCCTATGCCTTTTTCAGCCAGAGTGGATAAGGTATGCTCCAGGCTGTTGCCCTCCAAGTGCCATTCTCAGACTTCCCTCCAGGAGGTCAACTGCTCTTTTCACAGTATGTGTCTGGTTCTAGAGGAAGTACAGTTAGCAAACCCAAAGGACCAACCTGTGTTGCTCAGGACCAAGGGAAGGGTGAGAGGGGAGCGCCTGTGGTGGAATTCTGCCTACTTCAGATAGTTAGCTCTCCTGCTATACAAGTCTTCAGGAACAACCAGTCTCTTGGCTTTAATTTCACAGGGCTGAGTCCACTTCCCCTAATTTTATGGTATTTCAAATGGGTCCTGATTATATTTTCATTGTATAGAACATTTACTCTGAATCACCCTTCCATATACCCATGTCTTTCAATGAAGGGAAACACGAGATCACTTGCCACGTAAAATAGTTATTTACAAGGGAGAATTCTATACCAAAACAAAAGCTGCACTGGGCAAGCTGCCTATTACTGTATAATAGTACACTGAACTTTTACACTGAACTGTTAAGGTGATCTTCATCAGTACACCCACAAGACTCTCACTTGATATGGCCTGTGCCCACAGCTCCCAGGTCCTACCTTCAGCAGTTGTGGTAGTTTGAGTGGATGTCCCCCAATAGATTCACAATCAAGCTTGTAACTTGATGTCACGGGGTGGATCCTAGGGTTTGGCCCTAAGGTGTGTTTGGGGACAGATCTGAATTCCAGCCAAAGTGCAAAATATGCAAGAGTGCTTGGAGTGTGCTTGCTTATGGTGCTAGTGATGATATTTCTCTCTGTGTGGACCTGTGAATGGGGGCCAGGCTGCTTCTACCATTATGGAACTTCCCCTGGATCTGTAAGCTTCCATAAAGCCCTTCCTCCTCTGAACTGTGTCTAGTCTAGAGGTGCATCCAAGCAACTTGAATGTGACTGTGACAGCAGCCAAGGGCAGGCTTTGAAAAGCATTTTAAGCTCCTGTGATTGTTGTACTCATCCTGTAATATATAGACTCTATAATCCTGTTATCACTAAAAAAATGAAATGCCCTGGTTTCATTGATAGAAGCCATAATTGACTTTAAAGTTCTATTTCGTATTGGCGGGGGGATAAAAATGTTCTAAATGGTTATTCTGTCCCCTTTAAGAGTAATGCTACAACCCTGAAGTGTTGTGAGTGCTAGAATATGAACAGGGTGACTTCCCACCTCCTCCTGTAGTGTGCCACATGCATGCCTATGAGGTGCTATAAGGATGCTGGGGAAGGAGGACCAAGTTTCTTTGGTGCATCCTCATGTAATTGCTCTGCTGAAAAAGTTGCTGCTTATGTGGAAGATTAAACACTAAGGAAGGGGATGATTTCTAGTTCATGTTTAAAACATCATGAAAATAGAACCCTGGTAATTTGAAGGGTAAAGTGCATGTGGCATTCCTGAAATCTCAACAGTGGATCACTGGTTCAAGGCCAGTCTGGGCTACATAACACCTTGTCTCAGAAACAAAAAGTACCTGGGGGAGAGCCAATATTGAAAATTTGGTACCATCAGAGTCTGAGGTAACATGAAAAGGTTGCATGTGAATATTTCTAACTAGTGGAAGAGAGATTCACCTCTGCAGCCAAGAACTCCAGCTGATCTGCACAAGTACCTGTCACTGGCACTTACTACTTTCTACAGTGAACATTTGGAATACTGCAGCTTTGAGCTGGAACAGGTTGCCATACATGTACCTATCAGTTAGTCACGGCAACTGTTGCAGTTACCTTCTCGTTGCTGGATAAACACCTGACCGGTAGAAGCAGCTTATGGGAGGAAAGGGTTTATTTCAGGCTTACAAATTCCAGGGGAAGCTTCATGGCAGAGGAAGATGGCTCATTCCATCACACATCTGTAGCAGACAACTGCCAGCATCAGCAAGCCAGTGCTAACTGAACACACACCTAGGGCTGGACTCAAGATCCACCTCCAGTAACACACCTCCCCCAGCAGGGCTTTGCCTGCTGGAGACTAAGTAGGGAGCTTAACCAGAAATACTTAATGGGCTGGACAGAGGGATCAGCAGTTAAGGTACTTGCCTGCTAACCCTAACAACCTGGGTTCAGTTCCCCAGTACCCACATAAAGCCAGATACACAAAGTGGTGCATGCATCTGGAGTTCATTTGCAGTGGTTAGAGGCCCTGGAGTGCCCATTCTGTCTCTTCATCTTTCTGATACCAAATAAATAAAAATAAAAACATTCTCGAGGCTATGGGGCCATTTACATTCAAACTACCACACCAACTTTTTGTTTTTTGAGGTAGGGTCTCACTGTAGCCCAGGCTGACCTGGAATTCACCATGTAGGCTCAAGGTGGCCTTGAACTCACAGCAATCCTCCTACCTCTGCCTCCCAGAGTGATGGTACTAAAGGCATACAGGCATGTGCCACCATGCCCAACTACTTTTTTTTTTCTTTTTTTGCTGCAGCACGGATAGAACCCAGGGCCTTATGCATGCAAAGGCAAGTGATCTACCACTGACTTACATCCCCAGCCTTTGCCAAACGTGTTTTGACTCAATCAAGGACATTTGTAATAGCTGTGTTGATACCGTTGTCATCTGTATTACCAAACTCTGCAATGCCTCCTTTACTAAAATTTAACGCTTCTTTGTAGGCAGTGGTGGTTAGCCAACAATTAAACTTTGTGAAGAGCAAAGGAACTGCCTTAGTCAATCTTGGAGGCTTTAGAAGCACTGGGAGAAAACTAATCTCACGTTACATATTGCTGGACTATTGCAGCTGTTTCATGCTGGGGACCAAATCAAGGGCCTCATGCATGCTAAACAAATGCTTGCCACTGAGCTATATCCCCAGCCCCTGCTGGTACTTTTAAAAGGTGAACTTGCATTAAAAAATGGGTCTGGGGCTGGAGGGATACCTTAGCCATTAAGGTGCTGGCCTGCAAAGCTAAAAAGGTTCAATTCACCAGGACCCATGTAAGCCAGATGCATAAGGTGGTGCATGCTTCTGGAGTTTGCAGCAGCTGAAGGCTCTGGTATGCCCATTTGCCTTCTTCTTCTCCCTCTCCCTCTCTCTCTGCTTTCTCTTTCTCAACTATAAATAAAAATATTAAAAATGGGTCTAAATATTTGAAATTTCATCAGGATTTCTAAATAAAGCTTTTTTTTTTTTTAGAAAAAAAAAAACACCCTGTTTCACTTTGGATTGCTGCCTGATAAAAGTATGGATTTGTGCAGAAATAACCTGAGAACTGCAATGAAAACATTTCCAGGGGCTGAGGCTGTAGCTCAGTGGGTAGAGTGGGTTTGATCCCCAGCATTATAAATAATGTGGCAGCACACGCCTGTAATCTCAGCACTCAGAAGGTGGAGGCAGGAAGATCAGAAGTTCATCCTGGGTACATAATTCAAGGCCAGCCTGGGATACATGAGAACATGTCTCAAGAAAAATTTCCAGGTGTGTGCATGCGCTGCTATGACTTCTGATGGTTCCAGATGGAGCTGTTGAAAAGGAATAGGCTAAAATCATGGAATTCTTCTCATCAAAGACTAAATTACTAAGCCAGCTAAAAGTGAGACAGCTGTTTAAAATGGGGTGGTGTGTGGGGGCGACTGGGATGATGGCTTAGTAAAATGCTTGCCACATAAGCATGAGTACGTGAGTTCAGATCCAGACATGCAAGTGCTATAATCCCAGTGCTGGGAGGCTTGCTGGCATGCTAGTCGGACCCAATTGGCGAGCTCCAGGTCCAGTAAGAGGTCCTGTCTCAAAGAAACCATGGAGAGCAATTGAGGATAGCTGACATCGATCTTTGGCTTCCACATGAATGTACCTGCACAGGTGCACTTGCACAGGGCTGAGCCCACAGACACCACACATATGCAAAATTTTAAAAAAATGGGACTGCTATACTGGACCAGGCAATTGGCACCTGTCTGGATTCTAAACTTGGGAGTGCACATATATTAACCCTTCTCTTAGCCCTTAGTAGGGTCACATGAAAAACCCTGTCTCCAAAGGGCATCTGCTGCCGATATCCCTATGCCTCCACCCAGACCTGTGCTCAAATCTGTACCTTCTGTACATGGCCTGGTTCCTTGGCTGCTGTGTGCTGCAGCACCTGTCCACTGTGAAGTCAGGTCAAGTGCTTCCAAATCCAGGGACTAAGCAGCTCCTGCCTCCACACTTTGAAATGCAACTGGGCTTGCCCTGTGTCCTAGTGCTAACACCTTGCCAATAACTTCTTTGCCTCACCACTCAAAACCCAGGTCTCTTTACACCCAGAGACATTTAGCCTAGCCAGAAATGGGAGTTCAGAGGTGTAGTTTCTTTTGCCTGTGGTCCTCAAAAGTCCTCCCTTGCCACACACTCCTGTTTGTATGACCATGTGATGATCTCTGGTCACCCATTTGTTAGGATTTACAATCATCATGGGAACATATTCTGTAAATGTGTTTTCTAGGTGGGAGAACTCACCTTAACTATGGGTGGCATCATTCCATAGGCTGGGATCCCTGAATAAAAATGGCAGCAGCAGTCATCATTGTTTCCTCGTGATGGACTAAATGGTACTAGCTGCCTTCCCTGCCATGCTGGACTATAACTTCAAATGGCAAGCCAAAATAAGCCCATAAATTGCTTTGGTCAGGGATTGAGTCACAGCAATGAGAAAGGTAACTTATATAGCCCATGACCCATGAATCTCACATCTGCAGTCCCTCCCCAGTCATGGTGCACCTGGAAGGCGTTAAGGAACAGGGATTCACTTAGATACATTGACCAGTTCCTGACCAGAGTACCTGCCTCTGTAACTGAGCATCCTTTGTGTGCTTTCCCCTCAGAACCCCTCGGCCCCGAGTCCAGGCTTAGGGTCAGTGGGAACTGGAAGGTTTCAGGACACAAACCCAGCTAGAGGTACATCCTGGGCAGAGTGGCCAGGCTGACCATACCCTGACCAGCAAGTTTCAAAGACTTCTTTTCCCATGCCAACCTGCTAGCACTGTTAGGAGGCAATTGAGAGGCATCCCCATGGAGGGCACTTATGCCACTTGTTTCTAGGTGGCACATCTTCAGCATTTTCCCCCTTCAGGTGCATTCTCTTGAACAGAATGGAATCTGGTTAGGCTGTGGAAGTCTGGTGGCAGGAGTTTTCAGTTTTTCTTCACTGCTACATTCCTAGCTCCTAGAACAGTGAAGGAATAGTCTGATCCTGTTTATTCTTTTTATCTCAAATAGTTAACATAAAAAGAATCTTTACTATGTGAAGAGTCAAATTAGAATAATGATGTAAGATTAAAGGAGCAACCCTTGGCTGGGGATGTAGCTCAGTTGGTAGAGTGCTTGCCTATCATGCATGAAGTCTGGGCTTAATCCTCAGTACACAAACCAGGAGTGGTGGTACACACCTGAAATCCTAGATCTCCGGTAGGTAGGAGGAGTAGAGGCGCAAGGTTGTCCCTGGTTAGTGAGTTTGAGGCCAGCCTGGGCTATGACAGTTTGTGATGAAGTGAATGAAATCTAATCCTTAAAACTGAATGATTCTCTCTTTGCAAATAAATACTTAAACAAATTAGGGCGGAAAAGATGGCCCAGTGGTTAAGGTGCTAGCTTGCGCAGCCTAACAACCTGGGTTCAGTTCCCCAGTACCCATGTACAGCCAGATGCACAAAGTGGCACATTATTCTGGAGGTTTTTTTTTTTTTTTTTGCAATGGCTAGAGGCCATGGAGCACCCATTCTCTCAATCTTGCTCTCTTTCCCTGAATGAGTATTTTAGCATGTTTCAAGGATTTTTTAAAGCTCATGTGAAACCATAAATGAAAAAAGCTATGAAAATTATAAAACAAAGAGCATAAGCAAAAAGAATCAGAGGAGCAAGGCCCCAGATGTTAAGAAAATAAATCCTGCACATTTAGCTACTGTGGTACCTGTACATATATAAATAGATCAGTGAGAAACAGATCTACATAATGAGCTAAGCCATATGGATTTTAGATATCTGTTGTATCTAAAATGTAGTCTCAAATTAGTGAAGAAAAGATGAACTATGCAAACAACAGTACTGGAAAAACTGAGCAATAATCTGGGGAAACATTAGGTTGGATGGGGCAGAGGAAATGGCTTAGTGGGTAAAAGTGCTTGCTGAATGGCTGCAACAACCCAAGTTCAGAGTCCCAGAGCCTACAAGCCAGGCATGCTTTCAAGTGTCTGTAATGCCAGTGCACTTACAAGATGGGTGGTGCAGACAGGAAAATCCCCACTGTGAGCCTAGCATACACACCAACACAAAGATCCTGCCTGCAACAAGGTAGATTAGAACAGACACCCAAAGTTGTCCTATGCATGCATGCATGCATCCACACACACAATTTAAAAAATTAGGCTGGATCCTTACCTTTTGCACTAGGATACATCCCAAAGGATCTAAATTTAGATATAAAAAATTAAAGTTCTAGAAGAAAATGTTAGCTCTGTTGTTAAGAGTGAGGAAAGTGTTCAATGATTCAAAAAAGAAAACACTGAAGAACTGAGACATCGGACCATTAAAAATAAAACAAAAATTGGATGGTAAGGTCATAAGCAAAACCAAATGGCAACAAATTGGAAAAACAATAGGCAGCTCATTACACTTGAAGGATTAATATTTTGTTTTTGGTTTTTCGAGGTAGGGTCTCACTCTAGTCCAGGCTGACCTGATTCACTATGTCTCAGGGTGGCCTCGAACTCAAGGCGATCCTCCTACCTCTGCTTCCCAAGTGCTGGGATTAAAAGCGTGTGCTGGGATTAAAGGCATGTGCCACCAGGCAGGATTAGTATTCTTAACAAAGAAAATACTCTTAGAAATTGATGGGCAGGCAGCACTGAAACGCCTCTGTCACACCCTCCAAGGCTCAGGGACCATTGCGGAAGAGGGGGTGGATAGAATGGAAGAGCCAAAGGAAGGGTATGACTTCTTATAGTGCAACTGCCCAGACAGAAACTGGCCTCGATATCCATGACCTTGCAGTGCCTAGCAATACCTTCGCAAGACCTTCAAAATGGAAGAAAAAGATGACATCAAATTAAAAGAGAGACTAATGGAGAGAGGGAGGGAATATGATGGACATTGGAGTTCTAAAGTGGAATGGGGGGAGGGGAGGGAAATATCATGTGTTTTTGTGTATGTAAGTATAGAAGTTGTCAATAAAAAAATGAACAGAAAAAAAAAGAAATTGATGGGCAGGGAAGGTAGCTTAGTGGTTAAAGGCTTTTGTTTACAAAGCCTGCTTGCTGGCCTAGGTTCAATTCCAAGCACTAAGAGCCAAACACAAAGTGGTGCATGCATTTGTGATTTATATACACTGAACAATGGGAGGTAGAGCCAGGAGACTCTAAAGCTGGCTGGCCAGGTAGTCTGACTCATTTGCTGTATGGCAGTTTGCTTGCAGCACCAGAGACCCTGTCTCAAAGAAGGTAGAGCGGACACCTCAAAATTGTCCTCTGACATCCACAAGTGTGCTGTGGCACACATATACTCATAAATGCACACATACACATAAACTGGTAAGAGGGCTGAGGAGATGACTCAGTGGTTAAAGGCACTTACTTGTCTGTGAAGCCTATCAGTCCATGTTCATTTCCCCAGTACCCGTGTAAAGACAGATGCTGAAAGTGACACGTATCTGGTGTTTGTTTGCAGTGGCAAGAGATCCTAGTACACCCATAAATACATACAAACACACATGTGCAAATAATTATTTAAAAAAGAAACTGATAAATAACCATGTGTTAGAAAAGTGGGCAATAGATACGAATACAAAGTACATATATATGGTTCTTTAATATATTAAAAGTTACTCAACTTTATTCATAATAATATAAAGTAAAAATATGTTAAATGAGGCCGGGTGTGGTGGCGCACGCCTTTAATCCCAGCACTCGGGAGGCAGAGGTAGGAGGATCGCCGAGAGTTCGAAGCCACCCTGAGACTACATAGTTAATTCCAGGTCAGCCTGGACCAGAGTGAGACCCTACCTCGCAAAACCAAAACCAAAAAATATGTGTGTGTGTGTGTGTGTGTGTGTGTGTGTGTGTGTGTGTGTGTTTTAAATGGATCAGAGTAGCCCAAGGTCAACATTTGAACATCATCTGTGATGGTGAGAGTATTAAATCTCAGATGTTCCATGAACTGGTACAGCCCCCTATACTGGACAGAATCCTATTCAGTACCTCTTAAAAGTTACAAATGTACATGTCTTTGACTTTTGGGTATTTATGCTACAGGGGTGTGTGTGTGTGTGTGTGTGTGTATACACACACAAATGTGAAATGACAATGAATAGTGTCATATGAAACCTTTTCCCTGGGGAGACATGAACACATCTCTATTCACCTGATAGGGCACAGATGGCAGACCAAAGCATGATTGCATGAAAATGAGTTTTGGTGAACCAATGGGTGTATTGGAGTTACTGACAGCACAGGCGAGGGGTTGCTTACAGGAGCGTGGATGACTCAAAGGCAGCTGCATCACCACCCCAGCACAGGTGACGACTCACAGAAGCTGCACCTCTGAAGCTCAATGCACACCCTGCAGGCAACTCTGGTTGCAGAGTCTCTCCCTCAGTAGTTTACAGTTTCTCTAAGCTTGGGGAAGAAAGGGTCTTGTGACCTAAGTTTTAGCTTTCCAGACTTCTTTACCTCCTTAGTTTCCTGAGCCTCCTTCCCCTCTTCAGGAGGGAATATTTCAATTTGGAGGAATTTGCTATACAACAAATAGAAAATTAAATGCCCGTGATTAAATAATGGCCCCTCCATGTAAGGACATAGCAAGCAGCCACCTAACTAAAGTGGAAAAAAAAATCTGGTAATATTTTACATAATGAAATATGTAAAATATGCAAACAGTGTATGTATGAGGTCATTTTGAGTAAAGATGAATGAAAAAATAAGACTATATTTGTATATACTATAAGGTACAGATGGAAATACAAAAACCCAAGAGCAAAGGTTATGTATTAGAAGGTGTGTGTATGTACAGTGTGGGAAGTTGGACCACTTATAGAAAGACATCCACTATATGTTGTTATGTTTTTGTTTTTACAAGCCTGTGAAACTGTTCAAAGTTAAAGAACATAAGCATATTAAAATCAGAAGACGCTAAGTCCACACATTTTGAGTTTTAGACTAATTTCCTCCATGATACAGCAGAGGTCCTGGCATCAGATTTTCTGGCCCTAAATTCAGGCACCACATCTGGAATTTGTGACTAAGTACAAATTACTGAGCTTCTCCTGGTCTCAATTTATCTTTATGGAAGAAAACTGTACTGACCAGTGTTCTGGTCAAGATGCACAGATGTATATAAAGCCCTTGACAGAGGCCTTCCAAAGCATGCCACTATGATAAGAAACCACCTCAGACTGTGCATAAATATATTTCCCCCTATAATCACATCCTCATCTCAAAAGAGCACTTGAAAATGGAGAAACAATAAAAACACAAGACAAAAGATTGCAGAAACATGTACTTTAATTCACATTTTCTAGAATCTGATCCAAATCAAAGCTGCTTCTGTAGATGTTATTTAACACTGAGAACAGAGACTTATAAGGAGTTTCCATGACACTGTAACCTCGCCTGTGGCTGCTGGTGAACAGCTACAGTTCTGCAGATACTTCAGTTTGCAAACCGCTGGGAGGTGTATGAGACTGGGCTCACATTTCAGATGATGGCAAGGCTGAGGAAGACCAACACAGCTGTCCCTTCTTACATACAGTGGCACGAGGCAAAGCTGAGAGACACGGCACAGTGTTTCATACACAGTTACAAAACAGACTCAGTCACAATTCGTGTCCAAACAGTTGACTTGTCAAATTTCAACACTGAAATCTATTATTTTGTCTGATCTTCCTTAAAATATCAGAACCAAAGCAGGAGGAATGATGAAATCTACCAGATAATAAGTTTGGTTTGTCTAATGTCTAAAGATACTGCTAAAGAAAAAAACCCCTGCAAGTCATTGAAAAAAATACTTCCCTTTTTTCATGTTCATGACTTCATCAGTAGGTACAATCATTTTGGTCTGTTTATCATCAAGTGCTATATTTTTACATCAGGTTATGAGATGCAGACAAGATACCAAGAGATGCTCTCCAGCCAGCCAAGTATTTCCACAACGCAAATAGCACTCTAGTGTCCCTGCCCAGCAGAGGTGAAAGAACTAGAAAACAGTCCATATCATCACAAAGGCCAGAACCTGCTACCAGCTTACAAAACAGGCTCCTATGGTTTGCACAATCCTTAGAAATACACACAAAAAACATAGTCTACCCCTACAATCCCAATTATAGTAAAATGAAGTTAATTAGATAAATTTCAACTTAAGAATATTTTCTTAGTTGTGAAAAAAAAAAACATAAAACTTTAACCAGAACATTTTGCCCTACCTATTTAGATCTTTTAATTTTCTAGAACACAATCTAATATACTGTGTTTCCTAAGCTTGAAACAGATCACAGTGAAGAAAAATTGAACAAATGGAAATGACCAAGGATTTTCTCTAGTAAGTAGTTTAAGCACTAGCCTTCAATGG
The DNA here is from genome assembly GCA_036365145.1 of Orientallactaga sibirica. Lineage (NCBI taxonomy): Eukaryota > Metazoa > Chordata > Mammalia > Rodentia > Dipodidae > Orientallactaga > Orientallactaga sibirica. The sequence goes on from JAEOAD010000036.1 coordinate 13,246,728, forward strand.
CAGGAGTGGCAAAATAACTCTAGCAAAAAGATCTTTCAATTTCAAATAAAAATAGACAAAGTGCAAAATTTTCACATTTTCCTAAATTCTGAATGAACACTAAGAATTCTTCCTATTGTGTGCCTTAAGGTCACCCTCCCAAACCACATATTAATTGCAACCCTAAAAACAGCAAAGAAAAGGAGGAAACCTGCAAGCTAGCTTTTTAAAATTCAACCTACAAAACCTACCACCATCATGAACAAAATCCAAGATTTCCAAAGGTCAGAATTCAGAAGACCAAGTAAATAACTAATGAGATCTCAGTCCTCCCGCTACACCCCTCTAGCAGATGGCTGATAATTTTGAGAGAGGAGTGAAACAATAAAATACACTTTGAAGTATGCCATGAAATTGGCAGGCTTTGGCAGGATAAGACGTGGGTTTAAGAGCACTTATTATTTACTTCAGAAAAGACAGAAGTTGAAGGAGAAACTAGACTTTGTTTTCGCATTACTTCCACACAAACAAAACCTTTCAAGTAATTCCATTATATCCACTGCCACCTTTAAAAGAACCAAGACTTTTAAATAGTGTGTAAAGTCTTTAAATCCTAAGTTTAGAAAATGACAGTCTAGGCCTGTGAGTCTATCCCTGCTCTGAATCACACAAAGGACCGCCACATGGGATGCACTGGAGATGGAGAGGAGTGGGAGAGGAGGCATAGAGACAATCACATGGAGAGGTAGAGGATTGCATAGATTCTATTCAAATTTAAATCCTTTAAAAATGCTTACTTTAAAACAGCAAGGTCTGTGTACATAATGCTTTAAATTAGCATTATAAATCCATATAATCCCATTCAACTTTCATTAAGAAGTAATCCATTAAATAAATAGCTGGGTTTTTTTTCAAAAGTAATTGAAAATGTCTACAATTAGGAGAAGAACAAAGAGGAAAGTCAGAAGGGAAGCCTTGGGCTCTAGGTAAAGGATGCCCTTGGGCCAGCCTTATGCATACAAGACATCTGTCTAGTGAACATGTGGAGAGCACATAGCCACTTCCACCTAGGCAGGTCCTTCAGGCCAAAACCAAAACAGCAAGAACAACTAAAAATCCTGGAGAGTCTTCCAGAACCTCTATCACTATTCACTGAAAGGGTCATTCACTGCACTGAGAGCCTTGTATTCTAGAAGTTGACACACTAAGTCAGTCACTGACAAATTTCTGACACACAGATGGGCCCTAGGCAACACTGGTTCCAGAGTTCTAGTTCTACAGCAGACTAAACAGTCTTCTCAAGATGTATATAGTATGACAACTGGAAATAAAGGAAAACACAATACAAATAAACCAATTTCAAACAAACAGAATGGCAGAACATTCAATAGATGAAAACACATGAAATTAAGCACAGGATTAGTATAACTTACATGTCTCAAAGTATATACTTCCTTTATAAATATCTCTAATTAACAATCTATTAAGGATCATAAATATTCAAGTGAACATTTGAATTTTCTCCTTTAAGAGTTCAGAATCCTTGAAGTCTTAGTCTTTCTGCTGAATGTCCAAGGCTAAAAGGCTTAGTCCTTTATGTCTTTAAGTAGACACAGAAAAGCTTTTATTACCTACTGTGCTGTAATAAGACTTTAAAGTTCTGTAATTCTCTTATACTTGTAGAAAGCCTATGGGGAGAAAGAAAACATATTAGTACATATGCAATGGGCACACATTTCAATTTACCATTACTGCTACTTGAGCTATTATTTGAAGCAGAACAAAGTAAAAACATCTAAGTAATACTGAGCATTGAATATTCGAGTTTTAAATGGGTTCTGCTATAACTTCTGATTAAAAAGACAGAACAAGGAGCTGTGGAGCTTTGGTCTTGGTTTAGAAGGGGCAAAGGAAGACAGTCACATCTGCCTGTCAACAGATTGTTGTAGAGGAGTGGGAGAAAAAGTGAAATGAATAATTTGGGAGGAATCTCAAGCCATTTCTGCATTTATGTTGGCCTTGGAAATAAATCTGCATACTCCTGTCCAAATGACCACTTTCTCTCACTCTTCCCTAAACATGCTAACTTACTTCCTGTTTTTAGCTCCTGGAGGGTGAAAGGTCTCTCACCTCACCTGTCCCCACACATACACACACACACACACACACACACACACACACACACACACATATATTTATTTATTTATTTGAGAGAAAGAGGAAGATAGAATGGCACACCAGGGCCTCCAGCCACCATGAACTCCAGACACATGCACTACCTTGTGCATCTGGCTTTATGTGGGTCCTGGGGAATCAAACCTGGGTCCTTAGGCTTTCCTGGAAGTGACTTAAGTACTAAGCCATTTCTCCAGCCCCGACTTTCCCCATATATATTTATGGAATTACAAAAGTGATTGTTGACTTAATGAGTAAAGAGCTCCAGAGCCCAGGCCGAGAAGTAAAACTCTGAGATAGGAGCAACCACCACACAAAAAACACAAAACAAAAGAACCAAAAAACAAAACAAAACACCTAACCTGCAAGCTTAATTCTCCTTCTGTACAATTCAGAGTTAATGCAGAAAAAAAATCCAGTATTTCTCTCCTGCCCAAAGTGAAGCAATACTAAACTCCTTTCTTTACTCTAGTACTTAGTACTTAGAAAATTAGCATTTATTGAGAGTCAGGCAATGGTATGAGCCCATCACATGTATAATCTCAATAAACTTAAATAATACAAGGTATATATAATTAACCTTTGGTTTCTTTTTCGTTAAGATGAAGATAAGTAAATCAAATATTTTCCTTGCAGAGGGGTTCTACCCAGAGAGAGCTTTTAACCCTAATATTTCACAGATAGGAAATTCACTAGCAGAGCGGCAGGGATTTGCCAAGCCTGGTAGCAAATGGAAAGACCTGCTTCGGAGGCCTGCACTCCCTAGAGAATAGAGGGACCAGGCTAAGACAGAACTGTAGCAACAAGGGTACATTTCTGAGACCCAGGGAAAATCTGATCAAACATTCACTTTATTTTTCTTCTTTCTCAGTTTACTTTTATGTTTGAATCATTTAAAATCTTTTTCATTTCAAATAATTTACATTTCATTCAGTTTCTCCTAGGTTACCTCTCTATAGGCCTCATAAATATGTGGATTAAATTTTCCATGAATTTATAAATTAACAATCAACATTCTATCTTTTGGTTCAAATTTCAACTAGTGTAATCACCTTTAAAAAGGAGCTGGGCGTGGTGGTGCACGCCTTTAATCCCAGCACTCAGGAGGCAGAAGTGGGAGGATTGCCATGAGTTCAAGGCCACCCTGAGACTCAGAGTGAATTCATAGGTCCGCCTGGCTGACCCTACCTTGAAAAACCAAAAAAAAAAAAAAAAAAAAAAAAAAAAGATGTGAAATAGGGACTGGGAAGATGGGTCAATGGGCAAGAGTACTTGCAAAAGAAGCATGAAGGCCTGAGAGGGCACAAGTTTTACTTCCAGCACCCACATAAAAAAGCAGAGTGCAGCCAGATGTGGTGGCACAGTGGCTTTAATCCCAGTACTTGGGGAGGCTGAGGTAGGAAGATATCCATGAGTTTGAGGCTAGCCTGGAGCTACAGAGTGAGTTCTAGGACAGCTAGAGTAAAATCCTGCCTCAAAAACAAAACAAAACAAAAAACAAACCTAAGTATGGCCATGCACAGCTGTAACCCAGACCTGTAGAAGGTGGAAACATGAGAAACACTGGGGTTTGATAATCAGCTAGTCTTTTTAAAAACAACAGCCAGGTGTAGTGGCACTCGCCTTTAATCCCAGCACTCAAGAGGCAGAGGTAGGAGCATCGCTGTGAGTTCAAGGCCACTCTGAGACTACACATAGTGAATTCCAGGTCAGTCTGGGCTACAGCAAGACCCTTACTGGAAAAACAAAACAAACAAACAAACAAACAAACAAACAAACAAACAAAAAACTGGCTCCAGATTTAGTCTGTGTGTGGGGGCATGCACATAAGGGTATGTTCATCTGTATACACATGTGCATACACATCCCACACATAAAACACACAGGCATCCAAAAAAGATGGGAAATATATAATTAATCTTTAAGTAACATGTCTTCATTTAACATCAAGTAATATTTATAAAACAATTCCTATCACTTGGTCCCAGTTAAATTTTATTTTCCTTGAGTTGACTTTGCTCTACTTTTCCAAGGCATCATAGATTATTTTTTATAATTCTTTTCCTTCTGTTTCATATCCCATTTAGTTAACACGTCATGTATCTCTGTAGGTGAAATTTTAAAGCCATTTGTAATGTAACAAAAAAAGCAAACTGTATGTATACTGAGGAAATAGCATATATCTATTATTTCTAGCTTATGTTAGTTTAGATGGAGTATAATCAATTATCTATAAGAAATATAAATGCTCTTAGGACGTTCAGTGAAACAGTAATGTTGCACTTCCCTCCTCTAACACTGCAGTGGGGGAGATTCCTCTGATGGTAGCTAACAAGAATTCTGTGACTCTGAGCTTGACCCCTTTGGACCATATATAACTTCTTATTTCAGGAGACAGCTCTCTGTACTTAATCTTATTTGACAGAACCCTACACTCATGGATGTAAATCTCTCCCCTTTCCAAGCGAGGGAAAATTGAGACAAAAGATTGAAAACGTATATAAGTCTAATACCATCTGAGTTCAGGGCCTCTGTCTCTCTGATGATAGCTAGCAGATGTCTGCGTGTGAATTAAAACGCTCTCTCCCTCTTTCTGAAGTGGATTTTTGCCTGATTTTGCTCACTAACTCAATTATTTCCTATAACATGTAAACAAAAAGATATGCAGTAGAAATAAATGGGAGGACTCTTCAATTTAGCGAACAGAGCAGACACGAATGGTTTTCTCTCTCATTGATCACACTCTCAAACATGTTTTTCTTATGCCCCTCATGTACTTGAACATGCTGCCACCAGCTAAAGAAAAGATCATTAGAAGATCTTCCCCAGAAACTTGAGAAGGGAAACTGCGAAGTTCTGGCAGCGAAAAGAGCAATCCTTCCTATGACTAACAGAGAAAGCGATTTGTCAGCCTTGAGGCCACTGTACTGAGTACGGGTGAAGCTTGCTACATAACCCAAACCAGACTGGCCTTGAGCTTATGATCCTCCTGCCTCAGCATCCCAATGCTAGGATTGTAAGTGTGCAACACCACATCCTGCATTATGTTACATTTCTGTCAACAAACCCAATCAAAGCACATGTTAGGAGAGAAGTCAATCTTTGCAGTTGGTTATAACCTGCAAGGGAGTCAATTCTTGGCTGGAGGTCTAATTCTTACCTTCCAAAAGCATTTAAAAGAGCAACTATTTCCTGCCGAGTGAGTTGGAAGCCTTTAGATGGACTGTTCTCTGGAAGTTTTTGAATTTCTTTTTCAGAGAAGAGTATCTTCAAGGCAGTTCCTAAACCCTGAGTCTAAAGAAAATATCAAGAAACTTATAATTAACTTTATATAATGATAATTACTATAAAGATTTTAGGGCTTGAGAGATGGCTCAGCAGTTAAGGCACTTGCCTGCAAAGTCTAACAACCAGGGTTCTATTCCCTAGTACTCACATAAAGGCAGATGAACAAAGTGGTGTACATATCTGGAGTTCATTTGTAGTAGCTAGAGGTCCTGTTGTGCCCATTCTCTCTCTGCCTCTTTCAAATAAATAAAAAAGCTTTTTAAAAGATTTAAAGGGCTGGGCGTGGTGGCGCACGCCTTTTATCCCAGCACTCGGGAGGCAGAGGTAGGAGGATTGCCGTGAGTTCGAGGCCACCCTGAGATTACATAGCTAATTCCAGGTTAGCCTGGACCAGAGTGAGACCCTACCTTGAAAAACCAAAAAAAAAAAAAAAAGATTTACAGGGCTACTTGGCCACTGTCATGACAGTCAAGAAATTCCTATGAATTTTTCAATGAGTCACAAACTAGGCACAAAACACTTGTCTACTCCTTTGCAGGTTATGCTCATGGCAAACATGGCAACACTGTTGGAGGATACTGAACAGTCTGATGCTTGTTAAACATATATTATTTCCAGTTACTAAAATGCTCATTTATTTATTTATTTTAGTAAGAGAAAGAAGGAGAGAGAGGAAATGGGTGTACCAGGGACTTCAGTTGCTGCAAACGAACTCCAGAAGCATGCACCACCTTACATGGGTCATGGGGAATCGAACCTGGGTCCTTTGGCTTTGTAGGCAAGCACCTTAACCTTTACATCATCCCTCCAGCCATAAAACGTTCACTTTTAACCTTGAAAATATTACATCAGAACCACAATGTTTGTGATCTATAATCTTCAAAGTATTATTATCATTTTGCAGTGCTGGGGGTCAAACCTAGAGTATCATGCATGCTAGGCAAGTGTTTTACCCCAACCTATACCCCATCTCCATTAGAAACATTTGTTATAACCTTTAGCAATTCAAAAATCAAGAGAGAATAAGTGAGACCTACACTGAGTAACTTTCCAATTAACACTATGGGAAAAGAACATTTTGATTTCAGCACAACCTCCATTAAACAATTCTGCCTGACTGGCTGGCTGGCATCTTAACACTTAACACTCAGGAGGCCAAGATGGAAGAATTAGTGAGTTCAAGGCCTGCCTGGGCTACAAAGCAAGAATCCCATCTCAAGCAAACAGAAAATAACAATTCTGACTCTTAATTTTTTTATAGGTTATCATCTTTGTAAGAAAATAGATAAAATATCAAGCAATCCCTTTTACACTGCATATTCAGGCCTGTCCTACAGAGCTTTTGTATTTTGTGCCTATGAGACCTTCCTTTGATACTGAAACAAGTTCAATAACAAAAAATTGATATTTAAGATTTATGTATTTCACCATATGTATAATTCTCTATTCATAAATTTCAGAAATGAATTTGAGGTGATATCAATAGATGTCAATATACAATAAAACTCAAAGTATTGACATATAATACAAAAAATAGCCTTACATATGTACCACATACATGCAGCAGCACAGAGTTTAATATTTATCTTTTCATTACTAATGCAGGAAACCCACACTGTTTATAAACATTACTTCAAAGAACAATGAGGTTATTTGTGTAAAAATTTTGAACTCAGTGGGAAAATTTAAAGTTAGTAAGTTTCAATAATACAGTAGCTATTCTCACTGTTCTTGGCTGCCCACTAAAATTAGATGGTAAGTTTCTACTGTTAAAGACATTATATATCTTATTTGCATGACATAAGAGAAATCAAGCAGAGCATCGTTCCTGCTGGCTAGCTTTCACAGTGATAGAAGATGCTATGTGTAGGCTGCTGGGAGAGAACAGTCATCAACAGTCTTACCCAGCTGAGGACTCTGCATGATACACAACTGATCTGCCAGATCAAAAATGTGCCCATGGGGCTGGAGAGATGGCTTAGCCATTAAGGCACCTGCCTGCTAAGCCTAAGAACGCAAGTTCCAAGCTCAAGGTCCCACGTTTAGCCAGATGCAAAGTGATGCAAGGGCGCAATGCCGCACTTGCCCACAGGGGAGCACACACATCTGGAGTTCATTCTCAGCGGCTGAAAGGCTGCTGGCATGCCCATTCTCTGTCTTCCTCTCCCTCTCTCTCTGTCTCTCTCCAAAAAAAAAAAAAAAAAAAAAGTGCCCATGGGCTGGAGAGATGGCTTACCAGTTAAGGTGCTTGCTTGCAAAGCCTCAAGACCCATGTTCGATTCTCCAGATCCCACATTAGCCAGACACACAAAGGTGAGGAAAGTGCAAGATCACACATGCCCTCTAGGTGGCGCAAATGTCTGGTGTTCAATTGCAGTGGTTGAGGCCCTAGTGCACCAATTCTCTATCTCTCCTCTCTCTCTCTAAAAAAATTTTTTTTAATGTGCCCACTGGTACAATAGTTGCATGACTGTTTTGGGAGTAAAAATCTTTTCTAATTGGATTTAGGGCTTTCTCCAAAGGCAGGAATGCACACCTTCTCAAAAGCCCAAGTGTGGGGAAGTCACAGGTCCTGGGGGGAACCTATTGTTTTGCTAAATGCACATGATGCCAAACTGCCCTCTAAATATTTATGTTTCTGCCCATATATCAGTTCTGCTGTAAGCATATTATTGCAATAGGGACCGGCTAATGCACAGACTCATAACTGGCTGAAGTTCTGAGAATAAGCAATTGTTGATGCATAGCACTAAACAGGCCATTTATATGACCCCCTCCAAGGAATAGGGAACAATGAAGAAGAGAGGCAGAAAGAACCTAACAGCCCGAGGACAGGGAGGAGTGCTGTGGAATGGTGTCTTCTGGATATGCTGTGGCCATTGCACTCATGAATTCAAAGCAGCTGCAGTTACCCACACAAGACCTGTGCAGCTGGGCACATCAACATTCAATCATTGATGGAGAAAGTATCATGAGGCTCTACCCCTCCACAAGGAGCTGTTAGCAGTTAATGGTTGCTTGGAGAGGGCAAGTCATTTGCTTCAGTGGTGCAGTCACTGGTATGTTGCCCATGCTGCAGTAAATAATCCCCCTCCCATGGCATTCTTATGCAAGCAACCCAAAAACCAAATTCAGTAGGCTATCCCCACCTTACTCCCACCAAAAAAAAATCATGAAAGTAGGAGAGGGATAGTTGGGAAGAAAAAGGGGTTCAAAGCCGGGCGTGGTGGCGCACGCCTTTAATCCCAGCACTCGGGAGGCAGAGGGAGGAGGATTGCTGAGAGTTCGAGGCCACCCTGAGACTACATAGTGAATTCCAGGTCAGCCTGGACCAGAGTGAGACCCTACCTCGCAAAACCAAAAAAAAAAAAAAAGAAAAAGGGGTTCAGTGACAGTGGGAGGGGAATGAGAAGATAAGGGGTTATGATCAAAATATAACATTAACATGAATAAAATTATCAACAAATAGAAAAAAAAAGGAAAGATAATACACATACCTGTAATTTCCCCCACAGCCTGCACTTGTCACATCCAACACAGTCCATAATACGGGAGATATTCTTGAAATGTAACCGGAATTCCTCCTAGTGTGCAAAAAAACATGTTCAGTCTAATTAGATTTTTAAAATTAAGCTGTGTTTGGCTGATCTATACCTAAGTTTTGAAGTTCATAAATAAGTTATTTTACAACAGTAAAAATATTAAAATTTGTATAGTGTATTACAACAACAGACATTAGTAGATATTTATAAAATTCATTCTGCATATTAATTCAACAAACTTTTTACTGAAGGTCTACTTTATGCAAAGCACAAAATATGTACTATGGGGGACTCAAAAGTTAATATATGGCCTTTTAAAATTTTTTATTTGGAATATGTTTGTGTGTGTCTATGTGTGGGCATGTGCATGGAGGTCAGAGGACAACTTTCAGGTTGGTCCTCACCTTCTATTTTGTTTGAGGCAGGGTCTCTGGTTGTCGTTCCCTGTTCCTTTTAGGAGATTCCCCAGGAAATTCTTTTGTCTCTGTCTCCCTTCTCACCATGGTTGCACTGGGATTATACAAGCCCACCACAGCTTCTAGCTTTCACGTGGGGTCTGGAGATCCAAACTCAAGTATTTAGAGTTGAACAGCAAATGCTTTATTCACTGAGCCATATTCCCAGCTCTCTTTACTTTTAAGAACTGAGCTGCTACTTTCATCTGAGGTATATATTATCTATGTCAGTTGCTTTTGATGGTTTGCTTTGTGTGAGCTAACTCAGCATGCTTGAGTTTTAAACCCTTCCTAGTGACATGCCAATCAATCAACACCAGTGATCACCATGTATAGCAAAATCCAACTGGACTAATGTTAAAAAGCTGGAAAACTAGGAAAGAAAAGATTTTAGAGTAAGATTAAAGCACAACTAGTAATGGCTTCTCACTCTGTATGCAATTACCTTTAATGACTTGGCCCCCTTTTTGTCACCTGCAAACATGGATTTCTCATCAAAGTGCATGGGAAAGGACCTGATGAAATGACAGGATTGGAGTAAGTTACAAATGAAACTTCCAAGTTCTTCAAATTAAAGCTTTGGTAGAACTTTCTATCTTTACAAATATTTAAAACCCATTATTTAATAAGGTAGGAAGGTGACAAATATTTCACAGAGAAACTATTTAATGAAACTCTAAAGCAAGCAAAATATGTCTGTAATTTATAATGTTTAAAGAAATGAATGATAAAATAATCTAAAAATAAAACACAAGCTAGGAAAATATGTATTGTTCAACATTCTTTTAAAATTTAGTTCATGCAGAGCATGGTGGCGCACGCCTTTAATCCTAGCACTCGGGAGGCAGAGGTAGGAGTATCACCATGAGTTCAAGGCCACCCTGAGAATACAGAGTGAACTCCAGGTCAGCCTGAACTAGAGTGAGACCCTACCTCAAAAAACAAACAAACAAAAAATTTAGTTCATATTAGGTACTCCTTGATCTTAAGAGAACTTCCATGCTTGTATTACCATTCAGTAAACCTGAATTTATAGTGAAGCATACTTTTGAAGGTTTATATTCTGGGAGGTAAGGCTAATGATCGCTCTGTATTCAGTGTAATGCTTATATACTTATTGGAAAAATGCAAAATTTTTCTGATAAGTAACAGCATTAAGGTACCATTAAATTTTGACACTACCTAAAATCTTATGTCATGCATTAAAACATAGCTTATTTTCAGGTATCACAGTTTCTGAGACCAAGCCCAAGAGAGCCTTTTGTCAGCATTTTTGTTTGTTTGTTTGTTTGTTTGTTTTGCAAGGTAGGGTCTCACTCTGGTCCAGGCTGACCTGGAATTAACTATGTAGTCTCAGGGTGGCCTCGAACTCTCGGCGATCCTCCTACCTCTGCCTCCCGAGTGCTGGGATTAAAGGGGTGCGCCACCACGCCCGGCTTGTCAGCATTTTTAGAAATGCTTCCTTTCTAGTTGCTCATGTGCCTTGGGTTCTGCTTCTGCTTTTCTAACTTCTTGAGTCAGGTTCAGCTCACTTCTAGTTCCAAGTCACCTGAGCACAGTAAAGGAGTGAAGTAACTGATAGACCTTACTTTGTATCCTGAAAGATGCTTAGCAGAAGGGTCTTGGTGTCTGCATCTTCTTCTCCATTTCCAGTGTAAAGATCAACAATTGATCGCTCAAAATAAGGGGCTACTTTTGACAAAGCTCGAAGCTCAATCAAGTATAAAAAGTACAGATTCTTCAGCCTTCTTGGACCTTCCCCTTTGGTTTCCACTGGGTCAAAGCGGCGTTTAAATTCTTTGATATTAGGCCCCCAACTAGGTTTACCCCAGGTTTCTGAAGAGAGAAATGCATTTGTATTTTTTAGTGAAGAGGATTTTTGGTTGCTCTTCAGAATATGTATTTCTTCTCCAATACTTTTTACATTATAATAGAAATAAAAATCTTTATTTAAAAATCTGATTACCTTCTAGAAGATAATTTGCACACAGATGTAAATTAATGCTGGCATGAAGTCCTGATATCAGCTTATAGAAGACTCTCTTCTCCAGACACAAACCTACTCAGAAAAATATTGGAAATCATGCCTATTATATAACAGAAATATTTAATCAAGGAGATTCAATACATAGGTTAAAGGAGACTTCTATGGTGTGAATATGAAATGTCCCTCACAGACTGAAGTTCTGGATGCTTATGGCTTAGTTTGTGGCATTATTATGAGGTCCTAGAAACTTAGGAGTGGGGTCTCGCTGGAGGAAGGTCACTGAGGACAGGTCCTTGGGAGCTTATTATCTCAAGTCATTTCCTATCACCCTCTGCTTCTTGTCTGCAGGGATATAAACAGCTGTCCCCGCCACGCACTCCTGCTGCTATGATGTTGTGTTCAATTCCTGGGGCCAAACAATCATGGACTGACCCCTTTGAAACTGTAAAAATATGTTTCTATCTTTAAAATGTTTCTGTCAGACATTTTGGTCACTGTGACCTAAAAGTGACTAACCATACATTAAAAATAAATCAGGAGCTAATATGTGAACTGTTAGATGGATATTCCTTCACTAGAAATCAAACTAAGATTCTTGCTTAAGAATGGACTTAACTGACTATGATGAGAAGTCAACACAGAAGACAAACCTGAATGAGGGAGGTCCAAACAAACACTATGGATGAAGTTGGCTAGTTCCTGTGTTACTCAGAAAGCAACTGTCCAGGTTCTCTGTGGATTAGACTAAGAATGCACTAATGCAAATGTAACAGTCACTGCTTTGCTTTGTACCTTCCCTCTATGTGTTCTTTCCTTGACCCTACTAGGTTGCAGAGAAAAAAGGGCTTTGAGCCTTTTGCCCTCTAATTCTATGTAGTGATATATTATTCTATTTAAAAGGAAATAAAACTTGGAAAATAGACATCCAAGAGATTTAATTTAAAAGGTCTGTTGACTGTTTATATAAGTAGAGTACTAACAGATGGAATTCAGGGATGTGATGAAAAATTATTTTATGTACCTTCCTTAACTCACCCATACAGGACATACATACATACAGTATGAGAGTACACTTTAATGATGCACAAGGCCCTGAGTTCAACTTCCAGCACCAAAAGCAAAAACAAAAAAATTTAACTCTAAAGAGTAAGATGGGCCTGGAAGATAACTCAGTGGATAAAGCACTCAATGCTCAAACTGGAGTACTTGAGTTCAATTCTGAAATTCCAGCATGCTGATGCTGACAGTGAGAGAGGAGGCCAAGAAAAGAGAATTTCCTGGAAGTTTGTGGTGAGCACAGAAAAGAACAGCAATAGCAGCAGTAGCAGAGCGAGAATCCAGAGTGAGATACCTTACCTCAAATAAGATAAAAAGATAAGGACTGACACATAGGTTGTCAAGTTCTCTCAGGTTATTATTCTCTTCCTATCCTACCTACCACAAATGACTCAGAAGCATGCAGCCTAGGGAAAAACAATTCTTTTGTAAGCTCATTCCCCAAATTCAGAATTCCTACTAGAATATTCTAGCTAGAATTGTGGATGGAGACCAAGATAGAAATTAAATTCTATTTTGTGTCTTCTTCCTGATAGCACATGACCAATTTTTAATGTTTCTGATACTACAAACCAAACGAACAGAATTAAGAAAACAAATACTGATCTCCTTAAGAAAATTTTCATTCAATCAGTTATTAGCACAATGATCAAACTTGAGGTTCACATGCAAATATGCATATAGTTCATAAACAAAGAGAACTTATGCTCATAAGACAACATGAACAATTAGCAAACAGAACTGACTACTTAGTGTAACCGTCTGCTGAAGCTTATGGCTATGTAACACTGATTTTCCTCTGTCATGTGGTTGAAAGATCATCCACTAATATAAAATGATGGAGTAAAATCTCAGAAGTATCCTGTATCTAGTTAATAACTTATTAAACTCTTAGAACATTTTAGCTTCTATTATAACATTCTCTATTTTCAACACTAAATAATATATATGTAAAGTAATACATTGGGATCTGCATTGCTTTATATTTTAGACAAATTTACCCTATATGAACATGGGCAAACATGTGGAATCTTCTGAATTCAGTTCATTTCTCTTGTTTTATACATAAGAAAGACTTTTTTCCAAAGCAAATGTCTCTTCCCCAAAACAGATTTGTTTATTAATTACTAGAAACATAATTTGGATGAGATAAAAGATGACAAGGGAACCAGCTGGGAAAATCTAATGATAGCTCTGGTCTGTGTACTTACTTTGCACTAGTTTTTGGCTGATCAATATCCTCAAAAGTGTCACATAATTTTATTACAAAAAAAAGCAAATGAAAACGTGTTATGTTCTTTCAAACACTGTAAAAATCAATTGTCTATATAATAAAACATAGATGTTTACCTTCTAGCCATGTATAGAATGATTCTCCTTAAAAAGAGAGAGAGAATTGGGTTAAGTATTTTAAATTCTTCACATATAAACTACAATTAATTAGCTCTACAGTATATTACGAAAATTGAGGAATAACTCTAGAAATGCCTTGCTTAAGATGAAATAGTAAAACTCATAGGGATGGGCTGGAGGGATGGCTTAGTGGTTAAGGTGCTTGCCTACAAAGCCAGAGGACCTAGGTTTGATTCCCCAGGACCTATACAAGACAGTTGCACAAGGTGGCACATGTGTCTGGAGTTTGTTTGCAGTGGCTGAAGGCCCTGGCATGCCCATTCTGCCTCTCTCTCTCTCTCAAATAAATAAAATAAAATAAAAGTTCCATAGGGAACTTAAATAACACTGAGAAAAGTTCTTACAAACATTTCTTGCAGGTATATATGAGAAAGCATGTCAGCCTGAATATTAGGTAAATCAAATTCACTGGAGGTTTAAATACTCCACAGCATGGGAGCTGTTAACAATCCTAAATTTGTCTGAGATGATAACCACAGTGCTTAATTCCAGAAAGTACAAAAAGTATAATTAATGAAAAATTAAGTTATAATTCTCTTTTACAAAGCCAATAAAGCAAACCAGGTATAATTCCTCAATTATCTAAGGTAGGGTCTCACGTTACCTAGGCTGACCTGACACTCATTCTGCAATCTCAGGCTAGCCTCCAAATCACAGTGATCCTCCTTCCTCTGCCTCCCAAGTGCTAGTATCAAAAGATATTTTTTAAAACCTTAATTTTCAGTGGTATTCTTTGGAAAAGTGAATGAATAGAACAGAGGCTCATGACGTATCTGTGTAGTAAGCCCTAGGAAGTATTTCTGGGCTGAGGAGATAGTGGTTAAGAAATGGAAACTTCAGTTGCAACACAGGGATAAGCCCCACAGGTCTATTGCACAGCATGGTGATTAGAGCTAGTAAGAAGGTATTCTACTCATGGAAACTGCTGAGAGGAAATTTTAAGTGTTTTTACCATACAGTGTAGTGCAGCCATTTGCCAATGTACACATACTTCAAACCTCCATGCTGACGAATACACATAATTTTAATTTGTCAGTTAAGGGAGAGAACTATAATCCTGGCTCAATACTGTTCTTCCAAATAACAATATAAAAAAAAGGAAAGGAAAGGAAATTATTGATGCACTCTCTAAGTTCCTATCCTGATCTATTATTTTAATGGAGAGGAAGACAATAGAAAACCCAACTCACAGAGGCATACGTAGTAGAGTCCCTGGGATAAATTCCTGTGTGGGAATCCCTGTGCTTCCTGAGTGCCACACTGTGCAACAACAAAATAACACCAGCATCTTTCTCATCATCCCTTCCATGTACTCTTGCCAAGGATCATTACTATCACATTACATTATTCTAGTAACCCCAATTGTCAGCCAGCTCCCAAACTGATCTTCAGAAATGAGGCCTCTGACCATCCCTTTAAATGACTGCTACACTTGTTCCCACTGTTTATAGGACATCCTAACAGTTTCCCAATGTGTTTGACTTTTCCTTGCTCAACTCCTAGGCCCAAGCCATCTCCTGCACTGAGCCTGTACTTGCTGATTCTTCTGACCTACACTTGCTCCTTGATTCAGAACTCACCGCAAAGGCCACCTCTTCCAGGATGTTCCTGTATCACCCCAGGGAGGTGCAAGTTGTTTCACCTCTAGTGAACTCCACCCCCTGCTGTTTGTTACATGCCATGACTATTTGGTTGTCCTCCTTGTGTACTGCTATCTTTCCTCAGTACCCAGAGGGCAGGCATGCTGTCTTAGCCATTTCCCATCCTGCACACTGCCCACACACTGCCTTGAACACAGCTAAATCAATCATCTGAAAGAATTGTTTTGTTTTGGCCATTTCATAGTTATCCTATGATGGATATTTGCCTGAAGTAACCAATTGCTGATGGTTTTCACCAGATTAGGTATTAGATTTAAAAATGAGGTTATAGCTTTCAGACTAGGAAAATAAAAAGGTCACATATTATCTGGTAAAACTGTTTTTTTGAAGTATGTATCTCATGTGCATGCCATGAGGAGACCAGACGAAGGCACCGGATGTCCTCCCCTATTGCTCTTCTGCCTATTTCCCTGAGATAGAGTCTCTCACTGAACCTGGAGCTCCCCATCTTTTGGTTAGACTGTCCAGCAAGCCCTAACAGTCCTCTGTCTCAACCCCCTGAGTCTACAGGCATGCAGGACGCCATCCAGGCTTTTACATGGGTGCTGAGGATCAAACTCAGGCCCCCATCCTTGCACAGCAAACACTCTAACCTACTGAGCCATCTTCCCAGCCTCCAAACTTTGCCCCATTCCCTCATAATATATTCAAGCTTATTATAACCAGAAAAGGGGGGACTTGGAATGTAATCCCAGTTTCTATGTTTTTTAGGTAAAACAGTCTTATTGAAATATTTATTTTATTTATTATGAGAGCAAGAGAGAGAGAGGATATGACTATGAATGAGCGTGCCAGGTCCTCTAGCCACTGCAAACAAACTCCAGATACATGTGCTACCATGTGCACCTGGCTTATGTGGGTTCTGGGGACTCAAACCTCGGTCCTTAGGCTTTGCTGGCAAGTGCCTTAAACACTAAGCTGTCTTTCCAGCCCACAGTCCTTATTTTTAAAATTATTTATTTATTTATTTGACAGAAAATGAGGGAGAGGGAGAGAGAGGGAGAAAGAATGGGCATGCCAGGACTCTAGCCACTGCAAATGATCACCTAATACGTGCACCCCCCCTTGTGCAGCTGACTAACATGAGTCCTGGGGAATTGAACCTGGATCCTCTGGCTTTGCAGGCAAACGCCTTAACCACTAAGCAATCCCTCCAGCCTCAGTCCTTATTTTTTTAACAAGATAATTTTGTTATAAAAATAATCTTAGCTGTGTGTGGTGGGCATGCCTTTAATCTCAACACTCAGGAGGCAGAGGTAGGAGGATTGCCATGAGTTTGAGGCCACTCTGAGACTACATAATGAATTCCAGGTCAGCCTGGGCTAGAGTGATACCCTACCTCAAAAAATCAAAAATAAACAAAAAACTTTGTGGTCATTTTTGAAAAAAGTTTAAGCATTAACAAAATCAAATTTTGATAGTCAAATAGCTTCTACACTTGAAGCAAATGTAAGAGTTTTAACTCACCATCATCTTCACCTAAAAGAAAAAATGAAAAACAAGATATAAGAACTTACACAGGTCAGATTCCAGCCCTATTTTAGTTTAATGCAAGGAAGCCTGCAAATAAGGTAAGGAAGAGTATGTCTGGAGGGCAGGGGATCCTTTAGGGCATCTCTTGGTGTTCCCATACCCTGTTATCAAAGTCAACGGACAACTGCAACAACCCAATTGAGGTAGTGTGATAAATCGACCAGATCCTTCAGGGATGAAGGTATGGGTCACCCCTCCAGGTAAAGAACCAAGACCTGCAGAGGTGCTTTGCTGAAGGTGGAGGAAATACAGAATGAGTAGTAGAAGAAGGCAGTTACTAAGGCCACACAACCAGTTACAAAAACAAGGACTGTAATTGCCATGTTTCTGTCCTACCCAGATACAGAGTGTTTGTACATATCAACACCAAGATTAAGATTATATCACTAGATAACTGTTGTTGAATTTATATTAGACCTATTATATTAGAGACTAAGCATTCTTCAAGGAAACTTGCTTTGTGTTGGGGGGAAGATTTTGCATTTCTGGTTGTACGAGGGATAGTTATACCATGTTAGGAAGAATTATGAGCTTGTTACTGTTTTCATTTGGAAATTAAGTATGATGTAAGGAGGTATGATTTGGTGTCAGGTTGACAAGGTGTGGACTTGTAATGGTTAAGGTGTTGTCAACTTGATCTGTTTAGTAATCCAAAGAAATCCCTTTCAGGTGGGTCTCCAAGGTTGCTTCCAGGAAGGATTAACTGAAGCAGGAAGTCCTCCCTCCAGCATGAGTCCTTCCCCCAAGTGGGCAGCCCCTCTCAGATGGGAACTTTTAAAGAAGCTCTGGGTGAAAAGAGCCCTTTCCTTCCACTTGGCTGGCAGAGCTGCTTGCTGCCTTCCAACGTGGAATGAAGACCAGCAGCTCCTCAGGAAGCCTCCAGACCTTCGGTGCTGGACGTGGACTGAGTTCCTTGATTCTCGGGCCTACAACTTCTATTGGACTACTGTAAGCTAGTCCAATAAATTCCATTTTTATTATTTATTTATTTATTGTTGTTTTTGTTTTTCAAGGTAAGGTCCCACTCTAGCTCTGGCAGACCTGGATTTCACAATGTAGCCTCAGGGTGGCCTTGAACTTATGGCGATCTGCCTACCACTGCCTCCTGAGTGCTGGGATTAGAGGCATGAGCCACCACATTCAGCTAAAATCCCCATTTTAAATATAATTCATTCTAGCGGTTCTGTTCCTCTAGAGAACCCTGATACATAAGGCTTTTTTCTCATGTGTCTGTGTACATGTCATGCATGCAAATGTATCCATATTGTATGTGTGGGTATAGGTATATGTTGGGGCCAGAGGTGGACATCAGTTGTCTTCCTCTACTGCTCTCGACATAATTATATACTTTTAAATTTATTTGCTAACAGATCACCACACTCAGCTCTTGTATGGGTACTGGGGATCTGAATTCAGGTCCTCATGCTTGTGCAGCAAGCACATTGCTGACATCAGTCCCCCAAGTAAACCTCCTAACCTGAATACAGGCCAAAAAGCACAAAATTTCTATGTTCTACAAAACAAGAAATGGAGAGAAGAAAGGGGTTGGAAGGGGAGAAAAAGAAGCCCATCCTGGTAGCATAACAGGTATGTCACCCCAGCTGCTTGGAAGGCTGAAGAAGGAGAATCACCAAGTTCAAGACCTGAGTGGACTACACAGCAGGTTCAAACCACCCTGGGCAGTTTTCTAGTTGGTGCTTCAAATAAAAAGGAGGGCTGAAGGGGAGCTAAGAATCACCAGAGCCCCCATCCCCAAACTCCAGAATTAGTCAAAAAATAAAGACAGACACAAACTTGGGCTCAAAACAAGACCAGGCAAAAGAACAATGGACAACTGACATTCTACTACAGTCAATGCAAGTAAACTCCACCTCCCACTGGAAGAAATCATATGGGTGCCACAAGGGAACATACATGTGCCTGTAACATATACACCATGCTACACACAAACACATGAGCAAAAAAAAAAAGAGGGCCAGAGAGCTGGGGGTGTAGCCCAGTGTGGCTTAGCATCTGTGAGATACATGAGGACCTGTGTTCTATGCCATGCACACACACACCACCATTCTGAACACAAAACTGTTTCCATGTTGGGTACATTCTGCTAGGTGACTGCTCTTCTGCCCAGACAGGGCCTGAATGAAAGGCTCAGGAAAACCCTCCCAAAATTGTACCAGGCTCCCCAGAGATGGAAGAGTCCAGAAGATTAGACTCTGGGCTCCAACCCAGCTCCACCTCTGTCAGCTTTGTCTGATGGGTTCTGATGAACAGTCTGTTGTTTGCAAACATTTTTTTGTTTTGGTTTTTTGAAGTAGTGTTTCACTCTAGTCCAGGCTACCTGAAATTCACTATGTACTCTCAGAGTGGCCTCGAACTCATGGAGATCCTCCTACCTCTGCCTCCCGAGTGCTGGGATTAAAGGCGTGCGCCACCACATCCAGCTGTTTGCAAACATTTTTTTAAAATATCTGTAAACTGGGCATGGTGGCGCACGCCTTTAATCCCAGCACTCGGGAGGCAGAGGTAGGAGGATCACCAAGAGTTCGAGGCTACCCTGAGACTACATAGTGAATTCCATGTCAGCCTGAGCTAGAGTGAGACCCTACCTCAGAAAACCAAAAAAATAAAATAAAATAAAAAAAATATATATTATCTGTAGAAGTCTAGCTGCTGAAACTTGGGAATGGTGGGAAACAAACAGGGCTGAGAAAGCTGAAGGGGCCCACAATGATTTCAGCAGGTGACCATCAACAGCATTAGCAAAAGCTGTAGGCCTAGATCAGCATATGCCCCAACAGCTGGGCCCAGCCTTGCTCATCTTTAGTCTCCTCTTTACTCCTTCCCTCTTTTTCTGATTAGTGCTTTCCCTTCCTTCCTTCATCTTCCAGAAATTCATGTCTAACTTTATCACAAAATGGAAACAAATGTTTCTTTGTACTTGATGGTTTCTATTAAGCAAACAATTAATGACCTGCTTTGATTACAAAGTAATCACAGAAAAGTCTTGGAAGATAATCTTTCATAACTGTAACTTGGACCAGAAGTGTTTCATTTTCCCCCCAAAATTTTATGTAATAAAAACATGTAAGTTGAAAATTCAAAAGTTATGAAGTAAGAGAAATGAAGGAGACAAAGGGCAAGAAGCCATGCCCATCCTGTCATGATCCAAATTCTTCACCAGGCAGTTTCATAATGAGCTTGGAAAGCATGCGCTACATACTGAAAACACAAGCAACTAAAAGCAGTGCATGTGTTGGACCCCTCCATGCCTGTTTGGGCCTCAAACAGGCCCAAAGATACAATCAGGTGAGGAATTCAAATTTCTCAGCTCATCCCTGGTCAACTTCTGGGGACTGGCTTCCTCCACAGAACAGAATGAAGACATCAGAGGACCACAGCAAGCTGCCTCACTGAGAAGAACATGCAACTTAAAAGTGCATATGGCACTTCACCACCAACATCAAT
This sequence comes from Orientallactaga sibirica, assembly GCA_036365145.1. Lineage (NCBI taxonomy): Eukaryota > Metazoa > Chordata > Mammalia > Rodentia > Dipodidae > Orientallactaga > Orientallactaga sibirica. The sequence continues at coordinate 13,267,282 of JAEOAD010000036.1, forward strand.
CATATGTTGTGAGCTAAACCAGACCTTACTAAAACAAAAAAGTTCTACTTGATGCAAAGATAGATTACACGACTTCCCTTTTTACATCTTAGTGAACTAAACTTAAAATTTAAAATTCAGGGTCACATTGGCCACATACAAGCTTGATGGCTTATGTGCAACTGGTGCAACAGTGCAGGTCTGGAGAAGTGCTGAGTGTGGCCTGAGCTCTGGCATGCTCATCATACTTCTCATGCAGTGAGGGGCATGAGTCAGTTCCACAGACATCAGTGGGAGCTTGTTAGGAGGCTAGGCCCCACATGAGGCCCTTGGAGTCACTGTTTGTGCTTACTCAGCTTTCAGGGAACTGTGTGCACACTGAGCTTGGAGAAGTACTCAATGAGCCACAGGCTCCTCCTTGGCTGCACACTGGAACCATCTTAAGTGTTTAGAAACATGCTGCTCCTGGGTCCTCATCCCAAGGTCTCTGACTGGACTCCTGTGGGGCAGGGCCTGGCAGCCAGATTTATACATTTCCAGGAAATCTCTGACATGTATGGATTACTCATATCATGTCTTCTAATTTGTTCTGTAGCAATTTCCTAGTTTAGGATCTCACAAAGAACAGGTCCCCAATAAATAACTATTGACTATACAGCTAAGAATGGGGAATCTTCAATCTCATTCAAATTAAGCATACTATAAAATATCTGACAATCTAGGTATAAACTTTACTTACAAAGATGTTTTATGAACAATCTTAAAAGCGTGAAAATGTAAGAAACTCACCTCGGCTAGGTGCCAAGGGATTCAGAGGCCGATATACAGATCGAGGCCTGAAAAAGAATAGAAAACCCAAACATAAAGTGATTTGACTTACCTATCACCTTTTTCCAAGGGAAACAAACATCCCTTCTCTCCCCCACTCCCCCTGTTACTTAAAGCAGTTTTCTTCATAGATGCTGTTCCACACCCTCCACGCTGAGGAGCCCTTATAGCCAGTGTAGCGCTCTGGGTTCAGCAGCAGGTCCACATACTGCACAGCAGGAGACCTCTCATCTGCCAGGAAAAAAAGCCACAAAGGCCTTCAACTTCACCATTCATTCACCTAGAAGTTACCACTGCAAAGCAAACAGGACCCTCATCCCCAATATGGAGAAGTGCAATGCTTTCAGGTTACCTTCAACTTATAGCACCACTGTGTCTGCATGTGACCCTGGGTTTATAAAACCTAGACAAATTACTCAGGAGATATGAAAAAACAATTCCTCCCTTGTTTTTTGGTTACCTACTAGAGATCTTTTAAGAAAGGTAACATCCCTCACCTTAGTTTTAACTGCCTAGGAATGAAAAGACCCAATAAAATAAGAACCTCTTTTGCTACCTGTTAAAAAAAAAAATTTTAATTTTTAAATTTTTTTAATTTTTATTTATTTATTTATTTATTTTTTGGTTTTTCAAGGTAGGGTTTCACTCTGGTCCAAGCTGGCCTGGAATTAACTATGTAGTCTCAGGGTGGCCTCAAACTCACGGCGATCCTCCTACCTCTGCTTCCCGAGTGCTGGGATTAAAGGTGTGCATCACCACACCCAGCTTTTTAATTTTTTTTTATTGACAACTTCTATACTTACAGACAAAAACCCATAGTATTTCCCTCCCCTCCCCCATTCCCCTACAGAACTCTATTCTCAGTCATATCCCCTTCCTCTCTCCATTAGTCTCTCTTTTAATTTGATGTCATCATCTTTTTCTCCTATGACGAGGGTCTTGTGAAAGTATTGCTAGGCACTGCAAGGTCATGGATAGCGAGGCCAATTTCTGTCTGGACAGTTGCATTGTAAGGAGTCATACTTTTGTTATTTTATGTAATTGTTTTTCTCTAAGTATATATCTATCAAAGCACAAGGTTGGAAAAATTCATTTTGTTAAAATGGGTTTTTTTTTTCTTTTGGTTTTTCGAGGTAGGGTCTCACTCTGGCCCAGGCTGACCTGGAATTAACTATGTAGTCTCAGGGTGGCCTTGAACTCATGGCAATCCTCCTACCTCTGCCTCCCAAGTGCCCAGCAAAATGGATTTTAAAAAGATTTTCCTATTCTTTACCTGCATCTATGAAATAACTGTCTTAATAACTGATTCAAATTTAATTATACAGGTACAAAAATTTCTATTACTCTAGATTTAAAATTCATATTACAGTTTGGTGTTTACCAATGTTTACAGGCTGAAGCTCTTTTTACTTTCGAAATAGTACATAGTAGGCACAACATTCAAATACTTGTTGGAACATTTAAAATTAAAGAAACATTCTGTGATGAAACCAAAGTTAGTATTTATTGGCTAGATATCCACTATTTGGACAACATTTTAAAAGAAATTTCTGATAAATATTTTAAAAATGAGCTTGGACTGGAGAGATGGCTTAGTGATTAAGGCACTTGCCTACAAAGCCAAAGGACCTAGGTTCAATTCCCCACATAAACCAGATGCACAAGGTGACACATGCATCTGGAGTTCGTTTGCAGTGGTGGGAAACTCTGGCACACCCATTCTCTCTCTCTCAAATATATAAAACAATTTTTAAAAATTAGCTTGGTACTTGGGCTTCAAGTCACCAAGAAATCTTGCTGGAGCTGAGCTGAAAGCCTCCTCCCTGTAGACCAACTGACAGAAAGCAGGAAAAGCTATGCTGCATGCAGCTCCATGGGAGAGAGAGAGGTCATCAGTGGGAATAAACAACAGTGGACACTTCTCTAATTGGACTGGAGGCCTGCTCCATGGGAGGGAATACATGCTTGATACTGAAAACCTATGATAGGGAAGTCATGAGCCTTAGGAGTGTAATGCCTGCTGGTGTCTGGCTAAATAAATATATTATGCTCACCAAACTGCCCAGGTAAGCACTTCTGTTAATGTTCATACCCATATATTAATGCTACTCTTACTTTTTTGTTTAAATTTTTTTATTTTATTTATTTTTAGAGAGAGACACAGAGAGAGACAGGGAGCGGGAGACAGAGATGGGCGCGCCAGCAGTCTCTCAGCTGCTGTGAACGAAATCCAGATGCATGCGCCCCCTTGTGGGCAAGTGCAGCATTGCAGCCTTGCGTCACTTTGCATCTGGCTAAACGTGGGACCTGAAGATTGGAACCGCTGGAGATTGGAACCAGCGTTCTTAGGCTTAGGAGGCAGGCGCCTTAACCGCTAAGCCATCTCTCCAGCCCTTGGCTACCAATTTTTATAATTTCTTACAAATATCAAGTGCTGACTGAGTTAAAATTTTATCTTTAAGATTCTCAGAGTAACCACAAAAGTGACCCTAGGTGTTGGGTTTGCCTGCTACGAGAGTATTCAAGTAGGCTGAATGAAACAGAATACAGTCAAATTCTAAAAAAATTAACTAAACAATGTACTCATTCAATGAAATACAGGACAGAGTATTTGTGCAAAAGTAGGTGTTATGACAAACAGATCCTTTAATACCATCACAGTCCCTAAGGATGTGTGTTGCCCACACCTTTAATCCTGTCTGTGTTGTATTTCTAGTAGAATGGATGAAGGAGAGAACAGAATATCTAAACTAGAAGACCAGATAGCAGATCTAATAGAGTCTAACAAAGAGAAAGACAAAATAATAGGAAGGTATGAATGGGAATTTCAAGATATTCGGGATACTATGAAAAGATCAAACATAAGAATTCAAGGGATAGTTGAAGGAGAAGAATCTCACTCCAAAGGCACAGTAGGTGTTTTCAACAAAATCATAGAAGAAAACTTCCCCCAAATTGGGAAAGAGATGCCAATGCAGATACAGGAAGCCTTTAGAACACCAAACAGACAAAACCTGGAAAGAACCTCTTCCCGCCATATTATAATTAAACTACCAAACATACAAACTAAAGAAAATATATTGAAAGCAGCTAGAGAGAAAAAGCAAGTCACCTACAAAGGCAAGCCCATCAGAATCACAGAAGATTACTCAACACAAACTTTAAAAGCCAGAAGGGCTTGGAGTGAGGTATTCCAAGTTCTGAAAGATAAAAACTGTCAACCAAGATTACTTTATCCTGCAAAGCTATCTATCCAAATTGATGGATAAATAAGGACATTCCACAACAAAGACAGGCTAATTTATGGCAACTAAACCAGCTCTACAGAAAATACTTACAGGAATCATTCACGCTGAAGAGAAAGCAAAACACACACAGCAGGAAATAGGAAAAAATAAACCATACTCAAATAACAGTTAAAACAAGTGAGTAAAGTGAAAACAGGAAGAACTACAAAACAAGAAGAATGGTGAGAGCAAATACATATCTTTCAATAATAACTCTTAATATCAATGGCCTCAATGCCCCAACCAAAAGACACAGACTTGCAGACTGGATTAAAAAGCAGGATCCTACCACCTGTTGCCTCCAGGAAACTCATCTATCAATAAAAGATAGAAACCTTCTTAGGGTGAAAGGTTGGAACAAAGTATTTCAAGCAAATGGGCCAAGGAAAAAAGCCAAGGAAAAAAGCAGGGGTTGCTATCCTAATTTCTGACAGGATAGACTTCAAACCAACATTAGTGAGGAAAGATAAAGAAGGTCACTTTATACTGATTAAAGGAACACTCCAACAGGAGGACATTACAATCCAAAACATATATGCTCCTAACATGGGGGCTCCCAGTTTCATCAAACACTATTGGACTTAAGGTCAGAGAGATCTCCTAACACAATAATAGTGGGTGACTTAAATACACCATTCTCATCACTTGCAGAATATACATTTTTCTTAGCAGCACATGGGACATTCTCTAAAATAGATCATATAATAGGACACAAAGCAAACCTTAACAAATACAGGAAAATTGAAATAATCCCCTGTATGCTATCTGACCACAATGGGATTAAACTGCAAATCAGCAACAAGAAAAACTACAGAGCATTCATGGAGACTAAACAGTACATTATTGAACGATGTATGGGTCATTGAAGAAATTAAAAAGGAAATCAAGAAATTCATAGAATCAAATAATGATGAGAATACAACATACCAAAACCTTTGGGACACAATGAAGGCAGACCTACAAGGGAAATTTATAGCTCTAAGTGCCTATATTAAGAAATTAGAGAGTTCACAACTAAACAATTTAACGCTTCACCTTAAGGCCTTGGAAAGAGAAGAACAAGGCAAGCCAAAAATCAGTAGATGGGAAGAAATAAAAAAGGCTAGGGCAGAAATTAATGAAATGGGAACCAAAAAAAAAAAAAAATCAAAAAATCAATGAAACAAAGAGTTGGTTCTTTGAAAGGATAAACAAGATTGACAAACCCTTAGCAAATCTGACCAAAAGAAAGAGAGAAGAGACAAAAATTGATAAAATTAGAGATGAAAAAGGCAACATCACAACAGATACCAAAGAAATTCAGAAAATCATATGGACATACTTTAAGAATATATGTGCCTCTAAGTTTGAAAACCTGAAAGAAATGGATGATTTCCTTGATTCATATGACCTACCAAAATTAAACCAAGATGATATAAACCATTTAAATAGACCTATAACAACCACAGAGATCCAAGCAGTCATAAAAAGTCTCCCAATTAAAAAAAGCCCAGGCCCAGATGGATTCACTGCTGAATTTTACCAGACATTCCTGCAAGATCTAACACCAATGCTTCTCAAACGTTTCCATAAAATAGAAAAGGAAGGAATTCTACCGAAATCCTTCTATGAAGCCACCATCACCCTGATACCCAAACTGGACAAAGACAGATCAAAAAAAGAAAATTACAGACCAAGCTCCCTCATGAACATAGATGCAAAAATTCTCAACAAAATACTGGCAAACAGAATACAAGAATATATCAGAAAGATTATTCACCCTGACCAAGTAGGCTTTATCTCAGAGATGCAGGAATGGTTCAACATACGCAAATCCATAAATGTAATACACCATATAAATAGTCTGAAGGACAAAATCACATGGTCATCTCAATAGATGCAGAAAAGGCATTTGACAAAATCCAACACCCCTTCATGGTGAAAGTATTACAGAAACTGGGAATAGAAGGAACATATCTCAACATAATAAAAGCTATTTATGACAAACCTACAGCCAACATAATACTAAATGGGGAAAAACTTGAAGCTTTTCCTCTAAATTCAGGAACAAGACAAGGGTGTCCACTTTCCCCACTACTATTTAATATAGTACTGGAAGTCTTAGCCATAGCAATAAGGCAAGAGACACTCATAAAGGGGATACAAATCAGAAGGGAAGAGATCAAATTATCATTATTTGCAGATGATATGATTCTATACATAACAGACCCTAAAGACTCCACTAGCAAACTGTTAGAGCTGATAAACACTTTTAGCAATGTAGCAGGATACAAAATAAACACACAGAAATCAGTAGCTTTTCTATACACTAACCACAAACGTGCAGAGGATGAAATCAGGGAATCTCTCCCATTCACAATTGCCTCAAAAAAAATAAAATACCTTGGAATAAACTTAACCAAGGAAGTGAAGGATCTCTACAATGAGAACTTTAAAAAACTCAAGTGACAAATTGCAGAAGACACAAGGAAATGGAAAGATATCCCATGCTCCTGGATTGGAAGAATCAATACTGTGAAAATGTCAATCTTACCAAAAGCAATCTACACATTTAATGCAATCCCCATTAAAATCCCAATAGCATTCTTCACAGAAATAGAAAAAACAATCCTAAAATTCATCTGGAAACACCAAAAACCTCGAATAACCAAAACAATTTTGCACAACAAAAATCAGGCAGGTGGTATAACCATACCCAATTTTAAGTTATATTACAAAGCCATAGTAACAAAAACAGCATGGTACTGGCACAAGGACAGACAGGTAGATCAATGGAACAGAATAGAAGACCCAAATATTAATCCAGGCTGGGAAAACTGGCCATCTGTATGTAAAAGGATAAACGTAGATCCTTGTCTCTCTCCATGCACAAGACTCAAGTCCAAATGGATCAGGGACCTTAATATCAGACCTGAAACTCTGAACCTGCTAGAGGAAAAGGTAGGGGAAACCCTTCAACATACTGGCATAGACAAGGACTTTCTGAATATAACCCCAATTGCTCAGCGAATAAAACCACTAATCAAACACTGGGACCTTATGAAATTACAAAGCTTTTGTACAGCAAAGGACACTGTGAATAGAGCAAAAAGACAACCTACAGAATGGGAGAAAATCTTTGCCAGCTATACATCTGACAGAGGATTAATATCCAGAATATACAAAGAACTCAAAAAACAGAATAATAAGAATTCAAATAACCCAGTTAAAAAATGGGCTATGGAACTAAATAGAGAATTCTCAGAAGATGAAATACAGATGGCATATAAACATCTAAAAAAGTGTTCCACATCCTTAGTCATCAGGGAAATGCAAATTAAAACCACTTTGAGATTGCATTTCACTCCTGTCAGAATGGCTACCATCAAGAAAACAAATGACAATAAGTGTTGGTGTGGATACGGAAAAAGAGGAACATTTCTACACTGTTGGTGGGAATGTAATCTGGTCCAGCCATTGTGGAAATCAGTGTGGAGGTTCTTGAGACAGCTAGAAATAGATTTACCATATGATCCAGCTATAGCACTCCTAGGCATATATCCAGAGGACTCTTCTCACTACCTTAGAGACACTTGCACAACCATGTTTATTGCTGCGCTATTCACAATAGCTAGGAAATGGAACCAGCCTAGATGTCCCTCCACAGATGAATGGATAATAAAGATGTGGTACATTTACACAATGGAGTTCTATTCAGTGGTAAAGAAAAATGAAATTATGAAATTTGCAGGGAAATGGATGGATCTGGAAAGGATTATACTAAATGAGGTAACCCAGGCTCAGAAAGCCAAACGTCACATGTTCTCTCTCATATGTGTATCCTAGCTACAAATGTATAAACTTGTGTGTGAACTGGAACCAAAAATATGTACCAGAAACCAGTAAGCTGGTAAAAGGCTATAGGGGAGGGAGGAAAGGGAAGGACTTAAGTGTATGGTATTGCACATATGTAAGTAGAACAGATTACAGGGAGGGGAATGGCCTAAGCGAGGTCATGGGAAGAGAATGTGTAAAAGAAGGGCAGGGGGAGGGTCAATCTAAATTCAAGATATTGTGAATAAGACTTATGTAAACCTACTATTTTGAATAATGGCACATATAGAAGCTGCAGACTGTTACTAGAAAATTTTCGGTGCCTGGGATGGGATACCTTCCAGTGAGTTGTTGGCCAAGGAGGTCCTGGTAGCCTCCAAAACATTAAAGGCTTTTGCCAAAGCCCTTGGTTTCCCTTGAGAAACAGATAGTAAGATCCTATTGCTGAAGACATCTCTTGCCTCAGAGGCAAGGTCACTGAGAAAGCAAGCTGGTGTGGAGCAGAAAACCTTCTCCCTGTAGACCAGCCAAGTGAAAGCTGGAAAAAGCTGCAGTGCATGCAGCCGTATGGGAGACAGAAGTCATTAGCAGTGGAAACAGTGGACACTGAATATTCAAGTTTGGCCATACAGGCCCAATGACTGAACGGGTGCAATAGTGGCATCTTGGAGTAACCAACTACTCCATAATTGGACTGAAGGCCCACTCTACGGGAGGGAATACATGCCTGGTACTGAAAAACCTAAGCAAAAGTCTATGGCAAGTGAGGTCATGAGCCTTTGGGGTATAAAGCCTGCTCTTGCCTGACTAAATGTATATATTATTCCCACCAAGCTGCCCTGGGGGCACTACACTTAATGTTCATGTTCATATATTAACGCTACTCTCACTTCTGGTTAGAGAAGCTTCTCTTTTCAGATGGCGATTACCACTGGGACCTCCAAAAGGCAACACAGTGCTGAGAAGAAGGGATAGAGGAGTGCCCAGCACTGAAACACCTCTGTCACAACCTCCAAAGCTCAGGGACCATTGCGGAAGAGGGGGCGGATAGAAAGGAAGAGCCAAAGGAAGGGTATGAGTTTACAATGCAACTGCCCAGACAGAAATTGGCCTTGATATCCATGACCTTCCAGTGCCTATCAATACCATCGCAAGACCCTCAAAATAGAAGAAAAAGATGAGGACATCAAATTAAAAGAAAGACTAATGGAGAGAGGGAGGGGTATGATGGAGATTGGTGTTCTAAAGTAGAATGGGGGCAGGGCAAAGGAGGGGAGGGAAATATATGGGTTTTTTTTGTTTTGTATGTAAATATAGAAGGTGTCAATTAAAAAATCAATTAAAGAAAAAAGAATGTAAGAGCCAAAGGAAGGGTAGGACTCCTTACAATGTACTCTTCCCGACACAAATGGCCTGGATATCCATGACCTCACAGTGCCTGGCACTACCTATACAAGACCATCATAATAGGAGGAAATAATGATGATATCAAAATAAAAGAGAGACGGATTGAGAGGGGGAGGGAATATGATGGAGAGTGGAGTTGTGAAGGGTAAAGTGAGGAGGTAGGGAAGGAATTATCATGGTTTACTATCTACAATTATGGACGCTGTTAATAAAACAATGACCTTGGGGCTGGAGAGATGACTTAGCAGTTAAGGTGCTTGCCTGCAGAAGCCTAAGGACCCAGGTTCAATTCCCCAGAACCCATGTAAGCCAGATGCACAAGGTGACACATGTGTCTGGAGTTCGTTTGCAGTGACTGGAGGCCCTGGCACCCATTCTCTCTCTCCTCTTCCCTGTGTCTTTCTTTCCCTCTCACTCTAATAAATAAATTTTTAAAAATTTAAAATCATCTTAACTCAAATTCTGGATCAAAAATGGAAACCTGTCTTACTTAAAGAAAGTGATAGCAACTATGCTTTACTAAAGCATGGCCATCACATGTATCAGCTCAGTGCTATATGTAGCACAGACACACCCCTATATATGCATACTACTTTTGGTATCATGAGAGTCAGTCAATAGTACAGATGCCTTGCTTAACACAGAGTTTAAATATAGTCACTGAATATCCCTCTTCTTTTCCTGTCAGTGAACAGCATTTAACATTCAGTGACCACAGTTTGGGATTTACCATAATCCTAGAGGGATACTGGCACCCTAAACCATGCCTTCTAAGAGTTACCTGCTACTTTCATGATGTAGGAAGAATAAGAAAGGTAACATGTAACCACAAATTACTTTTATTAAATGGATTGATTATATCATATAGACAAGGGAAACATATATTATACAGGTCCTATTGCTAGTCTCAGAATTATAAAGATATTCCACAATACAAATTAAAACACAGGAAACTAGTTACAATTGCACAAATAAAAACTTCAAGGGAGCACAAATTTAAATTTTTTTAAATTCAATGTAAAAAATAAAGGCTCAGGGCTGGAGAGATGGCTTACTGGTTAAGATGCTTGCCTGCGAAGCCTAAGGACCAGGTTCGATTCCCCATTACCCATGTAAGCCAGATGCACAAGGTGGCACATGCTTCTAGAATCTGTTTGCAATGGCTAAAGGTCCTGGTGCGCCCATTCTCTATCAGCCTCTCTCTCAAATAAATAAAAATAAATAAATTAATTAATTAATTAAAATAAAGTTCGAATTATGGAGTCATTCAAAGCAGTTTTTTAGGGCTAAGGATGGAGCTCAATGTCCCAGTTTTAATCCCCTACACTGCAAAAAAAAAAAAAAAAAAACTAACAGCAAGCGGGGCACATGTCTTTAATCCCAGCACTTGGGAAGCAGAGGCAGAGATCACTGTGTGAGTTTAAGGCTACCCTGAGACTATGGAGTGAATTCCAGGTCAGCCTGAGCTAGAGTGAGACCCTACCTTGAAAAACCAAAAAAACAAACAAACAAACAAAAAACCTGAGCAAAATAATGATAATAAATAAAAAGTAAATATCTAGTAAGTAAACAATAACAATTTAAAATTTATTATTTGACTTTTTTTCAGAGTAGAAAAAGAAAAGTGTATTGAGTATATAGTCCCTCCCATTGCAAGGAGCAATGAGCAAGGGCAGTAACAAAAAACTGCCTGCCTCATTATTTATATCTAAGTTGTGTCTTTAGTTTCTCTGAGCTGTTCTTAAATTCATTTGTAAAGCTGATTCATTCACATGTAAAATTAAAAATATTGCTGAATATATCATTAACTAGTCTGACACATACACAGGTATACATCTATCCATACTTTCTATGTACACATTCATAGCAACAGCTATGAATGTGCAGAATGTACTAGCACCAGTCTCCGACCCACCCAGGTCAAAAACCATAAAAAAGTCAGATTTTAAGAAGGTAATGAGAGACGATTATGTTCAAAATATATTATGTACACATATGAAAACTGTCAATAAAAATTAATTTTAAAGAAGTTGGAATCTAAAAAAGCCAGATTCTAATTTTAAACTATAATATAGATTAAAATCTTGGGGCTAGAGCAATCAATCACTCAGTGGTTAAAGGTGCTTGCTTGCAAAGCCTACTGGCCAGGGTTCAATTCCCAAACAAAGCCAGATACAAAAAATGGCACAAGCATTGGGGCAGGGGAAATGGCTCAGTAGTTAAAGGAACTTGCTTGCAAGTCTGTCCGCCCAGGTTCAATTCCCCAGCACCCACATAAATCTGGACCCAAAGTGGCCATATGTGTTTAGCATTTGTTTGCAGCAGCTGGAGACCCTGATGTGTGTATACACATACATACACACACACACACAAAATGAAGTAAATAAAAATTCAAAAAAGGGCAGCAAAACAAAATAAGGATATGTACTGTAAGTGGGCTATGGATATAGCTCAATGATAGAGCACGTGCCTAGCATGTGCAAAGCCCTAGGTTCAAAACCACCCACCCTCCCCCCACTTCATGTACTATAAAAAGCATTTAAGAGAGCTTTAAAAAAACAGAAGAAACCTTAAAGTATAATGAATCATATCAAGTTTTGTTGTTGTTGTTGTTGTTTTCATTTTTCAAGGTAGGCTCAGGCTGACCTGGAATTCACTATGTAGTCTCAGGGTGGCCTCGAACTCATGGCAATCCTACTACCTCTGCCTCCTGAAGCAGTTTTTAATAATTATTTTCTTCAGTAAAACTTACATTCATGATGCAACTAATGTTTATTCCCTTGATCCAATCAATAGTTTTCTTTTTAATCTTTTAAAATCTTTTAATACTTTTTTTTCAAATCATGAAAACAGTGGGCTTTGTTAACCTATCCAAGGAGTTGGCAAACTATATTCATGGGTCAAATTGAGCTGTCAGGACAGTATTCTTGGAATACTACAGTGAATTTACTCACCTGCCACTCTCAGAGGCAGATCTGAGAAGTTATCACAGATACAATACAGTCTATAAAACTTTTAATATTTACAGAAAAATTTGGCCAACCCCTGTCCTACCCTGACAAGGATTTCCTGCCATCCCCAGTGAGCAATGTAACCCTATAGCAGCACACCACTGCTGAGGTCCATCCTCCTTGGAGTAGCTGACACTGACTGCAATTGACTTGACTGTAACTTCTCTATAGTTGGTGCAGCTGCTTCACTCCTATGATAGATGCCTCCCACCCTAAAAGTTCTCTTCTTTCCAGCCCTCCACAAAGCTGCTACAAAGCAGTCCTTTCTATTTGGCCACATTAACCAACATCAAAGGTTTCAAAGACTTTCCACTAGTCCTAAGTCTTGGAATTCAAACTGGCTGAATATTTTTTCTCTTCCTCAAATATACCATGTTTTTCAAAATGAATTTTATTTTTTACTGTCAAGGAGTTGGTGGCAGTAAAGGGGGTGGGTGGAAACTAGCAGTGCAGTGTCTGGGATGAGACAAGGAGATGAGACCAGGTGACTGGCAAGGTGATAACTGAGCAGAAACACAATAGAAGAAGTAGGACATGCATAAAGCCAATAACAAAAAATAGTTAGGAAGAGCAGGTTGCCTCCATGGATATCAAGCTGCTAAATTATTTAAAACTACTGTTTGACCTAGATGGCTCATCTTCCATCCAAACACAGAATCAAAAACAAAGCAGAGAGGCACATGAGGTGAATGTTGTTTAGATTTTAATCCACTGAAATTAGATAAGAGGAACAACTAAACAATGATCCTAAAGCTACCCTGATAGTAATAAAAAATAATGACAGGTAGAAGTGACTGGGCCACAGATGAACATTCTTACTCGAAAGAGCAGTGGAAATCCAACTAGCAAGTAGCATGGCTTTTATGTGCATAAGAATTACATAATATCAATATTCCTAACTACCTTTTTAAAAACATTTTTATTTGTGCCTAAATCACTAATCAACAACTAGACTTCTATTTTTTATTTATTATTTGAGTGAGAAAGAAACAGAAAAAGGGAGGGAGGGAGAGTATACTCCAGGGCCTCTAAGCTACACCAAACAAACTCCAGACACGTGCCATCTTGTGCTTCACATGTGTATAGTTTTACATGGGTACTGGGGAGTAGAACCTGGGTCCTTAAGCTTTGAAGGCAAGTGCTTATCTGCTGAGCCATCTCTCCAGCCCTCCTAACTATCTTAAGTACATAATCCTAAATCTTCAAGAATGACGATGGAAATTCTACAGGGCACACCTTCCATTTTTACAATGTAAGAAACCAGTGTTAAAACCTGATTAACACTACACTGGTGACAGGTAACCTAAGTATATCAATTTATTTATAGTAAGCGATTCCATCAACTAATTAGCATTTTTAATGAAATGTGTATTATGGGAATACTGTAAACCCACAGAAATGATTAATCTGAAAGTCTACAAAATAAACATAATTTTAACTTAAATAGGTAAAAGAAGAAATTGAAAGGAAGTGACTATAGTATTAAGCACTTCATATAATTAGAATATCAACCAAACAACAAATGGAAGCATGAACAGTGATACAAACACTTAATGAACTTCCATTCAAATAGAAATGATACCAACTATCAACAGAATGCAATGATAAAACTTTGCCAATTCTATATATCATAATGGGGTATTTCGTTACTGGTCCATAGTTTGCATCTGCAATAACCTTGCTAGAGGCAAGGTCACTGGGGCCCAGTCTTAAGGTGTGGTGATGGTTTGAGAGTCCATTGTAAAGATATGCAAATGTGCCTAGCAGGAGTTCCTGAAGTGTGCTGTGTGACCTTTTGGCTTTAGTTTTGCTCTGTGGTGGCTGGCTGGCTGGTTGGCTTTTGCTCTCTCTGCTTGGCCCTGTGAAGGCCAGTTGTTTCTCCTGCCATTATGGAACTTCCCTGGATCTGTAAGCTTCAATAAATAATATCCCTTCCTCCATAACTGTGCCTGGTCTGAAAGTTCATCTCAGCGAACCTGAAGCTGTCTGCAACAGTAAAGTGGTACCGAGGAGTGTGGGGTGAGATGAATCTGACCATGTGGATATTCGTCTTTTGGAACCTTTGTTTTGGAGGAATGGGCATGGACTTGGTGCTTGCAACTGAAGATGCCTTCTGGAGTGGTAAGCCAAGTTTTATGGACTATTCTGATGATAGTTTGAGAATGCTAAGTGCAGATAGGATTGAACTTCGAGGCTTGGCTTATGAGCTTTTTAAGGGGAAGGAAAGACTGCAGAGGACTTTGTTGGAAGTGGGCTACTGGCATAAGGGATGGCTACGTTCTGCTATCCAGGCCCAGAGTGTTTGATCAAGGTTAAATTTGTAATGGACTGATGTGCTTGGCTGAAGATATCGGACTGAGATTTTAAGATTTTAAGTTGGAAAACCTCAAGCAAGGTAAAAGCAGAGGCACTGAGACCGGGTTTTAGGTTACTGAGGCTGCTATTGTCAACGCATTAGCAATCTTAAGGAAGGTGGAAGGAAGGTGGCCTGACTTGATTTACATTAAAACAATGGAGAGGATGCCTGAGGAAAGACTGTTAGAAATGCAAACTCTTTGGAAAGAGTTGACTGGAGAAGGAACCTGCTTTTCAAGGCTATGGTTTATTTTGTCCCTGGATTAAGAATATGGCTGTGTCCTGCACACCTGGTATTAGTTTTGGAAGCATGAAAATGCATGGAGTTGTCATGAGTTGCACACGGTTCCAGGAGCCGCTGCTGAGATGCGGCATGAGGCAGGGCATGAAGACCCTCAGGAATAGGCTGGAAGAGCCTTTTGGAAGATGGACTGTGGTTTGCATGGAGACCTGAAGATGTTTTGGATATACCAGGACTGTGCAAAAGGACTACCATGGAGTGCAGTGTTGGACTGGGATGAAAGTTTTGCCCAGCTGGAGGGGCGGAATTGGTAAACATGGAGACTGTTAGTCTCTGGTTATATTGAACTTGAACTGCAGAAGTTTGATGATGGCTGATGGTGATTGAGTTTGCATTGTTTTAGTCTCTCCTTGCTATTCCTTATACAGTTAAAATGTTTACTCTGTGCCTTTACATGTTGAAAGTATTTAACTTGTTTGATTGTACAGGACTCACTATCTTAAGTTGATCAAGACTGTGAGAACCTTTGAAATTGGACTGAGTACAATTTACAATGTGTGATAGTTATAAATCTATTGGGGACCAGGAGCTAAATATATTGGGGGCCAGGGGCGGAATGTGGTAGTTTGAATATATGTCCCCCAATATATTCAGTGTTTTATTATTTTATAGTTTGCATCTGCAATCACCTTGCTAGAGGCAAGGTCACTGGGGGCCCGGTCTTAAGGTGTGGTGATGGTTTGAGATTCCATTGTAAAGATATGCAAATGTGCCTAGCAGGAGTTCCTGAAGTGTGCTGTGTGACCTTTTGGGCAGTTTTTTGTTTTGCTCTGTGGTGGCTGGCTGGCTGGTTGGCTTTGCTCTCTCTGCTTGGCCCTGTGAAGGCCTGCTTGCAAATAAATAAGTAAAATATTTAAAGAATTAAAAAAAAAAAACCTTCAGATAAACCTAACCAAGGAAGTAAAAGATCTCTATAATTAAAACTTTAGGGCCTGGAGAGATGGCTTAGCAGTTAAACACTTGCCTATGAAGCCTAAGGACCCTGGTTCAAGGCTCGAATCCCCAGGAACCATGTAAGCCAGATGCACAAAGTGGCACATGCATCTGGAGTTCGTTTGCAGTGACTGTGCCCATTCTCTATCTGCCTCTTTCTCTCTCTGTCGTTCTCAAATAAATAAATTTTTAAAAATTAAAAAAAAAACTTTAAAACACTGAAAAAAAGAAACTGAGGGGGGAGGGGAGGGAAATATCATGCATTTTTTGTATGTAAGTATAGAAGTTGTCAATTAAAAAATTTAAAAAAAGAAAGAAACTGAGGCAGATACTAGAAGATGGGAAAATCTCCCATGCTCATGGATTACAATATTGTGAAAATGGTCATCCTACCAAAAGTAATCTAAAAGTGTAATGCAATCCTAATCAAAATTACAGCACTATAATCCAACTGATAGAGGTACCTTTATCAGTGTGCCCTGCCTGGGTACTATTGACTCTGAAACAAAATTACAACACTATCTTCACAGAAATAGAAAAAAAAATCCTAAAATTCATATAGATGCACAAAGAGCCCCAGACAGCCAAAACGATCTCGAGCAAAAGAATAACAAGTTATACTACAGAGCCATTGGTAATAAAAGCAGTATGGCTAGCACAAAACAAGCATGCGGATCAATGGAATGGAATAAAGGACTTGGATATCAGTCCATGCAACTACAACCACCTGATTTTTGACACAGATGCCAAAATACTCATTGGAAAAAAGATAGCATTTTCAACAAATGGTATAGGGAAAATTGGTTCTATATGTAGAAAAATGAAGCTAAGGGCTGGGGAAATGGCCCAGTAGTTAAAGGCAATGCTTGTAAAACTTGATGGCCTGGGTTCAATTCCCCAGTACCAGCCTGGTGTGGTGGCACACACCTTTATTTCCAGCACTCAGAAGGCAGAGGTAGGAGGACTGCTGTGAGTTTAAGACCAGCCTAAGACTACATAGTGAATTCCAGGTCAGCCTGGGCTAGAGCGAGACCCTACCCTGAAAAACAAAAACAAAACAAAACAAAAAAATCCCCAGTACCCACATAAAGCCAGATACACTAAGCACAAAGTGGTGAATGTGTCCAGTGTTTGTTTGAAGTGGCACTAGACTTTGGTGTATCCATTCTTGCTCTCTCCTCTCTCTCTGCTTACAAATAAATAATTTTTTTAAAAAAAAAGAAGAATGAAGCTAGACCCTTACCTCTCACCCTGCACACAGACCTAAATGTAAGATCCAAAATCCTGAAGCTGCTAAAGGGAAAAAATGGGAATACACAAAGCAGAGGTAAGAATTTTCTGAATCGGATTCCATTTGCTCAGGAAATAAAGTCAACAACTAAAAGTAAAAAGCTTTTCCACAGCAGAAATGGTCAATCAAGTGAGGAGGCAGAGTACAGAATGTAAGAAAAATCTTTTACCAGCTAGACATCTGACAGACCATTAATATCTACATAAAAAAGACACAATCTAGCCAGGTGTGGTGGCACATGCCTTTAATCTCAGCACTCAGGAGGCAGAGGTAGGAGGATCACCGTGAGTTTGAGGCCACCCTGAGACTATATAGTGAATTACAGAACAGCCTGGATTAGAGTGAGACCCTACCTCGAAAACCAAAAAAAAAAAAAAAAAAAAAAAAAGAAAGAAAAACAAAAGACACAACCCACCCAATTTAAACATGTGCAATGTAACTAAACAGAAAGTTCTCTTTTGTGCTTCCACATGAATTTTAGAATTTTTTTCTATAGCTGTGAAGAATGGCATTCAAGTTTTGGTTGGGATTAAATTTCTTATACAAATGGCTAACAAAAATTTAAGAAAATGTTTAATGTAATTAGCTCTCAGGAAAATTAAAAATAAAACTACTTTGAGATTCCATCTCATTCTAGTTAAAATGGCTATTATTATATATAATAAAAAAAAGACAACAAAGGCTACAAGGGTGTGGGGAAAGAGGAACCCTCCTTGACTGTTAGCAGGAATGCAAACTGGTATAGCCATTATGGAAATCAGTGTGGAGACTTCTCAAAAAGCTCAAAATGCAACTTAACAACTTATGACCTAGCTATACTACTCCTGGGCACATACCTTAAAGGCTCTACACTCTACTTCAGAGATACTTGCTCAACCATGTTTACTGCTGTTCTACTCACATTAACTAGGAAATGCAATCAGCCTAGACATCCATCTGTGAATTATGAACTTACAGTGTATGTTCACACAATGGAGCTTATTCAGCAGTAAAGCAAAATGAAAATTTGAAAATTTCAAGAAGATGGATGGAACTAGAAGAGTTTATACTGAGTGAGGTAACACAACCTAAGAAAAATGATACATGTTCTTGCTCATATGTGGACTCTAGATTTGTGGCTATAAATCAGTGTTGGCAGAGGCCAAGAAGCCAGAATAGGAACATGGGGGAAGGTTTCATAAGGGGTAATAGAACATGTGTGGCATGAAAGTAGAAGAAACCAATAGTAGGAGGGAAATTTTTAAGCATGGATAGGGATAAAGGGATGAGGAAGAGAAGGGGAGGTGGGTAGAAGATGAAGCAGAACTAAGGATATGGGCTAGAGAGATGGATCAGCAGTTAAAAGCACGTGCTTACAAAGCCTGATGGCCTGGATTTGTGTCCCCAGTACCCACATTAAGACAGATGAACAAAGTGGCACATGCATCTGGAGTTTGTTTAAAGTAGCAGGAGGCCCTGGTATGCCCATACTCACTCTGTTTCTCTCTCTCTAGTAAGTGAATAAAAAAAAAAAGCATATGTTAATAAACTATATTAAAACCTACTATTGTATAAGTCAATTAAAATACAATTTTTTAATTTATGAGAGAGAATGAGACTTGGTGTGCCAGGGCCTCTTGCCACTGCTAACAAAGTCCAGGCTCATGTGCACTTTGTGCATCTGGCTTTATGTGGGTACTGGGGCCAGCAGGCTTTGTAAGCAAGTTCCTTTAACTGATGAGTCATCTCCCTACAGGCACTAAAATACAAATTTTTAAAAAGTATTTGGACAAAGGTCCCCTGCATGGGTGGATAAAGTTGTTCCCAGAAGCCACAGGCTACTAATCCAAAGTCCCAGTGCCAGGGATGAGATACCTGCCAATGAACTGTTGGTCAGAGAAGTGACAGAAATCCTGTCTTTATATTTCCATGGGGTTCTTGAAGAGTGGTAGGGAATTCAAGTGAGAGACTTCCCTAGTACTACAGAACATCTTTATGAGTTTTCTGAGATCCCTGGAACATTCCAGTGTAAACATTTTTACAGTATGTTCACAGAACTAGAACCACGTGGCTCTGACTGAAGGAGATGGCATGTTGGAATACAAACAACATAGGTTTTAGACTCAGATCTAGGACTGAATCCTGCCTCAGCTTCTTGATATTATGTGAGCCTAGAAAATTATTTTATCTTTTTGAGATTCAGGTTTCTCAGGTATGAAATACTATATACTTACTAAGGTATTTCTAAAGATCACAAGAAATGTATTCAAGGCCCTTAATACAGGACCTCAAACAGGCTCACAATAAATGTCAGGAACAATAAGGTCTCTGCAGCAAAATCCAATATCAAAGCTATAATTCACATCATGTTTTCACTGACTATCTTATAAAAGGGCTAAAATAATTTAATCATAACAGTATATTTTATTACCATCAAGTTCACAGAAGTGATCCTGTGAATCGTCGTATCTTGCCCAATCAATGAAAGCTTCTTTGCTTTGATTACTATGGAAAGGAGGAATTAAAAAAAAAGAATTACATCTCAAGTTGAAATTTTTAATATTATATTCTAATGTAATTAAAATAGAAATCACTTCTTTATTAGATGACACAAATTCTTTTAGTAATTATATAAATGAATAAAAGCAATGTTATGGGAAAAAGTCTGAGGCCTAACTTCCATAAAAGATTAATCTAATTTTTTTTTTTTTTTGGGAGAGAAGTCAGAGTCTCAGTGGTATAGCTCAGGCTGACCTACCCATTCCACTAAATAATCCCTCAGGGTGACCATGAACTCATGGCAATCCTCCAACCTGGGTTTTAAAAAGGCATGGGATTAAAAGTGGGGAAGAAGAATATTCAATTCTGAATTATATTAAAAATATTGTTAGCAATAGCTCAATAATCATTTTAACTAAAACTTAATTGACAAGTACACTTAGCAGGTAGCTAAATACAAAAATCAAGGTAACCTTTTCAAATGACATAGAAATTTCAATAATGAGGCTGAGGAGATTGGTCAATGCTTGCAAAGCCTGATATCCTAGGCTTGATTTTCCAGTACTCATGTAAAACCATTTTGCTTTGGCTAAAAGAGAGGTTGGCCAATCAAACAGCATTCTAAATGTATGCCGCTCTCACACAGACACACACACACCACAATAAATAAAATATTAAAAAATAAAAGTAGGAATTCAAATTATTTTCAGAACTAAATTTAAATTGCTTCCATACTACAGGACCCCAAATACCAATAATTAAATTTATTATTTACTTATTTTGCTAAGGATCCAACTTTGCATGTCAAGTAAGCACTCTACTACTGAGCATCTCCAAACCTCCCATCCCACCCTTTTTCTTTGTGGCAGAGTCTCACTATGCCATCCAGGTAGGTCTCAAATTCACAGCACTCTTGCCTCCACCTTCCAAGGCCAGGATTATAGGTGTGCACCAGCATGCCTGGCAAGAACTGCATTCTCCTCCATTGCAGTCCAATGTAGTATTCACTACTTACACCAAAGTCACTGCATCATGGCCTAGTGTTCATTTTTCATCCTATCTCACATTTAATCAAGTCTGACTGGAACTGACATGCAACAGCCACATTCATTCAAATAAACTGTCTTACAATCTAATCTATATTCAAACCTTCTCTGTCTTGAATACAAGATGATAACGATCAGAAGCATATTGTTTCCCTTCCTTATTCATTACAAAAAGAGAAAAATTGGTAAAATATGTATACAAAGTATGTATCAGGTAATTCCTATACTATCAGCCAATAATTTATTTTACTTGAGAAGCACCACACAGAAGTGTACACACCTGTCAAGTGCACCTTGTCAGTAACATCTTCCAATTCAATTACTATGGGATTATTTTTCCTGTGGGAAAATTTAACTTGGTAAAAGTTTATGAAAAAAATGTGTATCATAGCTGATTCAGTTGGTATATGTAGCAAACAAGACTGCCCAAGATTTAGCTACAACTTGTGTTGAGATAAAATCTTATGCTAAAAAATAGTGAAGAATAAAGCCCATTTTGATTTAAATTCCTGTTTTCTGGTTAACAATGTGTTAACAATATAATGGGCTCACAAAACCTTTCCTCTTTGAGCGTCCTTACTGGGTAAGGCTTTGCTGATTATTTCATCTAACACTTGCCTAAAGCCACCATGGTAAAAAAGATATGAGCTGCTTCCAATAGAACTGGCCCAGTTGGGTTTATAAGCAAGGTAGAAAGGACCTAAGGTTATCTAGTCTAGCTTAAAAAAAACAAACAAAAAACAGTCATTGTGGTGAGGAAGGTAAAGCTATTTACATAAGGATTTGTGTTGAACCCAATGTTTCCTCAAAAATGCTAATGTGAGCTAAATATGGAAACAGGGAAGAGATTGGATGGTGACTATTCAGGGGCATGAGGAAATGGAATGGGAAGGCTGGAAATAGATATAAGGACTGTCTTAATTGTGAATAATTCATGGCCTATGTCAGACCATCAAAGTGGACACTTTAAATACATGTTTTGCATTGCATATCAATTATTCCTTGTGGTAGTTTAAATATGAAATATAACCCATAGTCTCATGTGTTTTGAATATTTGATCCCCAGTTGGTGGCAATTTGGGAAGGCTGTGGAGCCTTTGGAAGGCAGAATCTTGCTGGAGGAGGGGTGTAAGTCCTTGAAGTTTATTTGTCAAGCAAACTGGGTGTTAAGGATAGCTCACTTAGTACTTCCTCCTAGATGATGTGACACGATGTTCAGCACTGAGGCATCTCTATCACACCCTCCAAGGCTCAGGGGTCCACTGAGGAAGAGGTGGCAGAAAGAATGTAAGGGCCAAAGGAAGGGTAGGACTGATTATAATACAATCTTCTAGACACAAAATGGCCTGGATATCTATGACCTCACAGGGCCTGACACTACCTACATAAGACCTTCATTACAAGAGGAAAAGATGATGACATCAAAATAACAGACACTAAATGGGGGGCTGGAGAAATGGCTTAGCAGTTAAAGCATTTGCCTGCAAAGCCAAAGGATCCTGGTTCGATTCTCCAGGACCCCTGTAAGCCAGATGCATAAGGGGGCGCATGCATCTGGAGTTCATTTGCAGTGGCTGGAGGCTCTGGTGCACTTGCTCTCTCTCTCTCGCTCTCGCTCTCTCTCTGTCTCAAATAAATAAATCAATAAATAAATAAAATATTTTTTAAAAAATTTTTTAAAGAGACACTAAATGGAAGGGGATGGGGGATTCAATGGAGAGTGAGTGGGGGAATTGGAGTGCAGGGAGGAAATTACCATGGTTTATTGTCTATGCTTATGGAAGCTGTCAATAAATAATTTCTTTTAAAAAAAGATGTAATACCCTGCTATTTTACTTGTGCTATACTTTTCCCATCCTGATGAGGCTTCCCTTTGAGACTGAAATCTGAAATAAATCCTTTCCTCCCATGAGCTTCTTCTGATTGATTTTGTCCCAGCAATGAGAAGGTAATTGCTAAATACCTCAAAATAAAGGTGTTTCAAAAATGTCAGCTTTAGGGTTGGGGAGATGGTTCTGTGGTTAAAAGAAGCCTGCTGACCCAGGTTTGATTCCCCAATATCCACATAAAGCTAGATGCACAAAGTGGTGCATGTGTCTGGAGCTCGTATGCAGTGGCAAGAAGCCATGGCATGCCTGGACTTACCTACCCTTCTTCCCTCCCTCCTTCCTTCTCTCTAAGTAAATAAATATTTTTAAAAAATTAATCTTTGCCAGGTGTGGTGCCACACGCCTTTAATCCCAGCACTCAGGAGGCAGAGGCAGGAGGATTGCCATGAGTTCAAGGCTACCCTGAAACTACATAGTAATTCCAGGTCAGCCTGGGCTAGAGTGAGACCCTACCTCGGAAAAACAACAACAACAAAAAAAATTAAGTTTTAAAAATTATCAAAGTTGCCAGGCGTGGTGGCTCACGCCTTTAATCCCAGCACTTGGGAGGCAGAGGTAGGAGGATTGCCGTGAGTTCGAGGCCACCCTGAGACTACATAGTTAATTCCAGGTCAGCCTGGACCAGAGTGAAACCCTGCCTCGAAAAAAAAAATTATCAAAGTTGTGGAACTAGGAATTCTGATACTGCCATGTAATCTGGAAAACCACTTGGCACTACTTAATTCCATTTCTAGGAGTATTCACCATAAAAATGCATACATATGCCACTGAATTTTTTTAAATGGCCCTTAAATGGAAAATACCCAGCTCTCAACAGAGTAGAAACAGTACTATAGCACTGCCCACCCCACCCCACCCCAATAACTTGACTCTCACAACGCACAACTCATAACCCCACAGGGAATACCAGCAACCTCACTGAGGAGGGCCCTCACCAGAATGGGGGAGGGTAGGGAGGAAGGAAAGGATGGTACTAACACATGATATATCCATAAAAGGTATGTTCTAAAAAAAAAAAAAAAAGAACTATCTACCAAGAGAAAAGATGTGGTTTTATCTCAAGAACACGAATGAATCTTGCAGACATACAAAAGGTAGATACAAAGCTGGGTGGGGTGGCACATGCCTATAATTCCAATACTTGGGGGATGAGGCAGGGGAATTGCGAGTTCTAGGCCAGCCTGAGATAGTGTCTCAAAAAAAAAGGGATACAGGGCTGGAGAGATGGCTTAGGGGTTAAGGCGCCTGCCTCCTAAGCCTAAGAACGCTGGTTCCAATCTCCAGCAGTTACAATCTCCAGGTCCCACGTTTAGCCAGATGCAAAGTGACGCAAGGGCGCAATGCTGCACTTGATCACAAAGGGGCGCACACATCTGGATTTCGTTCTCAGCAGGTGAGACACTGCTGGCACGCCCATCTGTCTTCTTCTCCTTCTCTCTCTCTCTCTCTCTCTCTCTCTCTCTCTGTCTCTGTCTCTCTGTGTCTCTCTCCAAAAAAAAAAAAAAAAATAATTTTAAAAAGGGATACAAAGAAATATAGTTTATATTATTCCATTCATATAAGTAAGCAAACTAATCTCTGTCCATTTAACTCCAAATTGTGGTGAATTGTGGAGATAAGCTAGAAAAATACACGTGGTTATCTGGGTGGCAAGGATATTGTTCTGGATTTTGGCTATAGAAGTGGGTTGACTTCATAAAGTAAAACTTAATTTTATAGTTAAATAGTCAAGACGGTCTCATTGCCAGCATATTATATTTAAACTTAAGAATAACTTCTGCAGTCAAATGCTCTCCCTGACCTCTACCCCCAAGTTAAAAATAACATCTGTTAAAGAATAAACTAAAAGCAAAGTTAAAAAAGATATCAAAGAATTAGATTACATAATGACTACAAATCAGTAATCATTTAAATATCCAACCCTCCAATGGAGAAATGACAAAGAATACCTCAAAACTTGCAAGGATCCTAGGTCATTTCTCATCCCTTTTGGTCATCTCATTCAGGTTCATGACTGTTAAATACAATTAACTGACTGGCTCCCAGACCTCTCCCCTAATTTCCATCATGGATCCCATCCTCTACTTGGCATCTCTAGCAAAGAGTCTCACAGCAGCTCAAACTGAAGTATAAAGCTGAACTCTGATTTTCCACCAGACCTGACAGGTGTCACCCCAGCTCAGAAAGTGGCAGCTTCCCTTCTAGAGCTGCAGTCTTTAGACTTCCAGAAATATCCTGGCTTTCTCATACCTCAGATGGAATCCTTCAGAAACCCTGCCAGCTCCGTCCTCAGATACACCCTGACCATCCATTTCTCAGCACCTCCACTGCCATCACACATCTAAGTTATGCCCTCAGTGTCTCCCCTGGATCCCTACACTCATCTGTGGCTGGGCTCACTCACATGCCCTGGTTCCTATGCTCTGGCCACTCCCTTTACGTTTCATTCCACTCAGTTTAAAGACAGTAAGTCCCATGAAGTCCCATGAAGTCCCATGAAGGCTTGACAAGATCCACCCCATCCTGACATCTGCCTCCATTCTGGCAGCTGTGGACCTTGTCCTCTACTACTTTGCCCTTGATCACTGTGTGGCCTCCATATGACCCCCAGGCCTCTTCACTAACATGTCACATCACACCTGGTCCTCACGCAGCCATGTGATAGCTTAAGCCTTCACCTTCTTCAGTGCTAACTCTCAGTCATGCAATTCAAGCCCCTTTTCAAGCCCTCTATTCTTCCCTATTCTGTCCCCAGAATTCATCATCTTATTTACTATTATTATATACTATATAGTATATATAATATATACTATTATTATTGTACTATTTGTGATGTCCCTGAAAAGGATTATACCACATGAGAACAAAAATCTGGTCCATCACATGAGCTACTGTACTCCCAGTACATCACAACAGTGTTCGATAAGTGTGGGCATTCATTTCTTGAATGAATAACATTCAAATGCCCAATGAAGAGTGTAAAAATGTTCCTTCTTAGCAGTATCTAAATATTAATTCACTTCATAAAGCATTAGCAGTCTTCAGCAAGAATGGGTGAGTCCTGGGCTGGAGAAATGGCTCAACAGTTAAAGGTGCTTGCTTAAAAAGCCTGGTGGCCTGAGTTTGATTCCCTAGTGTCCCCATACAGCCAGATGCATAAAGTGACACGTGCATCTGGAGTTTGTTTGCAGCAGCAAGAGGCCCTGGTGCACCCATTCATATTCATATTCTCTCTCTCTTCCTCTTGCATATAAATAAATAATATTAAAATGTAAAAAAGAATGGATGAGGCCAAGCAAGCTCCCTGTCCCAAAGGCAATGAACACTGACACAAGCACATTGGAGTACCACTAGACTAGATGCAATGAACAATTACAAGACTAGCTATTTTACTTCTGATAGGCAAACAAAAAGTGTTCAGGAATGCTCCAGGTGACATGGTTTGCAGAAGTAAAAAAAAAAAAAAAAAAAAATGAGGGCTGGAGAAATGGCTTAGCAGTTAAGGCACTTGCCTGTGAAGCCTAAAGACTCATGTTCAACTCTCCAGATCCCACACAAGCCAGATGCACAAGGTGACATAAGCATGCAAGGTTGCACATGCACACAAGATGGCATACATGTCTGGAGTTCGATTACAGTGGCTGGAGGCCCTGGTGCACCAATTCTCTCCCTCTCTCTCTGTTTGATAAAAATAAATAATAAAATGAAAAAAGCCTATATGCCCACTGGGAGGAGATCAGACAAGTCAAATATATTTACATGATGAAAATATCCATCAGGAAAAAGAATGAAAAAAATCTGTTTCAACATGGACAAATTATAATCAAAGAAAAAAGATGCAGAATGTTAGATATGGTACTATATCATTTACATAAGAAAAAATAAAACTACATATTTCTATGAACATAAAAGCAAAAACAAGGACTGGACACACCAAATGTGTAACAACAGTTACCCCAAGTACAAAGGTTTAAAAAAATAAGAATAGAGTATAAAATCATACAGTATTTTAAATTTACCCATAATGTTTCTTGTTTCTTATAAAGCATGGCAAAAGAGCTGGGGATAATGTCCCATGGTATAGCACTTGCATAATATGGTTGAGGCCTTGGGTTCAATGAACAGAACCACAAAACAAATAAAAAAACACAATATCAAATGTTTACTTTTAATTTGGAAGGCAGGTTATGTAGGTGTTTACTATATTATCCTTTTACCTTCCTACATTAAGAACTTTCTAATATTAAGATAATAAGCTATTAATGATTATGAGTTAGTATTAATCATAATACATAAATACAAATCTAAACAAATGAAAGTTAAGACTTTTTGTGATGTTGCATTCTCAACTACAGATTACACTCATTATTCTGCATAATCAGATTCTTTATGAATTATAGTGGAAATGCAGATGACCTTGTATGAGGCTAAAGCTCCTATTCCCAAAATGTTCAAGAGCAGACCCATAAGTTCTAGCTAAGTAATCTTCTAAAGTGCTACCTTTTTTGTTTTTTGAGGCAAGCCCCATATACTGGCCATTTTTTTTTTAGTTTGAGAGAGACAGAGAGAGAATGGGAGCACCAATGGCTTCTCAGCCACTGTGAATGAACTCCAGACACGTGTCCCCCTTGGCGACATTGCATGCTTGCATCACTTTTGCGTCTGGCTAAACATGGGACCTGGACAATTGAACAGGCATTCTTAGGTTTCGCAGGCAGGTGCCTTAACTGCTACGCCATCTCTGCAGCTGTGGCTTTTTTTTTTTTTTTTTTTTTTTTTTTTTTGGTTTTCCAGGGTAGGGTCTCACTCTAGCTCAGGCTGACCTGGAATTCACTATGTAGTCTCAGGGCAGTCTCAAACTCATGGCGATCCTCCTACCTCTGTCTCCCAAGTGCTGGGATTAAAGGTGTGTGCCACCACGCCTGGCCCTAGCCTTTTATTTTAAATGCAAAAGTGAGACAGAGAGAGAGAGGGAGAACTGACATGCCAGGGTCTTCAGCCACTGTAATCAAATGCCAGATGTGTGCACCCCCTTGTGCATATGTGTGACCTTGCACGCTTGCATCACTGCATCTGGCTTATGTGGGACCTGGAGAATAGAACATGAGTCCTTAGGCTTCGCAGGAATGCGCCTTAACTGCTAAGCCATCTCTCCAACCCTAAATTTCCACTCTTTAATAGATTTATAACAAACTGTAGCAATCTGAGAACACATTAGTCAAAAAGAGGCAAAGCTTATGGAATTTTGGGTAAAAAGTAACTTTACTTTAAGAAGTTATTAGTTGAAAATAATGGTTAATAAACACATTTCATCAAAATCACAAAAAATTGACATAAAATATTCCTAGTATGACTAAAAACAAACTTGCCTCAATGTGCTGTTGACGGCTCCCAGCTTACTAGCTTGCTCACAGTCTTCTAGTTCTTTGGTGTTATTTGCCACTTTCAAGTACTGAAAGGAAATTTGTAAGAAATGAGTTGAGTAATACTGTCTTTTCTTCCTCAGCTTCTACTGGCAGAACTCAGTAATGGTTACATCCAGTACCTACAGATATGTGCTTATCAAAATCTTTAAAACCTATTAAAAATACTAACAAAAACAAAGCTCAAATTTTCCACCAACTAAGTAAGCAAAGACATTAAAGTTAAATAGTTAGCATTAGTGTGCTGGTGATGGCATAAATGGAGAAAACTTGTTTGGGAAAGAAATTTGATAAAAATATATCTAGAATTATAAAAATACATTAAATCCTCAAAATAGTACTCCTATTACCAAGACTGTATCCCAAAGCAACAGTTGTTAAGTTACAACCATCACAGGAAAGTATGTGGTGCTATCATGAAATGTGGAGTGAGGCCAACCTTGTGACCCAGCAATCCTAGTTCTACATACATTCCTCAGTACACAATATATGTATACAATGAGACATGAGACAAAAAAATGTCAGTGCTTCACTGTAAAAGATGGACATGTCCACCACCAGGAGAATGGTTACTCTGTGTCACAGTCACACAAATGGCTATTATATAGTTATGAAGGTGAATGAATGAGATGCATGTGTAGCAACAGAAAAATGCAAACAATATATTTTCAACCTGACACAAAACGGTGCCTATGCAGTAAGAGGAAAACCACAAAAGGACAATTCGGAAAGTGGCTGGCTCTGGAAAGACAGGAAGCAGAATGAATTTAAAAAGTGTTAGAGGGAAGTTCAAGTGCCTCATTACTGCTTTATTCATTATATCTGTGGAACTGAGGAAAATACAAGAAAGTAAGCATAAACAGTACATGGGAGACACACTAGAACATGGAGACAATGTGCAAGAGGAAGGTACAAAGAGGGCAGAAAGACCTTTATTATATATGTATACTAGGAGAAAACAGTAAGTAAACATTAGCTTAAAACATGTGACATGCTCTTAAGAGAGGAATAATCTTTAATAGAGGAATCATTTAATACCATTTCAAATCACTTGGCTCTAAACCTCTTGGCTGCTGGATGTGGTGGTGCATGCCTTTAATCCCAGCACTTGGTAGGCTAAGGTAGGAGGATTGTTGTGATGTCAAGGCCACCCTGAGACTACTTAGTAAATTCCAGGTCAGTCAGACCCTACCTCAAAAAAAACAAAAAACAAAAAGCAAAAATAAAAAAAAGACACTTGGTAATTATTTTCTCTATACCATATAACCCTACATGTAACAGGTGGACTAGCTCAAACAAAAGACTAAAAGTAGCTATGGATAAAACACCTAGTGAGGGTTGGAGAGATGGCTTAGCGGTTAAGGCACTTGCCTGAAAAGCCTAGGACTCATGTTGGACATGCACACAAGGGGCCACACATGTTTGGAGTTCGATTGCAGTGGCTGGAGACCCTGGTGTGCCAATTTTCTCTCCCTCCCTCTCTTTTCATATAAAAAAGAAAAACTCCACCAGGTGCGGTGATACACACCTTTAATCCCAGCAACTTGGGAGGCAGAGGTAGGAGGACTGCCATGAGTTGGAGGCCACCCTGAGACTACATAGTGAATTCCAGGTCAGCCTGAGCTAGAGTGAAACCCTACCTTGAAAAACCAGAAAGAAAGGAGAAAAAAACAAAACAAAACAGAAAAGCACCTGGCGAGTACATGATCATTCCTCCAGCTATACAGTTTAGAGTTCTTCTAGCTATAGGTTCCACAAACAAGTAATTCAAAGAAGCTAGGCACACATGACCTGCTTGTTTCAACAATTAGGGATTTGTAATGTCTCCATTCCCAATTAATGGTACTATAGTTCTCTATTGCACCACTGTCAAGTATGGAAATAGTAAGTCTGGCCACACAAACCAGAAATACTCAAGGAAGAAAAGTGACTCACCTTATTAGAATGGCCGGCTTTAATTCCCACTGGAATTTTGCTCTTAAAGGAACAACAATAACATTACTTAGAGAATCAGTAAGAAGGGATAGTTGTTATCACTTGGGAAAAGAGAAGGGAAAGAAAACTGGATCTATAAATGCATATGTATTTTACTTCCCATGTAGTTTCTTACGTAAACAAACACTTGTGCTTCCTACTGGAAATGGAACATAAAAGAGGATATAAGCCATGGTAGACAGCAAACAACTCATTATTTTAACTTAACAATAAACAATTTAGAAATGTATATTAATATACCATGAGCCAGCCAGATATAGTGGGTTATGTCTGCAATACTAGGCCCATCTTGGTAAGTACAGAGTAAACCTTCAAGAATTTGATCAGAATAGCTAGAAGCATGAATCTGTCAATCCAAATCCAAGGGTCTTAGCCTAAAATACAGAAGTTATACTTATCTAAAAAGGTCAAAGAAAAAGCAAGTTTTCCCCTATTGATGTTACTTTTCCTCATTATACCTCTGGACAGGGCTCCACATGACAGTCCTTTATTGAGCAGTGGCCATCTTCTGCCCAGAACGGACATGGTCGCTTCAGATTAACCTTGAGAGAAAGGACAAATTTATGTCAGTAAATGTGCATGATAATTACACAATGTTTCCTCCAGGTCACTGTGCTGGATGCCAGTGACATGATGACTGTGAAGGAAAAACTTCCTATCCTTGTTGCACCTACACAGTTCAGATTTTAAATAATCACAATTTCTAAAAAAGTTATTTATTTATTTATTTGCAAGGAGAGAAAGAGAGATAATGGGCATACCAGGGTCACTTGCTGCTTGCTGCAAACTCCAGATGCATGTGCCACTTAGTGCATCTGGCTTTACATGGGTACTGAGGAATAGAACATAGGCCATCAGACTTTGCAAGCAAGTGCTTCAACCACTGAGCAATCTCTCCAGCCCAAATGACTACAACTTTTCAGACACTAAAACAGCCCATTATTTTTTAAAAGACTTTATTTTTATTTATTAGAGACAAAGAGAAGGAGAGTAAGAATGGGCGCACCAGGGCCTCTAGCCACTGCAAACGAACTCCAGTGCCCCCTTGTGCATCTGGCCTATGTGGGACCTGGAGAATCGAACTGGGATCCTTAGGCTTCACATGCAAATGCCTTAACCGCTAAGCCATCTCTCCAGCCCAGCCCATTAATTTTTAAAATAAATGGCTAGGGACTGGGGTAATAGCTCAGTCAGGAAAGTGCTATCCAAAGAACCCATATAAAAGAGGTGTGGCAGGGTGGTACGTGCCTGAAACCAAAGCACTGGGGAGGCAGAGACAGGCAGATCCCTGGCCATCTAATCTAGCCCAAATAGGTGAGTACTAGGCCAGTGAGAGACTCAGTCCCAAAAAAAGATGGACTTCCAACCTGAGGTTGTTCTTTCCTGGCCTCTGTACTTATGTGCACATGCACCCATACAGCTGCATAATCACAAACATGCATATACACACACACAAAATATAAAAAGGGTATTAGTTCTCTGACGCCTGGAAAGAGAACATCAAGTTCACTGCTCACCTGGAGCACTGCTATTACTGGACAGTATCTTAGGATCACTTTAATGACTCCCAGCACCTAACCTTAGCATCAGGGTACCTTTGTGAAACCATGCCCTTAACTACTGTGCACTGAGCACCTGCTATGAGTTAGACACTGGGCTAGCCTCAAGGGCAAAGAGAAGCGGAAGAACTTTCTCCCTTAGAAATTATAATTTCCTAAAGAAAGCAGAAATCAATTATCTGCATGTCTCCTTGACTGTAAGCTGTAGTTAATTCTCCAAAGGAAAACCCAGAGTTTTTTAGTGGGGCTGGTAGAGGGAGGGCTCTCAGATGGTCATGCTTTAGGATGGATGGAAGTTGGAGGAGGTATGCATGTGGGTAAGGTGACTGAGAGCTTGGACTGTGCTGAAAACTGACAATCAGCAGTCAGGCTGGTATGCTGTAGGGAAAGGAGAGAGAGGTAGCAAGGGAGAGATCATAGGGTAGCACTCTGAACTTCCATATTCTGCACACAATGGGGAACTAGCAATTCACTAAGACTTAGAGATGCATTGCCCATGGTCCTTCCTTTTTCTTCTTCCCCTTCACTAAATGGGTTGTCTACTTTTCATCTCCACTGCCACCACTTGTCTTCTGTGGAAGCTACCTACTACCACAATGTAATGTACACAGCCAATAGTTACCTCAAAAAAACAAAGAGATCCTACCAATCTCTGCTCAAAATTGTCCTGTGACTCTCACTACCCTTATTCTACATTCAAATCCATGATGGCTCTACAGGCACTGTGCACTAACCTGGCTGTTACTGACCTTTGACTCTGTCCATCACACTGGCCTTCTTGTTAAGCACATCCCAAGCTCCTAATGTCCCAAAGCCTCTACACAGGCTATTCTCTTTGCCTGCATTATTGTTCCTATAGATGGCCTACTACTCCACTTTATTTAGATTTCTCTCCAGTGTTACCTCAGCAGAAACAAACCCCCTAAAGCAGCACTTAGAATAAAACTGCCACCCCAAAGTTTGCTGCATATTCTTTTATAGCACCTAACACTGTCTGAGTATGACCTGTTTGCTTATGCATAGTCTATACTCTACACTGTAATGACTGGAATTTTGCCTTATTACTTTATCCCCAGTGCCTAGGATCTACCACAGGCACCACAACACATATCATAGGAACAATGCCTGCACTAGAGACAGAGAGGCAAAATCAGCACATAGGAAAGTCATCAACTGTGCTTCTGGGAACAAGTGAATTAGGTAGGACTGGAGGTGCTCTACACAGAGATTTCCAAGTAGGAAGTGAGACTGGCCAAAGACTAAGGAGCTAGAAGCAACGTGGCACATTTGGGGGACATCTTCCTTGAGCTCCTGACTCCTTCACCTCTCCATAGGGCAGTCACAGCCCCTCACAGGGAGCAGACCCAAACTGGGCTTTTCCTCTAGTCATTCTGACTTTCTTGATAAATAATAACTCCATTACCCTAGTTCCTCAGGCCTAAATCTTGAAATGATCTTTACTTTTCCCTTTCTCACCTCATATAAGACACTTCTGAAAACTACCTTCAAATACTTGAGGGCTGGAGAGGGCTCAATGGATAAAGTACTTGCTGCTCAGCACTGGGTCCACAGAACCCAGGTGAAGCCAGATGTGGTAGCAATGCATCTATATCCCAGTGCTCCTACAAAAAGATGGAAGGCAGAGACAGAGTCCTTGAGCTCATGGGCTAGCTAGGCTGGTATATGCAATAGCAAATAAGGGACTTGCCACAAGCAAGGTTGGAAGCAAGGACCAACATCCGAGGTTGTTCCCTGACCTCCACATGCACATCATAGTGCACATGCACCCCACAATCACACATACACATGCATGTCATACATACACATAGGTTGAAAAGTATACTTAGAACTAGGGATGACTTCAGCAACACGGTGATGTCAGGATGGTAGACACATTAGGCAAACATCTATACATTGGATTAGATCTCTTCAGAGTGCAGGAAAAAGAATCCTACATGAAGTAAGTGGGAAAGTAGACATATTACTACACTAGCCCCACTCAGCACCATACTTTACACTCAGGAAGGAAACCAAACTCCCAGCTGCTCCCCAAGGTGCAAGGGACTTGTACCACATAGAGATCTCAGTCTCCAAAGTCCCTGCCAGAGGGCTGGGCCCCTGAATCACCAGCTTGAGCAACAAAAAGAACAAGGCACCAGAGGACTTCTCTAAAGAACTCTAAGAACACAGGGACATTCTGCACCCCAGCAAGTACAGCTCCAGGATTAAGCCCAGCTTCTAATTCACCACTGAAAGAGTTTGGTTGGGTGCTTTCTTAGCATCCCAGTGCCATTCAGTCCTCTAACATGCCAGTATCTGGAAGCCTGGCCAAGGCAAATGTAGCCCTGCAGTCTTTCAGAGGAAATACTTCTGTCAGCAAGGATGGGAGGGATACCCCTGCCTTCCAACTGAGACATGTTTCTCTTTTTATAGGGAGACCTCTCGGTGCTTGAAAGGGAGGTGGGCACTGGCTATGCCTTCCTTGCAGTTGCCTTCAGTGATGAATTCCAACCAGAGGCTCCTCCTGTTAGAGGGTGAGAAAGTCCTGGAAACGGACACCTCCAAACTTTCCCTGGCTGGCTCCAGCAATAAATCCAGATCCTCTGACTCTCCTGTATTTCTGTATATACTGACCATCCAGGACAGCCTCCACCCAAGGAATGGCTCCTAAATAACCTAAGCTTTGGAATTTGACAGACCTCTGCAGCCCCAAGTCTCCTAGACCACAGAGAATATAAAGAGAACTTTAAAAAATATATTATTTATTAATTTATTTGCAAGCAGAGAGATAGACAGACAGACAAGAATAGGTTTACCAGGGCCTCCAGCCACTGCAAATGAACTCCAGATACATTTGCTACATTGTGCATCTGGCTTTATGTAGGTACTGGGGAACTGAACCCAGGTTGTTAGGCTTTGCAGGCAAGTGCCTTAACTGCTGAGCTATCTCTCCATTACCCCATAAAGGGAACTTTGAATCCTGAAAACATTCAGCAGCTCGTCTCCAAAGTTCAAGTGAGCAATCTAATCCAGGGAATGAGCATCTGCCTCAGAACGTCTCCTTGATGCAAGGCAGAATGAACTCTAGCTTTCACCTTCCTTGTAAGAAACAATTAGGAAACATACCTAACACACAGCCTCTGAAGTTAAGCCCCAAAGGCATTGGCTTTTATCTCACATCTCTCAAGGCCACATCAGGACTCGAACTAACGTCCTGGAGGCACTAACAACAGAGCAGTTTGGAAAGCAGCTGAGCAGCACCCTCATTACGGCCACACTGATGAGGAAGGAGCATCTTTTACACAAGACTGGAGTGACAAAGATAGGGGAAGGGATGGTTCTCCTATAGAGTGCACAGAGACCAACAACACAGTCAAGAAAACTGAAGAGACAGAGCTATATGTTCCAAATAAAATAAGACAAATCTCCAGAAGCTGACACTAATTAAATGGAGATATGTGATTTGCTTGGCAGGATATTTGAGACAGTCATAAAGAGGCTCACTAAGGTAAAACAATGTTAATAACTGACAACTTCAACAAAGAAATAGGAAGTATTAAAAAATAACAAACAAGGGCTGGAAAGATGGCTCAGCAGTTAAGGTGCTTACCTACAAAGCCTAACCACCTGGGTTAGATTCCCCAGTACCCACATAAAGCCAGGTGCACAAAATGACACTTGCATCTGGAATTTGTTTGCAGTGACTAGAGGCTCTTGTGTGTACATTCTCTTGCTTTCTTTCTCTCTCTCTCTTTTCTTGAACATAAATTAATTTTTTTAAAAAAACGCTGGGTGTGGTGGCGCACACGTTTAATCCCAGCACTTGGGAGGCAGAGGTAGGAGGATCATTGTGAGTTCGAGGCCACCATGAGACTACATAGTGAATTCCAGGTCAGATCTGGGCGTGGTGGAGCACCCCTTTAATCCCAGCACGTGGCAGGCAGAGGTAGGAGGATCTATGAGTTCGAGGCCACCCTGAGACTACATGAAATTCAGGTCAGCCTGGGCTAAAGTGAGACCCTACCTTGAAACACCAAAAAATAAAATAAAATAAATAAACAAAAAAGCTGAAGAATACAGTAACTGAACTCAAAAATTCAAAAGGGATTCATTAGCAAAGAAGCAGAAGAAGGATTAACAAACATGAAGACAGTGAACCAACCAGGCTAAGGAGTAAAAAGAAAAAAGAATGGAGACAACCTAAGTGAGTTCTAAGACAATCAAGCCAAATAACACACATTATCAGAATACCACAAGAAGAGGGAAGAGAAAAACATATTCAAGCAAATAATCACAGAAAACTTCCTAAATCTTGGAAATAGAAATCCATATCCAAGAAGCTCAACAGACATAGACAAATGCAAAGAGATACACCAAGACACAGTACAGCTGACATTTCTAACAAGGACTGAATTCTCCCTTTGCATACATAATCTGACTCCTTCACTTTTTTCTCCTTCTCTAAGTCACTGTTCCCAAGAGTAATACCTAACTGCACACCAATCACTTACTTAGTATGCTTCTAAGGAAACCTAACTGGTGACAACTTGTCTAGCGTCATGAGAATCTAAACACACTGATACTTATGAGGATCACATTTAATAAATATATTTACTTGGGGAGTGTGGTAGTTTGAATGTGATAATTTGAATGTATGGCCCCACAGATTCAGGTGTTTTATTAAAATTTAACTTCCTACTTAAGTCCCTAACAGGTAGATCCCTGCTTAGGGGTCATGTCATCAGGGGCAGGTCTGAAGTGCAGCCCAAAGATGTGTGGAAAGTAGTTTGAGTTCTGGTGGTTTGGTTCGTGCTTGCTGATGGTGCTATCTGTCGTTGGTGGCGTTTCTCTGCTTGGATCTACGAAAGGGAGGCAGTTCTTTCTGCCATTGATGGTATTCCCCTGGACTCTGTAAGCCTGAAATAAACCCGTTTCCTCCCAAAAGCTATATGTAGTTGGAAGATTGTCCCAGCATCGTGAGAGTTAACATTTTCAAACTATGAGGATATCTTTTCATTTGGGCAAGCCTCCTCCGGGGTCCTTCAGGAATATTGTTGAAGCCACTTATTTGTATTTATTTTATCTTTTTCATTGTTAATTTAAGTGAGGTTTTCTTTTTCACTATTTCAAAATGGTTGTTTTCATTTATGAGTATATTGACATTTTGTATATTAAGTGCATAGCTTATGTCTTAATGCATATTACATTAATTATTCTTTTGAGGCTTTTTTTAAGAGGGCCAGACACTGGCAAGGGGAAGCTGGCTATAATATCCCATAAGCCCACCCCCCTCAAAATATACTGCCTCAATTCCCAAACTGCCATCTGCTGGGAACCTTGTAGGAAAAAATGGTTTATTTTGGCTTAAAGACTCGAGAGGAAGCTCCATAATCACAGGGTGTTTTCTGCCAGCAATGCAAACTTGACTGCAATAATGTTCAAAGACAATTTTCATCACTCCTACCCTCCCACTTTATACTCAACTCATTAGAAAAACTTTAGTGCTACCTTCTGATCACTTTCAACCTCTTCCAATTCAGCACCCTTTTCTCAATATGTTCCATCTTAAAACAATTAAATGGTTCCTCCATTTTCTGTTTCATACCCTTACAATCTAGTTTACACCCCCCCCCCCGGGATAGTTTCTTGTCATGCTTAGAAAAGTACAGCATCCTTCTATTAACACAACTCTGCTTAAAAAAATCTGGCCCCCCAATTACCTTTTCAACCCTCACTCCCTCCATTCACCTTCCTCCAGTGACATAAGCCTGCACATTTCTCAAACACACTAAGCTTATTCCTGCATCAAGATCCTTACATCTGTTCTGCCCAACTTTAACAGAATATTCCTTTAGATCTTGTCACAGCCCTCTAGTGTCACACCACCCTGAATGTACCAGATCTTATCAGATCTTGTCACAGCTCACCCTTTTAGGTTAGATAGACCTTCCCTCAAATACCATATTAGCATAAACCCTTTCTTTCCTGATGGCTTCATTAAAACAGTGTTAACTACCTCTTCTACCCCACTCCTCTGTCTCTAGCTTTGCATTATTCTTCTCCACTGCATTTACTTTATAACCACTGAAATTACATTTTGTTGGTTACTTTCTTATTGCTTGTCTCCCCCTAACTGGAACAAAAGCTTTTCTTATTCATTACTGTACCCATAGTCCTAGATGCGAGGGTGACACAGTCATCACTCAATATTTGGCAAATAAATGAAATGAACAGTACAAAAGACAAATTATAAATAAAAATTACAACAACCAACTGCTCAGCTGCAAAGCAGGCCTCGGTTTCTACCTATGACAACTCCTTGTTCACTAAGCTAAGTATGTGTGTGTGGTTAAAATGAACCTCTTTCTCTTAGCTCTTTCCCCTTTCTCAATATTGTAACACAGTATACTGTGAGTGGTTAAATTTCCTCCTTATTTCACAGGTTTGACAGGATTAGAAGCAGAGCAGCAAGTGAATCAGCTCTCTCTTACATGCTCTGGACTGAGGGCATTAGCTAAACCAGAGTTTTAATCCT
Source organism: Orientallactaga sibirica (assembly GCA_036365145.1). Classification (NCBI taxonomy): domain Eukaryota; kingdom Metazoa; phylum Chordata; class Mammalia; order Rodentia; family Dipodidae; genus Orientallactaga; species Orientallactaga sibirica. The sequence goes on from JAEOAD010000036.1 coordinate 13,305,412, forward strand.
CCCCAACCCCCCAAGGATGAGAGGTAAAAGTAGTGTGGGTTATATATGAACAACTTTATTGTACTGGTTGGGACATTTTTAAACTGCACATCTGAGAAGATGAGATTGTATTTGGGTAGCCAAGGGCCATATTGTTATTTTTGCCTATTCAACTTTTGTTTTTCCTTCTTCTGTAACAGTTCCTGAAATTCCTCTTTGAGGAACAATGGCTCCTCTTATATTCATTCACATGAATGATAGTTTCATCCAAGGTGTCGTCCTCCTTTCAGTGAAGACATCTCATGACTTCCTGGAACACTCATGATTCTCCTCCAGAAATTTGATTCTTATGTAAAGTGTTACCAAAATATGAAAAAATGGCTAATTTGATCCAAAATTTTGGTAGAGGATAATGATAAGTGCTCAACGGTAAAGTGCTTCCTAGTGGGTGAGACATTGCAGGTTCAATTCTCAGTACCACAAAATGCTGGTGGTGCCTTAAAAGAGAATGACCAGCCGGGCGTGGTGGCGCACGCCTTTAATCCCAGCACTCGGGAGGCAGAGGTAGGAGGATTGCCATGAGTTCGAGGCCACCCTGAGACTACATGGCTAATTCCAGGTCAGCCTGGACCAGAGTGAGACCCTACCTCGAAAAACCAAAAAAAAAAAAAAAAAAAAAAAGAGAATGACCATTATTGCTTGCTCTACACTCATCTCTTCCAAAGTGTACTTCTTCAGCTTGTCTTTCAACTCTGTCAACTACTCAATTAGCTTTTTAGTCAATTTCCATTTGGTTAGCCAATAAAAGTACCCTACTTAGACACCTAAACCATTACTTCATTTGAAAAGATGTAAAATAGGGCTGAAGAGATGGCCAAGCAGTTAAGGCAATGGTCTGCCAAGCCTAATGACCCAGGTTTAATTCCCTAGTAGCCATGTAAAGCCAGATGCACAAAGGAACACATACATCTAGAGTTTGTTTGCAGTGGCTAAAGGTCCTGGTACACCTATTCTGTCTGTTTCTCTTCTCTCTGCCTCTCTTTGCTTGCAAATAAATAAATAAATTATACACACACACACTTTTGGTTTTTCAAGGTAGGGTCTCACTCTAGCCCATGCTGACCTGGAATTCACTATGTAGTCTCATGGTGGCCTCGAACTCACAATGATCCTCCTACCTCTGCCTCCCGAGTGCTGGGATTAAAGGCATGCACCACCATGCCCGGCCAAAATCATTTTTAAAAGATAGAGAGTGTGCCAAGCATGGTGGCACATGCCTTTAATCCCAGCACTCGGGAGGCAGAGGTAGGAGGATCACTGTGAGTTCAAGGCCAGCCTGAGACTACACAGTGAATTCCAGGTCAGCCTGGCTTAAAATGAGACCCTACCTCGAAAAACTAAAAAAAAAAAAAAAAAAAAAAAAAAATGGAGAATACTAACAAAATTTTGGTGTGAAGATTAAATGAGATATTCATTCATTCAAATATTTGAGTGCTCTGTTAAACAGGCCTTGTAAGACACAGAAATAGAAGATGTAACCTCAAAACTGAGGTGTGCAAGAAGGAAGGTTATGACAGATTCAGTGGATGTTATCTGGGTCTCTGACAGAAGACACACACTTCCTCTGCTATGGTATATTAGGCTGAACCATGCAGAATCAGCATGCTCAACCACTTCTAAAATATAAAAGTAAACAATTTCACAAGGCATGAGATAGCAGCTACCAATACAGATACGGTCTGTTGTGGGAATTGAAAGAAGCACCTGTCCTATTTGCACATAAAATGTCTAGATTAAAGACACTCAACAATTCTTTAGGTACAAATTTCTCTTTGAAATAAATTCATGGACTCTATTCCTAGCGTTTTGTATAGAGAGGAAATACACTTTCCTGGATATGGTTGGTGCTACTAGGAAAAAGGATAGATCTTTACTTTTCTAACTTATATTCTTGGATGATCTAAAACCACTAAAAAGCTACATTTCTATCCCCCAAAATATTCTAAAACCTGAAAATCCATAACCAAGATTAAAAGAAAATCATGCTCAAAACTTAGGATAAACTACAAATGAAAATCAAATTGAAAAACATCATGGGGGTATTCAGTTGGTAAAGTGCTTATTTTGCAAGCATGAAAACTTGAGTTTGAATTCTAGAACCCACAAAAAATAAATAAATAAACCAAGGCATGGTAGTGTGCACTGGTAATCCAAACACTAGGGAGGCAGATTCCTGGAGCTTGCTGATCAGCCAGCTGAGCCTACTTGGGAAGTTCTAGGCCAGTTAGAGACCCTGTCTCCAAAACAGGGTGGAGTGATGATTCAGCAGTTACAAGTGCTTGCTTGCAAAGCCTTTCAGTCCAGGTTCAAACTCCCCGTCACCCACATAAAGCCAGACACACAAGTGGTGCATGTTCAGGAGTTTGTGTCCAGTGGCAGGTGGCCCTGATGCTCCCATATCCACCCTCCCTCTCCTTCCATTCTCTCTCGCAAATAAATGAATAAAATATTTAAAAAAAAAAAAAAAAAGGTGGACGGTGGATGGCACCTGAGGAAAGGCACCAATGGTTGTCCTCTGGCCTCCACAGACATGTGAACTTGTATGCATGCATACATGCATAAACAAACAAATGTATCCTAAGACAAGACCACAAACAAAAGGAAAAAAAACAAAATGGAGCTTAAACTTATATATTTCACAACATGGAAACAGAAGAGGTACTATTTGCAAAGAGAAAGGAGACTGTCAGGAGAGGGACAAGTTGTAAACATGGTCAAAATACATAATATACTTGATCAAAAATGTAATCACGGTGGCTAGAGAGATGGCTTAGTGCTTAAGGCACCTGCCTGCCCAGCCTAAGAATGCCAGTTTGATTCTCCAGGTCCCACATTTAGCCAGACACAAAAAGTGATGCAAGCACGCAATGCTGCGCTTGCCCAAAGGGGGCGCACATGTCTGGAGTTCGTTCACAGTGGCTGAAATGGTCCTGGCACGCCCATTCTCTCTCTCTCTGCCTCTTCCTCTCTCTTTCTCTCTCTCTCTCCCTCTAAAACAAAATGTAATTACGAGGCTAGAGAGATGGCTTAGTGGGTAAGCACTTACTTGTGAAGCCTAAGGACCCTGGTTCAAGGCTCCATTCCCCAGTACCCACATGAGACATATGCACAAGGTGCCACATGCATCTGAAGTTTGTTTGCAGTGGCTGGAGGCCCTGGTGTGCCCATTCATTCTCTCTCTCTCTCTCTCTCTCTCTCTCTCTGCCTCTTTCTCTCTGTGTCTGTCTGTCGCTCTCAAATAAATAAAAATAAACAAAAAATTTTAAAATGTAATTATGAAACCATAATATATAAGTATGAAACCATAATACAGATACACTAATACAATTAAAAAAAAATCCACTAGGCCTCATGGTATTTTCTTCTAAAGAATTTTAAAGTACTTGTTCTATGAAATTTTGCTGATTGTCAAGTTTAACGATTACTGCTGCCTTTTCATTGGTATTATAGAAAAATCTAGTCAACTCTTACTAGGTTTAAGAACCCATCTGCAGAATTCCTATGGAGGATGTTCCACTTGTAGCTTCACCTGGTTTGTAGCCTTTGCAGAGAGCACCCCAATATAGGTCTGCTGCTCTGAAATGCTAACAACATAACCATTAACAGAAGCAACATAACCCCAGCTCCAAGCCTGGACAGGTGTGTCCATATCCCAGAACCTGTGCTCACATGAGGCAAACAAAATCAAATCAGTCCCTGGCATTTTCAGCTTCTGTAAGGGGAAGTATCTCTGCCTCAAAACCAAAAGGAAGAGTAATTCCTCAAACATAGGAAGGGGGTGCAGATACTAGGCATGAAACCAAACACATTTTCTATTATAATAATACATTCAAATATTAAAAGATATACATAAATTCCCAGCACTTGGGAGGCAGAGGCAGAAGCATTGTAGCACATTCACAGCCAGCCTAGCCAACATGGCAAGTTCCAGATTGGCAAGGGCTTCATGATGAGACCTTGTCTCAAAACAGACATACAAACAATCAAAATAAAACAAATAGGTAACTTCTGCCAATAACCATACAGAAATTTTGGCTATCAACACAATTAAAAATGACAATCTTACCTTGTAATAGCGAAAGTAATCTCGCTCTTGTAACCTTTTTATTTTGGGGAAGATTTTGTAAGTATTGAAGTTATCAATGCTGTCAATGTCACACAAGCAATCATCCAGGACTCCAGTCACCTAGAATTTATACATGTAAGATTTAAAAAATGAAAATTACTGATGTTTCTACCTTAACAACTCTGTGTTATTATATTAAAAACAAAACAAAAAAAAAGATGATTTAGTTATTCAAGTTGGCCAGTATTTGCTGATTAAGAATCAAAACACACTGGGCTGGAGAGACTTAGCAGTTAAGCGCTTGCTTGTGAAACCTAAGGACCCCAGTTTGAGGCTCAATTTCCCCAGGACCCTCGTAAGCCAGATGTGATGACACATGCATCTGGAGGTCATTTGCAGTGGCTGGAGGCCCTGGTGCGCCCATTTTCTCCCTTTTCTCTCTCTCTCTGCCTCTTTCTCTCTCTCTGTTGCTCTCAAATAAATAAATAAAAATAAACAAAAATTTAAAAAAAGAATCATAACATTAAAGCAATCACTTCTTTTTACTTAAGACCACTGAAATAAATAGGAAAATTATATACATTCACTCTGAAATACCACACATCCATATAGTGCTCAAAATGAAAGGTGCTGGATTTGAATCTCTTTCCCCTGCCCAAACATATATAAAACCCAAGTAACCACTGGAATGTTCAAGTGATCTCCCAGACTGAGCCAGAAGACATAGCCTGTAATAACACCACTGCAACCACCCAAATCACTCTTAGAGGATACCACTTGAGGAGCACTTATATGGCAGGCATGGTGTCAAGAGCTTTAATATGCCTTCATTTGCTCCTGAAAAGTATCCTAAAAATAAAACTTTATTACCTCATTTTACAAGTAAGGAAATTAAGGTTTAACAAGTTTAAAATAATTTTTACTAAGTATATGTGAACTTATTCCCAAATCTATAAGGCTTTAAAATCCATGACTTCATCAGAGAAGCTAGCATTTACAAGGTAAATTCACAGTCCAAAAATTCCATAAAATAATCTTAGCTAAAAACTAAAAAAACTAAAAAAAAAAAAAAAAAAAAAAAAAAACAATAACCTAGAACTCAACTGATATGCACAACTTCAACAAAATTTCCCAGAATTATCCTGAGTAAAAAATGTTAATCCCTCAAAATTACATACTATATGATTTCATTTATATAACATTTCTGAAATAAAAAATTTTAGAAAGAAGAAAGACTGCTAGTTGGAGTGGGAGCTTGAGTACAAATGAGGTAGTGTAGTTATAAAAAGCAACAGGACAGATCCTTGTAGTGAAGAAACTTCTGTATTTTCACTGTGGTGGTGAATATATGAATCTACATGTGATAAAAATGTCTACACACATAAATGATGCAGTAGAGGTAGGAGAATACAAGTCAGCAGTGTATCTATGGCAATGTCCTGGCTCTACTATGGTACTATGTTTGCAAGACAGTCCCATTGCAGTAACTGGGTAAAAAGTACATGGCACTTCCTGTATTGTTTCCTTCAATTGCACATGAACTTAAAAATTTTAATTAAAAACAAGAATGGGCCCAGCCTTTTTTTTTTTTTTTTTTTTTTTTGAGAGAGAGAGCGAGAGAGAGAGAATGGGTGTGCCAGGGCCTCCAGCCACTGCAAACAAACTCCAGATGCATGCACCCCCTTGTGCATCTGGCTTACGTGGGTCCTGGAGAATCAAGCCTCGAACTGGGGTCCTTAGGCTCCATAGGCAAGCATTTAGCTGCTAAGCCATCTCTCTAGCCCGGGCCCAGCCTTTTAAAGGTTTTCTTCATGAGGCCCACAGAGGGAGATACACAGTGATGAGGAAGTGGAAGTTCTTGCTGGCTGTTTCTTTCTTGTTCTTCCTCCTGAGGAGGGGAAATGTGTCTCCAAACTCCCTGCAATATGGAACCAGAGCTGTATTGCCTTGACATGGAACAAGGGATCATTGGGCATTTTGGCTCTGGAATTCTGGGCTTTACCAGCCCACTTCTTCGGAGCCTGTCAAAAATGCTTCTGTTTCATTCGATTGTTCTCACTGCTTACAAGACTTTGAATTGTAGCATCTTTAAGTAACAGCAGTTCTAAAAAAAAAAAAATACAAACTAAAACCCCATTTAATTTAAAAATTTTTTTATCTAGAAAAGCTTCTCTTCTTAGGAATTTTTCTTAAATTGTTGACTGTCAGAGTATAAACTACCATATTTTCTTTCTTTCAACTATTTTTACTGTGATAGAGAATGTTAATGTATACTTTATCATGTATATAACTGTAGCTTTTTTTTTTTTTTTTTTTTTTTTTTTTTTGAGGTAGGGTCCCCACTCTAGCCCAGGCTGACCTGGAACTTACTCTGTAGTGCCAAGTTGGCTGCAAACTCACAGTGATCCTCCTACCTCTGCCTCCCAAGTGCTGAGATTAAAGTTCTGCCCCACCACACCCGGCCATACTTGTAACTTTTGTACGTGTGGTGTGTGTGCTTGTGTGGAGGTCGTGCTTGTGTGGAGGTCAGAGGTCAACAATGGGTTCCTTCCTCAATTATTCTTATTTTTGAGACAGGATCTCACTGAACCTTGAACTCACTGATTCAGTGAGATGAGCTGGCCAGCAAACCCCAGGGATCCTACTGTCTCCACCTCCCCAGGACTGAGATTACAGGCATGCACCACCATGCCCAATTTTTATATTCCCAGTTCAAGAACAGTCCAAAGCTGTTACATATGAATTTGTGTGCCGAATGAATTAGCAAATAAATGGAAGAGAAATGCAGATAAGTTATTCAGAAGGAAATACAGAGATAATAAATATCAAGGAGGATGCACAACACAGTAAGAAGGTACACTATGTCTTAGCTAGAGCATCAGAACAACAGAACAGACAAGAAGCACTGGTGAGTCCTGCATAACAGTGAGAAAAATAAATGAAAAAAAAGAGGGCCAGAGGGATGGCTTAGGGGTTAAGGCATTTGCAAAGCCAAAGGAGCCAGGTTCAATTCCCCAGGACCCACGTTAGCCAGATGCACAAGGGGCACACACATCTGGAGTTCGTTTGCAGCAGCTGAAGGCCCTGGCGTGCCTATTCATTCTCTCTCTCTCTTTCCCCCTCTTTCTCTGTCAAATAAATAAATAAATAAAAATTTTAAAATGAGCCAAAGCCATAGACAGATGTACATAAAACATAAATATAATACCACATTAGTTGACAAAAAAGTCCACATACCCTTTTATGCTTACTAGATAAACAAAAACACAGATTGATATAAAATACTGGGGAGAATGTATTGCAACATTAGTGGTGAGATAGTGAATTGTTACGATTCTGGAAGCTAACCTGACATTACCTAATAAAGCTGAACATGTGCTTGGAGCACATGCATACTAGCACATATGTACAAAACTGTCTGTGAAACAGTATTCTTCGACCAAGTCTAGAAGTAATCTATTCATAAAGTGTACTGATTTTCTCGTGCTGCCATAACAAACCCCCACAAATATAGTCACTTGACAACATAATTTTTTATTTTATTTACTGCAGTACTGGGATTGAACTGAGAGCCTTGCTTATGCTAGGCAAAAGTTCTACCACTAGGCTGTATCCCCAGCCCAATAATGTAATTTATTTACTCTCTTTTTTATTTTTAGTTTTTTGAGGTAGGGTCTCACTCTAGTTCAGGCTTACCTGGAATTCATTCTGTAGTCTCAGGGTAGCCTCGAACTCATGGCAATCCTCCTACCTCTGCCTCCCGAGTGCTGGGATTAAAGACATGCACCACCATGCCCAGCTAATGTAATTTTTTTTTTACCTTACAGTTTTGGGGGCCAAAAACCTGAAAGTGTTTTTTGTTGTTGTTTATTTGTGTATGTTGTGTATGGGGGTTCCTATGTGTGTCTATGAGGCACAAGAAATTCCTGGAAGCTTGTGGATCAGCTGGTGTGATGACTGGAACAATGAACAACAAGCGACCCTGTATCTAGCAGGGTGAAAGGCAAGGACTGATACCTGAAAAGTTGTCTTTAGACCACAACACAGGTGTTGTGGCATATGCATGCCCATATATACAGAGAATATGTGCACATACATACACACGTAACCAAAAATAAATAAAATAATAAAATCAAAGTGTCAACAAGGTTGAAGTCTTTATGGAAGTTGTATATGGGAATTGTTCCTTGGTTTTCCAAGCTTTTAGAGACATGTTAAATTGACAATATAACAGAAACTGGAAAAGGAAGGGGAGTAGATCATGCAAATACATGAGAAGAGAATATACTAAGTGGAGGGAACAGCCAATGCAAAGGCCTTGGACAAGAACACACTTAATGTGCTTGAGGAATAATTAGGAGACCAGTTTGGCTGAAGTAGTCAAAGAAGATCCTACAATTCTTCCCATTTAATACCATCAGTGTACCATCTTCTAACCTCTAGCTCCAGCACTCTTGTTCCCTTCCCACAGGGACGCTAACAACATTGGTCTTTCCTGAACAATCCAGTAGTTGTCTCATTTTAAGATCCTTAATCACATCCTTACAGTCCCTTTGCCTTGTAAAATAATCTTATTAGATAGTATCTTAGGAATCTGGACACCCACATCTTGAGGGAAGGGGGTATTTACAGGGGAGGAAAAGCAGTATCTACAGAAACTACTTCATAGGTTGAATTTTGGCTCTTTTTCTTGGCTACCTATATCAATAGGATCATTAATGGAATGAATAAATTATGATACATTCATATTATACAGCACTTAAACCTATGAAAGTGAATGAACTACAGTAAAACTCCTTATCATGGATGGATGCAAAACAAATGTTAACAAAAGCAGCATATTATAGATGAATTCCCCGATTAGATTACATTAATATTACTAAAACAGGGGAAGCACTAAGTATATTGCATGGGATGCATCACAAAAGTAAAATCAATAGAGTAATATTTATTTCAACCTCTAGGTAGATATAATTAAGGAAGAACTTCAAGAATGCAGGCAATATTCCATTTCTACATTTTGAAGTTTTGGTGCTACTCTGGTCCTCCTAAATGCACAGCAAGCACATCACCCACTGAGCCACCTCCCTAGCCTCCATATTTGTAACTTTTAAAGACTACTAAAATATAAGGGGGTGAAGGTGTTCTTGGAATTTCCATGACCTCTCCCTATGTGTTACCTCCTATTCGGCTCAGTGTTCACAAGCAGAAGCTCATCAAATGCAGTTGTTCAAGAATTGAGTAATTTTGGCTCCTGGTGATCAGCCCCATCCTGAGCTATACAGAGAGCCCTCACTCTCTGTCATCTCATTTATTATAATCTCAGAAGTGACTGAAAGGGATCATTATGAATAACACAAGGCACTATTATCACTTAGGAATGTCTGGGCCAGGAATCAGAGACAAAGACTCAATATATTTTTGTACTATATGACACACTGAGTGAGACAGGAGGGATTTCTCTCTTATACTGTATAGTCAGGACACTTTAGATAAGGGGACATGCCAGATAAATTGAGAATACAACAGAAACTAGAAAAGGAAGAGGAGTGGACCATATGAACACATGAGAAGAGAATGTACTAAGTGGAGGGAACAGCCAATGCAAAGGCCTTGGACAAGAACATACTTACTGTGCTTGAGGAATAATTGGGAGACAAGTTTGGCTGAAGCAGTCAAAGATGATCCTACAACAGCAGATTTAGGGGGAAAGATCAGGATTTTGTTCCTGAAACTGAAATTTAAGATACTTACTAGTTACCCAAGTAGAGATGCTGGAGTGAAAAAAAAAACTTGGCTATGGAGATCTAGAGCTACAACTTCTAGATTGGAGACTTAAACTTGAAATTTAGGTATACATGGCATTTAAAACCGAGGGACCAGATAAGATGGCCAAGGCAGGGAAAGAAAAGAGAACAAAACTTGAACCCTGAGGTAAAGATGACTGGCAGTTCAGGGCAGAGGAGGAATGAGTAAAGGATGCTAAGAAAGATCGGCCTTGCAGATAGGAAGGAAACCAGATGTGTAGCATCCTGATATCAAAAGAAGTATTTCAAGGAAAGTAAGTGATGAGCTGTGAAAAAAAAATTGACATTAATAGCTAAAGTTTAAAAACTATGGGTCTGGGATGGAGAGAATTCTTAGTGGTTAAGGTACTTGCCTGCCAAGCCAAAGGACCCAGGTTCAATTCTCCAAGACCCATGTAAGCCAGATGCACAAAGTGGCATTTGGAATTTGTTTACAGTGGCTAGAGGCCCTGGCATACCCATTCTCTCTCTTTTGTGCTCTCTCTCTCTCTAATAAATAGAAAATAAAAGAACTATGGGTCTGGAGCTAGGGAAATAGCTCAGTTGTTAGGGTGCCTACTAGAATGAACGAGGCCCTGGGTTCAATCCCAAGCACCACATAAGCTGGACAAGATGAAGTTCAAGACCATTATGGACTGCATGAGACTTGTCTTCAAATAACCACTACTACTATTGGTCTTAGCAACAAGGACATTAGTGTCCTTGACAAGAGAGCAATTTCAGACTGGTAGGACAAAAGTCTGACTGAAATGGGATAAACAGAGAACAGGAGGAAGTGGGGGTGAGAGGGTCAGGAGAACTTGAAAACTGTATAATTAACATGTTTTATGATGACAGTAACAGTCCTTTACCTTTAGAAAAGGAAAAACTGATGACCCACAAAGGAAAGGGAAGACTGCTGGAACCAAGTCCTTAGTGGGAAAGAAGAAATGGGACCTAATTCGCATGGTGAGAGTTCAAATGGCTGGTCTAATGTGACCAACGAGTCAGAACAGCTAGGTACAGAGACTCATAAGTGCATTGGTTGGAGTGTTAGTGAGGCATGAAGTGACAGTAAGAGGGGGTGACAGAGAATTAAGTAGGTCTCTAATTCAGAAATGATTTTTTTCAGCTCAAAAACTAGAAACCGAGTACACTGTGGAGCGTGACTGGTTTACCCTCATGATAGCATGGCTGAAAGGGAACTGTCATTCACCATCAGTGCCCAGCATTCAGAGACTATATAGGTAGCCAAGAAAAAAACCCAAAATTCAATATACGAAGTAGTTTGTATAGATACAGCTTTTCCTCCCCTGTAAACAAATCATATATCAAGCCATGATAAGCCAGGAACCATTAGTGTCTGATTTATGGTCCCTTGTTTCCTTGTGATTATTATGTTTTTTAAAAAACTGTTAGCTGTTTATTTCACTGAACACTTTATTTTTTAAAAGTCTCCAGGGCTTGAGTTGAAAGCCAATTTCTCTAGAGGGAATGGCTATTTGCTTTTCCTGGTAATCTTAAGGATATGAACCTGGGCCTGCTACAAATTCAGTTTTCTAACTGAATCTTACCCTCTTGCAGGAGGCACAAAGTTGTCATGTAAAGCTATGTAAGGGCTGCTCATGGACAGATTCAAAGAGTTCTCATCCCCCACCTCCTGCTAATTTTATTTTCTACTCTAAGTGTATCTCAGTTCTTACTTCTGTCACATTAAGGACATAGCTCTTTGGAGTCCAGGCTTTGTGGTGGGTCTCATTAGTTTCCTGTCTTCAGGCAGACACTGGTTAACTCTTGTTGGTTCCTGCCCACACAGCTGTTAACTTAGAGGCTCAAATCCACAGGGTAATGGAATGGTAGGGCACTGTGAGTCCCACATTTCTGGGTCACACTGGATGGGGGGCTGTGTGCATTCCTTGATTTCACGCCACCTCAGAAGGGTACTTAGAAGGATTTAAAATGTATCTCACTGAAACTACCCCTTAGAAGATTGTTATAGTACTTGCACACACTATGCCTCTCACCCAGGTGCTCCATCTCACCACAAAGCATATTTGCATTTCATTTATAAGAAAATGACATGCAATATACAAATACACATCATTTCATATGCTCAAAAATATTTTCCTGCTTTCCTTATAGGGAAAGCAAATTATTTATTTCCTTAAATGACTTTGATTTCTTGCGATCAGAGGTGTTTCTCAAAATTTCTAATTCTTCCCCTCATCTTTGCTGTTTTTTTCTACCAAATTTAGTATCTGTAAAATATGAAATAACCTAGTTAGTTCCATTTTTTTAAAAAAATTTTCCTGGTCTCTCTGCTTTTCTATAGAGAGGCAAATATTCTGTGTACTTTGTAGAACAGAATAAGTCCTGCATTAGGGCTCCAGTTTAAAGTCACTTGACAAGTCATTTAATCTCTCTTGAACTTCAGTTACCTTCCCACTTCTGAGAACTGTAGCAAATAAAATGTGGGAATGTATAATTAAGCATGTGACAGGTTACAATCTAAAATATGATCAAAAACTACATTAGAAAGTACGACTGAAAAGAAAAAAATATATACCCACGTGTAAAAGACTGCTTGGCACAATATTATTTTGAAATGCACAAATCTTTAATTTTGTTGAAATATATAAGTTCACTTGAATATAAGGAAAGAATTACAGGTGTATTTATAAAACTTTATTTATACATAATTTCTGGTAGCTGAACTAACCTAAAGCAATGCTTCTAGACTGGTGATAAAGTATACAATTAACATGTTATGTAAAATGAGAAAATAAGAAATTGCACTTTATAAAAATATCTAAATGTACATTTCACTCAAAACACACACACACACAACTAAGAACTAGAAATGGTCTTACCAAAGACAACTTGGAAAATTTACTTTTTAAACGTCTGGTAGGTATTCTCATAATTCTACTACAGTGTTTTCCAGGTTGGGCCCAGAAGTAGTGAAAAGAGTAGCTACACTACAGATATACGCACTGCTTGTTTTAAACACTGAGTCTTGGGTCAGTTCAAGATTGACTCAAACATCTGGAAGTAAGGCCAGAGACTTGCCACGTTTAATAAGCTAATACTAATAGTTTGCCCCCTTTATTTTTAGTTCTAGTATTATTAATACTTATTATTATTATTATCATTATTGAGACGGATCTTGCTATGTAGTCTGTCTAGTTTGGAGCTAGCTATGTACACCAACGCGGGCCTGGAACTTGTGAACATGCTGCCTCTGCCTTTCAAGTACTAGAATTGGAGACATGAACGACTTACATCCAAGCGCTTTATTTTTATCAAATCATTCATTTAAAAGGTCTTTAGGTGTGGACACAAATGGAATATTCTGGGATTAATGCTGAACACCAAAAATGATCATGAAAATATAAAAGGTCTGAATGAAGTCGCAAAAAACATGTTTACATTGTTACTCTCATAGTTACTATCAATTTTTCTTAGCAATGAACATTAATTGCTTGGAACAAACAGCATGCCCCTCATTATCAGGCCACCTGAGACACTTTTTTTTTTTTTTTTTTTTGGTTGTTTGTTTTAGACTCAGGGCTGACACTCTGCAGCAGGTGCAGACACACACCTGGCAATCTGTCCAAGTTCTATCGAATAAAAACGAAGGAAATCCACTTCTCATAAAGGCTCTGGCCATCCAGTATAATAAGAACACTTCTCAGAACACTTCCGTACCATCCTCTCCACTAAGACACCCAACCCTAACGTGCCCTTCAGCCAGCACCCTAGTACTGACAGAGCGAGCCAGAGCTCCGTCCGCAAGCCCCAGGCAGGATTCCCATCCCCGGGTCTCATACCTGAGCTCACCTGGCGATGACACTTAGTGATGTCACTTGGCACACTTTAGACAGGTGGGGAAAAATAAAGCAGCGCTGAGCGCGGGTAAAGCCAGGTAATCTCTAGCGCACAAGCTCAAGGATGTTCAAGTCTTGTCCCCCTGCCATTCCACTTTGGGGGTGTGTGCCGAGAGTGCCACCAACCCTTGGCACGTCCCAAGGCATGGGTGTCTGCAAGTCCTCTTCGCAAGGCACAGAGGTTTTCTCCGCATCCCATCCCCAGCCACCCTCTCAGCGCCGGAAACATCGCGGGATAAAGCCCCGAGCGGCTCCGGGGCCCTCTCCCCGCGCGCAAGTCGCCGTTCCCGCGCACGCCGGGCTTCGCGGACGTTCCCGCACTGGCCCGAGCGCTCCCCGCCCGCCCGCGGCTCGCAGCTCGCACCTGCGCCTGCCCGCCCGGCCTCTCGGCGAAACCGGCGCGGACGCTGCGAGAGGATGCCCGGCCGTCCTCCACCACGGCTCACCTGGCTCTCGACGACACTCGCGAGGAAGCTCAGGGTGACCAGCAGCTGCACCGCGGCCGCCGCCCCCTGCCCGGCGCCGGACCTCAGGAAACCCGCGTTCATGCTGACTTCCTCCGCCGCGGCCTGCCGGGCCCGTCGGGGCCGGGAAACGGCGGGCAGACCGTGCGATGACCCCTGGGGACACTGCCGGGAGGAGAGTGACTCCAGGGGCACAGGTCTGCGCGCCGGCCGGAGGCAGGTGACACGCTCCCGCGCCCGGCAGCAGCTACTGAGGTACCCGCGCCGCGCGCCCCGCGCCCCCGCTTCATCCCCGGAGGCCCCGCCCCCTGCGTCCTTGGTTGCGGACACGCCTCCGGCGCACAGCCTTCTGGGAGTTGTAGTCCCGATGCCTCCTGCGGCCCCGCGACCGGAAGGCGGAGCTGGAGGACGCGCAAATGGGGAACTACAGTTGTGGAGGTTGCTCCGCCTCTCTGAGGCGGAGTTCCACAGGGGCCAATGAGGCGGGACCACGCGGGCTCCAAAACACTGGGGAGTGGTCGGGAGAGCGGGGGGCTCTTTTATCGGGGTTGGCGGGCAAGGGCCACGCCCCTGTTTAGTTGCTCGGGAAACAAGAGTAGGGTCCACGGTGCTTTCGGGCCTCGCGGTTCCTAGACACAGCACAGCCCTCCCGAGAGCCGGACGTGGAGGTTGCTTCATGTAACCTGCTTCGTGTAACGCCCCAAACATGAATGTCAGTCATCTCTTCCCTACTCCTATACTGACACATGGAAAATGATGCACGTTAAAACACGAAGATAAACCCAATCCTGTACAGGGACACATGGGCATGGGGATAAAGGCAGAGAAAAACTCGGTGTGGCATAGGCAGTCTCCGATCCCAAATCTGACCCATTCTAGTTAGTTTTAAGGCTTTAATTCCACCTCAAGAATTGTTGTAGGATTTTGCAAGATTATGCACATAAAGGGCTTTCTGTGCTGCTTAGCAAATAGGAAGTGTTTAATGAATAGTGGCGGATAGCAACTTTATCAATATCCTCGTCTTCCACTAAACTGATAATACATCATTATTTGTTTCTGTACTGTATGTTAGTTCCTCCTTGCTGCTGTAACAAATTGCCACAAATTTACTGGATGAAAACAAACACAAGTGATTGCCTTAGATTCTGGAAGGAAGAAACACAAAATAAATTTGTAGGACTACATTCCTCTTGGAGGCTCTAAGGGTCAATATTTCTTTGTCCTTTCCAGATCCTACAGCTATTGCATCTGAGAAACAGATGGACCCAAAGTCACTCCCCTTGATGCCTGTTGCCATCTGTTTTCATGTTCGTTGTAATGAGTAGTTTGAGGGGATTGTCCCTTGGTGAACAGACTGCCCTTCTCTGTTTCCTCAGCTTGGCCTCTCTGTTTACCTCCACTTTCCCTAGAATCAACTATACCAAAACCAGCAGCGAGTGAGGCATTGGCTGTGTAATGTGACGTCTTCCAGTGCTTCCTGTCTACCACGATGAAACAGGAAAGGCATACCAGTCCCCCTTGATGATGAGCCACCAAAAAAACTTCAGCTCTAGCTAAATTGTAAAAAATAATAAGAAAACTAGCAAATAGCAAAATGTGTTCTCATGGAATAGAATACGTTTTCACCACTAGGTGAATTCCATACATAGTTCAAGACCCTCGAGAGACAGCGATGGCCTTTTTTCCAGTGCACTGTCATTGCATTGATCATTTGTAGTCTCTGTCCTATCAAAATTCAAATTCTTCCTAGAGTTTAGCTCAGGGAGAGAGAGAGAGAGAGGAGGGAGGGAGGCAGAGAGGGAGGCAGGGAGGGAGGCAGGGAGAGAGAGAGAGAATACCTTGATTGACAATTCCACAAGGCTACAAAAGAATGACAAGAAGAGCCGGGCATGGTGGTACAAGCCTTTAATCCCAGCACTTGGGAGGCAGAGGTAGGAGGATCCCTGTGAATTTGAGGCCACCCTGAGACTACATAATGAATTACAGGTCAGCCTGGTCTAGAGTGAGACCCTACCTCGAAAAAAAAAAAAATGGCAAAAGGAGAGTACTCAAATGAAAAGAGGACCATTGCCATCCATCATTGACAGAGGGGAGGGATGCTGGTAGACAGAAACAACCAATGTTTTCTTCAGGAAGCTATGCTTTTCCTCAGTAGTTCATCCAAATCCACTTCCGTGTGTGTGTGTGTGTGTGTGTGTGTGTGTGTGTGTGTGTTTGTACTCATGTGTGTGAGTACATGGGGGATTGAAATATTGAAACTAGGGTCTCACGCATGCTAAGCAAGTGCACTGTACCACTCAGCTATATCTCCAGTTCTCATTTTACTTTTTTTTTTTTTTTTTTTGAGGCAAGCCCAACAGACTGCCCCCCCTTTATGCAAGAAAGCAAGAGAGAGAGAGAGAGAGAGAATTGGCGCACTAGGGCCTCCAGCTCCTGTAATCAAACTCCAGACGTGTGTGTTCCACCTTGTGCTCATGTGGGACCTTGCACACTTGCATGACCTTGTGCAGCTGGCTTACGTGGGACCTGGAGAGTCGAACATGAGTCCTTAGGCTTCGCAGGCAGGCACCTTAACCACTAAGCCATCTCCCCAGCCCCTCTTTTTACTTTTTATTTTGAGATAGGATCTTTCTAAGTTGTCCAGGCTGGCTTTGAACTTTTGATTTTTCTGCTTCAGCCTCCTGAGTAGCTGGGATTACAGGTCTGTGCCACTAGGTCCTGCTTTCAAATTTGCTTCTCTACCTCAGCTTGTATTCACACATCCAATAAATTATCACAAATGTTCTGGTCTGTGGTACACCAAAAAGGACACATCAGGTCACTAATTGACCAGAAATATCAGTGATATGCTCTTGTAGGTAATATAATTTATGATTTACAAACCCCACCTGGGTTAAATAAACTTAATCATCTGGAAGTAAGGTTTAGGAAAATTACATTTTTTAAAATGGAAAAATCTATGAGCCTCCCAGATTGATTCTGAGAAAGGTGAGGACTGGCTATGCCAATCAGCACAACTCCTTCATGGCAAACAGTGATCATGTCTTATTGATGTGGTTGACATACATTGTGGGAGGGATTGATCATGCAGAAGGAACAATTGGCAAAGATGGCATATTAGTTACTGTCCTCAATGTTGTGATCAAATGCTGGACAAAAGGCAATGTAAGGGAGGAAGGGTTTATTTAGGTTCATAATTGGAAGATATAGTCCATCATGGTGGAGAAGGCATGGGTCTGTGAGTAGCTTAAATTTGTGGTGGCAGAAGTATGAGGCTGCTTGTTCACATCTCAGTGGACCAGGAACAGAGAGGGGATAGGATGTAGGCCAGACTATAAACTTCAAAGCCTGTCCATACACCACCACCACCGACCCATTTCCCCCAACCAGGTTCCCTCTCCTAAAGGTTTCATAACCTCGCAAAACAGTTTCACCAACTGGAGACCAAATGTTCAAACACAGAACCTGTGGGTAAATTTTTACATCCAAACGAGAACAGATGGTAAGCCATATATATTTTCTGTAACTCTCAGTGGTGCCAAACAGCCAAGCAAAAATGACATGAGTGTGTTTCACCTTTTGGAATGGATAGTGTCAAAGGCATTAAGTAAGATTAATCTTATTCACACTGGAACTGTAGTCATAAATATTATGTATAAAAGCAGACTAATAGTTTTTGCATATTTTTTCTATTTGGCTGTCAGATCCAAGTGGCTCTCCCCATTTCTGTTATGGATTTATTTTTCCTCCCTCCTTCTCACTCCACATCCTCCTCTGTGGCTGATTGTCTTATCCCTATTGTATTAGTTACCTTTCTTGCATATATGACAACAATGCCTAGCACAAACAACTTGAAAGCAGGCTTTATTTTGGCTCAAAGTTTGGAAGTAGAATCCACCATGGCAGGGAAGACATGGCAGCAGGAGCATGAAGCCTCTGGTCATATTGCATTTAAAATCAGGAAGCAGAGAGAAATGAATGCTGAGAGGTGAATACTGGTACTTAGCTTGCTTTATCCTTTTTAAAAATTTTTTTATTTATTTGAGAGAAAGTGAGAAAGAGGTAAATATATAGAGAGAATGGCCACACCAGGGCCTTCAGCTACTGCAAATGAACTCCAGACACAAGCGCCACCTTGTACATCTGGCTTATATGGGTCCTGGGGAATTGAACCTGAGTCCTTTGGCTTTGCAGGCAAGTGCCTTAACCACTAAGCCATCTCTCCAGCCCCTGCTTTATCCTTTTATTCAGTCCAGAACCCCTACCCATGGAATGGTGCTGCC
This sequence comes from Orientallactaga sibirica, assembly GCA_036365145.1. Lineage (NCBI taxonomy): Eukaryota > Metazoa > Chordata > Mammalia > Rodentia > Dipodidae > Orientallactaga > Orientallactaga sibirica. Next base: position 13,323,937 of record JAEOAD010000036.1, read on the forward strand.
CACATTCAGGGTGTATCCTTCTTCCTCAAAGTATTCTTAAAGTTCTTTCACAGATACTTCCAGAGGCTTGGTCCCTAGGTGATTATAGATCTTATCTTCTGCTAAAAATATCATATCTGTAGTCCAGAGTTGGTCACTAGAGTACTAAGGCCAACCTACCCATACACCCTTCACTGAACCCTGACAATATGCCTTTTTGAGTTGGAGTTCACTTTTCCTGTGTCTAATATTATAACCACCTAGACCACAGAGCTCTAGGCAACCTTATCTTGCAGTATATTCTGTTGGGTGCCAATCTGAATTCCCATGAACAGCAGTCAATAAATATTTGTTGGTTGACTGGTTAATGTTATTCACTGTCTCAATTTATCTTGGAAGATATGAATACCAGAACCAACCTGAACGTAGGATCCCTAAATGTTTTCTGTGAAAAACTGTAAAGTGGTTTTATCTTAGAAAGGAATAGTCCTGGAAAACAGATTAAAATTAAATAAGCAGTTTTTCATTAAGGCAATGGACTGCAGTTCTGTAAATAGAGGTATATTTGGGGAACACCAACAAGACTGATGTTGTAAAAGACCATCACACTGGTAGAAGCCAATTACTAGAGACAAGTGCTTCAAGAATTTCCCTGAAGTAGGGAGGTGGGACAAGAGAAGAGTGAATTGATCAAAGCATTTTATATGCATGTATGAAAATGACACAATGAACCCCACTGTTTTGAACAATTAACTTACCCTATTTTTTAAAATAAATTTATTTCAATCACTACTTGAATGTCTACCACTGATGGCGTTTGAAACAAAGGCTTAAAACCTATCTTGGGTAGGTTACTGTGATGCTTAAGAACTGAACTGACAAAATTGCACATTTCCAAGATATCATCGGGTGTATTGTGTTTCTTTGATGGCTCTCTGGCTTGATTAACTCATGACTTCTAATGAAGGAAATCTGATGAATGGCCCTAAATAAAAGTCAAGGTAATGGGGTGGAAATTTTAATAACACCAGGCATTTTCTCTCCCAATAGCAAGCTGAACTGTGATTAATGAACCCGCAAGTACTGCCAACCTGTTTTGTTTAAACAACTGTGTTTATAGATAATCCTGGTATGTCAACAACTGACCATGCCATTTAAAAAAAAAAAATGGATCTCCATCTGTGACTTAGTTATAAGGGAATTTTGCTTGGTGATCGCGTTTCTGGATTTTATGGAGGGGATTTCTTTCTCTTTTCTTTTGTAAGGTATCAGGATTAAAAGTAATTAAAAATCAAAGAACTTGGCTGCTTTCTGCCTATTTACTAGCTATTCCGCCTTCTAACGTATTCCTTGTTCTTTAATATTTACTCAGCTGTGATATTCATGTGTTTTCACTTACTAGCATCAAAGCTGATAAACTTGACTGGCTGAAAGTATTGCTGTTTTTAAAGGCATTTACAAGGAGATTTATGCAGTTTGGATAAAATTTATTTTTGTTTTACAAATTATGGTACTCCATATGTAACCTTTCTTTAAATGATACTAGAAATTGAATGTTAGGCCTTGTGCATACTAGGCATGTGCTTTACCACTAAGCTACATCTACAGCCCTCTTCCCATTACTACTCTGAGATGGGTTCTCACTTCATCCTACTTCATTCTCATAGGTACCTGGGATTATGGGTCTGTGGTACTAGGCCTGGCAGTTATGTATGATTTGATAGAGAGAAAGTCAAATAATTGAGAAAACTAAAACCATTACTCTTCCAGTTTCTGCCTCTCCCCCTCCCCTGATTTCTATAAGAGCTGTCATATAATCACAAAATTGTACAGGCCCTCCTGAACATTGAGACAACCTGGCCACTCCACATTTTCTTTTACCCCACTCCACACTTACAGTCCAGGTATAATCCCAGTGAAGTATAACACCTGAAATGTTTTTGAAATGTGAAAATAAACATCAGAAGAAATAGGACAAGGCTGGAAAGATGGGGAATACATTGTATATTTTTACATTTGGGGACCATCAGAAAAACTGAGAAAAATATAAAACATAGGCAGAGATCAAAAAGCTGTCACAGGTGGTCAGTGGGGTGGTTTTGTGTTGGTACTGCCTAAGATCTCCCCTTTAGTCAGTCCCTACTCCAAGTGATTGGGAAACTTTTTTGCGCATGTATGTATATGAGTGTGTGTGTATGGGTACATGTATATGCAGCGATATGTGTGTGCATGTGTGTAGAAGCCAGAGGATAACTTAGGATGTCAGCCACAGTAATGTTTTCTATATTTTGGGTGGTTGGGGGCAGAGTCTTTCATTCACTTGGAGCTCATCAAGTAGGCTAGACTGGCTGGCCAATGAGTCCAGGGATCCTAATGTCTCCCCTACCTAGCATTGGGATTACAGGTGTGTAACCACCATGCTCAACATTTTTTAATGACTATTTCAGATTCCATTTTCTTTAAATATATTTAATTTATTTGTTTGTTTGAGAGAGAGAAAGAGGCAGGGAAAGAGAAAGAATGGGCATGCCAGGGCCTCCAGCCACTGCAAATGAACTCCAGGTGCATGCGCCCCCTTGTGCATCTGGCTTATGTGAGTCCTGGAGAATCAAACTGGGATCCTTTGGCTTTGCAGGCAAATGCCTTAACCACTAAGCCATCTCTCCAGCCCCTCCAATTTCTTTTATCTACTGACATTATCTTTTAAAAAATATTTTTATTTATTATTTATTTATTTATTTATTTATTTAGAGAGAGAGAGAATGGGCATGCCAGGGCTTCTAGCCATGGCAAATGAACTCCAGACGCATGTGCCACTTTGTGCATCTGGCTCACGTGGGGCCTGGAGAGTCAAACCTGTGTCCTTAGGTTTCACAGGCAAGCACCTTAACTGCTAAGCAATCTCTCCAGCCCCATGCCCAACATTTTAATGTGGGTACTGGGTATCAAAGTCAGGTCCTCATACTTACAAGGCAAGCACCTTACTTACTGAGCTATCTCCCCAGCCTTCTTTGGGAACCTTAAGAAGTTTACTTCTCTAGATTTCATGGTATTTCCATGGATTTAATCAAGAGTATGTGTTGGACTGAAGAGATGATTCATCAGTTAAGGCATTTGCCTGCAAGACCTCATTTAGACCAGGGTTTGAATCCCCAGTACCCATGTAAAACCAGATGCACAAAAGTGGCACATGCATCTGGAGTTCATTTGCAGTGGCTAGAAGCTCTGGCATGCCCATTCTCATCTCTCTCTCTCTCTCTCTCTCTCTCTCTCTCTCTCTCTGCTTGCAAATAAATAAATAAATAGGACTGAAGAAATAGCTTACTGGATAAGATGCTTGCCTATGAAGCTTATAGACCCAGGTTCAATTCCCCAGAACCCACATAAGCCAGGTGCACAAGGTGGCACATACATCTGCAATTAGTTTGCAGTGGTTAGAGGCTCTGGCATGCCCATTCTCCCTATCATCTATCTATTTATCTATCTATCTATCTATCTGTCTATCTATCTGTCTGTCTGTCTATCTATCTATCTATCTACCTATCTAACATCTATCTATCTATCTCTACCATCTATCTATCTTCCTCTTTCTCATGTTCTCTCTCAAATAAATAAATAAATAAAATATTTTTTAAAATAATAATAGGGGCCTGGAGAGATATGGCTTAGTAGTTAAGTGTTTGCCCATGAAGCCTAAGGACCCCAGTCAAGGCTCGATTCTCCAGGACCCAAATAAGCCAGATGCAAAGGGGGTTAATGTATCTGGAGTTCATTTGCAGTGGCTGGAGGCCCTGGCGCTCCCATTCTCCCTCTGTCTATCTGCCTCTTTCTCTGTCGCACTCAAATAAATAAAATAATAATAATAAAGTTTTTTTAAAAAAGAGTATGTATTTTTTTAAAAAAAAGAGTATGTATTGATTCCAGTTTGGGGCTTCCTCCTTGTACGTGCTGCTGCCCTACTCCCCACCTCCGTCTACCCCTCCTCCCACTCCTCATGGAGTCATATTATTGTACATCCTATATTGAACAGGATCATGCCCTGTCATGTGCCAATATACTGGCATGAATTTGGATTCCATTTAGCTTTAACAAAATCATCTGCTTGCTGGGTTTTATCTAACATTATTTAAGGACTCTTTTTTTTTGTTTGTTTTTGTTTTTCCATGTAGGTTCTCACAATAGCCCAGGCTGTCCTGTAATTCATTATGTACTCTCAGGGTGGCCTCAAACTCATGGTGATCCACCTACCTCTGCCTCCCAAGTGCTGGAATTAAAGGCACGTGCCACCACATCCGGCTTTATTTAAGGACTTTTGATGACCTCTCATAGATTCACGTGAGGATCTTCACTTGTGCAGAGTGCCGGCTTGAATTTAAAATGTTTCATCAAAAGACTTGTGCTTTTTCTCTCTCAGAAGAAGACAAGCGGGCTAGAAAGAATACTCAGCAGTTAAGGACACTGGCTTGCAGGGCCTGAAGGCCCAGGTTTGATTCTCTAGTACCCATATGCAGAGTGGGCACATGCTTCTGGAGTTCATTTGCAGTGGTGGGAGGCACTGGTGCATCCATACACACTTTCTTTATGTCTACTTCTTTTTCTCTGTCTCTCAAAAAACAATTAAAAGATGGGATGAGAAGTGATGATGCTCACTGGTAACCTGCTTAACAACAAACACGCATTCCTTTTTCTACCTAAGTATCTTTTGCTGATGGCATTTAACCTCTGTTTATATATCCTCACCTGTAATGTGAAGGCAATAATACTTGACTTTCTTAAGAGTGAAATTAAAAGATAGGGCTTGGTGGTACCCACTCTGCTATTTGCAGACACTTTCCCTTAAATTTCAGTGGTTTACCCATACTCCATTGGATGATCCATCATTACAATCAGAGACAAAGGCAACATCTGAAACTATATCTTAGAGGATAAATGACAAAAGTAAGCTCAAAGAACCTAATTTTTACCTCTGTGAAGCAGGGACAGGATCTGTAACAAATGCATGCTTAGTCTCTGCTAAACCACAGGAAGGCATGGTACCTGCAGTAGACAGCTTCATGTTGCTGGAATGAACTTCCAAACCAGACACAGTTTATAGGACGAAGGGCTTATTTGACGCTTACAGATCCAGGGGAAGTTCCATAATGGTAGAAAAGCTGCCCCTTCCCCCCATCCACAGGTCCATGCAGAGAGAAAAACCACCACCAGCACCACAAGCAAGCACACTCTGGGAACCCCAGGCCAAGCTCAAGCACTCTGCATATCTTAGACTGGAATTCAGATCCTCCCCTAGTAACAAACAGCTTAAGGCTGGACCTCAGGATCCACCTAGTGACACCTCCAGCCAAGTAGCTGGAAATCCAAGAAGCTTAAATAAAACTCCTGAATCTATTGGGGGACATCCATTCAAACTACCGCAGCACCCACATCCCCATGATTGTATTCAATTCAGAAAATTTGCTACTGGGCAAAACTGGTGCTTGTTCTAAAATTGTTGAGAGTGCTAGACATTAGCTTTGAACTTTACATTCAAGGAGAGAGTCAGCCTAGCCTCAGAGAAACATTTCTTTGAGCGAACACTGCCCAAAACTTAATTTTGCATGGTCCCTGTAAAAACAAAGTGGAAATTCCCTGTGCCATTAGTAGGTTTGCCCAAGAAGAGGACAAATTTGTCCTGAAGGTCCTTCCACCTCCTTTGCAAAGTGTTCTACCAATCAGGTCTCTGATTAGTGACTCATAGTCTCATGTGACTCCTGGCACTATCCTGGTTGGCTTGGAAAGTGGTGACCCACTGATTTATTTTACTTATTTAAGAGAGAGTGTGTGTGTGTGTGTGTGTGTGTGTGTGTGTGTGGTGTGGAGGGGGTTAGACTTCAGGGTCTCTTACCACTGCAAGTGGATGCCCATATGGCTCTATGGGGGTGGCTGGGTAATTGAACCCTGGGGCTGGCAGGCTTTGCATTTGCTAAATGCCTTTAACCACTGAGCCATCTCCCCAGCCTCTCACACCCAGGCACCTAGCCATTATTTTATATTTTAAGATAGGATCCCATGTAATCAAATATGACCTGGAACTTCTGATCTTTCTACCTCTTCCTCCAAAGTGCTATAAGTGTGTGCCACCATGCCTAGTCTTATACTGTGTAGGGAGGGGAATCCAGAACTTTATGCATGCTAGGCAAACACTGTATTAACTGACCTACATCCCTAGCTCCATATTTTTACTTATATATTTTGGTTTTTTGAGGTAGGGTCTCACTCTAGCCCAGGCTGACCTGGAATTCACTCTGTAGTCTCAGGGTGGCCTCGAACTCATGGCGATCCTCCTACTTCTGCCTCCCTGAGTGCTGGGATTAAAGGCCTGTGCTGCCACACCCAGCTCCCACATTTTTAAAACATTGAATTAGTTACCAACATTTAGCAGCCAGAGCAATTTACATTTATATCCAAGCTGTCAAACCAACAGATGTTGCTGACAGTAGAGTGAGAATGTGTGCCACTTCCCCACAGCTCCCTCTGGCTCCCGGCCGGTGTCCCTAATGACCTTACTTCACTGCTCCTAGTAGCAGCTGAAATGCTCCCATGTGTTTTGCTTGACACCAGCCTTTCCCCTTAAATGCCTAGCAGTTTTCTGGGTACTGTCTGTCTACTTCATTAGCTCAATTGAAGACTACATGCAGGTGTAAAAGAAAAGAATTTAGGATTGAGACAATGCCAGTATCTCCTTAGAGGCCATGAAGAGTCTGGAGTGAATGCTGAGGATCAGGTGCCGGGAGGGCTATTTTATCAAGTGGTCATTTGGGAACACTTGCTTGATAAGACATCATCAAAGAATAAGTTATCTCCATTTTAAGAAGACGTATAATGTGAGATCTTGTATATTAATTTAAAAATTCTAAACAAGCTTGCATTGTTCTGTTTGTCTATCAATCATCTATAAAGCTGTGTGTGTTTGTACGTGTGTGTGTGTGTGTGTGTGTATTAGATGGAGCGGGAGAGAGTAAAATTTCAAAGTAAAGGATGGAAAAGATGAACATCATAGAGTAGGTTGCAATGAGGCTCCTACTCCCTCTCCTCTCCCCGCTGCCATTTGGGAGTTTACAAGCAACAGAAAAGAATTCTAAAAAATTGTTAAAACAATGGGACAGACCACAAAACTATCTATACTATCTTTGTGTTCTAAAGACCATGTGATTTTAATCATTGACCAAACATCTGCTAATAAAAAAGGAAAAAGAGAAGTGAAATTTAAAAAATAAATTAAGGGTAGACAAATTAAGGAACTAGAAACCAAGGTTGGGCAAAAGATCACAGCTGGTAGTCCTGCCTTCCTTCTTCCACGGTAGGTCGCATCTGCCCAACAGCTCTATTGGAACCTGTGCTTGGTGGAAGCTAAACTCTTCAGTTCCATGATCTTGAATCTGAGGACCCTTCTGCAGGGTGAGAATAGTCTCAAACTTCTTTGCTAACAGGGAAGTATATGAGGTAGAGTCCCAGAGAATTCTCAGACACTCACCATTCCCTTCCAGGCCCTATAATGTGTATGTATTATATGTCTTTGTATAGCAAATTCCTCTAAATTGAAATACTCCCTCCTAAAGGGAGGAGAGAGGCTTGGGAGATTCAGGATATGAAGTCTGGGAGAATCAAAACCTAAAAGGTCACAGGACCACTCCTCAAAGTTATAGGCGCAGCAAACAACTGTTGAGGGGCAGTCTCTGACCACTTTTCTCTGAATTGAAATATTTCCATGACTTGGAAGGTTCAAGAGGTCTGGGGGAAATGTTGCAAGACTCTTCCCTAAAGATATATAAAGGGTAAACACTGCTTGGGAGGAGACTTTCCTACTAGCTGAGCTGTCTACAAGGTGAGCAGTTTGATGCAGAGATGCAGCTTCTGTGAGTTGTCATGTATGTTGGGGGGATGCTGCCTTTGAGTCATCCACGCTCCTGTAAATCACCCCTCACCCTGCTTGGTAAGTAACTGAAATCAACCCACTGGTTCACTAAACCTGGTTTTGGTGCAATCATGCTTTGGTCTGTCACCTGGGATAAATAGACGTGTGTTCACTTCTCAGGGAAAAAATTTCATGTGACAGATGACTTTGGTTAAAAAAAAATCCTATAACTGGGATTTGGGAAATAACTTAGTGGGTAAAGTGCTTGCCTTACAAGTATGAAGACTCGAGTTCAAACCCAGAAACCACATAAAAAAGCCTCCGTTGGCTTTCTGTTCTTGTCGTTCTGATGGGTCTTGGGTCTCCCCAATATTGCTGCCATCTGTAAAAAGCAGATTCTCTAGCCAAGAGGGAAAGCAGCATGGATCACAGGGAATAAAGACAGACAGTTACAAGACTTTTTGAAGGGCATAACCTCTCCTTTTAGCCAAAGAATGGTGGAAGCTTCCTTCTAGGGTCTGTGACCTTCCAAGCCATAGGCTTCTGACTTTGTTCCTAGAACTAGGCATGAATATTCCCTACCACTAAGGGGGCTTCATATCCAATCAGAGAGCATTTGATTACCCCCACAACCTATATGACACTACTGCACCATTGGGTACCTTTTCCCTGGCTGGTTGATCTTGTAGCTTGTAGGATCTATTGCTTGTTTGCACTGCTGGTGATTTTTATCCCCCAGCAGTTTTCATAGTGCTTTCCAGCATTTGAGGGCTAGCCAGCAGGGAGGTGTCCATCTCAGCACTAAATGAGTCATCTCTATCACACCCACCTGGACCCAGGATATACTACAGAGGAAGTGACAAGTTACATATGAGTGCTGCTGTCATGGCTAACCTGACAACCTCTTCCAGGGAAATAGCAGTGGACACAGAGGAGACTCAAAACTCACCAAAGCAGGGGCTGGAGAGATGGCTTAGCAGTTAAAATACATGCCTGCAAAGCTGAAGGACCCAGGTTTGACTCCCCAGTACCCACATAAGTCAAATGCACATGGTGGTGCATGCATCTGCAGTTCATTTGCAGTGGCTGGAGACCCTGGCACACCCAATTCTCTCTCTCTGTCTCTCTCAAATAAATAAATAAAAATAAGCTTAAAAACTCACCAAAGCAGAAAATAAGAGGCCACAGAGAGCTCAACATTAAGGGAAACTTCTAACGTGCCCTCCAAGGCTCAGGCAACATTGCAGTAGAGTGAGGTGGAAAGAATATAAGAACCACAGGATGGGAAGGCGTATTCTGAGGCATTGTCCCCTGCACAGAGATTGAATGATGCATCCAAGACCCCACAGTGATTACCAAACAACCCCACTTATGAGGGCCCTCAGTGCAATGGGGGCAGGGAGGACCATGAGAGTATAACCTAATGGGAATGTGACAAATTCTCAATAAAAATTAAAATAAAAAAGAAGCGAAGCATCATAGTTCATGTTTATGATCCCAGAACTTTGGGAGGCTGAGGCAGGAGAGTTGCCATCAGTTTGGAGCTAGGCTGGACTACATAGCAAGGTACTATTCCCCCCATGAACCTTTTTCTCAAGAACAGGAAAGCAGAAGGCCGACCAGGTTTGAGGCATACTTTGGTCAGAGTTCCTGTTCAGCTTCTGTCTTCTCTGCTTTGTGGGTCAATCTAGCAACACTACTGGGAGTGACACTGTGGGGGACTGCATATCACCTTCCAGTTGCAAGGCATGCTTTGAGTTAGTGTGAGTGACAAGTTTTATTTTTAACCCTGGCAAAATGCCCAGTCAGACCCCAAAGCAGAGGTGGGAGCCGGAGAGACAAGAGGATTGTCTCCTGATTACAGCTCATGGCTTCCTTTCCTTCCTCCTGGACTCTTGGTTCTGCAGATCTGACAGGCTCATTGCAAGACCACCAAGGTCTTTCCTGAAGCAGGAGCTGCCACTGCTGCCTGATTGTGGCTGACTTTGGGTCCAAACAGGAAAACAGACAAGATGGGAGTTGCGGGTCACAGTGCTGGCAGCTATGCTCAACCCTGTAGGGGAAAAGACAGCCTACCACAGCCTTCCTCCTCCTTGGCATCAAACCCCTCAATTCAATTAATTATTCATTTGTCCCCTCACAACTCATGTAACACAAGAGCTAACAGTCCCATTCCCAACCACAGGAGTGAGACCTGATCAGTACCAGCCCCAGTTATAGTGACTCCATTGGCCTTGTAATAGTCACACATCTCAGTTCAAACAAATGAACACATGACAACTCCTAGCAACCACTGTTGATTCAGGTGTGGGGAAAGTGACCATCTTGGTCAGCCAGTGAAACTTAGGGAAATGCTTTTGTTCTATAACTGGGAGATAGGTAAGTGATAAAGTGTCTTGTCCTGTAAGTTGCTCTGTTGTTATAAGCTGCCCATCTTGAAAAGGAGAAGAGTCTAGTGTTTTGGGTTTTTTTCCCTCTCTCTTTGGTTAAATATTTACCCATGTTTATTAGATTCTTACTCCTTTTCTTTTGAGACAGGATCTCATATCTCCCAGGCTGGCCTCAAACTTGCTATATAGTCAAAGATGACCTTGAATTCCTGATCCTCTTGCTTACACCTCCAGGGTGTTGGGATTATAGGTATGTGCCACTACACTCAGTTTATGCAGTGCTGAGGTTGAACCCAGGGTTCTTGGCATGCTGGGCAAGCACTCTACCAACTAAGCTCCAGACCTAACCAATTCATTTCTTTTCTATAATTTTTATTATTTCATTTTATTTTTGAGGCAAAGATCCATATATCCCAGGCTGTCCTAGAACTCACTCTGTAACCCCAGGCAATCCTCTTACCTCAGCTTCCCAAGTGCTGGGATTAAAGGCATGCACCACCATGCTTGGCACCAATTCATTTCTGATTTATTTTCAAAGTTCAGTAGATAAGAGCACTTGCTGTGTAAGCATGAGGGTTTGAGTTCACTCCCCATCATCCGTGTAAACAGCTGGGCATGATCACACATGCCCCCAGTGCTGAGGGGGCGGAAACAGGTGGATCAGTAGGGCTCCCTGGTTAACTAGTCTAACAGAAAAATGGGGAGCCCAGGATTAGTGAGTGACTGTCTCAGAGAAGTAAGGCAGAAGAGGGATAGAACACCCATTATCTTCCCTTGGCTTCCACACACGTGTATGCACAGCTGCACACACACACACACACACACACACACACACACACACACACCTGTGCATATACACCACACATACAAAATACACACACACAAAATACCTGATTAAAGCAAAATTTAATTTTTATAAATTACCCAATAAAAAAGTTAAAGCTTGGGGCTGGACAGATGGCTTGGCAGTTAAGGCACCTGCCTGCTAAGCCTAAGAATGCCCATTTGATTCTCCAAGTCCCATGTTTAACCAGATGCAAAGTGACACAAGGGTGCAATGTCACACTTGCCCACAAGGGGCACACGTGTCTGGAGTTCATTCACAGCGGCTGAGAGGCTGCTGGCGCACCCATTTTCTGTCTGTCTGTCTTTCTCTCTCTCTGACGCTCTCCAAAAAAAGAGTTAAAGCTTTTTTTTTTCATTGTGGTTTTTCAAGGTAGGGTCTCACTGTAGCTCAGGCTGACCTGGAATTCACTATGTAGTCTCAGGATGGCCTTGAATTCATGGTGATCCTCCTACCTCTGCCTCCCAAGTGCTGGAATTAAAGGCATGAGTCACCACACCTGGCAAAGCTTTCTTTTATTGTTATATAACTTTTTTTTATATAACATTTCAACTGCCCAAAGGCAATAACACAGATCTCTTGCAGCTTTGCTTTCCATAAGTAACCAAGTTTAAACTGTCCTAAAACTTTTTTTGTTCTGATTGAGCATCTTTAGATCATTCTCTCTAATGTGTTGATCTGGGTTTTACAGTCCCAAATACTTGTCACACTGCTTCATCCTTCATCATTTCACATTGTAAAAAAGAACCCATGGTGATGATGTTGGCAGAGGCAAGACAGAGGAGACAGATCCACTTGCTGAGTTGGTATGTCCTGGGGAAAGAAAAATCACTGCCTTTTCCCAAACGAAGAAAAGCCCCAAGTTTCTGCTATACCACTAGGAAACTGGCTGGTCACCTCAAGATCTGGTGCCAAATTGAAAACCAGGAAAATTAGGTGCCAGCAGTAACATCATCTTTAGTGATGGAAAGTCTATTTTTGAGCTTTCTCATAACTTGAAGCCCTGCTGCTAAGAATAACATGGCCTCCCCTGCGAAGGAGGCAAGGGACAAGGAAGACACATCTAGACCTCAATTGTCATACCTCTTTAATTAAAAACTTCCTCTGGGGGCCTCTGGAATCCATCCAGATCAATCTGTAAAATGTTTTCCATACAAGCACGAGGGATGAGTGCAGATCTCTAACACCCACATGAAAGCCAGGCAGCTGGCATTGGGAAGGCATGGCTTGCTGACAAGCCAGTCTAACTAAATTGGTGAGCTATAGGTTCTATATGAGTACTTGTCTCAAAAATAAGGTAGCAGCTGGGTGTGGTGGCGCACACCTTTAATCCCAGCACTCTGGGAGGCAGAGGTAGGAGGATCGCCATGAGTTCAAGGCCACCCTGAGACTACATAGTGAATTCCAGGTCAGCCTGAGCTAGAGGGAGACCCTATCTCGAAAAACAAAAAAAAAAAAAAAAAAAAAAAAAAAAAAAAAAAAATAAGGTAGCAGGCAATTGAAGAAGATACCCAGTGTCAACCTCTGGCCTTCACATGCATGTGTACTCCCACATGTGTGGGCACCCACATACATAGGGACATGTATGCACATATGCACATATACCACACACATATACACACCATAACAAAGAAGTCTTCTGTATGGAGATATAAATAACCTTCTTGGCCTTGTTGAGGACAGGGCAAGACTGTTGCACATATGGCTTGAAGCCACAATTGCCATCAGTCCAAGTCTTGGCATTCTGTCTTCTATACCATGGTCATGGGCATTCTTGGCCAAAGTTTTGTGGTTGGGTAAGGGTGGGGATGTTCTTCTTAGTAGATGTTTAGCAGCACCTCTGACCTCTGCCCACTGAGGTCTATAGCCCCAAGTTCTTTTTATTAGTTATTTAAATAGTGTGTATACAGTCATGCTGGTACCATCGTTAGCTTCCTCCCTGTCCTCCCCCCTCTGAAGGGACTCTCCTCATTGGGGAATGTGGATTGTGCATTGTGGAAGTAGCCATCACTTATGGGGAAGAGGCAATGTCTCTGTGCATAATGATGCAACTTGTGGCTCTAACAATCTTTCTGCCCCCTCTACTGTGAATTTCCCTGAGTCATGTTAGGATCATATTTGGTCTATATCAGTGATGAGCTCTTGGAAGTCTCTGTGTCTCTGGATATCTGGTTTGGTAGGAGTTGAATGTTCCCTGTGTCTATCTCCTTCATCATTGTGCTGATACCAGATTCACCAAGAAAGCAGCACTCTTGCCCATTTCCCCAATTACTCTATGGTTTCAGCTGGGGCCCTGGTGAGGTGCAATGGGCTGATTCTCTCCTCAGGTTCTGCGTCCATCTGAAAAAGAGAAGCAAATTCTCCAACGGAGAGAGAGGTCAGCACCAGATAAATGGGATAACCATTATTATTTTAGAGAGAATTTCACAGGTGTAGGCCCTGTTGTAGCCCTTGATATTGGAGAGCTATAGCTCCCACTTTTAACAGCCAAAAATGACTACAGATACTGCCCAGTTGACTGAGAGCCATTGTTCCACACCAGGTAGGGGTTTCTCATCTACTTATATAACGTAGCAAGGGCCCCATCAGGACCAAGCTTGCAATAGCTCATCCACAAAATACCAACTGTGGGGCACAGTAATGCATGCCTATAATCCCAGCACTTAGGGAACTGAGAAACGACAATTGCAGCCAGTTCCAGGCCAGCCTGGGCTACATAATGAGACACAGTGAGCAGTGGCTGGCTATACATGCTGGTTCTCTAGAAAAAGAGAACTCGGTGGAAAGCATGAACCAGCACCAGGTTACAATCCTTCAAGCCCTGCTCTCAGTGACCCACTTCCTCCAGCAAGGCTCCACCTCCTAAAGTACCATAACCCCCCAACAGCGCCACCATCTGGGGACCAAGAGTTCAAATACAAACACATAAGCCTGTTGGGGGCTATTTCACATTCAATCCAGGACAAATAATCTGTCAAAGCCCAGCTCAATTACTGCCTTTACTCTGAGGGGCAGCCAGCCGCCTTGCCACAGGCCAAAGTAATCTCTCTCTCTGAAGTCTAAAGCCACAGGTAACCATAGGATTTATTTACAACATGATCCTGTCTTGTACATACGTTTTATCAGAGTCCATCCAGAAGGAATAATTCCTTACCTAATAGCTCCCTATTGGTCACACACAGTTGCCAATAAGCATTTGTTGGTGAAATCAAATACTATTTAAATATTCTACCTGACTCCAAGGTGGTCATCCCGGAAGTGGTGCCCTTGGTAGCAAGAGGGTTATAAACCCTAGATACTCTGACTTGGGTGTTATTAAATTTGAGGTCACGGGCAAAAACCAAGACAGGACAGTATTTCGTTAAAAAGGCAAAATCAATGATGCAAACACTCTTGAGACTGCAATAGGGAACTTATCACAATGGGCACAGAAAAGGGAGAAGCTGAAAAATATTTACTTATGAGTTGCCATGGAAACATGGAGAGAAAAGCACATTCTCCAAATGGGGCAAAGTTCTGAACACATTCTGAGTCTTAGCATTGTAAAAGTGAATTTCTGTATATTTTTATTTGTTCTTTGTATAAAGGGTGAACCATTGAATTTACTAATTTGTTAAGTGCCATTTTTTGTCTCCTATGGACATAATTTGACTCTAAGGTCTTCAGACCCTTTCGTTATCTGTTTGTATCTCATACCATATTAACTACCTTAAATATACACAATAAATTTAATTCTTTTTAAAAAAAGCCACAAGAGGTTGAGGATGTAGCCCAGTCAGTAAATGCTTGCTTCATAAGCATGAGGACCTGATTTCAATCCCCAGTACCCACCTGAAAATGCCAGGTGTGGTGGCGCACACCTGTAATCCTAGTGCTGAGGAAGTGAGACAGGTGGACCCCTGGGGCTTACTGGCCAATCATTTAGGCCTAATTGGTGAGCTTCAGACCAGTGAAAGACCCTGCTTCAGAAAGAGGTGGATGGTGTTCCTGGGGATAATACATAAGGTTATCCTCTGGCCTTCACATGTAACTCCCCCAACACACACAAGTGCTTACACACACCATGCATATACAAAAATAAAAATAAAAATAAAATGGCAGAAGACGAAAAATTTTTAATATTTATCCTACATGTTATCCAACACATACAATCCTTTCAACTCAAGGTTTTCTCTGAGGCAGTCTTCTACATGGGGTGTTTTTAAACTATATTTTCATTTATTTATGTGCAAGGATAGAGAAGAGAAGGAGGAAGAAGAGGGGGAGGAGGAGAAGGAAGAAGAAAAGAGGGAAGAGAAGAGCATGAATGGGTGTGCCAGGGCCTCTTACCACTGTAAACAAACTCCAGATGCATGTGCCACTCTGTGCACTGGCTTTATGTGGGTACTAGCGAATCAAACCCAGGCCATCAGACTTTGCAAGCAAGGGTCTTTACCCACTGACCCATCTCCCCAGCCCATAAGATGGGCTGTTTTCTTGTAGCAGAGGTTTTGGAGTAGCAGGTAGATCACTACAGTGCATAAAAGAGTGTTTAAATTGCACTGGTCTTCTCATTTGCCGGACAATAACAAATATATAGCCATTCTACCAGAACTAGGTTTTGGTTGGCTTGTCATTTTAATAAATAAGGAAATAGTTGATGCACAGTTTTATTTAAACATAAAGGGGTTAGAGTGGAAAGATAACATGCTTTGCATTTTTTGGTATGTGTGTAGTAATGTGTGTGGCATATATATGTATAGTGCATGTATGCTTGTATGTGCAGATATATGTGCCCAGTGTAGCCATGAGAAGACCAGAGGAGAATGCCAGGTGTTCTGTTCATTCTTTCTCTCCAGCTTTGTTTCAAGATGGAGTCACTCACAGAACCTGAAACTGATGGGTGCCCCGTCCCCCCAGACTAGCTTACCAGCAAGCCCTAGCAATTCTCCTATCTCCACACTTCCCAACACTGGGCTGGGGTTATGGGCATGCATGGTGTAGTGGTTTGATTCAGGTGTCCCCCATAAACATATGTGTTCTGAATGCTAGGTCACCACCCAGCTGGTGGCAATTTGGGAATTGGAACCTCCTGGAGGCATTGTGGGCTTCTGGGTGTTATAGCCAGCTTCCCTTTACCAGCGTATGGCACACTCTACTGCCACTGTTTGCCACCTGCTGTGCCAGAGATGATGTCCGGCCTCTGCTCATGCCACTGGTTTTCCCTGCCACCATGGAGTTTCCCCTCTAGTCTATAAACCAAAATAAACCCTTTCCTCTCACAAGCTGCTTTTGGTTGAGTGCTTTCTACCAGCAACACGAAGCTGACTGCAGCACAGGGCCATGCACGGCTTTTTATGTAGGTACTGGGGATTGAACTGTGGCCCTTAAAGGCTCTCATGCTTCCACTGGACCCTCATGCTTCTGCAGCAAGTGCTCTTACCCACTGAGCCATCTTCCTAGCCCACAATTTGCATTTTTGGAAGGCAGCTATGCTAACCACTATACCACCAACACACATTGTAATTTGCATTTTTAATTATAAGATGAATGTTGGTGTTTATACATACTATTTACTTTTTTTCTGTGTGTGTATATAATGTGGGGATGTGGTCCATATATCTATGGTGTGGTGCCCCATATGCTGGCCTGCCATGGTGGGGAGGGGTTCACACCAATGATGGCTGAAGCTGACATCGGGTGTCTTGCTCTATAGCTGTTCTCTTCCTCATCTTTGTTTTGATCCTGCTGGGCTCCCTGTGGGATTGGCTTGCATCCCCAGCTATTTAAGTGAGATCTGGATTCGAACCCTGGCAGTATCAGGATGCCTCAGGCTCTCACTTGACAGCTGAGCCATCTCTCCAACCCCCACACACTACATTATAAAGGGGCGAGTGACTGCTTTCTTGGATACACATCCGTGATTTACATGTTCACTGAAGTTCCCTGGCAAAAGCTGCATCTACAGTAAATGTCCGGCATGGCTGACTGACTGATCAGAACTTCAGTGACTGTGGAGAGTTGGACTGTTGCAGGTCCACAGTCAAATTGTCTTGGGCTATATTAGCCCCTCTAAGTAACATTTATTGACTTCCTCTGTGTGTGACCTAATATCCTTGTGACTATTCAATAAATCCTTTTAGAATGCACTAATAGACCCCTATCTTCCACCAACCCAAAATCCAAGAATGTCATCAAATAGTCTCTGAGGCATAGAATGGAGAGCACCCCACTTTGCTATAACCCTTCTACCTGATGTACCCCACCCAAGGCATTTGAAAAGTGTCTTGATTTACAACGTTCTTTGTTCTGTTGCTGTAAGAACTTGTGAAACTGTTACCATGTTGGAATTTGGGATAACCTGATTTGGCTCCATAATGAACTCTTAGTCCCTTCTAGGTGAGAACTGTGTTTTTGCATCAACACGCATGAGTGAGATCTGGCTTGAAATCAACTCCTCTGAATGTTTCTGAAGATACTTCTCTTCTTGTGCAGTCCTAAGATTAAAAACCTACAAAAGTAAAAAGAAACCTTCTTCCCCTTGAAATCCTTCTTGTGTACAAGACTTTCTTGACTGTACAATGTAGAAATACATAATTCAGATTCATTAAAATTTCAGAAGGAATATATGTAATGAGAAATGTGTGTCAAAAGACCATCCTAGGGCTGGAGGGCCTGCAAAGCCAAAGCACCTAGGACCCATGTAAGCAAGATGCACAAGTGCATGCATCTGGAGTTTGTTTGCCTAGGCTGGAGACTCTGGCATATCCATTCTCTCTCTCTGTCTCTCTAATAAATAAAAATTATATATATATATTTAAAGACCATCCTAAAATAATGAACATTGTATACCACGGTACAGTTTAGGATCCTAGGCTTGTCCAGGAGACTCACACTCAAAAATCAGTAAAACTGCTTTATTTATTCACACTTTAACTCTGATAATGCAAATCTCAATAAGACTGAAAGGAGTCTGAAAAGAACACAACACAGCGAGCACATTAACATATTATAAACCTTCCTTTAAGTCCCACCACGTTTCCTGCTCCAGTCCACTCTTCCTGGGATCCTGCGAGGACTTCCACCACTGACTTGCTGATGGGGTGAAATGAGCATCAGGGGGAGGAGTGGGGCAAGGCCATCCAAACAGGGAAAACCTGATTGCAAAACTGGGCTGATCTTAGTTGCCCAGCAATCTGGACAATGACCAAGTCCCTTCCCCTGCCAAAGTGACCTCAGGTCATTGGAAATCTCATACAGTTGAGTGTCTGCACCAGCCAAGAATTCTTGAAGTTCAATTTCTTTTGCCTTGGTTTATTCAGTCATACTTCCTGGGGCTACAGATGTAGCTCCATGACAAAGAACTTGCCTAGCATGAGCTAGGGCTGGGTTTGATCCCCAGCATAAAATAAACAAGAAGACGCATTTGCTGATTCCATGTGGCTGTTTCTCTTTGCTCTACGTTGCCTCTTCTACAAGGGACTGAGCCTTGGAGGTACTAAGTGTGGAAGATACAGGATTTTCTTCCCAAGAAAAGTCCCTCTCAGGACTACCTTGCTACAGAGTCCAGGGTTTCCAGTGCAGGGTCAGTGAGTGGCTCTGTTCCCTGTTTCCCACCACATTTGTGTCACGTCCTCAGTCACATCAAGTCCCCTCTGCCTGCACAGAACCCTTGTTCTCTAGTTCTCGCCTTTCCTTCAAGGACTTTGACATGTTCCTAAGAAGATGGCATCTTGTATTTCCCATGGTAGACTAATCCTGTTCTCCTGTGTGGAATAAAGAAAAGCCACATGCACACTCTTCAACTCTTTAAAATGTTGCTTTTACCTCATGTTCCTCCTCGCGCCTCCTCTTCCTCCTTTCATCTTCCTCTCCTCATGTTCTCCCCTCTTCATCTTCCTCTACTCATCTTCCCCCTTCCTCCACTTCTTCCCTTCCTCTTCTTCCTCCCCATCTTCTTCCCCTACTCTTCCTTGCCTCCTATTCCTCTTCCTCTTGTTCCTCCCCTTTCCTCTAATTCTCTTTCTCCTTCTTGTTCTTTGGAAATGGGTTCCCACTACATTGCTCAGGCTGGTCTTGAACTTCTAGGCCCAAGTGGTCCTCCTGCCTCATTCTCCCAAATAGCTAGGACTACAGGTATGAGTGATATCACCCACCTTTCACTTGCTCGTAATAAGTTTTTGTTGTTGTTGTTGTTGTTTTGGTTTTTCGAGGTAGGGTTTTGCTCTAGCTCAGGATGACCTGGAATTCACTATGTAGTCTCAGGGCAATCTCAAACTCATGATGATCCTTCTACCTCTGCCTCCCAAGTACTGGGATTAAAGTGTGTACCACCACACAGGGCTGTTAATAAGGTTTTTTATTTCCTGGTCTCCCTAATGCAAGTGACTCTTAGGACATATCACAATGGTAGAGTAGTCATTGATGTCCCACTTTCTTTCCCAGGCTCTTACCAAGCATCAAACATCAGCTATCTAGCACAATCAATGGATAATTTCTCCTTTCTTTCTTTCTTTCTTTCTTTCTTTCTTTCTTTCTTTCTTTCTTTTTTTTGAGAGAGACACAGAGAAAGAGATAGAGAGAGAAAGAGGGAGAGAGAATGGGCATGCCAGCTGCCTCTCAGCCTCTGTGAATGCACTCCAGATACATGCGCCCTCTTGTAGGCAAGCGTGGCATTGCACCCTTGCATCACTTTTTGCATCTGGTTAATGTGGGACCTGGAGATTGGAACTGGGATTCTTAGGCAGGCAGGTGCCTTAACCACCAAGCCATCTCTCCAGCCCACCAATGGGTAATTTTTAACCTTATTTGGCTGTAATGTATTTAAAGTATGGACTTTAAAAAATATTTATTTACTTGCAAGCAGAGAGAGAGATCAAAGAGAGACAGAGAGAATGGGTGTGCCAGGGCCTCCAGCCACTGCAAATAAACTCCAGATGCATGTGCCCCCTTGTACATCTGGCTTACATGGGTCCTGGACAATCAAACTGGGATCCTCTGGCTTTGCAGGCAAACACCCTAACCTCTAAGTCATCTCCCCAACCCCTAGAGTATGGATTTTAAAAATAAAATTCTTAATCATTTAATAAAAAAAACTTGAGAAGAAAGTAAAGTATCATTGTGAAATACAAATGATGGTCACTAGATATGAATACTCTACAATGTCTGGTGATGAAAGTTAACCTCCTGGAACTCACGTGCAGGATGAAGGAGTTGAGAGAGTTGTCTTCAAGGTGTTTCTCAGGTAGCTGGTTCTGGTCATGGAGAGCTCTCTGGGCGTTCTGGTGGATGACTTGGAAGCTTCTGCATGTGGACAGAGTTTGGAAATGGTACATGTGGTCCCAAGACTCTTCTCTAGGCACCAGTAGACAGGGTCCTATTTGGTCCAGGAGAGCATTCAGAGGCCAGGCACTGTTCTTAGTGCCTTCTGGGCATTGAAAGTAGTGCTTCAAGCAATCTGGAGTTCTCCCCTTGGAAAAGCTGAGTCCCTTGCCCCAAGTGCATATCTACTAAGTGCCTGTGATGGTAAATCTTAATTGTCAACTTTATAGAATCAGTAATCACCTAGGAGGCAAATCCCTGGACATGACTGAAATGGAGTTTCTAGATTAAATCAAGGTGTCAAGGCCCAACCTGAATATGAATTTGGTGGAATCATTTCATGGGCCAGGGACTTGGACTGAATAAAAAAAGAATGAGCTGAGTACCAGCATTCCTTACTCTCTGCCTCCTGACTGCACATTCAATGCAACCATCTCTGCTTCCTGACCCTGCTGTCATGAGGAACTGTAACTTCTAACTATAAGAAGAAAGAAGCCCTTCCTTAGGCTGCTTCTTGTCAGGCACTTTGTCACAGCAACAAATAAAGTGATTAATACACTAGTGGACCTGGAATTTACACCAGTAAGTCTGACCCCAGCATCTATTCCTTTAACTTCACTACTCCTTTCATTGTTACACCTGGCACTGGCTATTTCCTTCCTAAGAGACCAGTGAAGAAGAAAGAAAAAACATTTGTTTGGTTTGTTTTTTGATTCTGTTGTTGTTTGATTGGTTGGTTTGTTGGTGTAAGGTCTTGCTCTAGCCCAGGTTCACCTGGAATTCAGTCTGTATTCTCAGGGTGGCCTTGAACTCACAGCGATCCTCCTACCTCTGTCTCCTGAGCGCTGGGATTAAAGGCGTGTGCCACCACGCCCGGCTAAAATATTTGCTTTCAAAGCATCAAATTGATTTAGGGACAAATGCTTCTAATTTCTGTATTTGACTTCTAGCTGGTAGAAAAAAAAATACTTTCTTTGAAATACATTAACCTTGTCTTATATTTACTGTTTTGGCTATTTAAATTGCCTTATGCAAATGAATATGCCAGGATGATTAAATAAAGAAATAAACTATAAATGGTTAACCTAAGACTGCAAGGATTCATCTTCATTCTTATTTCTGTCTGTCCTCTCTCTCTCTCTTTCTCTCTCTTCTTCCACCCCCATTCCTCTCCTGTTTTACCCTCCTGCCTTGAAGCAGAGTAGACTTTCTACTTCCCAGACCCACATAACAGGTAGCTCTCAGGCTCCTACCACTCCGCTCATACCCCCTCCACAACCCAGCCAGCCTGTAATGGGAAATGTTAGTCATCATTCCAAATCTCAGTGAAAGGACTTCGGTGAGCTCAGCCTGGGTCAAATGTTAACTCTTGGGCCAGCAGCTGGCCTGGAGCAAGGCCATATGAAGAAACGCAGCGCTCCTCCTACAGACTTGTTGGTATGAATGGGGTTTTTCCAGAAATTGGGCATGGCTGTGGAGATAGATGAACAGACACCCAACAGTACCTGCTATTAGATCTAGTTACTTCCTTTCCTTTGGATTTATTTATGAAGCCCGGACTACCTTCAATTGACCTTTCAGCCTCAGCCTCCTGAGCTCTGGGATTACGCCATGTGCCGTCATGACTAATTACATTTGGATTTCACTGAAACTCAAATAAGAAAGAACTTTTGGACTCCTATCTTTTCCTGCAGCCATCAGCTTAGGCTCTGAGTTCATGGAATAAGCAATAGCTCTTTTTAAAAAAATTTTAATAGTAGAATCAACAGCTCTTTGCCAGCTGGAGAGTCCTCAATGGCATTCGGTAATGCCAATAAAAAAAAAAAAAAAAACAAGGACTGTCAGAGATAACATTGAGCTTCATTACATTTCCTTAAATGGACAGTGTCAGTCAAGTTCCGTTAAACACACAGCTCCTAGTAACTTGTTGTCACAGAACAAATATTAACCCCAGGCACAGCCACCAAAGCAGAACTGGTCCTCCCTGAAGCTGGCCTCAGACTCTGGGGAACCCAGACCTGGCAGAAGAAAGCTTCTATGGTTCCAATGGAACATGTATCTTCCTGTCTCTAATCATTGAAGTGGATTTGAACAGACTATTGGCTTGTCCTGACTGCTCTTTGGAGGATCAAACCTTATGTCACCAAGGGTTCCTGAGAAATCGTTCATGAAGGTTGAATTACTGCTGTAACAAAACCTTCTAATCATGATGCAAAGCTGACAGAAAACCTCCCAGGTGCTGAGTTCCCATGGTGTCACCACTTAGCTCAGATCCTCATAGGATGACTCTGTTCTAATGAGCTCTTGACATCAGAGCCAACCGGTCATGGGTGCAAAGTGCACTGATAAGTTATCTTAATGTTGGAACATTTCTAGACTGCCAAGCATTTGTGTGGTGTATGCTCATGCATGGTGCATGCTCTTAGAATTGCTGACAAGACTGAAAACATTTAAAACTCGCAAACTAAACGGGAGAGATACTCAGTGGGAAAAGCATGAGGACTTGAGTCCAATCCCCAGTCTCCATGTAAAACTGCAAGTGTGGCTGCACGCGCCTGTCATTCCAGCACTGGTGAGGCAGAGAGCAGAGGATAGCAGGCTAGCCAGTCTAACCTAATTGGTGAGCTTCAGACAAATAAGAGATCCCGTTTGGTGGTTAGAATCAGATGTGCTTCATAATCTCATACATTCTGAATGTGTGGTCCCCAGCTGATGGCAAATTTTGAGGTGGAGTCTTGATGGAGGAGGTGTGTTTTGTGGGGACAGGCTTCGGGGTGTTAGAGCCAGCTCCCCCTTGCTAGAGTTAAGCTCACTCTCCTGCTGCTGTTTTCCACCTGCTGTGGCAGAGGTGATGTCCAGCCTCTGCTCATGCCATGCTGTCCCCTGACATCATGGAGCTTCCTCACAAGACTGTAAGCCCAAATAAAAAACTTTCCTCCAATCAGCTGCTTTTGGTCAGCTGCTTTATCCCAGCAACAAGAAGGAAACTACAACACCCTGTTTCAAAAAGAGGCACATGGCATTCCTGACATAGCACCCTTTGAACCCAAAGGCATGTACACACACATGCATGTGAACACACATACACCACACATAAACACATAGACAAAAAACCTTTCAGGTATGATCTTCATTTCATAATTTATGAAACAGGACCACAATTAAATAGCAAAGAGAAGAAAGAAAATTTGAATCCAGATGGACTGATTTCACAGCCAGGCATAAACAATAAGCATATAGACCTGGTTAGTTTCAGTTCTGTCTCAACTGCAGATAAACTGCTCATGTCCAAGGTTCTTTATTTGCAAATTTGGGATGTTCCCACAATGCTCCTGTGAACTCCATTCTTGTAAACGAATTGCCTACCTAACTTAAAATTGTGTTTGCCTTGCATGCGTGTGTGTGTGTGTGTGTGTGTGTGTGTGTGTGTGTGTGTGTGTGTGTATGTATGTTTGTGTTCATGTGCTAGGGCCTCTTGCCCCTGCAAATGAACTCTAGGTACATGTACCACTTTTTGCATCTGGTTTTACATGAGTACTGGAGAACTGAACCCAGACTGGCAGGCTTTGCAAGCAAGTGCCTTTAACAGGGGAGCCATCTCCTTAGCCCCTGACTTAAAAAATATTTTAATGGACAATTTTTATACATGTATATAATGTGTTTTGATCATAATTCCCTCCTCTAATCTTCTCTTGCCCCCCTTCTTCCATCTCCCCTCCACTGAACCCCTTCTTTCTAATTAGTCTCTCTTCTACTTTGATGTTTTTGCTTGTTTGTTGTTTGTTTTTGCCTTCCTCCACCATCTCTGACTGAAAGTTGATTGCCCAATATTGTGCAGGTCTTGTACAGGTAATGGCAGCGATTATGAGATCATGAATGCAAGGGCCGCTTCATGCTTGAGGATAGAATTCCAAAGCACTCCTCCCTATCCTCTGCTCTAACATTCTTCCTGGCAGCTGTTCCACATTGTTCTCTGAGCCTTGGGGGGGGGGTGTCTTATTTAGCACTGAGCACCCAACCGTCCACTTATTTTCAGCACTTTGATGAGTTTTGAGTATCCTTAGCAGTCATGGCCAGCTGCAAAAGGAAAGGTTTCTGACCAAAGGTGAGAGCAGCACTAACCTATGGGCATAAACATAAATATTTAGAGGGCAATTTGATTGGCATAACATATCCATTTAGTCAAACAATAGTAGTAGCTTCCCTGCTAGGGCCTATGATCTTCCCAGCCATGGGCTTTTGATGAAGTTTTCAGTACAAGGTGTGAGTTCTCTCCCATGGAACAAGCCTCAAATCCAATCAAAGAGCAGTTGGTCACTCCTACAACAGTTGTGTCACTATTGTGCCAGTGGGCACAACTTGCCTGGCTGGCTGGCTCTGTGTCTCTTGTGGTTCTGCTGGGTGAGACTATTGATGACTTTTCTCCCCCTGAAGGCTCTACTGACTTTTTGTCAAGAACTAGAAAGGAGTTTAAACATGTTAACTCCCTGAGTTTGGAAGCTGGCAGGCTTCAGTTTCATGGATACTGGTGGACAATACAAGATGAGAGTCACTTAGATTAGAGTCACAGCAGGGAGTAGGAGCTTTGCCACCCACATGGCTTTTCCTTATCCCCAAGTAAGATCAAAGCCCAGGAGGAAGGTCAGATGTAGTGGATTTGCCTCACAGCTGAGCAGTGATAAGCCCAGGAAATGTGAGTCTTTTTCAATAGACAGTAACCTGCTAGATATTTCTCCAGACGGTGACATGGTCTTTATCATAATGTATGGTAAACAAACTGCCCTCTTCTTGCCAGAGATAGATACCTACTCTGTGATGGTTTGGATCACAAAACACACATTCCCTAAAGACCCATATGTCAAAGACTTGGTCCTGGGATTAATGCTCTTGAGACACGGTGGGAACTTTAAGAGGTAGGCCCTAGTGGGAAGTCTTTAGGTTACAGCAATAGAAAGATAACTATCATACTCTCTATACTCCAATGGTATTCACAATGCAAACATAATTGGAAAGATAGTCTGGAACAAAGGCTCAGAAGATGTGTAGAAATAGACCTGTGGAGAACTGTCTTCAAATATTATCCTCTCCTTGTTCCTATGCTCCTAAGGCTTCTGGTACACTTTTGCATAAGTGAGCCACTCTGACAGCCACTCTGAACAGTTTGGCCAATAAAGGCAGGGACTGATTCTTCTTTTTTTTTTTTTTTCTGACACAGCATTTACTTTCCCCTCTCCCTGTGATAGAGTCACAAAGATCAAATCTAAAGCCTTGTGCATGCTAGGCAAACGCTGTACCACAGAGCCACATGTCCAGCCCCTAGAACTGCTCTTCACAAGATCCAGTTAACAGAATGAGGCCAATCTGCAGCATTGACTGGATCCAAGCAAATGAGTCCCATCTTTTTTTTTTTTTTTTTTTTGTCATTGTCATTAAGGTTGTGCACTGGCCTTTCCAATGGCAGGACGCCTTTATCCAAGTGATCTCACATTCTCTGATTTGTCCCACAGGAAGAAATCTGGAACAATTCTGTCACCATTAAAACCCAAGCCAATGGGTCTTAAAAACTTCCTGACTACCTCCAAATGATAGAGATTACTTTATTAAATCATAGAGAAATTTGGTACCACTTTTCTAAGTGAATGACTCCTATCATAAAGAAAATTACCTGTAAAATGTGCATAAATAACGAGCCTTCTACTAACCGCTCTCTGGACTTGAAGCCTGCTGCATGACAGGGAGTTCCTGCCTGGTACTGAAAACATAATCAAAAGCCTATGGCTGAGGAAGTCATAAGCCCTAGAAGGAAAGCTACTACTGCTGTCTGGCTAATGGATATATTATGCTCACCAAACTGTCCTCTAGATACTTATGTTTATACTTATGTTATATATTATAGTAATGCTACTCTCACTTTTGGTTAGAGAAGCTTCCCTTTTCAGATGGTAGTGACCACTGGGGTGACTCAAAACTCACCAAAGTGCTGAGAGGTAACAGTGCAGTGTTCAGCATCTAAGTGAAACATCTCTATTACACCCTCCAAGGCTCAGGGACCATTGAGGAAGAGATGGTGAAAAGAATTTAAGAGCCAAAGGAAGGGAAGGAGTGCTTTCAATACTGTCTTCCAGACACAAAGTGGCCTTGATATTTATGATCTCACGGTGGCTGATGCTACCTACACAAGTCCTGAAAAAGAGGATGGGAAAAAAATTGTGACATTAAAATAGAAGAGACTAGTTGTAAAGAAGTAGGGTTTCAGTGGAAGGAAATTTAGAAAATGAAAAAAGGAAGGCAAGGGGATTATGATCATGATATTTGTATTTATTGAAATTGACAAAAAGTTTAAATAAATAATGAGCCTTCTGGAAAGTTCTTGTGGTGGTTTGAATCAGGTGTCCCTCATAAACTTAGGTGTTCTGAATGCTATGGGTTCCCCAGCTGATGGCAATTGGAAATGAAAGCCTCCTGGAAGTAGTGTATTGTTGGGAGCGGGCTTATGAGTATTGTAGCCAGTTTCCCCTTGCCAGTGTTGGGCATATTCTCCTATTCCTGTTGTCCACCTTATGTTGGTCAGATAGTGATGTCCACCCTCTGCTCGTGTCATCATTTTCCCCTGCCATCTTGGAGCTTCCCCTCAAGTCTGTAAGCCAAAATAAACCCCCTTTTTCCCAAAAGCTGCTCTTGGTCAGATGATTTCTTCCAGCAATGTGAACCTGACTGCAACAGTTCTCCTGAGTCTCTAGAATAGCTTCTTTTTAGGAAGATCTTTGCCTTCACTACAGGGCTATGTGATGGCCTGATGGTGTGTGTAGGTGAGACAGTACCCTGTTTCCAAGGTTACAAATGGATTGAGTGTTTTCATACAGAGGAGGGGTCATCATGAAAGTCTACCAGGGCAGAAATACTCACAGTCCTGAGGCATATGACTAGGGCCAGTCAGGACTGTCTTTGTGATTCTGGGTATGGACAATGAAAATCCACTGTGGCTAATATTGATGTTTTCCATAATAATCAGGATGTTTATGGAGCACAGCCATAGAAGAATTACTTGAAATGAATCCAGACCTACATACCCCAATCCCACAAAGTGTATCCTTTCATGGTTCTGCCTCTCAATTGTACTGTTTGACACCATCTATACTTGAAATCTCAATACAAACCTTCCCCTTGCCTGAGGATCTAACCGCCTCACCATGAAAGGTCTAAGTGGTTAATTCAAGACAGTATGGAATAGTTGCAGTGTGCTCAGTGCTATTTGATGCTAGGCACAGTGGTGCTGAAGCAGGTCTTGCTCTCACAGAGCCCAACAGCAGTTGGCTCATTCCTCTGATTTTTTTTGGGGGGGTGGGGATTGAGACAGGTTCAATACGTAGCTTAGGCTGGCCTCAAATTCACTATGTAGCCCAGGCTGGCCTTGAACTTGAGATCCTCCTACCTTAACCTCCAGAGTGCTGGGATTACAGGTGAGCACCACCATAACTAGCCTTCATTTTTAAAATATTTATTTATTTGTATGTGTGCCTATGGGCATTCCAGGTTCTCTTGCCACCACAGACAGAATGGCAGACACTTGTGCCACATTTTTCACCCAGCTTTACATGAGTGTCACCTTTGACTACTGAGACATCTCCCCAGCAATCCCCTACCCCAGCCTGATTTTTATAAGGAGAAAGAGAGAAAATAGGTGTGCCAGGGCCTCCTGCCACTGCAAATGGCATGTGCCACTTTGTGCATCTGGTTTACTTGGGTACTGGGAAATTGAACCCAGGTCATTAGGCTTTGCAGGCAAGCCCCTTAACTGCTGAGCCATCTCTCCAACCAGTCTGATTTTTATATTTACTTTTTCTTCTATTTATTGGGATACTCTGTTTTCTAAATTTTCTTTCCACATATGCATGTATTATGCAATTAAAGAGACAATAGTTTTAAAATAATTATTAATAGACTTCTGATGAATGCTGTTTTGAATTTTGGTTTTATGTTGGTAGTCCCTCAGGTGACCCCCTTGGAGGTGGTTCTGAAAACTCCCTTAGTGAACTGTAAAATAGAAGTTATAGGAAGGAGGGCATTATTTTAGATTAAGCTCCTGCCCTGTGTACTAATGGACCATACTAAAAGTTAGAATGGAGTTACTCATGCTGAAGTTTCCTATTACCAAACTAAAAGTAAGCCATGTATCTGACCTGAGAAACCAGGATTAGAAACACAGTAACCATATTTCCCAAACAGAACAGTTACAACTGGCAAAATAATGAAGTTCTCTTTGCCTTAACCCTTACATGAGAAAGGTACCCTGAAGTAACCTGCAGTTAACCAATTGTTTATTTTTCTATTTCTCTGTCTTCCTACCTCTGCCTTACAAGGAAAGGAACTTTAGAGTGACCAGTTCATGTGCGTGTATGTGTGTGTGCATGCCCACAGGAACACATATGTACATGTGTATGTGTGGAGGACAGAGGACAACCTGGGCTATCATTCTTCATGCACTGTGCAGATTTTTTGAGATAGACTCTCATTGGCCTTGAGCTTCCCAGCCCCAGACCACTTTCTGTCTCTGCCTTTTCGGGTTTTCTGTTTATGCCCTATTTTTTGGGTTCTCTGTTGTTGTTCCTTGTTTTTAATCTATGGAGCCAATTTTCCCTGCTCAGGTTATTGGACTATATATACATATACTATATATATATCACAGAGAGAGACAGAGAGAGAGAGAGGGAGAGGAAGACAGATAAAGATGGGTATGCCAGCAGCCTCTCAGCTGCTGCTAACGAAATCCAGATGTGTGCGTCCCCTTGTGGTCAAGTGCGGCATTGTGTCACTTTGCATCTGGCTAAACGTGGGACCTGGAGATTGGAACCACTGGAGATTGGAACCAGTGTTCTTAGGCTTAGGAGGCAGGTGCCTTAACCACTAAGCCATCTCTCCAGCCTGGAACATTTATATTTTATAGAATGAAGAGTTTCCTGATTCTAGCATAACAAACAAAGCCATCTAAGATTTATAAACTAAATTATAATTTTATCCTTTGATTAAACCCTCTGTTATGTTTTGAATATGAAATGTCTTCCACAGGCTCATGTATTGAATGCTTAGCACAGTTTGGAAAGGTATGGGACCTTTGGGACTGTGGCCTTGCTGGCAGAAGTGCTTGGCTGTTGGTAGGTCTTAACATTAGCATTTAGTTATGATCCCAGCTTGAGCTCTCTGCTTTCTGGTCCACTAAAATGTGAAGTGTTGCCACCTTGCATGCTTGTGGCTATAGAGAGAGCCACACCCTGGTTGTCATGCCTTCCCTTCCACAATGGGTCATAGCCTCTAAAACTGTGAGTCAAAATCAAGTACTTCTCCCCTACATTGCTTCTGTTAGATATTTTATCTTAGCAACAAGGAAGACTAACATAGCCACATCAGGAACATTTATGAAGACATGATAAAATGGGGTAGCAAAAGATACATTAAAAAAAAAAAGAATTAGAGGCCTGGGGAAATAGCTCAGTCACTAAAGTGCTAGCCTTGCAAGTAAGAGGGCATGAATTTGATCCCAGCACCCACATAAATGTGGGGCATGGTGACATATTGTATATACCTGTAATCTCAGTGCTGGGGAGGCTAAGACAGGTGGGCCCCTGGGTCACATTGACCAGGCATCCTAGCCTAATTGATGAGATCCAGGCCCAGAAGAGACCCTGATTCAAGAAGAGGTGGACTGTGTACCTGACAAAACACCCAAGGTTGTCTTGTGGCCTCCACACACAAGTTCATATATGTGCACCCGCATACACATGTACACCCCTACCCCACATGCATGCATACCATACAGCTTGCACAGTCAAAAAAAAGAAAGAGGGCTAGAGAGATGGCTCAATGGTTAAGGCACTTGCCTGCAAAGCCTAACAACCCAGGTTCAATTCCCTAGTACCCACCATAAAGCCAGATGCACAAGGTGGCACATGCATATGGAGTTTGTTTGCAGTGGCTAGAGGCCCTGGCATGACCATTCTCCTCTCCATCCCCATCTCTCTATGCTTGCAAATAAATAAATAATTTTTTAAAGAAAGGAAAAAAATAAAAGGAACACAGTGCTTCCATTAACTATTAACAAATAGCACACCAGGCTTTCAAACACATGTGGCTAATTAATGGAACCTGTCATCTCTCAGGGGCTTTCAAATAAAGAGCAAATTCCTCTATTAGTGACTCTGCTTCACAGGCTATATACTGCATGGTTATATATTCCTACAGTGGTTAAGTATTTGCATAATTAAGAAAATTGTGAGCCAGGCATGGTAAGGCATTCCTTTAATCCCAGCACTCCAGAAGCAGAGGTAGGAGGATCACCATGTGTCTGAGGCTACCCTGAGACTAGTGAATTCCAGGTCAACCAGGGCTAGAATGAGACCCTGCCTTGAAAAAACAAAAAAAAAAAAAAAAAAAAAAAAGCAAGAAAGAAAAAAGAAAATTGCACTGAGAACTTACATTTCCATGATACAATCAAGGTTATTGTTGCTACTTACATGTTGTGGGTTCCTGATTTAGGAAGCAGCTAACTCTATACTAGTGTCAAGGTAAGGGAATTAAAATGTAACTGGCAATTTATTTATACTTTTGTAAGTAACCTGAGTTGTGATTAATAAGCCACCTGGGGTCTGGGAACCACTCTTCTATTGTATAATAGAGACACTACAAGGTGGGTAACAGACCTTTAAAGACACTGGTGATTTGTGTGCTGAATTACATCTTGACTTAAGCATTAACTTGCAATTTGTGGTTGGTGATAAGATTTCTGGTATTTACTTTCTCCTTGGCAAATTCACAAGATGAAAAGGAACTACAATGGGTCCATTGTTTTCCCATTTGTTTTTATATTTATAGAACTATGAAACTCAAGTTTTCTTTATGAGACAGATAGGAAAGATAAGTCAAATAAACTTGGGACAAAGATTAAGTGATTTACATTTCTAAAAGAGGACATGAAATGAGAATTGCCAGTTTGAAGAAAGATTGTTTGTATAACCAACACATTGTCTAGGCTGGAGATTAATAAGTGCTGTTCTTAGGATCAAAAATGCGATAAATTCAATGACTGGTAAAAGACATTATATCTTTCCTTCCCTTTGTTCCACAGCTGTTTTCAACACAGGCATTATGCAGAAAGTCTGCTAACAGAACTGGGGTGTTTGATTGCTTCTTCACTCCAAATTGTTCCAAATGATATGCACCTGGAATCTTCTTGTCCCCCACAAATGATGGAACCACTTAGGACTTGTTCTTTTCCCACATTCCTCCACTCTTCTCACACCTTAGCCATTGCAGATAATGACACTCACTTTCAGCAACCAGAAACTCCCAGCAGATTACCAGTTAGCCAGTGAATGGGAAAAGGAGAAATGTCTTGCCTTTCCTTTTACCACTCAAGGCAAGACCAACCTGAGGAGCCTTGGGAAGAAAGAATGGGCATGCGGAAGTGTGTCAGTTACTTACCTCATGGCTGTGACAGAATGCCTTACCATAACAAAAAAACAATTTAAGAAAGGAAGGATTTATTTTAAATTAAAGTTTGAGGGGATACAGTCTATCATGACAGGAAGACATGGTGGCAGGGATGGCTCACAGCTATGGCAGCAGACACATGAGGCTGCTTGTTCACATCATGGTAAATCAGGTAGTAGAGGTGGGACAGGAAGCATACACCTCAAGGCCTGCCCTCACCACAAAGGTCCACATATTTCAGCTGAGTACCATATCCTAAAGAGTCTACAAACTCCCAGAACAGTGGTACCAGCTAGAGATTAAGTTCTCAAATACCAGAACCTGGGCTAGAGAGATTGCTTAGTGGTTCAGGCACTTACCTGTGAAGCCTTAGGACCCAGGTGTAATTCCTCAATACTCACGTAAGCTAAATATACAGGGTGGCATATGTGTCTGGAGTTCCTTTGCAGTAGCTGGAGGCCCTGGTGTTCCCATTCT
The DNA here is from genome assembly GCA_036365145.1 of Orientallactaga sibirica. Classification (NCBI taxonomy): domain Eukaryota; kingdom Metazoa; phylum Chordata; class Mammalia; order Rodentia; family Dipodidae; genus Orientallactaga; species Orientallactaga sibirica. The sequence continues at coordinate 13,356,305 of JAEOAD010000036.1, forward strand.
CTCCCCCCCTCAAATAAGTAAGTAAATAAATATTTTTTTGAAAAAAAAAAAGATACTAACCTGTGGTGAACAAATAAAGGAGAAGGTACAGGATTTAGCTTTGCTGGAGCAGAGGCTGTATGTCTATTTCTCTCGTATGTCATCATGATAAATCCAGTGTCTAGAATGGAATAGTGTGAGCACCTAACTAATGAGCACAGATCCCTGTGCTGCTGTGAGCACTCAGGGCATGTGTGTACAATGTTGCTGAAGTGGGAAGGCAAGGGACATTGTCCACCAAAGCCCAAGGGACATAGCTTCTCTGACTTCCTCCCTCTGTGCCACAGCACAGCTGTTGAACCTAATGCTTTGAAGGTTCTTTGCACTGGATTAAAGACAGAGACCCAAGTTAAGCAGGGCCAGTATTACATCAGCTGCCTTGTGCTATAAGACATGTGGTCTAACCAATGACTAGGTGTTTGCTTAACCTAAGAGGCCAGCTTCTTAGATCTCCCATGCCATTTTTTTGGTTTACAATCATATTGAATTTCTCAAAATTCCAGGGAAAAAAATCTCATCAGAAAAATATGCTATCTATTTTATTTATTGGAAAGTTGAAGCGTAGGAGAGATGGCTTAGCAGATAAGTATGAGGACCTGAATTAAGATCCTCAGCACCTACATAAAAGCCAGGAATAGTGACATGAACCTGTGATCCCAGTGCTGGGGAGACAGAGACAGGAGGATTCCCAGGATTTGGAAGTATTTTAGCTGAATTGGTGAGCTCCAGATTCAATGAGAGACCCTGTCTCAAAAAATAAGATAGGGGGCTGGAGAGATGGCTCTCCATGGAGCCATCTCCTCAGGTCCACATTCCCCTTCCTGTTCAGTCCAGGACCCTAGCCCCTGGAATGGTGCCACCCATGGTTAGAGTGATTCTTCCCGCCTCAACTAACCTAAAGTAGAAACTCCCTCACAGTCATGCTCAGAGACGTTAACATGGCGGTTCTAAATATAATTAAGTTGGCAAGTAAAATTAACCATCATGGGCTGGAAAGATGGCTTAGATGGCTAAGGTGCCTGCCTGCTGAGCCTAAGAACGCCGTTTCCAATCTCCAGGTCCCACATGTAGCCAGACACAAAGTGATGAAAGGGCACAATGCCGCACTTGCCCACAAGGGGGCTGTAGCAGACAGCTTCAGGTTTGCTGAGTTGAACTTCCAGACCAGGCACAGCTATGCAGGAAGGGATATTATTTATTGAAGCTTACAGATCCAGGGGAAGTTCCATAATGGCAGAAGAAGCAGCCTGCTCTTCACAGGGCCAAGCAGAGAGAGAAAAACCAACCAGGCACACAGCACACAGAGCAAAGCTACAGCCAAAAGGGCACACAGCACACTGTAGGAACTCCCGCTAGGCACACTTTGCATATCTTTACAATGGAATCTCAAACCCACCATCACACCTTAAGACCGGCCCCCAGTGACATTGCCTCTAGCAAGGTGGCTGCAGATGCAAACTATAAACTAATAAAACACTGAATATATTGGGGGCCATATATTCAAACTACCACAGGGGCACACGCATCTGGAGTTCATTCACAGTGGCTGAGAGGCTGCTGGCACGCCCATTCTTTGTCTCCCTCGCCCTCTCTCTATCTCTTTCTGTCTCTCTCTCAAAAAAAAGAAACAAAATAACAAATAAACCGTCATACTTTCTTTCCAGAAAAACAAAAATAAAACAAACAAGAAGAACAAAAATCCCTGGCCACTTGCTAGAAATCTAGTTGCTTCTCTTCCCTAAAATCCTTCATTGATATGCTTTGGCCACACTGGTTCTGCTCCACAGTACCCTGCTTTTGTTTTTAGCAACTAGGGCTTTGCTTTGCAGCAAAAACTCCTGGAGCTCCACCAATCACAATGGTGTGCGAGTAGCTGTAGATGGGTTTTCTCAAATACCTGAGGTAGTAAGCCACCTGATTGTGAGACACACACCACTTCCAGAAGCCTTGAGGAGTCTCTTTCAAATGACCACATTCAATCTGGACAGTCACTCCTCCCCAGTCACCGTGCAGCCTGGGGAGTCTACTGCTAGGTTGCATCATCAGGTTTAAGACTCCTTCTCCAGCTCTTACTGGTGTATAAGGCCTCTTATTCCATACACTAGCTTCATCTCTAAAATCTAATCAGTTCAGGCTCTGGGGTAATTCTATGCATGAGACAAGGTTCAAAGGGACAGATGTTGAAGCATCACCAAAATACAGCCATACAGAAAACACTTTCCAGATGTGGTCAGTGAGGATGGGAGCAAATGACAGTGGTTATCATCCTAGGGCACATGGAGAACCTGCAAGTTGCAAGCATACAAATCCTCTCCCCCCATTAAAACAAGTAACAGGCTAGAGGGATGACTTGGTGGGTAAGGCGCTTGCCTGCAAAGCCTAAAGACCCACGTTCCACTCCCCAGAACTCACATAAGACAGATGCACACAAGGTCACTCATGCACACAAGGTCACGCGTGTGCACAAAGTGGCGTGTGACTCTGGAGATCGATTGCAGTGGCTAGAGACCCTGTCCTGCCAATTCTCACTCCCTCTCTCTCTTTCTTTCTCTCGTAAAAAAAAAAAAAAAGAAGAAGAACAAGCCAGGCATGGTGGTGCATGCCTTTAATTTCAGCACTTGGGAGGCAGAGGTAGGAGGATAGCCGTGAGTTCAAGACCATCCTGAGACTACATAGTGAATTCCAGGTCAGCCTAGGCTAGAGTGAGACCTTACCACGAAAAGCAAAAAAAAAAAGAACAAACAAACCCCTGCTACACCTTACCCCTCACCTCCTTACCCCTAAGCCAATGCAAAAAAAAGAAAAAGTAGCTAACGGGGAATGTATTGACAGAAACGAGTGCAGCAGACGTCACTGCTCATACACATTGGAGGCAAGGTAAGCCATTAAGAGCAGCCTTAATATTTTATTTTTCTTTCTTTTTTAAAAAGTTTTTATTTTTATTTATTTATTTATTACAGATAGAGAAAGGTGGAGGGAGAGAGAGAATGGGTGTGCCAGGGCCTCCAGCCACTGCAAACGAACTCCAGACGCATTTGCCACCATGTGCATCTGGCTTACGGTACCTGGAGAATCGAACCAGGGTCCTTAGACTTTGTAGGCATGTGCCTTAACCCCTAAGCCATCTCTCTAGCCCTTCTTTCTCTTTTTTAAGGGAGAATTTGCATTTGAAGTTTTTTAGGTGTCCAGGCATTAAAATCTATATAATTCATATACAGGAATATCACACCATGTAACAACAGCTGACAGGAGAATTAAGGAAAGATATTGCAATCAAAACAGCTGCTAAAATAACAGGAAAGGAACCATCAAAAAAGGAGCCAGATGCACACACAAAAAAGTAGCTCATGCATCTGGAGTTACTTTGCAGTGGCTAGAGACCCTGGCTCACTCACTCTCACTAGCTCTCTCTCTCTCTCTCCCCACCTTGCTAATAAATAAATAAAATATTTTTTAAAAAGAAAGGAGCCACATAGAATGTGCACTGCTGAAAGGCAGACAGAAAGCTAGAAGAGAACTTCTCAGAAAGGGATAAAAGGATAAACCCATATAGGCCATAAAACATTAAGAACAGGTCCATACCTTTTCACACGGTCCATACTGATCCTGGTGTCAGTGGTGACAATGTTGGATTGTGGCATAAGCTGAGACCACGTTCAGCAGCACCTGTGTTTGCAAACACAGACTGAAACCGGCCTGCTAGTGGTTCTCACACTTTGAGGAGCCCATGGAAATTGCCACACCTGCTCAGCATCAAAGATGCCTGGCTGTTATTTGGGACTTCACTTGAATGCCACATCCAAGTAAAAGTCCCCAAGAAACTCATTTCAAGTTTAAATCACATTAAATCACTCCAACCACCAATTCTGCTGCCTATAGCTTTCTGCTGGTTTGGGCTGGTGTCCAACCATAGCACCTGAGCTTTCACTGTTTCATCTCCTGGGAAATGCTTGATTTGCATTCAGAGATTAACAAAAACAGCTGGCAGGATGCTATGGTAAAAAGCACAGGAAAAGTGTAGCAATATCATTAGGAGTAATCCTCTCTTGGGCTGGATATATGGCCCAGTGGTTAAGGCTCTTGCCTAGAAGCCTAAGACCCAGATTTGATTCCCCAGTACCCATGTAAGCTAGATGACATAGATAGATGACAAGCAAATGGATGGGACATGTATTAGTCAGGAGTCTCCAGAGAAATAGAGCCAATAGAATTAACATGTATGATAAAGGAGCTTTGGTGGGTTAGTTTACAGGATACAGGCTGGGAAGTCCAACAATACCTGTCTGAAGCCTCAAGAGTCTGAGAACTTGACAGATGATCAGTCTACAAGGCTGGGTGCCTCAGCAGTCCTAATCCAGCACTGAAGGACTGGATTCTTCAGTCCACATGGGAAGGCTAATGAACCTGGAGTCCAGAGTCCACAAAGGAAGGCAGAAACAGGGTAGGTGCATGCACCAGCAAGTAGGACGGGCAATCAAGAGAAAGGCCCCGTGTTTTCTCAGAGCTGCTTTCTATATGCTCCACCACCAGAAGGGCTGCCCACTCTGGGGGAAGGTTTCCAGTCCTCCATCAATACTTTGTGGAAACACTCTCACAGAACCACCCAAGAGGTGTGTCTCTTACTTGATTTCTAATCTGATCAAGTTGATGATAGAAGTTAACCATTGCAGGAGGGCTTATGAGTAGACAGAACTTTAAGATTGAAATTACATATACACTAACTCACCAAACTTCCTACTGTCATTGTTTCTTATAACCACTGGCTAGTACATGCATCTGGAGTTGTTGTTTTTTACAGCTACTGCAGACCCCAGTGCTCCCTTTCTCTCTCTCTCTCTCTCTCTCTCTCTCTCTCTCCCTTTCTCTCTCTTAAATAAACAAATAAATATTTAAGAGTAATCCCTTCTGGAGTTGCCCTACCAGCTAGTGAGTTGCCCAGTAGTTCCAATGTCACCCAGTCCTCAGCATGAATGCACACACTGCCAGTATGAGGGGCACTCCCAGATGACACCATTGGTTTAAAAGGTTGTCTTGACTCCAAGCCAGGCGTGGTGGTGCACGCTTTTAATCCCAGCACTTGGGAGGCAGAGGTAGGAGGATCACTGAGAGTTCAATGCCACCCTGAGATTACATAGTTAATTCCAGGTCAGCCTGGACCAGAGTGAGACCCTACCTTGCAAAACCAAAATAAATAACAAAATAAAAAAAGGTTGTCTTTACTCCAATATATGATTTTGAAGCCTTTGTCAAAATGTAGGTGGCTGTGTGGGTTCATTTCTGGCTCCTCTGTTCTATTCCACACTACATGTCTATTTTTGTGTCAGTACCATGCTGTTTTTGTTTCTATGGTTCTGTAATATAATCTGAGATCATGTATCATAATGCCTCTAACATTGTTCTCTCTACTAAGGATTGTTTTGGCTCTTCAGGGTCTTTGGTGCTTCCATATGAATTTTAAGACTGGTTTTTCTGGTTCTGGGAAGAGTGCATTTTAAAGGGGATTGCATTAAATTGGTACATTGTTATCAGTACTATAGCTATTTTCTCAAAATTCACATAGAATAATAAAACAAAATCCATATCTTTCACTGTGCAAAAAACAATTCAAGGGCTGGAGAGATAGTTTAGCGGTTAAGGCGCCTGCCTCCTAAGCCTAAGAACGCTGGTTCCAGCGGTTCCAATTTCCAGGTCCCACATTTAGCCAGATGCAAAAGTGACGCAAGGGCACAATGCCACACTTGCCCACAAGGGGGCGCACATATCTGGATTTCGTTCACAGCAGCTGAGAGACTGCAGGCGTGCCCATTCTCTGTCTCCCTCTCCCTGTCTGTCTCTGTCTGTCTCTCTCTAAAAATAAAAAATTAAAAAAAATTAAAAATGGAACAAAGATTTTAATGAAAAACCTGAACTTTTGAAACCACTAGAGGTAAACACAAGGAAAACACTGCAAGATACAGCCATGGGCAAAAATTTTCTGAACAGAACTCCACAAGAAATAATCCCAAAAATTGACAAATGGGGTAACATGAAATTAAAATGCCCCTGCACAGCTAGGGGAACAATCAGCAGAGTGGGAGAAACCACAGAACGGGAGAAAGTCTTTGCCAACTACATATCACACAAGGGATTAACATCCAGGATCTATCAAGAACTGCAAAAATTACACCCCCAAACAGAAAGAATCTAAAAGCCAAAGGAAGGGGAGGACTGATTACAATCCTGTTATCTAGACACAAAGTAACCTTGATATTCTTGACCTCAGAGTGGCTGATGCTACCTACCCAAGACCTGCATAATAGGAGGGGGGGGGAAATGATGGCATCAAAACAGAAGAGAGACTAGTTGGAAAGAAGCAGGGTTTCCATTGAGGGTGATTTGGAGGGGAAAAGGGGAATATTTGGAGGGGATTATGATCATATATTTATGGATGTTGTCAATAAAAAGTTTCAAAAAAAAAACCCCAATTTATCCAGTCAATAAATGGGCCAATGAACTGAACAGACAGTTCTTAAAAGAAGAAAAACAAATGGCCAATAACTACTTTTAAAAGTGTTCAACATCCCTAGCCACCAGGGAAATGCAAATTAAAACTGCTTTGATTTTGTATCTTGCCCCAGTCAGAATAACCACTGTGAAGAGACAAAGGACAACAAAGGCTTCGAGGAAAGAGGAACACTTCTTCATTGGTGGTGGGAATGGAAATGGTGCAGCCACCATGGAAATTAATATGGAGGTTTCTCAAAAAACTGAAATTAGGGCTAGAGAGATGGCTTAGTGGTAAAGGTGCTTGCCTACAAAGCCAAAGCACCCAGGTTAGATTCCCCAGGACCCATGTAAGCCAGATGCACAAGGGGGCTCATGTGTCTGGAGTTTGTTTGTAGTGGCTGGATGCCCTGGCATGCCCATTCTCTTTCTCGCTCCTTCTCTCTGCCTCTTTTGCTCTCTCAAATAAATAAAATAAAATTTAAAAAAATAAATTACAGGGATGGGATACCTTCCAGTGAGTTGTTGGCCAGGGAGGTCACAGATACCCCCAAAACATTATAGGCCATTGCTGAGGCTCTTGGCTTCCCACCAGGAATAGATGGTAAGACCCTATTGCTGAAGACTCCACATGCTTGGGCTGCAAGGTCACTGAGAAATCATGCTGGAGCTGAGCTGAAAGGCCTCCTCCATGTAGACCAGCTGACAGAAAGCTGGAAAAACTATATTGAATGCAGTTCAATGGGAGAGAGAAAACACCAGTGAAGATACTCAGCAGTGGACACAAAACTTTAAATTTGGCCAGCCAGGCCAAATGAGCCAATGGGTGCAATAGTGCCATGTCTGTTATGGGGGAAATCAACCACTTCCTAATTGGACTGGAGGTCCACTCCATGGGAGGGAATACATCCCTGATTCTGAAAACCTACAACAGGGGTAGTCATGAGCCCTAGGGGTGTAACATCTGCTGGTGTCTGGCTAAATGTATATACTATGCTCACCAAATTGCCCAGTAAGCACTTCTCTTAATATCCATACCCATATATTAACACTACTCTCACTTTTGGTTAGAGAAGCTTCACTTTTCAGATGGTGGTGACCTTGGGATGACTCAGAAGGCACCATGGTGCTGAGAAGAAGGGACAGAGGAGTGCTCAGCACTGAAACATCTCTAACTCACCTTCCAAGACTCAGGGTCCATTGCGGAAGAGGTGGTGGAAAGAATTTAAGAACCAAAGGAAGGGTAGGACTCCTTACAATGTGCTCCTCCAGACACAAAATGGCCTGGATATCCATGACCTCAGAGTGCCTGAAACTACCTACACAAGACCATCATCAAAATTAAAAGAGAAGCCGGGTGTGGTGGCATTCACCTTTAATCCCAGCACTCAGGAGGCAGAGGTAGGAGGATTGTCATGAGTTTGAGGCCACCCTGAGACTACATAGCTAATTCCAGGTCAGCCTCGACCAGAGTGAGACCCTACCTTGAAAAAAAAAAAAAAAAAAAAAAAAAATTAAAAGAGAAGGGCTGGAGAGATGGCTTAGCAGTTAAGGTGTATGCCTGCGAAGCCTAAGGACCCCGGTTCAATTATTCAGGTCACACATAAGCCAGATGCACATGGTGGTGCATGTGTTTGGAGTTGGTTTGCAGTGGCTACAGGCCCTGGCATGCCCATTCTCACTCTCTCTCTCTCCTGTCTCTGTCTCTCTCTCTCTCTTCCTGTCTGTCTCTAATAAATAAAATAAAATAAAATAAAATAAAATAAAATAAATCTTTTAAAAAATTAAAGAGACTGATTGAGAGGGGGAGGGGATATGATGGAGAGTGGAGTTTCAAAGAGGAAAGTGGGGAATGGGGGAAGCACCATGGGATATTGTCTACAATTAAGGAAGTTGTCAATAAAAAATAAAAAAAATAAGTAAAAGAAAATAAAAAGACTGAAATTGGGGCTGGAGAGATGGCTTAGTGGTTATTAAAGCACTTAGCTGTGAAGCCTAAGGACTCATGTTTGACTCTCCAGGTCCCATGTAAACCAAATGCACAAGGTGATACAAGTTTGCAAGGTCACATGTGCACAAGATGATGCACTCGTCTGGAGTTCCGTTGCAGTGCCTGGAGGTCCTGGCGTGCCAATTCTCTCTCCTTCATAAAAAAAATACAGAAACTGAATATAGAACCCAGCTATACCACTCTCAAGTATATGCCAGAAGGACTACAAGTTATATCCTGGAGATATTTGCACATCTATGTTTACAGCTGCATTATTCACAATAGCCAGTAAATGGAACTTGCTTAAATTTCCATCACAAATAAATGGACAAGAAAGTATCATACATATGCATACTGGAATCTTATTCAGCCATCAAAAAAATTGAAATCATGACATTCACAGGAAAATGGATGCAACTGAAAATGATTTTCAAGCAAAATCAGCCAGACTCAGAAAGAAAAATACCATGTTTTCTTGATATGCAGAACTAGATTTAAAATTATTTACATATGTGTGTGCATATAAATATATGTATGCGTGGCTCGTGAAACTAGAAATTTGATCACAAGAGGGGAGGAAGAGCTCTTAAGGAGAGGAAGTAATAGAATACATGTGATAAGAAAGAAGAAGATGGTAGACTGTAGAGATGGCTCAGTGGTTAAATGTGATGGCCCAGGTTCAATTCCCCAGTACCCATGAAAAGTCAGATGCACAAAGTGGCACATGTGTCTGGAGTTGGTTTATAATGGCAGGAGGCTCTGATGTACCCATACTTTCTCTCTCTTTTTCAAATAAATAAATACTTTTAAAAAGAAAGAATAAGGGAGCTATCTGAGGACACAAATGTATAAAGATGCCAACTGAATCTCATTGCTTATATGCTAACCTACACAAATAATTAAAAGAACAAGTAATGAGGCATATGGAGACCACGGACCAGCCCTTCAATTGTCATAGCATTCTTTACAATAGCCTTATGAAATTCTGACCTTTGTGACTTAGTATTACTTAAACTTCAGAGCTAGAGTGTCCTAGGTCTGCAGAGAAGAACGTGTGACCTTGGGCAAGCTCTTGGCCACTGAATCTGCACACCACTGTGCCTAGGTGCAGGACAAGCCAGAGAACACCTAGCTGAGCTTTTCAGTAGAACACTACCCGGAGACCCTGGCAGACCCAACGGGATATTAGATGAAGATACTGGACTGATGTTGGCATGTCAAACCAGTTGGGTAAAGCCTCTTAGCTACATTGAAGTGCTTGTTAAAGGAGGCAGCATCTTTTTCATCCTTCCGTCTCTCTGCTTTTACCTCGAGCAGGCTCCAGATAATCAGCTTTGTGTGTTGCTTAGCAAAATGACAGGCTCATTATTTCTCTGGGAGCTAGAAACAGTTTCTTTTTCTTTTCTAACTCCCTGGGTTGCCAGGCTTCCAGATCCTAAGGCACCAAGTTTTGCCTTTGTAATCCTGTTTTATAAGGCTGTTATTTTCCCCTTTGAAGACTAACTCTCAGTCATTTAGATACTTAAAAGCCTAGACACGGCAAAGATTTATTCCTGTAATGTACCCTCCCCAAATGCCAAGTAGGTTCAGCAGTGCCTACCCTGGAAACGGTACAAATGACTCATCCACATTAAAGTAGCAGGAAAACCCAGGGAGTTTTTTTCAGGGCAGGGGTTAAAATCAACTTTTTAGCATATGAAATTTTGGGTTTCATTATGATATTTTCATACATACATATCATTGTACCTTTCTCCCCAGTACATTCTCTCTGCCCCTGTTGGTCTTTTCCTCCCCCTAAAAGTCTCTTGCATTATGTGATTTTGTGTCACGTATATATTTATTAAATATATCACCACGTATGTGGAATATAGATTCCACCTATGTGAGGAAATATGGTGGTTATTTTTTTTTTTTCCTTCCCCAACTACCCTCTCTTGCTTCAGCCTCCCTTTCAGCTTCTTCTTCCCTCCTCAGAGTTGCCTTTCTATCTTTATGTCTGAGAGCACACACTGTATGACTTTAAATATGTTATGGCATAGTTGATTTGTTTTTGCTTTTGCTGTGCTGGGATGGTATTTGTTCATGCTAGGCAAGCACTCTCCCACCGACTGTATCCCCAGCTGCCATTATGACATGTCTTATGACCCAGAATACTGTCCATCTTGGCAAATGCTCCATACATTCTTGAGCAGAATGTGTGTGCTTTCTGCTGTTGTTGGTTAAAGTATCCAGGAGCTGTCAATTATATCAAATTGATTGATGGCTATTATTTTTCCATTTTTCACAGTATTCTGGGATAAGAAACTATTTTGTAGTTACTTCAATAATTTAAAAAGTATATCTCCTAGCACTAACATTTTCAGAAGGAATGCCATATATATTTATACATATATGTGAACACACACATGTATATGACATTTTGTCAATACCATGGCGATTCAATTCAACCATGTCCTTTCATATTGCATGCCTGCTAGGCCTGACCATTAGAGGGCACTACAGTCTCTAGCTATGAGTGGGTTAACCTGTAGCTCCTTTCAGTCTTCTTGGTTTTTCACCTCATAGGTTGATATGTTATTGTTCTGTATTCACATTAAGGATTATTACAGTATGTTTGAGAATTAACTGCTTTTATCTATTATTATTATTTAGTTATTGACAAGCAGAGAGAGATAGAAAAGAGAAAGACAGAGAAAGAGGGTGTGGGGAGAGAATGGGCATGCCAAGGCCTCTATGCACTGCAAACGAACTCAAGATGCATGTGCCACTTTATTTATCTGGCTTTATGTGGGTACTGCGGTATTGAACTCAGATAGCTAGGCTTTGTAGGCAAATGTCTTAACTGCTGAACCATCTATCCAGCCCACTTTTTCATTTGTTAATGCCCTTCTTTGTCTTAGGTAACTGTCCTTGCTTTGAAGTCTGCTCCTTTAGAAGTTAATATAGCTTTAAAAAAGAAGAAGAAGTTAATATAGCTACTCCCACTTTCTTTTGATTAAAGCCTGCATAGTTTATCTTTCTTTTACATTTAACACCAATGTCTGTGTATTTAAAGTAGACTTCTGGTAGGCAACATGTATTTGAATCTTGTTTTATGATCCATTGTGATAATCTCTGTCTTTTTATTAAATAATATTTATTTTTATCTTTGTAAAAAATTTTAGAGCTGGGCGTGGTGGCGCATGCCTTTTTTATTTATAGTTCCAGGTTTGAGAGAGTGAGATAGAAAACCAAAAAAAAAAAAAAAAAAAAAATTATTTATTTATTTGAGAGAGACAGAGATAGGCAGAGAGAAAGACAGAGACAGAGAGAGGGAGAATGGGAGGGAGAATGGGCATGCCAGGGCCTATAGCCACTGCAAATGAACTCCAGACACATGTGCCATGTGTATCTGGCTTATGTGGGTCCTGGAGAATTGAACCAAGGCCCTTTGGCTTTGCAGGCAAGTACCTTAACTGCTAAGCCATCTTTCCAGCCCTATTTTTATCTTTTTTATAAGAGGGTTTTTCACATGATCTCAGTCTTTCAATTGGTATAGAGACCATCAATATTTAAAGTGATTGTTGGTCTGACTGGATTTCTATCTAGCACAGTTGTTACTGTTTCTGTTCAATGTCAGTGCTTTTGTTACAGGATTCTTCATGTTTTGTTTCTTTGTTTGTTTGTTCATTTGTTTGTTGTCATCCTACACAGCCCAGGCAGGACTTGAACTTGCTATATAACTCAGGCTGGTCTCTAACTCATGATCCTCTGGCCTTAGTTTCCCCAGTGCTGGGATTACAGGCACATGCCACAATGCCCAGCTCCTACTTCTTCTTTATGCTTCAGCTAAAGTAGTCATTTTGTACATTTCAAATAGTCTTATTTTCTCTTTATAGTAAAATTCATATCTATAATAATCACCGATTCTATCAAAGCAGACTACAGCATTCATAATTGAATTTTCAGATGCGTGTGTCAGGGCAAGAGGTTTCTGTTTTCTGCAGCAAGTCTTTGCACAGATTCAAATGGAAATTTTCTGAGAAAAACCCGTTGTTGCCTGTTCAAAGTCCTAATTCCTTTTCTGTACTAAATGCATAAGAAAGCTTGCAATTGAGAGAGCTTCTATTAAAATATTAAAATATGGTTGGCAGGCATTTCTAAACAGTAAATTTTTGCATGTGTGTAAGCACGTTTGTATGCATATAAGCTCACGTGTATGCAGGTGCACTGCATGTGAGAGTACATGCATGTGCAAGCAAGGTGATGTCCATTGTCTTCCCCAGTCATTCTCCCTCTTATGAAACAAGGTCTCTTACTGAGCCCAGAGCTCACAGATTCGATTAGCCTAGCGAGCCAGCTTGCCTGGGGGTGCCCTTTATCTGCCACGACCATTTGGAATGTGTATGAGTGCTAGGGATCCAAACTCTGATCTTTACTCTTGTGCAATTCTCCCCAGCCCCTAAACTGCAAGCTCCTAATGATACTTTCTGAAAAGTCAATTAATTTCTGTTTACCTAGGATAGGTTAAGTTCCTCAAGTGCACCTTAAACTTCCTCTGCTATATCAGCTCAACTCCACCCTCACACTAAGTAACAGTGCCAAGTGGAACTTGCTGGTAAAATATGTTTCCTCAACTAAAACTGCTGTGTTTCAGATGTTATAGATATTGGTGGGACTGAGGGATGTAGTTGAGTAGTAGAGCACTTGTCTAGCATGTCCATAGCCTTGGGTTCCATTTCTAGCACCACAGAAACATTAAAAAAAAAAAGAAGAAAGAAAGAAAGAAAAAAAAAAGAAAAAAATACACACAAGATGTTGGTAGCAGAGGCATAGCTTGGTGACTGTCTTTATTTCTTATCTCTGGTGCCCCCTGCTGTCCATTTCGTGTACTTCCATCTTCTTTTTTTCTTTTTTTTTTAATTATTTTTTTTGACAACTTTTATACTTACATACAAAAAAACCACCTGATATTTCCCTCCCCTCCCCCCATTCCACTTTAGAACTCTAATCTCCATCATATCCCCTCCCTCTCTCCATTAGTCTCTCTTTTAATTTGATGTCATCATCTTTTTTTCTATTTTTTTGAGGGGGTCTTGCAAATGGTCGAGGCCAATTTCTGTCTGGGCAGTTGCATTGCAAGGTCAATTTCTGTCCCAGCACTCGGGGGCAGTTGCATTGTAAGTTAAGTCAGGTCAGTCTGGACCAGAGTTACCTCACAAAACCAAAAAAAAAAAAAGTCATACCCTTCCTTTGGCTCTTCCATTCTATCCACCCCCTCTTCCGCAATGGTCCCTGAGCCTTGGAGGGTGTGACAGAGGTGTTTCAGTGCTGGGCACTCCTCCATCCCTTCTTCTCAGCACCATCTTCGTTTTTTTAAATTTCCTTTCATTATTTTCTTCCTTCATAATAAGCCCATATCCCCTAGAAAAAACCTGATGATTTCATTTTTCATTACTGATGAATAGAACTCCATTGTGTAAATATACCACATCTTTATTATCCATTCATCTGTGAAGGTGAATCTAGGCTGGTTCCATTTCCTAGCTATTGTGAATACAGCAGCAATAAACATGATTGTGCAAGTATCTCTAAGGTAGTGAGAAAGAACCAAAGATTGGTAGGAGAGGCCAGTAAGCTAGAAAAAGGTTATGAGGGAGGGAGGAGAGGGAAAGACTTAAGGGGATGGTATTGTATGTATTAAAGTGGAAGAACAGATTACAGGCAGGAAAAAGCCTAAGCGAGACCAGGGGAAGAGAATGTGTAGAGAGGGGGGGGTGGTGGAAGGTCAATCAAAATTCAAGATATTCTGAATAAGACTTATGTAAATCTACTTTTTTGAATAATGGTGCATCCAGAAGCTATAGATTGTTACTAGAAAATTCTCAGTGCCAGGGATGGGGTACCTTCCAGTGAGTTGTTGGCCAGGGAGGTTCCTGTGGCCTCCAAAACATTACAGGCTATTGCCAAGGCCCTTGTTTTCCCTTGAGAAACAAGTAGTAAGACCCTATTGCTGAAGATTTCACTTGACTGAGCAGCAAGGTCACTGAGAAAGCAAGCTGGTGCTGAGCAGAAAACCTTCTCCCTGAAGACCAGCCAACTGAAAGCTGGAAAAAGCTGCACTGCATGCAGTGTATGGGAGACAGAAGTCATCCACAGTAAAAACAGTGGACACTGGAAAACTCAAGTTTGGCCAGACAGGCCCAATGACTGAACAGGTGCAATAGTGGCATGTCTGCTCTGGGGGAAACAAACTGCTTTCTATGTGGACTGAAAGCCCACTCTGTAGGAGGGAATACATGCCTGGTACTGAAAAACCTAATCAAGTCTATAGCAGGGGAGGTCATGAGCCTTAAGGGTATAAAGCCTGCTCTTGTCTGGCTGAATGTATTTATTATTCCCACCAAACTGCCCTGAAAGCACTACACTTAATGTTCACATTCATATATTAATGCTACTCTCACTTCTGGTTAGAGAAGCTTCTCTTTTCAGATGGCAATGACCACTGGGATGACCCAAAAGGCAACATAGTGCTGAGAAGAAGGGACAGAGGAGTGTCCAGCACTGAAACATCTCTATCACACCCTCCAAGGCTCAAGGTCCATTGCAGAAGAAGTGGCAGAAAGAATGTAAGAGCCAAAGGAAGGGTACAACTCCTTACAATGCAACTGTCCAGACAGAAATTGGCCTTGATATCCATGACCTCGCAGTGCCTAGCAATACCTTCACAAGACCCTCATAACAGGAGAAAAAGATGATGACATCAAATTAAAAGAGAGACTAATGGAAAGAGTGAGGGGATATGATGCAGAGTGGGGTTCTGAAGGGAAATGGGGAGAGGGGAGGGAAATATGATGGTTTATTGTCTGTAAGTATAGAAGTTGTCAGTCGGGCGTGGTGGCACACACCTTTAATCCCAGCATTTGGAAGACAGAGGTAGGAGGATCACTAAGAGTTCGAGGCCATCCTGAGACTATATAGTGAATTCCAGGTCAGCCTGAGCCAGAGTGAGACCCTACCTGGAAAAACCAAACCAAAACAAACAAACAAACAAAAGTTGTCAATAAAAAAAAAAAAAAAAAAAAAAAAAACCTGATGAAATCAAAATTATTGATGATAGTATAAGACTTTTAATTTTAAAGGGTGAAAATGGTGTACCATTTTTCTTTTGGAATCTTCTGTCTATCCTTATATTGTGCTTGTTTTATTATAGTTTAATCTGGTTAGGCATATCACATTTTTATTTTGTAATTATTGACCTTTTTGCCAGTAAAATAGCTTTTCTATTTGCCAAAATTAAGAGAATGTTTTGCATTCTGTTTTCAAAATATTTTATTTATTTATTTGCAAACAGTGAGGGAAGAAGAAGAGATGAAAGACAGAGAGAGAGAGACAATAGGCATGCCAGGGCTTCTTGCCACTGCAAGCAAACTCCAGACACATGCACACCTTTGTGCATCTGGCTTTATGTGGGTACTGGGGAACTGAACCCAGGCTGCAGGCTTTTCAGGCAAGCACCCTTAATCACTGAGCCATCTCTCCAGCACCTTACATTCTCTCTTAATGATTTGAAAGTTAATATTTTACAGTTAGATATTTAATCTGTCTGAGGCTTTTTGTGTAGGGTAAGATAGACATATACATTGCATTTATATAAATAGCAAAATGGGCTGGAGGAATGCTTAGTGGTTAAGGTGTTTGCCTGCAAAACCAAAGGACTCAGGTTCAATTACCCAGGACCCACATAAGCCAGATGCACAAGATGAGGCATGTGTCTGAAGTTCGTTTGCAGTGGCTGGAAGCCTTGGCGTGACCATTCTCTCTCTCCCTCTCTCTATCAAATAAATAAATAAATAAATAAATAAATAAATAAATAAATAAATAAAATCTTTATAAATAAATAAATAGCAAAGTATTCCAGTGCCTTTTTGTTTTTTTGTTTGTTTTTTTTGGTTTTTTGAGGTAGGGTTTCACTCTAGTCCAGGCTGACCTGGAATTCACTATATAGTCTCAGAGTGGCCTTGAACTCACAGTGATCCTCCTACCTCTGCCTCCTGAGTGCGCCACCATGCCCAGCAACCGGTGCCTTTTAAAAATTTTTTGAATTAAGGTCACATGTAGCCCAGGCTGGCTTTGAATTTGCTTTATAGCCTGTTGCAGTTACCTTTTTTTGCTGGCACAAAGCAGCCAATCAAACACAGCTGCTGGGAGGAAAGGTTTGATTGACTTGCAGTCTGCCGGGGAAGCTTCATGACTGCAGGGGAACATGTGGCATGAGCAGGGCCTGACATCACCTCTGCCACAGTGGGTGGACGATAGCAGCAGGAGAGTGAGCCCACTAACACTGGCAAACTGAGAGTTAATAAACCTCAAGGTCCACCCACAATGACACGCTTCCTCTAGCAAGGCTACACTTCCCAAATTGCCATCAGCTTCGGATCAAACTTTCAGAACACAGGAGTTTATAGGGAACACCTAGTTCAAACCATCACAGAGCCAAAGCTGTCATTGAATTCCTGATCCTCTTACCTTTACCTCCCAAGTGCTGAGATTATAGGAGTGTACTGACATACCTGGCCCAACACCGTTTTTGGACTGTTTATCTTTTTACCATTTAGTCTCCATCTTTTTTTTTTTTTAATTTTTATTTATTTATTTTTGGAGAGAGAGACAGAGAGAGATAGACAGAGGGGAGAGGGAGACAGAAATGGGCGCACAGCAGTCTCTCATTTACTTTGCATCTGGCTAAATGTGGGACCTGGAGATTCTGGATATTGGAACCAGCGTTCTTTTTTTTAAGCCATCTTTTTTTTTTTTTTTACAAATTTCAAAAAGATATATGTCTGTGTCTTGAATTTTTGTTACATTCGATTATTTTTTTTTCATTTTTACAGTTTGCCTGTAGTCTGGGGCAAAACTTCAGGTGTCCTGTTCCATCACTCTTCCACCATTCTAGTTTGAGCTGGAATCTCTTACTGATACAGGAGATTTCTGTTTTATCATAAGTCCAGGCAATTCCCTGGTCTCTGCTCCCCTTTGAAGGATTG
Source organism: Orientallactaga sibirica (assembly GCA_036365145.1). Taxonomy (NCBI): domain Eukaryota; kingdom Metazoa; phylum Chordata; class Mammalia; order Rodentia; family Dipodidae; genus Orientallactaga; species Orientallactaga sibirica. Next base: position 13,373,843 of record JAEOAD010000036.1, read on the forward strand.
GAGTTACAGGCACACATGGCCAAGCACAGCCGTTTACATCATATATAGAGGTGCAAAGCATAGGAAACCATGCTTTTGTGTGTAAGCCACAGGCACCAAGAACACTAGGCTGTCTTCACACCTGGTATTTTTTCCTAACGGCAGTGACACACACACAAACATAGAACAAAATCTCCATACACTGACTTCCCAGTGCCCTCCCCTTTCCTGCGTGCTGGAGTTGGAACCCAGCACCTCATGCATGCTAGGCAAGTGCTCCACCACCCCAGCCTCTTGGTTTTTTTTTTTTTTTTAACTTTTGTTTTGTTTTATTTTATTTTATTTTTATTTTTTTAGAGAGAGACCAAGAGAGACAGAGAGAGAGGGAGAGGAAGACAGATAGTGATGGGCACACCAGCAGTCTCTCAGCTGCTGTGAACGAAATCCAGATATGTGCGCCCCCTTGTGGGCAAGTGCGGCATTGCGCCCTTGCGTCACTTTGCATCTGGCTAAACGTGGGACCTGGAGATTGGGACGGCTGGAGATTGGAACCTGCGTTCTTAGGCTTAGGAGGCAGGCGCCTTAACCGCTAAGCCATCTCTCCAGCCCTGTTTTATTTTATTTTTTCATGTGCATTTATGTGTTGTATATATCTATGCATGTGTGTGCACATGTGTGTGCATGCACATGGAGGACAGTGGTCAATGTTAATTGCTCTCCTCCTTCATTCTCAGGCAAGATCTCTCAGTGAACCTGGAACTCATCAATGTGGGTACTCTAGCCAACCACCACGCTCCAGAGATTCTCCCTCCTCTGCCTTCCCAGTGCTGGTATTACAGGCATGCACCACCACGCCTGGCTTTTACATCTGTGGAGGTGGTGAGCAAGCTCAGAGGCCTGTGGAAAGACCTTTAGATACTTAATCTTTCCAACACACTGTAGTTTGATAAAATGAATTTATATCCTCATTCAAAAGTGGAGGGAGTGCTGGAGAGATGGCTTAGCAGTAAAGGTGCTTGCCTGCAAAGCCAAAGGACCTAGGTTGAGTTCCCAGGACCCATGTAAGCCAGATGCACAAGGTGGTACATGCATCTGGAGTTCGTTTGCAGTGGCTGGAGGCCCTGACACACCCATTCTCATTCTCTGTGCCTCTTCCTCTCTCTTTCAAATAAATAAATAAATAAATAAAGTGTTTTTAAAAGTTCTTTTGTTGTCTTCTTAAGCATTCATGGCTACACACCCTGTCATCTTGCATGCATGCAGAAAATGACCTGGAAAGTCATAGGGTAAGAATACTTTCCCCACATAGGCATTCCATTGAAACTTTTCACACCATCCCTCCTCTACTGTCTTCCACCACACTCCCCACCCAGGAGATTTTAACTGTGGTAGCAATACCTCACTGAGAATCACCCACACTATGATTCTCTTGTAGAAAATCACATATAGCTCAATACCTTTAATAGGCAAGCAATTCAAAGTAAACCATGAGTACAGAGATTTAGTCTCGCATACTTGGAAGGGCTTCATATAAGCAAAAAGGAAAGGTCCTTTAACACTTATTCATACTTTTATGTGGGGTAGGGGTCCAAAAGGAAGAGGGAACAAGATAAATAAATGAAGAGGTGAATATGAGCAATATGGTAGAGTATGAATAATAAAACCAATTATTTTGTATGCTAAAAAACAAAGTAAATATTAATGCCTAAATATCTGTATGCAGAATATTGTGCCTCTGACATACAGAAGTCAAACCAGCAAAACAGATAATATTTTACTTAAAGTTTTTAGTCCCTCCTTGAACATTTTGGAATACATTTTTCCAAATAATTTTTGGTACTTTTTTTTTTTTTTTTTTTTTTTTTAGATAGAGCAAGAGAGAGAGAGAGAGAGAGACAGAGAGGATTGACACACCAGAGCCTCAGCCACTGCAATCAAACTCCGGATGCTTGCGCCACCTAGTGGGCATGTGCGACCTTGTGCTTGTCTCACCTGGCTTATGTAGGATCTGGAAAGAGATCAAACATGGTCCTTCGGCTTTGCAGGCAAGCACCCTAACCACTAAGCCATCTCTCCATCCCTTTTCCAAATAATTTTATGCATATATGTAAGTCCACAAAGCAATTGATCAGTATGCAGCAATGAATACTTCAGAAGGCAACAAAAGAACATTGAAATCTTTTTGATGAGTTCCCACCGTGTATTAGTTACTTTTCTTGCCACTGTGAGAGAATACCTGACAGAAACAACTTAGCGGAGGGAGGGTTTATTTTGGTTCATGGTTTCAGGGAATTCCAGTTCACAACATCATGGAAGGCACGGCAGCTGGAGTGGCCCCATTCGCAGAGGTGGGAGCTGATGGCATGGCTTGTTCACATCTTGGTGGATCAGGAAGACTGAGTTATAATCCTGACAGGCCTGCCTTCAGTGACCTGCTTCTTCCAGCTAGGCACCATATCTAAAAGGTTCCACAAGGTTCCAAAATAGTGCTCCTAGCATGAATCTGTGAGGGACCTTTCATATTCAAACAGTAACACCCTACATTTGGATGAGGCTGTGAATCCACTCTAAGAAATTACAGCATATCAGAAAGATGAGATGGTCTTCCACCTGCAGTCTCTTCTTGCTCCGTTCCATCCTACACACAGCTGCCAAGCTAATCTTCCCAAAACACCAATTTCATCACGTTGCTTTCCCGAAGCTAGCCTCCTGCTGTCTAAAAACTAGTTTCGAACGCTCTTGCCTTGCATTCCATCCTGTCGATATTGGAGACTTTCCTAAATGTCTCCATCCCCTTCCTTTCTTCTGTCAGCAGCTGTGTGTTATTAGGCTAACTATTCAAAGACCCACTCTCTGTTCCCAACAGATGTCCCCTGTGTGTCCTCAGTTCATTCTCATGGCAGCAATGCTCACAAAGGCTATAATGAAGTTATATGCCACCTCTTGGGGTCAGGGGTCAGCAGTGACATTATCTGTCACATAATGTCATGGACTGACTGGATAATCCAAAAGGAAACTGGGACACCATGATAAGAAGTTACATGGTAAAGCAACAGAGAGCCCTGCAACTGCTTTGAGGTATTCTGATGAGACAGAACTAACATTGCTTCCACAATTGAAGAGAAAAACAGAAGTCAAAGGACATAATGTGACAGGAAAAGGATTATATGGGAATCTGTTCAGAGGATGGGAATTACTTTTTTAATTACTTTATTTTATCAGTGTAAAATATCAGCTCCTATTTCCTATTGTTGGTCACAAAACATGTGAGGGAAATGGAGAATAATGGAGATAGCTGGCATTCACGGGAAAGGAGGCACAAGGAAATACAATGCAAAGTACTTGAACAATCTTCTTTTAAAGAATTAACCTTTGGGGCTGGAGAGATGGCTTGGCCTTAAGGTGCCTGCCTGCCAAGACTAAGAACGCTGGTTCCAATCTCCAGGTCCCACGTTTAGCCAGATGCCAAAAGTGACGCAAGGGTGCAATGCTGCACTTGCCCACAAGGGGGTGCATGTGTCTGAAGTTCATTCGTAGTGGCTGAGAGGCTGCTGGTGCACCCATTCTCTCTCACGCGTGCTCTCTCTCTCTATCTCTCCCAAATTAAAAAAAAATTAGGGCTGGAGAGATGGCTTAGTGGTTAAGGCGCCTGCCTGCTAAGCCTAAGAACCCAGTTCCAATCTCCAGGTCCCACATTTAGCCAGATGCAGTGACACAAGGGCGCAATGCCGCACTTGCCCACAAGGGGGCGCACGCATCTAGATTTCGTTCACAGCAGCTGAGAGACTGCTGGCGCGCCCATCTCTATCTGTCTCCCTCTCCCTCTCTGTCTGTCTCTCTCTGTGTCTCTCTCCAAAAATAAGAAAAAAAATTTTTTTTAATTAAAAAAAAATTTTTAATTAACCTTGAGGCTGGGAAGATGGTTCAGTGGATAAAGCACTTGCTGCACAAGCATGAGTACCTGAGTTTAGAATCCCAGATCTCACATAAAAGCCAGACATTATGGTGGATGTCTGTTATTCCAGTATGCTAATGGCAAGAAGGAAGGTAGAGACAGGAGAATTGTCAGAAAGCTCATGGGACAGCTAGCCTGTCCAATGTAGCAGTGAACAACATGAGAGACCCTGCTTCAAACAAGGTAGAAAGCAAGGGCCAAGCCCCAGAGTTATCCTCTGACTTCCATACTCATGCTACCACACCCACACACACACACTCAGTCTTAAGCCTGAGGATATGACTCAGTGGTAGAGCACTTGCTCATCATGCACAAATCCCTGGGTTCAATGCTCAGTACCACAAGATAGATAAATAAATAATAAAGCACTTAAAAATAACCTTAGCTAGGTGTGATGACTTATACCTGTAATTTCAGCACTTGGGAGGCAGGGCATGAGAATGTCACAAGTTCAGATGAGCCCAGTCAACACTAAATTTACTCGGCACTAAATGAGACTTCTCTGTCATCCCTTCCAAAGGCTCAGATTGTATAGCAGAAGAGGTGGAAAGAATCTAAGAGCCAAAGGAAGGGGCCGAGTGCTTTAGAACACTGTCTTCCAGACGCAGTGGTCATTGTATTTATGACCTCACAGCAACTGACTTTCACAAGACCTATATAATATTGGGTCCATCAACAGGTTGTCATGCATGAGAAAGTAGGGGGAAATACTTTTCAAATAAAAGAAGGGAATAGGGCTGGAGAGATGGCTTAGCGGTTAAGGCATTTGCCTGCAAAGCCAAAGGACCCAGGTTCAACTCCCAGGACCCACATAAGCCAGATGCATAAGGGGGCACAGGCACCTGGAATTCATTTGCAGTGGCTAGAAGCCCTGACATGCCCATTCTCTCTCTTTCTTTCTCTCTCTCTATCTTCCTACCTACCTATTTCTGTATCTGTCTCTCAAATAAATAAATAAAAATATAAATATAAAAAGAGTTTTAAAAAGAGGGAATAGCAGGAAAGAAGAGGGGATTCAGTAGAAGAGGAGGTGGGAAAAGGGTCAAAGTAGGGTGGTGAGAGGGGATTAAGTAAAATTGTTAACTAAATTTTTTCTTTTAATTTTATATAACCCAAAAGGAAACTGGGACCATATGATAAGAAGTTACATGGTAAAGCAACAGAGAACTCTGCAACTGCTTTGAGGTATTCTGATGAGACAGAACTAACATTGCTTCCACAGATGAAGAGAAAAACAGAAGCCAAAGGACATAATGTGACAGGAAAAGGAGTATATGGGAATCTGTTCTTATGATAAAGCACTTCTAACTACATCTTCTATTCAACACAATGAAGAATGGGCATGATAAAGAGACATTTTTTAGTTTTGAAAAGCAAACCATATGAGCTTATGCTAACAAGGTATCCTACCTTGTTAGTGGGTCCTGAAAACAAACCTCAGAAATTAATTCAGTCTCTAAATGATGTACAGAAAGAACCACAGAGCAAACCTCAAAATAGATCATCAGAGAAAATACTCTATAAAAAATTTTTACTTTCTACGAGAGTAGAACAAGTGGAAGTTTATGTTCCCCTCCACAAATTCCCTGGAAAGCTTTTAACCAGAAGGTTTTCATGTGATCAGAGGCAGCACCTCCTCTCTGAAAGGCCCCGTTTCTTCCGAGAAATGTTGTAAAGAGTAAGAATTGGATCTCAAGAGAGCTGTGGGACTTAGGACCACCAAGCTGCTCAGGAGAGACCATCACGAGGGTATGTAACATTTGCTCTTTTTCTGCATTTTTTCAGCTTTTAGTTAGGCTTGCTTATGATAATCTGTTGATATTATGCACTAAATATTGCTTTAAAAAAAAAGATAAGGTTGGGGCTGGAGAGATGGCTCAGCAGTTAAAAGCACTTGCTTGAAAAGCCTGAAGGCCTTGGTTTAATTCCCCAGTACCTATGTAAAGCCAGATGCACAAAGTGACATATGCATCTAGAGTTCATCTACAGTAGCAAGGGGGCCCTAGTGTGTTCATTTGCTCTCTCTGCTTGCAAATAAATAAATATTTTTAAAAAGCAAGTTGGGGCTGGAGAGATGGCTTAGCACTTAAGGTGTTCGCCTACAAAGCCAAAGGACCTCCGTTCAATTCTCCAGGACCCAGGTAAGGTAGGTGGCACATGCGTCTGGAGTTTGTTTGCAGTGGCTGGAGACCTTGGTATGCCCATTATTTCTCTTTCTCTCTGCCTCTTTCCCTCTCTCACTCTCTCAAATAAATTAATTTAGAATTTAAAAAAATAAAAGGCAAGGTTGTCAAGTAGCTCAGGCTGGCCTCAAACTCCAGGAAATCCTCCTGCCTCAGTCTCTGAGTGCTGGGATTACAGACCTGTGTTACCACACCAGCCTTGAAATGAACTTTCAAATGTTTGGCATGTATGTATTATGTATGTGTGTGTATGTGTGTGTGTGTGTGTGTGTGTGTGTGTGTGTGTGTGTGTGGAGGCCAGAGCAGGATGTGGGAGTCCTCCATTGTTCTTCGGTCCCAGTTCCCTGAGACAGAGTATCTCATTGGATTTCGAGCTCCCCTTTTCAGATAGACTGGCTGACTAAGCAACCCGGGAAATCCTCCCACTCTGTCCCCTCAGCGCTGGGGTCACAGGCAGGCGTGGCCGTGTGGGTTTTTGCCTGGGTGCTGGGGATGGAACTGAGGTCCTCAGGTGCAGCAAGTGCTCTGACCTGCTGAGCCATCTCCCCAGGCTCCTGAACTTTTTTTCCCCAGCATTGGGGATTGAATCTAGGGCCTCCACGTGTTAGACAAGTGTTCTACCACCCTTTTATGGTTCAATGCTTACGTCCAAAGGCAGATAATACAGATTGTGTAATATCTTTCTGAGATTCCTACTAAATTACTTATAACCTTTTATAACAGCCATCTTAAACGATTGCGATCTCTGCTCGCTTAACTGTTGTAAAATCCCTATAAAATGAACCCTTAATTTGCTAAGGCACTAATCAATTCTAAGCTTCTCTCTATTCTTTTCTCGTCTTCTTTCTTGAGAGGCCTCGTAAACCTAGCAAGGTTGCGTTGGGCGTTCTCTTCTGGCTTTGTGTAGCGCTCACCCTGGAGGTCAGGCAGTAACTAATGCCAAAGACACATCAAAATAGAAAGTCCTGGCGTGTGCCGTCATGCAGAGGCTTCGTCCGCCGGTAGATTAGGAAACTGTTCAAACATTAGATCGCCTGCAGGCGTCTCGGCCCAGGCCTGTGCTAGAAGCGCTCAGGTGTCGCCGCTGAGGGCGGCAATTAAGAGCCAGGAAAGCCACCCGCGCGCCCCTGCAGCCAGTGCACGGCCGGGGGTCTGGCTAGCAGCCTGTCCTGCGTCCCGCCCTGGGACCTGCCCAGCAGGACTTGGGCACCCGGCTGGGAGCGCGCTCCGGGCTCCCCGGGGACCCACCGATCCTCCTGTGCCCAACCTGGCTCAGAATTCGGGCCAATCTTCTCCAGGGAGGACTGGAGAGACGCACGCGCTGAGCAGGGGCTTTGCTAATTGCAGGAAGTGAGCACCCGGAGAAGTGGCGGAGACCGGAGAGGAGAGGAGAGGAGGAGGGGCAGGGGAGAGGAGAGAGGAGGAGCGGGGCGCGCAGAAGTTTGCTGGCGGCGCACCGCAACCGCCGGAGGTTGGGTCCCGCAGACCGCACAGCCCAGCTCGGGAACTTCAGTTCTCTCCTCGCCCCCATGGCTTCTCCAGAGGACCCTCTGCGCCCAGGTAAAATGGCACCGCGCCTCTCCCCACTTGGACTGGGTGTGGGGTGGGGGACCGCGGGTCTGACCCTGAGAGCGCCTTGGGACCACTAGCTGCGCACCAGGTGAGAGCGGGCCGGCTGGGACAGCTCCACCCGGCGACGCTTACGGACCCAGGCCGCCTCCCGTGCACCGCGCGCGGCCAAGGCTCCCCACGCCGCGGCCCATGCTGCGCGCTTTTGTTCTGGGCCCCAATGCCAGGTTGAAACAAGTCCCGCAATCCTCTGGCAGAAAGGCGCTCAAAGGGCGTGGGGGGGGGTGTTAATATTTCGTGTCTCCTCTTCTCCACTGGGGCTTTCCCTTTTCCACACCTCACATGCCTTCTAGCTGCTCCTTCTTGCTCCTCGGACCGCTTTGATGAGACGGTTTTGCTTTAGCAAGTCTTGGTGCTTGGAGCTGTTTCATAAACTGTTGTCCACATAACCACGAGGCCCATCCCACCTGTGCGTTCCCCCACCTGTGGAGGCCTGTGGTGACAATGGCCCCTGATCCTGTCCTTATGTTAAAACATTGTACATTTGTACTTGAGGCCAGTATCTAAAGTTTTCTTCCATCTCTCACTGTTAAAAATCCTCCTCAGACTTCCAGGAATTCTGACTTCCCTATAACCTATCTTCAAACTCCATGGGTGTCTGTGAAACATAGAATGAATGAATGAATGATAACCCCTGCCCCCAGCCAGGGCACATTGGCACTTTGTTTTGTTGAGGCTGGAAGCTCTGGAGAAGGCCACCCAGTACCAGATGCTTGGGTAGCTGTGACTATTTTGTGTTTCCTATTTCATTTCTTGAGCTTGGACAAGAGTTCAGCCGTTCCAGCCTGGGCGTGTGGCTTGTGTGGTTAGGACCTAGTTAGAAGATTGAACCCAGTAGCTATGTAGGAGTTGTGAAGTGCTAGCTTGGGGCTAGTTTCCTGATGACATCAAAGTAAGATGCAAATTCTTCTCCAAATAGAGTAATAGTAATAGTAAACCTGTTATTGATTTGAGATGGAAAGTAATTGGCTTTCGTTCCCTTCATGTACTCATTGTTTGAGAAAACAGAAGGCAAAATGTCCCGCTCCCCTCTGGGAGTCTGTCAATCAAATGAGATGCCTCCATCTCCATGTAATATACACACAATACACATATGCATTTACCCTTTCAAATATTTCATTCAGTTTTTGCAACTAACATGATATACCCACCCACCCCTTTCACTTCTGTAATGCAACCACAGATGGTGCCAATGTGTGGAACTAGTTAAATGTAATTTTCACCTCTCTGCCCCAGACCCTATTTACCTGGCTTCCTGTGCCCACCTCCCAGATGGGCTCTCCCTTTGAGGTCTGGTTTTCTCTGCACAACACTGCTGCTTTCTGGAAGCCTGGTCATGGCAACCAGCCCATGATGGTCCTTTGGAAGGCATCTCATCGATCCCTAGTCATTCACACTCGTATAAATGTACACAAGTCCAAGGTGGCACAGGAGACCATACCCAGGACTAAATGGTGAACCACTGCAACCACGTGTGCAAATCTTGCCCCCGCCCCTCCTTTCTTTCTCCCTGTGGGGTTTCCCGTTGTGCCCTTTCCTTTCTTTTCCCTTCTGTTTTGTTTTTATAAGTTATTTATTATAAGCAGAGAGGAGGAGGAGAGGGAGGGAGGGAGGGAGGGAGGTCGAGAATGGGTGTGACAGGACCTCCAGCCATTGCAAGCAAATTCCAGATGCATGTGCCACTTTGCTCTTCAGGCAAGCACCTCAACCACTGAGCCATCTCTCTAGCTCCCTCCTTCCTTTTTTATAGTTCTGGAAATGGAAACTACAGCCTCAAGAATGCTAGGCTAGCACTCTACCAGACCTAAATTCCTAGCCCACCTTTTATTTTGTTTATTTATTTTTTGTTTTTTCATTTTTTTTGGTTTTTCAAGGTAGGGTCTCAGTCTAGCCCAGGCTGACCTGGAATTTGCTATGTAAGCCTCCTCCCTTTGCTTCCCAAATGTTGGGATTAAAGGCATGCACCACCATGCCCGGCTCTGCCTTTTACTTTGTATGTGTGTAAGTGTATGCTTGTGTGTACATATTTGTATGTGTGGGGTTGCACCTGTGTGCATGCATGTGAAGGCCAGAGGTTGATGTTGGATTTTCTTTTATATATATTTTTATTTATTTATTTGAGAGAGAGAGAGAGAGAACGGGTGCTCCAAGGCCTCCAGCCACTGCAAACGAACTCCAGATGTATGCGCCCCCTTGTGCATCTGGCTTACGTGGGTCCTGGAGAGTCGAACCAGGATCCTTTGGCTTTGCAGGCAATTGCCTTAACTGCTAAAGCCATCTCTCCAGCCCCAATGTTGGGTTTTCTTATTTGATCACTCTCCATCTCATTTTTTTGAGATAGTCTCTCACTGAGCCCAGAGCTCATCAGCAAGCCCCAGGGATCCTCCCATCTCCACCTCCCCAGTATGCATTGCCATGCCCAGCATTTCATGGCATTCTACATGGGTGTTCAGGATTCCAGGCCTATAGCACTTTGCCCACTGAGCCATCTCCCAGCTTCTATTGTTTCATTTTGAGACAGGAGCTCAGTAAGTTGCACAGGCTGGCCAGGAACTTATGATACTCCAGTCTCCGGCTCTCTAGTAGCTGGGAGTACAGGGTTGCGCCTCCAGGCCCAGATTTTTTACTTTCTGATAATGCCTCTGTTCTTTCTCTTCTGAATCTCCTCTCACATTCTTTGTTTCATCTCTTCCCTCCTCCTCTGCTCTGCTTTTCCCCTCTTCAGTCTGATCCCTGATACAAGGTCTCCTAGAGATGCTGCCCTAAAAAGTTCCCATAAGAACACACATGCCTCACCCAGACCTCTTCCCAAGCTAATTCAGCCCCATGACAAAGGGACACGGGGCTGTCAACACCACCAACGGCTGCTTTTATGTGGCTTTGAAAGTGTTTGTGATCCTGAATCTATCTTTGTAAGTAGAAATGAAAACAGCTGTGAGTTAAAAGAAAACTATAGTACCCCCCACACACACACCAAAAAAAAAAAAAAAACTTTACCTCTGAAATTTCAAGTTCAAAGAGATGCCTTTAACTCATCTCTAGAAAGCACAAAGGGCCCCACTCTTGTCTTGGGAGGCTTGGGAATGCCAGAAGCCTGACATGCTGCCCTCTTTGTTTTTACTGAATGGACATCTTTGGAGACGTTTGAACATTCTGGGACAAACTGCTTCTAGGAACTAGAATGTGACAGGTAGAGGGAGGTGTCGGCTTGTAACAGCACAGCCCTGAGGTACCCATTGACATCTGTTCCTGGGAAGATGCTGCTGGTCCCTTCTGCAAGGACTGCTGGGCACTGCATGTAATCAGCCCTCAGAGCTCCTGACTTGAGAAATGAGATTTGGTCTGTGAGTCAGAGATAAGGCAATGAGACTTTACATTGAGAGTGGATGCTGGGGGTTGTGGCAGGGTATGATTAGGGTTTCAGTAATAGGCATAAATTCCCTTCCAAGGAGTGGACCTCAAGTCTAATCAGAGAACAGTTGGTTTTCTTAAGAACAGAAATGACACCATTTGGCATATTTGGCCTGTCTGGTTCACTGATTATTAAGACCATTGATAATCAGTCATAATCTTTTAAAAAAAATTTTTGAGCCGGCCTTTAATCCCAGTACTCGGGAGGCAGAGGTAGGAGGATTGCTGTGAGTTCAAGGCCACCGTGAGACTACATAGTTAATTCCAGGTCAGCATGGACCAGAGTGAGACCCTACCTCAAAAAACCAAAAAAAATTTTAAAAATTTTTAAAAAGTAAAATAAATAATAAAAAATAATAAATTTTGTTCATTTATAATTTATTTGCAAGTGGGCGGGGGGAGAGAATGGGCATGCCAGGGCCTCATGCAACTACAATAGAACTCCAGATGCGTGCACCGCTTTATACATCTGGTTTTACATAGGTACTGGGGAATTGAACTCGGGCTATCAGGCTTGCAAGCAATTGCCTTTAACCACTTGGCCATCTCTCCAGACTCTAGTTAGTCTTTGATATGTGAAGAGAATCAGAAGTTCTGTGTATATGTGTGTGTGCATATGTATGTGTGTGTGCACAAACATGTGGAGGCCAGAAATCTACACTGGGTATTTTCCTCAGTTGATTTTTACCTTATTTCTTTGAGATAGGGTCTCTTGATGATCTGGAGCTCACTGATTTGGATAGACTAGCTAGCCAGTATGCCTATGGCTCCTTGTTTCTGGTGTCCCACTGCTGGTATTACAGGCACATGCCACCATGCCCAGCATTTTTTGTGTGTGTGTGGGTGCTGGGGATCTGAACTGAGGTTCTCATGTGTATGCAACAAGCAATTTACTCATTGAGTGATCTTCTTTTCCTTCCCCTCCTCCTCCTCCTCCTCCTTCTTCTTCTTCTTCTTTCTTTGAGACAGAGTCTTCTTATTTATTCCAGGCTGGCCTGTTGCCCACTAGTCCAGGCTGGTTTTGAACTCATTCCACTCCTGGAATTCTTGAATTGCAAATGTGTGCCACCATATCTGGCTCTCTCCTTAGCCTCTAATATCACATGTTAGGGATGTCTAGTTCTGCTTGTCCTTTTGGCTCTCAACCAGGGAGCGGAGAACTGCCTTCCACCGTGCCACCTATCTCGTGCCTGTGTGTGAGGAACTATCTGCTTGTGGGAATGAAGCATCCTTCTCACTGCATGAGACAGGCCCCAAGCAGTTGCCAGCTAATGTGGGGTGATCTGAGCTTGTTTGGAAAGGAACTTGGCCAGGCAGTGGGTGACAACCAGAGGCAAGAGAAGATCCTCTACCAGCCCTGAAGGAGCTGTTAATTTGTCCGCTTTGGGGCTCATGTACTCTATTTTCTGTTCTAGGCCCTTGGTGCCCCACATCCCATCTGGCACCAGAGGTTTGCCTGCGGGCTCAGCTTGCTGGTACCTGAGGCTTGTAAAAACAAACACTTTCAAGCTTTAGATAAACGATTTGATTTCATACTTAATCATACTGTAAACATTCAACTTCAAGGTTAGACTTTAGGAAAACTTTCTACTTCTAGATCTTTCCCAAATAAGTAGGAACTATCCGCCCCCAAATAACCTCCTTGGCACACGAAACTCTGGGCTTGTGAGAACAAAAGCTGTTACCTTTGACCTCAAACAGATGGCAGAAGGTGCTGGTTTAGAAATAGCAGGTGGCGTTCCACTGTGGACCTGGGTCACCTTGGACAGTGACACACAGCAAAGGCCCAGGTGGTTGGAACCTTGACAGTGGAAATAAAAGACCTGAAAATGTCTGTAATACTTGTTCTAAGCTTGTCACCTTGCTAGAGGCAATGTCATTGGTGGGTTTGAGATTCCATTGTAAAGATATGCAAAGTGTGCCTAGTAGGAGTTCATGAAGTGTGCTGTGGCTTTTGGCTGTAGCTTTGCTCTGTGTGCTGTGTGCCTGGTTGGTTTTTCTCTCTCTGCTTGGCCCTGTGAAGGCAGGCCAGCTTCTTCTGCCATTATGGAACTTCCCCTAGATCTGTAAAGCTTCAATAAATAATATCCCTTCCTCCATAACTGTGCCTGGTCTGGAAGTTCATCTCAGAGAACCTGAAGCTGTCTGCTACACCTTGTGACCTTGGTGTACTTCAGAAAACAATACAACAAAACCCCTGAATTCTACCCAGCCCTCCTTTCTGTACCAGTTACCTTTGTCCTCACTGTGACAAAATACCTGACAGAGCAGTTTGAGGGAGGAAAGGTTTATTTTGGCTTACAGCTGGAGAGATTTCTTTCAGGTGCTTCTGACAGGGAAAGTGTGGCATGAAACTTTTTCCCTAGGGAGAGGTGAGCACACGTCTACTCGTCCCAGATGGGGCTCAGACAACAGATCAAATCCAGTTTTGGTGAACCAGTGAGCTCCTTGGGGTTGCTTACAAGAGCATGGATGGCTCAAAGGCAGCTGCCTCACAAGGAAGCCCACCACAGCCTAGGTGAAGACTCACAGCTTCGTCTCTGGAGCTCATCGCACAGGACTTGCAGGCAGCTCTGCTGGCCTGAGAGTCTTCCCCAGCAGTTGCTGACTGCTTCTGTAACCTTAGGGAGGGTCTGAGGACCTTTTAAGCTTCAGCTTTCCCAGATTTGTTTCCCTCCTGAGTCTCCCCATCCCCTTCAGGAGGGAAATTGCTACAGAGCAAGAAGGCATGAGGGTGTTCATGTGGTAGAAGCTTGTTCACACTGTGGTCATGGAGTGGGAGGCAGAGAACCAGAAGCTGGGCCAAGAGCTAACCTTCAGAGGCCCAACTCCTAAAGCTTCCACAACCTCCCAAAACAGGGCCACCAGCCTGTGGGGGATACTTCAGATGCAGACAATAACACCTTTGTGGGACCCATCTATCCCTAGACATGTCACACCAAAGACTTTATGCCACCAAGCTCTACTGTCTTCTGTGTGCACCTTCCTTCTGGCCTCAGATTCTCCCACACATGCGCAGTTGTATCACAGACATCAGCCAAGTTTGGAGGAGCAGAAGATCAGCCACCCTGGTGGTCTCCAAACTTGGCCTGACAAGAATAACTAATGATCATTGGCTGAGTGGCAACCAGGGCATATTGCAGAGGAAAAGCCTTACGACACAGCAAGCTTACAGCCAGTTGAACAGCACATTTCTGCTCTTTTCTGAGGTCACAGCTCTAGGTTTTCCAAAGGCTACACCTCCAGGCTCCAAAGACAACAGTAGGCTTGTTCATGGCCAGTGGTTCATAGGTTTCCCTACTGGTGCCAAGTGTCCCTTCCTTTTAACTGTCCTGCTTGTTCCTCATTGCTGCTCTTGGTGACATTGTTCCATTCCTAGCTATCTACATGACTCCCATTCATATTCATTCTCTCTCTCTCTCTCCCTCTCCCTCTCTACTTTCCTCCCTCCCCATTCCCCAAAAGATCTTTGTAACCCTGGCTGGCCTTGAACTCATGATTCTCCTGCTTCTGCCCTCTCAGTGCTGGGATCACAGGTTTGTACCACCATGCCTGATATCATTTATCCCTTACTGCCATGCTAATTTTTCCCATTATGTTAACAACTGTTAAAATACCATGCTGCGGGCTGGAGAGATGGCTTAGGGGTTAAGGCGCCTGCCTCCTAAGCCTAAGAACACTGGTTCCAATCTCCAGCCATTCCAATCTCCAGGTCCCACGTTTAGCCAGACGCAGTGACTCAAGGGCGCAATGCTGCACTTGACCACGAGGGGGCGCACACATCTGGATTTCATTCCCAGCAGCTGAGACACTGCTGGCGCACCCATCTCTGTCTTCCTCTCTCTCTCTCTCTCTGTCTCTCTCTCTGTGTCTCTCTCCAAAAAATAATAAAAAATTTTTTAAAAAGTTTTTTAAAAATACCATGCTGCTAGTGGGTAACACCTCAAAGAATTAGCATGCAAGATCTAGGTGTGGTGTGCCCATCTGTAATCCCAGCACTTGAGTGGAGGCAGTCAAGGCTAGTCTGGGCTACATAATACTCTATCACAAACAACAAACAAACAAATTCGAACCCACAAGATCTTTAGTGACGGAATACTGGAGATAAGGTGATAGGGGAAGCAGGGAGAAGGGACTCAAGATGGCTTAGTGGTGACTTCTACTACCTCTGGCCTAGCTAGGAACCCGAATGTGAGAAGCATGAAAAAAAAAAAAAAACCAGCAGGGGTTGCCTGGATGTATAGATTCACCTTAGGTGCAGGAATGTTCGTGATCGGTCATCTCAGCCTTTGCCATGCTCTTCCCTCCTGGCTCATCTCACCTCATTGCTCTGGACCCAGGTGTTACTCCTCAGCAGGCTCCTTCCCACTGGCTCCCCTGTCCCCATAGCACACCAAGCTACATGCACACTCTTCTTTGTGCTTCCACACAGTTCTGCACTTGGCTATGACAGACTTGGTGCCCTGGGCCATCTCCTCATTTCTTGGGCAAGCATTCTGCAGACTCAGGGTGGAGATAACACAATGTGTCTTTTATTTTCGTGTGTGTGTGTGTGTGTGTACATGTTAGTGCAGGTGCTCATGTGTGCATGCAAGTGGAGGAAAGAGGATGACCTTAGGTGTCATCCTCTGGGATGCCATCCAGTTCCTTTGAGACAGGGTCTCTTATTAGTCTGGAGCTCACACTATTGTATGTGAGGCTGGCTGGCCACTGAGCCCCAGGGCACCTGCCTCCCCTTTCCCAGTGCTGGGATTGTAAGCAGAAGCTAACAAGCTTTGCACATTTACATGAATACTGGGGGTCAAACTCAGACTCGAATGCTTGCAAGGCAAGCCTTTACTGATTATCTCCTTGGCCCTTAATTTTTTTTTTTTTTTGTTTTTTTTTTTTTTTTTTGGTTTTTCAAGGTAGGGTCTCACTCTGGCTCAGGCTGACCTTGAATTCACTCTGTAGTCTCAGGGTGGCCTCGAACTCTCTGTGATCCTCCTACTTCTGCCTCCCGAGTGCTAGGATTAAAGGCGTGTGCCACCACGCCCGGCTCTTAATTTCTTTATGTTGCTTTACATTCACATCTGAATCTGTGGTCTACTAGGGAAGTTCCATTACAGTCCTAACTGGAGAATGTCCTCTCCCTAGAGTCCTGGAGGAATCTGAGAGGCGAATGTGATGCTCAGACAACTAGAAATGACTTTAAACTTTTAGTACCCCTGAAGTTTAGTGCACTGTTCAAGTCTGAGGAGTCCTTTGAGACTCTGCACTGTCTGTAGACACCAAGCATGCAGTCTTTGCTGGGGTCAGGCCCTGGTACTCAGGAGTTAACCAGCTCCATGCTTCTGGTATGAGCTTGCCACCTTGTGATCTGCTGAGATCAGGCCAGTCCCCACTCATAGAGGACAGTGGCAGTTCATCCCCACATCTCTTGAGTGACTTCAGCCTTCAGAGGGCTACTGTAGAACAATCAGTCATTGCCTTCACATAGCTTCTGCTTAGGGCATGGATAGAAAAGGTAGGAATTCCAGCTCCATCGTGGCAAGTACATATCCAGGATCAACAAAAAACAACCATCTTAACAAACTGCCTTGCCAGGCTTATCTGCATCCTTTGAGGCATTCCCTGGACCCACAGCCTAGTCCACAGTACAGACTCCATGAGGATCTGGATAAAAATTGATTGCTGGGGGGGCTGGAGAGATGGCTTAGCGGTTAAACGCTTGCCTGTGGCGCCTAAGGACCCGGGTTCGAGGCTCGATTCTCCAGGACCCACGTAAGCCAGATGCACAAGGGAGTGCATGCATCTGGAGTTTGTTTTGGCTGGAGGCCTTGGTGCACCCATTCTCTCCCTCCCTCTCTCTCTCTCTGCCTGCCTATTTCTGCATCTCTCTCTCTCTCAAATAAATAAATAAATAAAATATTTTTTAAAAAATTGATTGCTGGTATGGCTGGCAGTGGTGGCTTCCGGTTGGGCACCACACAAACCTAGTAGATCCCACTCAAGACTGATGTCATTGTCGGGAAGATGGTTTTCCAGCCTCTTGGAGAAGGGGAGATGTTTCTACTGGGTACATATTTATATGACCTGGTGGTGGGCCTGAACAAGGCCTGTACCTTTTTCAATACTGTCTTACCTATTTCCTTAAGTGTCACATGTAGTAAAGCATAAGAAAAAAATATTGAGAAATCATGATGACCTGTCTGATAAAAAATAGTGTGAAATAGTCAGCCTGGACCAGAGTGAGACCCTACCTCGCAAAACCAAAAAAAAAAAGTGTGAAATAGTTTTTACTTTATTAAGTCACATGTACCACATCAAGAAGCTTAATATTTTAAAATTAGAAAACACAAAGTTACAGAATTTAGCAAACAAGGAAAAACCGAATTCAGAGTTATATCTTCCCTACCCAGTTATGTCCAATGCAAGAGTTGTTAGTATCATGTCTGCATAATTGTGGTTGTTTATAACTCTGAGTATTTGAAGATATTTATTTTGTGTGTATGTGTGTGTGTGTGTGTGTGTGTGTACATGTGCACACACATGTGAGTGGGTATACATGTGTATGGAGCCCAGAATACCACCTTGGGAATTATCCTAGAACACTAGCAACCTCTTTATGAGACCGGATCTCTGATTAGCATGGAACTCACCAATGAGGCTAGACTGGCTCTCCAGTGGGCTCCAGGGATCTACCCATCTCCACCTCCCAGCACTTGGAATTACAGGGTTGTGCTGCCCCATCTAGTCATTTTACAAGGGCTCTAGGGATCAAATTCAAGTCCTTATGCTTAAAAAGCAACACTTTACCCCTGTCTTACCCCCCCCCCAGCCTTGCAAATATCTGTAAGTAACTTTCAAGATGTGTGAGCTTTTTTGAAGTTCTGGGGATCATGTTTTTGTTTTTCTATAGTTTCTTTTTTTTTAAATCTTTTTTATTGGCAACTTCCATAAATATAAATAACACACCATGATCACAGTCCTGTCCCACCACCCTCCCTTTCTCCCTCTCCCAAATCCTCCCTCCACTGCAACTCTTCTTTTTTTAATTGATTATGACTTTTCATTTATTCATTTCTTTATTTGACAGAGAAAGAGAAAGAGAGAACGGGCATGCCAGGGCCACTGCAAGCGAACTCCAGACATGTGCACTCCCTTGTGCATCTGGCTAATGTGGGTCCTGGGGAATCAAACCTGGGTCCTTTGGCTTTGCAGGCAAGCACCTTAACCACTAAGTCATCCCTCCAGCCCCTGATTATGAATTTTATTGTATGACCCAGTAGGGTGCTGGTCATATTCTCATCAGGTTATGCTCTTATATCATCTCTCCCCCACCCCCAACCCACTGAGTAGGGTTGCTGATGTTCCCCATGAGGTCATGAATACATCAATAAGTCTGTGTGGGGGATGGGGTTAATGACTCAGGATACTCCTTCCCACCCTGTGGCTCTTACAGTCTTTCATCCTCTCTTCCACAATCTTTCCTGAGCCTTGGCAGGGGTGTTATATGTCTACTTTAGCATGAACTCTCTGCAACCTTTGAATTTCTGCTTTGAGTGTCCTCAGTGTCTATCACCATTTCCCTGGAGCTGTTGTCAGGCTAGCAGTGACTGCAGCATGCATGTTTAGATCAGCCACTTCTCTGTGATGTCTCTTGGCTCCTGGAAGATGTGATGGAGGTGGATCATCTTATGCTAGGCAGTTAGCTATCTCTTCTTGTCTAATTGATGGATATTGGTTCTCTTTAATCAACTCAAGCTATTCTTCTTAATAGCTCCCTTGGTGAGATGTGTCCCTGATTTGAGGACACTAATGATTAGAAGTGAGTGCTTCTGTTGCCACAGTCAGATAGCTTGTAACTAAGCAAAAGTGGTATGAAAGGACTCATTTTTGCTTCTATGTTCATGAAAATTCTTACCTTTGTGTTTCTCCAGATCAGATGGCAAAGGAGCCAGTGGAAGACACAGACCCCAGCACTTTATCTTTTACCATGGTAGGTTACAAATTCTACTTCTGGGGCCACCGCTCAGGCATTGCTCCCTTTCCACCTCTGTTACCTGACATTTTCATTACTATTTCCATGAGCATCAGAAACACCAAAGGAAGATTCTCCCAAGAGAAACTTCCTTCTCATGGTATTCTCTGTAGCATTACCAGCTCTGGGTTTGTCCAGGCTAAAAGGTCATTTAGATCTTGGGCTAGGGGCGTAGCTATGTTGGTAGAGTGCCTGTCTAGCATGTATGAAGCCCTGGGTTTAATTCCCAGCACTGCATTAACTTGTCATGGTGACACAGGCTTGTAATCCCAACACTCAGGAGGTAGAGGCAGGAGGATCAGAAGTTCAAGTCATCCTTGATTTCATAGCAAGTTCAAGACCAACTTGGGTTTTATAAGACCCTGTCTCTACATACTCCTCCCACCAGAAATTGCTCTTCTTGTTTTACATATATCAGAATGGATATTCTTCATTTTTGCCAGGTCTCTGACTTTTTCTTCACTTTTCACGCTATTTTTAATTACTCTTTCTTGAAAATTCCAAATATCTAATGTGAGATTCAAGGGATATAGGATTATTTTGTAGGATCTGAGCAGAGATGGGCATGCACTATAGGGTTTTGTCTCTTGTCACCTTTAATTCCAGGAGGCCAGCTCCTGAGCTGTGTTCTGCCCACCATTTTGTAACTGCTCTGAGGCTATTTACTTATTTATTTATTTATTTATTTATTTATTTATTTATTTATTTATTGAGAGAGGGAGGGAAGGAAGGAGAGAGAGAGAAAGAGAAAATGTACATTCCAGGGCCTCTAGCCACTGAAAACGAACTCTAGATGCATGAGCCACCTTGTGTATCTGGCTTATGTGGGTACTGGGGAACTGAACCTTAATACTTAGGCTTCCCAGGCAAGTGCCTTAACCACTAAGCCATCTCTCCATTCCTTCTGAGGGTATTTATTGTATTTATTGCTTGAGGGTATTTATTGCTTTAAAGTTCCAAAGATTTTATATGCATTGTGTTTTTCTTTTTCTTTTTTCTTTTCTTATTTTTGGTCTGGCTCTGGAAGCTGCAAGCCCAAGGTCAAGGTGATGGCTGAACCATACTACCTCTGAAACCTGTCGGAAGACTCTGTACTTGCCATGTGGAAACCTCGCTGCATTCTCTCATTTTGTCAGCACATGGCATCTTCTCTTCCTCCTCTTTTTTCTCCTCTTCTTTGTTTCCTCCTCTGCCCTCTTCTTTCCCAGAACTCTTCTCTTACTCATTTTTCCTTTTCTTTTCTCTACCACATTTCCTCATTCTCTCCTTTTTTCTTCCACCTTCTCTTTTCCTTTTTTCTTCCTCTTCCCCCTCCTTCTTTCTATTTTCTACTTGTCCTTTTTCCTCTTCCCTCTTCTCCTCTCCTTATTTTCTCTACCTCCTCTTTTCTCCTTTTTCTCCTCACCCTCTCCTCCCAAAGTCTCATGCCTGCTTAGTAAGCACCTACCAGCGTACAACCTCCCAGCATTCTCTTGTCTTCTTATAAGGACATGGGTCACATTGGATTAAGGGTCCTCCTTACTTTAATGTGAACCCATTCTAACTAATTACATCTATAATAACCCTATTTCTAAATCTAGTATCTTGGACTACTCAGCCATGCTACTTCCCATATAACCCCATTTTTAATTAAGCCTACATTCTGCAATGGGGAGCTCACATGTCAATGTGTCTTTTCGAAGGTTCACAATTCGCCCATCTCATCCCAGCTCTGTGCACACTCCTTCACAGGCTGGTGAGCTCCTCCACAACATGGTCTCGAGTTCACCCCTCACCTGCTCAGTCAGCTGAAGGTAGCTACTTCGTGCCCCCCTCTGACACTGGCTGTTCTCTTTCTTTACACAGTGAACTCCTATGCATCCTTTCTGCTCATCCTCATAGCCTTCTCTGAGCTGGGACCTTCAGGAGCTACCTTCTTCACCACCTGGTCACTACCTGTTACCACGCTGGATTGTAACAGCTTCTTTTCTAACTTGCTCTGCATAGTGCTGATCATCTTGTCACATGCAGAACTGAGCACGAGGCAGGAGCAACAGATATGGGATGGAGCAGCTTCCAGAGAACCCAGATCTAAGTACTTCAGTTTCTCTCATGGTCCTCCTTGCAAACTGGCTCCATTACTTTTGACCCTGTCCCATCTTCCCCCTTCCACCTCTAGCAGACATCTATGCATCCCTTGTACCTGCTTGCCTAACATGTATGAGGCCCTGGGTGTGATTACCAGCACTGCATTAACTTGGCATGGTGATATATGCCTGTATTCCCAGCATTGAGAAGGTTGAGGTATATTGGATTAAGGGTCCTCCCTACTTGAATGTGAACCCATTCTAATGAACTACATCTATAATAACCCTGTTTTTAAATCCAGCACCTTAGACTATTCCACCCACTGGCCTTCACTCCCATGTTTGCCATCTGCAGGGGTCTTCCTCCTTGCTCACTTAGTCTTGGGCACTGGGTGGGACATAATCAAGAGCCTGGAAGATCCGCACTGGATCCCACTGTGTGCATATCTATGTGGACTTTCTGCCGATCTTAATTGACACAGCATCAGAATCTAGGGACATAGTCAATGTAGTTCCTTCCTTAGAAAAGCCCATGGTCTAGCTGAAGAACAAGGCCTTTCAAAGCAAACTGCTAAACTTCCCCATCTTCCTGCCTCAGCCTGCAGAGTAACTGAAATGACAGAGCTGTGCTACCATACCCAGCTTACTTATTTTTGTTGTTGGAAAAGGCTGGAAGCTTCTAGATATTCTGAGACTTAACTGCCCAGCTTCAGAGGAACTCCATGGAAGGGGATCACAACAAAACTCCTAATGCTAGGTCCTAGTGCCAGGTTTACTTGGTTTTTTCTTCTGCCAAATGAAGGCCTATGTAGGACCTGTGGGCACTTTGGAAAGTATAACTTTGTTCAGGCTGGAGGAGGAGATGGGTGGGGAATGTAAGCTGAGCAGGGCTTGGAGATAGGATGCTGTACATTGTCACTATCTCACGAGAATGGCTGCATTGTTTAATCTGAGTTACATTTCTATAACATTAAATACTTGCAGATAGGTGTGAACAAATTTAAAAGATGTGATTGATTGCAAGTGCACTTGAAGCTTGAATTCCTTTTAACAGGTTAACCCTTCAATAGTGCATAGAGGTCATTATGCAGAGTCATGCACACCTCACCTATACTGAAGTGTAGATATTTGTGCAGTCCACAGCATGGTCACCTTTGGAGTCCTGTCCTAGGATTCACACTCAAGATAGAGTTCTATAAGAGTGAGTACTGCCCAGAATACACGTTCATGCTGACCCAAGTGATTGTCACAGACATGGTGAGAAGAAATGGATCTGTCTCCACACTGTAGGAAAACAAAATCTCAGTGATTAAACAGTAGAGAGGAGGGCCGGACATGGTGGCGCACGCCTTTAATCCCAGCACTCGGGAGGCAGAGGTAGGAGGATCGCCAAGAGTTCGAGGCCACCCTGAGACTGCAGAGTGAATTCCAGGTCAGCCTGAGCTAGAGTGAGACCCTACTTCAAAAAAAACAAAAACGAAAAAAACCAACCAAACAAACAAAAAAAGGAGAGAGGAAGAGCTGAAGAGATGGCTTAGCCTAAGAATGCTTGTTTGAATCTCCAGGTCCCACGTGTAGCCAGAAGCAAAAGTGATACACATGCACAATGTCGCACATGCACACAGGGGGGCACTCGCATCTGGAGTTGGTTCACAGCGGCCCAAAGGCCCTGGCATGCCTATTCTCTCTGTGCCTCTTTTTCTCTCTCTGTCAATCTCTCTCTCTCTCTCAAATTAAAAAAAAAAAAAAAAGTAGAGAGGAAGAATAGCACTACAGTACAGAGAAGTGTGGTTTGGTGGTCAGAGCCAAGGAAGTTAAGTGAAGCCTTATTCTGTGTCATGTTCCAACACTAACTTCTTATCAGCTTTGATTGCACTTCTGTAACCTCAGAGGAAAAGCAACTAATGAACCAGGCCTCCTGGTAAGTCTGAGGCCTAAACACCTCTGAGGTTTATTTTGATTTTATATATATATAATTTACACACACACATATGTATATAAGTACACACACACAGGCACACAGTCTTGGGTCTTTGGGATTGGGAAGGAACCCAGGGATTTGTGCATACTAGACAAGCACTCTGCAACTAAGGTACACTGGCAGCCCACTTCCAAGGTTTTAAATTGAAACCTGAGACAAAGCTTTCTTTTCACTTTGATCTTCACACAGACATTTAAAACTAACTCCTCTCTCTCGTTGGTTTCTACAGTCAGACAAATATCCCATTCAAGATACGGGACTCCCCAAAGGTAAGTACAGTGAATATGACTACTTTAACTCGAGAGTAATTGAGTATCTTGAACAAAGCACCACTCAAAGTCATTTTCCTCATGTAAAATTATAAAATAGAACAATACCAGTAACTTACCTCATGAATTGCTACGTGATTATCTCAGAAATGATTTTTCTTATTTAAAATGTGTAAATTATTTTGTATTTATACATTCAAATTCCTATAATGGTTTTGTCAGACATAAAATGAAACTAGCCAGAAGTCTGTGTTCAAGTTACAGAACTTGAAGAGGGGAAGAACCAGCTGTGATGGCTTGAGCTTATAATCACAGTACTTGGGAGGATGAGGCAGGAGGATTGCTATGAGTTTGAAGCCAGCCTGGGCTACATAGTGAATTGCAGGCTAGCTTGGACTATAGAATGAGACCCTGTCTCAAAAACCAAAAGCAGAAAGAAGGAAGAGAGAGGGACTTTGTGGCTTCAGGGTCCCCCGCTGGACACACACAGTTGAGGTGCTGTTGGCTAGGTCTCTCACCTCATGTCTGCACCTTCCTTAGTGTTGGTTTTGTTCTTGGAAAACAGTTTTTTTCAGAGGAAGAGAAGAAGGTCCCCCAGACATGCTGCGGAGAGGGAGCAGTCTCCCTAACACCATAGAGTAATATAGTCATATTTACTGTACTTACCTTTGGGGAGTCCTGTATCTTGAATGGGATAGTTGTCTGACTATAGAAACCATCAAGAGAGAGGAGTTATTTTTAAAATGTAGGATTTGTTTTGTTTTGTTTTCTCAAGCTAGCATTTCACTCTAGCCCAGGCTGACCTGGAATTTACTGTGTAGTCTCAGGGTGGCCTCGAACTCACAGTGATCCTCCTACCTCTGCCTGCTGAGTGCTGGGATTAAAGGCATGTGCCAACACGCCCAGCTAGGATTTTACTTTTTTAACATTCATTTTATTTTATTTATTTGAGAGAGAGAGAGAGAGAGAGAGAGAGAGAAAGATGTAGGTAGGAAGAAAGACAGAGAGAGAGAGAGAAAAGGAGAAAATGAGCATGCCAGGGCCATCAACTGGTGCAAACAAACTCCAGATGCATGCACCACTTTATGCGTCTGGCTTACATGGATCATGGGGAATTGAACCTGGGTCCTTTGGTTTTGCAGGAAAGTGCTAACTTAACCACTAAGCCAACTCTCCAGCCCCAAATGTAGGATTGTAAAGATGCCTGGCATGCTGGCTATGTGGTCATGTGTCTGTCCCTCAATCAATGATTGTTGTCAGGATGATGGGGGATGTGGACCAGGTTGAGCCTTGAGATCCAACTGGGGAAAGCTTGGAGAAAGAATTTCTATGGCTAGATAAATCAGTGAGGGATGCTTGTCAGGCCCAGAATTGACTCACAAAAAGTATCTATTTTTTTGTTGTCTGGTGTGTGGTGTATGCATGGTGTGTGCAGTTCCACATGTCCCATGCACATGCCAGTGGATGCCAGAAGAGGAAATTAGGTGTCCTCTATTGCTCTTCTGCTGTATTTCCTTGAGACAGAGTCTCTCGCTGAACCTTGAGCTCATTGTTTTTGGTTTGACTGGCTGACCAGAGAGCCCCAACAATCCTTCTGTCTCTGCCTCCCTTGAGCGCTGAGGTTACAGGCATGTATGTCCATACCTCTAGCCCAGGATGACCTGGAACTTGCTCTATAGCCCCAAGTTGGCTTTGAACCCATGGAAGTCCTCCTAGTTCAACCCCCGAGTGCTGGGATTAATGGTGCATGCCACCACTCCTGGCTCATGCCTGGCTTTCAGTGTGGGTACTGGGGATCAGCCACACTTGCTCTTACCTGCTGAACCATCTCCTCAGCCCCAAAAGTTATCTTTTATAACCCAGAGTCTCAGGTTCAGGCGTGGTGCAGATCATATAGTGGCTAGACCCCAGCCTTTGGTAAGCCCCCTGCAGCCAGGCCATGTTCCATCCTAGAGCCACACTACTGATGGCCACACTGATCTTGCACTGTGCTGACACCCACAGATGAGACCAGGGAATGACCAGACTTCCCCAGCTGCAGAGATGGCAGGGCATCTGGCTCCCCAGTATCTGTGCAGAGATGGCTGGGAGTCCCCCTGCTGATGTGAGTTCCTGGTAGGTCACATGCCAGTGGGAATCAGAACTTCCTGCTGAGGCCATGTGTAGTTAAGCCTTAGGTTCAGCCAAGGCCCTGCTGCTCTTTTCTACTCCCTAGCTTCTGACTCCTCTCTGGTGTCCTGGAGTGACACCATTGACTGGTGTTCCTTCTCTGCCTTCTTATATGTTCCTGGAGAGGCAGTGGGATTGGAAAAGAGGCCACCACCAAGTGTAAATCATGACTGGTGTGGGGAAGATTTCTGGCAAGTTCCCTACCCTTGTATTCATTCCACAGATGACCCTCAGTCTCCAGCCCCCCACCTGGAACTATTGTTTTGTAGCTTTATTAATGAATTGATTGGCTGATTTATAGTTATTATTTTTGTATGTGTTTGAAAGCTTTCTTTTTTTTTTTTTTTTTTTTTTTTATTTTTGTATGTGTTTGAGATGGGCGCGCCAGCAGTCTCTCAGCTCTCGAAATCCAGATGTGTGCGCCCCCTGTGTGTGTGTGTGTCACTTTGCATCTGGTGTGTGTGTGTGTGCCATCTCTCCAGCCCAAAATGCTCTCCTGTGTGTGTGTGTGTGTGTGTGTGTTCGGGTGGGTAGGTGCATATGTGTGAAGGTGGTTTGCACGTGTGTCCATGTATGTGGAGGGCAGAGGTTGATGTTAGATATCTTCCTCAATCACACTCCATCTTATTTCTCAAGACAGCCTCTTTCACTGAACCTGGAGCTCACTGATTTGGCTGGACTAACCAGCCAGCAAGCCCAGAGGATTCTCTTGTCTACATCTCCCCAGTGCTGGGATCATAGGCATGTGCCACCATAGCTGGCTTTTACATGGGTGCTGGGGATTCAGACTCAGGTCATAATGCTTGTGCAGTAAGCACTTTACCCACCAAACCATATCTCTTGTCTCAGCTTTCTTCTTATTATTATTTAAGCTGACATACAAAATAATGGGTTGCACCATGGCATTTTCATGTAGATTTATCATTATACTTTTTTCTAATTTACCCACCTTTCCCACTGCCCTGCCCTAAACTTCCTCCTCTCTCTGGCTGCTTCCCTTCTTTCCCCTCTGCAGTCCCACCTTCTGTTGCATGTATTCCAATTCCTTCTCTTTGCCACGTGTATTTATTTCACATGTACTCCATTGCTCTCTCTTTCCCCCCATCTCTTAAGATTATCCTCCTATTTTAGGACCTCCTTTCTATTTTCATCACACATACACAATTTAAAACTTTTAGGCTTTCAAGGGCTGGAGATGGCTTAGCGGTTAAGGCATTTGCAAAGCCAAAAGATCCTGGTTCAATTCTCCAGGACCCACACAAGTCAGATGCACAAGGGGGCACATGTGTCTGGAGTTTGTTTGCTGTGGCTGGAGGCCCTGGCACACCCATATTCTCATTCTCTCTCTCTCTCTCTCTCTCTCTCTCTCTTTCTCTCAAATAAATAAATAAATAATTTTTTAAAATTTAGGCTCCATGTATAAGAGAAAACATGCAGTATTTGTCTAAGTGGCTTATTTCTATTATCAATTCAATTCAGTGATTTTCAGTTCAATTCAATTTTACTGAAACTGTCATGATTTTGTTTTACTTGATAGCTGAATAAAAGTTCATTGTATATATGTACCACATAGTCTTCATCCATTCATTTGTGGATAGACATCTAAGCTGGTTTCTCTTCTGGCTATTGTGAATAGTGCAACAGTAAACATGGATGTGAAAATATCTCTTCCACCTGGGACTACATCAGCAGGAAGTGGAAAGCACAGTCAGGCAACAGGGACATCATGGAAGTGTTGAGTTTGTAGTCAAAATCACCAAGGGAACCTGCTTAAAATGCTTATACTTTGAGGCTGGAGAGATGGCTCAGAGAGTAAAGTTCCTTGCAAGCATGAGAACCTGAATTGAACTCATGTAAAAATGCTGAGCATGGTGGTGTCTATCTGTAATCCCAGCGCTGGAGAAACAGAGATCAGAGGATCCTTAGAGCTTGCTGGCTAGCCAGTCTAGTCTAATGGGCAAGCTCCAGGCCAATGAGAGCCCCTGTCTCAAAAATAGGAGGATGGGGGCTGGAGAAATTGCTTAGCAGTTAAGATGCTTGCCTATGAAGCCAAAGGACCCAGGTTCAATTCCCCAGTACCCACATAAGCCAGCTGCACAAGAGGGTATATGTGTTTGGAGTTCCTTTGCAGTGGCTAAAGACCCTGGTGTGCCCATTCTCTCTCTGTCTCTCTTCTGTCTGTCTCTGTATCTCTGCTTGCAAATAAATAAATTAAATTAAATTAACAGTTAAAGAAAAGAGGAGGATGGCATTCATGAAGATAACACCCAAGGTTGTTCTCTGGCTTCCACATAATTACTTTCATTTTCTCTGGAGTTCTTTTTTGATATTTGGATTTTAAAGACAAAGAGTAGTGGCATACATTGATTCTATTGTTAATAATTTGAGGACTTTGAAGTTTTGTGTATGCTATGGAATCATTTTACTGTAGCTGAGCAACATCCCCAGCCCAAGGAATATAAATTACATTGCTATTTTAGGGACTCATAAAGTGCAATTTTATTTATTTATTCATTTAGTGATGTGGGGTGTTGAACCCAAAGTCTCTTCCAGCCAAGTAAGTACCCTGCCACCAAGCTATATCCCAGGTCCCAGAATGTGCATTCTAAATGAGCCCCTGATCATTCTTCCTTTGGGAATGGTTGTGGATCTCCCTAAAGTCTGCTCCCTATCCAGTTGAGTGCTTATTTCTCTGGTCTGGGTGAAGCCATCCAGGACCAGCTTCACCCTTTGGGTGTTAGGAAGTAGCATTACTGAGCAAAATGTAGGCACAGCAGCCTAGAGAGAGGTGGTACTCTATACTCTCTGTTCATCAGTACTGGGGCCTCAGCTTGCTTTGGGTGTCCACCCCAGTGCTCTTGGAGTTGAGGGTGCACACACAGATAGCTGCGAAGGAAATAGCAGCTGAGGGATCAGGCAGATCTTGAAACCACATTAACCACAGGGCTAGCCAGGATTCTCCCTGGGTGATGAGTACCCTCACAAGGGCTGCATGTCACCTGTGTTGGGTTGTACACCCACAGGCCATATTTAGAACAGTGCCTGTCACAGGTGACCAGCATATGCACAAAGCTAACACAGCCCCAGAGGGGCCCTTTGGTGAACGAGGCCCATGCAGCAATCATCCAGAACCACCTGCCAGCCCTGTGATGGAAGCGTGTTGGATAAGAGAGGGGAACAAGCCCTTCTCCCTGATGAAGGTAGCACAGCACCACCCAGGCAAAGCAAGTTTGAGTGTGCTGCAAGTGGAAGTTCACCCTAGGCAGCCTTCATCAGTAAAATTTGTTAACCAAAAACAGTTCATTCAATCCGAGCAAGATCTGGGCCATGGTCTAGCCATTGTATTCATCAGGACGGTGGTTGTTTTTTTTTTTTTTTTAACTTTTATTTTTTATTGACAACTTCTATACTTACAAACAATAAACCATGATATTTCCCTCCCCCATTCCCCTTCAGAACTCCACTCTCCATCATATCCCCTCCCTCTCTCCATTAGTCTCTCTTTTATTTTGATGTCATCATCTTTTTCTCCTATTATGAGGGTCTTGTGAAGGTATTGCTAGGCACTGCAAGGTCGTGGATATCGAGGCCAATTTCTGTCTGAACAGTTGCATTGTAAGGAGTTGTATCCTTCCTTTGGCTCTTACATTCTTTCCGCCCCCTCTTCTGCAATGGACCCTGAGCCTTGGAGGGTGTAATAGAGATGTTTCAGTGCTGGACACTCCTCCATCCCTTCTTCTCAGCACTATGTTGCCTTTTGGGTCATCCCAGTGATCATGGCTACCTGAAAAGAGAAGCTTCTCTAATCAGAAGTCAAAGTAGCATTAATATGTGAATATGAACATTAAGTGTAGTGCTTTGGGGGCAGTTTGGTGGGAATAATTTATACATTTAGCCAGACAAGAGCATGCTTTATACCCCTAAGGCTCATGACCTCCTCTGCCATAAGCTTTTGATTAAGTTTTTCAGTACCAGGCATGTATTCCCTCCCACAGAGAGGGCCTTCAGTCCAATTAGAGAGCAGTTAGTTTCTTCCAGAGAAGACATGCCACTATTGCATGACTGTTCGGTCATTGATTGTTACTAGAAAATTTTCAGTGCCTGGGATGGGATACCTTCCAATGAGTTGTTGGCCAGGAAGGTCCCTGTTGCCTCCAGAACATTACAGGCTATTGCCAAGGCCCTTGGTTTACCTTGAGACACAGATGGTAAGACCCTATTGCTGAAGACTTCAGTTGCTTGAGTGTCAAGGTCACTGAGAAATCAAGATGATGCTGAGCAGAAAACCTTCTCCCTGTAGACCAGCCAACTGAAAGCTGGGAAAAGCTGCACGCAGCCATGTGGGAGATGAAGGTCATCAGCGGTGAAAACAGTGGACACTGGAAACCTCAAGTTTGGCCAGACAGGCCCAATGACTGAACAGGACAGTGGTTTGATTCCATGAATCCTGTTGATGACAGCAGGATCCCGTCCTAGTGTGATGGGAGTGGACAAATGTTGCAGTTACTTTCTCGTTGCTGGTAACAACAAGGTTCCATCTCCAAATGCCATCAGCAAGGGACCAAACATTCAAGACACATGAGTATATGAGGGTCATCTGATTCAAATCACCATACAAATGTGTGGTATCTGGCAGTGGACAGATGACATGGACAACAGCGTAGGAGTTATATATATCCATATTTTGGGGGAAAGGACATCATCATGTAGAGTCACACCAGGGAGAATTTGAGAGTAAAGTGGACATCCAAGGGTTATGGGAGGCAGGCTGTGCGGAATCCAAAGGGTACTGTCTAGTTTGAATAATTCCATATGAACTGAACTGAACATGAACACATGAACTGAACCCTGCTACTCCAAATTCAACAGAATTGTGCCTGATCATTCAAATGAGGAGCATTGTGTAGCTGGGGACCTGGGAGAAGAGCTGGGAACGGAGCTTGCCCTTGGGTAACTCAAAGCTGTCTCGATTTTACTAAACGTCGAGGCAATTCTCAGTGCTGAGTTTTAATTTTAGGCCTTATACCAGAGTGTGTGCACCTTCTTTACTGAGCTGTGTCTTTATTTCCTCCCCAGCTGAGGAGTGTGATACAGTAACTTTGAACTGCCCACCAAGTTCTGATGATCAACATCAGGTAAGAATAATTTCAATTATTTGTTAGCCCCTTAAATACATGTTAATCCATCTAGAATTTTTAAATACTGTTTTATATATAACAGGATATATATATACTCTTATATCCCCTTGCCCTGGCTCCTGTTACCCTGGGGGTCCTCCTCAGTGGGGTGATGGTATTCACTGTGGGGTTATGAAGGCCTCAGTCAATCCCTATGGGTTAGCAGGGCGGGGCGGGGCAGGGGACCATGTCTCAGGGTCTTCCTGTACACTCTGTGGCTCTTCCAGTCTTTCCATCCCTCTTCCACAATGTTCCCTGAGCTATGGCATGCCTGTTGGCAGTCTGATTTAGTGCTGAGTTCTTTGTAGCTTATGGATATCTGCTTTGATGGGTTTTGACTGGTCAACATGTCTGTCACCATCACCCTGAAGCTGGTTGTCAGACTAGCAGTAAGAGCAATATTCATGACATTGCTTCCTCTATAATTTCTCCTGGGTTCTGGCACCATCTAGAATTTTTTAAAGAAGGAGCTGATAGAGCTTTAAAAATAAACAAAAGGAGGCTGAAGATGGCAGTGCATGCCTGTAGTCCCAGTATTCAGGAAGCAGAGACAGAAGCAGCATGACTTTGAGGCAAACCTGAGCTACATAACAAGAACCTGTCTCCACAACTGGGTTGGTGAAATGATTCAATAGATAAAGTACTTGCTACAGAAGCATGAGTACCTGAATTTGGATCCTCATAACCCAGTAGTGGTAGGTGTCTATAATTCTAGCATGCCTATAGTAAGAAGGCAGGTGAGGAATGGAGAATCACTTGGAAGTTTTCAAGCCAACTAGCCAGAGGAAAACAGCTGTGAACAAGAGACCCTGCCTCAAACAAGGTAGAAAGTAAGAACCTATACTCGAAGTCCTCTACTCTGTATGTTTACCATGGCACGTACATACCTGCACTCACACACATGAACATATAACCCTCCCCCTTTAAATGATAAACAGGTTGTTGATGCAAACCTGTAATCTCACACCTGGGAGGTAGAGGTAGGAGGATCAGAAGTTTAAGGACAGCCTGGGCTACAAACAATAAATATCAAGATTTCTAGATGATAAAATAACTTTGAAAATGGTATTTGTTATCCTATGTAACTTTGGCAGTTTTAGACCATTCTTTGGAATAAATACTATTTATGCACCAAGAACAGAAAATCAACATTAGAAAGGAAGGTTGCTTTCTTCCACATGTGATTGATTGGTCTGTTGTGGGTTGGAAAATTTTTTTTAAGACATAACAAATTTGTAGTGTAATATAACATTTTTGTACTGGTTTATGAGGATTTTACTTTTTCATATTTCAGAAAGCCTGACATTATTTTCATTGTTTTCCCCCAAAGCAAATACATTTATTGTATTTTGATATTTTTTATTATTTCAATGTTTACATTATACAAACAAAACAAAGAAATGTTGAGAATTGCCTGACCATCCACAGCTCATCTTGTACATACATTTTTGCAATGCTTCATCACCATGAGCTTCATGGATGACTTGTCCTATGGGGTCCCTCACTCAAGGTTCATTGGCAAAATTGCAAAAAACCTTGAATAAATGTCTCAAAAAGCATGTCTTGGGGCTGGGGAACTAGTTTAGTATGTAATTTGCTTTCCTTCAAAACATGAGGACCAAAGTTCAATCCCAGAACCCATGTAAGATGCTAGGCATAGTGATGCACACCTATAACCCCAGTGCTAGGGAAGCAGAAACAGGAGGATCCCTGGGGCTCACTGGGCAGCCAGGCTATCTGATTGATTGAGCTCCAGGTCAATGAGAGACCCTGTCTCAAAAAAGAGGTATGAGGGCTGGAGAGATGGCTTAGGGGTTAAGGTGCCTGCTTGCTAAGCCTAAGAACACCTGGTTGATTCTCGAGGTCCCATGTTTAGCCAGATGCAGTGACACAAGGGCGCAAGGGCACACTTGCCCACAAGGGGCTGCACGTGTCTGGAGTTCATTTACAGCGGCTGAGAGGCTGCTGGCATGCCCACTCTCTATCTGTCCCCCCGACACTCTCTAAAAGAAAAAAAGAGGTATGAGGGGCTGGAGAAATGGCTTAGAGGTTAAGGCACAAGGCTGTGAAGCCTAAGGACCCAGGTTCAATTCCCCAGGACCCATGTAAGCCAGATACACAAGGGGCGCATGCATCTGGAATTCGTTTGCAGTGGCTGGAGGCACTGGTGCATCCACTCTCTCTCTATCTCTCCTCTTAAATAAATAAATAAATAAACAAATAAATAAATAAATAAATAAATGACTGGGCAGATGGTGCAGTGGATATGAGTGCTTTCTGTGGAAGCATGTGGATCTGAGTTTATCCCCAGCATGCATGTAAAAAGGTGGACATGGCCACCCATGCATGTAACCCTAGTGTTGCGAGGGGAGTGAAACAAAAGAATTTCTGGGACTCCTTGGCTAGCCAGTCTAACCGAAAAACAAGGAGCTCTTGGTTCAGTAAGAGAATCCATCTCATGAAATTAAGGCAGAAAAGCAACCAAGGAGGACACCCAACATCTTCCTCTGGCCTCTGCATGAGTGCACACAGGGCACATCTATCTCACATATGTGAACATGTCATGTACAGAAACACACACAAAAAAGATAGGCAGCATTCATGAGGAACAATATCCAGGGTTGTCCTCTGACCTCCATATGCATGTGCACACACTACATGCACACCTGCACATACACACAGTGAGAAACAAAAGCATTTCTTGCCTTAAAACAGCTGGTTCATGCTTCTCCTTTTATATATCAAGTTGATTATTACCAAATTTTGTTAGTATTGATTTAAAAACATCACATCTTGAACAAGAGAGTTTTATGGATTTGTATTTTACCTTAAGACCTTTATTTATTCACAAAAGTCTTAAATTTCCAAAGACATGTCTTTTATAGCTTGGGCTGGACTCTCCCCTGTGGATTTGACCCCTCACTGCCACCTCTACCTCCCTCTTGGATCACTAGATCCCTGATCCCAGCTCTTCACACTCTGTCCTGCACAGAGACCAAAGCTGTCACTTACCCCTAAGCTTTATGTATCTAGTACAGACTGAAGGTGGCTTGGCAATGGCAACCCTAACACATAGATGCCAAGATGGACAAGTTAGCATCTTTACAGCTTGCTATGGCTTGAATGTGTCCCCTAGAATTCATGCTTTGGAAATTGAATCCCAAACATGGCAGAACTGAGAGATGATGAGACCTCCCAGATATTGATCAGGTCATGGGACATACCTCAGACTTTCCAGCTTCTAGGACTATAAGATAAACTGCTCCCTTTTTTTGTTTTTTGATATTGTCTGTTTTCATCTCATAGTACTCTTGAACTTGCTATGAACTTGCCAAGTATGACGCTGAACTTCTCATCCTCCTGCCTTTAATTCCTGAGTGCTAGAATTACAGGCATGCACCACCACCACCAGGCTTAGTTTTTATGTGGTTCTGGAGATTGAACCTAGGGACTCCTACATGCTAGGTAAACACTCTACCAACTGAACTGTGTACAGAAGTCCCTGTTTTTTTTTTGTTTTTTTATATTTATTTTTATTTTGGAGAGAGACACAGAGAGAGACAGAGAGGGAGAGGGAGACAGATAGAGAATGGGCATGCCAGCAGCCTCTCAGCCACTGTGAAGTCCAGACATGTGCGCCCCCTTGTGGGCAAGTGCAGCATTGCACCCTTGCATCACTTTGCATCTGACTAAACGTGGGACCTGGAGATTGGAACTGACGTTCTTAGGCTTAGCGGGCAGGCGCCTTAACCGCTAAGCCATCTCTCCAGCCCTTGTTTTATTTTTTTAATGACCCAGGCTGTGGTACTCAGTGACAGCGACAGAAAACAAAGGTAGAAGGGGACCTTAGATGCCACGTGGAGAACATTAATTATGGAGGAGGGCACCTGACTCCATTGATGGGTGGCCAAACTGAGACCTGCAGCAGTGTCCCGTGTCATCCCCACAGCACTCCAAGAGGCCTGGCATTTTTAAGCTGGTAGAAGTTGGTGTACCAGTCCTGCCTTGCCTAAATCTAGAGAGACCACAGGCTTTCCCACAGTTCGGACAGAATCTGGGCTGGAATAATTGCATGGGAGTATACTCCCAGAAGCAAATTGGCAAATGCAGGGCATATTAGTTACGCATCTTGTTGCTCTAACAAAACATCTGACAGAAGCAACTTAAGGGAGGAGAGGTTTTATTTTAGCTCACAGCTTTAGAACATCATCCCTTATTGTGGGGAAGGCATTGAAGAGTTCATGGTGGTGGGAAGCAGAATCAGGCAATCACCTCCAAAGACCACCTCTAATGACCTACATCCTCCAGCCAGGCCTCCCATCCCCCAAATCCCACAACCTCCCAAAACAGTGCCACCATCTGGGAACCCATGAGCCTGTGGGGAACATTTCAGACTCAAACCCTAAAACAGTGATTGTATCGGCTTGCGCGGCAGTGGGTCGTATTCAAACCAATAGCCTCTTTGCCTTGGCAGAGCACATGGCTCTCCAGACTCGGCAAACCTGAAGCCATTATGTACATGATAATAACAGGGCCTGACAAGGACCAGCAATGCTGCAGGTGATATCTACCCTGAGTCAGCCTGGCAGGCCCCTGCCTGCAGCTCTGGACATGCAACAATGCTTTCAAGCTTCAACAAGATCTGTTTCATAGATCAGCAAGTCCTTGAACTTTTTTTCCTGAGGGAGAATCAAATAGCTCTGGTTTATTTGGCATCTCCTTACTTCATCTCTGCTATGAAATATATAGAATGAGGAACCAGTGCCATTAGGTAAAACTAAGATTTCTCCCAGAATACTTGGTATGTTTAACTCTGATAAGAGAAACTTCCTGCTCTAGTCTGCCAGTCCAAACAGAACACTGTCCCATATGCCAGACCACAAAAGATTCTTGACACACAGCTGTCTGGACATCTGGGTAAGAGAGAAGGAACTTCCAGAGATTTGTTTCACGGGCTAGAAATCACCTGATCAGTACTATGAACTTGGCCTTGACCTCTCTGAGACTGGTTGAGATTCTTTTCACATCACCCACAGAACTGGTCATCCTGCCTCAAGAAGGGGTTTTAGGAACTTCATTAACCACTTGACATTTAAAATATGCATCATTTGGGCTGGAGAGATGGCTTAACAGTTAAGGCACTTGTCTGCAAAGCCAAAGGACCCAGGTTCAATTCCCTAGGACCCATATAAGCCAGATGCCCAAGGTGGCACATGTGTCTGGAGTTTGTTGCAGCAGCTGGAGGCTCTGGTGTGCCCATTCTCTCTCTCTCCCTCTCTCCCCTCTCTCTGCCTCTTCCTCAAATAAGTGAACAATTAATTTAATTTAAAAATATTTTAAAATATGCATCATTGGATAACCCTAGAGAATTTTGCCCCCAACAGATAGTGATCTGATTCTATTCCCTATTGGTATTTAACTTGCTCTTGCTGATGTGCGTGTTTGTGAGTAAAACATGCCTTGTCAACTCTGAGGCATGAGTAAACAAGAGTTCCTACTAACCCCCCTTTTTTGATGATTGGAGAAAATGATGGAATGTTCTGATTGGTCCCATGACAAATCCACTCATTATTTCAGGGACTGGAGCAATTTTTCTGTAGTGAAACTCCCCCAAAATGAAAAATTTTAAAGAAAAATTGTAGTATTCTGATTTGATAGGGTCTATTAATGTCAGTGGCTTTGACTTATTTCTGTTTTGGGACCAGTTCAAGATAAAATATTTGTAGTTAATCCAGGCATTGTGTAGTAGTAGTTCTGTAATCCCAGTTACTTGAGAGACTGATGTAGGATGAAGGTTCAAGGCCAATATGGACAACTTAATGAGACTGTGTCTCAAAATAAAAACTTAAAAGAGGGTCTCATAGTTAAAGGTGTTTGCTTCCAAAGCCTGCTCACTTGGCTTTAGTTCCCAAGCCACTCACATAAAGCCAGGTGCAAAAAGTGGCACCAGCATCTGGCATTGTTTGCAGTAGCAAGAAATCTGGTGTGCCCATACACACACCCCATATACATATATGTAAATAAAAATTTTTTTAAGGCATGGGACACCACACATGGCTTTTAAAAAATATTATTTATTTATTTAAGAGAGAGAGAGAAAGAGGCAGATAGAGAGAAAGAGAGAATGGGCATGCCTCTAGCCTCTGCAAATGAACTCCAGACACATGTGCCCCTTGCGCATCTGGGTTACATGGGTCCTGGGGAATAGCACCAGGGTCCTTAGGCTTAGCAGGCAAATGCCTTAACCACTAAGCCATTTCTCCAGCCCACATGTAAATAAATTTTAAAAATTATTTTAAAGCAAGTAAAAGAAGATTTGAGACTGGGGGTGTAGCTCAGTGGTAAAGTGCTTGCCTAGCATGAGCAAAGCCTTAGTTTCAACCCTCATTAATGAAAATACACCACATATTTGTGGAAAGACATGTACAAGCCAAAAGTCAATATGCCTGTTTTCTGTTACTTAGCTGTTTTCCTAAAAACAGTCTAAGAGAACTTTTTAAAACTAATAATGGGGGCTGGAGAAATGGCTTGGTGATTAAGGTGCTTGCCTGCAAAACCTAAGGACCCAGGTTCGATCCCCTAGTACCCACATAATCCAGATGCACAAGGTGGCACCTGTGTCTGGAGTTTGTTTGAAGTGGCTAGAGGCCCTGGTGTGCCCATTCATCTCCTGCCCCCCACTTTGCCTCTCTCTCCCAAATAAATAAATAAAATATGAAAAAACTAAGAATGAAATTGGACCATGCTGTAATTGGTCAGCTCTGGTTGTTTGACTCACGGCTTCTCTTCTCATCATCCTTCAGTTGACTGTACTGCTTTGGGTTTCCAAAGTGGGTTAGAGTTTCCCATAGGCTCCGTTAGTGTGGCTGTCAGGTGCACCCTCCCTCCCACACAGATGACTTTGGAGGCCCATACAGCTTTTTAGAAAATCATTTGCAGATACCTATTCCTCAACGAGTCAGACATCTTGCTTTAAAGACAGAACCCCACGGAAGAAGTCAGAGTACAAGATATACAATGTTGCATTAGAAATGAAAGGGTTGCAAGTGTCTGGTTGATTACACACTGACACTGTGTAATAATATTAAACCATTAGCAAGAAGAGAGACATTGCTTTTAAAAACTGTCCATAGGGGCTGGAGAGATGGCTTAGCATTCAGGGTGCTTGCCTGCAAAGCCTAAGGACTCAGGTTCAATTCCCCAGTACCCATATAAGCCAGATACACCAAGTGGTGCATGCACATGGAGTTTGTTTGCAATGGCTGGAGACCCTGGCACACCCATTCTCTTTCTCTGTCTGCCTCTCTCTCTCTCTCTCTCTCTCTCTCTCTCTCTCTCTCTCAAATAAATAAAAAATAAATAAAATATTTTTTAGAACTGTCATCTGTGGTTCAACAAGTGAAGCAATGTGTAGATGGATGTGGTTTATGTCTATACAGGTAGTGAATGTGTGCATGATTCAATAAATGGGAGTATGGTATACAGACTGTAAAAAGGAACCTATGGAGAGTGAGGCACAATTGAGAGGAAGACTTGTACATCTTCTCTCTCTCTTTTTTCTATTAAATATTATTTTATTTATTTACAAGAGAGAGAATGGGTGAGCTATGGCCTCGGCCATTGCAAAGAAACTCCAGATGCATGTGCCACCATGTGCATCTGGCTTATGTGGGTTCTGGGGAATTGAACCTTGGTCCTTAGGCTTCGTAGGCAAATGCCTTAACCACTAAGCCATCTCTCCAGTCTTTCTTTTTTCTTTTTTAAAACAAAAACACACAAAGTGAACAGATTGGCATATGCCTGTAATCCCAGACTTTGGAATGTGGGGGTAGGAGGACCAGAAGTTCAAGTAGAGCCTCAGATACATCAAGAGTTTGGGCCAACCTGGTCCACATGAGACCTTGTCTCAGAAAACTGAAAACCAAAACAAAAAAGCACGACTTTGTTCTTCTATATTTTTGGCAGTTTTAAAATTAAAAAGTATTGTAATAAATTATTCAAAAGTTTAGATAGGATGTAGGTTCATAAACTTTTTACATACGTCAACATGAGACACCAAGTGGTTTCTATTCAACACACACAGGATCACACAGCCAACAATTAGACTCTGCTCCCAGCACCCCCGGTGTCACACCTCCTGGGGTTTGTCAATGAAATGGATATAAGCAGAAACTCCCACCTCTCTGTGATATCCCTGTCCCTGGGAATACCTGCATTTGCATGTACAAACCATAATCTCCTGTAAAATGCTTTGTGAAATTTCTGAACACCAACCAACCTTGCTCCACACACAAAAGAGGAACATTCATCCCTGCAACCGTAGCAGAGGTTTGAAATTACACCTCAGCACACCCGCCCTATTTCCCAGTGTCAGCACCCCTGCAGGTCCCTGACCCCCACTTTCAATGCAGAAGCAGGCCTCCCTTGTCACTGCACAGCAAACCGGTAAGGAGAAGGAAGAGCTAAATGTACACAAACCCACAGGTGGTTCTCATCCAAGCGATGCCTGGTGTTTCTTTCAAGCTTTTGTTCTTCCACATTCAGTTCTTTCATCCACAGGAAGCACTCCCTGTTCTCTGGGCCTCGCCTGAATCCCTGCCCACCTCTGTGCTGTTGTACTTCTGGCTGGGCCTGGAACATATGATTCCTCTGATGTCGATATTTATGCACATGTCTGTTCCGTGACTGGATTAAGATTCAGGGCCAGAAGGTCATTGTCTTTATGTTCTTATGCCTTCAGTGGTCTCTTTCAGAGCAGGACCTTGAGAAATGTGTCCTGAATTAAGTACATTTATGGAAGATAGTTTCCAAATAATTGGGCATATGTCCAGTTTGTCCTTTTCATCTTTCCTTCCTTTTCCCTTCCTTCTCGCTCTCTTTTTCTTCCTTTCTATTCCTTCCTTCCTTTTTTTTTTTTGAGCCTCATGCATGGTAAGCAAGTACCCTACCACTGAGCTACATTCCTCACCCTTTTTTTTTCACTTTTTGTCTTGAGACAAAATCTTGGTAAGTTTCCTAGGCTGGTCTTTAATTCGCAATATAGCTCACACAAGCCTTCTGCCTCAAACTTCCAGAGTGGCTGGGATCACAGGTTTGTGCCACCCAATCCAGATGTCTATATTTCAATATGTCTATTATATTTCAAAAATATATATGTGTCGGGTGTGGTGGGCTTTAATCCCAGCACTCGGGAGAGATGGCTTAGGATCGAGAAGGCCACATACCTAGTTAATTCCAGGTCAGCCTGGAAGGACCCCCAAAAAAAAATATATATATATATATATCATATATGTAGGGCTGGAGAGATGGCTTAGCAGTTAAGGCACATGCCTGCAAAGCCTAAGGACCCCGGTTCAATTTTCCAGGTCTCACTTAAGCCAGATGCACAAGGGGGTGCACGCATCTGGAGTTCATTTGCAGTGGCTAGAGGCCCTGGTGTGCCCATTCTCACTTTCCCTTTCTCTGTCTCTAATAAATAAATAAAAATAAAATCTTAAAATATGTATACGTATATAGGCTGCCATTACAATAGTAGCCACTCATTTGCATAAAAGGGACACAATGCATATCAACTTTTTAGAAAAATCCTACAGCAGCCACCAGGTTCATGCCACCACACCTACAAGTTTTGCATGGGTTCTGGGGATCAAACTTAGGTCCTCATGTTTGAGAGACAGCACTTTATGGACCAAGCTATCTTCCAAGCCCTTGATCATAAGTGTACCAAACATGTCATTAAATAATTCACACTGTTGTATAACCATCACCACTATCCAGCCATAGAACTGTCTCATCTTCCCAAACTGAAATCCTGTATTCATCAAACAACTGTTTTCGCTTCCCTTCAGCCCTTAGCAATTTCTACTCTGTTTTCTAAAGAAAAAGAGAGGTGTGTACATGTGCTTCAAGGCCTGTCTCTGAGCTTGACAGCTGGAAGTTCCTCACATGGAGTTGCAGTGTTTGTCCATGACTGACTCTTTTCCCTTAGCATGATGTCCTCAAGGTTCAGCTATGTTCTAGCCTGTGTCACAATATCTTTCCTTTGAAATATGAATAACCTATTGTATAACTGGGCCACATTTTTAAAATTCCCACCCACCAAAGAACACTATTAGGTCCCCTTCTGTTTTTGTGTGAATGCACTGCTGTTCACATAGGATAGGGTATACAGATAAAGTCCCAGGGTCTTGCTTGCAATTCTTCTGGACTTACCCAGAAGTGGAATTTCCAATAATTATATATTTGATTTTTTTGAGGAACCATGGTTTGTTGTTCTTCTCATTAGTTGTACCATTTTACATTCCCACCAGTCATACATACAAGTTCCAATTTCTCCATATCCTTACTATTCTTTTTTTAAAAAATATATTTTATTTTATTTTTTTATTTTTTAGAGAGAGCAAGAGAGACAGAGAGAAGAGAGAGAGAATTGGTATACCAGGGCCTCAGCCCTGCAATTGGTGCTTGTGCCACCTAGCGGGCATGTGCAGCCTTGCACTTGCCTCATCTTTGTGCATCTGGCTAATATAGGATCTGGAGATTAGAACATGGATCCTTAGGCTTTGCAGGCAATCACCTTAAGTGCTAAGCCATCTCTCCAGTCCCCTTACTACTCTTTTAAAAAATATATATATTTGTTTTCCAGCAGAGAGAGGAAGTTGCTATGGCCCCTAGCTGCTGCAAACCAACTCCAGATGCCTGCGCCACTTTGTGCCTCTGACTTTATGTGGGTCCTGGGGAATCAAACCCAGGTTGTCTGGCTTGGCAGGCACACACCTTTAACTACTGAGCCATCCCACCAGCCCCTATCCTTACTACTTTTATTTCCTTTTTTTTTTTTCAATAGCAGGCCTTATAATGTGCATGAGATAGTCAAAGTGTGTGTGTGTGTGTGTGTGTACACCATGCATCTACCTTTTTTGATACATGGTCTCCCATTGGTCTAGAGCTCACCAAGTAGGCTAGACTGGCTGGCCAGTGAGCTCCAAGGATCCTCCTGTCTTCACCTCCTCAGTGCTGGTATTAATTATAAGCATCTACCACCATGCCTGGCTGTTTTAGTTACCTTCTCATTGTTGGGATAAAGCACATGACCAAAATCAGCTGATGGGAAGATAGTTTTATTTTGGTTTACAGTCTCAAGGGGAGGCTTCATGATGTCAGGGGACAGCATGGCATGAGCAGAGGCTGCACATCACCTCTGCCACAGCAGGAGGAAAACAGCAGCGAGAGAGTAAACTGAACTCTGGCAAGGGGAAGCTGGCTATAACATCTCAACCCCATCCCAACACATCTCCTCTTGCAAGACTCCACCTCCCAATTTGCCACTAGCTGGGGACCAAGCATTCAGAACACATGAGTTTATGGGGGACACCTGATTCAAACAACCACATTGGCATATTCGCATGGGTTCAGGGACTGGAACTAAAGACTATATGGTAGTATTTACAATTTCCACAGTGTAATCATTTTCTTTGATTATTCTGAAATTGTACTGTTTTAGTTAATTTTCTTGTTGCTATGACACAATTTCTGACAGAAAAACTTCAGGAAACAAGGGTTTATTTTGTTTAATGGTTTATGGGTATAGTTCATCATGGCAGGGTAATGTGAGGCAGCTGGTCACATTGCATTCACAGTCAGAAAGTAGAGAGAGATGAATGCTGGTGCCCAGCTCACTTTCTCCTTTTTATTCAGTCAGGGACCCCAGCCCGTGGGGTGGTACCTCACATTCAGGATAGGTCTTCTCTCCTCAGTTAAACTTCTCTTCAAACATCCTCACAGAAATACCCATAGATGTGTCTCCTAGGTGATTCCAAACCCAATCAAGTTGAAAGTGAAGATTAAGCACCATACATTCCTGTTGCAGTTAGGTTTGCATTGCTGGTAGAAATCACCCAACCAAGAGCAGCTTATGGGAAAAAGAGGTTTATTTTGGCTTACAGGCTCAAAGGGGAAGCTCCATGATGGCAGGGGAAAAGATGGCATGAGCAGAGGGTGGACATCACCCCCTGGTCATCATAAGGTGAACCATAGCAACAGGAGAACATGCCAAACACTGGCAAGGGGGAGCTGACTATAACACTCATAAGCCAGCCCCCCAAAATACTCTGCCTCCAGTAGGTTTTAGTTCCCAAATCACCATCAGCTGGGAACCTAGCATTGAGAACACTTAAGTTGATGGGGCACACCTGAATCAAACCACCACAATACCTCTCTGGGGGTGGGAGGAATAATAAGTTTGTTAACTTGTTTTGCCTCCCAGTTTAGTTATACACTAAAGTTATATACTAACTTTGTTGTTCCAAATATTAATATCCCAAAGTACTCACTGAAGCCAGAGAATTGATAAGAGCTTGCACTTAAGGAAATTCCCTCTTTATTTTAGGATTTTTTAAAAAATTCATAGCCTTATGTTTAAGCATATA
Source organism: Orientallactaga sibirica (assembly GCA_036365145.1). Lineage (NCBI taxonomy): Eukaryota > Metazoa > Chordata > Mammalia > Rodentia > Dipodidae > Orientallactaga > Orientallactaga sibirica. The sequence goes on from JAEOAD010000036.1 coordinate 13,417,113, forward strand.
TACCCCTTTAGAAGTTTAAAAGGAAGAGGAAAGGGAATAAAATAGTGAGTAGTGTTTATTGGTGGTGATTTGCCTAAAATGTGGGAATTCCTCTTCCCCTCAACAAACTGAGGGCTTTGAAATCTGCTCAAAATTTTCTACACTTCTGTCAGATTTTACATAAATTGAGGGGGTTTGTTCCTTGTGGGAAATCAGCACCTTGCTCACCCTCAGTAGGCGCTCTTCCTCTGAACTCTACTCTGAGCTGAACTTTAATTCCTCTGCTCACTTATCTGCCATTGTTTTCTTTTTTTGTGTATGCATTTGCTGTGTATATGTGCATGTTCATGTGTGTGAGGACAGGCCCTCATGTGCCACCACACATATGTAGAGGTGAGAGGACAACTTTAGATGTCATTTCTTACCCTCTGCCATGATTGAGGCACGGTCTCATTGTTTACAGCTCCATCCATCCGACTGGCCAGCCCTTGAGTCTCAGCAGGTTCTCCTGTCTCCACCTCCCTTCTCCACCTATGGGATTACAGATGCCCTGTACAATGTCTGGCTTTACATGAGTGCTGGAGATCCAAACTCAGGTACTCATTTGCTCATCAAGAAGTTTATCCACTTAGCCATCACCCCAACTTTGCCATCTCTATATTTTTTATTTGAGAGAGAGAATTGGTGCACCAGGGCCTCAGCCACTGCAATTGAACTCCAGATGCTTGCACCACCTAGTGGGCATGTGCGACCTTGTGCTTGCCTCATCTTTGTGCATCTAGCTTACATGGGATCTGGAGAGAGTCAAGCATGTGTCCTTAGGCTTCATAGGCAAGAGCCTTAACTACTAAGACATTTCTCCAGCCCACCACTTCTATTTTTGTAAGTATGTTTCTTATGTGCCCCAGAATTATCTAAATACACAGCCAGATTCACCCAGTTCTATTCAAGAAAAACCAGCACTTTACAGGGAGTTAAGTAAGGCATCATGTTGGAATGGAAACCTGGCATATCCATCAATGGTGCAGTGTAAGTTCTGCCTCCTAGGCATTTGGAGGGTAAAGTGAGCCAACCCAGCAAAGGGTCACATGCCTGGTGCCTGGTGGATACTCAGAAATGTGTCATCAAGAGCCTCGGAGGAGGTATGAGGGGGGCTGCTTTGAGGTTCTAGAAGAGGGAAGGCTTGTATATGATTCAAAGCCACAGGAAGGATTCTCTGCAGCAGAAGTGGACATTGAAGAGAGGGAGATGGGGTGTGTGTGAAACCCTTGTCTCATTTGTCTTGCTCTTCTGGGCTTGGAACTGCAAAGCCCACTGCTGCTTGCGTCTGTGACTCTGTCTTCTGTGTTCTGACACTTGAACCCAAAGAACTCCTTAGCTTGCAAGGGTGACTGAGTTCATTCCCTCACTCCTGATCCCAGGACCCAGGGACCAAGCCAAGCTCTCTCTCAGTGCCCTAAAAAAGGTCTGTTTGGGGTTCCTGCCACCAATCTGCCTCCTAAGGATGGCTCCTGGCCCTGGAGACACTGTCTGCCCACAGAGGAAGTCCACAGGTCCACCACAGAGCTTGATGTACTCTTTGAAGGCTGTGCCTCCGACTTCCTGTCCACCACAGTCTACTCCCTCCATGCTGCCACTGCATATAAAACCCATGTTGTAGCGAGAAGCCACCTTGTAATGGCAAAGTGCCAGCAAACATCCTAGAACTTTCTGTCACCTGAGGGCCCTGGCTAATCCTTAGTTCTGCTTGAACTCCAATCTGCCAAACTCACTCTAAATGATTGTGTGTTCCAGGGATAAAGAGGCTATGAAACTCATTCATTCTACTTGCTGGATCCCAGCTGGGTCCCTTCTACTCTCTGGTCATTCTTAAGTTCTCTCCGTCCTCAACTCCAAACCTTTCCCCCACTGCTGAGAGCCATTCATGTGCTTCACATACATGTACATGTGTGATGATCTTGCTCCTTCATCCAGAGATATTTGATATCCCAGAGCTGAGTGGCACATTAGGCACAATTTCCTTGCCACACGGTCCATAGTCTAGTACAGAAGACAGACCAGGACCATTGCCACAGGCAGCATAGGTGACACGATAGGATGCTGTGGGAGCACTTAGGTCACAGAATCCATATGCGGCATTTGGAGAAGGCTCCCGAGAGGAAGTGATGTGTCAGCTGAGGCCTTTGAGAAGAAGGCAGGTTTGGGACAGTACAGGACTGTGTATCAAGGCAGCACTCCAGGCAGATAAAACCACATGTGTTTCCCCACCCTCACTGCCCACCTACAGTGATGCTTTCTGTTGCTCATCGCCTCACAAATCATGTTTTCTCTTGGCTCTGTGACCTTCCCATAACTCTGCCTGCTGTCACCTTCTTGCTTGCCTTTCTTCTCTCAGACACCCTGTTTCTGCTTGCTTTCCTCATCCGCATGCATGTTCGAACCTCCCAGCTTGCTGTCCACTGCTGGTCTATGCTTGCAGCATCCCTAACTCCATCTCTTGCTGTGATTTCTCCTAGGGACCCATGTATTCTGTTGCCACAGGCATCTCAGAGCTGTTGTGGCCTGACTTCTGCTCTTCTCTAGGACCTCTTCAGAGCCCACTCTACTCTCTCCTCACCTTTTCTGCTCATTCCCCATGTCTCTTCTTGCTGTTCCAGTTGATCCCAGCCTCAGCCCTTGCCCTCCCCTCCCTTCAACCCATGAGTCCTGTGCCCGCAGCCAACCACGTGTTTACCCTGCTGATTCTGGTCTGCTCTGGGCATGTCCTGCTTAGAATGAAAGCCTGTAGCAACTCCCTATTTCTGAGCTATAAAATCCAGTTCCTGGAAGAACCTCAAATCATTTCCTTGTTCTTTCTATCTTGCCCCATTCTCACCTTTACGATACAGTGACCAAGAGGGACTCCCTGATTTTCCATGTCCTTGTCAGTTCTCCAGGGCCTCTGAATAAAAGTCCTATCTGGAAAGTGCCCACTCCCCAGGGCCCAGCCCAACTACCTCACTGTCCAGGAAATGGCCTCAGATTTATTTATTTATTTATTTATTTATTTATTTATTTATTTATTCTTTTTTTTTTTTTTCGAGGTAGGATCTCACTCTGGTCCAGGCTGACCTGGAATTAACTATGTATTCTCAGGGTGGCCTCGAACTCTCAGTGATCCTCCTATCTCTGCCTCCCAAGTGCTGGGATTAAAGGCATGCACCACCACACTCAGCTCTTATTTTGTTTTTTTGAGGTAGAGTCATGCTCTAGCCCAGGCTGACCTGGAATTTACTATGTAGTCTCAGGCTGGTGATCCTCCTACCTCTGCTTCCTGATTGCTGAGATTAAAAGCATGTACTACCATGCCTGGTTATTTTATTTTTAGACTGCTTTTTTAAAATTTGTTGTTTGATTTGTTGCTATTTTATTTATTTATTTATTTATTTATATTTGAGAAAATATCATATGTAGCTTCAGCTGGCATGGTGGTATAATCCCAGCCCTTGGAAGATACAGACAGAAGAAGCAGGAGTCCAGGGTTATCCTCAGTTACATAGCAAGTTTGAGGCCAACCTTGGCTACATGAGACCCTGTCTCGGCTTCCAAATGCTACAATTACAGACATATACCACCACACCTGGCTCTTTATTTTTTAATTTCATTGATTTATTTTAGTGTATTGACAAGTTCTCACTCTGTAGCCCCAGCTGGCTTAGAATTTACTGTGTAGATCAGACAGATGTTGAATTAGCAGTAATCCTTCTGCCTCACTTTCCCAAATGCTGGGATTTTAGAAAGGAATTATAATGGGGTGTCAGGGATCCAGGAAGGTCCTTGAACCCCAAATCCTAGATTCATTTTAATTAAAAAATTAAATAAAAAAGAAGACTGAGAAGGATAATTATTAAATTATTATATTTATTGGGGAAGTACAGAGCCAGGGAAAGGCACTGCCAGGGAAAGGCACCCACAAGGCTAGAGAACCCACGTGGGAAGACAGGGTTTAATGATGTCAGATCTTGAACTACTTTTGACTGAATGGGGGGGATAGAAATATGGTAGTTAGAGAGTCTTTCTTAGAGAGGTGAACTATTGTAAAGGACCCTGAAATTATATTAATGGAGTGCGGGAAGATAGTCTTGGAAGAAAATGTTGGGTGAAAGAATAAATATAAGGCATTAATAAGAAGTAAGCACACAGCAAACTGGTCACCTTTAGGGTTATCCTTTTTGTTCACTTTTAGGCCTTGGGAAACATTTGAGGGAACCCAGGTAGATGGAGTTGGATTGTCTCAGGACCATCTGAGCATGAGATTTTTTTTTTCCAGAATTGTTTATCAAATGTCACAGTAGTGTTTGAATGGCCTAAATCTGTTTCTGTATGGCTTGTAAAACAGACAAAATATTAGCAGAGTTATCAGGAATATATACACAACATTTAACCTCAATAATGGTGAATATACCATATTTTGTATAATAGCATTTCAGAGTGTACTTCTTTTTTTTTGTTTGTTTGTTTTTGAGATAGGGTCTCATTCTGGTCCAGGCTGTCCTGCAATTAACTATGTAGTCTCAGGGTGGCCTTGAACTCACGGCGATCCTCCTGCCTCTGCCTTCCAAGGGCTGGGATTAAAGATGTGTGCCACAGAGTGTATTTTTTAAAATTTATCTTGGGGGTAGCCAGATCCAAAGGTTGGTACCATAGAGCCATTGGGTGTCATTAAGGGTTGTACAAATATATTTTTGGCTTCAGGACTTATTTAATAATGTCCTGGAACAAGTTAGACAAGATTCACCATTGTTCCCAGTATAAGAAAGTCTTCTGAATTAAGCAACCTTTGGTCAGAGTCATATATATATTTAGTTTACATTTGAAAATAAACATTTTGACATATATGGTTGTTTTTTATTACAGAATTAGAACTATTGGAGATGGGACATGTCTTAAGGCCTTGTTTGTTTCCCCTCTTGGAAAGCTCTTGTTGTTTTACTTAATAGGCCATTCATATATTTGAGCTATCCTTTTAGCTTTTGTTATACATTTCTCTCGGAGAGTTTAAGACCAAGCAGGTAGGCAAAAGTTAATCAAGGATTAATTTTGGAGGTTACTAGTGGCTCTCCAAAGGAGACTATAGGGACCCAGGAGCAGCCCTATAGCTTCTCCAATGCTGGTGTTGTCTGTTAGGATGAGTCAGGACCATGCTGGCCAAGTAGTTTTCCCTTCTTTGGGAAGCCAGGAGGACTGATTGCTCCTCAGTTGTAACTCTCCTGTTTCAGACTTTACATTGATTTTGTTGTTGTTGTTGTTGTTGGATCTTTGTATCCTCCCAGATGAGGAAGACAGATGAATTACCAGGGTGCCAATGAAAAAATGTTCCATCAACTCCATTGGCCTTATGACCTGGTTATAGGTTATTAGAACACTTAGAAAGGAAGTTACACCAACCTGGATGTATGTACATCTAGAGCACATTTGATTACAGATCTAGTTAAAGAATGGCACAAGGGCTTAAAGTCATTTTGTCCAACCTTTTTAAACTTAGTTGTCCTGTGGCAGCATAGGCCATATCTGAAGCATAGAAAGTGGACACATCTCCAGCTGGAGAGATGGCTCAGCAGTTAAGGCACTTGCCTGCAAAGCCTAAGGATTCATGTTCGACTTTCCAGGTCCCAAATAAGCCAAATGCACAGTGATGCAAGCACGCAATTTGCACACGTGCACAAGGGGGCACACACATCTGGAGTTCTATTGCAGTGGCTGGAAGCCCTGGCACACCAATTCTCTCTCTCTCTCAAAAAAAAAAAAAAAGGCTAGTCTTTTGGGCTTGCCAAAGAAAAGGAAGGAAGGAAGGAAGGAAGGAAGGAAGGAAGGAAGGAAGGAAGGAAGGAAGGAAGGAAGGAAGGGAGAAAGGAAGGGAGAAAGGAAGGGAGAAAGGAAGGGAGAAAGGAAGGAAGGAAGAGGCAAGGAAGGAAGAAAGGAAGGAAGGAAGGAAGCAAGCTAGCTAGCTAGCAAGCACATCTTATTCTGTAAATATTTAATAGCTATAAATACAGGCAGAACTTGGTACCAGTCTTGAAAATAATATACATCTAAACCAATTAATTTAACCTAGAAGTTGTCAGCAAAAAGACAAGTAAGACAGTATAAAATCTTGGCACCTGTGTTTGAAAACATCTTTGATTAGTCCAGATACCTGTGTGGGTACTAATAAGTCAGAGAATGTTGGAAACAGAACCATAGAGCTCAGATGAGGACCATTGTTTGAGCATGAGGCTGTACCCTGAAGCAGGGACTATGTCTTAGGAGTTAATTTTGTTATAAATACTGGACTTGAGATGTCGTAAATGAGACAGTTACTTTACATATAATAGAGCAGAATGTGGTCATTGTTGAAGCAAACAGCCAAGCTCTAATACAACCCTTGACAAATCTGTTTTGGAAGAGAAAGCACTGTTTGACAACAAATGTTTTTAGCTTAATTTTGGATAGCAATTGATCTTATGTATAAAAGGAATTTTTATTAACATAAAACAATTTTATGTCTTACAATTGCTAAAACTTAGGCAAGTTATTCAAGAATATTTTATCTAACAGAGGATAAAGGTTATAGTGACTGAAATTAAACCATTTAAGCCTAAGTGATTAAGCCTACTGTTGACCATTTGATAGAATTCGCATAAATAAAACAGGAGTTACCTTTAAAGTCACAATGTCTTTAGGTATGAGTACCTCATCTTTGGAAATTGTGAACCTTTATTCTCTAATAGTTAAAACCTTCACAGAAGAACCTAATTTATTTTATTGAGAGCCTTAAAACAAGAGTTTTTTTTTTGTTGTTGTTATTTTGGGTTTTTTGTTTGTTTGTTTGTTTGTTTTTGTTTGTTTTTGGTTTTTTGAGGTAGGGTCTCACTCTAGCTCAGGCTGACCTGGAATTCACTATGTAGTCTCAGGGTGGCCTCAAACTCATGGTGATCCTCCTACCTCTGCCTCCTGAATGCTGGAATCAAAGGAGTGTGCCACCACACCCAGCAATAAGCCAGTTTTTATAACCCTTAAACCATAACAAATTAGCATCAGCAAGCTGTTAATGAGTGAAACATTAACCATAAGACTCGGTTTCTCTACTGGCTAAAACCTTGGCATCAAGTAAACATATTTTAGATTTTATCCAATTAAATATTTCAATAAAGGGGTCCTTCCATGAGCACCCTTCATTACTGTTCCGATCTCCTGGTGACGTTTATCCTTTTTTCTTTTCTCCCTTCTGGTCCCTTTTTTCGTTTTCTTGGCTTCTTGATTATAATAAAAAAAGTTGCCACCTGGAGCAACTGTTTTAAGCTCTTATCTGGTTTGGCTACCATTTTTTTTTTTTTTTTTTTTTTTTTTTGAGAGAGAGACATACACAGAGAGAGAGAGAGAGGGAGAGGAAGACAGATAGAGATGGGTGCACCAGCAGCCTCTCAGATGCTGCAAACAAAATCCAGATGCATGCATCCCCTTGTGGTCAAGTGTGGCATTGCACCCTTGCATCACTTTGCATCTGGCTAAACGTGGGACCTGGAGATTGGAACCACTGGAGATTGGAACCAGCGTTCTTAGGCTTAGGAGGCAGGCGCCTTAACTGCTAAGCCATCTCTCCAGCCCTTGGCTACCAATTTTTATAATTTCTTACAAATATCAAGTGCTGACTGAGTTAAAATTTTATCTTTAAGAAGAATTTCCTTCTCCATGGTATCTGGAGTTACATTAGTATATTTTCTAATTGTCCCCTTAAGTCTCTGGAGAGAAGTCATGGGCAATTCCTGTTCTCCCTCTGTCATCTAAACAAGCCCAGTATTTTTGAAGACAGGCTAGCAGAGACTTTGGGGCTATTTTGGAAGCCGACTGTCCCATCTAAAACAAAGTGGAGGAAGTGAAAGAAGACTCTAGAGTCAGGTTATGCCCCATCCTGTCTCAAACCTCTTGTTGGGGAGGAGCATCCCTTCAGCCAGATTTGGGAGAAGAAATTAGGGTTTTTTTCCTACAAGAGTCCTAACCCAAATTTTTTAGTTTTTTTCCCCCAATCAAAAGGGGAGACAGCACAGTCTATGTGCTTCCTGGAGCAAGGAAGGTCCAAGATAGGATATGCATGCTCACTCACAAGGCCAGCTTCCAAGCTTGGGTTCCTCTGGACCTTTCCCCCAGTTCCTTGCATGTGCCTTACTGAGATCATGGCATGTAAGGAGTGCCACTGGCCATTCTAAGCCCAAGTGCTAAGATTTTTGCCCTTACTCCCATCTTGGTAGCTTAGATGCCCTACTAGAGGAGGGTTTTCTGGGACCTCTTCTCCTTCTCCCCTCTGTGGGAGATATGGGGTCCCCCCACCCTGGTCTGTGAATGTTTGGGACTAAAGGGTTGTTGTTATTGTTTTGAAGGTAATCTCTGGTTTTATTACCTTAAACATAGATATCCTACCCTTTGTTAATATTTAAGAGAGAGAGAAATAGATGAGAGAGATCACTTACTTGACATCGTTTTATCATATCTGTTTCTACCCTGATATACATTTTAGATAAGTCTGATGTTTGTCTTATGTAAGAAGTTTGTAACCTGATTAAATGCCTTGACTCATTTTGCCCATTTGACCTTTTTGTCTAGTGAGAAATTTCATCTGACAGAGCTGACTTTAGGTGTTCAAAAGAGAGGAACTGTAAAGAGAACCAACGTTATATGCTATTTGTCATTCCCTTTTCCCTGTCAGAGACACTTGGCCATTTTGTCTCTGGACAGGGTCTGGGGGACACATGGCTTAAACTTGCATGGGGTCTGAGATAAAGGGGGCGCCATCCCTTTTTCCAGAGTCCAGTTTGCCATGACTTTAAATAGCATATAACACTAAGCAAGAGCAAAAAGAAATGACAGAGAAGAGAGCTAAGCATCCTGACATTTTTTTGTCTTATTTTGTTTATTTGTTTCTATCTAGGAAATTTGTTTTACCCATTTGTAATATACAAGGTGGTAGGATCTTGTCTGTGTCTAATCTGGTTAGAGCTCCAAAGAATATGAATTACATCTGTGCTTATGACTTTGTGACCCACCTAGCATAGGACATCACCTGTATCTAATGTAAGCTGAATTGAGATTAAGTCTGGGTCCCTACATAAAAATTTAGAGCATCCTTAAGAGTCTGTAAACAATTGAAAAATCCTTAATTTTAGAAATGGTGTTCATCTATATTTAGCCTGAAAATTAGCTTTTTGTTCCTTATAAAAGGAAATTAATTTTAGGCAAAAGTTGGTCTTTTTAGATCTTCTATATCCTTTCTACATATGCACACTTTCATCCACATATTTTAACATTTTTATATAAGTTCCACTCAAAAAAAGCATGTTTAACAAGCATTCTATGTCTAACATTGAAAGATTTCTTCCCAATTTCTTCCATCATTTCATCTCAACCCATAATTAACCATCTTTCTTATAAGACTTAGGAGAAGCTATACCAAATTGATTACTCTTATTACCCACTGACAAAGAAGCAAGTAGTCTAAACTCAAGGGTTAATTAACCATATTATTATTGGAACTTTGTAGAGAAACGGCCTTAGGAGGAAAACTTACAATCTCCTTAGTATTTATGTCACTAAAAATCTCTACCTGAGCTGGGCGTGGTGGCACACGCCTTTAATCCCAGCACTTGGGAGGCAGAGGTAGGAGGATCGCTGTGATTTCGAGGCCACCCCGAGACTACATAGTTAATTCCAGGTCAGCCTGGACTAGAGTGAAACCCTACTTCGAAAAACCAAAAATAAAAAAAATAAAAAATAAAAAGTAAAAGTCTCTACCTGACAACCAGACTTGTCTTAAAATACCAGTATATATACCTATAAATTTTATGGAACCCATTGATTTGAGATATTTCCCATTAATAAACTCCATGAAATACACTTTTAAAAATTATAAGCCTATGGGTGGGAGAGATTGCTTAGTGGTTAAGGCACTTGCCTGCAAAGCCTAAGGATCCAGGTTCGATTCTCCAGGTCCCATGTAAGCCAGATGTACAAGGTGGTGCATGCATCTGGAATTTGTTTGCAATGGCTAGAGGCCCTGGCATGCCCATTTTCTCTCTCTCTCTCTAATAAATAAGTAAATAAAAATAAATATTTTTAAAAAATTATAAGCCTGTAATACAGGCAAAATATGACAACTGTTTTGGGGATGATCTTTATTAATACCTCTAACACACTTGGAAAAGTTGGGTTTTTTTTTTTTGTTGTTTGTTTTGTTTTTTTTTGAGGTAGGGTCTCACTCTGGCCCAGGCTGACCTGGAATTAACTATGTAGTCTCAGGGTGGCCTCGAACTCTTGGCAATCCTCCTACCTCTACCTCCCGAGTGCTGGGATTAAATGCGTGCGCCACCACGCCCGGCGGAAAAGTTTTTTTTAAGAGCAAATATGGCAAATTTTTATTCTTATCTTGAGGCTGGCTGGTCTGGAACTCAGGCCGGTTGCCTCCTCCTTTTAAGTAACAGGACATTACAATCTTTTAAAATACCTGCCAAATTATGAGCCTTCACCTCAGGGAGAATTTTGTCATTTTCAATAATCCTGTATGTAAGTTGAAGTTGACCTAGAACATAAACTTAGTAATTATATTTATGATGTCATGTTAACAAAGTTTGGCCTTGTTTATATAAAATTTCAGCTCACTGTAAGCTTCAGATAAATCTAACCCTTTAAAGACAAAAAATGAACAACAACAACAACAAACCCTTAAAATAAATCAAATGCAAAAAAAAAACTGTAGGAGAGATCTGTTGGTCTGTTTGGATTAGGAGAGCAATACTGTAATTTATCATACATAATAAAGAAACCAAAAGGTGTCTATAAGACAACATCTTATTTGTTTAAAGCCTAAACCAAAGAGAAAATATCAGGTACAGTTCAAATTAAAATTATGGACTTATTTTTACCAAGCAACTTAAAAGTCATGTGGTTTTTAAATGTGGGGTCAGGGTGTCACATTGTAACCTTGAATTGGAGATCCTCCTGTCTCAACCTCCCAAGTATCTAGAATAGGCCTGTCATATCAGGCCTAGCTCATTTTACTTTTTATAACACCTGCATGAATAAATGATTTACAGCTATGTAAAGATATATTTGTCATAGAGCACTTTGACAGAAAATCACAGCAGTTAGCAAGCACCATCAGGCATGTCTTCCCATTGTGTCTCTGTATCTCCTGAGAGACAGCATGGTTACTTCCCCAACCCAGCTGACAGACACAGATTGCAGGTCCTTGGGGGAGGAGGAATGTGGCAGGGATCCAGGCCTGTTGAAGAAACCTTTCCAGCCAAGGGCCTAGGCTTGGGGCTTGGCTGGGGTAGTTTTAGGCTCCCCCTCATTTAGGCAGCCAGAGACACAGTCTTGGGCTAGCAGCTTGCTCCATTCTGGCGGTGCAGTCTCAGGTTTCCAAATGAACTGGACAGAAACCTGTGCCGCAGGAGGAGTGGAGTCAAGAACAGAGTCAGAGCTCCATCCTTCCATCCCCCACAGGCCACCATGTGTCTTGTGGCACTGTGGCTTATAATGGAAAAAGGACAAAAGGGGGGGGGACTTATACGTCATCCCTGGTTTCTGAACCTTTGTGCAGCCATGAGGCCCTCCCCCTTAGCTCACAGAACCAACTCCCAAGCTCTGGAGGAGTTCAGCCTTGTTAAGTGTGGCTGGGGGTTGGAGAAGCTCAGCCAAATGCATTTCCTTAAAAAGTTTTCACCTTTGCAAAAGAGCCCCACCTGGTGCCATCCCAATTTGGTCTCATGTGATAGCACACATTTCAATAGGGCTCCAATCCCAGCAGGATGGAGCAGGCCAGGCAGAGAAGCCATGGCAGATAGGTGACAGAAGATTCCAGTCCAAGGAGAGGCCTGGACACCTGCCTGGCCAACACCAACACATGCCCCTCAGCTTCCCTCAGCTTAGCCAGAGATAGTGATCTTAGCCTCCAGCAAGAAGAGAAAGCAAGCCAGTTTTCCCACTAGTGGAGAGAAGCAATAGAAATACCCCAAGTCATGCTCACAGTTGGGAAACATGCTTTCCATTTTCTCTTATAATATAATAATCATAATTTTCCTGGGCAAGATTGTCCCTTCATGGTCACCAACTATAATGGTACATTAGGGATCCAAGAAAGTCCTTGAACCCCAAACCCTAGGTTCATTTCTAATTTTAATCAAAGAATTGAATAAAAAAGAAGACTGAGAAGGATAATTATTAAATTATTATATTTATTGAGGAAAGTACAGGGCCAAGGAAAGGCACCCATGTGGCTAGAGATCCCATGTGGAGGGCCTGAAAAAACCATGTAAAGAAAAGAGAGAAAAGAAAGTTAAAGGAGAAACTGCCATGTGGGGAGCTGAAGGGGATAAAGAAGCCATACAGAGAGTAAGGGGTAGGGGGCCCTCCTGAATGGGCCTGGGCCAAGCCAACCCAAGCCCAGCCAAGGGGAAAATTCACCCACAGCTGGAAGTTCCCAAGTGGCCTGAGAGCCTGCTCTTCCTTTGCAAAGGTATTTATAACCTTAGACTGGTGGGCTGTCTTCTGGCTCAGGTGAACCAGCGGGATAGCTGGTTGGTTAGGGCTAGGGGCTGTCTCAGGAAGAGGCCAGTAGCCCTGACACCAAGTTCCAGGGGTTGAATTTGACCAACAACGTTTAAAAATCCTATTAAAGAACTCCTTCCCAGGAGGGTTCCTGGTTGGTTGTGGAAAAATAGATCTAGGGAACTAGGCAAGAGAAAAGAAGTCAAATTACCTTTGATTTCTAGCAAGGGCAAACTTTCTTGCCTTTTTTACCGTCATGGGTCCAGTCACTCTAACTGTACCCTCCTCTCAGAATTATCATGCTCAGCTTTTTAAATTTTATTTTGAATTAATTTTTTTTTTTTTGCAGTGGTGGGGATTGAACATAGGGCCTTATGAAGTCTGGGCAAGCATTCTCCCATTAAGCTCCCTCCCTAGCTCACTCTGGTTTGTTTGTTCTTTAATCAGTAGAGATGTCTTCACTGGGCCCCCATGGTTACCTCCCTATAAGTGTTCTCTGTCTTTGGCCTTTGGGTTACTCCTGTGGTCACTTTCCCCTGCATGTTGAGGTGAAGGGATCAAGTCCTCGTACCTTTGGATATGGGTTCCACCATGGGGCTTATGCTCATTAACTAGACAGGGTAGGAGCGTGGCTTTAGCCAGCTGATTGCACTATTGGAAAACGAATGGCGGAGTGACACAACTAAAACAATCAGAGCCAGGAACAAAGGCCATGAACACTTTGTTTTTGTATTTTGAGACAGGGCCTTGCTATGTAGCTCCAGCTGGCCTGGTGCTTACTTTGTAGCCTCGGATAATCTTGAGCTCACTGCAGTCTTCTCGAGTGATGGGATTACAGGCATGGGCCACCACACCCAGCAGTCCTGGACATTGTTCTGTCTTCATCCACCTTCATAGTAGTTCTGAGTCATATTCCCTGTCTATATTCAGAGGACAATTCCCACTGACGTTGGCTTTGGTCAGATTTTCTCCAAAAATTAAATCAAATGGGCCATGCAACAGACATTCCTTGTGGGAACCATCATGTCTCAGTAGGGCCCTCCACTACCATGCAATCTGTCAAGTTCTAATATTCTTGTCTCTCTACACCATGTCTGTTCTTGTGACCCAAGTCTCCCAGTCAGTGAGCAGAAGTGACTATGTTGATAAAAGAGCAACCAGACCTTCCTGGGTCGGAAGAAGCTCCATAGATCTGAAAAGACAGGTTAGCACATGGCCTTCAAGGCAGTGAGCAGTGGTCCTGCTCAAGTGTGTGAGGCTGTACAGAGATATTCTGGATTCTTCTGCCTTGTGTAACTTACTTTCTCTCCTCTCTCTCTCTCTCTCAATCTCTCCCCTCTTTCTCTTTCTGTCTTTTGTCCCTTCCCCCTGCCATTCTCCCTCCCCCTCCTCTTCTCTCAGCTGAGTAAGAGAAGTGAGAAGAAAGTCCACTTCCACTTACCTGAAAGGAAATCACAAGCAGGCTGGTTTTCTTATTGTCCCTGGAAAGACAGTGAGCAGCTAGGAAGAGACTCAAACCAAAGCAAGAACTACTTTGTAGCTGTAAGACATGGGAATATTTGCTCCCATGTGGTGGGAATCAAAGCGAGTTTGGGGATTAGATAGATGTGTATACAATGCTAAGACCCAGGCTTGGTGAGCTTGGTTGAGAAGAAAGGCTTTTTAGGAAATCACAAGAAAAAAAAACTGCTTAAAATTTATTAACCACATTGTAGAGACAACTTTTTTTTTTTTAATTCCCAAGACTGTGTTTTGTTGGAAGCCTAGGCTATCCTCAAACTGGAAGTTCTCTTGCCTCTATCTCCCAGGTACTGGGATCATAGGCATTCAACACCATACCTAGTCAATGTAACACTGCACCCCTTTGCTTTTGCATCTATGTGTGAGAGGGGCTAAAGTCAGAAAATACTCTCAATGAAGAAGCTCAGCATTTTAAATTTTTATTTATTTATTTTTATTTTGTGAGCGAGAGAGAAAGAATTGGCATGCCAGGGCCTCTAGCCACTGCAATCGAACTCCAGACTGTGCAACCTTGTGCACATGTGTCATCTTGTGCATCTGACTTACGTGGGTTCTGGGGAGCCAAACCTGAGTCCTTGGGCTTCACAGACAAGCACCTTACCTGCTAAGCCATCTCTCCAGTGTTTTTAGAGGCAAAAGACCATAAAAATCATAATTACATTGGTGCCAAATGTAGGTCAGTATATCTTTGAAACTTAAGGTGTTTTCACTCCCTATCCTGGAGTAATCTTGAGTTTATGTACCTGGCTCATGGGCAGCCCTGAGAGTGTTATGTTATCAATGCAGACATGGCCCTCCCAGGGAGTTAGGGAGCTTGCAACTAAAAGGTGCCCTAGCAGATAAGTGTTAGCTGAGCTATTTTATTCTCCCAATAAATGGACTCAGAGCCTAGCTAGGGCAGGATGGCATCATCTAAGCTATTTTAGAGCTTTCTGATCAGCTAGACTAGCTAGCCAACAAACCCTAGAGATTCTCCTATCTCAGTGTCTTCTCAGCACTGGGGGGATCCGAACTCAGGTACTCATACTTGCACAGGAAGCACTTTACCAACTGAGCCTCTCACCAGCCTTAAAGTTAGCGTTTCTTTAAGAGCACAATTCAGACACCTGAGAATTGGCAGCCCCTTGGGCTATATTCTTCCACAGAGCCTCTGTACATACATGAGAAGGGACCACGTGTGTGCCTGGTGCTATAGAGCCTCAGTTCTGGACTCCACTCCATTGATACTTCTATAATACCAGAGATGCAGGGGAGACGCTGAATGATGAGAGAAACTGTAATTATAGAAGTTCACATTTAAGAAGGCATTTCAGGACTGGTTCTCCTTGCCAGCTTTCTCACTCCAGCAAGGTCATAGTGAATCCCTCCCATTGTCAGAAACACAGCATGGCCTTAGTTGTAAACAGAAGCCCAGTCAGATGTATAGACACAGTCTCACCTCCCAGAAATTTTTCATATTTTGTTTTAGTGCTTTTCAACATAGACATAAATGAATGTCATAGATAAGGGAAAGAATTGCAACCTACGATGACAACAAACCCAACCAAAGACAGGCTGTAAACAAACTAAGGAAAACAACTCATGTGATAAACAGTAGCACCCAGCTGCGTGCATTGATATGTTGTTAAAACAGTGAAAACTGAGGCATTTCACAAATGTTTGTCTAGTGTCCCTTCTGGCAGGCTGTGTTCTTGCCACTGGGACAGAGCACAGGTAACAAGTCAGCACAAGCTGCCCCTTTGAGGAGCTTTGTATTCTAGTGAGAATCACAAAACTCACACCCTAGTAAAGAGCCATTCTTAAGATCTATCCCACTGCTGGCTGTTGGTGGAAAATTAACTAGAGAGGAAAATTGATGATATTGCCATTCATATATAGTCATGATTGTGATAAAGATCTGTTTTTTTATTTGTTTGCTTTTAGGGAGAAGAAAATGACTTTCCAGACAGTACTGGAGATCCCCTTTCAGGTAAACAATCCACTCTAAAGATACTGAGGCTTTGACAATAGCTAGGCAATAGCTTGTGGCTTTCTATTTAGTAGACAATCAGCAGTTAGTTTTCATTTGTGTTGATTGTAAGTTTTTAAAACTATTTTTAAATTATTTACAAGGAGAGAGAGTGGGAGAGAAAGACAAAAGGAGAGATAGAGATACAGAGAGATAGAGATTATGGGCACACCAGGGCCTCCTGCCACTGCAAACAAACTCCAGATGTATGCTCCACTTTGGGCATCTGACTTCACATGGGTACTGGGGAATCAAACCTGGGCCAGCAGGCTTTGCAAGCAAGCACCATCTAAGCTGTCTCCCCAGCTCCTGTTGTAAGACCTCCGTCAGTACTAAAGCATAGAGCTTGCTGGTTGATTCAGCATCCTTACTACTACCTTTTCTGGAAAACCACATATGGATAAAGCAGGGGACATCCTTCCTATGACACACACAGCTCTGTGGAGCCTGGCATCGATGAATACCATCTGGAGTCTGCACCTTCTGATCACGTTTAGTGTCTGAGCTTGTGTCTTGAAGCCCACTCCAGGGATGCATTGTGAATGTTAATGGTGAATTCTCCACCACTCCAGTTCTGTGCATATGCGCTTCTGCTCCAGAGCCCACATTGCCAGGAACAGAGATTGTGGGAGGGGAAAACCTATGAGGGACCTTTACAATCTGTTTGCAGAAAGAACACCTTTCTATCCTACATGCTGTGATGAACTATATGGCAGGGTGTGTCTTACAACATTTCATACAAGGCTTTTTCCCCCTCAGTATTACTGGAGACTGAACCCAGGACTTTGCTCATGCCAGATGAGTGCAATGCCACTGAGCTACATCCCCAGTCTTCAATCAATCTTAGTGAGCATTGTCTCTGTACTGACCCTCCTTTGCTTAGGAAGGATGGATCAGGGTTCTGAACTGATGGGTTTAGGATTGGGCCAAGATCAGGACTCAACAGACCCATCCATCTCCCACCCTGGGAGCTCTGAGAGCCACAGCCCTGTAAGACAGCAGCTGCCCTGCAACTGAGGCAGCTCAAGTCAGCAGGGAAGGGCCACGGGGCATGGCTACGTCCCTTTCCTTTCCTCCCCTATCATGTAGGAAGCCAAGGGGCCCTCCCAGCACTAGATCATGTATTATTCCTTACTTCTTTTCTGCTCCTAGTGCATTGACCAAAGAAACATTAAAGATTGCTCAGTAGTTAAAGGCATTTACTTATAGAGCTTAAACAGCCTTGTTCAATTCCCCAGTACCATGTAAAGTGAGAAGCACAAAGTGGTATATGTGTCTGGAGTTCACTTGCAGTGACAGGAGGCCCTGGTGCACCCATTTAAATCCCCCCCCTTTTCTATGCTGGGGATCAAATCTGAGGCCTCATGCATGCTAGAGTGTACTTGAATTAGGACCATCAAGTGACACTTGGTTAATGTCTGTGCCCCATCATTTCAGAACCACATGATTCATATTCATATAAGATTCCATGCTTGATTTTATCTTTATGTGTATACGATGTGAGTCGGCACACACATGCCATGGTGCACGTGTGGAGGCCAGAGGACAACTTTGGGGTTGGCCCTTGCTGTCTACCTTGTTTGAGGCAGCTGTTCACTGTACATGCTCCAGGCGGTCAGCTTCCAGGGATTCTCCTGTCTCCACTTCCCATCTTGCCATAGAAGTACCAGGATTACTTGTGCTACTGCATCCAACTTACATGGGTTTTGGGATCCAAACTCAGGCCCTCATATTTGCATATCAAGTGCTTTACCTACTGAGCTCACTCCCCAGCCCCCCATGCTTCATTTTTTTTGGAGAGAGACACAGAGAGAGAGAGAGGAAGACAGAGAATGGGTGTGCCAGCAGCCTCTCAGCTGCTGCAAACGAACTCCAGATGAGTTTGCCCCCTTGTGGGCAAGTGCAACATTGCGCTCTTGCATCACTTTGCATCTGGCTAAACGTGGGACCTGGAGATTGGAACTGATGTTTTTAGGCTTAGCGGTGAAGCACCTTAATGGCTAAGCCATCTCTCCAGCACCCCATGCTTAATTTTTACCCCAGGCCTTTTCTTACATAAGAGCTTCGTTCTTTTTACCTACTGTGGTATTGACACTCTGATTTCGATTGATGATGTAATAAGCCAGTATCATTTGTTTGCCTAGATGTACCATCTTGTCTGGAAGACCCCAGTGTTGCTGCCACTTGATGTCCTGTTAGGACATTTTTTATGCTTTCCCTTAGGTTAAGAGCTCAGACACCTACCAATAGCCCTTGAGTCAGTTTCTGAGTAGACAAAAAAAAATTCTTCCCCACTTTTCAGAATGACATCTGATAGATAATAAGTAGTGATAATAATGATTAATAAAAGTTAAAATTAGCATTTTAAACATGCTTATTTCCAAACACATTGGAAACCACACGTATGCATGAGTGCACATGCACACACTAAGGCATGGAGGCACATGTCTATAATCCCAGAATTTGGGAGGCTGAAGAGAAATATCTCAAGTTCAAGGCCAGTCTGGGCCACATGGTGAGATCCAGTCTCAAGAAGGAGGAGGAATATGAAAACTATTCAAGAGGAAAGAAGATAAGTGACTTAAGGGTAAATGCTTGCTTTGCAAACATGAGGACCTGAGTTTAGATCCATAGTGTCCACACCCCAGTGCTGCGAGGCAGCTTGTCTAACTGAATCAGTGAGTTCTGGGTTCAATGAGAGACTTTGCCTCAAAAACCAAGGTGGATGGGCTGGAGAGATGGTTCAGCAGTCAACGGTGCTTGTTTGCAAAGACTGATAGCCCAGGTTCGATTCCTCAGGACCCACATAAAACCAGATGCATAAAGTGGTGCATGTATCTGGAGTTTATTTACAGTGGTAAGAGGCTCTAGCACACCTATACACTCTCGCGCTCTTACGTGCTCACTCGCTTGCTCTCCCCTCCCCCCTTCTCTCTGTCTCTGTCTCAAATAAATTAAAAAAAATTTTTTTTTACTAAGGCAGCCAGGCATGGTGGCACATACCCCTAATCCCAGCGCTTGGGAGGCAGAGGTGGGAGGATCACCATGAGTTAGAGTGAATTCCAGGTCAGCCTGGACTAGAGCAAAACCCTATTTCAAAAAACCAAAAACAGCTTCTAGACACTGCACCCAGGTATGCTGACTTCTTCTGGATCCAGCCTTGGACCCAGGATAAAAACCTGGTTGTGGGCTGCAGAGATGGCTTAGTGGTTAAGGCACTTCCTGCAAAGCCAAAGGACCCAGGTTCATTTCCCCAAAACCCACATAAACCAGATGCACAAGGTGTTGCATGTGTCTGGAGTTCATTTGCAGCAGCTGAATACCCTGACATGCCCATTCATTTCATCACTCTCTCTCTTTCTCCCCCTCCCTCTTTCTCAAATAAATAAAAATATTAAAATCCTGGTTACTCGTGAGGCTTTGGATGAGTGTTTTTCCTCTTTTCTGGCTCCTAGGCTGTTCATCTCCCAGTACTTAAGGTTTTCACCCCTGGGAAGGTTCTGTCCTTCCCTCCCTAGAGGCTTGGTTGCTGCCAGGGAGGGAAAGGATGATATACGGTTGCCTTATTTTTCAAAAAGCCTCTCTTTCATATTGTTTTCCACATTTTTTTCTAGGCCCATGGACTTTTAATTGAGCCCTTTTTTACTCATCACCCTTTGGTTTCTAGACTTTATGGAATGAAATATAATAATTCACAAAAATCTAAGGCAGGGAGCAATAGAAGAAGACACTGGACATAAACCTCTGACTTCCACAAGCAAATACATACATACACATGCATGCAGACATGTACACACTACATACATGCACATACAAAACAGGAAGAAGAGGAGGAAGAAGGAAGAGAGGAAGTGCTACCATGGCTTTCCTCTTAATAAGCATAACCAGAAAAGCATGTGACTCCAGTCACACATTTACTGGTGCTGTGTAGCCTGCAAATCTGATCACTTATAGATACCCAGGATAGAGTTCTTTCCTTTTAGAACCATAATACTTTGCTATCTCTAAATTTACCAGTATGAAATGTTTGCTTTCAGCTGTTTTGAGCTAACTCGAGGCCTCCCTACCCTGGGGAAACATCATTATAAACTAACACGAGTCACGGAGTGTAGGAGAGGGAAACCGCAGTATGGTAATAGCTCCCGAGAAGCCGAGGTGGGCAAGATAAAAGAGCACCTCCCCTGAAGGGAGACACATTAAGGCCATGTGTGATCCCCTGCCAAAATCCTGAGTTGAGCCCTCTTCTAGGCTAAACTAATTGTGACCTCTGTGAACACGAAATCTTATTCCATTCACAATTCTCTGAAGTGACTGGCATTTTATAACCTCCCAGCCTCTAAGGTAAGAGTTAGACTCAGCATCACTGGACATGAACCATTTTTCAAGATTGTTTTAGATGATTTTGGCAACCCCCAGCAATAAGTTCACTTGGCTCCTTTTTTTTCTTTTGTGGTACTGAGACTTGAACTCAGGGCCTTGTGTATGCAAGGCAAGTGCTCTACCACTGATCTACATGCCCATACTCTCTCTTCCTTTTTACTTTCAGATAAGGTCTCACTAAGTTACCCAGGCTGACCTTGAACTCTAACTTCCTGCTTCAGCCCCCTAAGTAGCTGGGATGACAGGCCCCATCTGAATTCTTCACTAGCTGGGGATGACTCTGAACTTCTGATCCTCCTGCCACCAACACTAGACTGCTGGTACTACAAGAGTGAGTGTTTAAGTAGTGCTGGCAATCAAACCCAGGGCTTTGTGCATGCTAAGGCAAGCACCCTACCAATTGAACTACATCTCAGCCCTCCACACTCAAGAGACGGGGTCTTACTGGATTGTTCAGGCTCGTCTTAAAATCCTGAACTCAAAGCAGTCCTTCTGTATTAGTTGCCCATGTAGCTGGGATCTAGGCCTTATGGTGTGCCACCATGCTTGGCACATATCCAAGGACTCCTAATTGCCCACCAGAAATGGTCTCTCTCAAAGAAAAGTGTTTGTAATCCCTAAGTCTGATTCTGGCAGGCCCTTCTGTCTAAGCTGTTTTTCTGGAAGTGTCTTTGAGACTGTGGTTTTCAACACTGGCTGTGCATTGTAAGTCCCAGGAGAGCGTTTAATGCCTCCCATTCCCTACTGGCACCCCAGACTAATTAAATAGGGATCTGAATAGGTGGGACCAGACATCAGGATTTTGAGAAATTCCTCTGGGGAGTGGAAAGGGGTTGGTGGGTTCTATCTCAAGTAACGTTGAGAACCAGCTGTTTTCCCAATACCATTATCCCTTACCCACGGCGATCACTGCTCTTGGCCATGTGCTAGGATGGGCTTTAGTGGATGGGGTTATTTAATTTTTATAACCACTGGAGATTGCTGTTTTTCTCCCTGTGCACACTGAGACACTGGGTAATCCAACCAAGTCACACACCTGCACAGTGCTTGCTGCCTACAGATCTGCATGGCCACAGAAAGCCATTCACCATAGCATCCTGTCAGCTTTCTTCTGTCTTATACTCAGCATTAAACAAATGTCCATTGATTTTGAAATTTTTAGATTGTACCTCATGGACTGCCCAGCAGTTTCTGATTTGACTACCCTCCTTTGCCTTTTTTAAAAATTTTAATTTTAAAAGTGAGAATAAAAAGTGATGGGTTTCATTGTAGCATTTTCACATATATATGGCATTATACTTTCTTCTTATTTATCCCCCAGTCCCCATTGATCCTTTCTTCCTGGTTCCCTTCCCCCAAAGTAGTTCCCCCTCTGCTTTCATGTCACATGTATTCCATTACCCTCTCTTTTTTCCCCTTCTTAATAAAGCCCCCTTGCTATTTGCATGAAACACACACAAGCAGAGAGAGAGAGATAAATTTATGATTTGATTATTTCTAGAATTATGTCCGTCTTCACTTATTTGACTTTTCAGAAGCTATTAATGGAGTACCTGCTGTGTGTCTGGCACGCAGCAAGGACATTGAACCTCAGTGTCCTTTTTCTTTTGGACCTTATGCTGGAGTTGAAAGAGACAGTTAACACAGAACAAATAACTAATTGCTCATAGTGATAAGGACCTTGTGGAAGATAAACAGGGATAATGAGATAGTGTGTGACAGAATGCTACATTAGCTAAGTAGGGCACTGACACCTACAAAAACACAAAAGAACCAGCCCAGGAGGACCCGAGGGAGAATGACTCCAGGAGAGGAACTTGCAAAGGACTTGAATCAGGATAGCACTAGTGCTCAGGGACAGGCTAGGGTGAGGAATAGCAATAGAAGAGGTTATGCCCCCTTTCTCCCATCTACTTAAAATGTGGTGGCAGGACTGGAGAGATGGCTCAGCGGTTAAGTATATTGGATGTCTTCCTCAATCACTCTTCACCTGATTTTTTGAGACAGGGTCTCTAACTGAAGCTGTAGCTCAGTAATTTGGCTAGATACACTAGCCAGCAAGCCCTAGGATCCTCCTGTCACTGCCTCCTCAGTGCTGGGACTACAGGTGCATCACCACAACTGGGTCTTTTACGTGGGTGATGTTCCAAATTCAGGCCCTCATGTATGTGTAGCCAGCCTTTTACTCAGTAAGCCATCTCTCCAGCCCCTTGATAAGCTTTTTTTTTTTATATAAGCTTTAATAGAAAAAAATCTTAGTGAAGCCTAAGAACTCATGTTCAAATCTCCAGGTCTCATGTAGCCAAGATGCACAGGGATGCAAACATGCAATGTCCCACATGCACCACAAGAGGGTACATGCATCTGAAGTTCGTTCGCAGCTGACTGAAGGTCCTGGCCATACCCATTTTCTGTCTGTCTCTCTCTCTCTATATATTAAAAAAAAAAATTTCCCTTAGTTAAAATTTTCAGAGAGCTAATTATAGCTTGTGATTTTAACAGACAGAGGATTTGGCTGCCATGCAATATAGCATCCATGGGGACAGAGGAGTCTGCTCCAGAGGCAGCAAGAGTTGGCCTCCAGGAAGCCCATGAGCCACAGTCAGGTGGAGATCTACTTCTTGATCTAGACTTTTCTGCCCAATCAGAATGAGGCTCTGGCCAGCATCTGGGGTGTAGGAAATAGGGTCCAGTAATCATAAGGTGTTGTGAGAATGAGGCTAGATCTAATATACTCAGTGCCAAAGGTGAGCATTGAGGACATGATGAGGACTAGGAGGCAGTGGGTTCCGAATTCTCATTCTCAAAGCTTAATGGTAAGTGCAAGAAGAGAAATACAAAAGGCTGGAGGTGTAGTTCAGTTTAGTAGAGTATTTGCCTAGCATGCATTAAGTCCTGGGTTCAATCCCCTGCACTGCATAAACCTAAGTATAGTGGCACATGAGTATAATCCCAATGGACACAGGAGGGTCATTCCAGACTACATGAGTTTGAGGCCAGTCTGAGCTACATTAAGACCCTAAAAAAAAAGAAGAGAACGAGAAAAATCTGGGAGTGTAGCTCAGTGGTAGAGTGCTTGCTTAGCATGCTCAAGGCCCTAGGTTAAATTCTCATCTTCCCCACCCCCACCCCCACCAGACACACACAGGAAGTGACTTCTTGTTGGGGTCCCGCCTAGGGCCAGCCCAGGAGGGATGGCAGGGTCTCTGCTGAGTAGGAGGTGAGAGGTGCGGAGTCACGACACAGACTCCAGGAGTTGAGTGGAAGCAGCAGAGGGCTGCCGCAAACTCATTTATTCAAGGAAGTATAGGAGGTTTTAAGGGGCTTGGTTGGCCAATCATTGTATGGGGTGGTCCCCTTTTTGTGACCAATGACAGCCTGTCTCTGGACAGATCATTCGTAAGCAGGTTTCGTAGCAGGTTTCTCGCAAGCATGGGACTGTAGCTGTTGTCACACTAGGCCTGCACAGGATGCCATGTTCACAGAAGCCATTTCCTGGTTTCTTCTGACATGCAGTCTGGCTAGGGCCAGACCTGCATTGTGCCATACAACTTCTACTAGTTATGAAGCCAAAGCAAGGTGGTTTGAGTTCTTATGTTTTAGGAAAGAAGATGCCTGTATATATTTGTGGATAGAGGCTAGTGATGAGGAAAGTATTAGATGAAATGAATGGTGGACAATCTAGAAAGGGTAGGCTGTGCTTAGCAAAGGATGACTGTTTCACTGAGAATGCTCCAAGATACTTGTTAATGCCATACATTATTTTACTAGTCTCAGAAGCATAACTCCTGCTGGGGAAAGTTTGGAAAGTGCTGACATAATCCTACCATATGGATATAACAGCTATTAGAACTTTTGCACATCTCCTTTCACAGTAATAGCAACAAGTTTTTATGAGGTTCTAACCAAAGATACATACATTTTATATTTTGAATTTTTTTCTTTTTTTTTTTTTTTTTTTGAGATGGGGTCTCATACTAGTCCTAGCCCAGGCTGACCTTGAACTCACTCTGTAGCCCCAGCTGGCATCAAACTCACAGAGATCCTCCTTTCTCTGCCTCCCAAGTGCTGGAATTAAAGGTGTGCACCAGCACATCTGGCTTGAATTTTCTGTTCTTGTTGTTTTGAGGTAGGGTTTCGCATCTAGCCCAGGCTGACCTAGAACTCACTATGTAGTCTCAGGGTGGCCTTGAACCCATGACAATCCTTCTACCTCTGCCTCCAAGAGCTGGAATTAAAGTCATGAACCACCACGCCCTTCTAGCATGGGCTTTCTATATCACTGGATCTGCCTACATCACATCTCTCTCATAGATGAAATTAAGAGTCGAACTCAGACATAGTTCTTTGAAGGAACTTTCCTGTGATCTCAGTAAAGAAGCCACCATAGATGAAAAATCCAAACAATCCTTGTCAGAGCTCAAGTCTGGACTGGATATTCCATGAAATGGCCCATCCATTTCTCTCAACAACCCTTGGAGGAGGGTGGTGATGTTATCCAGGGCTAGGAGTAGGGACATAAGGAGTCATCAAGGGCAAATTTTAAGGGGTTTCAGTCATCAAGTTTCTACATTGAGTACATGGAGTTTCCTGGCTAGCAACTGTACTACATGGAAATACAAATGCAGTGCATAGTAATGAAGCTGTGTCTTCACTATGGTTTGGGTGTCCACACAGACACACACATTTTGAATTTTTTACTTAATGTTGTAAGCATATCCTAGGTTGCCATGTTGTCTTCATGATTAAATAATATTCCACAAAGTAGCACAATAGTTTATTTCACTAGGCCCCTAAAATTTAAGGGTATTCTTTTTGAGAGAGAGACAGATAGAGAATGGGCACGCCAGCAGCCTCTCAGCCGCTGTGAATGAACTCCAGATGCATGCATCCCCTTGTGGGCAAGTGCAGCATTGCACCCTTGCATCACTTTTTACATCTGGCTAAACGTGGGACCTGGAGAATTGAACAGGTGTTCTTAGGCTTGGCAGGCAGGCACCTTAACCGCTTAGCCATCTCTCCAGCCCTAAGGGTACTCTTTTTTATATGTACTAGCACTGTGTTAAGATCCTTATGTTTATCCATATAAGGGTGATCACCCTGAGCTTTCTGCCTGGAGATCACATGGATGTTCACATCTCTTATCTCTTGCCTTTTCATTTGAACTTGCCTCAGAATTACTGCTCCTCAATTTCTAATCATTAAAGGGACTTGCTCTGTCCCAATTCATTTTTTTAATGTGTATGTGTACGTATGTATGTATCAATCATATGTTTGTGGGCACATCTGTGTGTACAAGTTCATATGCATGTGTTTGTATGGGCCAGAAGTTGATGTCAGTTATCGTCCTTCATCTCTTTCAACCATATTTTTTGAGACAGGATCTCTCACTAAACCCAAATGTTATCGATTTGGCTAGACTAGCTGCCAGCAAGCCTTAAAAATCCCTCTCTTCCTCCCCACACTGGGACCACAGGTGTGCTCTATCACTTTCAGCCTCTCTGTAGGTGCTGAGGTCTGAATTCAGGTTGTCATGCTTGCTCCAGAGCACTTTTCCCACTGAGTCATCTCCCTAGCCCAGTATTAATTCTTTTCTTTTTTATATTTGTTAGGCTACTTCTGAGTGTGATGTCACATTGTATCTAGCAAAGGTTGTCATCACTTCTTTGGAACTTTCCAAGTCAGTGATGTTTAAAGTAGCTTCTGGCTGTTAAAACCTTTACTCAGAGAATTGGGGAAGCGGTGTTGTAGACTTGAAGCTCATTCAGTTGCCCTGTTTGCACCCTAGACAGGATTAAGGATGTACTGTTCCCCACAAACTGTATCCTCGCACTCACATTTTACCCTCCTCCCCATAATAGATGATGTTAAGAAGGGGGAAGGCTGCTTTCCTGTGGGTAGAGGGAGCCAGCTCTCCTGAGAAGCCCAGACAAAACCTGCTGGGCTCCTTGGCCTGCTTCCTGCTCCTGCACACCCCCAGGCTGTTGGCTGTACTTCAGAGAGAGCCCCATGGGTAAAGAAAACACAGATAAAGGCAGAGGAATGATAAGGCAGCCATAAATTTAGAAACTAAGTTTTCTGGTGCTATCAATTACAGTTGTTTTCAAATATGCATATGGAGTGGATACACCAGTTTTCATTCTTTTAATAAAAAGGACTTTTAAGGAGTTGTGCAATCCATGACATTCTCACTTGCTAAATTTGGTTAAAAAGCTGTTGGGGCCAGGCTTGATGTGTGCACCAGTGCGGGCTAGTCCTGGAACCCTCCCTCATTGTGGCTGATGACCTCACAAATATCCACTGGAGGACACAGAGGACCTTGGATAGAAAGGAAGCCTGGTTTTAGAAAATCTCACTGCTGGTCCATGAGACAGCTCAGTCTGTACGGTGATGGCTTCACTAGAATGAGTACTTGAGTTCTGTCCTAGTATCCCTGTAAAATTCTGGCTAAGGCGGCAAGCATTTGTAATCCCAGCACTGGGGAAATGGAGACTGGAGGATCCCTGGAGCTCTCTGGCTGGCTAGAGAGTCTAGCCTACTTGGTGAGTACCAGGCCAGTGAGAGACCCTGCCTCAAAGGAGGTGTGGACAGGGCTCCTGAGGATGAGGTTGTCCTCTGGCCTCCACACATACATGTATACATATGTACCTGCACACACATGTAACTGCATACACACACATAAGACAAAAAGAAAAAAGGTGGGCTGTACTTGCAGAGTGACTCCTTAGGTAGTCATCTGGCCTCCACATGCATAAAATAAAAATTAAAAAGTAGGGGCTGGCTGGGTACACTGGCACACGCCTTTAATCCCAGCACTCGGGAGGCAGAAATAGGAGGATCGCTGTGAGTTCGAGGCCACCCTGGACTATACAGTGAATTCCAGGTCAGCCTGGACTAGAGTGAAATGCTACCTCAAAAAAAAAAAAAAAAAAAACAAAAGTAGGGGCTGGAGATATAGCTCAGCACTTAAAGGCACTTGCTTGCAAAGCCAGATTTCCCAGGTTCAGTTTCTCAGTATCCATGTACAGCCAGATACACAAAATGACACATGTATCTGAAGTTTGTTTGCACTGGCAAGAGGCCCTGGTTGTGCCCATTCTCATATTCATTTTCTGTATGTGTGTGTGTGTGTGTGTGTGTACCTATCTCTCTGAAATAAATAAATATTATTAAAAATTATAGCCAGGTGTGGTGGCACACACCTTTAATCCCAGCACTCGGGAGGCAGAGGTAGGAGGATTGCCATGAGTCAGCCTGGGCTAGAGGAAGACCCTACCTCAAAAAAATATACAAAAAAAATTTTTTTTAATTAGTCAAATCTCACAACAACTGCTTCTAGCTAGGCATCCTATCTTTGGCTGTAAATAATAAGGCATTGTGAGTATTGAGAAATGACTGTTCTAGGCAATTCCAAGGAACACTATAGGACATTTAGATTGATAGGAACACACACACACACACACACACAGAGTTGTGCAAGCCTAACAACTAAAGTTCAGATCCCTAGTATACAAACAGAGCATGCATCTGTATTCCCCATGTGCATAGGAACAATATGAGGTGGAATCAGGAGAATCCAAAACTTGTGCACCAGCTAGTTTGGCATCCTCCAATCAAACAAGAGAGACCCCCATCTCAAAGAAGGTGGAAGGTGAGGACCAACACCCTGAGGTTGCCCTGTGACCTCTACAATGCACTTTGGCTCACATGCACCCATACTTACCCACACACTATTAAAAGACGGAACTGCGTGTGTCAGACCCCGGTTGACCTCGGGCCTCTTTCCTCCTGCAGGCGTCAGTGAAGACCAGCCCTGTAAGGAAGGCTGTGCTTGCTCCTCCTGCTCGCCCCGGGACCCCACCATCAGTGACTTGCTCAACGATCAGGACTTACTGGATGTGATCAGGATAAAGCTGGATCCATGTCACCCGACCGTGAAAAACTGGAGGAATTTTGCCAGCAAATGGGGCATGCCCTATGATGAACTCTGTTTCCTGGAGCAGAGGCCCCAGAGCCCCACCCTGGAGTTCTTGCTCCGCAACAGCCAGAGGACCGTGGGCCAGCTAATGGAGCTCTGCCGGCTCTACCACAGGGCTGACGTGGAGAAGGTGCTGCGCAGGTGGGTCAATGAGGAGTGGCCCCGTCGGGGGCGCACGGACCGCCCCGCTTACTTCTAGAGCCCCCTTCTGTCGCTGGCCTTTTTGCTCTCTGAACCATCACGGGTCACAAAGACTATGCACCTGCTCTTAAGACTTTTGGATTGAGGACGTGAAATGGTGGGCGGTGGCTGTCCCGGAAGCTGGTGGTTAGGGGAGGGTAGGCTCTTTTTCGGTGGCAGAAATTTGTTTCTTTTTGCACAACTGTTTTAACTTAATATTTGAACCTGGACTGGGAAAGAATATTTTATAGGCTTACACAGGAGCTGAAGCCTACAGGCAGGATGAAATCATGCCAGGATGGAAATAAAAGACCCTCTTTAAATACTGCTGAGGATCTCAGTAGAATGCCAAACTGCTGGTGACCTCGGACATGTATGTTTCACCCTGCCGCGCATCAGCGCTCTCCTGGCGGATGAAGAAGGCTTGGAGAAGTCATCCCCATTCTGCCCTCGTGTTTCTGTTTCCGTTGTAAAGTGCTTAGGTGTTCAACAGCATGATGCAGCTAGAATGTAGGCGCCATTTTTTTTTTTAATCAAATATTTTTGTAATCTGTGACCTATCAACAGTGTCATTTGTTTTAGTATTTTTTCTTAAAGCAATGACAACATTTGATGGTTACTGGGAAGGCTGTTAGTAAGCACTATGGGAATGACACTGACGAAGAATACTCAAAATGTCCTTTTGTTACCTACAATTTAATTTTCAGTGCTGGGAATGCTAGACAAGGGTTCTCTCACCAAGCCACAGACCCAACCCTGTTAGCCACGATTTTTTTAAATACTTAATTTTATTGACTGAGGAAATGGCTCAGTGGATAAATCACTTACAGCACAAGTATGAATACCTGAGTTTGGATTCCAGGAACCCATGTAAAAACTAGACTGCATAGGGAGCACTCCCACGGTGAGAAGGGAGACGGGAGAAATGCAGGGAAGCTCACAGACCAGAGCTGGGTGAATGCAGCCCTGAACAAGGCACCCTGACCAAACAAGGTGGAAGGCAAGACCCTACACCTGCCGTTGTTCTCCCACCTCCACATGCACTGTGGCATGCATGTGACCAAACTCACAGGAGAACAAGTGTATACACACACAAAATTAATTATGGTTTTTCTTTCATGTAAGGCTGAGTGTTCCATCCCTAAGACGGAACTCAGTTAACTGATAAATAAAATGCACCTGGGCTACATCCAGCATCTACTGCCCAGCTGAAAACAGGACTCGATAATACTATATAGTAGGATGGCCAAAAAGGAAGTTAACAATTGATCCTGGAGGGATGGTGAACATTAAAACCCAAATTCTTGAGCCAGGCATGGTGGTGCATGCCTTTAATCCCAGCACTCCGGAGGCAGAAGTAGGAGGATTGCGGTTAGTTCAAGGCCTCCCTGAGATTACATAATGAATTCCAGGTCAGCCTGAGGTAGAGCGAGACCCTACTCAGAAAAACAAAACACAAACAAACAAAAAAACCAAATTAAGGATTCTTAGATCAAATGAAAATTTGTGTCCGAGGGATACCCAATGCTTTTATTTGGTAACTGGGGGGACAAGGAGGGTTAGGAGAGGTCAGATTTTTTTGGATTCTTTGAGGAAGAAAAAGAGGCCAGAGGCAGGCCTTGGTTTGGTTAACAATTCTATGACTGCTATTTGGTGTTGACTGTGGGTCAGCTCCTTGGTTAATTTGTGGGCATCTTGAATCGATCTCTGAGTTAAATAAGCAAAAGGAAAAATAAGGCTGACTACATAAAATTCAGAGATTAACTCTAACGAAAGTAATTTTCTAAACCACTGTTTGTATTTTTTTTTCTGGTAACAATTATGGTGGTTTTCCTTAGGTTGCTGATTAGTAAAGTCACCTTCCCACTTGATGTGAACTCTGAGCAGCAAAAGTCTACTACAGAGACTTTCTCATCAGTTCTGGGTCTGTGTAAATCACACTTTCTCATCTTTCTGGGTCAGATCTGTCAGATACATGTCCTCCGTATCACCAGGTATACTTAAAGTAACAGCTATAATAAAATCCAGGGATTAAAAAAATAAAACCCTCTTGTAAATCTGTGTTCCAAGAGACAGCTATTGTGTGTATCGTTGGGAGTTGTAATGTTCCATGCACTAGATTTGATGCCTGGCTTCCTTGTTTAGCTGTTGGGGTGGTGATGTTCTGTTGTCAACTGGATCGGATTAGGAATCCACAGACATTCCTCTTGGGTGGGTCTCCGAGGTTGCTTCCAGGAAGGATTGATTGAAGGAGGAAGTCCTTCCTCCGGAGTGAGCTCTTCTCCCGGAGTGGGCTGCCCTCCTGGTGGTGGGCTTTATGTAAGGAAGCCCAGAGAGGAAGCGCCCCTTCCTCCCTCAGGGCCGCCGTGCTGCTTGTTGGTGAGTGCTTCCCTTGCACGTGCATCTATCCCGACGGCCATTCTTCATCAGCACTGGAACGAAGCTTCTTCAGCCTTCCAGCGTGGACTGAAGAGCGGCAGGCATCAAGTGAAGACCAGCATGCACTGAAGAGCAGCATCTCTCCAGGATGCCTCAGGCCTTCAGTGCTGGACTGGGACTGCTGAGACATCCAGCCTTGTGGATTGAGCAGCTTCTTGACTCTAAGCCTGCAAACAGCTATTGTTGGACTGCCATAAGCTAACTCAATAAATTCCCTTTTTGATACATTTAATTCTATCAGTCCTGTTCTAGATTCCTGACTCATACAGCTGTTCATGCCGATTCTTGTTTCTTAGTGCAGCAGTGACTATGGCAAGATGAGAAAAGACTTTGGGCCTCACTTTGCAAAGTTGCAAGAAATGGAACTAAAAAAGATGATTATTGGGACTAGAAAGATCCTTAGCAGATAAGGCACTTGCCTGCAAAGCCTAACCACTTGGATTGGATTCCCA
Source organism: Orientallactaga sibirica (assembly GCA_036365145.1). Lineage (NCBI taxonomy): Eukaryota > Metazoa > Chordata > Mammalia > Rodentia > Dipodidae > Orientallactaga > Orientallactaga sibirica. Next base: position 13,448,608 of record JAEOAD010000036.1, read on the forward strand.
GGATCCATGTAAAGCCAGATGCAGAGTGGCACACGCATCTGGGGTTTGTTTGCGGAGGCTGAAGGTCCTAGCATGTGCCCATTGTCTGTCTCTCTCTTTCTCCCTCTCATTTCTATCTTCTTGCATATAAGTCAGTAAAAACATTTTTTTTTTCAAGGTAGGATCTTACTGTAGCCCAGGCTGACCTGGAATTCACTCTGTATTCTCAGGGTGGCCTCGAACTCATGGCAATCCTCCTACCTCTGCCTTCTGAGTGCTGGGATTAAAGGGCTGCACCACCACACCCGGCAGTAAAAATATTTTTTAAGAAAGTGACTATGAGAGAGCAGCCCCAGCATCTGGGTGCTGGAGGATGTAAGGAGACAGATGTCTTGCCACAGGTGCTCTATTTCCAGAAGACTGACTTGTCACTTCTGCCCCACCTCAGCCGGCATGATCTGTGGCACTGGAGTGGGTGGTGAAGGGAACCCCATTCAGTTCCCTTTCCTCAGTCTGCACTCCCACCCCCACCTCTGAGCCTGCCCTCCCCAAACAGAGAAAAGGAGGGAGAGAAGGGGCCCCATCTCACCCAGTCGTAGTTCCTGTGGGGAAGAGGATGAGAAGGCTCCTTTGTTTCCAGAGACATCCCCCACCTGGACTGACAAAGGACTGAGCTGCAGCAGGAAGAAGGCTCAAGGGAGGAAGTGGCTAAAGGAGGGCTTACCTTCCCACCACCTCCTCCCCTGCTGCCCAGGCCTTCCCTGGGCACCACCCACAGCAGCTCAGCTCAGCGGAAGCCTTGTTCTACTCAGCCCACAGGGCACACTTTGGTGGCTTGGAGCTTCAGCTTAAAAATGATTTCCAATTCCACCCACAGCCACAGCAGTAAAAGTGATGAGAAACTTCAAGATGTTCCTAATTTATTATTAATTATTTTTGGTTTTGCGAGGTAGGGTCTCACTCTGGTCAAAGCTGACCTGGAATTCACTATGTAGTCTCAGGGTGTCCTTGAACTCTCAGGCGATCCTCCTACCTCTGCCTCCCGAGTGCTGGGATTAAAGGCGCCACCACACCCAGCTCAAGATGTTCCTAATTTTAAACCTGAAACACATGGTGAAGAATCCCCATATGGAAACCCCATGTTCTGTGGTGATTAGGGTCTATCAAAGTTGAGTTCTTTATATAACAAGCTTTTTAAAAAGATTTAATTTTTTTATTTATTTTTTAATATTTTATTTATTTATTTGAGAGAGAGGGAGAGAGAGGGAGAGAATGGGCACGCCAGGGCCTCTAGCCACTGCAAACAAACTTCAGATGTGCATCTGGCTTATGTGGGTCCTGGAGATTTGAACCTGGATCCTTTGGCTTTGCAGGCAAACGCCTTAACTGTTAAGCCATCTCTCCAGGCCCAAGATTTATTTTTATTTATTTATTAGAGACAGAGAGAGGGAGAGAGAGACAAAGAGAGTGAGAATGGGCGCTCCAGGGCCTCTAGCCACTGCAAACGAACTCAAGACACATGTGCCACTATGTGCATTTGGCTTATGTGGGACCTGGAGAATTGAACGTGGGTCCTTAGGCTTCACAGGCATGCACCTTAACCACTAAGCTATCTCTCCAGCCCCATCACAAACTTTTGAAGTGAGTTTTTCATGACTGGCTTAAGGAAACAGGCCCCATGACTATTGTTTTGCAGGGAATTCCTGTGACACCACTCCTGTGTCAAAGCTGATTTTAAACTGAACTTGTCACCATGTATCTCTGGAACATAGCTATGGTTCTCATCAGTGGTCTTGCCTTTCTCGCATTGGATCAAAATGTCAAAACAAGAGGCTGGGGAGATGGATCAGACAGTAAATGCTTGCCTTGCAAGCATGACGACCTGAGTTCAATCTCCAGAACCAACGTTAAAATGTGCTGGGAAGGCAGAGACAGCAGGATCTCTGGGGCTTGCTGTCTAATTAGTGAGCTCCTGGCCAAAGAGAGATCCTGTCTTAGAAAAGGTAGATAATATTCCTAAGGATAACACCCAAGGTGGTCCTCTGGCCTACACACACACACACACACACACACACACACACACGTGCGCGTGCATGCACATTCACACATTCTCTCACACGTATATGAACATGTATATATGCATGCACACACATGTGTGCATATGCGAGTCAAACAAGATGAGTATGGTGGTAGATGCCTGTCAACCCAGCATTCAGGAGGTGACAGCAAGAGGATTTCAAGTTTAAGGCCAGCCTGGGCCACATACAAAATCCCCCTGTCTCAAAACAACACTGGTGAGGCTCAGGGAACCCTGTGGAAGAGGGATGGAAAGAATCTAGGAGCAGGAAAATGGAGAGGAGAGCTGTGAAGTGCTGTTACACTCATGAACTCACAGCAGCTGTGGTTTCACGCGCAGTGTTGGGCCCGTCAGTATTTCACCACTCCTGGGAGAAGGGTCTGTGAGATGCCACACCTCCTGGAGTAGGCAATGGCAGCTACCAGTTGCTGGGAGAGGGGAGTCAGGTTCATCAGTGGTGTAGCCACTGGTAAGCTGCCCATTCCACAGTAAATAACCTTCCACCCATGATCATGCCAGCAACACTAATTTAACTCAATGAGTCAAATAAAAAGCATGAGAGTAAGAGGGGGGTAGTGGGGAAGAAGAAGGGTGTCAGTGGGAGGGGAGGGAGTAAGAGAGGGTAATTGGGAATAAAATTAAAATACACTACGTAGAGTATGAAAATGTCAAAAGATGCCAGGCGTGGTGGCGCACGCCTTTAATTCCAGCACTCAGGAGGCAGAGGTGGGAGGATCGCAGAGAGTTCAAGGCCACCCTGAGACTACATAGTGAATTCCAGGTCAGCCTGGACTAGAGTGAGATCCTACCTCGAAAAACAAAACAAAACAAAAAAATGTTAAAAATTAAAAAAATACAAATTTAAAACAACAAAATGTCAAGCAAGACAGATATAGACTTAGCTAAGACCAGCTCCGCTGTCCTTAATTCAGGGACAATGGGAAATTGTGACCCCCCACGACACCACCCCCTCCTCCCTCCCAGTCTGGCATCACTATTTCCAGAGTCTCATTGGTAATAACTTCCACCCCTGGATTTATCACCATCTCCTTGCTGACATGCTTAGGAAAGGCTTTAATTCTTTGTAATTTAAAAGAAAATCATTATAATTGCAGGAAGCAGGGCAAAAATGAGTTTTTTTAAAAAAATAAAGAAATTGTTGTAAATTTGCTATTTTAACTTGACTGTACCATTATCACATGTATCAATATCTACATGATTAGCATTTGCCTTTTGAGGATTTGTACCCCCCCATGGTAGTTCTTCTCCTTCCCTTCCCCTTCCTTTCTTTCTCCCTTCCTTTTTTCCTTCCTCTTTCTTTTCCTTTCCTTTCTTTTTCCTTCCTTTTACTGGGTTTCATTCACTAGATAGCCCAGACTGGTCTACAATTTGCAGTCCTGCCTCAGGCTCCCAAGTGCTGCGCTTACAGCCAGCTCACCTGTTGTGCACATGAATTTTCTTGTGACCACTGTTCACACTTGGCTGGCCTAATCCTAGCATCCAAAATACCTGGAGGAGGGCTGGAGAGATGGCTTAGTGGTTAAGCGCTTGCCTGTGAAGCCTAAGGACCCCAGTTCAAGGCTTGATTCCCCAGTACCTACGTAAGCCAGATGCACAAAGTGGTGCATGTATCTGGAGTTTGTTTGTATTGGCTAGAGGCCATGGGACACCCATTCTCTCCCTCTCTCTCTCTCTCTACCTCTTTCTCTTTCTATCTGTTGCTGTCAAATAAATAAAAATAAACAAAATACCTGGAGGATTGCCTGAAGAGCTGCTTGTGGGAAGCATCAAAGGAGACAGAAGAAGGTTCTGCTACTGGGTCACCTCTTATCCATTTGTCACCTGCTCTGTTGGTTCCTTATGAGGAGTTTTAATTATTAGAAGTTGGAAAGTTAATGGGAATATTTCTTGAAGTTCATTCAGATTGACCTTGACTAAATGTAGGATGACTTTGATCTGTGTTGCATTCAGAAATACCAATCAGTAATTCTCAAGTGAAATACAAATCTGTGGTGTAATAACTTCTAACAATTTTTAAAGTTAACTTCTAGCAAATAAGGTAAACACACTGACAATTCACAAAGGGGAGAGAGGAAAGGAAGGAAGCTACTTTATAACTGACTGAATTATTATTATCAGCACTCAAGAGCTTTGTTCATCCTTCTGTCCTAGCATTAAGTTGACCACACTATAAGCTGTGTAGGATGAGGTTGGTTTGCTGTTAGAGTGATGAAATTTCATTAGTGAAATACTCTTGTTAAGAAAACTCCCATCTGTAATGCTCTGTGATGAAGCTGTGTGTGTGTGTGTGTGTGTGTGTGTGTGTGTGTGTGTGTGTGTGTGTGTTTGGGTTATTATGGGTTGTGATAACAAAGACTGAAGGGGAAGACTGCAAAACCACACTGGACACCACACCTGGGACATATAAATACTCCCAGAGACTCACACTAGGAAAGGGAGACAAAAATAAGACCTGCAGCATTACACAGCAAGGTTTTGAATAGTTAGGGCTTATATCTGTGCTAGGATTTCCCCCCATACCTACAAAATAAACTATGAAACAGTCACCAATCCCTGTGGCACTAATTCTTCTGTAATGTGGAAAATCTGGGAAAGAAGCACCCCAGGGCTGTTCATTCCTGAGTAGGAATTTTGTGTGGTGCTGCCCCCTGCTGGAGGATATAGTCTACACCTGCATCCTTTCTGCTAAGCCTGGGTTGTCTTTTAGGGACCTTCCAAGCGGCCCCCTGAAGCAGAAAGAGTGTGATTGCTTTGTAACTTTGCAGATAATGGGCACTTTAAGGGTCCCTGATTCCAGGATGTTCCCAAAACTGCCATTCAGATCAAACAGTAGTTCTCATCCCAGAACCATCCCATGCTCTGACAAGTTTTTGTAAACACTTAAATTGACTTTTCTCCATACAGAGTTAGGGTAGCATCTGTCGTTTATGAAGGATCAACATTAAGGAGCTGGGCCGTGTACTGAGCCTATTGGTGCCTCAGGAATGTTGGACGTGGCATACGTGGGTACCTAACCTACACTTGAAGGACCATGATAAAGCAGAGGCTGCTCTTTTCTGTGGTTTGGAGAGGCGTGGCTCCCGACCATGTCAGGTAGGGGACCCCTGGTAATTAGGTCCACAGGTGAATGGAAGAGCCCAAAACAGTTGATGGTGCAACCTGAACCTGAACTAAAATGATGAAGTCACTCAACTCTCTTAGAACTGTTAGAAGGGGAGAAGGGGTGACATTTCCTGAGTGATATGTGCTCTTCTATTTTATGTAGAAGCACAGGGACCTCTGTCTTATACAGCATGACCTTGGAGCTTAGGGGAGACATTTCAAATGAGGAAGGTGAGCTTCTAATTTCTTGACCCCTTGGCACAAAGTATTTTGGTGATCTATTCTTATGCTGCCTACAGTTTCATCTCCCATGTGATTCTGCATTTCTAATAAATAGAGAAAGATTAAAATAAAATTAAAGATTGTTGTCAACCATCATCCTTTTTTTTTGTTTTGTTTTTTGTTTTTCAAGGTAGGGTCTCACTCTATAGCTCAGGCTAACCTGGAATTCACTCTGCAGTCTCAGGATGGCCTCAAACTCACTGTGATCCTCCTACCTCTGCCTCCTGAGTGCTGGGATTAAAGGCGTGTGCCACCACATCGGGCTCCAACTGCCATCTCTAATTGGTGATGCTCATGTGTACTGTCGATCAGTACCCAGCAACTTTCTGAAATGTGCTGGAGATGCAAATAAGCAGAATAATTCTGCCATTTAGGAGCCCTATAGTCATTGTGGACAAGAACAAACAGGACTAGGGAGAAGTGTTAAGCCAGAGGAAAAGATTAGCAGTTAACCACTCAACGGCATCTCAAGAGCTGCCACACCTGCATGTGATGGGCCACCTCATGGTCACTGTCTGGGTCTTCTCATCCAGGCTTGTCTCTAAGCTGTCTCACATCTATCAACTTGATGTCTGTGCTTGGAGCCTCATCAGCACCTCACCTTAAGCTTAGCCTGTCCTGAGTCATCCTTCCAGTCACCAAAGTTCCCAGTCTTACCATCCACCTAAATTCCCAAGTCATCCTTATGTCCCTATTTCTTTTTTGCTGGCTTTTGTTTTTAAATATTTTACTATTTATTTATTTATTTATTTGTGAGAAAGAGGCAGAGAGAGAGAGAGAGAGAGAGAGAGAGAGAGAGAATGGATGCACTAGGGCCTCCAGCCACTACAAATGAACTCCAGATGCATTGCCATATCTGGCTTATGTGGGTTCTAGGGAATTAAACCTGGGTCCTTTGACTTTGCAGGCAAGTGCCTTAACCACTAAGCCATCTCTCTAGCCCTGTTTTGTTTTAGACAGTGGCTCGCTATGTATTTGTGGCTGGTTTCCATGTTGTAGTGGTCCTCTTGCTTTCCAAGCCAATTATATCTTCAGCTTTCCACAGCTCCAGCCTCACAGTAACGTTAAACCCTAACCCAGTCAGCCTTTCTCACCTAATAATGGTCTTCCAGAATTACTCCACTAAGGGATCCAACCTTGAAGACAAAGTTCTGTTTGTTTTTTGTTTTGTTTTGTTTTGGTTTGGTTTTTGGTTTTTTGAAGTAGGGTCTCACTCTAGCTCAGGCTGACCTGGAATTCATTCTATTCTCAGGGTGGCCTCGAACTCACGACAATCCTCCAGTACTGGGATTAAAGGTGTGCGCCTCTACGCCTGGCTGAAAACAAAGTTTTAATCCATCTCCTGTTTAAAAGCCTCTGGCCCCTCAGCTCAGCATCTTGGGCTGTTCTACTACAGTTTCTAATGTGTCAGCCTCCTGGACCTTTATGTTCCCATAGCGTTCATTGTCCCATTGTCCCTCTTATCCATCTGTCCACTCACTCCATGCTCCCCCTCTTCCTTGCCCAGACTCATGTGTTGCTCTCCCACTCCAGCTACCCTTGCACTTGGACACAATGTCCTTCCCTGGCTGAGCTCATCCAGCCCTAGCTCTGACCTTAAATACTGCTTCTCCTAGGACTTCCACTTGGCTCCCAGGGACTTGTGAGATGGTCTCCAGGCCAGGGCTGCTACTCTGGTGTATCTGAGCATGGCAAGACCACAGCCAGGGTGTTCCCACAGAAATCACACTTTCAGACCCTCCAGAGCAAGCACATTCTGAAGAAAAGCACTGTTTATCACTAATTATTCAGTAATGTCACTGGAAAGAAATAAGGATTTTAAATACAGTTGGCATTTCTAGAATCATACCCTAATCTGAACCCAAGCTTTCAAAACCCTCCAACAAATACCTATGTCTACTAACACACTGGAATTTGAAGGGGAGGGAATCACACTCTCTCATTTGGCCACATGAAGCTCTGGCATGTTAACCCTTGGATGGCCACCAGCAGAGAACTAGGAATGGCACATGCCTGGAAGAGGCTCGCCATGCTCAGGGGAGATGTTGCCTCCTCAGAGAAGCCCAAGAATCCCAGGACAGAGATTCCTGGGTGATGTTCCAATACTCCCAGCAAACCACTTCTGGGAGGTGCTGGAGACCTGAGACAGCAGGTGGTGAGGTTTCGGTTTCTCATCTCTTAGACCCCTCTTCTTCACTTGTCTCCTTGATCATGATGGCTTCTGTATTGCTTTTTTTTTTTTTTTTGGTTTTGTGAGGTAGGGTCTCCCTCTAGTCCAGGCTGACTTGGAATTAACTATGTAGTCTCAGGGTGGCCTCGAACTCTCAGCGATCCTTCTACCTCTGCCTCCCGAGTGCTGGGATTAAAGGCATGCGCCACCACACCCGGCCTATATTGCATTTTTATTTCCCTACTCTTCCATTGCTATTCCATCTCCTCTAACTTCAATCCTCCCACCTCTTCTGCACCTGGACATAGATGAGCAGAAGGTTCAAGTGCTTCAGTGTTGGGCATTGCTGAACACGGGCTGGGACTGTGAGGAAGCTGGCCTGGGCTGTTGGACATGGCCGGGGACCTTAAGCTGTGGGGGTTGGAGCTTGTCTTATCATCAGGAACCCACACTGGCAACAGAGCTGGCCCTCCCTTTTCTCAAGGTCGTAGTGTGCCCTATCTTCACTGAGAGTGGGCAGAACCGGTGGGCCCTCCCCGCTATCCCAAAAGCACCTGAACATTCCATAGTCAGCTTTTGCACCCCCCACAGTTCCTGACCTTGTGGCTAGCTGCCCAAGAGAACCTTGTAAACAGTCTCCCTGCAGCTGCAGCCATCCAATATGTGGCTAAGAGTCACATTAGCTTGTAAACAATCTCCCTGCAGCTGTAGCTATCCAATATGTGGCTGAAGTCATGTAGATTTTCCTACCACTTTTATTTTATTTATGTTATGTTATTTTATGTTATGTTTTGTTTTGTTATGTTATTTTATTTATTTTATTTTATTTTTTTGTTTTTCGAGGCAGAGTCTCACTCTAGCCCAGGCTGACCTGGAATTCACTCTATTCTCAGGGTGGCCTTGAACTCATGGCGATTCTCCTACCTCTGCCTCCTGAGTGCTGGGATTAAAGGTGTGCACCACCACGCCCGGCTTTTTCCCGCCACTTCTGTTATCTCCCTTGCAGCTTCTCCCTCACAACTTCTCCCTTGCAATTTCTGCCTTCCAACACCAGGCAATTAGATAGCAACCCATAAACCTATGTATCCAATCACCTTATAGTCTGTATATGCCTTTTCAACCTTTCTCAAGTGTTTATAAACCCACTCCCATTTTGAATAAACAAGAGTGTGCTATCCATCAGACCATCTCCTGGGTGGTTCATTGCCTGCTGCACTCACCCGCTCCAAGACTCTGCTTCCCCTCATCTCCTCCCGCTCCTACGACTTGGTGGCCAATGACCCCTGGGAACAGCGAGGACCCACAGCTGGCACCAAAACATGGGGCTCTCTGGACACGTGGTTAATAGGTGAGTGCCCCCTTGAGGGATATCCTCCCCTTGGGGTTAACAGCCCCCTGTGGTCACCTCCCCATCGAGGGCTGGCAAGTTTCAGTTTCTCCTTCATCAGAGGAATGCAGGCTCCTCTCTCCATCAGAAAGAGGCCGGTTTCTCCTTTCCCCTTCAGAGAGAGGCACGTCTCTCTTTACTCCATCTGAGGGAAGCTATTTTCTCCTTTTCCTTCTCTACTTTTGATTCACACCATGACGAGGGATCAATCAAGGTAAAAGGGCAATTGATGTCTTTTGGCAGGGCAACAGTCTGGTATTGACTGAAGGTCCCTAGCCCCAACAGCCTGCTCAGGCATTGGCAACAACCTTCTATCTATTTCTCTTCACAATCAACAAACCAGTAATGTATTTACCAGTAAAAGCCTCTAGGGCAGACAGACAGGCTTGCATCTTAACATTTGGGAATCCCCGTGGTGCCATAGCAGTCCGGGAACGTTGCTCTCTGGTCTTGGTGTTTCTGGTCTTTCTCTATCATGGGAAATGCTACCTCCCCTCAAAAGGAATCCCAAATCAGCAGATTGAGGACATTTCTTAAAATTAGGGACATAAAACTCTCTCAGAAAGAGGCCAATTCATTTTGGGAAGTAGCCCTTCAAATAGCCCCTTGGATGGTTTCTGGTGACTTCTATGACCCAGGCATATGGACCCGTATAGCATATCTAGCCAGAAGACAGGAAATCCAAAAGGGGAACCCCCTGCCCTCTCTCTTCTTCCCATTATTGCATCCGTTAGACAATGTATCAGCCCCTCAAAAATGCTTAGAGAAAGAAAAAGATCTCAGCTCCTTAGAAAAAGTGAAAGAACCCAGCTCCTTAGAGAAAGCAAAAGAAGAAATTGAAAAAAAGGGTCACTCCAGACAGCACAGCTGTCCCCCTCTATCCGCCCCACCACCATGTCCACCTCCTGATCCTAGCTGCCCCCTGAACACTTCCTACTGGAACAGAAAACCCCTAATCAGAGCTTTCCCAAAAGAACCCCCACCCAACAGCTCTATGAAACTAGAGACAACAACAGGGCTACTTACAATCGAGAAATATCAGCTTTTCCTGTTAGTCTTCAACCAACTTGAGCTCGGCCCTTAGACTGGTATCCATATCAGGCCAATAACCTTAAGTAACTCAGAATAGCAATCAGGAAGGATGGGATCCACACACCTTGGACTAAATCCCTACTCCAGAGCCTACAGGGCTTTCTTAACACCCCTCAAGACTGGCAAGATATCCATCTCTCATCACTGCCTAGCCCCTTATTTCTCCAATGGGAGGCTCTCTACAGAGACCAATGCCTACAACAGATAAAAAGAAACCAAAATCAACAAAATGTCCCCTGGAGCTTTGATGAAATGTTTGGACAAGGCAATTTCTCTGGTTGAATAAACCCGACAACCCCAGGATTCTATGACCAGGTCCGCTTTTGCACAATCCAGGCTTGGGATAGACTGACTCCACCCTCCAATTCCCAAGACAATACCTCCTCCCTCCTGTTTCTTTGCAAAAAACCAGAAGAAATGCTTTCTGGTTTCATTTTAAAAACAAGGACCAATTTACAAAGAAAAACCCCTGACCCTACTGCCAGGGACCTCCTCCTCAAAAGTATTGTATGGGCCGGGTGTGGTGGTGCACGCCTTTAATCCCAGCACTGGTAGGCAGAGGTAGGAGAATTGCTGTGAGTTCGAGGCCACCCTGAGACTCCCTGGTAAATTCCAGGTCAGCCTGGGCTGGAGTGAGACCCAACCTCAAAAAAAAAAAAAAAATAAATAAAAGTATTGAATGGGAGGGAATGACCTCTGAGTGCAGGGCAACCTGTCAAGGGCTCAAAGATGAGCATTATGATAAATGGATAGTTGCCACCCAGGACATTGATGGAGAATGCACTGAAACAGAGGATTATTGAAGGGACCAAACTGACACCATGACAGGCTTCAGTAAGGCGCCACCTTAACTGGGCCTATGTTTCAATTTCCCGGAGAGGCAGGCAATGATCAAAAAAGGCATATCCAAGGTGTCAAGCTCTGGGGGCTAAGTCAGTTCCTGTAAAGTCTCTGAAGACATGCCTGAATATGTCCCTTTTGGCCCAACAATCAAAGATGTACAAATGTCACTGCTGCTTGCTTAGCCAATCATGTTAGAAGATTCCCCTAGCTGTGCTTATAAGGGGCCTGCATGCACCACGTCATAGCCATTTTGTATGAATGGTTGACCCCTGCATGCTGGCTGATTCTGCAGAATAAATGCTCTTTGCTTTTACATACTATTTGACTCTGGGTTCTTTCTTCAGCTATTTTTAGACATTTGGGGGCTCATCCAGGATCACTGGGGACCGCCCCAGGCTCAATAGTGGAGCATTTTATAGGGGAACTATTTGTTGTCTGCTGATCAGTGAGTTGGGGCACTCCTCTGTGTTGTGTGTCTCTGTTGTACTCTGTTCCTTGTTTCTCTGGTAAATCTGGTGTCCGGACACAATCTGGAGGCCCATGGAGGACAGGTGGATGTGACAATTGATGTCTCAGGGCTGGGGGATTCCGAGGACGCTCCAGACCCCCTTCTGGTGGAGCTGGAGAGCTTAATGTAAATTCAGCTTACATTAGACACAGGTGATGTCCTATGCTAGGCGGGTCACAAAGTCATAAACACAGATGTAATTCATATTCTTTGGAGGTCTAACCAGGTTAGACATAGACAAGACCTATCACCTTATGTATTACAAATGGATAAAATAAATTAACTAGGTAAAAACAAACGACTTCAGAGTAAGACAAGAAATGTCAGGATGCTTAGCTCTCTGCACTGTCATTTCCTTTCACTCTTGCTTACTGTTATGTTATTTGAAGTTATGGCAAACTGGACTCTGAAAAAGGGATGATGCCCCCTTTATCTCAGACCCCATGCAGTTTAAGCCCATGTGTCCCCCTGACCCTGTCCAGACAAAATGGCCAATTGTCTCCAACAAGGAAAAAGGAATAAGAAATGGCATATAACTTTGTTTCTCTTTATAGTTCATCTGTTAGATGAAATTTCTTAGTAGACAAAAGGTTAAATAGGTAAACTGAGTCAAGGTACTTAATCAAGTTACAAACTCCTTACATAAGACAAACATTAGACTTACCTAAAATGTATATTGGGATATAAACAGATGATATAAAAATAAGGGCACCGTGGGCTGGAGAAATGGCTTAACGGTTAAGGTACTTGCCTGCAAAGCCAAAGGACCCTGGTTCAATTCCCCAGGACCCATGTTAGCCAGATGCTCAAGGGGCACATGCATCTGGAGTTCATTTGCAGTGGCTGGAGACCCTGGTGTGCCCATTCTTTCTCTGTCTGTCTCTCCTCTATCTCTCTCTATCCCTGCTTGCAAACAAATAAATAAAATTTTTTAAAAAGGGGTGTCAAATAAATGATGGCTTAACAGCTAAGGTGCTTATCTGGGAAGCCTAAAAATCTAGGTTAGATTCCCCAACACTCCCATTCTTATTGCTAAACCTAAATCTGATTTAAAACAGGTTCTCTGATATCCCTTCTCGAGACAGTCTTCTATACCCATCAGCCCACATGGGAGGACTGTCAACAACTCTTGCAGATCCTCTTCACCACAGAGGAACATGAAAAAAATCTGAAGGGAAGCCAAGAAACTAGAGTTGGGAGCCGACGACCGCCTCATGGAGAACCCTAATGTTATTGACAAGGTTTTCCTTTCCACACAACCGGACTGGGATCCCAACACCCCTGAAGGTAGGGCATTCCTTAACCTCTTTCGCCAGACTGTGATGGGTGGTCTCCAGGCAGCTGCTTGCTCAGTGCTCTGCAAATTTGTCTAAGGTTGGTGAAGGGACCCAAGGGCCCACAGAGTTCCCCACTGCTTTCCTAAAAAGGCTGCAGGAAGCATGTAGGACATACCCCTCCCCCCTCCATAGATCCTGAAGCCCCTGAAAATAGGCAAACTATTAACATTGCTTTTATAACTCAGTCCACACCAGATATTAGAAAGGATATTCAGAAAATAAAAGGCTTTTTTCTTTTTTTCGAGGTAGGGTCTCACTCTAGTCCAGGCTGACCTGGAATTCACTATGTAGTCTCAGGGTGGCCTTGAACTCATGGTGATCCTCCTACCTCTGCCTCCTGAGTGCTGGGATTAAAGGCATGTGCCACCACATCTGGCTTAAATAAAAGGCTTTAAGAGTAAACTTCTTTCAGAGTTAATAGAGATTACTGCCAGGGTATATAATAATAAAGATACTCCAAAGACAGACAGGCTAAGAAAATGACTTAGGTTATGGTGGCTACCTTCCAGAAGGCACAAGGCCCCACGAGACAGCCCTTATACTTTGCTCAGTATGATTCCATCTGAAAGACATACTGTGTGGACCTAAAGGACGCTTTCTTTAACATCCCATTGGTGAAAGGAAGTCAACACATTTTTGCCTTTGAATGGACAGATATGGAACAAGGCACCAGAGGGCAGTTGAACTGGTCTAGTCTTCCACAGGGATTTAAAAATTCCCCTACTCTCTTTGATGAAACTCTCCATAAGGATTTGCAGGTTTTTCACAATGAGATGCCTAAGGCAACACTCTTTCAGTACGTGGATGACCTCCTCCTAGCTGCAGAAACAGAGGAAGAATGTCTCGCTGCCACTGAGCATCTCCTGGACACCTTACAACATCTGGGCTATCCTGTGTCAGCCAGTAAGGCTCAGCTGTGCATATAAGGCAACCTACTTGGGGTACAAACTCCAAGGAGGTAAGAGGATACTGTATGCCTCTAGAATTCAGGCCATCACTCAGATCCCCACACCTCAGACAACAGACAAATCTGAGAATTCCTCGAAACTGTGGGGTATTACAGAATTTGGATTCCAAGGTTTGCTAAATTAGCCAAGCCCCTATATGAAGCTGCTAGAGGGCAAGAAAAAGATTTTTACTGGACTGAAAATGAGAAACAAACATCCCCAAAACTGCCCTGGCACTTCCAGACTTAACCAAACCCTTCCACTTGTACATGGATGAAGAGAAGGGGACAGCCAGGGGTGTCCTAACCTAGAGACAGGGACCATAGCACTGCCCAGTGTCCTATTTGTCTAAGAAGTGAGACCCAGTAGCCACTGGTTGTCCCCCTTGCCTCCAAGCTATTGCAGCTGCTGTTATTCTGACAAAGGACGCAGACAAACTAACCTTGGGACAGACTTTATCAATTACAACCTCAATATGCAATAGAGGCTCTTCTAAAAAGCCCTCCCAACTGATGGCTCTCCTACTCCCACATAACCAACTATCAGGCCTTGCTCTTAGATCAACCAAGGATACAGTTTCACCAAACTGCCACTTTGAATCCAGCCTCCTGCATGACTGTGTAGAGATCTCCACCACCTTCCATGGGCTCGACCCGGATCTGACAGATGTGGCTTGGCTGGACCCTGACCTGGTGATGTATTCTGATAGGAGCAGCTTTGTTGTGGATGGAAGCAGGTATGCAGGGGTGACTATGGTGACTTTGGAAGAAACCCTGTGGGCTGAGGCCCTGCCTTGGGGTACATTGGGGTACACAGACAACCATCATGCCTTTGCCATGGCTCATGTCCATGGGGCCATCTACCAGGAGCAGAGGCTATTAATGGCAGAAGGTAAAGACATTAAAAAGAAAATACCATTTTGGACTTATTGGCTGCCATTTGGGAGCCTGTTAAAGTGGCTATAATTCATTGTCTGGGTCATCAGAAAGGGGAGACCACAAAAGCAAGAGGGAACAGACTGGCAGACCTAGCAGTAAAGAGTGCTGCCTCTCAGCATTGGTCAGATTGTCTGGTCACCCTCCTGGCACCCACTCTTCCTGAGACACCAGCATACAACAGACCCCACAAGGATGGTACCAACTGAAGAATGGACAACTGTTGCTGCCCCAAGCCCTAGGACAGAGACTGGCTAAACAACTACATGAAGAAACTCACTTAGGCAGCAACAAGCTAGCAGAACTAATATGGAAAGAGCTTTTCTTCCCAGGTACAGACTCAGTCATCAAGGACACCACCACCCACTGTCAGGTCTGCTAACAGGCAAATGCCTCCTCTGGTAAGGTGCCACCAATAGGGGTGAGAGAGAAAGGGAACAGAGCCAGGTAGATATTGGGAAGTTGATTTTTCAGATGTAAAGCCAGGTCATTATAGATATAAATATTTACTTGTTTATGTTGATACCTTTTCAAGATAAATAGAAGCTTTCCTTACCAAGTCTGAGACAGCCCATATAATAGTTAAGGAATTGTTAAAGATAATTCCCTGCTATGGGTTGCCCCTCAAGATAGGATCAGATAATGGGCCTGCCTTTATGTCAGAAATCACTAGGAAATTGACCAAGACACTGGGGATTAATTAAAAATTACATTGGACCTATCATCCCCAAAGTTCAGGACAGATAGAAAGAATGAATCAGACCTTAAAGGAGAATTTAATAACTAAATTAATCCTAGAGACTGGCAGAGGATGGGTGGAATTCCTTCCCTTTGCCCTGTTAAGAGCCAAGTGTACCCCTTATGTAAATGTATGGATAGCCCTCCATCCCGCCCTGATGGATCTTAAACAGATAACTGATTTTACTAATGAAATGCTTCTTTCTATCCAAATCTTAGACTTACTTTTTATAAAACAAGGGCCCTAAGGCTAGCCATAGATGCAGATGTATCTGAATTGGAAAGGTCCATCTCATATCTTGAAACTTCCCTATCTTCACTGGCTGAACTTAGCCTTCAAAACAGACGAGGTTTAGACCTATTATTCCTACAACAAGCTGGTCTCTGTGTTGCTTTAAAGGAGGAATGTTGTTTCTATTCAATCATTCTGGTGTTGTAAAAGAATCTGTGGATATACTTAGGAAAAAGGATTCATTATGAAAAAAAAATTAGAAAGGGAACAATCCCAAAGCTGGTACAAATCTATGTTTAACTAGTCCCCTGGCTAACTTTCATTTCTGCCCTGACAGGTCCCCTTATCCTTTTGTTGCTTGCCCTCACTTGTGGGCCCTGTATTATTAATGCCTTCATCAAATTTGTTAAGGATCGCTTAGCCACAGTATTAATGGTTCTGAGACAACAGTACCAACCTTTAGATTCATCTCAAGGATTAGAGATGGGACCATACTCAAGGAGGGAATGAAGGGCCAAACTGATGCTATAACAGGCTTCAGTAAGGTGCCACCTTAACTAGGCCTAAGTTTCAATTTCCCAGAGAGTCAGGCAATGACCAAGAAAGGCATACCCAAGGTAGTGGGCTCTGGGGGCTGAGTCAGTTCCTGTAAAGTCTCTGAAGACATGCCCGAACATGTCCCTTTCACCCCAACCAATCAAAGATGTACAAATGTCACTGCTGCTTGCTTAGCCAATCATGGTAGAAGATTCCCCTAGCTGTGCTTAAAAGTGGTCTGTGTGCTCCACTCGCCATTTTGTATGAATGGTTGACCCCTGCATGCTGGCTGATTGTGCAGAATAAACGCTCTTTGTTTTTACATATTATTTGACTCTGGGGTCTTTCTTCTGATTTTCAGACCCTTACAATTATTAGAGGTATCTCCACCGATGTCACCCCAGTCCTAAAGGCCACTGTTAAATATTAAACTCCCTGCCTAGAATGGCTCTCTAATGAGCCAGTCTGGATTGAACAGTGGCCTCTACCAAGGGAAAAACTTGAAATCTTAAATCAGCAGTTAACAGAACAACTTCAACTTAACCATATCCGCCCTTCTCGAAGCCCATGGAATACTCCTGTGTTTGTAATTAAAAAGAACTAGGGGGATGGAGGTTATTACAAGACCTTAGGGCCATTAACAAGGCCATGCTCATTTGGGGCGCCCTTCAAAGGGGACTGCCCCTTGTCTCAGCCACACTGGCCAATACCCCCCTCCTTGCTATTGACATCAAGGATTGCTTCTTTTCCATCCCTCTGCACCCTAGGGACTGACAGCACTTTGCATTTTCAGTTCCCTCTGTCAATAATTCAGGACCTTCCAAACATTTTGAATGGATGGTCCTGCCTCAAGGCATGGCTAACAGTCCTACCATATGCCAAGAGGCAGTTGCTACAGTGTTAATGTCTCATTTAAACCAAGGCCTTAACATTTATCATTACATGGATGATATTCTTGTTTGGAAAGACTCCTCCACTCACCAATAGAATTAAAAGACCAATTGCTACCTTCCCTCACTGAGGCAGGCTTTAAAATAACCCCAAATAAAGTCCAACTAATCCCACCCATAACCTTTCTGAGAACGGAGCTCTCCCTTTCTTCTGGCCGGCCCCTAAAACCCACCCTCTCCCTCCCCCAAAAGCTCACACTAGCCTCGCTCCAGAGCTTTCTGGGAAACCTCAAATGGCTTCAGTCATGGCTCCCCATCCCTACCAATGATCTACAGCACCTCTTCAACATGTTAAAGGGCAACAAGGACCCATCTCCCCCAAGCCCAGAAGTAAATCAGGCATTAACCAAGATTAATGACATCTTTTCTGATATGGCCCTTGCCTGATACTCACCAGACAAGCCAATCCAATGTTTAATATTTAACTCTTCCCCAACCAGTATGGGGACACTACATCAACCCCAAGGGGTCCTAGAATAGCTCCACACCTCTTGATGGAGCCCCACACATATTAACAGAGGTTGACGCCCTTGAACCCATGATTAGAACTGGATGAGAATGGACCCTCCAGACCTTGGGCAAAGAACCTGCCAATATCATAACCCCCTTCTCCCTCTCTGACATACAATGGCTACTCAGGAATCACTCTCAACTGGCAAGCAGTCTACTGGGCTTCCCTGGTCAAATTGACAACCATTATCCTAATGAAAAATGGATCCCTGCAATACCCCTCTCAAAATGGCTCCCACTCCACCTTTTTTCAAGAAAACCCATCCCCAGAACACCCCCATTTTTACAGATGGGGGAAAAGGGGAGCAGCTGTAATTATCTACCACCCAGGGGATCAACCCCCCCACCATCACTTTAGGGAGCTTCCTGATAGATCCCACAATACAAAGAATTATATGCCATTTATCTGGCACTACTAGAGGAAGACAGCTCTTTCAATCTTTTCTCAGATAGTATATATGCTGTTAACTTGCTCCCCTGGCTTGCTCACTCACATATCTGGCTAGATGAAACCCCCCTTTCACCACTACTGATAAAAGTTTCCAACCTCATTTGTAAGAGAAAAGCCTCTCTATATATACAACATATAAGGTCCCATAGCCCCCTGTCTGGCCCCCTGCCTGGCCCCCTTTCAGAGGGAAATGCACTAGAAGATCAGGTGGCCTCCCACAGAAGCCCTTCTTAACCATTCTTGAGGCTGAAAAATTCCATGCTAATGCCCATGTAAATCTCAAAGGGCTTCATTGGTGCTTTCCCCAAATCCCTAAAAGTCAAGCTCCAATGTATCTTAAAACCCTGCCACTCCTCCACCTCATTTTTTACCACACTATGAAAACAAAGAGTCCTTTTACACATTGCTTAATAGAAAACACATAATGGACGTTGTTTTACCTGTTCCTGGCAAAGATCACTGGGCATGGAACAAGCAGGGTAGCTATGAAGATGATGTTTTGCTCCAAGTTAACACTTAAATATTTATTAGAAAGATTTCTGG
This sequence comes from Orientallactaga sibirica, assembly GCA_036365145.1. Lineage (NCBI taxonomy): Eukaryota > Metazoa > Chordata > Mammalia > Rodentia > Dipodidae > Orientallactaga > Orientallactaga sibirica. Next base: position 13,467,249 of record JAEOAD010000036.1, read on the forward strand.
TAAAAGAGAACAGATTCACTGGGAAATTTCCAAAGCTTCATTCATGCAACTGCCAGTGCTAGAGAGCCAGCACTGTATCAGTCCCTGAGGAACTATGTCCAGTGTGAGCCTGTCCTCAGTGTCCACTTCAGAGAATAGCCTGGTCCCTGTACAGGGTCACTCTCACCATCCCCTGTGACCTGTCAGCACCATCTCTCCCCCAAAGTGCTCTATGTACCCCACCAGATTTTCTCCCATCATAGCTTAACAAACAGCTAGTTTGCAAAATGCATGTCAACATATTTGCACCTGGAAGACTTGAGAAATACCAACTCTATACTATATTTTTAATATTTTATTTATTTATGTATTTATTTTTTATTTGCGAGAGAACGAGAAAGAGGAAGGGGGGGCAGAGAATGGGTGTGCACCAAGGCCTCCAGCCTCTACAAATGAACTCCAGATGCAAGCGTCATCTAGTGCATCTGGCTTTACATGAATACTAGGGAACCTAACCTGGGTTCTTTGGCTTTGCAGGCAAGTGCCTTAACTGCTAAGCATCTCTCCAGCCCCTATTTTTAAAAATGTCCACCACATCTCAAAGTGAATCCTCAAAGCTCTACTTCCAAGCATATCCAATGAAGATATTTTATCAGGGTTTGGGGCTGGGAAGATTCCTCAGTCAGTAAAATGCATGCCTCAAGTGTAAGGACCTGAGTTTAGTCCTCAGAACCCATGTAAAAATGCTGGATGTGGAAGCATGAGCCTGTAATCCCAGCACTAAGATGAGAGAGACAGGTGGATCCCCATTGTTCACTAGTCAGCCAGTCTAGCCTAATTGGTGAGCTCCAGGCCAATGAGAAACCCTGTCTCAAAAGGAGGTGAGTAGTACCTGAGAGGAAAGACACTCAAGGTTGTCATGCACACAAATTTGAGCAAGCATATACATGTACATGCTCAAAACAAAACAGAAAGAAAAGAAAATGGGCTTCATCCAGTGGAGTGAAAGAAACATAATTAGCTCTGCTCCATTCAGAAAATGAAATGGCCACTCTGTAGCTGTGTGTCCATGCCTATGAGCAGGCGTAGTAAAATTATAAACTAGTTCTGACATTCACTTGTGAAGTCATATGTTTTTCATTCTCCATACTATAAACTAGACTGACTGGAGCAGGGATGAAGAATACTTTTTTTTTTTTTTTTTTTTTTTGGTTTTTTGAGGTAGGGTCTCACTCTGGCCCAGGCTGACCTGGAACTCATTGTGTAGTCTCAGGGTGGCCTTGAACTCTGGGCAATCCTCCTACCTCTGCCTCCCAAGTGCTGGGATTAAAGGTGTGCATCACCATGCCCGGCTTAAGAAATACTTTTAAAGAACATACAGAGGGAGTAAGTAAGTGCCAAGATTATTTATGGAAAGGCCTCCTTTACTTGGGACGTCCATTCCTAGGTCTACCCTCTCCACTGCTCTGAAATCCCCAGAGCTGTCTGAGATGCTGCTTTGAGGGTATGATGTCCCACACTGGCTCATGTGTTGGGATACTTGGTCCCCAGACAGTGGTTCTGTTTTGGGAGGTTGTAGAATCTTTGGGAGTTGGGGCCTAGCTGGAGCAAGTAGGTCATCGAGGGCAGGCCCCAGTATCTGCCTCTGCCCCCTCCCTCTGCTTCCTCCAAATCACACACATTCCTCCATCTGCTCCCTCTACACAAATGTGCCTTCCTCACCATGATGGACCATATGCCCCTCAACCCATGAGTCAAAATAACCTTTCCTCCCTTAAATTGCTTCTTGTCAGGAGTTTGATCACAGCAATGAGCAAATTAACTAATACAGTTGGTAATTGCCTCTGTTGGATTGAGTCAGAAGTTGCATTCCACTGCTCCACATCCCCACTGGGGTTGCTTTCTTATCTTCCTTTGTAAGGAAGGACCTAGAAAAAAATATGAGGGGCTGGAGAGATGGCTCAGCAGTTAAGGAATGTGTCTGCAAAGCCTAAAGACCCAAGTTTGATTCTCCAGTATCCACATAAAGCCAGATGTACAGAGTGGCACATGTATCTGGAGTTCATTTGCAGCAGTTAAAAGTCCTGTGTGCCCATTTTCTTTCTCCCTGCCAGGCATAGTGGCACACACCTTTAATCTCAGGGAGGCAGAGGTAGGAGGATCACTGTGAGTTCAAGGCCAGCCTGAAACTACATAGTGAATTCCAGGGCTAGAGTGTGACCCTACCTCAAAAGAGCTAATTTGGTGGACTATAACTTTGATTTTCATGGGAGATCTTCAGGAGAGCCTCCAAGATCTAAGTACAATGGTCTTAAATAGTTCCTAGCTATTGCTCCATCGAATCCCTCAGCAGTGAACGCCATCCCTAAACCAAAAGAACTGTGGTATTTCCAGAATTTTAAAAGTGAAAACAGCTAATGTTCCTCCATGGATTTCACTACATACTTGTGCTATGTTCTGTGTGGTAACTCAGTCTTCACAGCCCCATGAGGCAAGTACTCTGCTTATCCCCACTTTCTAGATGGGACAACAGAGGCACAAAAGGTTATGAGCGGCTGGCCTAAGATCATGCCACTAATAGGCATGGAATCAGGATTCTCTCCAGGAGTCTAGTAAATGTACGCTGCTCACACAGAAATGACCACCATGAATGTAACTGCTAGTGGGATTTAGTAAGATTTAGGGATTGTCTGTAATCTCTGCTTTATTATTTTTTCAATAATGTTTCCATAGGTTGAATTCAGTAACATTCAGGAAGGAAAGATTTTATACAGTTGATTTGAGGAAAGTATTTCTTTCATCAGCTTTGCCCTGTTGTTCTTGCATTCTCTCTCTCTTTCTCTTCCCCCACCTCAATATATAAAATACATAACCCAGACAGGCCTTAAACACTCAATCCTCCCACCTCAGCCTCTCAAATGTGAGGGTTATAGGTGAAGGCCAGCATGCCGAGCTCTGGTCTTTCCTTTTTTAATATTTAATGAACAAATAAAAATTGCATGTAGTGGGGTGGGAGAGATGGCTTAGTAGTTAAGGCACTTGCCTGCAAAGCCAAAGGATCTCGGTTTGATTTTCCAGAACCCACATAAACCCAATGCACAAGGTGGCGTATGCGTCTGGAGTTCATTTGCAGTGGCTGTAGACCCTGGCATGCCCATTCTTCCTCTCTCTGTCTCTATCTCTTTGTCTCTCTCTCTCTTTCTCTCTAAAATAAATAAATAATTTAAAAAATTGCATGCAGCAAGCATGTATACAATGATGTTTTGATTGGTATATGTTGTGTAGCAATTGTTATGTATCAAACATGTCTGTTTTTAGAAACAAGTCTGGTTTTAGAAAAATAGATTAAAAGCTCACATTAAATATCTATAAGAGCTGGGTGTGGTGGCGCACGCCTTTAATCCCAGCACTCAGGAGGCAGAGGTAGGAGGATCACTGAGAGTTCGAGGCCACCCTGAGACTACATAGTTAATTCCAGGTCAGCCTGGACCAGAGTGAGACCCTACCTCGAAAAACCAAAAAAAAAAAAAAAAAAAAACAAAACTATAAGACCTAGATTATGAGATAAGATTTTTAAAAACATTCATTGAGCTAGGCGTGGTGGCGCATCCCAGCACTCGGGAGGCAGAGGTAGGAGGATCGTCACGAGTTCAAGGCCATCCTGAGAGTACATAGTGAATTCCAGGTCAGCCTGGGCTAGAGTGAAACTCTACCTTGAAAAACAAACAAACAAACAAACAAAAAAAAATTCATTGAATTCTACTCATAAAAATGACGTTGTAGCCAGGCCTGGACACAGTTCTGTTGTCCCACCTTCTCAGGAGGGCAAAGCAGGAAGATTGTTAGTTCAAGGGCTGTCTGGGCAACTTAATAAGATGTTATCTCAAAATTTAAAAAAGTCAAAAGTAGAAAAGTGGGCTCAGGGAATGTAGTTCAGTGGTGGAGCACTTGCCTAGCCTGCCTAATGACCTACTTTAATCACCAGTACTAAAAAAACAAAAAAACAAAAAAATAAAAACTGTTGAAGAAAAAGCAGTCTTTATGAAGTATGGAGTCACTTCTTTGAGGTCACCCAATGTAAGCAGAACCATATGTCCCTTTAGTTTGTTTGGCTTATACATTGTTCCTATAACAAGAATGAAATATTGTATAGTAAAAATGTAGTAAAAACAAAGGAATAAGACTAGACATGGTGGCTTGTGCCTGGCACTAGGGAGACTGAAGCAAAAGGGTTGTCATGAATTTGAGGCCAGCCTGAGTTACATATTGAATTCTAGGCTTCAGATTGAAACTCTGTATCAAGAGGGGGAAACCACAAAATAGACCAATACAAAAACTGGCTTACAACAGAAAACAGCCCTAAGAGTTTCTACTCAACTGATATCTTATTAAATGTATAACTGAATTGTCATTGCACTGGTGGCAAGCGACTAGAAGCCCTAAGCAAGAGGCACTCTAATGAGCAAGAAGGCCTTAGGTTTGTGCTGCTGGATTAAAGAGAGCACGGCTGGGGTCTGACTTTTCTGTTGATGAAGTCTTCATTACATTTCAAGGTTGGCAGATATGAATGAGGGTGGATGAAGAATCTAGTGCCTTTTAGAAATGGAGCTTTTTGGTCCCACACATGTGCATGGTTGAGCCAATCATTTTCCTGTTTGCTGTATTTCCTGGCTTGGTCCTTAGCTGGTAGAGCCACAAATCCTAAATGAAGCAGCCAGAAAGTATCTGAAATATGTGAACATGATATCCTGACAGATTAGGTAGAATATGAGTCTACAGTAATGACTAAATGAATATAATAGTGCCCCCTTATTTTGGGGGATATGTTCTGAGACCCCCCTCCCCACTAGATGCCTGAAACTACAGAGTACCAAACCTTATGTGTGCTGGTTTATTTTTTCTATTTGTATTTACCTATGATACAGCTTAATTTATAAATTACAGTTACTGTTGTAGTTACCTTTGCATTGCTGGGACAAAACACCTGACCAAAAGCAGCTGGTGGGAGGAAAGGGTTTATTCCAGTTTATAGTTTCAAGAGGCAGTTTCATCATGGCAGGGGCTGGCCACCACATTTTGCCACAGCAGCTGACAGAAGCAGTAAGAGTGAGCTGAGCTATTATTGGGAAAGTGAATAGGACTATATATCAAATCCCTTAGCTTCATGTCTGGCATCTGGGACCCACAAGGAAATCTCTGGGCTTCCAATCTAGCTGTGCTGCTTACAGCCTGGGGAAAACTTTATTCTGCACCATCAGCTCTCCTTGGAAATGGTCTGATAGTCCTGGTATCTCTGAAACCATGGGGTCTCTACTGTTCATCTTCAAAACTCCATGCTATGGCCTCTCCATGGCCTCCATGCAGGGAGTGTGGCCCTGCTCAACATTGCCTAAGGACCATCTTTAAAAAAATGCATTTAAAATTCAATGACCCTTTTTAACCTGCATTTGTCATGCTTCTAAAGCTAGTATCAGGTTAGCAAAGCTGCTGAATTTTGTAATCTAAGGATGATAAAAAGAAAACATAATTTTTCTTTAAGCCCTCATGTTTCAAAAGAATCAGCATTCATTCAACTATACCAATGCAGAGCAGCTGGCACAATCTTAATGATGGTATTCTCATACAATTACAGCTGAAATTTGTAGTGTTTGCTTGGGATCTAAACCTGCTCACACTTCCCAGTCCATTATTTTAAAATTCAGCTTTATTCAAGTTCTCAAGACACGAACAGAAAGCAGCCAGCCTCGCTCACAAACTGCATCTAGCCCAGTCCCAACAAAGTTCTTTTCCTCTCATAGCCCAAGCCCATAGTCCACAGTTCTTTCTGCATTTGGCTCTTTCAAACTGACCAGAATGGTCCATCAGGATCTGATTACAGAATTGCAAAGCTTTTCTAATCCTAAGTTTCACATCATCCTTTATTCCTTCCATAAATCAGTTCCAAAAGACTTTTAAAATCCATATAGTCAGGCTCATTGCAGTAATGGCCCACTCCCTGGTACCTGTGGTAGTTTGAATGTATGTCCCCCATAGACCCAGGTGTTTTATTAACGATTGTAACTTGGGTCTCTAGCAGCCTGACTGGAGGAGGTGTCACTTGGGGCAGATCCTGGAGTCCAACCCCAAGATGTCACTGGGGGAGGATCTGGGTTCTAGTCCAAAGGTGTAAGAAAGCAGTCTGAGCTCTGGCAGGATCCCTTGCTGCCAGTTGTGCTGTCTGCTTTTGGGTTTTGCTGGCTGTTTTGTTGTTTCTCTCTGCTTGCATGTATGGAAGCAACTTCTTCTACAATTGATGGAACTTCCCCCTGGATTTGTAAACTTGAAATAATCCCTTCTCCCCTAAACTATACCTGGTTGGGATGCTTACTCCAGCAATATAGAACTGACTACAATAGTACCATTAATATACTGGCAGGAAAGTCTGTGGACATTCATTGCCTTTTTTGTTTTGTTTTGTTTTGTTTTGTTTTGTTTTGTTTTGTTTTGTTTTGTTTTGGAGAGAGTCAGAGAGAGAGAGAGAGACAGAGAGACAGAGAGACAGAGAATGGGCACACCAGCAGCCTCTCAACACTGTGAATGAACTCCAGACACATGCGGCCCCTTGTGGGCAAGTGTGACATTGTGCCCTTGTGTTACTTTGCATCTGGCTAAACGTGGGACCTGGAGAATTGAGTGGGCACTCTTAGGCTTAGCAGGCAGGTGCCTCAACTGCTAAGCCATCTCTCCAGCCCTCATTGCCTTTTATTCTTAAAAATATCCAGTGTCTAAATGAATCCAATTCCATCCAAGTGCCTAAATTTTCCGTTTCCAAAATGTTTGTGACTCATCCTTATAGAACTCTCAGGGGAGATGAGGCTGGCTTTCTCAATGGAAGCTGTCATATACATGACCCTGAATCATCTGGCCATTAAAAGGAACTGCTGAGCTAAGGAGATAGTTTACTTGGTAAAGTTCTATGTACAAACATGGGTACCTGAGCTCCATCCCTAGTACCTATGTAAAAAAGGCTAGGCATGGTGGTATGCATCTGTAATCCCAGTGGTGAGGCTACAGAAATAGACAATTCTCTGGGGTTTACTGACCAGCCAGTCTAGCCTAATTGATGATTTTCAGGCCAATGAGAGAGCCTGCTTTTAAAAAAGGGTGGCCGGGCATGGTGGCACATGCCTTTAATCCCAGCATTCGGGAGGCAAAGGTAGGAGGATCACAATGAGTTCGAGGCCACCCTGAGATTACACAGTGAATTCCAGGTCAGCCTGGGCTAGAGTGAGACCCTACCTTGAAAAACAGATAAAAAAAAAAAAAAAAAAAAAAAAGGTGGACACATGCCTTTAATTTCAGCACTTGGGAGGCTGAGGTAGGAGAATCATAGTGAGTTCGAGACCAGCCTGAAACTACATAGTGAACTCCAGGTCAATCTGGGCTAGAGACCCTACCTAAAACCTAAATAAATAAATAAATAAATAAATAAGTAAATAAATAAGTAAATAAATAAATAAATAAATAAATAAAATAAGTGTATGGTATTGCACATATGTAAGTAGAAGAACAGATTACAGGGAAGGGAATGGCCTAAGCGAGGCCATGGGAGGAGAATGCGTAAAAGAAGGGCAGGGGGAGGGTCAATCAAAATTCAAGATAGTGTGAATAAGACTTATGTAAACCTACTTTTTTGAATAAAGGCACATCTAGAAGCTATAGAGTGTTACTAGAAAATTTTCAGTGCCTGGGATGGGATACCTTCCAGTGAGTTGTTGGCCAAGGAGGTCCTGGTAGCCTCCAAAACATTAAAGGCTTTTGCCAAAGCCCTTGGTTTCCCTTGAGAAACAGATAGTAAGACCCTATTGCTGAAGACATCTCTTGCCTGAGAGGCAAGGTCACTGAGAAAGCAAGCTGGTGCTGAGCAGATAACCTTCTCCCTGTAGAGCAGCCAACTGAAAGCTGGAAAAAGCTGCACTGCATGCAGCCTCATGGGAGACAGAAATCATCAATAGTGAAAACAGTGGACACTGAATATTCAAATTTGGCCATACAGGCCCAAGGACTGAACGGGTGCAACAGTGGCATATCCACTCTTGGGGTAACCAACTGCTCCATAATTGGACTGAAGGCCCTCTCTACGGGAGGGAATACATACCTGGTACTGAAAAACCTAAGCAAAAGTCTATGGCAGGGGAGGTCAGAGTCTTAAGGGTATAAAGCCTGCTCTTGTCTGACTAAATGTATATATTATTCCCACCAAGCTGCCCTGAAAGCACTACACTTAATGTTCATATTCACATATTAATGCTTCTTTCACATATTAATGCTTTCACTTCTGGTTAGAGAAGCTTCTCTTTTCAGATGGTGATGACCACTGGATGACCCAAAAGGCAACAGTGCTGAGAAGAAGGGATGGAGGAGTGCCCAGCACTGAAACATCTCTGTCATACCCTTCAATGCTCAGGGCCCATTGTGGAAGAGAGGGCTGATAGAATGGAAGAGTCAAAGGGAGGGTATGACTCCTTACAATGCAACTGTCCAGACAGAAATTGGCCTTGATATCCATGACCTTGCAGTGCCTAGCAATACCTTCGCAAGACCCTCATAATAGAAGAAAAAGATGATGACATCAAATTAAAAGAGAGACTAATGGAGAGAGGGAGGGGGAGAGAGGGAGGGGATATGATGGAAATTGGAGTTCTAAAGGGGAATGGGGAGGGGAGGGAAATATCATGCATTTTTTGTATGTAAGTATAGAAGTTGTCAATAAAAAATATTTAAAAAAACCCTAAGTAAGTAAGTAAATAAATAAATAAATGAATAAATAAATGGTGGACACTTCCTGAGGAATGACATTGAGGTTGTCCTCCAGCCTCTATATATTGTACACATGCTCACATGCACACACACACACACACACACACACACACACACACATACGGAAGTGCCAAGGTTACTGGAATACCTGCAGTGCCAAAGGTTAACTTGGAGTTAAACTTTTTTTTTAATGATTGTCACCTGGAGCCAAAACCTCTTCTGCCATAAGTTCCACAGTCAGTGGCTAGCTGGGAATCTTTATAGGTGGGGCAGCTTTCAGCAATGCCCTATGGTAGACAGAGCTTAATGACACAAGTATGTGGACATGGCTTGAATTCCAGGTGGTGGTATATCTTCACACACCTTGGCCCCAAGTGTCTACAAACACATGTGTGTTGATAAGTTGTCTTAGTTGTCCAAGATAGATATGGAAGGATAGGAAGAAAAGAGAGCTGGTTGTCTCAAATTCCAAACCTTTGGGCTAAATTATTTGGGTAATTTTTTTTCAAGATTCATTCTCAGCTGGACATGATACCACACACACATTCACACATACAAAAGGAAACAAAAACAAAAAAAATCATTGTTCTAAAAGCCCTACCCTCTCCCACACAACCTTTTAAAAAAATTATTTATTTATTTATTTGCAAGCAGAGAGAGAGAAAGAGATATAAGAGAGGCAGACAGAAAGAGAGAGAGAGAGAGTGGGCATGCCATGGCCTCCAGCTACTGCAACAAACTCCAGATGTGTGTGCCACCTTGTGCATCTGGCTTACGTGGATCCTGGGAAACCAAACTGGGATCCTTTGGCTTTGCAGGCAAACGCCTTAACTGCTAAGTCATCTCTCCAGCCACTCCCCACACAACCTTTTTGAACAGCTAGAACATAATCTGACCTGTACACATTTGTTCCATAGACTGAGAAGTTGATGACTCACAGATCACACGTGGGGCATGGGGTTTCTAAATGCTGGTAGTAGGCAAACCACAATCATGAGAGTCAAAAGTTCATTTCCATTACCAGGAAGTATGTGCCCAATGCAGAAGACCATGTCCCTCCACCCCCTAACCATCACAGATATGTTCTCGTACTTAGTTAAAGTACTGTTGAAAAGCAGGCAGGAAAGTTTCTTCTCTTGTCCAGGCTCTGAGTTGATACTGTAAGGAAAGTGTAAGAGAAAAGCAAAAGAGAACACCAGACTTGATTTCTACAGACAGATTGTTTACTGAGAGAAACAGTGAGGGACAGCAATTGTCCCATAGGATGAAGGCTGAAGCACTGAGCCAGGCTGGGGTTCAAACTTATAAGGAGGATCGTAAGAAACAGACTGTACCAGATGCAGCTGATAAGAAAATGTAGCTGTTTGTATCCTTGTTCAGAATAGGCTTTTTCAGCCAGGATTGTCTAAATGAGGATACTCAGATGGTCCCTGGTCCTTCAAAGCCATCTAGGCTAAGGGGAGTACATCAATCAGGGAAGGTATTAAACTTAATGAGGCCAAATACCTTAGTTGTTTCTTTATTGCCCATGAGCTTTAGGGATAGTTATTAACTCTTCAGCTCCCTTTAGTTTTCAGGGAAGGCTATTAACCCTTCAGATACTGAGGAAAATGTAGACAACCACAAGAAAATAATACTCAAAAAAAGATAGGCTGAGGACAAAAGAAACAAATGTGTGATGAAATAAGCATGCCTACTAACTGCAAATGACTAAAATGATAAGTTCTAGAGAAAACAAATGGATATAACCTCTCAGATGAGAGATTTTAGGTGATTCTTCAGAGCCATGGCAAAGCCAGACAGATCTTTGTACAAATTACAGAAAGGTGAATTAGAAAGGTGGTCTCACCCTAGTCACATGCCTTTGCTCTGGAGAAGCAACACCAGCCAGAATGGCATGTAAAGCACATACTATCATACCACCATGTCCTCCTCCAGCTGCCTGCCCTGTGCATGACAGGAGCACATGTGACTAGGGTTTTTTTTTTTTTTTTAAAGAGCCAAGCTGGGTTTGATAGCTTATGCCTATAATTCCAGTACTTAGGATGCTGAGACAGGAGGATTGCCACGAGTTTGAGGCCAGCCTGGACTACAGAGTGAGTTCCAGGTCAGCCTGGGCTAGAGTGAAACCTGCCTCAGAAAAGCCAGACAAAGTACAAATTGAACTAACTATAAAAGGAGCCACTCTGGAGGCACAGGTCCTTACCCCAGCTATTCAGGAAGCTTAGAAATCTCAGAAACTTTGCAGGACAAATACATGCATGTGTGGCAGAAGCCTGACCTCCATTAGGGTTTAAGTTCCAGGAGAGTTAAATTTCTATTTTCCTATAGACCTTGGGTCTCTTTCATATATATATATATTTGCATATACTGCTATATAGAAAATATACATTTTATATTTGATTCTGGTGTTTTGTCTTTAAATTTACATAATTTCAGCTATGTTTTTCTCATGTCCAATACTTTGGTACTTTCAAGTACTAGCATACCCTAGTTTTCAAGCTATGCAGGAAAAAATACAAGGCAGTATTTTGGTTTCTGAGCCATTGTGATGAATTCATGTAACTTACACTCCTCGTGAGATTTCTCCCATCACAAAGATTCTATTATTTTATGATAAAACCACAGTTCTAGAAGCTTGCTTCTCATTCCTGGAAAGACTAGATTTGGCACATGATCCTGTAGAACTAAGAGGTAAGCCTGGTGAATCTAAACACAGGTTGGGGCTGGAGAGGGAAGAGGTTCTTAGGTGCTATTCCTGGGGTGTCACAGACATTGGGTCAAAGCAAGACAGGTCAACCAGGCATAGTGGTACACCTCTTTAAATCCAGCATTCAGGAGGTAGGAGGATCACTATGAGTTTGAGGCCTGCCTGAAACTACAGAGTAAGTTCCAGGTCAACCTGGGCTACAGTGAAACTCTATCTCAAAAAAAAAAAAAAAAATATATATATATATATATATATATATATATATATATATATATATATATATATTAAAGCAAGAACTTTTAAGAGGAAATGAAATCAATCAGACTGTGTGCATAGATCAGAAGAGAGCAGACATCACTGACCAGGAAACTTCCCAGTAAAGTGGTTTGGTAAAGGAGGAATTCCAGAGGACTTCGCATAATTTAAGACTTTCATAATGTCAGATTTTCTCATGGAATAAATGGAAACAGGTGTTTTCAGAGCTCCTAAATATGTAATATATAGCACATTGTTGTGCTTTTTATCATTATCACTGCAAATTTTAGAATTCTGACTTCCAAATTCACAGTCTTGGACTGGGAAGATGGTTCAATGGTTAAAGTCATTTTCTTACAAAGCCAGCTGACCAGGGCTCAATTCCCCAGTACCCATATAAAACCAGACACACAAAGGGGCATGTGTGTCTAGCTCTTGTATGTAGTGGTAGGAAGATCTGGCATGCCTATTCTCTCTCTCTCTAATATTTTTAAAATTAAATCCACAACCTGATATATTGTGGTTTCTTTATTGTCAGTGTAAGGAAAGTATAAGAGAAAAGCAAGAAAGAACCCTGGACCTGATCTCTACAGACAGATTGTTTATTGAGAGGCACAGCAAGGGCCAGCAGCCTTCCTGCGGGATGAAGGCTGAAGCACTGAGTCAGGCTGTGGTCCAAACTTATAAGGAGGATCCTAAGGCAAACATACTGAATCAGCTTCAGGTCCAAAGGAAGCAGATAAGGCATCAAAATTATTTGCTCAGAATAGGCCTTTTTTTAGCAGAATTGTCTAGGGAGGACTGGATGTCTCCATTTTTTACAGCCTTCTAATCTCAAGGTTAGTTATTAATTTTTCAGTTCCCTCTAGTTTTCAGGGAAGGCTATTAACCTTTCACCCATCTAATTTTCATTCTAATAATTATTAATTTGAGGGCATATTTTCCCTAGCACTGGTAACACTATTTAATGAATGTTTTTAGGGTCAAAATATTTTAATAAATAATTTTTTAAATTTAATTTTATTCATTTGACAGAGAGAGAGAGAAACAGGCAGATAGAGAGAATGCAGGGCCTTCAGTTGCTGTAAATGAATTCCAAATGCATTCATCACTTTGTGCATCTGGTTTATGTGGGTCCTGGGAATGGAACCTGGGTCCTTTGGCTTTGCAGGCTAATGCCTTAACCGCTAAGCCATCTCTCCAGCCCTCAAAACATTTTTTCAATGAATTTAAAAATATTTTATTTATTTTCAAGCAGGGAAAGAGGGGATAGAGACACAGAGAAAAAATGGGGCATGCCAGGGCCTCTTGCCACTACAAATGAACTCCAGATGCACTCGCCATTTTGTGTATCTGGCTTTATGCAGGTACTGGGGAATTGAACCCAACCCATCAGGCTTTATAAGCAAGTGCCTTTAACTGCTGAGCCATCTCTTCAGCCCAAAAACACTTTTAAAAATGATGTAACAGGATTTCAGTGATGGCTCAGCAGCAAGATTCACTTCCTCTGCAAACATGAGGGCTTGGGACTGCCCAGTTAGAATCTCTAGAATGCACATATAGTTAAGTGTGGCCACACACATCTGTAACCCTACTCCTGTGGGAAGCAGGAAATGGAGACTAGAGAAGTTCTAAGTTCTGGGGCTTGTGAATATCAAGCTCTGGAATGAGTAAGAAACTCCTTCAAAAGGAAAAACAAGTAGGTGAGTGTTACTTTTCTTCTGGCTATCACAGGCCAAATGCACAGGGCATGACCACATCAGCACGTACACATGCACACACCACACGCACCATACTACACTAGCATGCAAAAAAAAGTTATAGTAACAACAAAAACACAACTATTGGTAAAACCACTGTCAGAGTATTTCTTTTTTAAAAAAGGAATTTTTTTTTTTTTACTAGAGAGAGAGAGAGAGAGAGAGAGAGAGAGAATGGGCACAACAGGGTTTCAAGCCACTGCAAACAAACTTCAGATGCATGCGCTACTTTGTGCATATGGCTTTACATGGGTACTTGGTAACTGAACCTGTGCCGGCAGCCTTTGCAAGCAAGCACCTTTAACCAGTGAGCCATCTCTCCAGCCCCCAGTGTGTTTAACTTGGGAAATATGCTTCCCATTGCTGAGAACACTTGGCAAGCCTCTCTGAACAGTTACTCCTACCTGCAGCAAAAGCACACACACTTAGTGATTTAGTAGTATAAAATCATGTAATTTAAAAAATATTTTATTTAGTTATTTTTAGAGAGAAAGAGACAAGTTGGGGGGGGGGCGGGGAGAGAACAGGCGCACCAGGGTTTCCAGCCCTAACCAAAACTAGTTTTAAAAATTACATGAGGGCTGTAGAGATGGCTTAGTGTTTAAGGTGCTTGCCTGTGAGGCCTAAGGATCCAGGTTCGATTCTCCAGTACCCATGTAAGCCAGAGGCACATGGTGGCACATGAGTCTGCAGTTCCTTTGCAGTGGCTAGAGGCCCTGGCATGACCATTCTCCCTCCCTACTTCTCTCTCTCCTCTCTCTCTCTCTAATATATAAATAAAGATTTTTTTAAAACTAGTTTTTAGAAATTTGGGGGTAATATCTATTCAGATTTTTTTTTTTTTTGAGAGAGACACAGAGAGAGACAGAGAGTCAGAGGGAGAGGAAGACAGATAGAGAATGGGCGTGCCAGCAGCCTCTCAGCTGCTATGAACGAAATCCAGATGCGTGCGCCCCCTTGTGAGCAAGTGTGGCATTGTGCCCTTGTGTTACTTTTGCATCTGGCTAAACGTGGGATCTGGAGATTTGAGCCCCGGTTCTTAGGCTTAGCAGGCAGGCGCCTTAACTGCTAATCAATCTCTCCAGCCCCCATTCAGTTTTTAAAATTGAACCACAATAAAATGTGTTTATACCAACTTGTTAACATGTTTTAAAATTGTAGAAACAAATATTTCACAAGAAAACATTCCTGTTAGGTATGGGCTAGTTTTTCTAAAATATATTTTATTGATTTATTTATTTGAGAGAGAGACAGAAAGAGTGAGTATAGGTACACCAGGGCCTCCTGCCACTGCATATGAACTCCGGACCCATGTACCTTGAAACTGACCAGATTCAATTAAAAAAAGTCTAGTCAGGCTTGGTGGTAAACACCTTTAATCCCAATACTTAGGAGGTTGAGGTAGGATTGCCATGAGTTTGAGGCCAGCCTAGAGCTACATAGGGAGACCATGTCTCAAAAACAAATAAAACGCATAAACAAGCAAGAAAAGAAGAGAGAGAAAGGAAGAACGAGGAAGTTAGGAAAGAAGAAAAAGGAAGAAAGACCAACAAAATATCTTCCTTTACTGCCTTCCTTGCCATGAAGCTATTTCTGTTCCTCTTCCCAGCAAAATTTCTTGAAATACTTATGCTTACTGTTTGTACCACTTTTGCACCGCACATTTCTTTGTCTCACCTTACAGTCTCACCAGCGACCTCCATGTTGCTAAATCCACGGGTTGTTTCCATATTCATTGATCTCTCAGAACATTTCGCACAATGGTCTTTTATTTTTCTCCTTCTGTTACCACTCTCAGCCCGTCTCTATGGCTGCTTTTTCTCACTCACTCACTGTCTCCCCCTCTCTCTGTCTCTAATAAGTAAATTTTAAAAATGTGGATGAAGGTCAAGTAGAGTTGATGAGAACTTTGAGGTTCCTAATACAGCAGTCCTAAGTAAGCAGACCAACCAGCCTTTATTTGTTCTTGTGATGTTTGTGGTCAAAGGATCAACCAACGTGGTCTCCTGATGAGAAGTTATTTAATGAGCATCTAATATGCTCAGAATTGTGCGCCATTCTGAGTTACCTAGGGCAGCGTCCAACTCCAGCACCAAGTAACTGGAGAGCGGCCCACAGGGCGGCATGGCCAGGTTGCTGCTCGGGATGGGACTGGGGTCTGCGGGCCGGCTAGCTGGACTGAGCCCGCCGCACCGAGGGTGTGCTGGCCGAGAGGAGCGGCTTCTCCTCGGGTTAGCTCGCAGGCGCCGTCCAGCCTCGGATCCAGGGCACCGGAGGAGGGACACTGGGGAAGAAAGGCTCGGGCTGCCCTTCCTTTCCATTCCACCCCACGTGCTGTCGGGGCCAGGCCGCCACGTCGGTTCCAACTCTCCAGATGCTCTTTGTCCTTGACCCTTTCTACACATTTCGCAACAGCCCCACGTCCGGGTGACGGTCAGGAATGCACACAGTGGTGAGGCCGCAAGACTCGGGGTCAGGATCCGCAAACCCGGAAATGGATTGTGATTGATCCACCTCGCTTCCCGTAGGCGCCGCAGGCGCCGGGTGAGGAGCGCGGACTGCGCCGTGCAGTGGACGGTCAGCTCCCGGGCGGATCCCCTGCAGACTGCCGCGCCGAGCTGAGTCCAGGTGACACAGGGTCGCGGCTGCCCAGGGGGTCGTTCAGGTCTGGGAGGGATTGGGACTTGCTGTCCCTGAAGGAGAGTGGGAGGGACGGCACTATCGGCGCTCCGTCCGCCCCGCAGCTCGTCCTAGCGGCGCTCGTCCTAGCGGGTCGCGGCCGAGCAGACGCTGCTGCGCCGGGGAGGTCGGGAGGGAGGGTCGGCCGGGGTCCGGGTCCTCCGCCGGCTCTGCCCGCCGCAGGCTGAGCGCCCTGGGGTGTCGCCGCGCCGCCAGCCCAGCCCCGCGCTGCTCCAGCCCCGAGCGCGGGAAGGAGCACTTGTCCTTCCCCTTGGCAGTGACGGCCGGGAGAGTGAAGTGCCCGAGCTCCGTCAGTCTCCCTCCAGACACGCACTGTCGGGTGCTGAGTCATTTGACCGCAGTGTGCAACGTGGGGAGGAGACGCGATTCTTCAGGGAATTTGGGGATCGTCCTGAAATTTAAGTGGTGGCTCCCTCTGAGTTAGGGCGACGAAGGGGCCTGCCTGTCTGCAGACTTCGGGAACTGGTATGTAATGCCAGCCTAGGGCTCTGTGGTTCGCTCTGTGGTCAGGACGTAAATTATGGATGTAGCTTTGGCAACCCTGTCTCCTTTCTGTTCTGGTTGTGTTCCTGAATGTCACGGAGCAGAACTAAAGGCTCTGAAGTTTTGACTGACGTGGGAATGAATGGCACTCTAGTGTTGTATTTTGGGTTGTAAACATGCATTTTTTTTCCTCCTCTCAATAAAAAGTAATAAGTTTAGTTTGTGTTACACATATAGCCTGACAAAATTGCAGTAAGTAAATTGCAGTAAGTTCTAGTTTCGGTTGCTTTTTAATTCTGCTTGCAGTTACCACATCTTCCCTAGAGCCATTCAATACAGCATTTAGGAGAACTTTTACCTCTAAGAACGCGGGTCATGCTCATCCCCATACCTCCTAGCAAAGCATAAAATTGTATAGGGTATTGAAGGGATTGGATATTTTCCCCCTTGGACTTAATTAATTTAGAAGAGGGAGAGAAATGTTTGCTATTAATGCTATCTAGTGGCTGAAGGTGTAGGCTTAGTGGTAGAGCATTTGTTAGGAAACACTAGGTCCTGAGTTCAGTCCCTAGCTCAAAAAATAAAAAAGATTGCATACATTGAGTACTTTCCCACTATTTAAACTCTTAATTCTCAGAACAAACTCACTGTGAGAATACTGTTATTCTCATTTTATAATCAGGAAAAGTTGTATGTATTTCCGATAGTTATATAGAACTGTGTGATTAGTATTTGCTGTTAGTGTAGTATTTTTTGGTACTAGGAATTGAGCCCATGACCTTCAGCAAGCTTTCTACCACTGAACTTCATTCCTGGAATCCGTGTTTTGTTTTGTTGTTTTGTTTTATTTTGTTTTGTTTTGTGCTGAGTGTAAGGAAACAATTTGGAGATGAGTTTAGAAGAGACTCAGAGGAATCTCAATGGCAAAGAACAGGTTTTATTTAGAGTGGAGAGCCTGACAGATTGACACCTCAGGTTCCAGCCACACTATGACCCTGGAGACAAGAGTGTGCACTGTGTGGCATGTGTTGGGAGGTTTTATTAGCCTTGGGGTTTGGGGTAGGGACATTCTAGCTGCAAAATGAAGGGGGAAGTAAGGATGTGGGAACTGCAAGCTGTCTGAACTGCAAGCTGTCTACAGTTATTATAGTTTTTCTGGTAAGTCAGCAAGTGGCTTCTTGTGGCCTAAGACGGTGTGGGGAGGGCAGACAACTGGTTATCTCTGGGTAGACTGTGGCTCGAGTTTGTCCACAAGTGTGCCATCACTGGGTTAATCTCCCCAGGGTCTGTTTGCTAACTCCTTCACTGAGTATTGAACCCAGGGCTTCAAGCATGTTAAGAGGTGTTCTACCACTGACCTTCCAGCTCCTATTTGGTTCTTACAGTTCTGGGGATGGAGCCCAAGGCTTCATGCATGCTATGTAAACTCTACTTCTCAGCTACACCCCTAGCCCTTTAAAAATAGTTATTTTGAAAAAGGGTCTTGCTATGTAGCTTAGGCTGGCATCCAACTTGTGATCCTTCTGTGTCAGCCCCCTAAGTGGCTGGGATTACTGGCAACTAATTTTAACAGTAAGTGCCATGGTAGAAAATTTCTACTTATGTATTTTAAAAATACTTGCTGCAGTCTTAATCCAAAATTATTTAACATGTAAGTACACTAGTAAGAATGTAAATTAGGTCTTTTTGATTATATTAAACATTCTATTATTTTGTATCAATAAAGTAACATAATTTACATATAAAAATATAATATGAACAGAAATGATACATACTTGTTTTTCTTTCCTTCTGTTTAATTTTCCACAGGGCAAGTACCTCGGTTTTGATCTGGGTAACATTCAAATGAAACTTAGTTAAAGCCTTGTATGCAGAAGACAGTCTCCAATCAGTAAACTCAATAAGCTGAGAAGAACAATGTTGTCCTTGAACAACTTGCAAAATATCATCTATAACCCGGTAACTAATTTTTAATATATTTTATTTATTTATTCATTTTTTTTCAAGGTATGGTCTCACTGTAGCTCAGGCTGACCTGGAATTCATTCTGTAGTCTCAGGGTGGCCTTGAACTCACAGATCCTCTTACCTCTGCCTCCCGAGTGGAGTGCTGGGATTAAAGGTGTGCGCCACTATGCCCAGCTTTATTTATTTATTTGAGAGACAGACAGAGAGAGAGAATGAATGCGTGCACCAGGGCCTCCAGCCACTGCACACGAACTCCAGATGCACGCGCCCCCTTGTGCATCTGGCGTACGTGGGTCCTGGAGAGTTGAACTGGGATCCTTTGGCTTTGCAGGTAAATGCCTTAACTGCTAAGCCATCTCTCCAGCCCCCCGTAACTAATTTTTTAAACATCTATTTATTTATTTATTTATTTATTTATTTATTTATTTATTTTTGCAAGGAGAGAGGGAGTGAGTGAGTGAACATGTGCATACCAAGGCCTTTTGTCACTGTAAATGAACTCCAATGCACGTGGCACTTTGTGCATCTGGCTTTATGTGGGCACTGGGAAATTGAACACAGGACAACAGGCTTTGGTAGTAAGTACCTTTAACTGCCGAACTATCTCCCCAACCCTGGTAACTAATTTTTATAAAATCATTTTTCCCTATGATAGGGTTGAGAGCAAATACAATCAAATCATAATTATCCATTTAGGACTGGGGCACAAATAAAATCCAGTGAATATATATCAGGTGCCTACTTTGTGATAGGGATTGTGGTGAGTGCTGGCTGACAAACAGATGTGACTCTTGTTCTCTGGTGGATGAAAGGTAACAATGGTAATACAAGGAGATGAGAATGTGAGAGTACATGGAGGAAATGCCAACTTTAGAGAGGGGGCTCATAAAGTATAACTTAAAAAAATTATTTATTTATTTGCAAGCAGAGAGAGAAGAGAGAAGGACAGAATAGGCACACCGGGGCATCCAGCTACGGCAAATGAACTCCATATGTATGTTCTACTTTGTACATCTGGCTTTATGTAGGTACTGGGGAATCGAACTCAGGTTGTTAGGCTTTGCAGGTAAGCACCTTAACAGCTGAGCCACCTCTCCAGCCCAGGCAGCATAACATTTTAAAGGAAAATGGATTTCTTACTGTACAGTTTTTCTTTTCTTTCTTTATATCTATCTGTCTGTCATCTATTTATTATTTTGTGGTACAGAGGATGGAACCCACAGCCTCATGACTGCCTACACTCTACCACTAAGTCACATGTCCACTCTGTCATCTGTCATTGTTTGTTTTGAGATTGGGCATTCCTTTGTAGTCCAGTCTGATCTCAAACTTGCAACCTGACTGTCTTAACCCCTGAGTACTAGAATACTAGGTGGACATGTTCCACTACATCTGGCTTCTCATAGTCTTTTTAAAATTAGAATGAGGCTGGAGAGATGGCTCACTGGTTAAAGGCACTTACTTGCAAAGTCTGACTGACTGGGTTCAGTTCCCCAGTACTTACATAAAGCCAGATGCACAAAGTGCCACATGCTTCTGGAGTTCATTTGCAGTGGCAGGAGGTCCTGGCATGCCCATACTCACTCTTTCAAATACATAAGCAAGTAAGTAAGTAAATAAATAAATAGTTTTTAAAAATAAGTAAAATTAGGCTGGGTGTGGTGGTGTATGCCTTTAATCCCAGCACTTGGGAGGCAGAGGTAGGAGGATTGCCGTAAGTTTGAGGCCAACCTGAAACTGCATAGTGAATTCCAGGTCAGCCTGAGCTGAGTGAGACCCTACCTCGAAAAACCAAAATAAATAAATAAATACATTAGAAGTATCCACAAAAAGTTAATGTCTCAGCTGTCTCCACTACTTTTCCAACACTGCTTTGTCCTGGAGCAGGAAAATGTCAAGAGTAGTGATGGGAGAGTATGTAAAGTGTCTCACCTAGTCCAGGCTGCTGTTAAGAACTTTGGAGTGACTAATTGCTAGAAAATGCAGAAAACATCTTGTCAGTAAAGAACCCTTTTTCGTTTTATGTGCTGGTGAGATTCTGTACAATTGTCTGGGTTCCATTTAATCTGATGCTATGGTGTAAATGGAGTTCTGAGACAGGGCAGCTGCTTTTTTGATAGCTTCCTAGGGGACTTTTGGGTAATAGGGATGCAGAAGTCATGGAAGTAAAGCCCTATACCTGTCTTGTTAGTGTGTGTGAGTTCAGGTTTTTGTTAAGTACCTAGTATCTATAATCTGCCCCCTCCACACACTAACTTTTAACATCACTGTGAATAATGGGGTACAGCCAAACCAATTCAAACTCAGGTTTTAGAGAAATGATCTTCCATGATAATAGGTTTAAAAGGGAAGACTTAGAGAATTTGACATCAGTGAGACATGTAAAGTTTTTTTGTATATGTTATTATTAAAAAACATTTCAAGCCGGGCGTGGTGGTGCACGCCTTTAATCCTAGCATTTGGGAGGCAGAGGTAGGAAGATCACCGAGAGTTCGAGGCCACCCTGAGACTACATAGTTAATTCCAGGTCAGTCTGGACCAGAGTGAGACCCTACCTCACAAAAAAAAAAAAAAAAAAAAAAAAAAAAAAAAAAAAAAAAAAGTTTCAAAGCTGGGTGTGGTGGCACACGCCTTTAATCCCAGCACTTGGGAAGCAGAGGTAGGAGGATTGCCGTGAGTTCAAGGCCAGCCTGAGATTACATAGTGAATTCCAGGTCAGCCTGGGCCAGAGTGAGACCCTACCTTGAAAATAAAAAAAATTAAAAAAAAATTCAAGTGTGGGGGTGTGTGCTGGAGAGATGGCTTATCAGTTAAGGCACGACAAAGCCTAATTACCTGAGTTTGATTCCCCAGTTCCCATGTAAAACCAGATGCACAAGGTAGCACATGCGTCTGGAGTCTGTTTGCAGTGCCTGCAGGCCCTGGCATGCCCATTCTCTCTATCTCTCTTTTATCTCTTTCTGCTTGTAAATACGTTTTTTTAAAAATCAGGTTTTCTGCAAAGATTAAAAAAAATATTCCCTGCCAAAGGGTGTCATCTGAGCTCAAGGTGGATGTTGCAGTTAGGTTCACATTGCTGGCAGAAATCACCCAACCAAGAGCAGCTTTTGGGGAAAAAGGATGTATTTTGGCTTACAGACTCAAGGGGAAGCTCCATGATGGCAGGAGAAAATGATGGCGTGAGCAGAGGGTGGACATCACCCCCTGGTCAACATAAGGTAGACAATAGCAACAGGACAGGGTGCCAAACACTGGCAAGGGGAAGTTGGCTATAATACCCATAAGCCTACCCCCAACAATACACTGCCTATGGGAGGCATTAATTCCCAAATCTCCATCAGCTGGGAACCTAGCATTCAGAACACTTAAGTTTATGGTGACACCTGAATCAAACCACCACATTCAGCCCCTGGCCCCTATAAATTGTTAACCATCCATGATGTACAATGCAGTGCATTCAGTTCAACTTTCAAAGTCCCCACTTTTTTTTTTTTAATCAATCCTAATAATGTTCAAACATCCCCATAATCCCAGGTCTTTTAACTGAGCCATAATACAAAAAAAAAAAAAAAAAAAAAAAAAAAAATCCCCCCAAACCCATAAAAAAAAAAAAAAAAGGCAATGGGTGTAGCAAAGAAATATTCAACCAATACAAGATTTAAAACAGCCAGGGCAAACATCAAACTCTGTAGCTTCAAGACCAACAACTCTAGCCAGTGACAAATCTCCAAGTCCAATAATTCTAACCAGCACCCAGTTTCTGGAGTTCTAATTCCATCCCTCCAGCTAGGCTACTCACTGTCCTGGAAAACTTCATATGGGACTGGCAGCTCTCCTTAGCAGCCATCTCATGGTCCCAGCATCTCCATTGGGTCACCATTGCAACCCACTGTTCATCCTCATGGGCTCCATTGGGTCTCCATGCAGGCAATCCTGTTTCACACTGCCCATGGCCAGACTGTGTTGCAAATTCAATGACCCTCTCTTTCCTGCATTTCTTATACTCCATAATACCAGGTAGGGTGCCAATTTGCTAACCCAGGGGGGAATAAAGCAGACTTTGAAGAACAGGACACTTCTTCAGCATTCAGGCCCCTTCAAAAGACCACATTCTTTCAGTTGTCCCAATGCAGGTCAGCTGGCCCAATCTCAGTGGTTGTAATCTCTCATGCAATTGCAGCTGAATGGGCAGCAGTTTCGGCCCAAAGATTTGTTAATGTGCCATATCCCTCTGCACACACTAGTCCATTTCTAAGTACTGCAACCTTGCACAAGTTCTCAGGACATGGGCATAACAGCAAACCTCTCACACAAACTGCTTCTAGCCCAGTCCAAGCAGAGCTCTTTCTCACCCTCATAAGCCAAACCTCACAGTCCATAGTTCTTACTGCATTCAGGTCTTTCAACTCTGACCAGAATAGTCCATCAAGCTGTACTTACAACACTACAAAGCATCTCTCAGGCCAAGGTTTCAAATACACCCATATTCCTCTTGAAAATTAGCTCCAAAAGGCCAAAGCCACACAGCCAGGTATCTAGCAGCAAATGACACCACTCCTCAGTACCAACATTACTGTTGCAGTCAGGTTCACATTGCTGGCAGAAATCACCTGACCAAGAGTAGCTTTTGGGAAAACAGGTTTACTTTGGCTTACAGACTCAAGGGGAAGCTCCATGATGGCAGGGGAAAATGATGGTATGAGCAGAGGGTGGACATCACCCCCTGGGGGTGGTGGACAATAGCAGCAGGAGAATATGCCAAACACTGGCAAGGGGAAGTTGGCTATAATACCCATAAGCCATCCCCCAACAATGCACTGCCTCTGGGGAGGCATTAATTCCCAAATCTCCATTGGCTGGGAACCTAGCATTCAGAACACCTAAGTTTATGGTGACACCTGAGTCAAACCATCACAGTGGAGGATAAAATGGAGGACCAGGTTATGCTTTTTTTTTACCCCCTAGACTCTTACTATGTAGCCAAACTGGCCTCAAACTCATAGTAACCCTCCTGCTTTACTCTCCTGAGCTACTACATCTAATTCAAGTTAGTCTATTCATTTCTACCCTTTATCACAAAGATACCTTATTTAAAATGTTAGCTAGAAAATTTATAAATTAAAATCCCTTGGGATGGAGAGATGGCTTAGTGGTTAAGGCACTTGCTTGCAGTGTAAGGACCCATGTTTAACTCTCCAGATCCCATGTAAGCCAGATGCACAAAGGTGAGGCAAGTGAAGGTTGCACATGCCCACTAGGTGGCATAAAAAAATTATAAAATAAAGAAAAGAGAAGGGTACATTATGTTGTAGATCAAGCTGGCCCCCAACTTTCAGCAGTTCTACCTCAGCCTCCCAAATGTGGTGAGCCACCACAGCATTAATTGCTAGCTGGCTAAGAAGCTATGTAGAGTTTAAACTACTTAAATTCGCTCATCAACATTAACATCACTTGATATTAAAAGATGCTGGGTCCTTTTCTCTTTTTACCTTTTTGGAGTTCTTCCAGGCCACACCTTGCACAGATGACTCACCAGCATCTGTTGTGCTCATGGTGTGATTTATTGCACCAGAAGGGTATGGAGCAATCCAGCCAGAAAACAGGCCCAGGGCAGAGTCCAGGGAGAGCCTGGTACAAGTTCCAGGTCCTCTTTGATGCCCTCAGTGAGTGTGGCAACCATGTGGAGCATTGTCTGCCAGCCAGGGAAGCTCTCTGGTATGTGCTGCTTAGGGTTGCTCTTTTATATAATTTATTTTTATTTATATTATTCTGATTTTACATTCATAGTGTTGGCTCCCTTATCCTCCTCCCTGCCCTCCCGCTTCAAAGGGACCCTCATCAATGGGGAATATGGGTCATGGATTGTGGGGGTAGTCAAGCTGGGGGGTAGGCCAAGTCTCTGTGTATAATGCCCCAACTTGTGGCTCTAACATTCTTTCCGCCCCCTCTTCTGTGAATTTCCCTGAGCCACAAGGGGGTCATTTTAGTTCTACTTCAGTGATGAAGTTTTGGGAGCCTCTGTGTCTGTGGATGTCTGGCTTAGTAGAAGTTGGATGTTTGCTGTGTTTATCTCATTTCAGCCTTTTTCTGGTGTTGTGTTCACCAAGAACGCTGTACTCTTGCCTTTCCCCCGCATTACTCTATGGTTTCACCTGGGGCCCTGAGGTATGATTGGCTGATCCTCCCTTCAGGTTCGTTGTCTGAAAAAGATAAGCAAATTCTCCAACGGAGAGAGAAGTTAGTACTAGATAGAAGGGATGGCCATAGATATTTTAGAGAGAATTTTATATGTGTTGGCTCTCTTCTAGCCCACATTTGGTGGTATCATGATCTTGGAGACTGAGCTCATTTTTTGTACATGGTTTTGACTTATTTCCCAGTTCCAGCAATGAATTCCATTCCACTGAGTGGATCTATTAGCCAGATCAAGAGCAGTTGGTTACCCACCATGGCTGTGTGCCACTACTGCACTTGTTTGAGCATTGCATCAGGTTGTTTCTTGCTGGGTATCTTAGACTGCAAGTTGTTTGGACAGATGTCGGCCATTATCCCCCAGTTGTTCATGTAGCACCCTCTGGCACTAGACTAGCTAACTGTCTGGGGACTGACCCTCTTCCAGATTCTGGCCAGGTCTCTCCATGTTTGGTCTCACACATGTATGCTGTCTTCGACATTAGGGTCTTACCATTAACCTTTGGTGGGTCATCAAGAACTCTGACAGAAATCTGTTTTTTTTGGGAAACCTTGTAAGTGTCTCGGATCAACAGCTCATTGTGGACGTTAATAGGGTTGCTCTTGTAGACACCGTCTGCCTACACTTAGAAGCACTCCAGACTCCCAGAGAAAAGCAAACAGTGAAGCAGTGCAGGTACAGGTGCCAGCCTGTTGTTTAGGGTGGTGGTGTGTTCTTGGAAAGCCAGCTGTAAGCTCTAGCCAGGGCCCAGCCCTCAAGAGGGCCTTTCCAGGGGAGCAGTCAGGCCTGCCATGCTGACACCTTTGTGTCTACCTCTGTCTCCGAAGCCAGAGAGGTTTTACCCTCATTCTGCCTCATTCTCAGTTTATCTACTGCAATATCTTTACTTCTCATCTCTGTTTAACATTTTAACTATGAACTGTGAGCTATGATGGTGCATGTATGCCTGTGATCCTAGCATTGGGAGGCTGAGGCAGTAGAAGTTCAAGATCATTATAGGCTACATAGCAAACTTGAGGCCTGCCTGGGATACATAAGACTTTGTCTTGAAAAGTTCCAAAATCAATGAGTTTTGAAAGCCAGGCACGGTGGTGCATGTCTATAATCTTATCAATTGGGAGGTACAGGCAGGAGGATAAGAAGTTGAAGGCCCATTCAAGCTATGTAATGAGCTTGGGGACAGCCTGGACTACACAAGACCCTATCTCAAATAAACAAGCCCTGGAGATCCTCTTGTTTTTGCCTTCCTAGCGCTGGGAATACAGGTGTATGTCATTCCACTCAGTATTTTACATGGGTGCTGGGATCTGGACTCAGGTCCTCATGCTTATGTGTAAGCACTGTACCACTGAGTCATTTCTTTACCTCCTGGCCTTGAACTCTTGATCCTTCTGCCTCAGCCATCTTAATGTTGGGATTACAGGTATACCACCATGCCCAGCTTGGGTCTAACTTTGGAGTGATATATAAATGGTGTCCATGAACACTGAACTGCTTCCAATAAGCAAGAGAGGTGATAAGAACATGATCCAGGCTTGGTAGCAGGGACACTGGATATGGGAAGAGCAGCAGGAGAGGAGAGAAACACAAGAGTTATTGTAAAGGAAACTGCCTTGAGAGGTCCACCTAGTAAGTTAAAATAGGGAGAAAGAGGTTTCAGAAGAAAGATGAATTTAGCCTTGAATCCTTTTGGCATGAAGGGTTGACAGACATCTAAGTGGAAGCTGCCTGAAGGCAGGTGGAGGAGTTTCAGGACCACACCCTCGGTGAATGGTAATGACAGTTCCTCCTGCCATCTTGTTTTAGATGGGGACTGAGTTAGCATTTGTAGTTGCAAGAAACAAAAGCCAGCTCTAAGCAGAAAAGGAATTTGTTCAATGATCCTGAGTGACCTCAGAACCTCTAGCAGGACTGAGGACCCAGGCTTACAGATCGCATAGCCACAGATAATGCTGTAAGACTTCCCCACCAAGAGACCTCTGCTGTCCCCACTGAACACAGGTGGCATGTGGCACTAGTCATATTCCCAGTGCCACCACTTCTCTGCCTCTAGATGTGGCTGCCACCCCCTTGCCAGTAAATATTGCATCTGTGTGGCTCTTGTCTCTAGTTCTAACTCCTTGTCTGAGCTGGGGGTCCTGGGGACAGTGTCACATGTCCTTACCCTTGTTGAGGCCTCGTTTTCTTCAAATGCCATCTTCTTCTAGATATGGGAAATTAGCCCTGTTTATAATAGCTAAGTGGTGTATCTAATTTTGATTCGAATGGGCTCCTTTTGCATATCTGATTTTTCCACAATTATCTTTTTTTTTTTTTTGATGCTGTTGGAGATTGAACCCATAGCCTTGTGAATATTAGGCAAATGTTCTACCCCTGAACCATACTGCAAGCCTCTCCCCAACTATAACATGAACTTCATAGATGGGACCCTCATGCTTCTTTATAGTCTTATAGTCTGTCTAATCACATGCATACAGCAAGCATCTAATAAATAACACCAAGCAGAGCATGGGGAGATAGTTAAGTTGGTAAAGTGCTTGCCTTGCAAACATGAGGACCTGAGTCCAATCTCCAGAACCTGTGTGATATCTTTCCCAATGTTTGGGAAGCAGAGAACAGGGAGTGTCTGGGTCTTGCTGGTCTGCTTGGCTAGTTCAGGCAAGCGAGAGATCCTGTCCCAGAAATAAAAAGGTGGAGAGCGCCTTCGTTTTTTCTCTATTTCCTTCTTCCTTCCTTTTCTCCCTCCCTTCTTTCCTTCCTTCCTGGTGCTGGGTTTTAAACTTAGAGCTTTGTGCCTACCAGGCAAGTATTCTAGCACTGAACTACATTCCCTGAATTGTTTGAACAGTGAAGATCACTGAAAATGCTGAATTCTGAGAGATTTGTGTGCAGGTTTTAAAAATGTAGTCTTTGGGCTAGATAGATGGCTTAGCAATTAAGACACTTGCCTGTGAAGCCTAAGGACCCAAGTTTGATTCCCCAGGACCCATGTAAGTCAGGTGCACAATTTGGCTGTGCCTGGAGTTCATTTGCAGTGGCTAGGAGGCCCTGGTACACCTATTTGATTTTTCGAGGTAGGGTCTCACTCTGGCCCAGGCTGACCTGGAATTAACTATGTAGTCTCAGGGTGGCCTCAAACTCACGGCAATCTTCCTACCTCTGCCTCCTGAGTTCTGGGATTAAAGGCATGCGCCACCACACCTGGCATAAAATATTTCTTTAATGTAGTCTTTATCAGTCACCACACTTGGTTATAATTGCTTTGTGATTTTGTTTATGTAAATAGACTTTTTAAATTTAATTTTTAAAATTTTATATATAATAGGTTTTATTCTATTTTTTTGTTTGTTTGTTTAAGTGAATGAGAGAGAATGGGTGCACCAGAGCCTCTGGCTACTGTAAATGACGTCCAATCACATGCATCACCATGTGCATCTGGCTTACGTGCATATTGTGGAATTGAATCTGGGTCCTTAGGCTTTGTAGGCAAGTGTCTTAACTGCTAAACCATCTCTCTAGCCCATAGCTTATACTCTTATCCCCTTGCACCAGCTTCTGTAAGGGGCACTCCTCAATGGGTTATGGTATTCACTGTGAGGTCATGAAGACCTCAGTCATTCTCTGTGGGGTAGCATGGGGACTGTGGCTTAGGGTATTCCTACCTACTCTGTGGCTTTTACAATCTTTCTGCCCCCTCTTCTCCAATGTTCCCTGAGCCATGGCAGGCCTGATGGCAGTCTGTTTAGTGTTATATTCTCTGTAGACTCTGGATTTCTGCTTTGATAGGTTTTGATTATCCACTGTATCTGTCACCATTGCCCTGGTACTAGTTGTCAGACTAGCAGTAAGAGTAGCGTTCATGTTGCAGCTTCCTCTTCAGTTTCTCCCAGGTCCTGGCAGATGTGGAAGAGGTGGCATGTCATGTGGTAGGCAGTTGGCTCTCCTCTTGTCTTATTAATGGATCTTGGTTTTCCTCCATTTTCTCTGTCATCTGTAAAATAAAGCAGATTCTCTAAACAAGAGTGAGATCAGCTTGGGGTAAAGGGGGTATGCAAATTTATTTGAGAGATTTTTTTGTTGTGCAAGCCCACTCTTCTTGTCCATAGAGCAGCGGGGGCTTCTTTCTGAAGTCTGAGTTTCCAGACCATGGGATTCTGAGTTGGTTTCCCTCTGGGTGGGTCTTATGTCCAATCAGAGAACAGTTGGTTATTATAGAGGCTGCAGGCCTCTATCACACATGTGTGTACTTCTTGACCAGCTGGTAAAAACAGTCATTTGTTACATTTTTTTCCCTTAGGTGATCCCCTATGTTGGCACCATTTCTGAGCAGCTGAAGCCTGGATCTCTGATTGTAATCCGTGGGCATGTTCCAAGTGATGTGGACAGGTAAGATCAGCTGTCAGTTGCTCCTCATGACTGTGGAATGGAAAGCAGCAGATTAAGGAGATGTCATTTTGATGCTTTGAGGTGCTAGTTGCTTTATTTGTGGACCCATCTGAGTGCTGAGCAGACAAGAAAGAGTAATGGGATGAAGGTTACTGGGTTAATTTCATGCTACGAGTCTGATTTCAATATCAAGGACTGGGTATATTGATAGAAGAGAATTGTCATAGTGCCCACTGACTGAGGAAGTCTTGGCATAGTCCTACAGTCCCACAGTTTCTCTTAAGAAAGTCTCATTGGCTTTGCTGAGTGCCTGCTTTGTATACAAACTCTGGACATATTAGTTACTTTCTTGGTGCTGTGACAAAATATCTGAGAAAAACAAGGAAGAAAGGGTTTATTTTAGTTCACAGTCTGAAGTCCATCCTGAGAGGTAAGGCATGGTGGTGAGAGTGGCTGTGGATGTGGCAGCAGGAGTATAAGACAGCAGGTCACATCATGTCTGCATTCAGGAAGCTGAGAGAAAGAGAGAGAGAAATACTGGTGCTCAGCTTGTTTTCTCCTTTTCACTCAGTCCAGTACCCAGACTATGAGATGGTGCCACCCACATCCAGTGTACGTCTTCCCACATCAGTTAGATTTTTGGAAATCTTCTCATAGACACACCCAAAGCTGTGCCTCCTAGGTAATTCTAAGTCCAGTCAAGTTGCCAAGAAGATTGACCATCATAGGTTGTGTCAGGACTTCTGACACCCTTCTGACTGATTTAAATAAGATGAAAATGAGCTCACTGAGACCTGAGCTTTGCAGTCAGGTTCACTATCTCCCAACTTGTGTGTCCCCAGGGGAGGTCCCTTGCTTAGGGTCCTCACAGCTAGACGTCCAACTTCACTCCCATGCTTTGAGAGGCTGGCTATATATGTGTGGTGGGGTGGGGTGGGTTGGAGCAGTGGTGGGTGAAGAGCAGGTGCCAGTTTTCCTGATACTTCCCTTCCATTCAACAGCAGTCTGTAACCACAAAGACAGGCACAGCTTTCAGCAGTGGGGAGAGGGAGGTTCTTATTCTAGCCCCATTTGGACCCTGCTCAGGCTTGGGCTGCATAACTGAGAAGGAAAGGAAGACAACACAACTGCCCCCCAGGCCCAGTGTATGAGGGAAAAAGGGCTAGCTACTCCCCTGGGTGGAGGTGGCTGGCTTTCCCTCTGGGTTGACTTTGCAGGCTCACGTGGTGCTGCTCTGCCCCTACCCAGATTCCAGGTGGACTTGCAGCATGGCAGCAGCCTGAAGCCTCGTGCTGATGTGGTCTTTCACTTCAACCCTCGCTTCAAAAGAACCAATTGCATTGTTTGCAACACTCTGACAAATGAGAAATGGGGCTGGGAGGAGATCACTTATGACATGCCCTTCCAAAAAGAGAAGTCATTTGAGATCGTGATCATGGTGCTAAAGAACAAATTCCAGGTGGGTGATGGAGAGGGCATGCGGGAGGTCCTACATGAGGCAAGTGCCTGATTGTGTGCAGGCATCACCCTACCCTTGGTGGCCACATGGAAACACAAGTCCAGTGTGGCCACATCTTCTCAGGTCACGTTTCATGATTTTTGTT
This sequence comes from Orientallactaga sibirica, assembly GCA_036365145.1. NCBI lineage: Eukaryota > Metazoa > Chordata > Mammalia > Rodentia > Dipodidae > Orientallactaga > Orientallactaga sibirica. The sequence goes on from JAEOAD010000036.1 coordinate 13,498,085, forward strand.
TTTTTTTTTTTTTTCTTGTGATGCTAAGGTATTGAACCTGGGGCCTTTCACATGCTAGGCAAGTGCTCTTCTACTGGGCTACATCCCCTTCTTAGGTGCTATTTCTCCAAGCAGGACTGAGTTTTGAAGTGATACATCATCATGTCAGTTTTAGAAGACTGAGTTAAGACCATCGCTCAAAGTGTGGGGAAATCTACACACACGCGGACAGGTGTGCCTTGGGAAAGGGCTTAGAAAGTCTTACCATAGTCCTGAGGTTATACTGAATGCAGCCACTGTCTTCCTAGAATGCTCTGTCCCTTGGGTGTGCACATGAAGTCAAATTTGGCTCCAGAAGCTCCTCCATCTGCTGGTCTTTATGCCCATGGAGCCTTGGAGCCCATGGAGTTTCAGTGAGGGTGCTCACGTCTTGGTGTCTTGGTGTCTTGGTGTAGGTCCTTTTGTCCTCGGGTCACTGCTCCCCTAAGCCTCTTAAACCCCACTCCCTTTTGCTCTTCTGCCTTTCAGAGCCTTGGTCAGTACAGTTGTCCCTGTCTTCTTATACTGGTTGTATGAGGGGCTTTGAGCTCCTTAAGTGAGAGGTCCTACTGTGTGCTGCCTGTTTCCTTCATGGACCCTGCCGTGCCACCTAGCATTTGTGAAAGTTGGAAGAGGCATGTGCCCTGTCCTCTGCCTAGCACTGTGCTGAGAACTCACAGAAGCTACTTTATCATCCCTAACACCCCTTGAGCGTGAGGTCTTTCCCATTCACAGAAAAGAGAGTCCCAGATAAGTTGAAAACTCAACCTACACTTATGTGTCTACCATACAGGTAGGCTCTGTTAGAGTGTGGTCTCCATGGATGATAGGGGCAGTAGGCTAGCAGAGCTTAACCTGGTTTCCCAGTCCTCCAGGCCCAGTGGGTAGGGAGGCTTGGGGGACCCCTGAACATGGGTATATCCTGGGCATGCACAGGTACACACATGTATAGCACACATACTCCTGAATGTGTGTACCTGTCTGAGGTGTGATGGCTCAGGCATACTATCAGATCAGAAACCCAGAAAGTTGCTTTCAGACATTTTGGCCAGAGGTAAGCAAGACACCTGTAGGAAAAGGCATAAAATTAAACTTAAAGAAATATCTATTTATCTATGTGGTGCTGGTGATGAAACCTAGGGCTTTGCACATGTCAGGCAAATGGTCTACCTCTGAGCTACTCCTTCAGCCCCTAGGGAAACATTTAGATTTGGATAAGTTGATGTTTTAACTGTGTTTTGGGGTCCTGCCTCTGTATCCATCCAGGTGGCTGTGAATGGAAAACATACCCTGCTCTATGCCCACAGGATTGACCCAGAGAGAATAGACACACTGGGCATTTATGGCAAAGTGAATATTCATTCCATTGGGTTTAGCTTCAGCTCGGTGAGTATCCTTCCTGAGGGTCTTTTTGGATCATGTTTTCTACCATTCCATTAGACAAAGTATAGAAAAGTTCTTTCACCGGGATAGAAGTAATATAACTGCCTCTCTCATTTGAGTACTCATTTCTCAGATGTGACAATTGCAGACTGGTCAGGTGCTGCTCAGTGGCCAGGATTTTTTCTGTAGGATCTCCACCTTACAACGAGTATAGCAAAACGAATCCCTTCTCAGTTGAATAGGGTTGATTTCCTTTATTTCTGTCACTTTTCTAGAAGTGGAATGTCTAAGTTTTGAAAGTTTCTTGGACACTGCTAGCTTGTATTCTCAGCAGCTATGCTCAGCTGCTTATGTTGTTAATGTTAAATCTTGTTCTTTTGACTATTTGCCAATTCAGGGGGGAGCCCAGTGTTAAGTTATAATTTTCTGTAATTTTTCATGTAGAGTTGCTATAGTCAGATCCTAGGACAAACATCCAGCCAGGCACAGTTTATGGGAGGAAGGGATTTTTTTTCAACTTAAAGAGTCCAGGGAAAGTTCCATCAATGGTGGAAGAAGCTAGCTTCCTTTTATAGATCCAAGCAGAGACACCACCAATAGCCAGAGCTCAAACTGCTCTGTACACACCTAGTAGGGCTAGACTCAGATCCGCCCTTAGGGACATGCCCCTTCTAGCAGGAATCTTCCTGCTAGGGCTCAAGTAGGAAGTTTAATCAAAAATGACTGAGTCAGCTGGGCATGGTGGCACATGCCTTTAATCCCAGCACTGGGAGGCAGAGATAGGAGGATTGCCGTGAGTTCAAGGCCACCCTGAGACAACATAGTTAATTCCAGGTCAGCCTGGGTCAGAGTGAGACCCTACCTTGAAACTCCCCCTCCCCCAGAACAAAAAAGACTGATTCTCTGGGACCAAACATTCAAACTATAACAAGTATCATTGATAATTTTTGAGCTAATAAACAGGTAGTATTTTGAAAAGATGATCTGATGTATGTTAAAATTAACCTGTGCTATCTTTTCTGCAGGATTTACAAAGTGCAGAGACATCTACTCTGGGACTAGCAGAGATAAGTAGAGAAAATGTAAGTATTAATTTTCTCCATGAACCAACAGCTTAAAAATTGTCTGGCTGTCATCCATGGGATGAAGACTGTGTTCTCCAAAATTGTTTTTAATATGAAGTCAGGATAGAAGTGATCATTTAAGCCAGGCATGATGGCGCACGCCTTTAATCTCAGCACTTGGGAGGCAGAGGTAGGAGGATTGCCAAAAGTTTGAGGCCACCTTGAGACTAGATAGTGAATTCCAGGTCAGCCTGGCTAGAGTGAGATCCTACCTTGAAAAAAACTGAACAAACAAAAAAAAAAGAAAGAAAGAAAAAAAGAAGTGATCATTTAAGAACTGAGACACATCACATAATATTCATAATAAATAAGTGAAAATGAAAATTATGGGCTGGAGAGATGGCTTCGTGGTTAAGACACTTGCCCGAAAAGGCAAAGCACCTAGGTTCAATTCCCCAGGACCTACGTAAACCAGATGCACAAGGTATACATGCATCTGGAGTTCCTTTGCAGCAGCTAGAGGCCCTGGTGCACCCATTCTTTCTGCATCTCTCCCTCTCTGTTTCTTTCTCTCTTTCGCAAATAAATAAAATATATTTTTGTACATTTTATTTTATTTTATTTTATTTATTTGAGAGAGAAAAAAAGGAAAAAGAGAGAGAGAGAATGGGTATGTCAGGGTCTCCAGCCACTGCAAACAAACTCTAGATGCACATGCTCCCTTGTGCATCTGACTTACAGGGTCCTGGAGAGTCAAACCAGGATCCTTTGGCTTTGCAGGCAAATACCTTAACCACTAAGCCATCTCTCCAGGCCCTCAAATAAATAAAATACTTTTTTAAAAATGAAAATTACCTCTGTGCAGTTCTCAATGGAGAAAGCAAAACCTTGCCCTCTCAGCACATACCCACAAGTATTATCTCAGCATTTGGGGGGTTTCCAGAAGGACAAGATGTATCCTTTGAGCAACTATTAGTTTATGGATGAGGATAAAGCTTTCAGATGAACTATTGGGTTCTGTTCCAACCCATGTTGCCTTCCTGGCTCCAAGACACCCATCATGAAGCAGTGTAGCTGGGTCGAACCCAGAGCAGAGCAGGCACTGCTCAGCCGGGCTCCAGCTCTAGCTCAGCCACATCAGACCACACTTTCGACAAAATGTCAGCCTTTCCTTTAAGTTGTTCTCATTTTACCTTCTCTTCCATCAGGTACAGAAGTCTGGCATGTCACAGTTGGTAAGGAATTTTTGCTTGTACATTTTGTAAATGGCCCAGAAAAGGAAGAGCTGAACCTTGAAGGCAGTTCCATTCTTTCCATGCCTTATTGTAGAACTGGTTCCTGCAACCTAGTAATAGAGGGGACACTTCTAAAATCATACCCAGAACTGTCTACACTAAGAGCAGAGACTCGACTGCTGATCACATTTTGCCTTGCACCAAAATCCAGCCTACAAGCTATTTATCAAAGGTTTGATGAGCCGACAGTTTTAACTCTGTTTAAAGATTAAGTTAATAATTAGCAGCTGTGGGTAAACTCTGACCCCAGTGGAAACCAAGGTATGCTGCCCCTGGACAGACATGATTTCCTCTGGGAGTATGTCTCTGTCCACTCACATGAGTGGCTTCCCCTATTCAGATAGAGCTTTCTTAGGCCCCAAGCACTGGTGGCTCTGCTGGCATGTTACATACACACAGGGTGTCAGGTGCCACCCATGCCATGCCCCCATTTTTTAAAACATAGTCATTGAGTGCATGCTTGTAAGTCTGGTACAGAGCTACTGCAGGGGACCCACCTGGGACCAAAGCAGATAAAAGTCTGTCCCTTCTTGGGAGTCACAAGCTCTTAGCCTTTCCCCAGTGTTGGAAAGGCACTTTTACCACCTGCAGTTGCCTAGTTTTGACTGTGCCTCCTTTTCAGAGCCTGCCATTTGAAGCAAGGCTGAACTCTCCCATGGGCCCAGGGCGAACAATCGTCATTAAAGGAGAAGTGAATACAAATGCTAAAAGGTCAGTGTTGTTACTTCACCAGTGGATGTGTGCCTGCTGCTGCCCTATACCTTGTAAATGGCTTGGCGGTGTCAGTGGGACTGGGTTCATGTCTTCCTGAAAGGAGGGAGTATGAAAGTGCAAGAAGGGTAACCCATGAATGAGCTGGTAGCAGAGCTGGACTGAAGGCAATGGCTCTGACCAAGGAAAAAAATTATTTGCAAACAGAGAGATACAGAGAACAGAGAGAGACAGAGACAGACAGACAGAAACAGAGACAAAGAGCATGGGCATGCCAGGTCTTCCAGCCACTGCCAGTGAATTCCAGATGCATGTACCACTTTGTGCATCTGGCTTATGTGGATTCTGGGAAATTGAGCCCAGGTCATTAGGCTCTGGAGGCAATCACCTTAACTGCTGAGCCATATCTCCAGCCCAAGAGGCAGCACTTTTGTCTATGAGGCCATCTGCCTTATAAAGCCCCAGGGGAGCTCCAAGTTAAGCCACTTTGTGTGTGTGTGTGTACAGAGGTTTCTTATGATATAGATTTCAAAATTCCCAAAAGCCTGCAAAGAGAACTGTTTCCTAGACCAACAGTGTGCTTTCAACAAAGGCACACGTGAAAATGACATGAGAATGCCTGCCTGGAGGGTCTGAGCTCTCCAGCCTGAAGCTGTCCTGGGTTCATCAGCTCTGAGTCTCCAGGTGCCCAGCTCACCTCAGCCTCAACACAGCCTAGCCTTTTGTGTTGTAATTTTACAAACATCCAATCATGGAATGCAAATACAGACTTAAAGGTCTCACTTCCATTGCATTCCTATGTCCATGCACATGTTTTATACAGTTGGTTTCGTAGTAGTTCAAGTCTTAGAGTGGTACAATTACACTATTCTCTCCCCCTTGGTTAATTAGGTTTTTTCCTCTCTTTTAAGCTTTAATGTTGATCTAGTGGCCGGAAAATCAAAAGATATTGCTCTACACTTGAACCCACGCCTGAATATTAAAGCATTTGTAAGAAATTCTTTTCTTCATGATGCTTGGGGAGAAGAAGAGAGAAATATTACCTGTTTCCCCTTTAGTCCTGGGATGTACTTTGAGGTAAGATTATGCTTTTTGCAAATGAGACAGATAAAGGAATCCTGGAAGTAGAGTAGAATAAATGCTCCACCTAAATCATTCAATCATTGTGTAGGGACAGTGTTGTTTTTTGTTTACTTTGGGATTTTAATTTGAATGCACCCATTTAGAACATAGGCTGTCGGTATAAATGGCAGAACCAGGAAGATGCTGTCCTATTTACATCAGAATTGTTTGACATTTGTTATACTGAAAATGACTAAGCAGCTCCATTGGTTAATAGGGAACTTAGCAGAAACCTTTTCTCAGGACTGGAACCACATATGTACTCTTACATGGACACAATGCATGGAAACTCTGAAGCTGCACCATCCATGGTCTAGACAGTGACATGCAGCAACCCTTCTTTCCAAGCAGCTTGTCCTATTCATATGTTAAAGAGCAATACATTAGACCCTTGGAACTAAAAGGCATGGAGTCTTGAGTCCCTGAATATGTATTGTGCTAACACATGTGTTTCCCAAAATCCTTTTTGGGATGCTTCCTTGGGGTATGGAAGCCAGGTAGGTGGCTAGGCTGTCTCCCTAATTTAATTGACTCACTACCTTAAAATGGTCATTAGGGCCAGTGGCCATGCTCATTACACTTTAAACTTACATGCCTTGAACCATTGGATTCCCAGAGATTCATCAAAATTGGTTGTTAAAAGCATGACTATCAAGGATTACCAGAAGATGCCAATTTTATGGTAATATTATTCCCAAATTCTAAGCTAAGTATTCCTAATTCTTGGATTATCAGCAGATGTGGACTGGTCATGGGAAGTTCCTTGAAGGCATGGGTATTGATTTGAAATTTAGAAGGCAGAGGAAGATCTGGAAGGCCAGATTTAAGGTGTGGTTTGAACAAGTTACTAGAGGTGGAAAGGGCAATTCAGTTTGCTGGTAGGGATCAGGTCATGTGGGGTGAACTGGGGTTCACAGGATAGAAACAGGTGAGGACCTCAGAAAGAAGTTGGTCCTTGTGGCTGGTAGGAAATCAGTGATATAATTTGGTTTCTGACCCATCCGACCCAACTTGGATCTATGGTATTTACATTGCTAGTATAAGTTTTTACTTTGGCTTACAGTCTCAAGGGGAGGCTTCATGATGTCAGTGGAAAGTGTGGCATGAGCAGAGGCTGGACATCACCTCTGCCACAGCAGGAGGAAAACAGCAGCAGGAGAGTGAGCTGAACTTTAGCAAGGGGAAGATGGCTGTAACACTCCTAAGCTCACACCCAATAACACACCTCCCCACTTCCCAAATTGCCATCAGCTGGGGACCAAACATTCTAAACACATGAGTTATGGGAGGCATGTGATTCAAACCATTACATTCTGCCCCAGGCCACATAAAATTATGACCATCCATGATGTAAAAAGCAAGACTTTCAGTTCAACTTTAAAAGTCCTCATAGTTTTTTTTTTTTTAAATCAATCCCAACACTGTTCAAACATCCCCATAGTTTAAGGTCTCTTAACTTTGATCTATAAAACAAAAATCACATAATGTCAGAGTAAATATTCACACTACAAAATATGGCATTGGGCATAATGCGCAAAAGATGGCAATGTAGGATCTAAAACAAACAGGGAAAACATTAAATCTTGTAGTTCCAAGTCCAACTTCTTATCACTGACAAAGTCTCTGTGTTTCCAATTCTGCCTGTCCAGCAGGGCTACCCACAGCTCAGAGAAAACTCCATACTGAGCCAGAAGCTTTCCTTGGCAGCTGTCCTACAGACCTGAAATCCATAGTTAATCCTCATCACTCCATCATCCTCCATACAGGAACTCTAACAAACCTACCTCATATCACCCAGTGGCCATTTCTAAAAAACAAACCATGTTGCAAATCCAGTGCTCTTTTCTTTCCTGCATTTGCTATATTCCCATAGGTGGGCTACCAAATTTGTTAATCCAGTAGGGAATAAGCTATTTTAGAAGATCAGGAAAACTCCTTTAACATTCTGGCCCCCTACTTTCAAGAGTCAGTATTATGTAGAACAGCTGGCCCAAACACAATGGTGGTAATCTCTCAAACAAACTGCATCTGAAGTGGGCTTCTTTCTCCTGCTCAGACTTTCAGTTCTTTCTGGGTCATATCCTTCTGTTGTATGTTCTGACATTAATTTTAAACTTAGCTTTAAATTCTCAGAATATGGGACAGACACAGCCAGCCTCTCACATAAACTGCCTGTAGCACAGTCCTCTAGCACAGACAAAGCTCTTTCCCCTTTATAAGCCAAGCCTGACAGTCCACAGTTCTGACTACATGTAGGTCTTTCAACTCTGACCAGAATGATCTATCAAACTGTGCATACAGCATTTCAAGGTGTCTCTTAGGCCAGGGTTGCAAATCTTTCCATATTTCTCCTGCAAATCATTTCCAAAGGACCAAAACCCACAGTCCTTTCCAACAACAATGACCCCACACCGGGTACCCGTTTTATGTTGTAGTTACCTTCTCACTGCTGGGATAAAGCACCTGACTAAAAGCAGCTGATGGGAGCAAAGTTTTTATTTTGGTTTATGGTCTTGAAGGGATGCTTCATGAAGGTAGGGGAAAACATGGTATGAGCAGAGGCTGGATATCACCTTCTTGCCATAGAAGGAGAGTGAGCTGAACTCTGGCAAAATGGAACTAGCTATAAAACCCTTAAGTCCACCCCAAGCAGCACAACTCCATCAAGGCTCCACCTCCCAAATTGCCACCAGCTGGGGAACAAGCATTCAAAACACATGAGTTTATGGGCTACATGTGATTCAAACCACCAAGTGTGGAAATAAAGAAGTAACAGAAATCACTCAAGTAATACTCAATCATAATAAGGTGAAAATTAAAATACTTATCTTCAACTTCATATTCAGATAATACCATTACTATTTCATTTTCATTAGCTTCACTTAGGTCAGGCATATTCCAAGCATTTTTTCCTGTGGACATGGAGTTACAGTGCCAGCCAGCTGTGGGAACAGACAGTGGTTATATTGCATATACTCACTCTTGCAGGACTTGGGGTCATGGCTTCCCCTGTTAGCTGTCCCTGCTGCCAGTCTCTCATAGTGATGAACTCTTTCCAGTTGCCTCAGCCTCACCTGCCAACATGCTTCCATTATCTTAAATCTTTCAATTATGTCACTCCTTTCTATTTAAACAAGTTTGTTTCAAATTTATGGCTTATTTGATATAAAACTTCAAATTTTTTGACCTACTGGAGATGGAACCCAGGGCCCCTCTCACAGGATAGACAAGTGCTCTAACACTGAAATGTACTCCCAGCTGTCTTTTAAAGAATATCCCAGGCTGGAGAGATGGCTTAGCGGTTAAGGCACTTGCCTGTGTAGCCTAAGGACCCAGGTTCAATTCCCCAGTACCCATGTAAAGCCAGATGCACAAGGTGGTGTATGCGTCTGGAGTTCATTTGCAATGGCTAGAGGCCCTGGCATGTCTATTTTCTATCTGCCTTCCCCCCCTCAAATAAATAAAATTTTAAAAAAGAGAAAAATCTTACTCAGTACTATATTGTAACTTCCATCTGTGTGCTGATGAGGTACTTGCCTTCTGCAAACACACCTGACTGTCACCACAGGGTTTACATTGTTTAGCGGGCAGTGCATCCCATCATACTGATTGTTTCTAGGCTGGGCCACATGGTGTGCTCCTTCTCCTTCTGAAGGATCACTTCCACCACAATCACAACGTTGGTTTTCCTAGCTGTTCTGAAAATCAGGTGGCTGGGAAGAACTCTGCAATTCCATGCTTCTCTGCTAGGCTGGAGTCTTCTGTACCTTATGCCCTCCTTTTATCTTGGCCGCAGTGTTCACTGGGCCGTGTGTCCTTTCTTTCCCATTTGTTTGTTGTTTCTCCACTTATCTGATCCAGTATAGGTAAACTGCACTTGGCTTTTTGTCCTGGATCCAACACCTTTTCCTTTCTGAGCTATATAACATGAAGCTATTTTATGCTTTGAGATTTGTGTTTAAATTTATATCACCTAAGATCCCTTCTACCTAACTGAACCTTGGAGTCCACCATTCTTGGATATAGAGATATAGTCTCTGCTGTTTTCCCAATTCTCAATGTAGTCCTAGAACCTTCATTTGGGTTGTTGGTTATCTGCTGATTCACCTTGTCCTGATTTCCTGTGGCAGTCATTTCCATTACTACTGTCAGAAGAATGTAACAGGGTGCTAAGGGTCCAAGAAAGTCCTTGAACCCCAAACCCTAGGTTCATTTCTAATTTTAATCAAAGAATTGAATAAAAAAGAAAACAGAAGGATAATTATTAAGTTACTATATTTATTGAGGGAAGTAGAGCCAAGGAAAGGCACCCACGTGGTTAGAGATCCCACATGGAGGGCCTGGGTATAAGAGAATGGAAAGAGAAAAGAGGGCTGGAGAGATGGCTTAGCGGTTAAGGTGCTTGCCTGCAAAAACCAATGATCCAGGTTTGATTCTCCAGGTCCTATGTAAGCTAGATGCACAAGGTGGCACATGCATCTGGAGTTCGTTTGCAGTGACTAAAGGCCCTGGTGCCCATTCTCTCTCTAATAAATAAATTAAATAAAAAATCTTTTTTAAAAAAAAGAAAGAAAAGAGAAAAGAAAGTTCAAGGAATTCCTGTTATCTGGGGAGCTGGAGAGGATAAGAGAGTAAGGGCTAGGGGGCCCTCTCAACTGCGCCTGGGCTAGGGTCTAAGCCAAGCACCTCCCAGCTGGGTCTGGGCCTGGGCTGATCCAGTCCAGACCCAGCCAAGGGAAAAACTCACCCATAGCTGGAAGTTCTCAAATGAACAGAGAGCCTGCCCTCCCCTTGCAAAGCCTTTATAACCTTATGATGGTAGGCTGTCTTCTGGCTCAAGCGAACCAGAAGGCCAGCTGGTTGGTTAGGGCTAGCGGCTGTCTCAGGAAAAGATTAGCTCTGGCACCAAGTTCCCGGGGCTGAACTTGACCAACCACAATGTTTAAATCCTATGAAAGACCTCCCTCCCAGGAGGAGTCCTGATTGTGGAAAAACAAGTAAGTCTAGGGGAACTAAACAAGAGATTAAAACTCACATCATCTTTGATTTCTAGCAAGTGCAAACTTTCCTATGCTTTTCACCTTCAGAGGTGCAGTCACCCTAATTCTACCCCCTCTCATGAGAAGACACTCTGACTGCTGTTAGAGGACAAGGGGTGATGACATCAGATCATGAACTATTTCCTGCTGAATGGGGACACAGAGTTGTGGCTTTTAGAGAGTCTCTCCCAGAGAGGGGAACTACTCTAAAGGAACCCTGAAAGTGTATTGATGGAGTGCAGAAAGATAATATTGGATGAGAATGTACTCCTTACATTTATTCTGGGGATAAAGAATAAATGTAAGGAGTTATTGAGAAGTAAACATACAATAAACTGGTTGCCTTTAGGGTTGTCTTTTTTTGTGGACTTGTAGGTTTTGGGGAGCATTTGAGGGAACTGAGGCAGATGGAGTTAGATTGTCTTGGGATCATCTGAGCATGAAGTGGTTGAGATTTTTTTAAAATAACTGTTTATTAGTGTCTGACATGGCCTGAATTTGTTTTTGTATGGCTTGTAAAATAGATGAGATATTAGTAGAGTTATCAGGAACTTTTTGTTGTTGTTGTTGTTGTTGTTTTTTTGTTTTTTTGAGGTAGGGTCTCACTCTGGTTCAGGCTGACCTAGAATTAACTATGTAGTCTTAGGGTGGCCTCGAACTCATGGCGATCCTCCTACCTCTGCCTCCAGAGTACTGGGATTAAAGGTGTGCACCACCACACCCGGCAATCATAACTTTTATATTATATTTTGTATAATAGTTTTTTAGAGTGTATCTTTTAAAATTTGTCTTGGGGGTAGCCAGGGCCAAAGATTGGTACCATAGAGTCATTGGGTGTCATTAAAGGCTATACAAATATATTTTTAGTCTTAGGACTTATTTAAGGATGTTCTGGCACAAGTTAAAAGTTATTAAAAAATATTTTATGGGACTGGAGAGATGGCTTAGCGGTTAAGGCACCTGCCTCCTAAGCCTAAAAATGCTGGTTCCAATCTCCAGCAGTTCCAATCTCCAGGTCCCACGTTTAGCCAGATGCAAAGTGATGCAAGAGCGCAATGCCGCACTTGACCACAAGGGGGCGCACACATCTGGATTTTGTTCGCAGCGGCTGAGAGGCTGCTGGCGCGCCCATCTCTATCTGTCTTCCTCTCTCTCTCTCTGTCTCTCTCAAAAAAAAAAAAATTATATGTTTGGGCTGGAGAGATGGTTTAGTTAAGGTGCCTGCCTGCAAAGCCTAAGAATGTTTGTTCAAATCTCGAGGTCCCACATTTAGCCAGACACAAAAGTGACACAAGCGAGTGATGTCGCACATATGCACATGCTTCTGGTGTTCGTTCACAGTGCCTGGAAAGGCCCTGGCACGCCCATTATCTCTCTGTCTCTTCCTCTCTCTCTGTCTCTCTCTGTGTCTCAAAAATTTATTTATATTTATTTATTTATTTATTTGATGGAAAGAGAGAGAATTGGGTGCACTTAGGCCTCCAGCCACTGCAAACAAACTCCAGATGCATGCGCCCCCTTGTGCATCTGGCTAACATGGGTCCTGGGGAATAGAACCTGGGTACTTTGACTTTGCAGGCAAACACCTTAACTGCTAAGCCATCCCTCCAGCCCTTGAAGAGTTTTACTATTGTTTTTAGTATAAGGAAGTCTTTTGAATTAAACAACTCTTGGTTAAAGTCATCTATATGTATTTTAGATTTAAAGTAACTCTTTTGACATTTATGGTTTTTTATTATAGAATTAGAACTATTAGAGATGGGAACAACATCTCAAGATCTTGTTTGTTTTTTTCTTGGAAAGTTTTTGTTGTATTACTTAATATGGAATTTATATATTTGAGGTATCTCTTTATTTTTGGTTATATATATTTTTTGAGTGTTAAAGACTAAGTAGATAGCCAAAATTTAAATAAGAATTAATTTTGGCAGTCACAAGTAGCTCTCCAAAGGAGAATTTAGGGACCTAGGAGTAGCCCTGTAGCTTTTTAAAAAAATTAATTATTATTTTTTTATTGACAACTTCTATACTTACATACAAAAAACACATGATATTTCCCTCCCCTCCCCCCATTCCACTTTAGAACTCCAATCCCTGTAGCTTTTTTGATACTAGTGTTTTTTGTCTATTAGGATGAGTAGGGCCATGTTAGCCAAGTAGGTTTGTTTTTTTGTTTGTTTTGTTGTTTTTTTTTTTGTGGGGGGTGGAAGGGAAAGCCAGGAGAACTGATTGTTTTTCAATTGTGACTCTTTTGTTTTAGATTGTACACAATTTTTTGTTTTTGGGTTTTTGTATCCTTTCTGATAGGGAAGACAAGTGACTTACCAGGGAGCCAGTGTAGAAGTGTCCCATCATTTTCAGTGGCCTCATGACCTGGAAGCATAGGCCAAAATATTGGCCTTTTTAGTTTTGATGATTTTAATTGGCTTTGGCTTTTGCATAGGTTATTAATATGCTTAGAAAGGAAGTTACATCGACCTAGATGTATGTACATATAGAGCACATTTGATTATTGAAATAGATTTAGTTAAAGAATGTAACAACAGCTTACAGTCATTTTGTCCAACCTTTTAAAATTTGGTTGTCCTGTGGCAGCATTGGCCACATTTGAGGTGTAGAAAGTAGGTACATCTTACTATTTAAATAAATAAATATCTAATAGTTATAAATACAAGCAGAACCTATTATCAGTCTTGAAAACAATACAAATCTAAACCAATTAATTTAACCTAGAACTTGTCAGAAAAGGACAAGTAAGACAATATAAAGTCTTAGCACCCGTGTTTGAGAACATCTCTGATTAGTCCAGATACCTGTATGGGTACCAATTACCCAGGGAACATTGGAAACAGAACCACAGAGCTTGAAATTATCTCTCTCAGATGAGGACCATTGTTTGAGCATGAGGCTGTACCCTACAGTAGGGATAATTTTGTTATAAGTAATTTTGTTATAAGTACTGGACTTGAAGTGACACAGTAACTTTATATATGATAGAGCAGAATCTGGTCATTGTTGAGCCAAAACAGTTAAGCTCTCATATAACCCTTGACAAATCTGTTTTGAAAGAGAAAACACTATTTGACAACTAACGTTTTTAGCTTAATTCTGACAGCAATTGATTTTATGTACCGTAGAAAGTTTATTAACATAAAATAATTTGTCTTACCCAGATTTAAAATTGATAAAGCTTACACAAGCTATCCCAACATATTTTACCTAACAGGACCATAAAGGTTATAGTGACTGCAATTAAATCACTTAAACCTAAGTGATTAAACCTAGTGATGAACATTTAATAACAGAATTAGTATAAGTAAAACAGAAGCTTAGCTGGGTGTGGTGGCGCATGCTTTTAATCCCAGTACTTTGGAGGGAGAGGTAGGAGGATCATTGTCTTTAGGTCTTTGGAAATTAAACATTTATACATAAACCTTTATTGTAAGATTTAGTATTTTAATAGGTAAAACCGTGATGAATAGAGGAACCTAATTTACTGAGAGTTTTAAAGTCAGTTTTTATAACCCTTAAACCATAACAAGTTAGTATCAGTGAGCATGAGTGAGGCCTTAACCTTAAGATTTAGTTTCTTTACCGATTAAAACTTTGGTATCAGGTAAACATTAGATTTTATTCAACTAAATGTTTTTATGAAGGGTCCCTTTTGTGAGCAACCTTTATTACCATTATAATGTCTGACCTATAATTCACTATGTAGTCTCAGGGTGGCCTCGAACTCACTGTGATCCTCCTACCTCTGCCTCCCGAGTGCTGGGATTAAAGGCGTGTGCCACCATGCTCGGCATTCTGTTCCTTTTTTTATCTTTGTTTTTTAATTATAATAAGTAGAAGTTGTCACCTGGAGTAACTATTTTAAGTTTTTATCTGGTTTAGCTACCAATCTTCATATTTTAAAATAAATATTAGGTATTGATGAGTTAAGAATTTATCTTCTTTTATGGTATTTGGAGTTACATTAATATGTTTTTTAACTGTCTCCTTAAATTTCTGGAGAGATGAAATGGACCATTTTTGCTCTTCCTGTATTATCTAAACGAGCCCAGTTTCTCAAGAGACAGGCTAGCAGAGACTTTTGAACTGTCCTGGAAGCAGCCATCTGTCCCATCTGAAACAAAGTGGAGAAAAGTGGAAAGAAGAGTCTAGAGTTAGGTTATGTCCAATCTCGGCTCACATCTTCTTGTAGAAGGGGGGGGGGCATCCCTCCAACGACATTTGGGAGAAGAAATTAAGGTGTTTTTTTTTTTTTAATCTCCTTTCTATAGAGTCCTCACCCATTTTTTTTTTCAACCAAAAATACATAGCGCATACATAGTGGATCTGTGTGCTTCTGGGTGTAAGGAAGGTCCAGGACAGAATGTCCATGCTCATCCTCCTGGCCAGTTCCCAAGCCCAAGCACCTTCCAGTATTCCCCCCAGCCCTGCACGTGTCTTACATCAGGGCCTGTGAGCAGTGTCACTGGCAAGATAGGCCCAAGTGTGAAGACTTTTGTATCTGTTTTTATTTTGACAACCTATATGTCCTTTTGGGGGAGAGGTTTTTTGGGATCGCTTTTTTTTTTTCTCACCTTGTGGGAGCCTGGGATATAGGTTCCACTCCATTTGTGAATGTTTTAGAATGAGCTAGGGACTAAAGGGTATTATTTTAAAAGTAATCTTTGGTTTTCTTACCTTAATATAGGGATCCTACCCTTTGTTGATATTAGAGAGAGATAGATGAGAGAGAGCGTGTCAGGATTTTTAGCCACTGCAAACAACCTCCAGACACATGTACCACCTTGTGTATCTGGTTTATGTGAGTGCTGGGGTATCAAACCTAGGTTTTTAGGCTTCTCAGGCAAGCACCTTAACCACTAAGCCATCATTTACTTGATGTCTTTTTATCATATATGTCTATATTTGATATACATTTTAGGTAAGTCTGATGTTTGTCTTATATAAGGAGTTTGTAACCTGATCAAATACCTTGACTCAGTTTACCTATTTGACCTTTTTGTCTAGTGAGAAATTTTATTTGATAGAGGTGACTTTAGGTTTTCAAGAGAGGAAATAGAGAACCAAAGTTGTATGTTGTTTGTTATTATCTTTCTCTTGTATGAGACAAATGGCCATTTTGTTTCTGGACAGGATCTAGGGGACACATGGCTTAAACTTGCATGGGGTGTTAGATAAAGGGGGTGCCATCCCTTTCTCCAGAGTCCAGCTTGCCATGACTTTAAATAGCATATAACAGTAAGCAAGAGCAAAAGGAAGTAACAGAACAGAGAGCTAAGCATCCTGACATTCCTTGTCTTACTCTGAAGTTGGTTGTTTTTACCTAGGAAATTTATTTTATATCACATAAGGTGATGTCTTGTTTATGTTTAACCTGGTTAGATCTCCAAAGAATATGAATTACATCTGTGTTTATGACTTTGTGACCCACCTAGCACAGAACACCACTTGTGTCTAATGTAAGCTGAATTTAGATTAAATCTATGTTCCTATATAAAACTTGTATAGCATCTTTAAGATTCTGTAAACAGTTGAAAAATCTTTAATTTTAGGCATGATGTTTAGGTTTAGCCTGAAAATTAGTTTTTTTTTGTTCCTTATAAAAGGAAAACTAAGGGCTGGAGAGATGGCTTAGCGGTTAAGGCGCCTGCCTCCTAAAACGCTGGTTCCAATCTCCAGCAGTTCCAATCTCCAGGTCCCACGTTTAGCCAGATGCAAAGTGACACAAGGGCACAATGCCGCACTTGACCACAAGGGGGCTCACGCATCTGGATTTCAGTTCGCAGCAGCTGAGAGGCTGCTGGCACGCCCTTCTCTATCTGTCTTCCTCTCCCTCTCTCTCTGTCTCTCTCCAAAAAAAAAAGGAAATTAATTTTAGGCAAAATTTGTTCTTTTTAGATCTCGTACATCCTTTTTAACATACACCCACCTTTATCCACATACTTTTAACATTTTGATTAAAATTTACTCAAAAAAAAAAAGCTTTTTTATTTGTTTGTTTTTGGTTTTTTGAGGCAGAGTCTTACTCTAGCCCAGGCTGACCTGGAATTCACTGTGTAGTTTTAGGGAGGCCTTGAACTCACAGTGATCCTCCTACCTCTGCCTCCTGAGTGCTGGGATTAAAGGCGTGTGCCACCACGCCTGGCATTTAATAATAATCATTTAATGTACAACATTGAAATTTTTCTTTTTCAGTTTCTTTAATCATTTCATCTCAACCCATAATTAACCATCTTTTTCATAAGACTATTAAGACAAAATACCAAATTGATTAATCTTATATTCACTGACAAAGAAGCAACTAGTGTAGGTTCAAGGAGTTAAAGTTGGAAATTTGTAGAGCAACAGCTTTAGAAGAAAAATTTACAACTTTTTTAGTACATATGTCACCAAAAATCTCTGACAACCAGACTTGTTTTATAATATCAGTATATATACTTATAGATTTTATATAATCCATTGACTTGAGATATCTCTTATTAATAAACTCCATGAAATACACTTTTAAGTTATAAGTCTATGAATATAGGTAAAACATGACATCTGTTTGGGGGATAATCTTTATCAATTCTTCTAACATACTGGAAATGTTTCTATAAAAAGTAACTAAGGCAAATTTTTGTTTTTGGCTTGAGGCAGGCTGGCCTGGAACTCAGGCCAGTTGCCTCTTCTTTTTAAATAACAGGACACGATAATATTTAAAAATACCTGGCAACTTATGAGCCACCACCTCAGGAAGAATTTTGTTGTTTTCTATAATCCTCTGTGTAAATTGAAGTTGACCTAGAACATAAACTCAGTAATTATATTTATGATATCATGTAACAAAGTATGGCCTTGATTATATAAAATTTCAGTTCACCATAGGCTTTCGTTAAATCTGACTTTTAAAGATGAAAACCAAAAAAAAATCTTGAAGTAAATCAACTACTGACAAAAACTTTAGGAAAGACCTGTTGGACTATTTGGATTAATAAAAAAAACCAAAGGTGTCTATAAACAATGTCTTATTTATTTAAAACTCAAACAAAAGAGAAAATATCAGCCATAGTTTAAAAATGTGGAGTCTGGTTATCATTGGTGATCCTCCTGTCTCCGCTTCCCAAGTCTAGGATAATAAGCCTGTGCCATCAGGTCTAACTTTAACTGTTTATAATACTTATATGAATAAATGATTTACACATTATATAAAGAAATATTTGTCATGAAGCAATTTGTTTTTTTTTTTTTTTTTTTTTTTTTTTTTGAGGTAGGGTCTCACTCTAGCCCATGCTGACCTGGAATTAACTATGTAGTCTCAAGGGTGACCTCCTACTCTGCTTCCTGAAGGCTGGGATTAAACGCATGCGCCACCATGCCCGGCTAGCAATTTAGAATTTAGCAGAAAATCCTAACAGCAAGCACCACCAGATAGGTCTTTTCCATTGTGTCTCTGAGGCACAGCATGGTTACCTCCCCTACCCAGTTGACATAGTCACCAGAGGCCTCAGCTCCATAGGGGGAGGGACATGTGGTTGGGAACCAGGCCCTCAGGCTCAGGGCTTGGCTGAAGCTTTTTTAGTTTCCCCTTTATTTAGGCAGCCAGAGACCCATAGTCTCTGCCTGGTGGCTCCCTTCTTTCTGCTCCAAATGAATTGAGCAGAAGCCCCTGCTGCAGGATGAGCCAAGCTTAGAGCAGGAGTTGGTGCTCCCCCCCCACCCCCCACAAGCAGCCATGTGTCCTACAGCACAGTGGTTTGTAATGGAAAAAGGGGGGAAAAAAACCTAGAAGACATTCAGGCCAGGGGGTCTTTGGTTCTGGAGCCTTCATGTGACCATGAGCCCCTCCCCACCCAAGCTCAGCAGAACCAGCTCCCATGTTCTGGAGGAGTTCAGCCTTGGGGTCATAGAAGCTCAAACCAGTGCATCTCCCTACAAAAGTTGTTACCTTTACAAAAGAGCCCCACCTGGTGCTATACAGTTTGGCCTCAGGCGATATAGCCCATTTTAGTAGGGCTCCAATCCCAGCAGGGCGGAGCAGGCCAGGCAGAGAAGCTGCAGCTGGTAGCTGAGCCTGCTTGGCCAAGGCCTTTCATTTTCCTTAGCTTAACCAGAGATAGTGACTTTAGCCTCCAGCCAGAGGAGAAAGCAAGCTAGTTTTCTGAAAGTGGAGAGAAGCAGTAGAAATACCTCAAGTTGTGCTCACAGCAGGAAAACGTGCTTCCCATCTTCTCCCATAATATAATAATCATAATTTTCCTTCTCAAGATTCTCCTGGACTGGCTTGCCAAATGTAATGGGGTGATAAGGGTCCAGGAAAGTCCTTGAACCCCAAAACCCTAGGTTCATTTCTAATTTTAATCAAAGAATTGAATAAAAAAGAAAACTGAGAAGGATAATTATTAAATTATTATATTTATGGAGAGAAGTACAGAGCCAAGGAAAGGCAACCACATGGCTGGAGATCCCACATGGAGAGCCTGGGGAAAAAAGCATGGAAAGAAAAAAGGAAGTTCAAGGAACTCAAGCCATGTGGAGAGTTGGAGAGGATAAAGAACCCATGTGGAGAGTAAGGGCTAGGGGGCCCTCCTGGCTGGGCCTGGGCTGAGCCCCTACAGGCTGGGGCCCTTTTGGGTGGTGGGCTGTCTTCTGGCTCAGGTGAACCAGAGGGCCAGCTGGTTGGTTAGGACTAGAAGCTGTCTCAGGAAGAGATTATCTCTGGCACTAAGTTCTGGGGGCTGAACTTGACCAACCACAATGTTTAAATTCTGTGAAAGACCTCCCTCCCAGAAGGGATCCTGACTGGTTGTGGAAAAATAGGTCTGGGGCACTAGGCAAGAGATAAGAAATCAAATTATCTTGGATTTCTAACAAGTACAAACTTTCTTGCACTTTTCACCTTCAGGGATCCAGTCACCCTAACTCTACTCCCCTCTCACGAACACAGCTTCAACTCTCTTCTTTGCAGATTTAGGTTTGGTGCCTCAGTCTAGTCTTTGGGGTGGGTGGGTCCACAGCCAGGCTGTGCTATCCTCTTTGTTCTCTCTCTCTCTTTTTTTTTTTTTCCTTGGTTTTTCGAGGTAGGGTCTCACTCTAGCTCAGGCTGACCTGGAATTCACTATGTAGTCTCAGGGTGGCCTCGAACTCATGGCGATCCTCCTACCTCTGCCTCCCGAGTGCTGGGATTAAAGGCGTGCGCCACCACGCCCGGCTTTTTTGTTCTCTTCTCTTTTTTTAATTTTAATTTTTATTACTGAAAACTTCCATAATTATAGACAATAAACCATAATTCCCGCCCCCCTCACTTTCCCCTTTACAACTCCACTTTCCATCATATCCCCTCCTCCTCTCCATCTTTTATTTTTATGTCATCATCTTTTCATCCTATTATACTGGTGTTGTATAGGTAGTGCCAGGCACTGCGAGGTCATGGATATCCAGTCCATTTTATGTCTGGAAGAGTGCAGTGTAAAGAGTCCTATCCTTCTTTTGGCTCTTAAACTTCCTGCCACCTCTTCCGCAATGGACCCTAAGCCTTAGAAAGTGTGATAGTGCTGGGCGTGGTGGCACACACTTTTAATCCCAGCACTTGGGAGCCAAAGGCAGGTAGATTGCCATGAGTTCAAGGCCACCCTGAGACTACAGAGTGAATTCCAGGTCAGCCTGGACGAGAGTGAGACCCTACCTTGAAACGCTCCCCCCCCAAAAAAAAAAATAAGGTGTGATAGAGATGTTTCCGTGCTGAGCGCTCTGTACTCTGTCACTTCTCAGCACTATGGTGCCTTTTGAGGAAAAGAGAAGCTTCTCTAACCAAGTGAGAGTAGCATTAATATATGGGTGTGAACATTAAGAGAAGTGCTTACCGGGCAGTTTGGTGAACGTAATGTATGCATTCAGCCAGACACCAGCAGCCCTTATACCCTAGGGCTCATGACTTCACCCATCATAGGTTTTCAGTATCAGGCATGTATTCTCTGCTGCCACTATTGCACCCATTGGCTCATTTGGCTTGGCTAGCCAAACTTAAGGCTTGCAGTATTCACTGTTTATCTCCACTGATGATGTCTCTCCCTGCATGCAGTGTAGCTTTTTTCCAGCTTTCTGTCAGCTGTTCTACAGGGTGGAGGTTTTCAGCTCAGCTCCAGCAAGATTTCTCAGCAACCTTGCAGCCCAAGCATAGGGTTCAGCAATAGGGTCTTAACCATTTATTCCTGCTGGTAAACCAAGAGCCTCGGTAATGGCCTGTAATGTTTGGGGGGCATCAGGAACCTCCCTGGCCAACAACTCATTGGAAGGTATCCCATCCCTGGCACTGAAAATTTTCTAGTAACCATCTATGGCTTCTGGATGTGCCATTGTCCAAAAAAGTAGGTTTCACTATGACTTATTCATACTCTCTTAGAGCTCTTTGTTAAACTCTTCTGAAGCCTCTACTGGGGCAAGGAAACAGTGCAGGACTACCAAACTGGCCTTTTCAGTGTGAGTGGGAATCATGGTAGAATCAATGGTCCAGGCGGCCTTAGCATGGTAACAAAGAACAGGCTTATGTGTACGGGTGGTCTATCAAAATATTCAAGTTTGGGTATTCAAGGAAGTACTCTGAAGGGCAAGCAATAATGATGATCTGCCAGAATGCAAGTTATTGCATAGAGTCTGGAGGACTCAGCCCTAACCTGGAATGAAGTCAGGTCCACCAAGCATCTATGCACTGCCTAGCAAGTGCTCCAAGCTGCTGAATCTCATAGGAATTGCCTGACATGTCCAAGACCCAGGCTCATAGTTGTCATCTGCCCATTGGAATCATATTCAGTGAGTGAGAACAGAGATAGTAGCAGCTTTCCTTATCCATTAGTTCCCAAGCATCATGAGGAGGGGTGGTTCCTTGTAGTCTGGGAGCCAGGAACAGGACAGGGGTGTAGGAGTGCTGAGGGAAGGAAGGTCAGCAGGCCCTGAGGACAGTATGTGAGGTTCCAAGTGGCATGAGAGGAACTGAGTGGGCTGCGGCAGGAGTTGCCACCATGATCTATTTGGGGACTTAGAAATCAGTCAGAAGGGAAGCCAGCAGTAGCAGTAGTAGGCTGTGGAACTTCTCCAGGCACAGAGCAAATGTGTGCAACAAGTAAGAAATTTCAAATGAAGGGCAGCACTGATGGTATGTCTCTTTTCTTTCCTTTCAGATGATAGTTTATTGTGATGTCAGAGAATTCAAGGTTGCAGTGAATGGCGTGCACAGCCTGGAATACAAACACAGATTTAAAGAACTGGGCAATGTTGACACACTGGTGGTTGATGGTGATATCCACTTGCTGGATGTAAGGAGCTGGTAGCCACCACAACTGCCACAAACCCAAAATACAGAATGGCTAACATGCTACTGGCCATGTCAAATGTATCTCACTGTAACCACATTGTTTATGTTACATTGTTACATACAGAGCATCAAGTCTACTAGGTGTTCTCAGGCCCAGCCACACAGTGTAGCTACCTTTCTTTGAAGGAGCAAGTCTGGGCAATCATAACTATCATCAAGGCTCTGCCCACTAGATCTCTTCCTATAAAATCACACTTAACTAATACTTATTAAGTGCCTCCTATAATGCAGTAGCTAGTAGGGACCAAGGGCATGTTTCCAGTATTTTCTGAGCTGGGGCATAGACATGGCAGTGCCCAGAACAGTGTTCCCTGTTCTCTAGACCTAAGGAGCTTGTGGTCTCCCACTGTATACTGTCTTCCTGTAAGCATTGCATTAACTCATCAGGGGTCCTTGGGATTAAGTAGCCATTAAGTCATAAAATACTAATGGATAGAAGATACTTTCCATAATCAGCATTCTCTCATATCCTAAAATAGTTTCTAGGTCTCATCACTGTAAATTTAAGGCAAAAAACCCCAAAACCCTGAAGCATAACAAAAATCAATTGTAATGCTCCAAGCAGCAGACTTCCACTTATGTGAATGCACAGCCAAGGTCTGTGCATCTGTAGCAAGTGTGGTGGAGTCTAGATGAATGCAGTTTGTAAAATACTGTGGGTAACCAAGTAATGTCTAGACAAGATTTAGAGGATGCATAAAACAGGCATTGTCAAAGAAAAATCTATGCACGAGAGACCAAGGAAGCAGGCAGAGGTAATACACAAATGATGTTTGCATGCTAACCAGCACATCTGAAGATGAGAGCCGATCGTCACTGGCAATGGAGATCAAAACTTCTCTGCTTCAAGTGATTAAACTCAAACCTGTATCAGCAAGTGAAACCGTTGCATTTCTGTGATTTTTCTGTTACTTGAAGGGAATTGGCAGAAGTTCTAGGTGGAATCTGTACAGATCAGATCTTGTTACAGATTTCAAAGATAAGGGTTGGGAAAACTAGGGCCATTTTAAACTACAAAACAGAATTCTACCAGGACCTTGGAATATACTCATAGAAGCTTTGGTTGGTTATATTCTATACGGAGAATAATGCCATTATCAGTTTTTAAAGTACCCAATGTAGGATTGTTAGTCTTTTTTTCCATGTTCATTCATTCTTCTATTTTTATTTTTTTTATTTTTTGGTTTTTCAAGCTAGGGTCTCACTGTAGCCCAGGCTGACCTGGAATTCCCTCTGTATTCTCAGGGTGGCCTCGAACTTACAGCAATCCTCCTACCTCTGCTTCCCGTGTGCTGGGATTAAAGGTGTGCGCCACCACGCCCGGCTTTAGTCTTCTATTTTACCAAACTCGAGAAGACATGGTTGGGCAGGGAACATCATGTCAGAAGGTTCTAGAAAACAACAGGATAATTTCTTCTTCATAATGAACATTAGAGGGTTTGGTTGAGATGATAGAGGCTGATAAGTACAGTTTCTTGTTAAGGCATTCTGTTTTCATTTTTGCTTTACATGGAGCTCCTCAGGACTTTTTCAAAAAGTTTTTATTTTATTTATTTGAGACAGAGAAAGGGAGGGAGAGATTGAGCATGCCTGGGCCTCTAGCCACTGCAAATGAACTTCAGATGCATGCACCACCACGTGCATCTGGCTTACATGGGTATTGGGAAATTGAGCCCTGAACTGGAGTCCTTAGGCTTCACAGGCAAACACTTAAGGGCTAAGCCATCTCTCCAGCCCCAGGACTGGTTTTTGATAGAATCAGTCTTAAATCTGATCTAAAAAAAATTTTAATTTATTTATAAGCTGAGAGAGCAAAATAGAAAAGAGAATGGATGTACCAGGGCCTCCCCTTGCTGCAAGCAAATTCCAGATGCACACACCACTTTGTACATCTGCCTTTCATGGGTAATTGAACCAGGACTGGCATATTTATGCAAGCAAGCGCCTTTAGCCACTGAGCCTTCTCCCCAGACTGGGATTTTCTTAAATGCTATTGGTATTTATTAAACTTTGAGACATTCTTTTTTGTTTTAGTTTTTCGAGGTAGGGTCTCACTGTAGCCCAGGCTGACCTGGAATTCATTATATAGTCTCAGGGTAGCCTCAAACTCTCAGTAATCCTACACATTCCTCCCAAGTGCTGGGATGAAAGGCATGCACCACCATGCCCAGAAAGACATTCATTTCTTAGGTACTTTTCCTTGTCATACTTCTGCACTAAATTTTCGTATTAAATTAGAATGTAAATTCCTTTATGTCAAATATTTTATTTATTGATTTATGAGAGAAAGAGCCAGATACTACAAACAAACTCCAGACACAGGCGCCACCTTGTGCATCTGGCTTACTTGGGTTCTAAAGAATCAAACCTGGGTCCCTTGGTTTTGTAGGTGAAGAGCTTTAACCACTAAGCAATCTCTCCAACCCTAGAATGTGAATTCTTTATGGAAAAGTTCAATGCTTTAAAAATTCAAGGTAGATTGGTTTATTTGAGCATTCATTGTCTGACTTCACTATGACACAGTACTGGAGGTTAGAGAACTTCACAACTAGCATCCCTGTGTCCTTTTACTATTTTATTTTTTTGTCAATTTTTAAAAGATTTACTTTATTTATTTGAGATAGAGGGAGAGAGAGATAGTGAGTGAGAATGGGTGTGCCAGGGCCTCTAGCTACTGCAAACGAACTCCAGAAGCATGTGTTACCATGTGCATCTAGCTCACGTGGGACCTGGAGAATTGAACCTGGGTCTTTAGGCTCCACAGGCATGCACCTTAACTGCTAAGCCATCTCTCCAGCCCACCTGTTTTTTTGTGTGTGTCACAGACCAGAGCAGCTTCATAACACATTGCACCCATCCCCACCACAAGGATAAAGGAGATAAGCACAGTCCCTAGTCAAAGGCATTTGAGAACTGCTTTGCTCTGTAAGCATACATGGTTTTTGGCAGAATTATCAGTCTATCCAAAATGAATAGACCAGAACAGCTTTAGTTAAAAACATTCCTGAATGCTGCATGGTGGCCACTTTCTTGACATAGAATGCTACTGTGGGCAAATTTCTAACACAGATATCACACTGGGCAAACTGTGCAGAATGGTGTGTGTTTTATGTCTCAGTTGTCAGCCCTGGGTACTGGATTCAATGTGTCTACCACTTAGTAATCATTTAGAAGAGTAAACAAATGCCTGGCAGTTTGTATAAAGACACTGTTTATTCATATTTAGCAGATGTACAAATGGCAGGAGAGGCACATGGTAACCCAGACCAGATGGGGATTTTGTAAAGACATTAAATAACTGTAGGTGTGAAAGTACCAAAAGTAACATGGCACTACACCCCTCAAAATAAAAATATGAAAAATAAATCTGAACTCTCATTGGAGTATGAGGCACCAAGACCTTCCTTTTTCAGAAGTAGCTCTGGAGTGGCTCTCCCAAAGTGACTTCCAGCTGCTGAATGGTCTTTTGGCACTGACGTTCTACTTCTTCACATTCATCTGAAAATGAAGAGTAGAAATTAAGTGTGGGCCTACTAATCATTCTGCTCCTGTTTCATTCCCTAATTCCTACTGTTCTGTCAGTGCAAGAAGCACAGACCCATGGTATCCTCTGCCCTTCTGCTTCCACTCCCCTCACAGGTGTAGGCTTGGCCAACAAACAGGACCCAGCCCCAAGAAGGGAGGTGACACCCTCAAATCCAAGCATCACAGTGAACTGCTGCTCTAGCAACTTTCACAGCCATGTAAGAGTGTTGGACAAAAAGGAGCACATGCTTCTAGCCAGGATACACCAGCCACTGATAGAAAAGTAATTGTCTCCTTGCTCACCAACCTCACTTAAGAAGGGAGTACAGTGTAGAAGTGAGTGTACCTGAATAGGACATGAGCAGTAAAACCCATAGCGGTAAACACACCAGCGGTACACTGTAAGCACAGTCTCAGCTGATTATGAGGTGATGGCTTCCTGACTTGTGCCCGGTCTGGGAAAGGGGCAGGATAGGACCTACCATCCAGTTTTGCCACCACTGGGGCCTAATAACGTCTTTGTAGTTTGGGACTTACCTTCCATCAATTCTGCTAGGAAAGGAATGGACTCCGGTAACAGGACAATATAATTCTCCTTTAGCTTTTCAGCCAGTGCTAAGACAGTAATCAGTGCTGCAAACCGCACCTGCCAGGACCAAACAAGGAGGAAGAAGATGCACTGATTGCTCTGCCATGTTTATCATTTAAAACCTACACGGACTGTAGGAACTTTGTTAAAACTAGCTCTAAGTTCACATTACCATGCCCATTCAACTTCTATCTTGCAATACCCGTTAGAATACCAGTTTACTGAGCTGTTGGGAATCCACTGGGACTACATGTAACCTTGTAAATCAGCCTTTCTCCAATTGTCTCCCAACATTGCAGTGCTTTAATGTGAGTATCTGGTGGTATTTTCCTTTAAAACACACACAGAATAAAATGCCACATGCAAACTCAAGCCTGTCACTAAATGTAACTGTGCAAGAGCTAAGCAATCCAAGATGATCAACCTGGCAATGGACTCGGCCATCTTGGACAGTACCCTCTTCTAACCCCTGTACTCACACAGTCATATGAAAGGCCAAGACATCCCCTGGGCTACACTCTCAGCACTGAATGAAAGTTGGAGTATTTCTCTCTCAATATCCTTCTATGAGGAGGAATGCAAGTAGTTAGGAGATACTGTTAGGAAATCACTTTGAAATAAAATCCTTTTTTCTGGTCTGGAATAATTTTTCTAACTACTTATATTCAATCAAGATTTTCTTGATATTGTGCAATCAAAAACAATTTCATGCTGAAATTAATGTGTAAGAACCTATGATAACTTCATTGTTTTCATTTCCTGAGAAGTGTTATTAATAAATCCATTTATTATGTCTGCCTGGTCTATTTTACTCGTGAGGGTCTAATACTGACTTGTTTGTGAGATGATGGTTCACTCCAGAAAATTTCAGTATGGAATGCTAACTTTGACTCAATGTACCATTGTATTTTCTACTTACTCAACAGAACCATAAAACTAATGTATACAAAGGAGAGGCGATCTATTGCTTAAACTCAAAGGCATGTTCTGGGCTGGAGAGATGGCTTAGCAGTTAAGGTATTTGCCTACAAAGTGTAAGGACTCAGGTTTGATATGCCAGGACCCACACAAGCCAGGTGTGCAAGGTGGCCCACGCGTCTGGAGTTTATTTACGGTGGCTGGGGGCCCTGGTGCACCCATTCTCTGTCTCTCTGCCTCTCTCAAATTAAAAAAAAAAAAAAGAATGATTAAGTAAAAGCAATTACTTCAGAAGCACAGTATTCAAGTTTTTACTATTTAGACAAGTAGTTAGAAAATATTTTAATTTTTATGCCCAGTAGGTGGGGAGATGGTTATTTATAAAAAGCCTGTAAATGGAAATAAGAAAAATTTAAAAATTCCACAGAACCCCGCAGATCAGAACTCTGGTACTACAAGCCAGGCTCTCCCTATTGGTACTCTGGGGCTGACATCCATGACCAGGGGTGGGCATTCAGACACAGGCACAAAGCTTCAGAGCTGGTCACCCAAAACCCTTACCTTGGGGGAAGAGTCTCTTGTCTTTAGCAGAATCTGGTAGTTCAGGGGCTTCCATAGAGAGTCATCTGCCATGGCCACAGAGAACTGAGCAATGCAGGGCACCAGGTAATTTGTCACCCGCTCCTGGAACTGCTCTTCTCCTCCAAGCCTGTTTTCTAGCTAGAAAGAGTGAGGCAAGGGCCGTAAATAGCATCACATTTTTCTTGTCTAGTGACATTCCTGGTGTATAAGTATTTTTCATGTCATTATCAGGCACAAGAAGTAGGTCCTACTCTAATTCTCTCTTTAGGGCTACTTTGTTGCCTTCTGGAACTCTAATAGCTACACAGCCTAAGCACCAGGCTTTCCCTCTAGAACACCCTGGGGAGTACTTTCTGTGGGGACAGCCATGTCTGGGACATGCCTAGCAAGGCCCAGTTAAAATTATGGTTAACATACTTTCATTATGGATAAACTGACCATGTCTTCCTTTTGAAAAATTCCATTTTTAAAAATTAGTCATTAGGGCTGGAGAGATGGCTGAGTGGTTAAGACACCTGCCTGCGAAGCCTACGAATGCCCGTTTGAATCTCCAGGTCCCACATTTAGACAGACGCAAAAGTGACGCAAGTGCGCAATGTCGCACATGCACATAAGGGGGTGCACGTGTCTGGGGTTCGTTCACAGCAGCTGAGAGGCCCTGGTGTGCCCATTCTCTATCTGTCCCTCTCAAATAATAACAGTAATGTCCTTAAAAGACCTCTGGAAACAAGCTTCCATTTAGCACACAGGAAACCTGCAAAGATGACCATGAGGCTGCCCTGGTGGCCAAGGACAGGCTGGAGAGTTACCTGATCCACCAAGGGCATCATCAAGGCTTCTGCTCTCTCTTTACTCATAAAATGCTGGGTGTCGTACAGGAAGATCTTATATAAACAGTTCAAGATAAACTGCAACAGCAAGCAGCACTTCTCAGGGTCATGTTCAGAGTCAAAAAATGCTTCATCTGTGGATGGAGGAATAGAGAAAATGAAAGAAAAAAACCCATAATCTTTAATGTTTACAGGTGAACTGCTATTAACTGGAATCAAAAGACTGAATGATACTAAAAATCATAAAAGGTAGAAGATAAAATGGATGGTCTCTCAGAGAGTGGGCTCTCTTTGGGGATGGTTAAGACTATGGCGCTCACTTGAGCAAGTGATATTACTTTGACTGTCAGACACAGCATTAGATGACAGGCAGTTCTAATTTTGGGACGGAACCCAGGGCCTTACTCATGCTAGGTAAGCGTTCTGCTTGTGAGCTACACCCCTAGCTCCATATTTAATGTTGAACAATTACCCCTCATAACTACTAAAACCCTCTTCATTCCTTCTCCCGAGTCAAATAATTTCTAACATTTTCCATTATGCTAGAATAAAAACAATAAGGTACATTCTTCCTTAAGCAGAGAAGTCAAGAATCCTCAAATCTGAGCACCAGGTTCTTTTGCACTAATTGCTTATGTAAGATATGCAGAGCAAAGGCACAGGCTATGCTGAAGGAATTACCAACCTGTTTTGGAGATGTTCACCTGGTTCAAGGTGTCTGCAAAAGGCTTCACCAAGTGGCCAGCGAACAGAGTGAAAAGACCTTTCAGTTTCTCTGCAATGTGGTCGGCCAGGTTGTAAAATGTCAGCAGCCTGTCCTTCGGGGCATCTTCTGTCTTGGCCCAATCAAACAGCTGAAACCGTAAGAGTAGTAATGTTGTTTACTCATCCTGCCACCAACATGTGAGTAGTAGGTGCACGAAGACAGCCTCACCTTGAAGAAGAGGGGTCTGAATGTGACCTCAGAGAGCTTCACCACCATGGCCACCAGACAGTCAATGATACAACTCTCCGTCTTCCCAACTTCCTCCAGATCATCCTGAAAAGGAAACAGCTGATTAGGTGGATCATGATGACTTCTGCTCAGTGAGATCTTCTCTGGCGCTTGCACAGATAGGAAGAGAACTCCAGGGCATGAAGAGTGAGGCCCAGCTCACCTCGGAGTGCTGCACTCGGAAGTCCAGGGCCTCCAGGAAGAAGGTGGTCAGCTGGGACTGATGGGACAAGAGCTCGTCCTTCTTCATCACCCCAATGTGCTCTTGCAAGATGCTCATGTACGGGCCCATGTGATTCTACCAGACACAGGGACAGACCCGTGGGTTTATTATTCTTAGAGAGCTCAATACATCTCACAGGAAGAGAATAACTTCAATAAAGCTCTCCCCTCTCCAAAGACCAATCACCAATAGGACCTTACCTTCCAGGTTTTCTGGATCTGCTTGAAAGTTTTGCTAATGGCTGGCAGGAAGACTCGAGGTGAGAGCCCAGTGGCTAGGGTCTTTTTAAGAGATGTGAGGCGGGTGTTAGCCTGTGAGTTAGAACCCATTTCACTAGTGATTTTCACCAGATGAATCACCTATAAGAAAATTCACAACAATGACTGAGCCACTATGTATCATGCTGGCAAGCACAAACTCACAGAAGGGCTCAGGGATGACATGAAATTGGCTCAAAAGTTCTACTGCATTTCAGTGCACACAGAATCCCTTTCAAACAGATGCCTCTTCCAACTAGGAGCCAAGGATGAAGGCAAAAGGCGGGACTGGAAACACACAGAGCACTCAGCCTAATGATTTTTCTAGAGGACAGGGATCCAGGAGGATGGGAAGAGTCAGACTCTTCCTTGCTAAAAGCAGCTGAGAGAGCACAGCCCCGGGCCCCTTTATTGAGATGGCGACTTTCAGCCCTGACTGTTGTGGCTGTTAAGTTGTTTGCATCCTGACAGTCAAGGTTCCTCACCTCATACAGAGCAAGTGACCAGCACAACAAAACAATAACCAGAGCAACAAAGGACTGACGTGTGGGTGTTTTCAATCACAAATGCCACCTGTCCAGTGTTCTGAACAGCAACCATTTACTTCTAAATTTGGGTTAAGAAAACCTTCACACCAGAATCTCACACACACCAGTTTTCACATGTAAAACAGCACCCAACTTTACCTGCCCAGCCCCAAAGATTTCAGACAATAAAAGATATTCTGCACAAGTTAGAAAAGACAAGAACCCCACTAAAAGGGACCCTTGTGTTAGTTCCATGATGAAGCAGAGGGACAATGGAAGACAAAAAGCATATAACTCTTCAACAATCCTGCCTTAAATTAACACTTGAAGAACAGGGTGATTACATGGGCAAGACTTCGCCTCTCCTGCCACTCCAGGTAGCAAGTTGCGGTCACTAGCTTACCTGGGTCAGAACTCCTTCCAAGTAGGGGCTGATGAAGTGTGGGAGAGTCTCAACAACTTTTTGCAGGGCAGCCAGGGCACTGAGCAGGCAGACCTCGCTGTGGATGAGCTCACTAGTGCTTTTCACAGCCGTCATCAGAGACGGCATCAGGCTAGCAATGGCAAGAAAGAGCAAGGGCTTTAGAGGGGCTTCAAGCCTCAGAGACAGACACTGGAGAATGGAGCTAGGGACTCTAAGAAAAAACCCCAAACCAAGCATACCTGTTACAACACTATACCCATAACATATAAAACACTGTCTGCACACTTTACATGATTCAACACAAGGAATCCCCAGTGCACAGTGCTGACAAGATGGTAATTGGTAACAATAACCCAGTTTTTAAGTGACTGAACATACTTATCAGGTGTCAGGACTGTGTGTGCACGAAGTGCAGCAAGCCTGGCTACAGAAAGTCTGTGGGGAGGGTAGGCATGTCCCTGCATTGGAGATGGTAGAGCTCTAACAGTAAGAAATTTTCCATGGCTACAGAGCTAGTTCTGGTCAGAACCAAAGGCAGAGCCAGGAACATACACCTTCCCATGGTGGCAGCATAAGGGCTGCCTCTCAGGGAGTTACACCACTGCTTCCCAACCACAGCCACTCCAAGGGAAGGAAGCTCACCTTACACCCATGTAAGGGTACATAGCAATGCTACTTTCTGGGGAGACAAGAAATCATCAATTCCTTATCAAGTCTACTTTCACTAGTTTCTGTTGAGGCCTAAAAGTAGTCCCCAAGGCATTCCTTCTTCCTCTGCATGGGGTGTAGTGACTCCTGACCCACGCCTTCAGCAGCATTACCTGGGAAGCTGAGGAATGGCCAGTGCTTCCAGTGTGGAGGTCACCTCTGCTATGCACAACAGGGCACTCCCCAAGACATTCTTCTCTTCCTTTCTCTCTGGAGAAATCAGATCCACTGCAGTGTTGAGCACTGGTACAAAAGCCTCTCGGTTTTCTGCACCAAAATTCTTGCATAAAAGCTTTAGGGTATACAGAGCTGTCTGTCTGTTTATCGCCTGTTCTTCTGTCTCCTTCTTATGCTGCACAATGGCCAAAAGCACTGGAACCAGTTTCAGGAAACGGTAAACCTGAAGATGACATCCAACATATCCACGTAATTCGAGCCGCAAGAACCACCAGTCCCCTTTCCCATCTTCCCTGGAAGTCGGACTCAAGAATCCCAAACCACATTATCATACTCAGTTGTTTTTCATTTGCATTTTTTCTCCCAGGTACTAGGGAGTGAACCTTGGGCCTACCTCATGCTAAGCAAGTACTCTGGCACTGAGCTATAACCAGCTATTACTTTGTAGTTTTGAGACAGGGTCTCACCAAGTTGCTCAGACAGGCTTTGAGCTCACTATATAGCCCAGGTAAACCTTCAACTTGGTACATTCCTGCCTCAACCCCCTGAATAGCTAGGATTATAGGTCTGTGTCACCATGTCTGGCTCCATCTGCATTATTTACCACTGAAGGAAATGTATGTGCTCTCTGACCAACTTCTGATCTATACACTGCACCCCCTTACGAAAAGGAGGCTAAATTATGCTATAGTCACAGCAATGCATGGCTTACAGAAAAGCAGGAAGTACATTAGGCTGTATTTCATCCTAAGAGCTCCCACAAAACATCTATATCATTAGAATTAACATCACATTTCACACATACACATCACAGTGATATTCATATACTAATATCCTTCAGTTTTAAGTGGTAGCACTAGACAAACTTCAGGGAGCTAAAGCACCTCTGTAATAAGCAAAGAGAAGGATCTACACCATGTCTCCACTCACCGTTTTCCTCTTCCAGGAGGTGTTCTGCTGCAGCTTGTTATTCAAAAGATCCAGGGCTTTCCTGCGCACAGACGGCAGGGGATTGCCCACCAGCCCAATAATCACAGTGACGAATATTTCTATGGGTAGCAAGGCATTCACCTATAGAGAAGTTTGCATTTAACACAAACAAAACAAAAGAGAAAAAAAAAGAAACATCAGCTCTGAGTAAGACCCTGACAGACATTTTTAAAATTGGTTTTGAGGGTTGGTGTCACTATATAACCCAGGTCAGTCTTGAACTTGTATCCTATTGCTTCAGCCTCCTGAGTGCTGGGATAACAGACATGCACCACCATGCTTGTCTTCTACCTTTATTAATTATAAACCTCTAGGTGTCAGGCATGTTTATAGATACTTTCGTACAATAACTTTGCAGGTAGTCCATTACTAACTACAATTTATTAAATAAAACAAACCAAAATTAGATACTAAAAATAAGTAAACAATTCTAGGCCCTGTAGTTAACAATAATCCCAATCTTAAGGCCAATGATTTATCTAGTATGTCTAACTGGTATTTTTATTTTATCCCACCTCAATAAATTGGAACATCATATATTACATGACTGAAGAGTCATCACATTTACTGAGGCCCATGTTCTTATAATTGGTAGGGAAACATTTTTTTCCAAACAAGTTTGCTGCTAGTAACCGAGAGATTCTTTTCACAAGACATTATATTCAAAAAATACAGTTGGGCTGGAGAGATGCTTGGCAGTTAAGGTGGCTGCCTGCCAAGCCTAAGAACACCAATCTCTAGCCAGACACAAAAAGTGACACAAGGGCGCAATGCTGCACTTGCCCACAAGGGGGTGCACGTGTTTGGAGTTCGTTCACAGTGGCTAAGAGGTCACTGGCATGTCCATTCTCTGTCTCTCTTAAATAAAAAAAAAATAAGGTTGGAGAGATGGCTCAGCAGTTAAAGCACTTGCCTACAAAGCCTAGCAACCTGGGTTTAATTCCGTACTACCCATGTAAAGCCAGATACACAAAGTGGTGTATGCATCTGGAGCAGATGGAGGCCCTGGTATACCAATTCTCTTTCTGTCTTTCTGTGCTTGCAAATAAATTAATTTTTAAAAAGTATTGCTAAATTTAAACAAAACTTTAAGTCAAAACATACCTTATCCAGCATGTCGTAAGCTTTGCTAAGCAGTGCTCGCCAAAACTTCACAGTCAACTTGTCTGCATTTTTTTCCATAGATTGTGCTACAGTGTTGATATATCCAAGGACTGTCTCTAGCAACCTAAAATACAGGAGGTGTCTCAGCAGCAGCTGACATTATTCTTTTTTCATGTACGTGTTCCACACTTGTGTAAAGGTGCACATGCATATGGAGGCCACAGGACAACTGTCTGTCCACCTTAGTTGAGACAGAGTCTCTCAGTGGCATGGAATTCACCAAGTAGGCTAACTGGCTAGGCAGCAGGCCCCAGGAACAGCCTACCTTTGCCTCCTCAGAGCTGGGAATATAAGCACATAACACCATGCCTGGCATTTGGATTCTGGGCTTGAACAGGCACTCTCTGAATGAGCTGTTTTCCCAGCCCCTGACAGCATTTAAAGAACATAAACCTCCCTTTCTCCCTCCCTCCCCCATTCAGAAAAGGCAATTTAGTAATTTTGTCCTGTATTATCTCAAGAGTTACATGGAAGGAAAGGAAATGAGAAGGGAGTATCACCAGAGAAAATCTACTAAGAAATACCCAGAGGCCTCTATCCAGAAGGATCTTTGCTGTGGGTTAGCAGCATGCTATTACATGGATTTGTAAGCATTACTTATGCTTAGGAGGAAGTATATTCTAAAGTATTGAAGGGTAAAAAGCAAATGGACAGACTTAGTTTGAAATGGCTGAGACAAAAACATCTGCAATGAGAATGACAAGGTAAATGTATAAAAAGCTTCAGTGATCATGGTGTAGAGTACTTGAAAGGTTTATTCATCCAGTTCCTCTGCAAATTTGAAATTATTTCCAAAAATGTAAAAAAAGAAAAGGAACATACCTCTGTTCAAGGCCTTTTAAAATCTTTGGACCACCACTTTCAACCACCTAGAAGTTAAAGAAGGCTGTTAGAACAGCAGGGATGCTGGCCATGATGGCATCTGAAGTATGCTAAAGAAGCTCAGAGGACTCCCACAAACCTCCCACCCAAATTGTCTGACAGCTTGAGGTTCGGCCTGTCCTTTGCAGGCAGATGTAATTTTTCCTCTCTAACTGCATGTGCAGTATCCTCAAAGATTCAGAAAAAGAGAGCAAACAAGCAATGCTCAGGTGCCACCAACTACTCATACAAGAGGCTGACTCGCTAGTTCACAGACCAGGTCCAAAGCCGGGCATTATGGAAACAGCCATGATCCCCAACTGCTCCCTGGCCCATCCTCCCATCACCCCAGACCACCCAATGACAACTTAAATCTTCCATAAAGGCTTCCAAAAAGCACATCATTATATTTTTCTGGTAACATTTTATTATTTGAGGCTTGTACACAGGACTTACAGTGCTCTAGATGCTTCAACCAGCACAGGCAGTGTTTCTCTGTAGCTATCACTTACTATCCACTTCCCTCTCTTGCTTGATGCCTAATTTATGTCCATTTTTTCCTTTCTTTAAAAAAATATTTTATTTATTTACTTGAAAGAGAGAGAGATAGAGAGGGAGGGAGAATGGGCACGCCAAGGCCTATAGCCACTGTAGAACTCCAGACACACGTGCCACCTGTGTACCTGGCTTACGTGGTTCCTGGGGAATTGAACAGAGGTCCTTTGGCTTTTCAGGCAAGCACCTTAACCGCTAAGCCATTTCTCCAGCCCTCATTTTTTCCTTTCATAGACTAAGTATTCCTATCTGGAATACTTGGGAACAGAAGAGTTTCAAATTGCAGATTTTTTTCTGATTTGGGAATATTTACATATGAATAATAAGATATAAGCACGGGACTCAAGTCTAAGTATGAAATTACAGTTTATTACAGATTGAAGTTACAGTACTTTCAAATTTTCAGTGTGCTTGTGCTGTGACCTGCCACATGAGGTCAGGTGTGGAATTTTCATTCATGTTATCCTAAGTACTCAAAAAGTTTTCCATTTTGGAATATTTGGGATTTCAGATTGGGGATGCTCACTTATACTCATAATGCCTAAGAACATTTTTTAAGCCTCTCAAGCACCTGGGCAAAATCTGATGGAGTATATGCCTCACAAAGGATTTACTTACTCCCAGACCCTAAAGGAATCTGCCAAGTAGTTTCTGAAGTAGATGTTCATGAGTGTGTGCACATGCACACACTCACACCAGTGGATGCCTCATGTTCTTGGTATTAAGAATCTTGACACTTTTTCCTGGCTTTCTTGAGACAGACCATTACCACACCAATCTCTATCAATAAGCTTGTAAAGCTGGTTATTAGTTCTAAGGAGTTTGCTAACTCTTACTGATGACAGAGATACCTCTGTTCTTGCTTTCAAGAGGGACACCAGTATTTCATCACTGACTAGGATGTAAACTATAAGCTTCTAAGAAATACCTTTACCAAGCTGAAGTAATGCCCATCTGCCTTGTACTATTGAGACTATTTTTTCTTATGTCATCAATGAATATTTCGGTGTAACAAGCACGATGATTATATGGCGTCCTTAATACCTTAACAGGCGTTCTAATGTTAAGCCAGTTTTGTTTGGTTCTATTTCTTCCTCTTTTCTGTACCTAACTAAACTTTAACACAAAAAGAACTCACCAATCACTCATGCAGAGCTCACCATATGTCCAAGCACAGTTACAGCCCCACAACCAGCACCCAGAAAGCCTTCCCATACCTGCATCCTGTTAATACCTCCCTCCTCCCCAACAAATAAGGTCTTCATTTTTTTTTTTTTTTTTTGGCAGTAGGGTCTCACTCTAGCTGAGGCTGACCTGGAATTCACTTGTCTCAGGCTGGCCTCAAACTCAAAGTGATCCTCCTACCTCTGCTTCCCAAGTGCTGGGATTAAAGGCATGTGCCACCATGCCCAGCTCAAGGTTATTTCTAAAACCATAAATCACTTTGCATGTTTCTGAACTTTATATGGCCTGAATCCTGCTACTCATTCTTTTGTGCCCGGCCTCTTTTTCTATGGCCTGAGATTCCTCAGATGGCTATGATATATGCCCACTGTCACTTAGGATTTCACCATTTATCTACCCTATTGACAAACACCTGGTTGGTTACCAGTTTTGAGCTGCCATGAGTGCTATTCTTAGCATTCCTGTAGATGACTAGTGGTGTGCATGCTGGGTCTAAACCTGAGAATAAAGTTAGTACATTCTCAAATTTGGTGGACTGTACCCAAAATTTCTTCATGGAAACGTACTGTTTTTTACCACCTTTCAAGGTATGCTTCATATTTTCATGAGACACTTATCACAATTCCTTTAGAAAAAGCAATGATATTTTATCATAAACACATTACATCACCTTTTTGAGGAACAGATTGGAAGCCAGGAGCTGGGCCATGAAGGACACTGACAAAAACTTAAAATGTCGCAGTTGCTTGCTAGTGTGCGTGTCTACGTTAAAAACTGGCAGCATTTCTTCTCGGGCCTCACTCTTGCTAGCCATTGTCTTGGGAGTGGTTTCTGAAAAATACCAACAAAACAGGTGACTTCCTCATCTTCAACCTTCTCCTGGCACAATAAGCTTTCAGGGATAGCCTGGTGAGCATTTCAGAAATGTGTTCAGCTAGGACCCAAACTTTTCCTCTTCCAAAGCAGTGAGAGACAGGAATACATTCACCAAAAAAGCACCCACCCCATAGACCCAGGAACAGGGTATGTCTGTCAAAAAAGAAACCACAACAAAACAAGGCAACTACATAGCAAAATGGGAGATAAAGACATTCCAGGAGTCTGGACTGAGAGCCTAAGGCTTAGGGCCACTTACTTGACATAGCAGAGTCTGCAGGACACCCACAAGGCTTATTTCAAAGTTGGAAAATGTGTATCTTAGAACTTCACACCTCAGAAGAAGAACTGCTTATCTAGATGGAGCTAATATAAGTAGTGCTGGAGGTACAGTAGTCAGGGATCTATGGTGGAACACCATCCTAGCCCTTCTACAGATGTGCTAGAGTTCCAAGAACAGCTGCATTCCTTTCAGCTCTCAGATTAATTAGACAGCAACAACACTGAACTCATGCTCACCTTCTTTTTCCTCTGGCAGCTTTACTAAATATTGAAGAACAGTCATCAAGCTTTGGATTTGATGCTGCACACTGAATTCACAACAGACTGAAATCCAGAATTCCGTATCTTCCTCTAATATAGCATCCTGGTTGAGAGAAAAAGTAACAAAACTGGGCCTAACAATGACATTGGTAAGTGCACATAAAACTCAAAACACACCTGTCAGCACAATCATATGTGCTTTGGTCATCACCAGAGGAGTTAAAACAGCCTTTCACAGGAGGCTCAGGAACCCAGGACACCACGCAGTAAGAGATCCAGAGGAACTCATTATGTGTGTGTGTCTTTACTTAGAGTAGGTGTACATCTTTTGGGCTTAGAATGGAAATGCCCAGTGGGTCCACTGCACTGTTTCTCAGAAAAGGCAAATCTTGGGCTGGAGAGATGGCTCATCAATTAAAACAAAGCCTGATGACCTGGGTCCGATTCTCCAGTACCCACATAAAGCCAGAGGCACAAAGTGGCGCCTGGGTCTGGAGTACATTTTCAGTTTCAGGAGACCCTAGTGCACCCATACTTTCTCTCTCCTTACAAATGAATGAATGAATGAATGAATAAATAAATAAATAAATAAATAAATAGTTTTAAAAAAGAGAAAAAGAAAGAAAAAGCCAATCTTCAGAAGATGTTTTGAGGCTACTGAAGAAAACTTAAAGAATCTAAAAACATTCTTGAAGAAGGTTCTGGCAAACACCATGAAATAGTGCCATGTTTAAACTCAACAATATCACAAAGTCTGTAAAATACCACCCTTCCTTATCACCCCACCCAATATTCTTACCTTTTCTCCATAGGCAGCTGCCAACACTGTTTTAGTGACATACTGTTCAAAAAGCAGGACAAGGAGTACCCAGAGGTATTTTTCTGCACCCAGAGTATCAACAAGCTGTACAAGAATGGGAAGGCGTCTGTGCTCTGGAACATGTGGTAGAGCATCCACAAACACACCAATGATTTTTGCCACAATTTCTTCAACATTTCTGGTGACTTCAATGGAGTCTCCATGATCAGACTGCAGAAGAGCAAGCAGAGACACGAACAGGCATAAACAACCCTCCTCAAAACCTCCTTGTGGGGGACAAGATCAGGCCTTCAAATGCCTTCAAGTTACCAAAAGAATTTTAATAAAGACCAAGCTATATGTAGTCAACTCTGTCACTGCCTGCACAATACTGGGCCCATTAACACTCTGTCATGGACGGAGATGGACTAAAGGCCCCCAGCTCTTCATGGGGAGTTAGTTATTAGCAGCTAATGGATGCTGAGAAAGCAAAAGACATTTCTTACAGTGGTATGATGATTGGTATATTGCATATGCATAAGCCCCCACCCATGCTTATGCTAATTAAACTCAATGGGTCTCACAAACAAGAAAAAAAGACATCAAAGTAAGAGAGACTATAGTTGGGCAAAAGAGGTTCTGTGGAAGAGAGATGGGGGATGAGAGAAGATAATGAGAGGGGATTATGTTTAAAATATATACATATATAAAATTGTCAGAAATAACAATTAATAAATAGTGAATATCTATCATTATCCAAGGCACAGTTTGGCCCTGAGGAATATAAAGTGTAAGGTGTGGATCTTTCCCAAAGAGAGTTGTCATCTGTATAAACAAGATACACACATGAAGGACATCAGGAGGCAAGGGACAGCGGGTACAAAGCATGTGGCACCGGTAGCAAATCTGTCCAGCTGGCAGCACAAGCACCTCATATGGGCACAATCTAAGCAAGCATAGCACAGAAAAAGCCACCAGCTCCCTGCATCTTCCAGAACTAAGTTCAACCCATTTTACTCTAGTACCTGTGATCAAAACAGTAATTGAATGAATGAATGAATGAATGAATGAATGCAAAAACATTCAAATTAATAACCCATTCACAGTAGTGCCCTCTACTTCTAGCAATCTCACTAACCCATTCTCCAGGTCAGTCTACACTGCATTCTTCATACACTGTGCACATGGCCCATCCCAGGCCTTCTAATGCTATTCATGGCTCTGCCATTTTGCTCTACTAATCCTACCCACTTCTTATCAACTTTTCTTCTAGCTTTTATGTACTCTATCCTCAAATCTATAGGATTTATGCATTCCTGTGGCACCCTGCTAATGCATCTATTTCTAAGCCTACACCCTATATCCACCAACTCCTTTGGACACAGAAAAGAGCCACCTAACAACGAGAATTACACAGAAACAGTGTGAATATATTTACCCCCCAAATGGTCAAAAGCAGACAACTATACTCTTATGTTTGAAGCTTCATACTGTCCAGTCATTCAGTCTCTACTGGTAGAGAAAATGTCCTTCTAAGTTTTGGCTCTCAAGACTTTTTTTTTAGCAAATGTTTGTTAAATTACATGCTAACAAATTTGCCTTGTACATGTGAAGGTTCCTTTCCTTTATCTTTCTTTGCAACATCCTTGCTGACCTACAGAAGTCATCAAGTCAGCATAATATTCTGAAATAGACACCAGACGGCAAGATATTAAGATGCTTGCTCTCAGTCTCAGGAAAAGGAGACCAATTGTTGGCTTTACCATTCAGAAATCCCACTGAAATACAAAACTGTAATGATGATATTCAAATATCTTACCTGAATAAGTGCTGGAATGACCATTTTTACAGTCTTGTTAATAACTTGAAAACTGTAAGTATCATCTAGACGCATGACATTGGCTCCCATGAATGTAAAAATAGACATGATATTGTGGAGAACTTTATCCTGAAAGGAAGCACAACTATCAACACTTTCTATCTCAAATACATTAAAGATCAAAAATTCATTAAAAATCACCAATAAAAAGTATCTAGGCCAGGCGTGGTGGCACATGCCTTTGATCCCGGTACTTGGGAGGCAAAGGTAGGAGGATCGCTATGAGTTTGAAGCCAGCCTGAGACTACATAGTGAATCCCAAGTCAGCCTGGGCTAGAGTGAGCCTCTACCTTGAAAAACAAAAAACAAAACAACAACAACAACAAAAAAACCAGCTCACACTGTCCCAGCTGTAAAGAGCCAATGCAAAGGATCTCGGCACTGATGAAAAATGCTAGTCTACTAGACACAGCCCCAGACCCAATCTAATGAATCTATATCAGCATTCGCCAATGCATTTCCATGAAAGAAACATAAAGCATCATTCATACTCACAGGAAATATTCCAGCAATGGTACCCAAAAGCAAAAGGGCATGGTGATGGGTTTGAGGCATCTCTGAAAGGCGGATGCACTGAACTATCAGTTCCACATTGAACTTCTCCTCATCTATAACATCTATAATGGTAGGAAATGGAAAAAAAAAAATTAAGTGGCAGACACATTTATGTTTGAAGTATACAGATTTTCTATCCTTTTCTTCCAACAAATACGTACCTTTAGGGATCCTGTCACCATCTGGGGAGAGTTTTTGGCAGATGTTCAGCAGACAACTAAGGATTAACTGCTTGGTGTATTCCATATTTCCTTGCTCTGGTGATAAAGGTTCCAAACACCTTCAGGACCCCAGAAGAAAAATAATGGGAAATGTAAAAGTTTACATTCCACTGTCACATTCATGACCACTGTCCAGAACACATAATAAATAGTTAATAAGGAAGATGGTTAAGATTTGTAACTATTTTTTCTTAAAGATAGTGTCAGATTATTTCTCTTGTCTACTGTACTGTCCAGTAGCCTATTTGGACTCCTAGGACAACCTTACTTTGCTTTGCTTATTACAGCACACTCCCCAATCCAGTGCCATACTTTATAGCTAACTACCTAGTAACTAATACCTAAATTATGTAACAGGTGTCATGCTGTATCCCTAAATACAAATAGCAGCCCAATTATAGTACTGAAAATTAATTAGGAAAGCAGACAGGTGAGTGGTCACCTACCATATAATATAGTAGAAAGGTTTGCAAAAAGGACGGGTTATGGTAATGAAAACCATTTTAACTAGAGTTCTATTTTTTAACAAAATATTTTATTTTTATTTATTTATTTATTTGAGAAACAGGCAGAGAGAGAAAGAGAGAGAGAGGGAGGGGGAGGGAGGGAGAGAATGGGCACGCCAGAGTTTCCAGCCACTGCAAACCAACTCCAGATGCATGCGCCACCTAGTGCATCTGGCTTACATGGATCCTGGGGAATCGAACCGAGGTCTTTTGGCTTTGCACGCAAGCACCTTAACCGCTAAGCCATCTCTCCAGCCCTTAATTAGAGTTAACTGCCTTTGTTGTACAATGAAAACTAGAAGAAAGTATGCTAAAGAGAATGTTAGTCATGAACAAATTTTTAGAATTCTGTTCTTTTAGAGATTAAAGCCAAGTGACATTACCTTGACAGCAAGTTAAAGAGAGTTGGTATCAGTATCTGAGGGCCTTTGAGCTTCTTCTTGTGCTGCAGTAACTCCAGTATAAGGGTGACTCTCTGCCAATAAGAATCTCCAACTTCTTGAACAGATTCCGTATCTTGTGATTTTCTGGCAAACAGAGGAGACAAAAAGTTGCAAATGTAAACACGATCATCATTAAACAAAAACTATGGCATCTAATTATGCCAGATTGGTGGATAAAGAAATCACATTGGGAGGGCTGGAAAGATGGTTTAGCAGTTACGGCACTTGCCTGAAAAGCCAAAGGACCCAGGTTCATTTCCCCAGAACCCATGTAAAGCCAGATGCACAAGGTGGTGCACATGTCTGGAGTTAGTCTCTTCAATAAATAAATAAGGGCTGGAGAGACAGCTTAGCGGTTAAGGCGCCTGCCTGCTAAGCCTAAGAACCCGGTTCCAATCTCCAGGTCCCACGTTTAGCCAGATGCAAAGTGACGCAAGGGTGCAATGCCGCACTTGACCACAAGGGGGCGCACACATCTGGATTTCGTTCACAGCAGCTGAGAGACTGCTGGCGCCCATCTCTATCTGTCTCCCTCTCCCTGTCTGTCTCTCTCCAAAAAATAAATAAAATAATTAAAAAAAATTTTTTTTAAATAAGTAAATAAAATTGTTTTTTTTTTTTAAAAAAAGAAAGATATCCCAATGGGAGCTGGAGAGATGGCTTAGAGGTTAAGGCACTTGTATACAAAACCCAAGAACTGCAGTTCAACTCCCTAGTACCCACATAAAACCAGATGCACAAGGCGGCACATATATCTGGAGTTCATTTGCACTGGCTAGAGGCCCTGGTATGCCCATTCTCTCTCTGCTGGGTGTGGTGTTGCATGACTTTAATCCCAGCACTCTACACAGTGAATTCCAGGTGAGCCCAAGAGTAAGACCCTACCTCAAAAACCAGAGAGAGAGAGAGAGAGAAGTTGCAATGCAAGGAGAAGGGGTGCTTCTCTTTGCTCTCTGTCCTGCCCTGACAAATGCCAGAAACAGGCTTGGAAACTACTAGGAAGGGCTTAACCCCACTCAAACCAGCCCTGCAAAATCAAAAGAACCCAAAGGAGAGAATGACAGGGACCAGTTGAGTAGCTTGAGAACACTTTCAGTCAGTATTCCACAACCTTTCCTCCTCCAGAAGTCAGCACAGGAACACAGGAGACTGCAGGAAGCCAAGGTCACCCATTCTTTTCCCCACACCACACATAGCATTCAGACTAGCTGATCTGGACTGTTAGCCAGCATAGATGGCCTGAAACAAACCCATTGCCCAAGTAGGGAAGTGGTCTCACAACCCAACATAAATGATGTTGACAACTGGGGAGACTCAAAATTCTTCAAAGTGCTGAGAAGTGATAGTTGAATGCTCAGCACGAAATGAGATGTCTCTATCACTCCTCAAAGGCCCAGGGAACATCGCAGAAACTGTGGCAGAAAGAATGTAAAAACCAAAGGACAGGGAGGAGTGCTTTGGGACACTGTCCTCCAGACATCCATGACCTTACAGTCAAACACTATCAGCCGTCACTACCTCCATAGCCCTGTACAATGTTCAACCCATCAACATGGTGACATGATAATGGAGGAGGCCTAAGTGACAGAGACATCAAGATAGAAAGAGTACTATTGGAAAGAGGATGGGGTAGGGGAAGGGGGTGTTAATGGAATGGGAATGGAATGGTTGGGGATAATGAGCAGAGCAAAGCAAATTGCAGCATGTTCATATATGAAAATTGACAACAGAAAGACATCAGAAGAGTTTCATAGCAGTTAGGGCCTGGGGGAGGAAGGGCAAGCTCACAGTGCATTCAGTTCTTACTTCTGCTGCATTTTCTGCCTTCTTGTTTGCTGAATTGTGCCCAAGGACCTAGTTTTATCTGGTGGCTCCAGCTCTGTTTTGACTTGCTCAGCATTTACAGAAATCTGAAATATTGAAGGAAGAATGGCTGATGAGGTAATTTACTAGGACAGATTAGAGCAGTAACTACAGAAGATGTGACAAAAGCATTTATGTCACGGTATCACTCTACAGCCCTTCCCAGCCCCCAAGGACAAACACTACTGTCAGTTTCTTATGGATCCTTTGGAAGTAGTTTTCCCTATACTAACTTAAATACATATACTCTGGCATCTT
This sequence comes from Orientallactaga sibirica, assembly GCA_036365145.1. Taxonomy (NCBI): domain Eukaryota; kingdom Metazoa; phylum Chordata; class Mammalia; order Rodentia; family Dipodidae; genus Orientallactaga; species Orientallactaga sibirica. The sequence goes on from JAEOAD010000036.1 coordinate 13,542,531, forward strand.
GGAACCTACTCAGATCACCACGTATTTACTTATCATATAGTCTATGCTTGTTGTCACAAAGAACAAAGAAGTATTTCAGACAGTATTTTGGTAATCACAGTTGTCCTTACATTTGAAGCCAGCCAATTTGGCATGTCTAGAAGTATTTTTTTTTGTTTGGTTTTGAATTTTTTTGAAACAGGGTTATGTTATGTAGCCCAGGGTGGTACTGAATTTACAATCCTCCTGTCTTGGACCCCGGAGTGCTGTGATTACAGATGTGTGCCACATATGGCTCGTGCATCCTAGTTTATTTAAGATGCAAGATGGGGGAAAGTGCAGTAACACATGACTTTTTAAACCTTTTTTTTTTTTTTTTTTGGTTTTTCGAGGCAGGGTCTTGCTGTAGCCCAGGCTAACCTGGAATTCACTATGTAGTCTCAGGGTGGCCTTGAACTCACATTGATCCTCCTATCTCTGCCTCCCAAATGCTGGGATGAAAGGTGCTGGATAAAGTGAGACCTGCCTCGAAAAAACAAGCAACCAACCAATCCACCCACACACAGAAACCAAAAACTTTAGCAAAGGGGCTAAGGAGATGGCTCAGTCAGTAAAGTGCTTGATACACAAGCATAAAGACCTGAGGCTTAAATGCCCAGCACCCATGTAAAAGTCAGGTATGATGGCACGTGCCTGTAATCCCACAGCAAGAAGTAAAGACAGGAGAACCCTGGGGTTTGCTGGTTAGCTTGTCTAGAAGAATCAGTAAGAGCAATTGAGGAAGACAGTGGATATCAACTTCTGGCATGCACACTTGCATTCAATGAGCATACATACACCTGTGCCCTCCCCCCAGAAAATATTTCAGCAAAAAAGGAAAAGTAAATATACTACAATTTGAGAACTGCTAAACCTGGATACTAGGATTTTACCATTCTCTAATTCTGTGAATTCAAAAAAGCAGAATAGAGACTGGGGAGATGGCTCATTGGCTAAAAGCACTTGTTTGCCAAGCCTGACAGCCTGGGTTCAATTCTCCAGTACCCACATAAAAGCATACACACAAAGTGGCACATGCATTTGCAGTGGCAAGAGTCTTTGGGGTGCTCATGTTGATTCTCATTCTATTTCTGCTTGCAAATAAATACAAATATCAAAAAAGCAGAATAACAGGGATATTCTGAGGGTATCTAGGTTTCCAATACGTATCACCTCGATGAGCAAGAGTTCCAGCTCCCTCATGCATGATCTATATATGTAGGATATATAACTGAGTAGACTAATGGCAGCCACACCAATATCAAGTCACTCATGCTTTCTTTTCCTTGTATGAAACAGGCAGCATGACCCTAATATGAGTAAGATCCAAAATCATACACTCACATACCCTAAATTATTAAAAGGATATATTTCATACAGTAAAAATAATGAAGACTTATGACTTTGGTTTTGTGCCTCTCTAGGACCTACTTTTCCATGAATCTTATTAATGTGGAAACATGGCCCCTCTGAAACACTGTAGCGTATAGGATAGTTATACAAGGTTTCACTTAGAAAAGACTAAGCAGGTGGTCTAGTGGTTAGGATTCGATGCTCTCACAGCCACAGCCCAGGTGCAATTCCGAGTCAAGGAATGCCCATTTTTCTTTTTCTTTTCTTTTGGTTTTTCAAGGTAGGGTCTCACTCTTGCCCAGGCTGACCTAGAATTCACTCTGTATTCTCAGGGTGACCTTGAACTCATGGCAAAACTCCTACCTCTGCCTCCCGAGTGCTGGGATTAAAGGCGTGCACCACCATGCCTGGCTCGCATTTTTCTTTTATTTTCTTTTTGGTTTTTCGAGGTAGGATCCTATTGATCTCATTACCTCTTGGGTAACTTCATAGCACACACCTCTTTGCCGAGCAGGGTGGCACACACATTTAATCCCAGCAGTTGGGAGGCAGAGGTAGAAGGATCATCTTGAGTTTGAGGCCAGCCTGAGACTACATAGTGAATTCCAGGTCAGCCTGAGCTAGGGCGAGGCCCTACCTCAAAAAACCAAATCAAGGGCTGGAGAGATGGCTTAGTGGTTAAGGCATTTGCCTGCGAAGCCAAAGGATCCTGGTTCAATTCTCCAGGACCCATGTAAGCCAGATGCACAAGGGACACATGCATCTGGAGTTCGTTTGCAGTGGCTAGAGGCCCTGGCATGGCCATTCTCTCTCTGTCTGCCTCTCTTCTATCATTATCTCTCTCTTCTTGCAAATACATAAATAAAAAAATATATTTTTAAAAATTTTTTATTTATGTATATATATATACACACACACACACACACCAAATCAAGATGATGACATCAAATTAAAAGAGAGACTAATGGAGAGAGGGAGGGGACTGGAGTTCTAAAGGGGAATGGGGGGAGGGGAGGGAAACATCATGCATTTTTTTGTATGTAAGTATAGAAATTGTCAATAAATAAAAAAAAGAAAATAGCATTTCATTTGATGAGGTGGAAGCGGGATGTCAAAATATGGAGGTCTTTGTCAAGCTGTTTTCTCCGCATACTACGATCAGCGCCTTCTCTTGGTGCTGGGTAAACTCCCCGAACTTTTCAGTGTTTGGTTAATTATGTATCCGTTTTGGAACTACATAACCCTAACCATGAGTAAAACGTCTTTGCAAAAGACTACACAAGCAAATTACCAAGTTTACAACTCACCGCTTTAAACACACTGCTGACAGTCTGAATGCACTGTGAATTTCTGCAGTTCACCAATAGGTCAAACAGCATGCACAGAAGCTTCTGCTGAACCTTTTCATCAGATACAGCTGAGAAAAATGGCTTCGTAATCTAGAAGGGTAAAAAACACCTGAATGAGTCAGTGACAATGCTTGAATTCCAAAGATAATTTTTTGTATCATTTTTCTCTAAGAGTATAAAATTATTCTCCATTTTACTTTTTTTGGTATTTGCAAGGTATGATCTCACTCTAGTTCAATCTGACCTGGAATTCACTATGTAGTTTCAGAGTGGCCTTGAACTTACAGCAATCCTACCTCTGCCTCCTGAGTGCTGGGATTAAAGGCATGCACCACCATGCCTGGCTTATATTCTGTGCTTTTAACCACATGCCCAGTACAATACTAACTACCATTAAAAATCTCTACATGCTTCAAGAGCTCAGGTTCCTGAAGGGAGACAGTGACCTTTTCCAGGGCAGTGATCTGAACAGTTGGCATTCCTGGATGAAGTTCCTTCGTTGTGTGCATAGCTTTTATAAACATGTCCAGACTCTTTGGGTCCTTATGTAAAAGCGAAGCTGAATATTCATTGTATTTTCCCAGCATGAGATGCAAAACAATGGTCTCATCTTTCAGGACAGCTGTGGGTTCCTTCTCGATCTTTTCCAGTAGTTTTTCCACCATAGGCAACAGCTGAATAAGCACCATCTAAAGATGGGGAAACTTATTAGTGAATAGTCATGGATGTTTTCAATCCCTCTTCACAGACATCCAACGATCATGGTTGACAGCCTGGAAGCCTATGTAGTTAGAAAAGGCCCCATCACAATGCCTCTCAGGCAGGAAAAGACAGTTAAGGTCTGTCAGGTCCTTTCTGACAACTCACCTGGCTGAACCATTCAGAGCTGAAAACATTTTGAAAACAGAAAATATAAACTGAAATTTGAAGATAGTTATAGTTTAGTATTTGCTAATACACTGCCATTTTCTCCACGTATGGTTTTCCAATTTGTTATATTAATTCAAATAAGGTAAATGAAGGCTTTAATAATTAAGCCACAGGCCAGCGAACTAAGGCTTATGGGCCAAATCCAGTGGACAACCTGTTTTGTAAAGTTTTACTGACATACAGCCATGCTCATTTGCTTACATACCAGAGATGAGGAGCGGCAACAGACAGGATGGCCCACAGAGCCTACACTCACTGTTCCTTGGTATTTGCAAGGGCTGGCTGCTCCTACACAAAATCCTGAATGCTCAAGTCCCTCATTTAAATTGAACTTTTAAAAAAAAAAAATTTATTTATTAGAGACAGAGAGAGGGACAGAGAGAAAGAGTGAGGATGGGCGCACCAGGGCCTCTAGCCACTGCAAATGAACTCCAGACATATGGGCCACCATATGCATCTAGCTTACGTGGGACCTGGAGAATCAATCTGGGGTCCTTAGGCTTCGCAGGCATGCGCCTTAACCGCTAAGCCATCTCTCTAGCCCTAAATTGAACTTTTTTAACCTCCTTTATTTTTATTTATTGAGAGAGAGAAGGAAGGAGAGGGAGACAGAGACCTTCAGCTGCTGCAAATGAACTCCAGATACATGTACCACCTTGTGCATCTCATTTACATGGGTCCTGGGGAATCAAAGCTGGGTCCTTTGGCTTTGCAGGCAAGAGCCTTAACCACTATGCCACATCCCCAGACCAAGTCCCTCATTTAAAATGGCATAGTATTTGCATATAATCTATGCACATTCTTCCAAATATTCTATATCATCTCTAGGTTACTGATAGTTAATATAATATAAATGCCATGTAAACAGTTAAAATGTAGAGAATTAGACAATAAAAATTGTACATATTTAATATAGACACAATATTTTTCCCCCCAAACATTTTCAATCTGAGATTGGTTGAACTCAGATATGAATCTCATGGTCTAGAGGGCTGACTATATTCAATATCTGATAAGTTAATGTGTAAACTACCAGGGCAACTCAGAGCTGATAAACATGGAAAGTATCAAATGATGTTTGATACTAGTTTTAATTCTCTAAGTCTGAAGTCAGTTGGAAACTGATCAGAAATACAGGTGTTTCTGGCAAACTAAAATGGAGGAACGTTTACTCTGCTGACCTGCAGCATATACAACCACCTCTTCTTTTGCATCACAGGCTTCTTGAAAATGTAATGGAAACTACGAATCCTCCTGTGAAAAATGTATAAACCAGGCTGGAGAGATGGCTCAGCAGTTCAAGCTTGCTTTCAAAGACTGAATGCTCAGGTCCAATTACCTAAAGCCAGATGCACAAAGTGGTGCATTAGTCTGGAGTGTATTCACAGGGGCAAGAGGCCCTGGTACACCCATAGTCACTCTCTCTCAAGTAAATAAATAAGTACAAACTCATACATTAAATAAATGAGGGCTTAGTGGTTAAGGCACTTGCCTGCAAACCCTAAGGACCCAGGTTTGATTCCCCAGTACCCATGTAAGTCAGATATACAAGGTGGTGCATGTGTTTGTTGGCTAGAGGCACTGGAGCACCCATTCTCTCTATCTGCCTCTTTTTCTCCCTCTCAAAGAAATAAATATTTAAAAAAACAAAAAAAACTAAATAAGTAAGGGTCTAGATAAGTACTACAGTTGGTAGAGTACTTGCCTAGTATATCAGTATGAAGCCCTGGGTTTAATCCCCAGCACCACATAAACCAGATGTGGGGACACACACCTATCATCCCAGGCCCTAGGAGGCAACATAGGCAGGGTTAGAAGTTCCAAGTTCATCCTCAGCTATAGGGAGTTCAAGGCCAGCTTGAGATAGAGAGACCCCGCCTCAAAAATAAATAAATAGGAGGCAGAGGTAGGAGGATTAGCGTGAGTTGAGGCCTCCCTGAGACTACATAGTGAATTCCAGGTCAGCCTGGGCTAGAGTAAGACCCTACCTCGAAAAACCTAAAAATAAATAAATAAACAGCAAATGATTGTGCAATTTTCATAAACTCCGTAAGAGTCTTAACACAGATATATTCCCTTGTGGAAGATTTTCATTTCAAAAATGTGCACAAATCAGTTCTTATAATAGCATATTCCCAAGAGATTTTTGTTTGTTGGTTTTTTGAGGCAGGGTCTCATAGTCCAGGCTGACCTGGAATTCACTATGTAGTCTCAGGGTGGCCTCGAACTCTCAGTGATCCTCCTACCTCTCCCTCCCAAGTGCTGGGATTAAAGCCATGCCCGGCTCAAATAACACAATTTTAAAAGGCAAGAAAACTCGTGTCTTTTGTAGTCTACATCTTTTCCTCCACCAAAACTCATTCTAAATTATTAAGAAAAATATCACTCTGAGAGCATACAACTCTTACCATTGTCTTTTCATACATGGACAGTTAGAATTTTTTAGTAAGGTCATATGGAATATACAGGGCACTGTGCATTATGTGTACATCATACATACCTCACTGTTGACTTCTTGAAATACTTTCATCAAATCTTTTGCAACATAAGCTGGAGATTCATACACACAATGAAGAAGGCTTTTTAGTGTTTCAGACAACTTCTGATGAGATTTCTGTTTCTTTTCTCCCAGTAGTTCATCAAATAAAGTAGCCAAATCCTAGAGCACAAAAAGACAATAGTATAAAAAAAGAGTTAAGGAACTACAAAGACTAAATAAATGTCCTTCTATGGGAGAGTCTTTCCCAAATGATGGTACTGCTCTCCTTCTGTCTTCCCTTTTTTTTTTAAGGCAGAGTCTCACTCTAGCCCAGACTGACCTGGGACTTATTCTGTAGCCTAGGCTGACCTCAAACTCATAGCAATACTTTTCTATTCAGCCTCCTGAGTGTTGGGATGAAGATGTGAGCCAGCACATACAACACACCTTTTCATTTCTATGTAAAAGAAAAGTCCCAACTGAACCAATTATCAGTACCCAACAAGCAGTCTACTATGAAAAGACAGACACTGGGCAGCAGAACTGAAATATAGTAGTGTGATCTTTTAAAAGTGGGGGAAATATTGCTACTGCTGACCAAACAGTTTTCAAATTACTGACAGTATATCAAAATTCCTGCAAGGTAGACTATCGAGAAGGGAGGAGAGTGTTCGTGGTGCACACAGGCACACTTGCACGTGATTTTTCTGTGCTCAGCTGGTAGATCCTCACCTAACGTGCAGAAAGCACTGAATTCAATCCCAGCAGCACATAAACCAAATGTGGTTATGCATACTTGTAATCACACACCACCCAAAACACCCCCAAACCAATCTTCTTTGCCAGTGAGTTTACCTGAATGACATAGGTGGCATCTGAAGTGATCTCCTCTGCCTTAGGAACTAGGTGATCTATGACCAACTGAAACTGCGAGGCCACTCCTCTGAGGGCTTGGAGACACTGAATAGCAGCCCTACGAACTTCCTTTACGGGGTTCCCCAGATTGATGACTAGGGATACCACTGCTAAAAGCAAGAGAAAGAATGAATATCAGTAAGGAAATCTAAAATATCAAAGGGACAATATGAAAAGTTTCCTTTCTGGGGCTGGGAATATAGTTGAGTGGTACAGCACATACCTGGCATGTGTGAAGCCCTGAGTTCCACACCCAGAACTGAGGGGGAAAAAAGGTTCCCTCCCAACTCAAACTTCCTCTCTGAAGATTGTTCACTGCTTTATTTCAGGAAAATGTAGGGCATATGTTCTCTGGTATATTGTTTGGAAACACTCAACTGAGCACAGTACATATCCTGAGATAGGATAGCAGTGGACAACTATTTTAATGTGTTACCTTCATATAATTGAAAAGATAAAATTCTACATTTGTTAAAAAAGGGAGATGTCACCGGGTGTGGTGGTGCATGCTTTTAATCCCAGCACTTGGGAGGCAGAGGTAGGAGGATTGCCATGAGTTCAAGATGTTGCCTGGGGCTGGGTGTGGTGGTGCACGTCTTTAATCCCAGCACTTGGGAAGCAGAAGTAGGAGGATTGCCACGAGGCCACCCTGAGACTACACAGTGAATTCCAGGTCAGCCTGAGTTAGAGTGAGACCCTACCTCGGAAAAACCAAAAACCAAAAACCAAAAAAGAAGAAGAAGATGTTGTCAGGCATGGTGACACATGCCTAATCCCAGCACTCGGGAGGCAGAGGTAGGAAGATCACCGTGAGTTCACGGCTACCGTGAGACTATATAGTGAATTCCAGGTCAGCCTGAAGTAGAGCAGAGCAAGACCCTACTTCAAAAAAACCAAAATAAAATAAAATAAAATCCCACACAAAAAAAGGAAGATGGCCATAACATATTCATTTAAATTAAATGCACTTTCAATACCTGGAGAAGAGGTGGATGCCAGCTGCTGTTTACACTGCATCTTCTGAGAAGACAGTATCGCAGAGCCCACATACAGAGCCTGAGTCTGCAGCACTGACTTCACGCTGTAGTTCAGTGGATTTGAAAGGCTAGAACCATAGGTCCACAAAACAGAAAAGAACTTGAATAACTGAAAAACATCTTCTAGATGGACCTAATCAAAAGAAAAAATGAAGTGTAATTCTTACTCAAATAAGTTGTCTCAGTCTTCTTTTCATGAATGTACAATTATTCAAACAAACAACTGATTTGAATATTCTGCCTGTGTAATCACTCAGCCCATCTAGCATTTTTCCAATTAGGAAGGATGTCAATGAAAAGAGCTATTTAAGAAGCCTATCATTTTGCACTTGAAAACACTGAACTGAAAAAAAACTGAACAAAAAAAAAAAACCAAGTAAGGGCTGGGAGGGATGGCTCAGCAGTTAAAGGCACTTGCATACAACGCCCGACATTTTGAGTTCAATTCCCCAGCACCCACATAAAGCCAGGGCAAAAAAGTGGAATGAATACACATCTGGAGTTTGTTTGCAGTGGCAAGAAGCCCTGGTGTGTCCATTCTCATTCTCTTTTTCTCTCTCCTTTTGCTTGCAAATATATATACCCAAGTATCATTCAAGACAAGAGTGGGGTCTGGGCAACTTCACCAAGAAAGCACCTCAAAGGAGGAGTGAGCATACCAATGGTGTCAAATGCTGTGAATGGGGCAAGTTTAGACAAGAGTAAGAGCTGACTGCTGATAACATGGAGCTAAATAAAAGCCTGGATAAATTTCCAAGTGACTTTGCAGCTTCTGAATAACACCTAGCAACATTCAGTTTGTTTCTTCATTTGTAAATGGTATTTAAAAACCAACCACACTAGACTGCTGTGATTATTAATACAATAGTCCATTAACAGGTTGCAGCAATGTGGCTTGGTAGTGTGATGACAATACTCTTTTAAGGGGTTTATGTTAATAGGTATGTTCCCTTCCCTGTTAAAAAGGCTACTTTCATACATTTTTTTTTTTAATTTGAGAGAAACAGAGAGAGAATGGGTGCACCAGGGCCTTTTAGCCACTGTGAACGAACTCCAGATGTGTGTGCCCCCTTGTGCACATGTGCAACATTGCACGCTTGCATCACTGCATGTGGCTATATGTTGGACCTGGAGATCTGAAAAGATGTTCTTAGGCTTCACAGCGCCTTAACTGCTAAGCCATCTCTCCAGCCCTACTTTCATTTTTATTAAAACTGTAATAACTAGGGCTGGAGAGATGGCTTAGCGGTTAAGGCGCTTACCTGAGAACCCTAAGGATTCATGTTTGACTCTCCAGATTCCAAGTAAGCCAGACACACAAGGTGATGCAAGTGCACAGGGCTGTACAAGAACATGAGGTGGCACACACATCTGAAGTTTGACTGCAGTGCCTGAAGGCCCAGGCATGCCAATTCTCTTTCTCTCTCATTAAAAATAAAAAGAAAAGAAACTGTAGTAACTAAATCAACCTGTACTATCTACTTAAAAGGAAAATGGCTATGAGGGGTAAGCCAAGTACCTTCCTGAGAAGTTTCATCAGAACCCTGAAATGAGCAGCCTCTGCTCTGCTGAGAAGCATCTCAAAAAGCCCAATAAGCAAGTGCAAGTAGTGTCTACTCTCTTCTTCCAGAAGCTCAGGATTCCACCACAGGTCACCTGTTGGGACATGGAGACAGTGTGCAGAATGTGTACAGGCTGGGAACTTTTCACTCAAAAGAAGGTGAATCATGGAGTCAAGAACTGAGTGCTGCAAAGTCCATTTAAACACTCACCATTATGCCTTACCTTTAGGAAAAGATTTAGGCATCTTTAGTGCATAAATAAAGCATTTCAGGGAAAATACAAGTAAAACAGAGTCCTCCACAGCAACCCTCTGGGCACTGTGGAGCTGCTCTATGTAATGTATCCACAGCTCCTCTGGCAAGCCTCTATCCAACATCAGTTCCAGGTGCCATTCTGAGGGGATTTCCTGAAACGTTAAAGGAAACAAGAACTTGCTGAAAGGGGTTCTGAACATGGTTTTTATGGGTGAACTGCAACAGATATGATTCCTAAGCATATAAAATTTGTTTACATGTGCATTCTAGTAGGGATAGAATTATGAGCTTTATACATATTTTATAGCCTATCACTGTTTACACACAAAAAAGGAGCTAAGTGTGGTGGTTCACATCTGTAATCCCCAAAAATTAGAAGGCTGATGCAGAAGAATTGTCAAGATTGAGGCCATCCTGGGTTACTTTGCCTCAAACAAAACAAAAGGCCACAAGTAAGTTAAACATGGCTTCATTTTATCTATGTTTTACCTTAAAACACTATCCCCCAAAATAGTTTAAGTAAAGGGTAGGAATAAGAAGCTATGTTTGTAAGCAGAAATGTAAGGGGCTGGACTTACAAGAGACCTCATTTCACATTTTCACTTCTAATCTGAAGGAATCACAAGGAATATCTTGTGTAAGTACTTGCTTGGCTCAATGTGCTGCAATGGCTGAAGACATGTTCATGGTTCTCAAAAATGGTGTTAAAAGCAGGGCATGGTGGATCATGTCTTTAATCCCTGAACTAGGGAAGCAGAGGTAGGAGGATCACCATGAGTTTTCAGGCCAGCCTGGGACTACAGAGTGAGTTCCAGGTAATCGTGGGCTAGAATGAAATCTTACCTCAAAATAAACAAACAAACAAAAAACAGTGTTAAAAGCCGGGCATGATGGCACATCCCTATAATCCCAGCACTTGGGAAGCAGAGGTAGGAGGATCACTATGAATTCAAGGCCACCCTGAGACTAGAGTGAATTTGAGGTCAGCCTGAGCTACAGTGAGACTCTACCTTGAAAAACCAAAAAAAAAAAAAAGAAAAAAAGAAAAACACCAAACAAACAGTGTTAAAGAGGCTGGCTGGGGAAATGGCTCAGTAGTTAAAGGCCCCCAATTCGACTCCCCAGCACTGATACAAGGCCAACACAAAACATATCACGTGAGTCAGGCTTTCATTTGCAGTTGCAAGAGACCCTGGTGTGCCCATACACATACACACACATACACATGCAGGTAAATTAAAGGGCTGGAGAGATGAAGCAGTGGTTGAGGGCACTTGCAAAGCCTGATGGTTTGGGTTTGATTCCCCAGTATAAGGCCAAATGCCCCAGGTGGCATATATGTCTGGAGTATGTGTGTAATAGCAGGAGGCTCTGGTACACCCATACTCTCTCTCTGAGTCTGCCTCTTTCTCGCTCAGAATATATGCCCTAATATACCCATATTCATTCTCTCTCTCTCTCTCTCCCCCATTGCAAATAAAAAATATTTTTTAAAAAAATCCATACTTCTAGCACCAAGAACAACTACAGTTCTATTCAGTGCACTTCACAAGACAGAGTTAGACATAAGAAGGGCTTATTTGGATCACTTCTTAGATAAGATATACTCTGAAGTTTGCATAATTTTCACTTCCAATCACCAGAACTTATTAAAAAAATAGAACTTATTAAAAATCCTGAGAGCCTAAATGTGAAAGATGGATTTCACTTAGCAAATCCAATAATGAAGAGCCCTTTGTGGCTTGGAGACCAAATAAAAACAAAATATTATTGCATATGGCAGATCTTAATACTCATGATCTTGTTACCTTGAAAGGGGGTACTATGCATAACTGTACAGAGCTGAAACATATCTGAGTGATGCTGTCAAAAGCAAGAGCAGGTTGGAGAGTCATAACTCATGGACTAATAACAATTTTAAATATATAAGATCTATTTTAGTAAATGACTGACCAAAACATGGTTTTGTTCAAGAACTATATGTAAAGTGAATTTTTCATTACTAGAGGTAGTCAAATATAACTTGGACAATAACCTGATAAAGACAGTAAGGGAGAGAGAGAGTCAAGCATGAGATATAAAATCCTCCAACATTGAAATCCTGTAGTATGATTTTTTTGCAAAAGTGCAAGAACACCTTGTTCAGTACTCCACACACTACAACAGTAACAGCTGCTTCCCATTTTACCCAGCCAGCATCCAGACACAATAGCTCAGCCTCTAGTTTTGAGTCTTTCTGCAAGCACCATACTCCTTACCACCGCAGTAATGATGCTTTCAAGCTTCTTCATTTTTTTCTGCAACAAACTGAAGACTCTTATTGCCAATTGAAAGCGAGTTTCTTGTAAGTATGAACAGCAAGAGATAAGTGCAGACATAATCACATAAAATGTCACTTTCTGCTTCAGATTGCAGGACTCCTTTTCCCCAGCACTTATTAACTCATCCACCTTGAAAAATAAGCATACTTCATTAGTGGTATGACTTGATTTTTCTAAGATACCTTTTCTATCACAGGCCTATTAGGGTTTATCTGCAGAGTGAGATACCAAACAGAAAGCCTTTAGAAAAAGGACAGCAAGCACTGTTTTCTAAGTAACTATAAAAATATTCTCAGAAATTGTAATGACTATAAATGTATTTACTAATGGGTACATACATTTAAACTATATCTAAAAATATAGAGAACAACAACAAAAACCAATTAATCAAACATCTAATGCCTTTACAAAGGTTAATGTAAATAATTTTTTCTTCTTTTAGATTACATCTTGCTGTTTTAACAAGACTCTGAATATAAGAAGTACCCTCCCTAGCCCAATACAGAACCACACTGAAACAAATGATAGTAAACAGCAAGGATTTCAAACAATCTGCAGAATATGCTAAATTAGGCAAGCTCAAGGGGCACACCTGTAATCCAACAGGAGGCTGAAGCAGGAAGATCACATGTTTAAGGCCATGCTGGGCTACATTAGTGAAACCCTTTCTCAAACATTACCCCCTACACAAAGGATCTGCTGAACTACCACTATTCTTTTTAAAAGCAAAACAAAGTATTTAAGAATAAAGAAAAGGAAGGAACAACAGGGTGGGCTCCAACAGTACACCCACCACCTACCGTCTTCAACATTGAAGAGTGGTGTCCTGAGCTTATATTATAAGCCAGCAACTGAATCATCTTCTGATTGGCTACACCAATTAATTTCCCCGACTTTCTACATTGAATCATATTTTCAAGAGCTGTAAAACAATTTAATACGGAAAGCCCTATGTCACTGACATTTATAGAAAATAATTATGTAAATTAAGATATATTTTACACTATTTCTCTTCAAAGGAATGCTTTTGTTTTGTTTTGTCTTTTTGAGGTAGGGTCTCACTCTAGCCAAGGCTGACCTGGAATTCACTATGTATTTGTGCCAGGTGCGGAGGCACATGCCGTTAATCCCAGCGCCTGGCATGGATATTTTTAAACATCCTAAGACAAAAAAAAATACACAATGAAAAGGAAGGTGGCACATAAACAAATTCAGAATTGGATAAAAAGAGAAAGGAAAAGCATTACTAGCACACACCTTTAAACCCAGCATTTGGGAGACAGAGGTAGGAGGATCACTGAGTTCAAGACCACCCTGAGACTACTTAGTGAATTCCAGGTCAGCCTAAGCTACAGCAAGACCCTACTTCAAAGAACAAAACAAAAACAAAACAAACAAAATTATTCACGCTAATATAACCATTAACCGATATAATTTCAAATAGCAAAAATTGCTAATTTTGAATTAACTTTTCTTTTAAAAATGTACCTGTTTGCTTATAATTTCTTACCTCCTTTCCATCCTCTTAATAGAGGGTGCAGAGAGCAAATTCCTGATTTTGACAGATACACAGCAATTTTCATGTCAGGAGATTCTATATCATCATTAGTAATGACCATAAAAGGCAGCAAGTGTACAACCACCTGATTTGACAACTCATCACTTTTACTCAGAATCTCTTCTTTAATTAATATGTTTGCTGCTAGCTCAAGTACCTTGTACCTACAATACATAAACACAATGGGTTGAGGGACATGTTAGAGACTTCAAGTCAGCAAAATTTACCACTGCATTATTCTGGCTCAACTGGCAACGGCCTGGTCTCTGAACCAAAACTACTATTCACAGACACCAAGACCACTTCAAAATCCATGCCAATAAGGGAGTTATTTATGTGATAATTTTTGTTTTGTTTTTCGAGGTAGGGTCTCACTCTAGCCCAGGTTAACCTGGAATTCACTATGTAGTCTCAGGCTGGCCTCGAACTCACAGCAATCCTATCTCTGCCTCCAGAATTATGGAATTATATTCATGTGCCACTACGCCTGGTTACTCAATAATTTTGTCCAAATATTTTTCTCCTTAAAAACTTAGTAAGTTAAAACTGTAACATAAAAACATCTTATTGCTGGGCATGGTGGAGCACATTTTTTTAATCCCAGCATTTGAGAGGCAAAGGTAGGAGGATCACCATGCGTTCAAGGCCACCCTGAGACCACATAGTGAATTCCAGGTCAGCTGGACTAGAGTGAAACCTCTACCTTGAAAAATCAAAAAAAGGAAAAAAAAAAAACCACATTGTATTTCTTATCTCCACTAGAAAGTAGATTTAGTTATGCACTTAAAGAAAAAAAAAAAAAAAAAAAGCACCTAGGCCTAGAAAGCCAAACGTCACATGTTCTCTCTCATATGTGGATCCTAGCTACAAATGATTGGACTTCTAAGTGAGTAAAAATAAAACTCAGTAGCAGAAGCCAGTAAACTAGAAAGGGGATATAAAGGGAATAGAAAGGGAGGGAGGGAGGGGGGACTTAATAGGATGGTATTGCATGTATGTAAGTAGAAGAACAGACTAATGGGGGTGAAAAATCATAAGTGAGGTCGGGGAAGAGATTAAAGGAATGGTGGAGGAAGGGCTAATCAAAATCTAAGAGGATATAAAAAAGCCATATGGAAACCTACTTTTCTGGACAATGGAACATTCAGAAGCCATAGATTGTTACTAGAAAATTTTCAGTGCCAGGGATGGGATACCTTCCAGTGAGTTGTTGGCCAGGTTGGTCACAGATACCCCCAAAACATTATAGGCCATTACCAAGGCCCTTGGTTTCCCACCAGGAATAGATGGTAAGACCTTATTGCTGAAGACTCCACATACTTGGGTAGCAAGGTCACTGAGAAATCCTGCTGGAGCTGAGCTGAAAGCCTCCTCCAGGTGGACCAGCTGACAGAAAGATGGAAAAAGCTATGCTGCATGCAGGTCAATGGGAGAGAGAAAACACCAGTGAAGGTACTCAACAGTGAACACTGCAAGCTTTAAATTTGGCCAGCCAGGCCAAATGAGACAAAGGGTGCAATAGTGGCATGTCTGTTATGGGGGAAACCAACTGCTCTCTACTTGGACTGGAGGCCTGCTCCATGGGAAGGAACACATCCCTGATACTGAAAACGTACGACAGGAGTAGTCATGAGCCCTAAGGGTGTAACGTCTGCTGGAGTCTCACTAAATGTTTATACTATGCTCACCAAACTGCTCAGTAAGCACTTCTGTCCACACCCATATATTAATGCTACTCTCACTTTTGGTTAGAGAAGCTTCTCTTTTCAGATGGTGGCAACCTTGGGATGATTCAGAAGGCACCATGGTGCTGAGAAGAAGTGACAGAGGAGTGCTCAGCACTGAAACGTCTCAAACCTACCTTCCAAGGCTCAGGGTCCATTGCAGAAGAGGGGGCAGAAAGAATGTAAGAGCCAAAGGAAGAGTAGGACTCCTTACAACGTGTTCCTCCAGACAGAAAATGGCCTGGATTTCCATGACCTCACAGTGCCTGACACTACCTACATAAGACCATCATAATAGGAGGAAAAGATCATGACATCAGAATAAGAGAGACTAACTGAGAGGGGGAGGGGATATGATGGAGAGTGAAGTTTCAAAGGGGAAAGTGGGGAGAGGAGAGGGAGGGAAATAACATGGGATATTGTCTTCAATTAAAGAAGCTGTCAATAAAAATAAAAATCATTTTAAAAAACCCCAAAATTCAGAAAATCAAACAAAAAATTTAAAAAATTAAAAAAAAGCAGCACATCATGTGATCAAATCTATATGGCATCTATTTGAAGCAAAACAATGAAATGATCACAACTTATCAACTACTATGGAATATAACACATTTGTTTAGTTCCTTTGTATTCATTTTTAATGACAAAGTATTAATTGCATAAAGGTATATAAACCAGAAAATTAGAAAACTCTTCCCAACTAACTTTCTAAAATTTAGTATTATATTATACATTATATACTTTGGTATTGTATTTAAAGGAAGCTGAAACAGAAAATAGTAACTGGTGGTGCATGCCTTTAATTCCAGCACTTGGGAGGCAGAAGTAGAAGAATCACCGTGAGCTCAAGGCCACCCTGAGACTACACAGTGAACTCCAGGTCAGCCTGGGCTATAGCAAAACCCTACCTGAAAAAAAAAAAAAAAAAAAGAAAGAAAAGAAAAGAAAATAGTAAATGAATGCCATAAACCCATTAGTCTTATAACTCAACAAAGCATTACATTAAGATCTGTTTTATGGCCAGTCATAGTAGTACATGCCTTTAATCCCAACACTCAGGAGGCAGAGGTAGGTAGATCTTTGTGAATTCACTGAGACCAATGAATTCCAGGTCAGCCTAGGCTGGAGTGAGACCCCCCATCTTAAAACAACAACAAAAGCATTTTTAAATAAAAAAAATTTTAAAAGGTAGATTAGAGACAAAATAATTTTGGGCTGGAGAGATGGCTTTGAGGTTAAGACACTTGCCTGCAAAACCCAAGGACCCAGGTTCAATTCCCCAGTACCCACATAAACCAGATGCACAAGGTGGCACATGCAACTGGAACTTGTTTGCAGTAGCTGGATGCCCTGGTGTGTCCATTCTATCTGCCTCTCTCTCTTTCTCTCTCTAAGTGAGCAAATAAAATAAATAAATAAAAATTAAAAAGAAGGATTTAAGATCTATTTTATGATCATGACCAAATGGTCACATAACTAAATTACTAGTCAAAAAAAGGAAAGAATGAGAACTTGATACATGAACGTCACTGTTTGATAAGAGCATGACAAGACAAGATTGGAACACATACCATCCCCTGTTCCTTGAGAGTTCTGCTCTCTGAAAGAGATTCAGAAGATGTGGAACAGTCTCTTCTGCAGTGAAGTGCTGCTGGAAAATCTGGAGGGAAAAATTTCCTGAGTAAATAACTACTTGCCCCAAACATGAAGAGTGCTTCTAAAGTGATCCCAAGCTGGGGATGTGGCTCAGTAGGTAGAAGGCCTGCTGAGCAGGCACATAGCCTTAAGTTTGATCTCCAGAAATGCAAAAAATCAGGCCTATAATCCTCAGTACTCAGGAAGTAGAGACAGGAAGTCACCCTCAGCCACACTGCAAGTTTAAGACTAGCCTGAGCTACTTGACTGAGCTATCTTAACAATTTTTTTCAAAGTTCTTAAAAGTAATTTTCCAAAAGTGACATTCATGTCTTCAATTTTCCATAGTCCTAGAATATTTGCTATTTATACAAAGCTCTTAAATATAAAACCTCACAAAGCATTTAGCCTTTTTGCAGGATTCCTTGTGTATCAAACTGTGCAATGTAACTACTCCTTAGAGTCCTATACCCTGACTTAGTCTGCTCTCAACCTACTAATCTCCAAAAACATTCCTGCCAGAGCAGAGGATGATATAAGAACAAGAGAATATTAGTAAACAACATGTACATGTCCATAAACAACAAATTCACTCACCTCAAAAGCACTTACAGCTGACAGAACAACGTCTATATTATCATCACCTAATCGGGTTAAAACAGCTTCTTTGATGAAAGACTCTTGGATGCCTTCCTGAGCAGAAGAAAGCAAATCACTTTAGCTGTTGCTACAGGCTATAAGGCTTCACACAGGAAAGGAAGCATGACTTGTGAAAAGCACTCGGAACACCAGCATGCAAACCCAGGCCCAGCTCTGGAGAATTCAACACACCAGCACCAGATGGTCTTCAACAGGCCTTCTGGGATTGATGACTGCTTGCTACAAACTTTTTCAAGTTTCAATTGTCAATACAAGACAAAATTCCTATTTGTATTAAGGCACTGACCTTAGTAAAATAGAGCTTTAGTGCTGAAGTACACAGACTAACAGACACAAATGTCCAGGTTTAAATCCTAGCTCAAGTACATATTAAGGTGTGAATGACTTTGCAAGTTACTTAAAACTTTCTGTTCCATCTGTAAAGCAGGGCTACTCATAAAAACAACCCCCTCAAAAAGTTGGAGGCTCAAAAACTCCATTTTAACACTTATCAAACCAGAAACTGATGTGCTAGTGTTTAAAACTGTAAGTGGAACAAACAACAACAAAAAAAACTAGACATATAGTCACTCATAGCAACCAAAAAAATCAAGACTGCCAGTCACCCTGAATATAGCTCTATCTGCACATGGTGTAAAAGCCTAAGTAACTACAAAAAAAAAAAAAAAGTAGGTCACACTGCTGAGAGATGTAGCAAAATCTCTAGAATTTATAAAACTTAAGTCTGAATTCTGTCAAATGCCACCAAAAATTTCTCAAGAGCTAATAAGTAACCCAAATATATCTCAATTTAGAATTCTACAATAGAACCTTTGTCCAGTTACTTTGTGGAAAAAGGAAAGTGAACTATGACATGCAAGTAATGGTGTGAACTGAGATGTTAGATTCAAACCTATAAGCTGAATGTATGTAGTACACTTCAGTAGAAAAAGTAACAGGGCTGAAAAGATGGCTCAGTCAGTAAAGTGCCACACAAGCATGAGGACCTTAGTTCAGATCCTTGGCAACCATGTCAAAAAGCTAGATGCAGCAGTACAAGTCTACAATCCCAGTGTTGGGGAGGTAGAGGCAGCTGTGGGGCTTCCTGGCCAGTTAGTCTAGCTGAATTGGTGAGCTCCAGGCTCAGTGAGACCCTGTCTCAAAAATAAGTGATTGAGGAAGACACTTGATGTCAACCTGTCTGCCACACATATGTACAAACACACAGGAACACATGCCACAGACATGAAAAAAAAAAAAAGATCATACGGATCCAGCTATACTACTCTTGGGTATATATCTAAAGGATTCTAAATCCTACTACAGCACAGAGCAGCTGCTTGTTCATGTTTATTACTGCACTACTCATAAAAGCAAACCTAGCTGCTCAACAACAAGATGAATAAGGAAATAATGAAATTCTATCCAGTTGTGAAGAAAAATTGAACTCATGACATTTGCAGGAAAATAGATGGAACTAGAAATCATGATGTTAAGTGAAATAAGCCAAATTCAGAAAGACAGTATCACATGTTCTTGATGTTATATGAAGATCCTTTTTTTTTTTTTTTGGGGGGGGGGGTTCGAGGTAGGGTCTCACTCTGACCTGGAATTCACTATGTAGTCTCAGGGTGGCCTTGAACTATCGGCAATCCTCCTACCTCTGCCTCCCGAGTGCTGGGATTAAAGGCATGTGCCACCATGCCCAGCTTTGTGGATCTTGTATTTTAATTTTTATATGTGTATTGTATATGTACATGTGAACATGTTCATGAAACTAGAAAGGAGACCATGAGAGGGAAAACGAGTAAAGAGATGGTTGGGGGTAGAAGGTAACAGAATATGTATGACACGAAAAGGGGGTATATGGAGTTGAGGAAGGGGACCAGCAGGAGGATGGTAGGGGGAGATGGCACAAAAAGATCATCAAAAAACAAAGTATGTGGGGCTGGAGAGGTGGCTTAGCAGTTAAGGCACTTGACTGCAAAACCTAATGGCCTAAGTTCAATTCTCTAGTACCCACATAAAGCCAAATGCACAAAGTGGCCCATGCATCTGAAGCTTGTTGCTAGAAGCCCTGGCATACCCATTCTCATGCTAGCTCTCTCTCTCTTCTGTCTCTCTCTCAGCTTGCAAGTAAGTAAGTACGTTAACTAACTAAAAACAAAGTACGTCTTATTTGGTTAAATGCACATGGTGTGCCCATTAAACTGCCTTCTAAATATTTGTATTTTTGCCTATAGACTAGTGCTTTTTTCAGCTTTGATCAGAAAAGTTTTTCTTTTTTCTTTCTTTCTTTTTTTTTGCAGTGGGAAGCAATTACTAGAAAGACACAAACTTTGTCCAAGTGCTGAGAATAAATGCCTGCTGAATGTTCAGCCTAAATGGGACATCCTATCACCCCTGCAAGTCTCGGGAAGCACAGCAGAGGGACAGAATATGACGATGGGGAGGAGTACGGTGGGATGCTGTCTTCTGGGTATAACATGGCTGTTTACATTCATGAATTCAAAGCAACTGTGTATACTTGCCCAAGATTGGGTCTGTCAACATTCTGTCATGGATAGTGGAGAGACTTTTGAGGACCCTACCCCTCCCTAAAGAGTTATTGGGAGATAATGATTGCTGGAGGAGGGGAGATATTTTATTCAATAGCATATCCACTGGTCAGTTATCCATGCTCTACTCCACCCATGCAAGCAACCTTAAATAAACTCAATGGGTCATTAAAAAGAAAGTCAGGGCTAGAGAGATGGATGGCTTAGTGGTTAAGATGCTTGCCTGTGAAGCCTAAGGACCCAGGTTCAATCCTCCAGTATCCATATAGGCCAGATACACAAGGTAGCACATGAATCTGGAGTTTATTTACAGTGGCTAGAGGCCCTGGCGAACCCTCTGTCTCTGTATCTGCCCCCCTCAAATAAATAAATATTTTTTAAAAAGAAAAAAAAAACACAAGGCCTGGAGAGATGGCTTAGTGGTCAAGGAGCTTCCTGCAAAGCCTAAGGACCCTCGATCAATTTCTTAGTACCCATGTAAGCTAGATGCACGTAGTGGCACATGCGTCTTGAGTTCATTTGCAGTGGCTGGAGGCCTTCATGTGCCCGTTCTCTCTCTCTAATAAATAACAATAAATAAATAAAATAAAAAAACCACCAAACGGCAATCTAGAAATGGAACTAGTTGGGAACAAAAAGGCATTCAGGTGCTGGAGGGATGGCTTAGCGGTTAAGGCGTTGGCCTGCAAAGCCAAAGGTTCAATTCCCCAGTACCACGTAAGCCAGATGTACAGGTGGCACATGCATCTGGAGTTGGTTTGCAGTGGCTGGTGGCCCTGGCGTACCCATTCTCTCTCAAATAAATAAAACTTTACAAAAAAAGGAATTCAGTGGGAAAGAGGTAAGAGAAGCCAAGTGGGGGAGGGGGTAGAATGTGAAATATGATCAAAATGCGTTACACAGGGCAGGAGGGGTGGCTTAGCAGTTAAAGTGCTTGCCTGCAAAGCCAAAGGACCCAGTACCCACATAAGCCAGAGGCACAAGGTGGGGTATACATCTGGAGTTTGTCTGCAGCAGCTGGAGGCCTTGGTGTACCCGTCCATTCTCTCTCTCTGTGTCTCTTTCTCAAATAAATTAAAATAATTTAAAATACATTCTATACATGTATAAGAATTGTCCAAAAAGTGGGACTGGGAAGATGGCTCCGTGGTTAAAGATGCCTGCTTGCAAAGTCTGCTGGGCTGAGTTAGATTCCCCAGCCACCCACATGGACTTGGTGAAAAGAGAGGAAAGCACGTGAAGCTCGTTTGTAGAAAATGTGTCTCTCACACACACAGGCATGCACAAGAAGTATTTATTTTTATTTATTTATTAGCAACAGACAGAGAGAGAAAGAGGCAGAGAGAAAGAGAGCACAGGCAGACCAGGGCCTCCAGCCACTGCAAACGAACTCCAGATGTATGAACTACCTTGTGCATCTGGCTTACATGGGTCCTGGGGAATCGAGCCTCGAACCAGGGTCCCTAGGCTTCATAGGTACACACTTAAGCACTAAGCCATCTGTCCAGACCCCACAAGTAAATATTTTTTAATTGTCAAAAAAACCCAAGGGGCTGGAGAGATTGCTTAGTGGTTAAGGAGCTTGCCTGCAAAGCTTAAGGACCCAGGTTGAATTCCCCAGACCCATGTAAGCCAGATGCATAAGGTGGTGCATGCGTCTGGAGTTCATTAGCTGTGGCTGCAGGCCCTGGTGCACCAATTCTTTCTCTATCCCTCTCTGCCTCTCTCTCTCAAATAAGTAAATAAAACTTAAACAATCAAATAGAGAAACAGACAAAAAAAATAAAGTATGTATGAAAATGTCATAATGGGGCCCATTTTTTTAGTCTGTATGTTTATTTAAAAAAAACTAATATAAAAAGAAAGTACCAGGCCGGCATGGTGGTGCACACCTTTAATCCCAGTACTTGGGAGGCAGACATTGGAGGATCGTGGTGAGTTCAAGGCCACCCTGAGACTACATAGTCAATTCCAGGTAAGTGAGACCCTACCTTGAAAAACAAAACAGAAAAAACAAAACAAGAAAAAAAGTATCAACATAGCAGACTTCCTCAAATCCCAGTATAATAGTATAGTATCAACAATAATTTCATCCTCACAGATACTGTTTTCCTGTATTTATATATCAATTTTAAAATTTCTTAATAGAATAGGTAAAACAAAAATACAAGAAGTATTTTTAAACCTCAACAAGGTATGGTTAAGGAGATGACTCAGTGGATAGAGTTTGTCATATAAGCATAAGTACCCAAGTTCATATCTCCACCAACCCATGTAAGGTTGTACAAGCATTTGTAAGCCCAGTGCGCCTAGTGTGAGATAGAGGTGGAGACAGGAGAATTCCCTGGAAGCTCATGGACCAGGGAGCCTGGCAAATGCACTGAATGAGGGAACCTGAATTTATATAGGGCAGAAGACCAAGAACCAATACCCAAAGTTGCCCTCTGAACTTCACACATGCTGTGATAGGCACATGTGAACATGCACAGGCACACATCATTAAAAAACCTCAAGACAAATTATTTTTAATATTTTACTTTTATTTAATTTGATAGAGAAAGAGAGGGAAAGAATGGGCACGCCAGGGCCTCCAGCCATTGCAAACGAACTCCAGGCGTGTGTGTCCCCTTGTGCATCTGGCTAACATAGGTCCTGGACATGAAACCTGGGTCCTTTGGCTTTGCAGGCAAATACCTTAACTGCTAAGTCATCCCTCCAGCCCAAGACAAATTTTTTAAAACTATAAAATCAGTAAAACTCAGCCATCTCTAATTTTATAATGTCAATATGGATGGAAACCTCAATTATTTGTTGTGGAATTATATTGTTCATCATGAGGGGAAAAAATCACAAGCAAAAATTATCTGACACAAACCTTTGATGTTTTCATGATGTTTTTCAGATGATTGATGGCCAGAAGTCTCACAGGAGCCAGTGGATGATTCAAACTGAGCATCAAAGAAGTATCTGAATCCTCTAAGAACTGTAGGTTCAACACAATATAACATGACTTCACTAAACTGCAGCATGTGACTAAGCATGGAAATAAAACACCCACCTGCCCAACACCTTCAATAACTATCTGATAACTAGAGAACTCAGTATAGTTAAATACGAAATCAGATTAAGAAAATCTATCTTTCAAACTCAGCTTTGGGAATGCAGCACCATTAAAGTTGAAAGCCCAATTATGCAAGAGGAAAAAAATCATATTCCTTTTGTTTTCTTTGAGGTAGGGTGTCACTGTTGCCCAGGAACTTACAGCAATCCTCCTACCTCAGCCTCTTGAGTGCTGGGACTAAGTGTGGCATCTTGCCTAGCTTCCATATTTCTCTTTATAATATTGATTTTGAAGGTTAATTATAAGAACTTCTGATTAAGCATCTAATTCCTAATATAAATATTTATGTTTAAATCACCAGAAAAAAACTTCACAAGACTGCTTGGGATTGTGAGTAATCTAGTCAAGTTCACACTGCCACATGCAGCTGTGGGCAACTGCACTGGCTAGTACAGACCAGAAGGACAAGAAGCACTAACAGCCGATAAGCCTGCTGTTTGGTGATTAACAAACATGACACATGAAATTCCCAATCTTTCCCTGCCATATGCATTGCTTACAGTTAACAAACTCCAGATGCATGTACCACCTTGTGCATCTGGCCTACGTGGGTACTGGGGAATCGAACCAAGGTCCTATGGCTTTGCAGCTAAGTGCTTTAACTGCTAAGCCATCTCTCCAGTCCCACTTACAGTTATTTTTTATTTATTTATTTATTTTTAGAGAGAGACAGAGGGAGAGGAAGACAGATAGAGATGGGCGCGCCAGCAGCCTCTCAGCTGCTGTGAATGAAATCCAGATGTGTGTGGCCCCTTGTGGTCAAGTGTGGCATCGCGCCCTTGCGTCACTGCATCTGGCTAAACGTGGGACCTGGAGATTGGAACCGGCGTTCTTAGGCTTAGGAGGCAGGCGCCTTAACAGCTAAGCCATCTCTCCAGCCCCATTTACAGTTATTTTTCAATTACAGTTTTCTTCAGTTCTTCAGGTCCTACTCTCGAGCTATGTTTCTGGCAAACAAGCAAATTGTACAAAGTCTCACTCCCAAGTTTCCCAAGAAAAAAGCAGGACATCAGCAATTATACGGATGTCTCAAACAACCCACAACACCATTTCCCACATGTTGTCATCCCACTGGAGAACATACCTGGTACTTTCCTCCACTTGTGGAAAGAGAAATAAATTGGTGGAAAAGCTCCTGCTTTTTCAGACTTGTGATTTCTTTCAGGCGTTCTTCTAACACAGTATCTAATGCTTTGGGGTATCTGGGGGAAAGATTAAGTGTTCATTCAATATTATCATTATTTTTAGTATTTTGAGGTAGGGTCTTACTCTAGCCCAGGATGACCTGGAATTCACTATGTTGTCTTGGGCTGGCCTTGAACTCACAGTTATCCTTCTACCTCATCCTCCTGAGTGCTAGGATTAAAGGTGTGCACCAACTTGCCCGGCTATTATTATTTTTTAAGACAGTCTTATGTAGCCCCCAGTGCCCTCCAACTCACTATGTAGCTAGGATCTTGAACTTCTAATACTCTCACATAGACCCTCCAAATTCTGGAATTATAGGCATGTGCCACCATGGTTTGTATGATGCTGGGGATCAAATCCAGGGCTTCATGCATGCTACGCAGGCACTTTACCAAATGGGCTATACCCCCTAGCACTTACTTAGTATTTGTAATAAAGCTGTTAATTACATGTCCTACCTGTATACAGGAAAATTTTAAGTTATTCAGAGTGAGACATAAGCAAATATTGATCAAGCTTATTTCTATGATAATTCTAAAAACAAAAAATCTCTCTCTTGGGCTGGAGAGATGGCTTAGCAGTTACAGCCCTTGCCTGCAAAGCCAAAGGACCCAGGTTGCATTCCCTAGAACCCACATATGCCAGATGCATAAGGTGGTGCACACATCTGGAGTTCATTTGCAATAGCTGAAGGTCCTGACATGCCCATTCTCAATCTGTCTCTCTATCTGCCTCTTTCTCAAATAAATAAATAAAAATTAAAAAAAAAAAAAAACACATAAGTTAAAAAAAAATCTCTCTCTAGGAGTTGGGTAGATAGCTCAGTGGTTAAAGGTTCTTCCTTTCAAACCTGCAGACTCAAAATCAACTCCGCAGCATCTAAATAAAGCCAGTCATAAAGTGGTGGGTGCATCTATGATCCCAATGTACCTATGGCAATGGGAGGCAGAACCAGCAGAATCCAGAATCATGTGGACCAGCTAAACTGGTGCACACAAAGTAAACTGGAAAATCAAAATAACAAGGGAAACCCTATCTCAAGCTCAGTGGAGGAAAAGGACAAACACCCAAGTCTGTCCTTAGATACCCACATGTGTACTATAGGATGCACACATCTCCCCCAACCACATTACACTTACACATGCGCACACAAATAATCTCTCTCTAAAAAGCAATTATATTTTCCACACAATTCCTATTTCCTTTTATATTTCAAATATATTTTATTCCTATACTTGTCCATTCTTGAAAGGAAAAAAAAATAAGGCCAGTCTATTTACAAGTCACTGATTCATATCTTTGCAGAGCAGGAGGTAAAGAAAGATAAAAAGGGCTAGAGAAGATGACTTAGTGGTTATGGTGTTTGCCTGCAAAGCAAAGGACCCCAGTTCGATTTCCCAGGACCCACATAAGCCAGATGCACAAGGAAGCACATGAATCTGGAGTTCATTTGCAGTGGCTGAAGGCCCTGACACATCCATTCTTTCTCTCTGCCTCTTCTTCTCTCTCTTACTCTCTACCTCTTTCTCTCAAATAAATAAATAAATAAATAAATAAATAAATAAATAAATATTTTAAAAAGACAGAAAAGGAGCATGAACACACACACACAACATACTTGCTCTCTAAAAGCCTGATGAGTGGAAGCAACTGTTCATTTAGCAAAGACACTTTATTCTGTTTAATTTCCTCTTGAGAAGTGTATGAAATATACTCTTCAAAAAGAAGGCTGCAAAAGAAAGCAAAAACATTAGCAGACTTGGGTTACCACTCATGGAGTCCCTACTATGTTGTAAATGCTTTGCAGCTATTATCTCTGGCACACCTCTATAGGAGAGAAATAATATTTACTTTACTGATGAAGAAACTAAGGCATGGACTGGAGAGATGGTTCAGCAGTTACAGGTGCTTGTTTGAAAAGCCTGATGGCCTAAGTTTATTCCCAGTACTCATATACAAAGTGTCACATGTGTCTGGAATTCATTTGCAGTGGCAAGAGGCCTTGGCATGCATAGTCTCTCCCCCTCTTTGCAAATAAATATTTTTTAGAAATAAAAAAGAAACTAAGGCTTAAGAAACCTCCAGTTGGCCTGAAATTTAATAGCAACAGAAGCCATTAATGAGTCCTTCCTATGCCAGAAAAAGCAGAGTGAGGTTACATTTTAAACCCCATTCTGATGCCAGAGCCTAAGATCATGCAGACATTCTCATTTAATTATCAACTCAACCTCTGGATAAGGGGCACCAATGATGCACACAAATTTAGAAGTCTGACCTCTGAAACTTCCTACTCTACCTGCAGGGGAAAAAGTGGGTCACACCTACATGTTGTTCATCATATCAAGCAGCCCATTGACTAGGAAACATAAAAGGGGTGAATGAAGTGTCCTCACAAAAAAGAGGTAAGTTTTACTCCATGCCTACCTGCAATATAAAGACTCTAAGTGTTATTTGCTGCGTAATAACTCTGATGTGTTATTTCAGGCATGACAGCCCACTTATAAATACAAATTTAAATAACTCAAAAATTAAGTTAGAACAAAAAATTAACTGAACCATTTTTTTTCTCTACACATTAAGACAAGCAAGAAAAATTTGTCTTGGCTTTTTATGCTGCCAAATATTAAATACCTGTAATTAGTAAAATTATATAGACAAGATACATTTAAATGGATACTAGAAAACTGTTTAACAATCCTAAAATGTATACTGAGCTACAAATACATAAATCAAAAGCATGCTTAAAAAAAAAAGACTAGGAAGAGGGCCTGGGTTTGATTCCCCATGTGAAGCCACATACATAAAGTGGTACATGCATCTGGAGTTTGTTTACAGTGGCAAGAGACCATGGTGCACCCATATACTCTCCCCTCACAAATAAATTTTTTAAAAAACTGGAAAAAAACCCCAAAACAGCTTACCTAGCCAACAGGTGGTCTAAGTTGTTTTTCAAAGGTATTTTTGTTAGTATGTCTTCTAAATGTCTCTTATAGATCTGATCATCCATCTCCTCAGTTTCTTCTCCTTAATATATAATAAATAAAAATTGAGTTGGAGAAAATTTTTTTGCTCATCACAATATTAAATTTACTTATAACAGAAAACCTTTAGCCAGGTGTGGTGGCTCATGCCTTTAATCCCAGTACTCGGGAGGCAGAGGTAGGAGGATCACACAAGTTCAAGGCCATCCTGAGACTACATAGTGAATTGCAGGTCAGCCTGAGCTAGAGTGAAACCTTACCTCAAAACACCAAAAAAAAGAAAGAAAGAAAGAAAGAAAGAAAGAAAGAAAGAAAGAAAGAAAGAGAGAGAGAAAGAGAAAGAAAGAAAGAAAGAAAGACAGACAGACAGACGGACCTTCTAGGAGTAATTTTAAGAAATATTACCTATTTTCAATATATATTCCATTTATTCATTTAAAAACTTAAAACCATTTTTGCATATATTTCTCTCATTTGCCTTTTACCTGACGTTCTCCATATTTTTAGTATTATCATGCTTACATCAGGAATAAAATGGGAGCTGGAAAGATGGTTCTGTGGTTAAAAGTGCTTTCTTGGCCCACTGTGGTAGCACACACCTTTAATCCCAGAACTCAGGAGGCAGAGGTATGAGGATCCCCGTAAGTTCCAGGCCAGCCTGAGACTACACAGTGAATTCCAGCTCAGCCTAGGCTAGAATTGAAACCCTACCTTGAAAAACCAAAAGAATAAAAGTGCTTTCTTATAAAGCCTAACGGCCTGGGTTTGATTTCTCAGTATCCAAGTAGGTACACAAGAGGGCACATGCAGATGGAGCTTGTTTGCAGTGGCAGGAAGCCCTGGTGTTCTCTTCTCTTTCTCTGTCTGCCTATCTGCCTCTTCAATCAAAACTTTTTTTATACATACATACATACATACATACATACATACATACATACATATTAAATTTATATCAGAGAGAGAGGCAGGTAGAGAGAGTAAATGGGTGCACCAGGGCCTCTAGCCACTGCAAACAAACTTCAGATGCATATACACTACCTTGTACATCTGGCTTACATGGGTACTGAGGAATTGAATCTGAGTCCTCAGGCTTCGTAGGCAAGTGTCTTACCCACTAAGCCAACTCTCCAGCCCTCAAATCAAGTATTTGAAAAAGCTTGGGACCACATTAATCATCACCATGAATTCAACTAGGAAGAACATATTTTTACCATGTCAGCCATTTTTAAAATAATTTTTTCTTTTTAAAATTTATATATTTATTTACTTGAGAGAGCAAGAAAGAGAGAATGGGTATGCCAAGGCCTCCAGCCACTGTAAACGAACTCCAGACACATGTGCCACCTTGTGCGTCTGATGTACGTGGGTCCTAGGGAGTTGAACTGAGGTCCTTTGGCTCTGCAGGCAAGCACCTTAACTGCTAAGCCATTTCTCCAGCCCCTATTTTTTTAAAAATATATTTTATTTATTTATTTATTTATTCATTTGAGAGAGAGAGGCGCAGAGAGAGAGAGAGAGAGAATGGGCACACCAGGGCCTCCAGCCATTGCAAACAAACTCCAGATGCATGTGCCACCTTGTGCATCTCACTTATGTGGGTCCTGGAGTCAAACCGGGATCCTTTGGCTTTACAGGCAAATGCTTTAACCACTAAGCCATCTCTCCAACCCCCATTTTTTTAAAATCCAAGTTTTAAGCCTTACTTTTCAGCATACTGACATAATTTTAGAGATATCTTTCTTAGTATTCTCTAAGCAACAGTAAGACCAAGCATTCCTTCTTTCTATATTTGTTGAGTAAAGAGAAATATTGCAAAAAAAATTCTAGTTAATTTTTGGCTATTTTTGTAATTTGGATTTTTAATGTATACAATATTTTGGTCTTTTTTTTGTTTCATGTATGTGTATTTGTGTTCATATATGTATGGAACTGTTAACCACATACCTCCAATGTGACGCATGATGGAGACAACCAGCTGGGGAAGCATGTAGCGCAGAAGAGGACTGACATCATACCTTTCAGAAATCCCATGAAGTACTGCAATGAGGTCAGGAACCTTACACAAGTGAGGAAATGGCCTTTGAAGAAGCAAGTACATATAATATTGACAAGTGACAACATAAAATGTACTATATCTTACAATTTCATTTACCTCTAATTATACAATGATACATACTTTTCCCCAAGGATCTCTGGCTTCTGTCTCTGAAGGAGAATGATCAAACAACCTAATCCATCCTTGACCTGGGAGGGAACTTTGGTCAATGTTCTGATGAGCTGGGATGCCAGTGAGTTCACAAAGCTATCTTCCATTGACACTTTCACTGAAATCTGACAGATTATCATGTATGTGGCAGCTCTGTAGTCTGGTAAAGATGATTTTAATCCCTAAGTATTTTTAAAACAACAAAAAAAGACAAATGATGGAATTATTTTCTTCTACTTAGGGCTGGAGAGATGGCTTAGCGGTAAAGGTGTTTGCTGTGAAGCCTAAGGACCCAGGTTTGATTCCCCAGTACCCACATTAGCCACATGTACAAGGTGGCACATGCATCTGGAGTTTGTCTGCACTGACTGGAAGACCTGGTGCACCCATTTTTTTCTCTCTCTCTCTTAAACAAATATATATTTTTTAATTACTTTAGGCAGGAGTGATGGTGCATGCTTTTAATCCCAGCACTCTGGAGGTAGATGGAGTCAAGGCCAACCTGGGACCTGAATAAAGATCTAGCTCAGCCTGGGGTATAGTGAGACTTTACCTTGCAAATAATTTTTTAATATTTTATTTATTTATTAGAGATAGAGAAAGAGAACAGGTATGTCAGGGTCCCTAGCCACTGCAAACAAACTCCAGATTCATGCACCACCTTCTGCATCTGGCTTTATGGGAGTACTAGGGAATTGAATATAGCACATAACCACTAAACCATCTCTTCAGCCACAAAATAATTTTAAACTTTTTTTTTTAAAGTTACTTTCCTGCAGCAAATTAGAGATGTCACGTGCAATGGTGCATGCCTTTAATCCTAGCACTTGGGAAAATGAAGAGGAGGATCACTGTGAGTTCAAGGCCAGTTTGGAGCTACAGAGTGAGTTCCAGGTCAGCCAGGGCTAAAGTGAGACCTTACTTTGAAAACAACAAAAAATTAGAAATGTCAACATTTGAGTTGACAAGTTTATCCTGATTTCAATGTTAAATACAGTACACACATGTACTGAACCATCAATGATATTCTATAAATATACAAATATATACAACCCTTAAGTTTTCATGTATAAGCTAAAAAAAAGTTTTAAGCCAGGCATGGTGGAGCACACATGTAACCCAGTGCTTAGGATGCTGTGGCAGGAGAATCAAGATCAGCATGGGCCACACAACAGGAACTTGTCTCAATACCTAAGCCGGGCATGGTGGCGCACGCCTTTAATCCCAGCACTCGGGAGGCAGAGGTAGGAGGAGCGCCGAGAGTTTGAGGCCACCCTGAGACTACATAGTGAATTCCAGGTCAGCCTGGACCAGAGTGAGACCCTACCTCGCAAAACCAAAAAACAAAAACAAACAAAAAAACACCCAATACCTAACTAGGGCTGGAGACATGACTCAGTGAATAAAGACACTTCCCTTACAAGCACGAGGGCCTGAGATTGTCTGATTTCAAATCTCCAAAACCCACATGAAACAGCTGGGCATAGCCACTTACACCTACAACCACAGACCCACAGAGAAGCAAAAGCTCCAGGATCAGTAAGAGACTCTGGCTCAAACAAGAGTGGACAAAAAAGCAATGGAGTGTGACACCCAACTTTCCTCTCCAGCTACCACAGTAAGTACAGTCAACCTTAGATAAGGATATGGGGAACCACATGTATATACCACACATGCAACAAACACACCCTCCCCCCCACACAAAATGAAATAAAAAAATTTAAGTATCATAAGTTAGAGTTCAGTGAAGCCTAAAACACAGTAATAGCCAACCACTCTTCAGAAGTACAAAATGAAGATAGTGACCCTCTCACTTTCTGTAGAGACAGACAAGAGACAGGTCTCTTGGATGAGAGGGAGGGACCTCAAAAGAGTCTCCTAACTCAGACATCCATTACACATCCCAACAAGAAGTAACATGTTTGGCTTTATTAGTAAGCCCCATCTTTAGAGGGAGACTTCTATCAGATCACTCTCAGGACTTAAAAAAATACTGGATTAAACTGGACGTGGTGGTGCATGCCTTTAATCCCAGTCCTCCGGAGGCAGAGGTAGGAGGATGACTGTGAGTTTGAGGCTACCCTGAAACTGGGGAGGTAGACCTGGAAGGTTCCCTGGGCCTCACTGGTCAGCTAATCTAGCCTAACTGGCAATTCCAGGCCAGTGAGAGACCCTATCTCAAAAAAAATTACAAAAAAATGTTGCTGGGCATGCATGGTGGCTCATGTCTGTAATCTCAGCACTTGGTAGGCTGAAATAGGCAGAGTGCCCTGAGTTCAAGGCCAGCATAGTGTACATAGTGACCTCAGAAAAGCCAAGACTTCATGAAACCCTGTCTTAGGACACCAAAAACCAAAGCTTGTTGTTGTGGCACACACCTATAATGAACACAAACACTTGAGAAGCAGAGGTATGACAATCACTGTCACTGTGAGTTTCAGACCAGCCCTGACTAGAGTGTGACCTACCTCAACCCCCGCCCCCCCCCCCAAAAAAAAGCTAGATGTGGTGGTGTACGCCTTTAATCACAGCACTCTGGAGGCAGAGTTAGGAGGACCACTGTGAGTCTGAGGCTAGCCTGAGACTACATAGTGAATTCCAGGTCAGCCTGGGCTAGAGTAAGAGCCTACCTCAACCCCTTCTAACAAAACAAACAATTAAAATAAAAACCAAAAACTGAACAAAAACACATAACAAACACACCAAATGTGGATAGCCTAAAAGAACTACACTGGAGGTTGCCCTCTGGCCTCTGAACACACACACACACACACACTGATTACTACATTGAATTTTTTTTGTTTTTGTTGGTTTTTCAAGGTAGGATCTCACTCTAGCTCAGGCTGACCTGGAATTCACTATGGAATCTCAGGGTGGCTTCAAACTCATGGTGATTCTCCTACCTCTGCCTCCCGAGTGCTGGGATTAAAGGCGTGCACCACCACACCTAGCTTGATTTTTTTTGTTTGTTTTGTTTTTTGGAGGTAGGGTCTCACTCTAAGCTCAGGCTGACCTGGATTCACTATGTAGTCTCAGGGTGGCCTCGAACTCACAGTGATCCTCCTACCTCTGCCTCCCAAGTACTGGGATTAAAGGCGTGCACCTCCACACCTGGCCGGCTTGAATTTTTTAAATCAAGAATATCCCCTTACATACAACATAATCTATTTAACATGAGCAGGACCAACCTTTTGAATGTATGGGAACAGTTTGGCGACTATATTGTCTGACACGTCCTCAGCAGCCACAAGAGCAGACACGATGGTAGAAGCATAGAAAGCCAGGAGCACCCTCAACCGAGCTAAGCTGCCAGGATACTCGGCCAAAGCCTGAACCAAGGAACACACACAAAACAACTTGATGAAACACAACAATATCCACAGCTCTTCTGAACCATTTTGGCTTTTAATTTTTGCCATGTGTGACACCAAATATGAAAGCATAACACCTTCCTGACATCTTTAGAGGACTTTTGTTGTTGTTGATTAAATATTCTCTGTAGCTGGAATGTGACAAGGAAAAGATTAATTTTGTAGAAAACACCTTTCATGAGAAAAGGCTGATTCTCAGGCTGGAGATATGGCTTAGTGATTAAGGTGCTTGTCTGCAAAGCCAAAGGACCCAGGTTCAATTCCCCAGGACCCATGTAAGTCACATGCACAAAGTGGTGCATGTGTCTGGAGTTTGTTTGCAGGGGCTGGAGGCCCTGGAACACCCATTCTATCTGCCTCTCTTTCTTAGATAAATAAATTCTTAAAAATAAAAATTAAAAAAAAAGTTGATTCTCCAACTATGCATGCAACAAAACAATGGACTATTCACTTCAAATTCCAAAGCTCCTAAAGAAAGCTTTAGTATGTTTTCACAATCATTTCACGGGGTTATACACTCAAACAAAATACTCACTACTCACCTTCACAGATTTTGTCACCATACTGCAAATAAGATCCATAAATCCAAGGTCTTTGTAGCAATGTGTAACCAATGTTCCTCTAGCTAAGGGCACTCCAGACTGCTGTTATTGACAAAAAGAAAATACGATGTAAAAAGAACTCATGTCAGGAGCTAAGTAAGTGCTAGATGTTATCAATGAGTTTCAGTAGGAAATCAGAAAACAAGTGATGCTGATGTAGGTAATATCTGCGTTCTCCCTAGGAGTACTAAGGGATTTATTTCCTCCAAGATTCATTTTTCCAAATTATATCCCTTAATCAAGATTTGTAATGCTTATGTACAAATATGTCATTCAATAATATTACCTTAACTGGAAACAACCAAAACCATTTGTGCTTTGGATTATTAATTTTTAGAAGCTGTATCACCCGCACAAATATTCTTGTCTCATGGTACGGCAAAACACAAGCAATGAGGCTATCTTGATTATAAAGATGGATATGAAACCTAGGGAAAAAGCAAACAATTCAAGTGAACACAAAATTTACAGGCATGTTTTCCAAATGGTATAAATTCTATGTTAATGAGATAAACACCTAGAATGAGTACCAGTCAAAACAATACAGCGGATGGAGAGATGGCTCAGTGGTTAAGGTACTTGCCTGCAAAGCCTAAAGACCCAGGTTTAATTCCCCAGAATCCATGTAAGCCAGATGCACATGGTGATGCATGTATCTGGAGTCCTTTTGCAGTTGCTAGAGGCCCTGGCATGTCCATTCTCTCTCTCTCATAAATAAGATATTTTTTAAAACAAAAAAAAAAATCATAAAAATACAAACAAGGTACAGAGTACTTAAGTAATCCTGTATATTGTGTGTTCAAATTCACCTCAACATGACTCAGTCAATTCTGAGGTAATGTTCTTAATATTCAGTATCAAATTTACATCCCACTTATTGGTTCAACTTTAACAAAACTGGGATAATGAGCTGTGTATGGTGGCACACACCTTTAATCCCAGCACTCAGGAGGCAGAGGTAGGAGGATCACTGTGAGTCAGAGGCCACCCTGAGGCTACACAGTGAATTCCAGGCCAGGCTGGGTTAGTGTTAAACCCTACCTCAAAAAACAAAACAAATAAACAAGCAAACCTAGGATCATGGCTATCAAGCTACAGAAAGCTCACTGCTAAGTCACCAATGCTCAGCTTATCTCTGTTGCAGACATTTTCTATAGCTTTTGTATTTATTTTTTTTTTTTCGGTTTTTCGAGGTAGGGTCTCACTCTGGCCCAGGCTGGAATTAACTATGTAGTCTCAGGGTGGCCTTGAACTCATGGCGATCCTCCTACCTCTGCCTCCCGAGTGCTGGGATTAAAGGCGTGCGCCACCACGCCCGGCTCTATAGCTTTCTTAACCACCAAAACTAAAAAACTTGTTAAAATGACAGTAATGTTCTTTGCTTGTTTGTTTTTTTGAGGTAGGGTCTCACTCCATCCCAGGCTGACCTCCAATTCATGAGAATCCTCCTACCTTAGCCTCGCAAATGCTGGGATTAAAGGTGTGTGCCACAACACCTGGCTAAAATCACATTAAGTTAGTTGGATAAGAAAAGTATTGGGGACCAGGTATGGTGGTCCATGCCTTTAATCCCAGCACTTGGGAATCAGAGGTAGACAGATCACCGTGAGTTTGAGGCCACCTTGAGCTAGAGCAAGACCCTACCTCCAAAAAAAAAAAAAAAAAAAAAAAAAAAAAAAAAAAAAAAAGAAAAAGGAAGGAAGGAAGGAAGGAAGGAGGGAGGGCTGGGGAGATGGTCAATGATTAAGGCACCTGCCTGTGAAGCCTAAGGACCCAGGTTCAATTCCCCAGTACCCACGTAAGCCAGACGCACAAGGTGGTACATGAACCTGAAGTTCATTTGCAATGGCTATAGGCCCTGGAGTCTGCCTTCTTCAAATAAATCAAATATTAAAAAAAGGAAAAGTATCAAATTATAACCATATATAATTTATATATAAACTTGAAAAAGCTTTGACTAGTCCGTCTATCTTAAAAATATTAAATGGGGCTGGTAGGATGGCTGAGAGGTTAAAGGCATTTGCCAACAAAGCCAAAGGGCCCAGGTTTGATTCCCCAGAACCCACATTAGCCAGATGCACAAGGGCACACATGTTTGGAGTTCATTTGCAGTGGCTAGAGGCCCTGGAGCACCCATTCTCTCTCTCTCTCTCTCCCTGTCAAATAAATAAATAATAAAATATTTTTTAAAAAAATAATGTTAAGATGGATTTATTAATTTTGTTAAAAACATTAAATCCTTCCCTGTATCCTTCCTCAGTATCTCTTTCACAAGCCTCAAAGTGGTTTTCCTGATTCTCTCTAGCTGGCAATCCCTTCTGTCTGTCTAAATTGGCCTATGCCATTACACATACTTTTCCTTAGAACACTTTGCCTTTTAGCAGTTTTTGATAAGATTTTAGTGCTAGCCAAGATACTACATTTTCATGAAGTTTTCCTCAACTAATCCAGACCAGCTACCTTCCACAAAGCTTACACAAACCTTTAAGGTATTTATTTCACAACAGCAACCAGTAACTTATAGTGTTTGATGAATAAAATTTACTTGAAGAGGGCTGGGCATGCTGGTGCACGCCTTTAATCCCAGCACTGGGGAGGCAGAAGATTAAGGAAGATTACTGTGAGTTTGAGGCCATTCTGTGGTCAGCCTGGGCTAGAATGGGACCCTACCTCAAAAAAAAACAAAAAAAATTTACTTGAAGGAATAAATGAACAATCAAACTCAAAAAGTACTCCTTACATGAATGATCTATTTGGGAGAAATTAAATACCAGACCACAAAGGGATCTTTTAAACTAGTATCCATTCTTTTTTGATCTAATGAGTCTAATGTTCTGATAGTCAGAAAACTCAAGTTAAAAACTGGACTTTTCTCAAAGATGCACTAATCTCTTAAAAGGAAACCACTATAGGGCTGGAGAGATGGTTTAGTGGTTAAGGTGCTTGCCTACCAAGCCTAAGAATGCCTCCAGGTCCCCCATTTGGCCAGATGCAAAAGTGAAACAAGGGCACAATGCCACGCTTGCCCATAAGAGGGCACACGCATCTGGAGTTCATTCAAGGTGGCTGAAATGGGCCCTGGCGCACCCATTCTCTCTCTGCGTGTTTCTCTCTGTCCCTCTCTCTCAAAACAAAAAAGAAGAAGAAGAAGAAACCATTATAGTTTCCTATCTCCATAATACAAAGATTGGTAGAATAAGCAAAAGATGTGCAGGCTGTTATTTGATGTCAGCTAGGGTGAAAATAAATAAGTAAACTTACTGACACTTTCCAAAGACAGCCAATTTCTCCACTTTAAATTGGCAAGTGTTTGCAACTATTCTTCCTCTTTTTTTTTTTTTAAATAACATGGGGCAAGCGTGGTGACATATGCCTTTAATCCCAATACTTGGGAGGCAGAAGTAGGATTACTGAGTTCAAGGCCACCCTGAGACTACATAGTGAATTCTAGGTCAGCCTGGGCTAGAGTGAGATCCTACCTTGAAAAAACAAAACAAAACAAAACAAAACAAAAAAGAAAACATGGTTAGCTACCTGTGAATCAACCATTCTAGACACTTCTGTGCTGGCTTAAGCAGGAAGTAAGGAGACAAGTGAATGAGGAATAATGAAATGTTTTCATCCAGCTGTTTGTTCACTGCTTTGGTCTTTACACTGCGTTCCAAGGTTTTTGCGAGCTGGCTGAACAATGGTGCTTCAAACTGCTCAAAAGCAGGATCAATTCCAAGTAGCTCCTCCAAGCCAGTGCATCCTAGAAAAAAGTCACTTTATTTAACACTCCTTTGTAAGAAAACTCATTCTACCCTCTTTTACACTTTTTCTTGCCCCAAAGTTATTGAACTTTTTATTATAATATGTAATATGCTCTTAAACATAGGTTTCTTATTTTTAATAAATAGAATAAATCTTCTCACTAGGAAAACAGAAAGTACTTCTTGGCAGGAACTCTCCTTTCTTTTTAAATTTACTTTTTATTTATTTGAGAGAGAACATGGGGCTGCCAGGGCCCCTTGCTGCTGCAAATGAACTCCAGATACATGGGCCCATTTGTGCATCTGGCTTTACATGGCTCCTGGGGAATTGAACCCTAGCCATTAGGCTTTGCAAGCAAGTGCCTTTAACCACTGAGCCAACTCTGCAGCTCCATTCTTATCCCTCTTTTTTCATTACAATTGAATTATTACTTGCAGTCAAATATGTGTGTGTATGTATGTATGTATGTATGTATGTATGTGTGTGTATGCATACATGTATATATATATATATGTATATATATATATATATATCTGTGTTGTGGTGAATACAAGACCTGGATTTGAATTCCTCTTAATTACTTATTATCTGTGAGGCATGAGACAAATTATATAGATCTCACTGAATTTCAATCCTCTAACTTATAATTGATATTAATAGTTCTGTTTTAGTAGGTTTTGTGTTGGCTTCAGCCCACACTTGCAGCTGAGTGTGCAATGTCATGATGATAGCTCACTCAGAACTTTGTATGCTGGGAACCTTCTGGAGTCTCGGAAACAGTTGCTTTCTTGCTGGGCATTCCCCTGGTATAGACTGTGAGGGCTCCAACCCTGGGGCAAATATTGGTTGGCTCTCTAGACCATAACAACCTCTGAATTCTTTTTTTTTTTTTTTTTTTTTTTTTTTTTGGTTTTTGCGAGGTAGGGTCTCACTCTGGTCCAGGCTGACCTGGAATTCACTATGTAGTCTCAGGGTGGCCTCGAACTCTCGGCGATCCTCCTACCTCTGCCTCCGGAGTGCTGGGATTAAAGGCGTGCGCCACCACGCCTGGCTACATCCTCTGAATTCTAAATGGAGATCATCGTGTCTTCACAGCCCTTGCACCCTACATATCTAGCAGCACATGACAAAGCTTAATGTGTGGTTCTGTGTAGCTATGACTATATCCGAGACCACATCTGGGCAAGCCAAGGATCTCTGTGTCAGGAACTGGTGATGAGACATTTCACAGCTCTAGAGAATGAATGCTGTGGTACTGCATCGTCCTACCCCCTTTTTAACCTCACAATAACTAAGGCAGTCCTGGAAGACCCCTACACCTTAGACACTGCCGCAGTCTTTTATGATTCTTAATATTTGCTGTTCTTCCTTTTAATATATTAGTTGGCCTCCCTACTCCTGCTTGTGAAATTCAGATTGTACTTATTAAATGTACTTCAAGCATCTAGCAGATGGTTGTTACTCCTTCTCTTAGCAACATAAATCAAGTTAGAAAATGGTCAAAAAGACCAAAGCAAAAGACAAAACAAGAAAATACAGCAATTTTCCCACAACGATCGCTACGAAGGGCTTTTCTAAGGTCCTGGGTGGCTCACCGATGGCAAAGGCGGTGTCCCTGTCTATGGTGGCCGCTTCCTTGGGGTCAAACAACAGAGAGGCTACTTCATGTCTAGACAGGAGGCTGGGGTCAGTCTGAGGGAGGGCAAGTCGCTGCAGCTGCTGGGCTAAGGACGTCATCTCTCACGGGAGCGGGGTCTGCAACAAAGCGGAGCACAGCGCGCTGAGAGCTTGAGAGGCGCGGGCCGCGCGCGAGCCGGCGACCCCGCGCTCGGCACCCTCGACGCCGCAGCCGGGCTGTCCCGGGGCTCCAGGAGCCCGACGTGCAGTCATCACGCAACGGCGCTCGCGAGGGCTTCCAGGGTCGCGGCCCCGCAGCCGACCGCCCCCACCCGCGGCCACGGCGAGCGCTTCGGTGCGCCTCCTCACCTAGATTTAGCAATCACGGCGCCACTCGGAACTCTTCACCGAACCTTCCACATGGGAGCTGGGAGTCCAGCTCTCTTCCGGAAACCTACAGCATGTCTCAGAAGAACTTCCGGTTTCAGAAACTACGGCAAGAGAAGAGGTACAATCTTTTAAGAAATGAGACGCCATAGCCCCGCCCCTCCGACCCCTACAACCACTTTCTAGCCTCGAAGCTCCTCCCTCCGTCCCGTACTTTTACCCAAAGCCACGCCCCCGTTTAGAAGCCACGCCCTTCTACGCTGCTGGCCTCGGGGCTGCTGCTGTTGGCTCATCCCTCTATGCTCGCTCCCCAGTTTCGTCTCCGGATGGGCCTTGTGTGGGTTTTGAGGGCCTGTAACCCTGCTCATCTTCAGTGTATACTTACTTCGCAGGCTGCAAGTCACGTTGCCTGGTTGAAATTTGCGCACCAATCCTGCTGGCTCTGTGAGTTCCACCTAACTGTATAACCTCTCTGAGGTCTGGACTTGCTCTATGAGGTGGGAAGGAGGCTGGGAGGAGCTGCTGACTCTGTAGAAACCCATTTGTAAATACTGACCTCCGTGGCCCCGAGCTCTAGCTCCTAACAACCTTGCCTTTGCTTTGTTTGCATTCCTGGTACTTAATAATTTTTCTTTGAAGAAAAGTCTCGTATTAAGAACAACAAATGCATTCACTTCAGTCGAAGAGTTAGATGAATTTTACCAAATGAACATGCAGGTGTGACTATCTCCCAGGTCCAAGCACAGAACCAGGGCCCTGAAAAGTTACTGCCCATAGCCCTGTGATGACGTCACCCCACTGAGGACAGCCCCTCCCCCCCACACACTGTTGCTAAAGAGTCAGGTGTGTCTAACCCACCAAATCCGTTTCCATGGCAGGTTGGCATATGCTGCACCAGTGGACCCAGTTAGGGGTGAGTCTGGATGCCCTGCCAGTCTTTTCTGGAAGCATCCATTGTAATGAAAGTGTAAGAGAAAAGCAAAAGAAAACACGGACTTGATCTTTACAGAGAGGCTGTTTATTGAAACAGTGAGGGGCAGCAGCGTTTCTGCGAGATGAAGGCCAAAGCATTGAGTCAGGCTGGGATTCAAATTTATATGGAGGATTCTAAGAAACAGACTGTACCAGGTGCAGTTGATAAGAAGATCATAGCTGTTTGTGTCCTTGTTCAGAATAGGCTTCTTCAGCCAAGATTGTGTAAGGAAGGATACTCAGATGGTTTCTGGTCCTTCAAATCCATCTGAGCTTAAGGGGAATACATCAATCAGGGAATGTGTCAGACTTAATGAGGCCAAATACCTCCTTGACTTCTTTACTGCCTGCTAGTTTTAGGGATAGTTATTAACTTTTTAGTTCCCTCTAGTTTTCAGGGAAGGCTATTAACCCTTCATCCATTTCTCTCCAAAGATGGGTCTCAAGGGTGTGATGGTGTTAGACTTTCCTCTCTGGTCTGGGAAATGTGAAGACCCATTTGGAGGCTCCCAGCCATACTTCCCTGCAGGTTTTGTCCCTTTGTTAATGCAACCTTCTGTCATTGGTTGGCTTTCATGGCATTTAGTACAACCAAAACCATCTTTTCATCTCCTTCTGCAGTTTATCATCTGCGTTTCCACGTGGTATTTATTGCCTTGTTCAGAACAACCTGAAAGCATGGGCAGGGTCTATTTCATCCATACAAACAGATCCTTCAAAGAGATTTTGTTTCTTTCTCAAGTATCACTGACATTTCACCTTTATAAAATCAATTAGCTTTAGGTATTTACTAAAGAATGATACCATTGTTTTTTACTTTTTGTAGAAAAATACTTTATATTAAATATGATTTTATATAATGTGTGTTTAGAAACAGGGTTTCACCAGGCATAGTGGTGCACGCCTTTAATCCCCCAGAGGCAGGGTTAAGAGGATCACCATGAGTTCGAAGCCACCCTGAGACTATATAGTGAATTCCAGGTTAGCTTGGACTGGAGTGAAACCCTACCTCGAAAAACTAAAAAAAATAAATAAAAATAGAAACAGGGTCTCACTGTAGCTCAGGCTGGTCTGAAACTGGAGATCATCCTGTCTCAGTTTCCTAAATGCTGGGATTAGAGGTGTGTGCCACCATGCCTGTCTCCTCTACACTTTTAAAAAGTTTTTTCAAAACAAAACTAAAAACAGATATTTGGTTCAGTCTTTTAAAAAAATATTTTATTTGTTTATTTGTAAACAGAGAGTGTGGCAGGCAAGTGCCTTAATTGCTGAGCCATCTCGCCAGCCCTCAAATAAAATATTTTAATAAAAATAAATAGGGCTTTTGAAACAATTTGCTCTTGTGCTGATTATTGGTGTGTTGTGGCAAGTATGGGGCTGGGAAGATGACTCCCCAATTAAAGGTTCTTGCTCACAAAGCCTGTCTTCCTGGGTTTAATACCCCAGTACCCAGGTAAAGCCAGATGCACAAAGTAGCGCATGTGTCTGGAGTTGATTTACAATGCCAAAGGACCTAGTGCACCCATTCTCTGTGTGTGTGTGTCTCTCTCTCAAATAAAATATTTTAATAAAAATAAATAGGGCTAAGCTGGGTGTGGTGGCTCACGCCTTTAATCCCAGCACTCGGGAGGAAGAGGTAGGAGGATCGCCGAGAGTTCGAGGCCACCCTGAGACTACATAGTTAATTCCAGGTCAGCCTGGACCAGAGTGAGACCCTACCTTGCAAAACCAAATAAATAAATAAATAAATAATCAAAATAAAAAATAAATAGGGCTGGAGAGATGGCTTAGCGGTTAAGGCGCCTGCCTCCTAAGCCTAAAAACCCGGTTTCAATCTCCAGGTCCCACCTTTAGCCAGATGCAAAGTGACACAGGGTGCAATGCCGCACTTGACCACAAGGGGGCGCACCCATCTGGATTTCGTTCACAGCAGCTCAGAGGCTGCTGGCGCACCCATCTCTAACTGTCTTCCTCTCCCTCTCTCTCTCTGTCTCTCTTTGTGTCTCTCTCCAAAATAAATAAATAAATAAATAAATAAATAAATAAATAAATAGGATTAGGGTTAAAACAACTATGAGATTCCACCTTACTCCAGTAAGGATGGCTATCATTAAAAAAAAAAAAATCAAGGGCTGGAGAGATAGCTTAGCATTTAAGGGGCCTGCCTGTTAAGCCTGAGAAAACCCATTCGATTCTCCAGGTCCCACATTTAGCCAGACACAATGGGACGCAAGGTCACAATGCTGCACTTGCCCACAAAGGGGCACATGCATCTGGAGTTCATTCACAGCAGCTGAGAGGCTTCTGGCATGTCCGTTTCTCTCTCTCTCTCTCTCTCTCTCGCTCTCGCTCTCTTGCTCTCTCGCTCTCCCTTTGACTCCCTCCAATAAATAAATAAATAAATATCAAATGACAACAAATGTTGGTGAGGATATGGAGACAGCAGAACCCCTATTCACTGTTGGTGGGAATGTAAACTTGTACAGCCACTATGGAAATCAATATGGAGATTCCTGAAAAGAATGAATATAGAACTACCAACAGACCCAGTTATTCCCTTACTGGGCATTTACCCTAAATGCTCACATGCTTCACTACAGAGATATTTTGTCAACCATGATTATAGCTGCTCAACCCAGGTGCCCATCATTGGATGAATGGATAATGAAGTTGTGGTACCTTTACACAATGGACTTCTACTTAGCAGTAAGAAAAAAAATGATACAATGAAATTTGTAGAAAAATGAACAGACTTGGAACAGATCATACTCAGTGAACTCACACAATCACAGAAAGACAAACACCTCATGGTCTAATTCATATGCAGTTCCTAACCTGGATCACCTCAATCCAAGTTGCTGACATACCTGATAGGCAACCCAAGGCCCAGACAATAGGGATGGAAGGGTTTGGGGAAGGGGAAGAGCAGAGTGAGGGAAAAAAACACCAAACTAAACCTAAAACGTACTGGTACCATAGAAACCTTTATCCTGAAGATAGACTAGAAGATTGAACCCTAAACAGGAGTATGGGGGGAGCACCTGAAAAGAAGGGCTCTGGAGAGGGTGAAATGAAACCTACCCTTAAAACATTTTC
The DNA here is from genome assembly GCA_036365145.1 of Orientallactaga sibirica. NCBI lineage: Eukaryota > Metazoa > Chordata > Mammalia > Rodentia > Dipodidae > Orientallactaga > Orientallactaga sibirica. The sequence goes on from JAEOAD010000036.1 coordinate 13,586,158, forward strand.
TTGGCTCTGACCTGTAACTCCCAGTACCAGAAATTGGTTGCTACCTACAATGAGCTGTTTATTGGAGAGATCCACAAGGTCCCCAAAACAAGAAAGGCTGCAGTCAAAGCACTTGACTACCTGCCTGAGGCAAAAGGCAAGACCCTATTGCTGAAGACGCCATATGCTGCTGACAGAGCATAGCAAGACTTGGCTGGAATTTGGAAGAGAGCCAGTCTTCAGAGAGTTAGCCCATCTAGTGCTGGAAAGTGCTACAAGAGCTACTGGGGGAAAGTGGCCAACAACAGTCCAAGAAATCAGGGGGTCTAAGCAACTCAGAAGCAAATACCCTGACAAGATGTACACACCAGTGCAAAACTGGCACACAGTCTTGGTGGGTAACCAATAGCTTTCTGATTGGCTAAGAGATCTTCTTAGTGGAAAGGAACTCATATCTGGGATTGGGAACCAGGTCACAGTCCTATAGAGACAAAGATTATGGTCTCCAGTGTCAAGCTCCCAGTAGCATATGGTTAAAAGAGGGGTTACATCCATCAAATTCTCCCTAAATTAATAATGTGTATCCCATTTAACCTATGCTGACTTCACTCTCTATAGGAGAATCTTTTCTTTTTCAGAAGGTAGCGAGATGTGAGAAGATAAACTACCCCTTGCACTTTAGCTAAGCCACATCTGAAACCACAGAGGAATTGGGGAGATGAGCAAGAGTGCAGCTTCCATGGTGAGCCTGACAAATCAGTGCTAGGGTGAAGGAGACAACTGAGGATAATCAACACCTACCAAAGCAGAGATCCAGAGGCTCCTAAGAGCCCATCACTGAAGTAGACTTAAAAGACACCTATCATGGCTCAGGGAATTTTGTGGAAGAGGGGACAGATAGATTATAAGAGCCACAGGTTGGGACATCATGTCCAGAGGCATTGCCTCCCCCCAATAACTGACCTGCTGCTCTCACAACACATAACCCACACCTCCATGGGGAATACCTACAACCCCACTGAGGAGGGGCCCCAACAGAATGGGAGCAGGGACGAGGGAAAGGATGGTACCAACACATGATATATCCATACTAAGTATTCCACAATATAAATAAATAAATACAAGGTATAGATCCAAAATAAAACTAAAAAAATATGTTACAAGATATTTGCTAGTTTGGATTAATTGCATCCATAAATGTAGCTGTAATTGATACATATTTCTTTTTAAAAACTCATTTATTTATTTTAGGAGAGAGAATGGACATGCCAGGACCACTAGTCACTGCAAATGAACTTCAGATGCATGAACATCTGTCTTATATGGGTAGTGGGAAATCAAACCTGGATCCCTAGATTTTGCAGGTAAGCACCTTAACCACTAAACTATCTCTCCAGCCTGATACATATTTCTTAATATAAGAACAAGCATTGTTTGAGCATTTTATTTCAACTCTCATGGGTAGAGTGATGAATTTTTCTCATTTCATTCACTGTCCTTGGCAAAGAGTATATTTATAAAAGTGATTTGAATGAATGAGTCATTTTTATTGGTATTCTCCCCTTCCTGCCCTTAGTGCAGAGTACAGATTTCTTCATTCAACCCATGTGAACCTTGTGCTAGTCTGGGGATATGGTGTCAACAAGAAACCATGTTCCTTGCCCCTGTAACTTGCTTTCCACCAGAAGAGACAGGCAATACATTATGTAGAAACCATCAGGCATGTTATAAGTACTCCAATAGCAGAAATAGAGACCATGCTGATGGGTTAATTAGAGTGTCATTACTTTGAGTTTTAGAATGACTCTGGTGAGGAGGGTCATGATATTGGGACCTGAATTAACAGCTTTGGCAAAAGTGACCCTCCCTGGGTAGGATTTATCTTGGCATTGACTCCACACCAACCACAGAGCTCGTGGGTGTCTATCAAATCTGCCAAGATGATATCTTCTTACCACTTATCACTACCTGAAATGATCTGATTTGTTTGGTTAGTTGTTTATTTCTTGTTCCTTTCACTACACTACTGGTTTTATGAAGGTCCAGCCATGGATTTCCAATGGAGACTCAATACTGTAGGTACACATAATTAGGTCTCTCTCCCTCTCTCTCTCTTTCTCTGGAGGGCATGAATGCAAGGACCACTTAATGTCTAGAAGGCAGTGTTCCAAAGCACTCCTTCCCTTCCTTTGGCTCTTACATTCTTTCCACCACCTCTTCTACAATGTTCCCTGAACCTTGAGGGTATGATAGAAATGTGTCACTTAGAGACGAACACTCCACTGTCACTTCTCAGCTCTTTGATGAGTTTTGAGTCTCTCCAGTTGTCATCATCACAAAGACAATCAGTTTTAATAGCTCTGGTCATTTATTGTGACACTTTTCCAAAACCCAGAAAAGTAATTAAATAGAAAAGCCAAAGCATCAATAAATAAACTGCATTCAATTCTTTCTCAACTTTCAAGATACTTTACTTTTATGCTAAACACTTTTAAGTTTGGGGTTTTTTCTTTTTCTTTTCTTTTTTTAAGGAAAAAGAAAAGTTGTTCAGAAATCCACAGGAGCAAGATATGCCTGTACCTGGTGTACCTCTAGAGACTGACAGGGGGCACTAAAGCATCTTCCAGACCCTCCTGTGGCAGTCAGTACTATCTGAGTACATTGTAAAAAGCATCAACTTTCAAATGTTTTATATTTAAAAAAATATATATAATTATATAAATATTGATTTGTTAACACATTCCCCTGTTGTAACATGTGGTAAAACAAATGTTCAGATGTCACCTAGGGAACTACAGAACACAACTTAAAAACACTGATATATTTTATCTCATGAGAACCATTCAAAGACATCTGCTTAATAAATATATGAAGTTGTAGCCCGAATCCCATTCTCACATCCTCCAGCCTTATACAGTGCTAGTTTCTTTTTAATATTTGCCATCGGGGTATTATTTTTGGATTAGAATAAGGAAGAGTAAAACTTTATGGAAAATTTAAAAAATTTTAATTTGTGGAAAAGGCAGACAATGATCCTAGCTAGGGAAGTGTTGCAGTCAGGTTCACAGTGCTGGTAGAAATCACCCAACCAAGAGCAGTTTGTGGGAGAAAAGAGGTTTATTTTGGCTTACAGGCTTGAGGGGGAAGCTCCATGATGGGAGGGAAAATGATTGCATGAGCAGAGGGTGGACATCACCCCCTGGCCAACATCAGGTAGACAACAGGAATAGGAGAGTGTGCCAGATACTGGTAAGAGGAAGCTGGCTATAATACCCATAAGCCCCCCTCCAACAATACACCACCTCTAGGAAGCTTTAATTTCCAATTACAATCAGCTGGGGAACCTAGCATTCAGAACACCTAAGTTTATGGGTTTTCTCTCTCTCTCTCTCTCTCTCTCTCTGTCGCTCTCAAATAAATAAAATAAAAATAAACAAAAAATTAAAAATAAATATATAAATGTATAAATATATTAAATATATTTTCACTTGGTTTTTTTTTTTTTTTTTTTTTGGAGGGGAGTGGTTAAGGAAGGGTCTCACTCTAGCCCAGGCTGACATGGAACTCACTCTGTAGTCTCAGGCTGGCCTTGTATTCATAGCGATCCTCCTACCTCTGCCTCCCAAGTGCTTGTCCATGGATGGGACACTTGAATGAAACCACCATAGGAAGTAAGTATGCAAAATATCTATTTGCTACCCACAGTTAATTTACATATCTAATTCCATTTTAAGAAGAATCCAAGGTTTTTGTTCTGTTTTGTTTTCAGTGCTGGGAATTGAACCTAGAACCTCACACATGTTAAGCAAACACTACCACTGAACTCTATTTCCAGCCCTAAGATTTTTTTTCTTTATCTTGTGTGTGTGTGTGCACGCACACACATGTGGACACACGTGTGTGGTTGTTCATGCATGTGTATGAGCTTGTGTGTTGAGGCCAGAGGTTTAACTTTGAGTGTCTTCTTTGATCACTCTACTTAATTTACTGAGGTACAGCTCTTAGTTGAACCTGATTCAGCTAGTTGAGCTAGCCAGATTGCTCTGGAGATACTTTGACTTGCTCTCACAAGTGCTGGCATTGCAGGTAGCCTTCAAGCCCACCTGGCATTTATGTGGGTCCTGGGGGGTCTGAACCAAGACTTCAGACTTGTAAGAAAACTGATATATCCACTGAGCCATTTTTCCGGTCCCAAGATTTTCTTAACTTCACAAAATGATCCCAATGCATATATAAGGAATAAGTATGCTAAAATACATTTTAAACTCTCAGAAGAATATTTAATGAAAAATATAACAGGGTAGGTCAGCATTACCATATATTAAAAATAAATGAAAAAGTAGCTGCAATTAAAACAGTAGAGCTCCAGGCAAAAACAAATAGATCCCCAGTACCAGGTAGCTAACCTAGAAATAGACTCCAGTGTATGAGAACATTTAATATAGTATAAATATAGTAAAAATATCAAGAACAATCAGGGAAGAAAATAGTCATTAATCAATGTTGAGGTCAGTGACTGGTGGAATAAAAAGATTTAAAAAATAGGTGCTCATTTCCTCATCCATGGATTCCAGAGTACCTGAGGAGATTACAGTTTTGACTGAGGTGGAATCCCAAACATGACATTTGTGCACCCACTGGATACAACCAAAATGGAGAAGATATATAAATAATAGCTTTCAAGACACTATCCATCAGGCAGCCAAGTCCCCAAGGATCCTAGGGACATGACATACATGAGGTGAGCCCCACGAATGCTCAGTTGACAGCTGTCGGAGTTTCCAGCTGCAGTCCATGGATGGGGATCCTGGCTCAGTGCAGTGGTCTTTCTGGGCTGAAGGAATGGATCTGAGAGTGCAGGGCAAGTGAGACAGCAATAGTTGGCAGGAAGAGCCCTGGAAAGAAGGGCACCCCAGAGAAATATTGCCCCATACATCTTCCAGGACCTTGAGTGTTCAGCGGGTGCTGCTCAGGCCACTTTGTGGGACAGCTACCTAACACTGAGGAATGAACTAACTGAAAGGATTCTTGGGAACAATACATAGTCTGTCCCCACCAGTGAAAACAATCCAAAGGGTTCTCTGTCCTCAGAAGTGGGGAGGACTGGGCCTAAGCTGAACACTGCTGCACTTTCAACACACCCCAAAACCAAGCGCCCCCCCACCTACCGCCTGGAGAAAAACAACTCCTGGGGCTGGAAAGATGGCTCAGTAGTTAAAAGCGCTTACAAAGCCCGATGACCTGGGTTTGATTTCACAGTACCCATGTAAAGCCAGATGCAGAAAATGGCACATGTGTCTGCAGTTCCTCTGGAGTGGCAGGAGGCCTTGGCGCACTCATACTCACTCTCTCTGCTTCTTTATCTCACTCTCTCTCAAATGAATAGATCGATTTTTTAAAAAGCAACCCCTAAAGATAAAACCATCCCCACGTATTTTAATCACATTACAGGACAAAGCTTAAGCATATCCACACAGGATGGAGAGATGGCTCAGAGGTTAAAGGCACTAGTTGCAAAGGCTGACTGCCAAGGTTTGATTTCCCAGTGCCCATGTAAAGCCGGCCACACAAAGTGGAGCATGTGTGTAGGATTCTGTAGCAGCAGGAAGCCCTGGCACCCCATTCCCATTCCATCTCTCTCTCTGTCATAAATATTTTTTAAAAGAAAATAGGAAGGGAGTAATATGGCTCTGACATTTGTCACCAAGGTTGATTGGGTTGAGCTTAATGGCTAGGAGGATGTCTCCCTCCTCCCTCACCACTCATGTGCATCCCTCCTGAAGCTACCTATGCACTTGTGGGAAGAGGACAGGCTAGCTCAATTCTAGACCATTGTTTTGTCAAGGTTATATGAGTAGCTGCATTCTCCTATTAGAACCTCAAATTGAACTCTCAAATCTGTCTATGGTACATTCAAGAATCTCCAGCACCCAACAAAGTCAATTTCACAATGTCTAGCATTTAACAAAAAATTACAAGCCATGCAAGCAAGAAGATGTACACATACTAAAGATAAATATAATTGAAATAGGCTTGGAACAGACATAGCTGTTGGAATTAACAGGCAAGGAAATAATTGTTTCATCCAATGTTCTGTATGTTCAAAGAGTTAAATACAGACATGGAAGCTAAGCATCTTTGTGTGTGTACATGTTCGTGTGTGCACACATGAGTAGAGGATGCATTTGTACATGTGTGCATGTGTATGGAGGCCAGAGATCAATTTTGAATGTCTACCTCAATTGCTGTCCATTTTATGATTGAGACAGGGTCTCTCACAACCTGGAACATACCACTTCTGCTACATTAGCTGGCCAGTGATCCTCCTGATTCTGCTTCTCTGCTTCTTCAGTGATGGGATATGCCAGGCATAAGCCAGCATGCTTAGCCTTTTACATGAGTGCTCCAAATTCATGTCCTCATGCTTAAGTGGCAAGCATTTTACTAACTGGGACATCTCCCTAGCCCCAGCATATGTATCTGATGTATATATCATATACACTAAATTAGAAACTGGGGTGCCCTTCTTTCCAGTGCTCTTCCTGCCAACTATTGCTGTCTCACTTGCCCTGGACTCTCAGATCCATTCCTTCAGCCCAGAAAGACCACTGCACTTTGCCAGGATCCTGATCCATGGACTGCAGCTGGAAACTCCCACAGCAGTCAACTGAGCATTCATTTATAACAGTTTATAGTTTAATATTTATTATTTGTTCTCTTTTAATTTAATTTTATTTTATATTTGGTTTTCCAAGGTAGGGTTTTGCTGTATCCCAGGCTGATCTGGAATTCACTATTGTAGTCTTAGGTTGGCCTCGAACTCACAGCGATCCTCGTACCTCTGTCTCCCAAGTGCTGGAATTAAAGGGATACACCACTACACCCAGCAAAGACATGTTTTAATGGATTTTTCATGTGTTACTACTACTAAGAATAATAAAAGGTGGTACCATCCTTTAAGAAGAATGCATCTGGAACTTAAAATATGTTCATACTCATGTACTAATTCCTTTTTGGAAGTCTTTAACAATTCAACATTCCACAGCCATGAACAGACCATTACTATTTTATTGTGAGGGATGATGGATTTTTAAAATATAGTTATACATAGTTAAGTATAAATACAGTTAACATAAATAAATAAATAAATAAATAAATAAATAAATAAATAAATTTATTTATTTATTTAAATATAAACTTTTAAAACTGTAGTTTGGTAGTTTTAGACAAAAGTAATCAAAGGTATTTTTCTAACTTACCCATGCATATCAATAATTTTTATGTCATGTCATTTTCTTTTTTTTTTTTTGTTGTTGTTGGTTTTTATTTTGTTTTTCGAGGTAGGGTCTCACTGTAGCTCAGGCTGACCTGGAATTCACTATGTAGTCTTGGGTGGCCTTGAACTCTCAGCATCCTCTTACCTCTGCCTTCCAAGTACTGGGATTAAAGGCGTGCGCCACCACGCCCGGCTTATGTCATTTTCTTTCTTAAACCAACCTCTAAGATTTAAACCTAATTATACATAGTTAACATTTTTCCCATAAATAACTCTATATAAATAACTTACTGGAGACAATATACAAGCAACTATTTCAAAAGAGATGCATGTTTTGGGTTTTGCTATTTTAAGAACATTGCTTTAGGCTGGCAACAAGCACACCTCTGAAGGAGACATTCAGGCCTGGGAGTTGGGTTTCTAAAGAAGAGGAGTCTCAGAATGAATGTATTCTTTTTAATCCCATCATGAGTTAGGGGACTGGGGCTATATCTTCCTAGTATGTGCAAGGTCCTGGGGTCAGTACCCAGCATTACAAAAAGGAAAAGAAAACTATAAAGACTTTGGGAAATTTTACATTAGGTATCTCAGAGGATCTTTCTGTAAGTGATATGTATGTGCACATATGTCCAAGCTATATTTGTAATTGCAGACATTGCATGTAAGGCTTGAGATTCAAGGGTGACATAAGTGTATATGCAAAGTAGCTATTACTTTGTAGAGGGGAAATAATGTCCCATTAGGTACTCACAAACTGAACAGGCCAAAATCACCTGAACATTTTGAAAACCGGAAGGATGATAGAATATCTTTAAGAAAGTAACTGCTGGGCTGTAGAGATGGATTAGCAGTTAAGGCATTTGCCTGTGAAGCCTAAGGATCCCAGTTCGATTCTCCAGGTCCCATGTAAGCCAGATGCACAAGGGGGTGCTCACATCTGGAGTTCATTTGCAGTGGCTAGAGGCCCTGGCATACCCATTCTCACTCTCCCTCTCTCTCTTTCCCTCTCACTAATAAATAAATAAAAATAAAGTCTTTAAAAAGAAGAAGAAAGCAACTGGTAAGAGAAGGTAATGGGAGAGGATTGTGATCAAAATATATAAATGTATAAAATTTGTCAAAAAAAAGAGAAAGGGCTGGAGAGATGGCTTAGGGGTTAAGGCGCCTGCCTCCTAACCCTCAGAACACTGGTTCCAATCTCCAGCTGTTCCAATCTCCAGGTCCCACGTTTAGCCAGATGCAAAGTGACGCAAGGGCGCAATGCTGCACTTGGCCACAAGGGGGCGCGCACATCTGGATTTCGTTCTCAGCAGCTGAGACACTGCTCGCACGCCCACCTCTGTCTTCCTCCCTCCCTCCCTCCCTCCCTCCCTCCCTCTCTCTCTCTCTCTCTCTGTCACTCTCTGTCTCTCTCTGTGTCTCTCTCCAAAAAAAAAAAAAGATAAAATAAAAAGTTAAAAAAAAAAAAGAGAGAAAATTTTCAAAAAGAAGTAATTAGAGGGAGGAGAGTGGTGAGGGGATTATGATCATAGTATATTGTCTATACTTATGGAAGGTGTCAATAAAAATGTAATTGGATAATTACTAGCAAAGTGTGTCATATTTGATTTCACAAGGAGTCTTGTGCTTTCATTGACTGTGCTTTCAAATGTTGCAAAAGGTCTCAGAATCTTTGGAGATCTATGGTTACTATACATAAGGCCATAAAGAAATCTAACTAAATGACAAATCTTTCTTTTTTATATTTTATATTGATTTATTTGACAGAGAAAGAGGAAGAGAAAGAGAGAAAATGGGCACGCCAGGGCCTCCAGCCACTGCAAACGAACTCCAGACGCATGCAGCCCCTTGTGCATCTGGCTAATGTGGGTCCTGGGGAATCGAACCTAGGTCCTTTGGCTTTGCAGGCAAATGCCTTAACTGCTAAGCCATCCCTCCAGCCCTAAATCTTTCTTATAACTTATTTTTATAATGAAAATTAATTAGGAGCTTGAGATCACTCTGTCAAATGACATTTTCCCAGAGATTGATTCATTACCAGTTGGTATGATTTGCTAAGTATAGTTTATTTGACAAAACAATACTTTGTAGAAACTAATGTCTTCACCAATCCTCACCTTCCAGTCATTTCAGACTCACCACTATCATGCTAATTGAACTTAAGTCAACTCATTTCACAACAACTATGCCTCTATAATAGGCCCCGACACTTTTTGTGACAAAAAGATGATCAACATACACCCTGTGGATAGAAATGGAAAAGTTTGCAGTCTAGTGAGGAAGAAGCCCAAATACAAATGCCCATGCTAATCTCTTTAACCATTTCCATAACACAGATTGAGGCCATTAAGTGATTAACCTTCACTGAGGAGTTCATCTCCTATACATGGTAACACTGAACTGTATCTTGAAAGACTGACAAGAGATTAAAAACACCAACAACAAAAACAAAACCATGCTGGGGGCTAAGTCATCACAAGCAGTGAGTCACATGTAAAAAGATGCAGAGACTCAACACAGAGTGTTCAGGGAGCTGCCAATCTGGGTAGACAAGAAGATGGGTGTGTGACAAGAATAAGGCAGGAAACAGTTGGAAAGGGAGATGCAGGTCAGATACAGATCTTCCAAGTTGTAGGTGGTGGATTCTTGCAGAGGAGAGGGGAGTTGAGGTCTGTTCAGAGAGGTGGAGAATGGCAGAAAGCAGGTGACTGCAATTGTTCAGCCCCAGGCTTAGGACACCCTTCGGTATTTCCCCACAGATGTTGTTTAGGCACGATTTCTTCCCGTCTTAGAGTATCATTGATTGGAACTTTGAAAAGCTAAAGGAAAGGTAAGGGGGCCATGGATATGATTAGGGTATGTTCTGTGCATGCATAAAAATATTACAATGAAGTCTATTACTTTGGGGCTATGGAGATGGTTCAGTGGTTAAAGGTGCTTGCTTGCAAAGCAATTAATTCCCCAGTACTCAACATAGAGCCGGATGCCCAAAGTGGCATATGCCTTTGGAGTTCATTTACAGTGGCAAACAGCTTTGGTGTGCCCATTTTCTCTTCTTTTCTCCCTCTGTGGGTCTCTCAACCTGCTTGCAAATAAATAAATAAAAATATGGGCTGGAGAAATGGCTTAGTGGTTAAGGTATTTGCCTATGAAGCCTAAGGACCCTGATTCAATTGCCCAATACCCACATAAGCCAGATGCACAAGGTGGCACATGTGTCTGGAATTTGTTTGCAGTGGCTGGAGAACCCAGTGTGCCCATGCTCTCTCTGCTTTTTTCTCTCTCTCCCTCAAATAAATAAAATAAAATTAAAAAAAAAAAAATATAAATATAAAAAAGAAATCCATTCTTTTGTATAATTAATGTATGCTAATAAAAAATGAATGAAGAAGCTGGGTGTGTTGGCACCTTTTAATGGCACGCCTTTAATCCCAGCACTTGGGAGGCAGAGGGCAGAGGTAGGCGGGTCACTGTGAGTTTGAGCCCACCCTGAGAATACATAGTGAATTCCAGGTCAGCCTGGGCTAGAGTGAGACTCTACCTCCGGAGGGGGGGGGGAGAATGAAAAAGCTGGAGAGATAGCTCAGTTGGTAAAGTGTTTGCTGTGCAAGCATGAAGGCCTGAATTTTATCTCTGAGACACAAGTTTAAAAAGCCAGGTGTGGGGCTGGAGAGATGGCTTAGTGGTTAAGGCGCCTGCCTCCTAAGCCTAAAGAACGCTGGTTCCAATCTCCAGTGGTTCCAATCTCCAGGTCCCACGTTTAGCCAGATGCAAAGTGATGCAAGGGCGCAAAGCCGCACTTGCCCACAAGTGGGCGCACACATCTGGATTTCGTTCTCAGCAGCTGAGAGTCTGCTGGCGTGCCCATTTCTATCTGTTTCCCTCTCCTTCTCTCTGTCTCTCTCTGTGTCTCTCTCCAAAAAAAAAAAAAAAAAAAGCCAGGTGTGGCTGTGCATGCCTGTAATCCCAGCACTGGGGTGGGGGCAGAGACAGGAGGATTGCTGGAGCTTGCTGACCAGCCAATCTAGCCAAAAACAAACCCCAGCAAGCTCTGGGTTGAGTGAGAGTCTCAGTCTCAATGAAATAAGGCAAGAGAGCAATAGAGAAGGATAACTAACATCCTCCTCTGGCCTCCAAATGTATGTGCACAGGGCACATGCCTCTGCACACTATCTGCCCCCCCACCACATGTACATACCCCAAACAGGGGAAAGTGGTCAGTGTTTCTAAGGGACTATACCCAAAGTTATCCTCTGGCCTCCACACACGTATACATCTGTGCACTCACACCCACACATACTTATGAGCATCACCCCCCCACACACACACATAAAAATAAACAACAAAGGAAAGGAATAAAAACGAAAACTTTAAAGACTTTACAGCTGTGTAGGGATTTTATAAACTAAAGAGAGCTACCAGAAAAGAAGATACTCAATAAAAGTAATGGTGAGAAAGAAATTAACCTCTGTGACATGCAGAGGTCGCTCAGTAGTGTCTGAACTATGTAGGAGAAGCCTTCCAAAGTGTCACTCAACAGACCTGTAAATCTAAATGGAAGAACAGAGCTGGAGCCAGCAGGGCATATCAATCAAAGTAACCTTCTCTGGTAGATTTTCCACTGTGCTGTCATAATCTTTTCTTTCCCCTTAGGGCTAGCTGAAAGTTTGATTAACATTAGCACAGGATCTGAATATTCAGAACTTAGCCAGAAACAAGACGTTAGCAGGGGTGGCTTCATCAGGACATTTCCTATCATCAGTTACTGAGTCTCTGCCAACTGCTCAATTTTGTACAACCAGTTTCTTGGGATGAAATACTGGTTTTTTTTTTTTGTTTGTTTTGTTTTTTGTCTTTGCTTTATTTCATGCAGCAGGGAAGAATTGACATTTTTTAAATTTTTTTCATTCTTGCCAATGAAGTTTTAGGTTCACATACAAAGTAATGGTTTTGATTATTGTATTTTCATATATATATGTTATTATACTTCCTCTCTTGCCCCACTCCCTCACTGTCCTTTCCTGTGCTCCCAGCAGCCCCCCCCCCAAGCTGATTTCATTCCATTCTTGAATATATGTGTGTATGTGTATTTATATATACTTTAAAAAATTTTTTATTGACAGCTTCTATACTTACATATATATACTTTTGACCTAATTTTTTTCTCTCTTTTAGAGAAAATTGTAGAAGATATTAGCATTTTCCTTCCTTTCTTTCAGATGACAGTGACATGTCTCTACATGGATGGCCTGCTTCATCTGGAACTATCTGTGGAAACTGTTAGACCTGCATATTGTGTTTACTATTTATGACTTATGATGACTATTTGTGGTTCTGGATACCGAATCTGTGCCACGTAAGTAGTCTACCACGGAACACTTAGCTGGTCTGCACAAAGGCCTGGCTTGGATCCCCAGCACCACATAAACTGGATATGGTGGTATATGTTTGTAATTCCAGCACTTGGAAGGTGGAGGCAGGAGATCAAAAGTTCATGATCAAAGCACATCATATACATGTATGGATGTCATAATGAAACCCATTCTGTGTAATTCACATGTGCTAATAAAAATTAATTCAAAGAAATTCAAGGTCATCCTCAGTTACAGTGAGTTCCAGGTCAGCCTAGATATTGAGACCCTGTCTAAAAACAAACAAAGGGATACTAGTATATATGTGCACAAGGCCATGTAAATGCAAATGTAATGAGAACTGTTCAGCAAATCAAGGCACCTGTGTACCATGAAACACATCAGTAGGAGACAATGTTCACCAATTACTATTAAGTGGAAAAAGCATGTATAAGACAATGTGGAAGATTTGATCCTGATTTTTTGTTTGTATTTTATTCTTCTGTATGTATATGGTGTGTGTGTGTGTATGTGTGTGTGTATGTGTGTGTGTGTTGTGAGTATGGGAGTGCATGTGATGGCACACCTGTGGAGATCAGAGCACAATCTCGGGTGTTGGTTTTTGCTTCTACCTCATTTTTTGAGACTCTTGTTGTTTGCTGCTTCATACACCAGGCTGCTGATCCATGAGCTTCTGGGATTTTTGCTTTGATTCCCATCGCCACTGGGATTACAGATGCGTGTTAGTTCTGCTTTTACTTGGGCTCTGGGGATCTGAATTCAAGTTCCTCACACTTACACAGCTAGCACGTTATCCACTGAGCCATCTTCCAAGCACACAACCCTGATTTTTTATGAAAAAATTTACAAGCTTATAGAGAAATATATAAAATGAAATATACCTTTTTCTGTTTGTTTTTGGTGTTTTGAGACAGGATCTTGCTATGTAGTTCAAGTGATCCTCAAACTTATGCTCTCCTTGCCTCAACCTCCTAAGTGCTGAGATTACAGGCATGTGCCACTATGCCAGGCTCAATATATACCAAATTAAAAAAAAACTGTTTGAGAGAAAGCAGCAGAGAGAGAGAGAGTGAGAGAGAAAGAGAGAATGGGGGTTCTAGGGCCTCCTGGCAGTGCAAATGAACTCCAGACATATGAACCACTTTGTGCATCTGGCTTTACATGGGTACTAGGGAATTGAACCTGGGCCATCAGGCTTTGCAAGCAAATGTCTTTAATCACTGATTTATCTCTCCAGTCCCCAGCCCCCAGATTTCATATTCTCTCTCTCTCTCTCTTTGGTGTTGCATGGTAGGGTCTCACTCTAGCCCAGGCTGACCTGGAATTCACTATGTAGTCTCAGAGGTGGCCTTGAACTCATAGCAATCCTTCTACCTCTGCCTCTTAAGTGCTGGAATTAAAGGCGTGCACCACCATGCCCAGCTTTTCCCTCTTTTTCATGGTGCTAAGGATTGAGTTTATGGCCTTGCAAATGTTAGCCAAGCACTCTGCCATCAAGCAATATCCCTCACCCAAATTTTCATATTTCTCAACCAAATAAGTCAAATTATAACTTTACTGCTTTATTTTAGTTTAGTTTAGTTTAGTTTTTAGTTTTTTAAGGTAGGGTCTCACTCTAGCCCAGGGTGACCTGAAATTCACTATGTAATCTCACGGTGGCCTTCAACTCACAGATCCTCTTACCTCTGCCTCCCAATTATTGGGATTAAAGGCATGTGCCACCATGCTGGCCTTAAATGCTTTTATAAAACCAAATAAATTTCTGAAGTCTCTTGATCAACAGTAGATTCATCTTAAATCTTTCCCCTTATATGCTATTGCAATCATCAGAGAAATATTCCTTTGTGGTTACTATACTTCTGAGGTCAACTTTGACCTATCTACTAATCCACAAAGACAGGATGGAAATTCTTCCTTAGCTGAACAGAAGACCCAGCCTTGCCCAACAGACCACAAGTCTATTTGCAAGCAACAGAGGAATGTGCTATCACATTTCCTCATCTGTTCTTAGAGTATCTCCTGCAGTCGTACTCTTCTGTTGGTATTTTTAGCTGTGTTTTGGTATTCCTGATGGATGAGAACACTGCTCTCCACTGAATTCAATAAGTAATATGACTATTTTTTTCCTGTCTTTCTATTTGTTTTTGAGGCAGGGTCTAGTTGAACTAGAACTCACTCTGTAACCCAGGTTGGCTTCAAACTCACAGTGATCCTCCTAACTCAACCTCCCAAATGCTGGGACTAAAAAGGGATGAGCAGCTACCACACCCAAATACAGCTTTTTTTTCCCCTTCAAATCCATGGCAGGGCTGGAGAGATGGCTTAGCAGTTAAGATGTTTGCCTGTGAAGCCCAAGGACCCAGGTTCAATTCCCCAATACCCACAAAAGCCAGCTGCACAAGGAAGTGCATGTGTCTGGGATTTGTTTGCAGTGGCTAGAGGCTAGAGGCAAACCCATACTCCCTCCCTCTCTCTCTCTTCCTCTCTCTCTCTCTCTGCCTCTTTCTTTCCCTCAAATAAATAAATAAATAAATAATTTTTTAAAAAAACTTCATGGCATTGCTAAATTTTCCCATATATTTATTTGCTAAGTATAATTTTATTGATCTAAAAATTAAAAGTAGAGAGTTAGAATTATCTTTTCATTTTTGGGGATGAGGGTACAGTTGTGGTCTCACATAGCCCAGGTTGGCCTCAGACTCACTATGTTGAGGATGACCTTGAACTCCTAGTCCTCCTGCCTCTACCTCTCACGTGCTGGGGTTACCCACCACATCTGACCTGGAATATTCAAACTTTAGAAATGGCCTTAGTGAAGTTCACTTTTTCTCCCAAGTAATATTTGAAGGCACACATCTGAAATCAATGCAAAGGTTACCTTATTTTATTCTTACATATTTATTTGCAAGAAGAGATGACAGAGAGAGAATAAATATGGGTGTGCCAGGGCCTCTTGCCACTGCAAATGAACTTTAAATGCATGCACCATTTTGTGCATCTAGCTTAACATGAATACTGGGAAATTGAACCCAGGCCATCAGGCTTTGCAATCAAGCATCTTAACCACAGAGCCATTGCTCCAGCCCCAAAGGTTGACTTTAATTGTAACATGTTTACAAAAAAAAAAAAAAAAAAAAACATTTCATTTTGTTTAAAAATGTCCTCACACCAGAGCTGGGATGTAACTCAGTTGGTAAAACACCTGTCTCACATGTGCAGGATTTTGAGTTTGATCCCAAACCCCACGCCCACCACAAAGTTCCAATACCATGTCCAATTGTCCAGGTTCAAAACTATGCATCTCAAATTGTGCCTCTTCAGTAAGTATATACATTTTACATACAAACATATATATGTATATGATAAAGTATTGGAAGAAATGAATGTGATGTGACTACTCCCAAATATTCTGGATAATTATTTGTGTGGAGAGAAAAAGAATGAACATGCCAGGGCCTCCTGATGGTACAAAGAAATTCCAGATACATGTGCCACATTCTGCATTTGGCTTTATGTGGGTACTGGGGATCTAAACTGGTCCTCATGTTTGCACTGAGAGTACTTTTCTGACTGAGCCAGATTCCTAGTCCCCTATTCATCTATTTATTTGGTCTTGTTATGTAGCCTAAGCTATAAATTTTTTTTTTAATGTATAAATTTTTTTTGGAGAGAGAGAGAGAAAGAGAGAGGGAGCCTCTCAGCCACTGTGAACGTCCTCCAGACACGTGCGCCCCCTTGTGGGCAAGTGCAGCATTGTGCCCTTGCGTCACTTTATGTCTGGCTAAACGTGGGACCTGGAGAATCGAGTGGGCATTCTTAGGCTTAGCAGGCAGGCACCTAAAACGCTAAGCCATCTCTCCAGCCATAATTTATAATTTTTTATTGACAGCTTCTATAATTACAGACAATAAACCATGATAATTCCTTCTATTCCCCTGCTTTCCCCTTCACAACTCCACTCTCCATCATTTCCCCTCCCTCTCTCCATTAGTCTCTCTTTTATTTTGATGGCATCATCTTTTTCTCCTATTATGAGGGTCTTGTGAAGGTATTGCTAGACATTACAAGGTCATGGATATTGAGGCCAATTTCTGTCTGGACAGTTGCATCATAAGGAGTGGTGCTCTTCCTTTGGTTCTTACATTCTTTCCGCCACCTCTTCCGCAATGGACCCTGAGCCTTGGAGGGTGTGATAGAGATGTTTCAGTGCTGAACACTCCTCTGTCTCTTCTTTTAAGCACTATGGTACCTTCTGAGTCATCTCAGAGGTCACTGGCACCTGAAAAGAGAGGCTTCTATAACCAAAAGTGAGAGTAGCATTAATATATGGGTATGAACATTAAGAGAAGTGCTTACCAGGAAGTTTGGTGAGCATAATATATGCATTTAGCCAGACACCAGCAGACATTACACCTCTAGGGCTCATGACTTCACCTACCATAGGTTTTCTGTATCAGGCATATATTCTCTCCCATGGAGTGGGCCTCTAGTCCAAGTAGAGAGTACTTGGTTTCCCCCATAACAGACATGCCTCTATTGCACCTGTTGGTTCATTTGGCCTGGCTGGCCAAACTTAAGGCTTGCAGTGTCTACTGTTGTTTATCTATACTGTTGACTTCTCTCTCTCCCATAGAGCTGCATGAAGCATAGCTTTTTCCAGATTTCTGTCAGATGGTCTACATGGAGGAGGTTTTCAGTTTAGCTCCAGCAAAAATTCTCAGTGATATTGAAGCCCAAGTATGTGCAGACTTCAGCAGTTGGATCTTACCATCTATTCCTGGTGGGAAACTAAGAGCCTTGGCAAGGGCTTATAATGTTTTGTGGGCATCAGGGACCACTCTGGCCAACAACTCACTGGAAGGTATCCCATCCCTGATACTTAAATTTTTTCTAGTAACAATCTATGGCTTCTGGGTGCACCATTGCCTTTCCACCTCCAGTAATCTGTTCTTCTACTTACAAGTATACAATACCATACCCTTAAGTCCTCCCCTTTCTTTCTTCCCTCATAGAGCTTACTGGCCTCTGCTACTGATTTTTATTCCAACTCACATACAAGCCCAAACATTTGTAGCTATGATCCACATATGAGAGAGAACATGTGGTACTTGGCTTTCTAGGCCTGGGTTACCTCACTAAGTATAAACTTTTCCAGGTCCATCAATTTGCTTGAAAATTTCATAATAACAGTTTTCTTTACCACTGAATAGAACTCCATTGTATAAATGTACCACATCTTTATTATCCACTCACCAGTTGAGGGACATCTAGGCTGGTTCCATTTCCTAGATATTGTGAATAGAGGGACAATAAACATGATGTGCAAGTATCTCTAAGGTATTGCAATGAGTCCTTAGTCCTTATGCCTAGGAGTGGTATAGCTGGGTCATATGGTAAATCTATATTTAGCTGTCTCAGGAACCTCCACACTGACTTCCACAATGGCTGTACCAGATTACAGTGCCATCAACAGTGTAGAAGGGTTCCTTTATTTCCGTATCCTTGCCAGCATTTATTGTCATTTGTTTTCTTGATAAGCTAGGTAAGAGTAAGATGCAATCTCAAAGTAGTTTCAATTTGCATTTCACTTGTGGCTAAGAATGTAGAATATTCTTTCAAATGTTTATATGCCATCTTCTATTTAGTTCCATAGCCCATTTTTTCATTGGGTTGTTTGATTTCTTATATAGTTTTTGGAGTTCTTTGTATATCCTGGTTATTAATCCTCTGTCAGATGTATAGCTGGCAAAGATTTTCTCCCATTCTGTAGGTTGCCTTTTTGCCTTATTCACAGTGTCCTTTGCTATAAATAAGTTTTGTAATTTCACAAGGTTCCAGTGGTTGATTAGTGGTTTTATTTCCTGAACAATTGGGGTTATATTCAGAAAGTCCTTGCCTATGCCAATATATTGAAAGGTTTCCCCTACTGTTTTCTCTAGCAGTTTCAGAGTTTCAGGTCTGATATTAAGGTCTTTGATCCATTTGGAGTTAATTCTTGTGCACGGAAAGAGATGATTTATAGATACCCAGTTTTCCCAGCACCATTTGTTGAAGAGGCTGTTTTCTCCAATGAGTATTTTTGGCATTTTTGTTGATGGTCAGGTGGCTGTACCTGCCTGGACTTATATCTGGGTCCTCTATTCTGTTCCATTGATCTACATGTCTGTTTTTGTGCCAGTACTGTGTTGATTTTGTTACTATGGCTCTATAATATAGGTTAAAGGTGGGTATGGTGATACCACCAGCCTTATTTTTGTTGCTCAAGTTGTTTTAGATAGTCAAGGTTTTTTGTGCTGTCAAATGAGTTTTAGGCTTGTTTGTTCTATTTCTGTGGAGAATGCCATTGGAATTTTGATGGGGATTGCATTAAATGTATAGATTGCTTTTGGTAAGATTGGCATTTTCTCAATATTGATTCTTCCAATCCAGGAACATGGGATGTCTTTCCATTTCCTTGTGTCTTCTGTAATTTCTCACTTTAGTATATTAAAGTTTTTATTGTTGAGATCCTTCACTTCCTTGGTTAGATTTATTCCAGTGTACCTTTTTTTTTTTATACAATTGTGAATGGGAGTGATTCCTTGATTCTCAGCATGTTCATTGTTAGCATATAGAAAGGCTACTGATTTCTGTCTATTTATTTTGTATCCTGCCACATTGCTATAAGTGTTTATTAGCTCTAACACGTAGAGTCTTTAGGGTCCTTTATGTAAAGAATCATACCATCTGCAAATAATAATTTGATCTCTTCCTTTACAATTTGTATCACTTTCATGTGTGTCTCTTGCCTTATTGCTATGGCTAAGACTTCCCGTGCTATATTAAATAAAAGTGAGGACAGTGGACACCCTTGTCTTGTTCCTGATTTTAGTAGAAATGTTTCAAGTTTTCCCCCATTTAGTATTATGTTGGTTGTGGGTTTGTCTTAAATAGCCTTTATTATGTTGAGATATGTTCCTTCTATTCCCAGTTTCTGTAGGACTTTTATCATGAAGGGATGTTGGATTTTGTCAAATGCCTTTCTGCATCTATTGAGATATTATGTGATTTTTGTCCTTCTGTCCATTTATATATTGTATTACACTTATCAATTTGTATATGTTGGACCATCCCTGGGATAAAGCCTACTTGGTCAGGGTAGATGATCTTTTTGATATATTCTTATATTCTGTTTGCCAATATTTTGCTGGGAAATTTTTATGAATGCCAAATAATAACTCTTCTTTTTTAAACTTCCATATTACTTTTTTATTAGTTATCTATATAATGTGTATACAGCCATGATGGTACCATTGTTAGCCTTCTCCCTGTCGTCCCCCCTCGGGGATTGTGGGTCTTGCATTGTGGGGGTAGCCATCAGTTATGGGGGAGAGGCAATGTCTCTGTGCATAATGACCCAACTTATGGCTCTAACAATCTTTCCACCCCCTCTTCCGTGAATTTCCCTAAGCCATGGTGGGTTCATTTTAGGTCTATTTCAGTGACGAGGTCATGGGAGTCTCTGTGTCTCTGGATCTCTGGGTTGGTAGGCGTTGAGTGTTCTCTGTGTCTATCTCCTTCACCCTTGAACTAGGTTCCCCAAGAAAGCAGCACTCTTGCTAATTTCCGCAATTATTCTATGGCTTCAGGGGTGCCCTGGTGAGGTGCGATGGGCTGATTTTCTCCTTGTTGAGAATTTTTATATCTATGTTAATGAGGGATATTGGCCTGTAATTTTCTTTTGTTGTTCTAGCTTTGACTAATTTTGGTATCAGGGTATAATGCTGGCTTCGTAGAAGTTTGGTAGAATTCCTTACTTTTTTTTTCTTCCTTTTTTATTTTATGGGAAAGTTTGAGAAGCATTGCTGTTAGTTCTTCCATGAAGATCTGGTAAAATTCACCAGTGAATCCATCTGGGTCTGGACATTGTTAGTTGGGAGATTTTCATAACTGCCTGAATCTCCATACTTGTTATAGGTCTATTTAAGTGGTTAATCTCATTCCTGATTTAATTTTAGTAGGTCATATACATCAAGGAAATCATCCATATCTTTCAGATTTTCAAACTTAGAGGAGTATATGTTCTTAAAGTATGTCCATATCTTTTTCTGAATTTCTTTGGTATCTGTTGTAATAGTGCCTTTTTCATCTCTACTTTTATTAATTAATTTTATTAATTATTAAATTAAGTCTCTTCTCCCTTTCTTTTGGTCAAATTTGCTAAGGGTTTATCCAGCTTGTTTATCCTTTCAAAGAAGCAACTCTTTATTTCATTGATTCTTTGCTTTTTTTTTTTTGGTTTCTAGTTCATTAATTTCTGCCCTAATCTTTATTATTTCGTCCTATCTACTGATTTTTTTTTTTTTTTGGTTTTTTTGAGGTAGGGTCTCACACTAGCCCAGGCTGACCTGAAACTCACTATGTACTCTCAGGGTGGTCTTGAACTCATGGCGATCCTCCTACCTCTGCCTCCTGAGTGCTGGGATTAAAGGCATGCGCCACCACTCCCGGCTATCTACTGATTTTTGGCTTGCCTTGTTCTTCTTTTTCCAAGGCCTTAAGGTGAAGCACTTGGTTGTTTTGTTGCAACCTTTCTAATTTATTAATTTAGGCACTTAAAGCTATAAATTTCCCTCTTAGGCCTGCCTTCATTGTGTCCCAAAGTTTTTGATATGTTGTGTTCTCATTATCATTTGATTCTAGGAATTTCTTTATTTCCTTCTTGATGTCTTCATTGACACATTCATCATTGAGTAGTGTATTGTTTAGTTTCCATGATTTCATGTATGTTCTATAGCTTTTCTTGCTGTTGATTTATAGTTTAATCCCACTGTGATCAGATAGAGTACAAGGAATTATTTCAGATTTCCTGTATTTATAAGATTTGCTTTGTGTCCTAATATATGGTCTATTTTAGTGAATGTTCCATGTGCAACTTAAAAGAATGTATATTCTGCAGCCTTTGAGTGAAATGTTCTGTAGATATCTGTTAGGTCCATTTGTTTTATGAACTCATTTAATCCAGATGTTTCTCTGTTTATCTTTTGCCATAATGAGCTGTCAATAGATGAGAGTGGGGTATTGAAGTCACCTACTACAACTGTGTTTGGTGTTACCTGTGACCTTAATTCTAACAGTGTTTGTTTGATGAAATTAGGAGCCCCCATGTTGAGTGCATATATATTTAGAATTGTAATATCCTCCTGTTAGAGTGTTCCCTTAATCAATATAAAGTCACCTTTTTTTTTTTTCTTTTTTTTTTTTTTTTTTTTTTTTTTTTTTTTTTTGGTTTTTCGAGGTAGGGTCTCTATCCCAGGATGACCTGGAATTCACTATGTAGTCTCAGGCTGGCTTGAACTCATGGTGATCCTCCTACCAATGCCAGCACTGCCTCCTAAGCGTTGGCATTAAAGGCATGTACCACCACACCCAGGTAAAGTGACCTTCTTTATCTTTCCTACCTAATGTTGGTTTGAAGTCTACCCTGTCAGATATTAGGATAGTGGCACCTGCTTGTTTTCTAGGCCCATTTGCTTGAAATACTGTTCTCCATCTTTTTACCCTAAGACAGTGTTCATTTTTATGGAAAGGTGAGTTTCCTGGAGGCAACAAATAGAAGGAACCTGCTTTTTATCCCAGTCTGTAAACCTCTGTCTTTTGTTGGAGCATTGAGGCCATTGATAGTAAGAGTTATTATTGAAAGGTGTGTATTTCTTCTTGCCATTCTGCTCATTTTGTAGCTCTTCTGGCTTTTCCTTTACTCTCTTATATTAACTATTGGAGTATGGTTTATTTTTTCCCTGTTTCCTTATGTTTGTGCTTTTCTTTCCCTTCAGTATGAAGGATCTCTTCAAGTATTTTCTGTAGAGCTAGTTTAGTGGTCATATATTCCTTTAGTCTGTTTTTGTTGTGGAATGTCCTTATTTCTCCATGAAAGAGGATGGATAGCTTTGCTGGATAAAGCAATCTTGGTTGACAGTTGTTATCTTTCAGAACTTGTAATACATCATTCTAAGCCCTTCTGGCTTTTAATGTTTGTGTTGAGTAGTCTGTTGTTATCCTGATGGGTTTGCCATTGTATGTGACTTGACTTTTCTGTCTCACTGCTTTCAGTATATTTTCTTTGGTTTGTGTGTTTTGTAGTTTAATTATAATATGACAATGAGAGTCTCTTTCCTGATTTTGTTTGTTTGGCATTCTGTAGACTTCTTGTATCTGTCTTGACATGACTTTCCCTGGGGAAGTTTTCTTCTATGATTTTGTTGAAAATACCTGCTATACTTTTGGAATGAAAATTTTAAATTATTCTCCTTCTAGCATGCCCTAAATTTCTTTTCTTTCTTTTCTTTTCTTTTCTTTTCTTCTTCTTCTTCTTTTTTATTTTTATTTTTTGGTTTTTTCAAGATAGGGTTTCACTCTAGCCAAGGCTGACCTTGAATTCACTATGTAGTCTCAGGATGGCCTCAAGCTCTCAGCAATCCTCCTACCTCTGTCTCCCAAATACTTGGATTAAAGGAATGTGCCCCCATGCCCAGCTCCTGAATTCTTTTGTTTGATCTCTTCATAGTGTCCTGAATGTCTTGAAATTCCCATTCATGCCTTCTTATTAGTCTTTCTGTTTGTTGGACTATATTAGTTCTGCCATCTGGTTTTCTAGTTTAGATATTCTGTCCTCTCCTTAATCCATTCTGCTGGTAAGACTTTCTACAGAGTTTTCTATTTGATTTACTCTGTTTTTATTTCTAGTATTTCTGATGGGTATTTTTTTATTATTTCTATTTCCTTACTCATGTCTTGTATTGACCTCCTCATTTCATTAAGTTGGTTTCCCATGTTCTACTTCAGGAGTTTGTTTTCTTCTTTGATTCCTTTGATTTTTTGAACATAGATATAATGATTTAAAAAAATTTCTTTGTCAGGCATTTCATCTAAAACAGTCTCACTGGAGATCGTTTCTGATGGATTGATAATTTTGGGTGAGATTGTAGTGTCTTGATTTTTTTTGTGTTTCTGGTATTATAATGTAGAGATTTTTGCATCTTGAGTTAATTTGATGCTTGGGTTTTCTAATTATCTGCAATGTTCTTAGCTGTGTAAATCCAACTTTATATACCTTCAAGGTAGGAGTTTAAGGTTCCAGCTATAGCTCTTATACACCAAGAGAAACAGCAGAAGTGGCCCTAGGTGTTAAGTTTGCCTGATATTTAAATTTTCTCGTAGAACTGGATAGAGAAATTTACTGGCAAATTCTAAAATTCAACTGAACAATATACACATTCAATTAAAACCAGCACAGAGTATCCCCAGCAAGAATGGGATTAAAACAAATGGATAATCTAATAAAACCAAAGTCCCTAAGGGTATATGCTGCCCCACACTTAATCTAGCCAATTGAGAGGTTGAGATTTCTGGTCAGAAATGGGTTCCAGGTCAGCTTGGGGCCAAGTCAGACCCTGCCTCCAATAATGACAGAAGAAAAAGACAAAGGCCCTATAAATCAGGAAGTGTCAAAGGCAACAATAGTCAACACCAAAATACAGCTTATTTGAGAATGGTAAAGCCAACCAGGAATATGTAACACACAACCTGTCCTGACATGGAAAGAGAGATTAGCACTTCCAGTGCAGACCTGTGTACCTGACTTTGTGTAAATAGGCCCTTTTACCTTTTGGGATGGCTTCCAATCTTACCTATTCTGAGTGCCCACCTCAATCCCTCTCTGTGGTGCTGTGGATCTGGTGTTCTGATTGGCTGTGCTGGATGCCATGAGGTTGGGGGAGTGGTGAATGAGTTCTCTGGGGGTTCATGGCACTGACAATTGGGTATGGGGGCTGTGCAAGATGCCTGGAGTTGTACCAGAGCTGCTCAGCTGGTCCCAATTGTGTTCTCCTTCAATGACTGCTCAGTTGGTCCCTACTGTCTTCTCCTTAAAGTTTTTTGACTTTGCAAGGAGACTGAGTGGAAAATCTCTCTTCCTGGTTTTTGCTCTTGCAGCTCTGTGCCAGCCAGGTGGGCCAGTGCATGGACTGGTATCATCAGTGCCTTGGTGGGATTGTGACTGGTTTCCTTCTTTCTGAAAGATCTGAGTCTCTCTTCTGCTTAAGTTCTCACTAGATAAATCACTTCTTGGGTTAAGGTGTTATTTCCAGAAGGCCACTGTGAAATACATGTGTTGTGGTTTGATACAGGTGATCCTCATAAACTTATGTGTTCTGAATGCTAGGTTCCAAGCTGATGGCAATGTGGGAATTGGTTCCTCCTGGAGGCAGTGTATTGTTGGGAGTGGTGCTACAGAGTTTGGTGTTTGCCCTGTTTAAATCTTATATTGGTTGAGTATTTTTTTGCTATGCCCAATGCCATCTTTTGCAGTGTGAATGTTTATTCTGTGTCATTATGGGTTTGGGGAGGATATTTTGGCATTATGGCTCAGTTAAAAGACCTTGGATTATGGAGATGTTTGAACATCATTAGGATTATTAAAAAGTATGGGGACTTTTAAAGTTGGACTGAATGCATTGCATTTTACATCATGTATGGTTATCAGTTTATAGGGGCCAGGGGTGGAATGTAGTGGTTTGATTCATATGATTGCCATAAACTTAGGTGTTCTGAATGCTAGGTCCCCAGCTGATGGTAATTTGGGAATTGGTTCTTCCTGGAGGCAGTGTATTGTTGGGGGCAGGCTTACGGGTGTTAATCAGCTTCTTCTTGCCAGTGTTTAGCATACTCTCCTGTTGCTGTTGTCCATCTGATGTTGGCCAGGAGGTGATGTCCACCCTCTGCTCATGCCATTGTTTTCCTCTGCCATCATAGAGCTTCCCCTCAAATCTGCAATCCAAGATAAATCCTTTTTTTCCCATAAGCTGATTTTGATTGGGTGTTTTCTGCCAGCATTGCCTGTCTGCAATAGCATGTTACTGGGACTCGGGGTGGTGGTGCGTCCTTAGTCCCTTGACTAAGATGGCAGCAGTCCTGAGCACTGATCACAGAGACTAGAACATGTCTTTCTAACACATGAGACACATTTCCTCCTCATGGCCTTTGCACTTGCTATTCCATTGGCCTTAGATGTTCTTCCCCAGACAGATTTATAACTATTGCCCTCTTTAGTTCTATGTTTTTGTGAGCCCTTACCTGAAAATTCCACTAAAAACTAACAAAGAGCTGGGCCTGGTGACACACAGCTTTACTCCCAGCTCTAGGGAGACAGAGGTAGGAGAATCACCATGAGTTCAAAGCCAGCCTGGTACTACAGAGTGAGTCCCAGGTCAGCCTGAGCTAGAGTGAGACCCTACCTCAAAAAACAAACAAGCAAACAAAAAACCTAATAAGCAATCACCAGTGTCTTGATACACGTTTTCCTTGGCTTTAGCTCTTGTTAAATAACATGCTACAAGTCATATTTATCTACCTTATTTAGATCTGTTTCTCATTCTACAATGTGTCATGTGTGTAGAGACTGGTGTCTGTTATTTCTTTTGTGACTTCTACAGTGTCTGGAATACTGACTAACACATATCAGGTACTCAGTAATTATTTATTGAGTTTCTTTTTGGCCAGGGAGACCCATGAGGTCCCCCAAACAAGGTAGGCCATTGCCAAAACACTTGATTACCTGCCAGAGCTAAAAGGTAAGAACTTATTGTTGAACATACCACAAGCTGCAGTCACAGGACATCAAAATATCATACTTAATCTGAAAGGGGAACTAGCTCCCACCTGGCAAGCCTTCATAGTGCCCTATGGGAGTCGCTGGAGGACAACAGTCACTGATAATCAGGGCACCTTACAGAATATGAAATCAACCAGCCAGACAAGAAGTATATACTTGTGCAATACTGGCATGCAGCCTGTACAGGTAACCAGCTGTTCTCTGATTGGGCATGAAGCCCACTCAGTGGGAAAGAACTCATGTCTGGTACTGGCAACCAAGTCAGAATCCCATGGACTGGAAACTTAGACTTCAGAAAGAAGTCTCCATTGCTCTCTGGAGAAGAAGAATGGGCTTGCACACCAAAAACAAAACAAAACAAAACAAAACAAAACAAAAACCTCTCAAATTACTTTGCATACCCCCTTTAATCCAACCTACTCTCATTCTTGTTTGGAGAATTTGCTTTATTTTACAAATGGCAGAGAAAACAGAGGAGAACCAAGATCCATATATAAGAAAATAGCCAACTGCCCACCACAAGACTTTCCACCTCTTCTACATCTGCAAGAGCCCAGGAGAAATTGCAGAGGAAGTGGTGACATGAATACTGCTCTTACTGCTAGCCTGACAACCTGTTCCAGGACAATGGTGACAGATACAGTGATCAATTAAAGCATATCAAAGCAGAAATACAGAGGCCACAAAGAACTCAACACTAAATCAGACTGCCAACAGGCCTGAAATGGTCCAGGGAACATTGCAAAAGAGGGGGTAGAAAGATTTTAAGAGCCACAGACTGAGTAAGAATACCCTGAGACATAGTCCTTACTACTGGGACTGACTGAGGCCTTCATGACCTCACAGTAGATACTACAACCCCACTGAGGTAGACCCCCAGGGTAATGGGAGCTGGGGTGAGGGAATAAAAGAGTATAACCTGTTAGAATTGATATAAAATTTAAAAATTATATTAAAAAACTTTATTAAAAAATTTACATTATCCCCTCCCAGCACCCTCCTTTGTCTCCCTTTCCCACCCCTTTCCACTGAACTTTCTCTTCTTTCCACCTATTCCCTCTTCTATTTTGATGTCTTCTTATTTTTATTTTTTTTTTTGCCCTCCTCCATCATCCATGACAACATGTTGATAGGCCCAATAGTATGTAGGTCTTGTGCAGGTAATGACAGCTGATATGAAGTCACAAATGCAATGACCACTTTGTGTCTGGAAGACAGCATTCCAAAGCACTCCTCCCTTCCTTTGGCTCTTACGTTCTTTCTACCACCTCTTCCACAATGGTCTCTCATCCTAGGAGGGTGTGATAGAGATGTCTCATTTTGTGCTGATTACTCCACGGTCTCTTCTTGTCAGCACTTTGACAAGTTTTGAGTCTTCCAAGTGGTTATCTCTATCTGAAAAGAGAAACTTCTTTTAACAAAAATGAGAGCCACACTAACATGTGTGTATGTGTGTGTATGCATGTGGTGGTTTGATGCAGGTGTTCCCCATAAACTTAGGTGTCCTGAATGATAGGTTCCCAGCAGATGGTGATTTGGGAATTAACATGTCCTGGAGGCAGTGTATTGTTGGGAGTGGGCTTATGGGTATTATAGCCAGTTTCCCCTTGCTAGTGTTTGACACACTCTCCTACTGTTGTCCACCTGATGTTGGCCAGGAGGTGATGTCCACTCTCTGCTCATGCCATCGTTTTCCCCTGCCATCATGGAGCTTCCCCTCAAATCTGTAACCCAAAATAAACCCTTTTTCTCACAAGCTGCTCTTTGATTGGGTGTTTTTCTGCCAGCATTGCCTGTCTGCAATAGCATGTTACTGGGACTCGGGGTGGTGGTGCGTCCTTAGTCCCTTGACTAAGATGGCAGCAGTCCTGAGCACTGATCACAGAGACTAGAACATGTCTTTCTAACACATGAGACACATTTCCTCCTCATGGCCTTTGCACTTGCTATTCCATTGGCCTTAGATGTTCTTCCCCAGACAGATTTATAACTATTGCCCTCTTTAGTTCTATGTTTTTGTGAGCCCTTACCTGAAAATTCCACTAAAAACTAACAAAGAGCTGGGCCTGGTGACACACAGCTTTACTCCCAGCTCTAGGGAGACAGAGGTAGGAGAATCACCATGAGTTCAAAGCCAGCCTGGTACTACAGAGTGAGTCCCAGGTCAGCCTGAGCTAGAGTGAGACCCTACCTCAAAAAACAAACAAGCAAACAAAAAACCCAATAAGCAATCACCAGTGTCTTGATACACGTTTTCCTTTGCTTTGCTACAAGTCATATTTATCTACCTTATTTAGATCTGTTTCTCATTCTACAATGTGTCATGTGTGTAGAGACTGGTGTCTGTTATTTCTTTTGTGACTTCTACAGTGTCTGGAATACTGACTAACACATATCAGGTACTCAGTAATTATTTATTGAGTTTCTTTTTGGCCAGGGAGACCCATGAGGTCCCCCAAACAAGGTAGGCCATTGCCAAAACACTTGATTACCTGCCAGAGCTAAAAGGTAAGAACTTATTGTTGAACATACCACAAGCTGCAGTCACAGGACATCAAAATATCATACTTAATCTGAAAGGGGAACTAGCTCCCACCTGGCAAGCCTTCATAGTGCCCTATGGGAGTCGCTGGAGGACAACAGTCACTGATAATCAGGGCACCTTACAGAATATGAAATCAACCAGCCAGACAAGAAGTATATACTTGTGCAATACTGGCATGCAGCCTGTACAGGTAACCAGCTATTCTCTGATTGGGCATGAAGCCCACTCAGTGGGAAAGAACTCATGTCTGGTACTGGCAACCAAGTCAGAATCCCATGGACTGGAAACTTAGACTTCAGAAAGAAGTCTCCATTGCTCTCTGGAGAAGAAGAATGGGCTTGCACACAAAAACAAAAACAAAACAAAACAAAACAAAACAAAAACCTCTCAAATTACTTTGCATACCCCCTTTAATCCAACCTACTCTCATTCTTGTTTGGAGAATTTGCTTTATTTTACAAATGGCAGAGAAAACAGAGGAGAACCAAGATCCATATATAAGAAAATAGCCAACTGCCCACCACAAGACTTTCCACCTCTTCTACATCTGCAAGAGCCCAGGAGAAATTGCAGAGGAAGTGGTGACATGAATACTGCTCTTACTGCTAGCCTGACAACCTGTTCCAGGACAATGGTGACAGATACAGTGATCAATTAAAGCATATCAAAGCAGAAATACAGAGGCCATAAAGAACTCAACACTAAATCAGACTGCCAACAGGCCTGAAATGGTCCAGGGAACATTGCAAAAGAGGGGGTAGAAAGATTTTAAGAGCCACAGACTGAGTAAGAATACCCTGAGACATAGTCCTTACTACTGGGACTGACTGAGGCCTTCATGACCTCACAGTAGATACTACAACCCCACTGAGGTAGACCCCCAGGGTAATGGGAGCTGGGGTGAGGGAATAAAAGAGTATAACCTGTTAGAATTGATATAAAATTTCAAAATTATATTTTAAAACTTTATTAAAAAATTTACATTATCCCCTCCCAGCACCCTCCTTTGTCTCCCTTTCCCACCCCTTTCCACTGAACTTTCTCTTCTTTCCACCTATTCCCTCTTCTATTTTGATGTCTTCTTATTTTTATTTATTTTTTTTGCCCTCCTCCATCATCCATGACAACATGTTGATAGGCCCAATAGTATGTAGGTCTTGTGCAGGTAATGACAGCTGATATGAAGTCACAAATGCAATGACCACTTTGTGTCTGGAAGACAGCATTCCAAAGCACTCCTCCCTTCCTTTGGCTCTTACGTTCTTTCTACCACCTCTTCCACAATGGTCTCTCATCCTAGGAGGGTGTGATAGAGATGTCTCATTTTGTGCTGATTACTCCACGGTCTCTTCTTGTCAGCACTTTGACAAGTTTTGAGTCTTCCAAGTGGTTATCTCTATCTGAAAAGAGAAACTTCTTTTAACAAAAATGAGAGCCACACTAACATGTGTGTATGTGTGTGTATGCATGTGGTGGTTTGATGCAGGTGTTCCCCATAAACTTAGGTGTCCTGAATGATAGGTTCCCAGCAGATGGTGATTTGGGAATTAACATGTCCTGGAGGCAGTGTATTGTTGGGAGTGAGCTTATGGGTATTATAGCCAGTTTCCCCTTGCTAGTGTTTGACACATTCTCCTACTGTTGTCCACCTGATGTTGGCCAGGAGGTGATGTCCACTCTCTGCTCATGCCATCGTTTTCCCCTGCCATCATGGAGCTTCCCCTCAAATCTGTAACCCAAAATAAACCCTTTTTCTCACAAGCTGCTCTTGGTTGGGTGTTTTCTGTCGGCAATGTGAACCTGACTGCAACAATGCATAAGCATAAATATGTAGAGGACAATTTGGTGGGCACACATATCCATTTAGCCAAACAACAGTAATATTTTATTTACTGATAATTTTATACATGAATGTAATGTATTTTGATAATATTCACCTACCATTGCCATCTCTTGTCTTCTTCCCCCTGAACCTTTTCTTCCTAACCAGTTCCATTTCTGCTTTGATCCCTTTGATATATGTAAGAGTTACCCACTGAGTTTAATTAGGGTTGTGAGCATGAGCAGGGACTGGGGGTTATTTACTGGAGCACAGGCAACCTACCAGTGGCTATACCACTGAAGAAAATGTCTCTTCCTCCAATAAACTGCCAATAACTTCTCAAGGAGGAGTGAGGCCTCATGATGTTTCTAGAATTTTGTATCAATTTGGCATAAACATTTCATTGTTTCCATTGTACAATTTCTTCCCTGAATTGGCAGGCTTTGTAATAGAAATTATATTGGTAAATTATTTTGTGCTGTTACAGCTTGTTGACAGATGACTCTGGGAGTGGGGTAAGCCCCCACCCCAGACTCAAGCATGCATATAGCTCAAGGGTTGAAAACATCATACCCTTGAGAACAGCTGAACAGTAAACCATTTTCCAGATTGTGGGGTTCCTCCCTCCCTACAATATTCAGACTGGAGCAGAGCTCATTATTATTTATCCCATGGTATAAAAGTGCCTGTGGTGGGAACTTATAATTAGAAGTCTCACCTGAGGAGAAAGCCTCTGACTCCAGCTGACTGCTGCAGGGCTCCTCCCATCATTTCTGCTGCGTGTGCAGAGTGCTGATCTGATGTCCTGGTATTTATCTGCAGCTTGCCATCTGTTTGTTCCATCTTTCAGAGGGGCTCCTCCAGTCATTTCTGCTGGATATGGTTCCGTGTCCAACTTAATGTTCAACGCTTTGTCTGCTACTTGCATTTCTTCATTTACTTTTGCTTGCTATGTCCCTAATAAACTCACTCCTTTGAAACCAAAAGTACAGCTATTGTGGACCTTTTTTTTTCTAGACAAATCAGCCTGGTACTAAATGACGGAGGTGTTTAGATGAGTCACAACCCTGGTATGAATGCTTCAGTCCTCTTTGGTTAGAAGTACCTAATCCCTAGGTGACTAAGATGGAAAGAAATAGAACACCTAAAGCACTCCTATGCACAAGTTTACTTAGAAGTCAATTGTTTGGACATCCTGAGTTTATTTTAAGAACACCAGTGGGTACAGCTAGCTAACCCAAGTCAGGCCTGAGAAGGCTGGAAGGGGCCAGAACCTGGAACCGGATCTGCCCCCCAGGAAAGACTATCCCTGTAAGGACAGGAACAGGTGAGCATACAGTACATTCAATGGAGATGTCCTGAAGCAGGGGAATGGGAAGCAGGTAGCGTTACAAAAGGCCCAGTGGGAATGAGTGACCTACTGGGAAGTACACTTCAGCAATTGGCAATCTAAGAGAAATGATATTTAGGAGATAAGTTTATCAAATAATACCATTAAGATATACAAAGATGGTTTGGAGAGATGGCTCAGCAATTTAGGCACTTGCTTCCAAAGCCTAAAGACCTGGGTTCAATTCCCTAGTACCCATGTAAAGTGCGCACAGGGTGGCATATGCAAATGGAGTTTTTTTGCATGGACAGGAGGCCCCAGCATGCCCCCACTCCACTTACAAATAAATAAAAATAATTTTTGAGGCAAGCCCAACAGACCGGCCTTTTTTGTGCAAGAGAGCAAGAGTGAGCGAGAGAGAAAGAGAGAGAGAGAGAATTGGCACACCAGGGGCTCCAGCCACTGTAATCAAACTCCAGATGTGTGCGCCACCTTGTATGCATGTGCGACCTTTTGTGCTTGCATCATCTTGTGTGTCTGGCTTATGTTGGACCTGAAGAGTCAAACATAAGTCCTTAGGCTTTTCAGGCAAGCACCTTAACTTCTAAGCCATCTCTCCAGCCCAATAAAAGTATTTTTAATAAATGATATACAAAGGCAGTCTGTGTGTGGTAGCACATGCCTGTAATCCCATCACTTTGGAGGTGGAGGCAAGTGGACCAGGAGGTCAAGGTCATCTTTGGCTACATAACAAGTTCCACACAGATTGGGATACCGAGAGACTGTCTCTGTCTGTGTTCTCTCTCTCTCTGCATCCCCCATACACAGAGATACAAAGGCGAGGCACAGAATAGAGAAACTATTTGCAAAACATATATCTAACACTCCAAGTTACCTATGTTTCTATATGTATGGGAGCATGTATGTATGTATATATGTGTGTGTAGAAAACCAGTAGGAAAATGAGCAAAATACGTGAGTCACCATTTTTAAAAAGACAAAATCCAATGAACATATGACAATGTTCTCCACATTATGTGTAACCCATCAAATTATAGCCACAGCGAGATTTCACTGACTGTCATCAGAATGACTAATATGAAAAAGATTGGCAGGAGCTGGGGCTGATGCTCTGTGACAGTGTTTGCTTAACACACATGAGGCCCTGGGTTTGATCCCATTACTGATAGGGGGAAAATACCTAGCACAATCAAATGTTGGCAAGGATGTGGAGCAGTTAAAATTCTAAAATACTGTTGGTAGAGGTACAATTTGGAACAGATCCTTTATAAAATCATTGCTCCATAATTGCTTCAACTCTCAGGTTTGCTATACTGAACAGAGATATATATGTGTGTGCAATCAAAAGGCGAGCCCAAGAAGATCCACAGCAATGTTCAGTGTAACAGCTTAACCTGTAGCAATCCACATGCTCAAACACAAAAGGATGGGTGCATGTGATGGGAATGGCCACGGTTTGTAGTCAGCTTCATGTTGCTGGGATGAACATCCAAACCAGACACAGTTTCCAAACCAGGCACAGTTTAGGGGAGGAAGGGATTTATTTCAAGCTTACAGATCCAGAGGAAGTTCCATCAATGGTGGAAGAAGCTGCTTTCATACATCCAAGCAGAGAGAAACAACCAAACAGCCAGGAAAAACCAAAAGTCGCAAGCAGCAGGGACCCTGCATGCTTTTGGACTGGAATTTAGGTGTGCCCCTGTGGTAGTTTGAGTTGATGTCCCCCAATATATTAGTGTTTTATTAGTTTGTTGTTTGCAGCTGCAGCCACCTGGCTGGAGGCAATGTCACTGGGTGGATCTTAGGGTCCAGCCCTAAGGTGTGGTGGTGGGTTTGAGATTCTATTCTAAAGAAATGCAAAGTATGCCTAGCTGGAGTTCCTGAGGTGTGCTATGCTATGTGATTTTTGGCTTGTGGCTTTGCTCTTTGTGTTTGGTTCTGTGAAAGCAGGCCAGCTTCTTGTGCCATTATGGAACTTCCCCTGGATATGTAAGCTTCAATAAATATCCCTTCCTCCATAACTGTGCCTGGTCTGGAAGTTCATCTCAGCGAACCTGAAGCTGTCTGCTACCCCCAAACACACGTTACATTTGGACCCCAGGATCCGCCCCCAGTGACACCTCTCTACTGTAATAGGACTGACTCTTCAAGCATCAGGATGAACAGTAGGTACCAGATACAAAAGAATACACCTGACATGATTATATATATATACATATTAAGGTCAAAAGCAGTCAAAATTACAGTATCATAAAGGAACTAACTTGTGCAGCAGGTATAGGTAGTTTCTTGGAAAAAGCAGGAAGTTTTTGGGATCATGCAATGATTTGTTTCTTTTTCTTTTTTTAAATTTGTGTTTATGATGTATGTATGTATGAGTTCATGTATGTAAGTGTGGGTGTGCACATGCCACAATGTGTGCATGTGGAGGTAAGAGGACAACTTCAGAATGTCAGCCCATGACTTTCACCGTGTTGTTCACTACTCCATTAGCCAGACAGGCTGGTCTGCAAGCTGTGGGGAAATTCTCCTGTCTCCACCTTCCTTTTCTCCCTGGGCACACTGGGATTACAGCAGCTCAGGACAGTTCTTGGCTTTTAAATGGGTCCTGGGAAAGAACACAATCTTGTGCTTATGTGTCAAGCAGATTATCCACTGAGCCATCTCCCCAGGCCAGTGTTCTATTTCTTGAATTAGGTGTAAGGGCCCAGGTGTGTTCATTTTGTGAACAATTTTGGAGTTTTGAACTGTACATTTCTGCACATGAAGTCTGTATTGGTATAGTACATACTTTTCAAAACCTGAAGAGAGGGAAGGCATAAGGCCAGCATCAGGCAGCTGGTTATTTGCTAGCAAGTTGCCTTTGTTGTTGTTGTCGCAGGTTTTTTTTTTTTTTTTTTTTTTTTTTTTTTTTTAAGGAAGGGTCTCACTCTAGCCCAGGCTGACCTGGCACTCACTCTAGAGTGTAGCCCCTAACTGGCCTCGAACTCACATTGATCCTCCTACCTCTCAAATTCTGGGACTAAAGATGTGTGCCACCATGCCTGGCAAGCTTGACTTTTTTTTTTTTTTTTTTTTTTTTTTTGGTTTTTGAGGTAGGGTCTTGCTATAGTCCAGGCTGACCTGGAATTTACTATGTAGTCTTAGGCTGGCCTCGAACTCACTCTGCCTCCCGAGTGCTGGGATTAAAGATGTGCGCCACCACACCCCACTAAGCTTGCCTTTTAATATTTTATTTATTTATTTATTTGAGGGAAAGAGAGAATGGGCACTCTAGGGCCTCTAGCCACTGCAAACAAACTCCAGATGCATGTGCATCTGGCTTATGTGGGTTCTGGGGAATCAAACCTAGGTCTTGAAGCTTCGCAAGCAAGCACCTTAACTCCTAAGCCATCTCTCCAGGCCCTTTTGTCAAATTTCTAGAAAAGTTTCATTTCTCTACACCGTATTTATATTGTTTTTCAAGGTAAGGTCTCATGCTAGCCCATGCTAACCTAGAACTCACTCTATAGTCCCAGGTTGGTGCTGAATTCATTGCAATCCTCCTACTTCTGTTTCTCAACTGCTGTGGTTAAAGGCATGTACCACATTGCCTGGTCTGCACTGTATTTCTATGATACAGACAAAAATGATTTTGGATGTTTACCAAAACCCCATTACATCATTATTAGATGAAATTATTAGATTGATTTGTAATGGAGTCAGTTTCATTATTAAAATATTGTAACATGCACTGGAGAGATTGTTCAGTGGCTAAGGCACTTGCCTGCAAAGCCTAACGACCTGGGTTTGATTCCCCAGTACCAACATAAAACCAGGTGCACAAAGTGGCACATGCATCTGGAGTTTGTTTACAGTGGTTATAGGCCCTGGCATGTCCATTTTCTCTTTCACGCTGTCACCTTGCAAATAAATAAATAGATATATAATATATTTTTTTAAAATCTTTTATCAATAACATTTAAGTAAAAATAACAGTTATGTATATTTCTAAAGGTTTGAATTATAAAACTATTTACTTCACCGTTGCACTAGCTAAGGTTCTTAAGAGAAAATACAACCAATAGAATGAATCTGTATTATAAAGGTGATTTATTAGATTAGCTTACAGGATAGGGGTTGGCCAGTCCAATGATGGGTGTCAACAGGCTAGAGAGTCAGAGAATCAGTAGCTGCTCAGTCCACAAGGCTGCATGCCTCAGCAGTACCAGGCTGGCTGTCAAGGTCTAGAACATTCCTGGAGACCTGCTTGTCTTCAGTCTATGTTGGAGGGCTGAAGAAGCTGGGTTCTGATGTCCATGAAGTATTGTAGTAAGAGTAGATGCATGCATTAGCAAGTAGTATGGGCAGCCAGGCCAAAGGCACTGTGTTCTCTATGCTTCTTTATATATAGTCCTCCACCAGAAGGGCAACCAATTCTGATGGAAGGTCTTCCTCCCTCTATTAACCCTTCCTGGAAAATCCTCATCGACCCACCCAAGAGACTTGTCTCTTACTCTATTACTATTCTGATCAAGTTGACAAGAGAATTTTACAATCACAACTATACAAAAATTTTGTGTGTGGGCAGGGAGTTGCAGGTATGTTTGCTACAGTGTGCATGTGGAGGTCAGAATAACTTCAGATGTTGGTCCTCACTCTCCAGTTTATTTGAGGCAGGTTCTCTTTGTTCAGCAGTGTTTGCCAGGTTAGCTGGCCCATGAGTTTCCAGGTGATTCCCTTGTCTCTATCGCCCTTCTCACCCTAAGCACACTGGAATTACAGACACTAGTGCACTACTGCAGCCAGCTTTATGTGAGTACTGGAGATCCGAACTCAAGTACTTGTGCATGGCACAGGCTTTATCCACTGAGCCATTTTCCCATCCCATTTTGTTTTGTTTTGTTTTGTTTCATTTTTTTTTGAGGTATGGTCTTTTTAAATTTTTTTATTTATTTATTTATTTAAGAGACAGAGAAAGGAAGAGGCAGAGAGAAAGAGAATGGGTGCACCAGGGCCTCCAGCCAATGCAAACAAATTCCAGATGCATGTGCCACCATGTGCATCTGGCTTACATGGGTCCTGGGGAATCGAACCAGGGTCCTTAGGCTTCACAGGCAAATGTCTTAACCACTAAGCCATTTCTCCAGCCTGAGTTTTTTTTTTTTTTTATAGAACTGAAACATTAAAGCAGTGCCTTACAGAAATGTTATCGTTTAAATGTGAATTGTCCTCCACAATCTCATGAGTTTGAACACTTGCTCCTAAGCTGGTGGTACTGTTTTGTGAGACTGTGACTTTTTGGACATGGGTCTAGATGTCAGAGGGCTATAGGAAGACCTTGAGGGTTTTAGACCAACTTCCCTATCTGTTTGCCTTTGTTTTCTCACCATCAAGATGTAATATGGCAAATCACAAGCTCCTAACCCCACTGATGGAGCCTCAACTGGCAAGCCTTCCCTGCCATGACAGACTATGTATGTAGTCCATACTTTTTTTTTTTTGGTTTTTCAAGGTAGCATCTTGCTGTAACCCAGACTGATCTGGAATTTACCTATGTAGACTCAGGGTGGGTGATCCTCCTACCTCTGCCTCCTGAGTGCTGGAATTAATATTCCATACTTTTTCATTACTGTGACAGAACACCTGACAGAAGCAACTTAAGAAGATAAGGACTTGTTTTGGCTCATGATTTGCAAAGATGAAGCCCATCATGACAGGGAAGGCATGGCAGAGTTCAGGGTGGCAGGAGAATGCAGCTGGGACTGCTCATATCTTGGTGGACCAGGAAGCAGAGAGTCCTAAAGCAGAGCCAGAAGTGGGTATCACCTTCAACATATGCCCCTCAGCTACCAATTTCCTCTAACTACACCCTATCTCAAAGGTTCTACAACCTTCCCAAACAGAGCCATCAGTTAGGGACCAAGTGTTCAAACATATGAGCCTATGGGAGTTATTTCACATCCAAATTCCTAGGAACCATGAGCCAGAAAAAAAACCCTTATTCCTTTAAGTTTCTTCTGTGAGGTATTTGGGCACAGTGGTAAGGAAAGTAACATGTTTGTCCTTATTTTTGAGAATGTTCTCATAGTAATCCACATTTCCATTGTCACTTTGTTAAGAGTCAGTGGAAGAGTAAATTCTTCCCTGAATCTTTGATGCTATGTGTTTTGCATTTAGCTTCTCTACCCAGGTCCAGGGAGAGCTGAAGAGGATCGAGTGGAAGAGAGATACAGAGGATGAGGTGAAACCTTGAGTGACAAAAGGTCACAAATGAATACAGTAAATGGCAGCTTCCTTCTCACTGCGATCTCTGTGAGATGTGCTGTGATATCAAGCAGTATGGTATGCTGACCTTATACAAAGCATCTGATAAAAAAAATATTCATTCAATTATAAGTACTGCAAACAAACATACAGAATTTATTAAATTTAGCATTTGTTATATTTCACATTATTTTTGTTACCTTAGCAACAAATGTCTATTAAAAAGAAGATTCTAGGGCTGGAGAGATGGCTTAGTGGTTAAGGCGCTTGCCTGCAAAGCCTAAGGACCCAGGTTCAACTCTCCAGATCCCATGTCAGTCAGATGCACAAAGGGAAGCAAGCCCACTAGGAGATGCAAGCGTCTGGAGCTCAATTGCAGTGGCTGAAGCCCTGGCATGCCAGTTCTCTCTTTCTCTGTCTCTCTCTCTCTCTAAAATAAAATAAAAAAAAAAAAGAAGATTCTAGGGCTGGAGATATAGCTCAGTTGGTAAAATGTTTGCCTAGCATGTATGAAGCCCCAGGTTCAATCACCAGCATTGCATAAAACTGGGTGTGGTGGCATATGTCTACAATCCCAGTATTCAGGAGATGGAAACTAGAAGTTCAAGGCCATTCTTCTTCTTCTTCTTCTTCTTTTTTTTTTTTTTTTTGGTTTTCTGGTTTTTCAAGGTAGGGTCTCAGCTCAGGCTGACCTGGAATTTACTATGTAGTCTCAGGGTGGCCTCGAACTCACAGCAATCCTCCTACCTCTACCTCCCCAGTTCTGGGATTAAAGGCATATACCACCATGCCCGGCTTTCAAGGTCATTCTTGACTATATTTAGAATTTAAGGCCAGCCTGGTATACATGAGATCCTGTCTCAAAAAAAAAAAAAAATGGTCTTAGTACACACCTTTAATTCTAGAACTCAGGAGGCCGATGTAGAAGGATCCCTTTGAGTTTGAGGCCAGCCTGGGGCTACAGAGTGAGTTCCAGATCAGCACGGGCTAGAGTGAGACCCTTCCTCAAAGAAACAACAATAAAAGTTCTAGATTCCTACCTTGGTTTCCAGATTCTGAGGAAAAGTAGTTCTAGCAAAGCACTTACTATGTATCTTCTATAGAAAGAGTTCACTTGCTTCCAGGTCAGCCTGGGCCAGAGTGAGACCCTCCAAAAAAAAAAAAAAAAAAAAAGAAGAAGAAAGAGTTCACTTGGGGCTGGGGCTGGGGCTGGAGAGATGGCTTAGTGGTTAAGGCATTTGCCTGCAAAGTCTAAGGACTCAGGTTTGATTCCTGAGTATCCACGTAAGCCAGATGCACAAAGTGGCACATGAGTCTGGAGTTTATTTACAGTAGCTATAGGACCTGGCATGCCCATTTCTCTCTCTGATGAATAAATAAATAAATAAATAAATAAATAAATAAATAAATAAATAGTTCACTTAATACACAGCACTGTGTTCTCCACTCTGAGAAGTTTGGGCGAATGAACATATTTATGTGTATGCATACAATGACTCTATATATTTGTCCCTTCATTAGCTCATGAATCTTTTAAAAGCAGATCCCATGTCTACTTTTTCTTCATGTACTTCTCTGATTCTATCTCAATGTCTTTATTGTAGCAAGTTTGACGGCATACAAGGCGGACTTGTTGGCTGGGCCAGACAAGTTTTACTAAAGTACATTTACCCTTTAAATATATAAATCTCTTTCTCTTCCAAAAAGAACACTGACAAAGTCTACAAGTTTACTTTATTTTTCCCATGACAAGTAGACTTGCTTGTCGGACAGCTCAGGCAGAAAATAACACATGACTTCATAATATCCTCAGCCCATGACGTCATCGTAAGCACTTCGCCTAGGTCTATTCTGCTTATATAGCACTGGCTGCCAGCATCATCCAAGGTTACAGTGTCACTCAGGTGGCTCGTGTTATCATTTTCCATTTCCTCCCACTTCTGGAGTCTCGTTTTAGCCATAGAGAATCACGTGGCATGGAGTATCCAGAGGCGTCACTGGCAGAGATAGCGTTACTGCCTGCCTACACAGCCCGGTGACCCTGCTCTAGCACCGAGCATGTACCTGCCTGTGTGTGAGACCTAGAAGAGGAGCATCTAAGCAGAGGGCTTCGTCTTCAGCCGGCAGGAAACGTGAGCTCGGCAGTTTCTCAGTGTTCACTGGCAAACTTGGCTGCAGACCCATTTCGCACTTTCCCTGTAGTAAGTGACAATAGGCTAAATGCTCCCCTCTGAGCGTGCAGAGCTCTCGCACTCCTCAGGCCCACGGGGCGTGCTGTCTGGTGGGTGGAAGCAGGGGGGTTAGCACCTGTTTTTCTAGCCAGAAACATCTCCATAGGACCATCACTTTCATTTTACAACTCTTCAGCTCCAGAATCATAAATGTCCAGAGGAAAAAACAAAAATAGAATCAGAGAGACCAGAAAAGCAGTCAGGGCAACAGAATACTTTTTAAGAGCTTAATGGACTGTATGGAATTTCCTTTCCCAATAATCCTTAGGATCATCAAAAATAGGTACTGGCTGCCTTTGGTATCCCTCCTAACTCAGACACTCGGCTGTGGGCAGGGGGCGCACAGGGCAGGGGGCGCTCACAGAGCAGCTGCTCCTGGGCTTGGGAGATCGCCCTTGCCAGCCATCCGTGAGCCAGTTGCCAAGTTTCTGGAGTGTTAGAATAGTAAACAGTTGTTTCTCAGAACAGAGATAGGGTTATCCACAACCTCACATGCTAAATTTAAATTCAATAAAGCTCTTTCCTATCAACAGAGTCCATGATTTTCAACCGAGGTGGGATGGAGGACGGATGGATCTCCAAGGGGAATGGGGGACATGGAGGAACTACCAAGAGACTTTGTATCCCATCCCCAAATCAGAAAAGACAGCGCCTCTCTCTCGCTGTTTTACTCATCTGCTCAGAGTGCCCCTGACATTTTGAGAGGGACCTATGAAGCCCTCAGGGAAGATCAGGCACAGAGGTGTCGCAAGCCCTTGGCCACCTGCCCCCAGCGCTGCAGTGTGAACTTTCTCAGTTATCAGGAGCAACTCAAGAGGGCTGACAGTGAAGGGGAATAAGGTGGGCATAATTAAATGCTGACAACAGTCCTCTGGAGAATCTAAGGACTGGCTGACCAAAGACTTGGGCCTGCCGAACACTTAGAAGGTGAATTTGGATATTATCAGATGTGTCACCAGACCAGATGGCTCTGTAGAGCAGAGGAGCAAAGGCTGAAGGTGGAAGTAGATGCATCCTCCCACTGCTTTCTCAGATCAACCTCTGCTCCATACGCAATTCCTTCCTGTGAGCCCGAGATGGGGCTTCATTCTCATAGAAAAAGAAGCACAAAACACCAACGTCACCTGTTTCAGCCATGGCCTTTGAAATCTAAAAGCACATATGGGGAACCAAATAAGACAGTGTTTGAAAATTGCTGGAAGGTTTCTGTTTAGTAACCCACGGAGAAGGACAAAGCTATGCAGAAGATGATTCTTAGTTCTGAAACTAACACTTGAACTGTCCATTTAATTGCATAATGAAATCCCAAATTGGACATGGGTACTATGGTAGACATTCTTGGATGGCTCCCCAGTGGATGGATAATCATTTCCACATACCAGTGGTTCTCAAAGCACTCTTGACACCCGTATGTGGTCTGCAAGGCCTGAATGATCTTGATAAAAATAATAGGATACAGTCTTTCCTTTGCTAGTATATATCAACTCAAGGGAAGAAAGACTTAGTTTCATGGTTTCAGCCCTTCATAGTAGGGAGAAACATGGTAGAGTTCATGACGGCAAGAGTGTGCCTTGGGGCTTCTCATAGCTTTGATGTCAGGACGCAGAGAACTGGACCCAAACTGGAGGCAGGTATAATCTTCACAGCACACACCCTGACAACCCAAAGGTTCCACAATCTTCCAACACAATTCCACCAGCTGGGGACCAAGTGTTCAAAATATGAATCTGTGGGTGAAATTTCACATTCAAACCATGAATGCCAGCCTCTTCCTTTCCCAAGAATACAGCCAGGTTTCCGGTGCGCTTTCTCATGTGACAATGAGCTGGATTGAATGAGCACACGAGAGAATGCAGGTGTCTTCCACTAAGACAGAGAACTGAGGTTGGGGAAATAGGTCAGTGGATAAAGTGCTTGCCTCACAAGTCTGAGAAACTGAGTTAGATTTCCAGAACCTACATAAAGATGCCAGGCATGGTGGTGTGTGCCTATAATCCTAATGCTGAGGAGGCAGAGATGGAAGAA
Source organism: Orientallactaga sibirica (assembly GCA_036365145.1). NCBI lineage: Eukaryota > Metazoa > Chordata > Mammalia > Rodentia > Dipodidae > Orientallactaga > Orientallactaga sibirica. Next base: position 13,628,656 of record JAEOAD010000036.1, read on the forward strand.
TCCCTGAGACTTGCTGGCTGGCTAGCCCAACCTAATTGGTGAGCCCCATGCCCGTGAAAGACCCTGTCTCAAAGGAAGTGATGACATTTCTGATGAAGACACCTGAGGTTCACTTCTGTTTTCCATGTGTTCACATGCACCAGATATGCCTCTGTGTCCACACACATATAAACATGTGCATGCACATCTATACACATGTAAAATAAACAACAAAGAGACAAACAAAAGCCTCAAAGCAATGCCACTATACCCACTAATTTTTTTGAAAAATATATTTCATTAAGATATGTTACTTAAGTTAAATGTATGTTCCCATGAAATGAGTTTGTGATCAATTAAAAATTAATATATGCTCAGAAGCCATAGATTGTTATTAGAAAATTTTCAGTGCCAGTGGTGGGTTACCTTCCAGTAAGTTCTTGGCCAGGGACTTGCCTGCTATCCCCCAAACATTACAGGCCATTGCCAAGGCTCTTGGCTGCCCATCAGAATTAGATGGTAAGACCCTATTGCTGAAGACTCCACATGTTTGAGCTGCAGATTACCAAGGAATCAAGCTGGAGCTGAGCTGGAAGCTTCCTATTAATTAGCTGTCAGGATGCTGGAAAAAGCTATGCAGCATACAGCCTTTGGGGTAAGAGAAGACATTAATGGTCTTAAACAGCAGTGGGCCCTGCAAACTTTATAGCTGGCCATCCAGGTCAAATGTACCACTTGGTGCAATGGTGGCAAGTTCAGTTATGGGAGAAACCAACTGCTCTCTGATCGGATTTGAGGCCCTCTCTATGGGAAGTAATTCATGCCTTGCTGGTACTGAAAACCCAGTCAAAAGTCTATGGCGCCAGGCGTGGTGGTGCACACCTTTAATCCCAGCACTAGGGATGCAGAGGTAGGAGGATCGCCATGAGTTCGAGGCCACTCTGAGAATACAGAGTGAATTACAGGTCAGTGTGGGCTAGAGTGAGACCCTACCTCAAAAAACAACAACAACAGAAAAAAAAAACAAAAAAAAAAAGTCTATGGCTGGGGGGTCATAAGACCTAGAGAGGAAACTACTACTGTTGTCTGGCTAAATGGATATATTATGTCCACCAAACTGCCTTCAAAATACTTATGTTTATGCCCATACATTAGTGCTACTCCCACTTGTAGTTAAAGAAGCTTCTCTTGGGCTGGAGAAATGGCTTAGTGGTTAAGGCTCCTGCCTGCTAAGCCTAACAACGCTCATTCGATTCTCCAGATCCCATGTTTAGCCACATATAAAGTGACACAAGGGCACAGTTCTGCACTTGCCCACAAGGGGGAGCATGCATCTGGAGTTTGTTCACAGCGGTTGAGAGGATGCTGGTGTGCCCATTCTCTCTCTCTCCGTCTCTCTCCAAAAACAAAAAGAAACTTCTCTTTTCTGGTGGTAGTGACCACTATGGAGACTCAAAACTCACCAAAGTGCTAAGAAGAAGCAACAGTGGAGTGCTCAGCACTAAGTGAGACTCAGGGACCATTGCTGAAGAGGACAGAATGTAAGATCCAAAGGAAGGGGAGGAGCGATTCCAATACTGTCTTCCAGACACAAAGTGGTCATGGAATTCATGACCTCACAGTGGCTGATGCTACCTATACAAGTCCTACATAACAGAAAGGAAAATGATGACATCAAACTAGAAAAGAAACAGTTTGAAGAAGGGGGATTCAGTGGAGGGGGAACTTGGGAGAAGGAAAAAGGAGGGTGGTGGGAGGGGGCTATGATCATGATATATTGTCTGTATTTGTGGAATAATATTTTAAAATATTTTCTTTATTTATGAGAGAAACATGGGGGGCAGAAAAAGAGAGAGAGTAAATGGGCACATCAAGGCCTCTTGTCACTTGCAAAGAATCTACAGATGTGTGCACCACTTTATGTATCTGGCTTTGTGTGGGCACTGGGAAATCAAACCCAGGTAGACAGGCTTTTCAACCAAGCACCTTTAACCTCTGAACCATTTATCCAGCCCATAAATAAATATTTTTTAAAAGTTTAAATTTTTAAAAAATTAATATAATCTTTAAAATTTCTGTTTGAATTTCTAACATGGTCAATACTGATAGAGATGGCCCACATGGATAGATTTTTATGGCTTCTCAAGTTTTGAAGAGTATAAAATGACCTAAGACCAAAAATTTAAGAGCTACTGTAACTGTTGAGAGAAACCAAGGACAAGCTGGAGGTCAGAGCACCAAGCCAGAGGCTCAGTAGCCAGGTGGCATTACTGTTTCTCCAGGAAACCTTGTGCCTTGATGTCCCTACAGGGCATCCATGGAACTCAGTAACTTCCAATTCCCTTTGTCCTTGCCTGCCTCCCACCATTGAGACTGAGGAAGACAAGCACTTCCCTGGCCTACCTTGCAGCAGCAGTAGTCAGGCATCTTGCTTCCCACTGATGAGGCATGAGAATATGGACTGAGTTGTTTCTGAAAAAGTATTTGCTTCCTTACAAAGGCCACAGGTGGAAGAGAAGACAACGCCACAACCCCTTCGCTTCACTCTTGTCTTGTATGTCTGGAGCTGTCACAGCCACACTGCAACAATGAGGGATGATGTATATGGAGTGGGAAAAATGGCTTCTACAGTCCATGGTAATGCCTCTGTATTCCTTTACAGTTCCATGGTAATGTCTCTGTATCCTTCTACAGTCCATTGTAATGCCTCTGTATTCCTTTACAGTTCCATGGTAATGTCTCTGAATTCCTTTACAGTTCCATGGTAATGCCTCTGTATTCCTTTACAGTTCCATGGTAATGCCTCTGTATTCCTTTACAGTTCCATTGTAATGTCTCTGTATTCTTCTACAATTCCATGGTACTGCCTCTGTACTCTTCTACAGTCCACTGTAATGCCTCTGTATTCTTCTACAGTCCATTGTAATGCCTCTGTACTCTTCTACAGTTCCATTGTAATGTCTCTGTATTCTTCTACAGTTCCATGGTACTGCCTCTGTACTCTTCTACAGTCCACTGTAATGCCTCTGTATTCTTCTACAGTCCATTGTAATGCCTCTGTACTCTTCTACAGTTCCATTGTAATGTCTCTGTATTCTTCTACAGTTCCATGGTAATGTCTCTGTACTCTTCTACAGTCCATTGTAATGTCTCTGTATTCTTCTACAGTTCCATTGTAATGCCTCTGTATTCTTCTACAGTTCCATTATAATGCCTCTGTACTCTTCTACAGTTCCATTGTAATGCCTCTGTATTCTTCTACAGTTCCATTGTAATGTCTCTGTATTCTTCTACAGTCCACTGTAATGTCTCTGTATTCTTCTACAGTTCCATTGTAATGCCTCTGTATTCTTCTACAGTTCCATGGTAATGTCTCTGTATTCTTCTACAGTCCACTGTAATGTCTCTGTATTCTTCTACAGTTCCATTGTAATGCCTCTGTATTCTTCTACAGTTCCATGGTAATGTCTCTGTACTCTTCTACAGTCCATTGTAATGTCTCTGTATTCTTCTACAGTTCCATTGTAATGCCTCTGTATTCCTTTACAGTTCCATGGTAATGCCCTCTGTATTCCTTTACAGTTCCGTGGTAATGCCTCTGTATTCTTCTACAGTTCCATGGTAATGCCTCTGTACTCTTCTACAGTTCCATGGTAATGTCTCTGTATTCTTCTACAGTCCATTGTAATGTTTCTGTATTCCTTTACAGTTCCATGGTAATGCCTCTGTACTCTTCTACAGTCCATTGTAATGCCTCTGTACTTTTCTACAGTTCCATGGTAATGCCTCTGTACTCTTCTACAGTCCATTTTAATGCCTCTGTATTCTTTTTGTGACACCAGGCTGAGGAGATAGCTCAGTCAGTAAAGTGCTTGCCTGATAAGCATGAGGAGCTACTTTTGGGTCCCAGAACCCACATAAAAATGCCAAATATTGTTGTAATCACAGTGCTGAGAGGCAAGACAGAAGGATCCTTGGAGCTCACTGTCCAGTCAGTCTAGCCCACTTGGTGAGCTCCATATCAATGAGAGATCCTGTTTACAAAGTGGAGGAATGGTATACCTAAGAAATGATACTTGGTGTTGTCCTCTAGCCTCCACAAGTGCACCCACCCCCACACAAATGTACAAAGACACACAAACATGCACTCACAGATAAACACACATGGATTTAAAAAGAAAAAGCTGGGCATAGTGGTGCACACCTTTAACCCAGCCCTCAGGAGCCAGAGGTAGGAGGGTCACCATGAATTCAAGGCCAGCCTAGTACTACAGAGTGAATTCCAGGTCAGCCTGGGCTAGAGTGATACACTACCTTGAAATAAAAAAAGAAAAATAAGCCCTTTAAGTTTAAGCTACAGTTAGTTCAATTTCCTGGTCTCAGCATCCAAAACCATTGCTAGTGAATGCAGTTAGCTGAGCGCACACATGCCAAGATGCAAATGATCTGGGGTATGTACATTGGAGAGCTGTCCTTGTGGCTGTGGTGTGGAGGGCTGCAGGAGTCTACTGTCTTGAGGAAAGCATTTTATTTTACATTTTTGCATATACTCAAAGGACTGCTCTGTGCCAAATAACAACTATAAACACCATGCACCGAGCCACATGTACACAGAGTGTGAATGTGTGCTTAGTTTGAAAGTTGGCAACAGCTAGGCTCCTGGGCTAGCTCTGAAGGGGTTGTCATTGGGCACTAAAGAGACTGTGGGACAAAAGGAGTATTATTTCTCATTATCTACTTGAGTTGTGTTGGAGCCAAATTTGTAGGTTTTGTCCCCAGTACACCACCATTGCTCCTGGGATTCAGGGATCTCTTTTTTCTCTTTCATGTGGGAAGCATTAATGGAGAACACAAGAGCAGAACTGAGCCCTGTTATGTAAAACTGGTTCCTTGGAGAGACATGAACACATACCTATTCACCCCAGATAAGACTCAGATATCAGACAAAGTATCATTACATGAAAGTCAAGTGGTGAACCAATGAGTTTTTGGAATCACCTTCACTTTGCTGGGACAAACTCTTGACCAGAAGCAGCTTATGGGAGTAAAGGGTTTATTACAGACTTCTAGATTCCAGGGGCAGCTTCATCATAGCAGAAGAACTTGGTTCACTTCACACATCCACAACAGAGAGGCAGAACCAACAGCCATCAAACACAAACAACCAGAGCTCAAGCTGAATCTCTGCACACCTTGTAGAGCTGGATTCAAGATCTGGTCCCAGTGACATGCTGAAGTCTAAGCAGGAAACGTACTCAAAATACCTGAGTCAGGCTGGAGAGATGGCTTAGGGGTTAAAGCACATGCCTGCAAAGCCTCAGGACCCCAGTTCGATTCTCCAGGTCCCATGTAATCCAGATGCACACATCTGGAGTTTGTTTGCAGTGGCTGGTGACCCTGGCGCACCCATTCTCCCTCTCCCCCTCTCTCTCTTTCCCTCTTTCTGTCTCTAATAAGTAAATAAAAATAAAATCTTTAAAAAGTACCTGAGTCTATGGAGGACATACATTTACATCCAAAGCACCACACTTACAGAGCATGGGTGAGGATGAGGGGTTGCTTACAGGAGCATGGATGAGTCAAAGGCAGCCGCTCATCTCAGTACTGGTGATCACTCATGGAAGCTGCCTCTCAGGAGCAGGACTTGCAAGCAGCTAGGCTGGCCAGAATCTCCTGGCAAGCAGTTGTTTACCCTTTATATAACTTCAGGGAGGGGACTTGCAACCTTTTAAGTTTCAGCTTTCCCAAACTTATTGACTTCCTGCATCTCCTTAGTCTCTATCCTCCCTTCAGGAGGGAATCTTTCAACTAGAGGAATCTGCTATACAACAACCCCCCAGCTCTGTTTCTCTGATGCTGGTGGGTGAATCCATGCGCTTGGATTCTGCTATTCACCTCTGAGAAGGATATAGTGGTATCCCTCTGATGAGGGTCTGTATAGTTTGTACCTTAAATGTCCCCAGAGGCTGCATACTAAATGCTAGATCCTTGAATGATACATCTTGTCTCAATTCTGGCCCAGCTCCTTCCTCCTCTTGCTCACTCTCTCTTGCTTTGTGCATGTGTGCCTATCTCTCTGCCCCCTTTTCTCTGTGTCTCTCTGCTTCCATGTTGCCATGAGGTGGCAGCCTCCTCAAGCACATGCTCCCACTAGCATGACATTCTGTTTCACTTCAGGCCCAAAGCTATGCAGCCAGAAAAACTTGGACTGAAACTTCAGAAACAATGAGCCAAAATACACTTTCTTTCTTTCTTTCTCTTTTTTTTTTTTTTTCTCTCCTGTTTTTTCAAGGTAGGGTCTCACTCTAGCCCAGGCTGACCTGGAATTTACTATGTAGTCTAAGGGTAGCCTCGAACTCACAGTGATCCTCCTACCTCTGCCTCCAAAGTGCTGGGATTAAGGATGTGCACCACTATGCCCTGCTCTTTCTCTCTTTCTTATTTGTTCATTTGCTATTTTTTTGAAATTATTTATTTGCATGTGTATGCATGGTATGTATGTTGTGTGTGGAATGTGTGATATATGCATGTGTGTGTATGCAAATGTAAGCACCCCATGCATATGTGTGTGGAGGCCAGAGGAGAATATTGAGTGCCTTCCTCCATCACTCATTCACATATGTCCTTGAGGCAAAGTCTCTTGCTCAGCCCTGAGCTGTAGATTTCATGAGCCCTAGTGATTGCAGGTCTTCACTTCTCATAGAACTGAGGTTATAGGCATGAGAGGCCACACCTAGTTGTTTATGTGGGTGTTTGGGAATTAAACTTGGGCAGTCTCAGGTCCTCTCAGCCCCATGCTTATATGACACTGAACAGTCTTAATCACTGAGCCAACTTCCCAGCCCCTATTTTTGTTTTTGCTTTTTTTGTTTTTGAGATAGGATACCATTATGTAGTCCTTGCTGGTCTGTATCTCACTATGTAGATCAGCCTGGCCTTGAACTTGTGGCGATTGTCCTGCTTCTGTACCCCAAGTGTTGGGATTACAGATGTGTGCTCCATGCTTAGCAGATCGTTATTTAAGTTGATTCTCTTAGGTATGTTGTCACAGTGTTGAGAAGCTAACATGGGAACAAATTAGCAATAGCCAAAGGTGCTTAAATAAGTTTAAATAACTATACAATTTTAAATTCAATAATTAATAAAATCCAGACCAGGTTAGACTTCCTCAGTGAAACCATTTTTGGTCTTCAAAAGTCCCTTCTTATTGTCACTTAGCTCCCCTTGGTATGATCATTTTTTGTAAGCATCTTCTCTCCTCAATTAATTTTAGCATTGAAGGGAAAGAATGACATTTTTGGACTTTGCATTTCCAACTTGTTACACAGATCTTATATGTAAGGAGCCTCCAATCAATACAGCAATTAACAGCCTCTCCTGTCACTTTCAGGTGATGTTGTCACATCTGTAGATCATGATGGTAGTAGAAAGCTTCCTTCATGCTGTAGGTTTCTTTTCCATTCTCCTTTCCTTTCCCAGTGTTACAACCAGTTTTGTTGTTGTTGTTGTTGTTTGTTTTGCTTTTCAAGGCAAGGTCTTGCTTTAGCCCAGCTGACCTAGGAACTCACTACATAGTCTCAGGCTGGCCTCAAACTCATGGCAGTCCTGCTATCTCTGCTTCCTGAGTGCTGGGATTAAAGGGTGTGCCACCACATCCGGCCAAATTATTTTTATTTGTTTTTGATTTTGTTTTTCGAGGTAGGGTCTCACTCTAGCCTGGGCTGACCTGGAATTCACTATATAATCTTAGGGTGGCCTTGAACTCACGGAGATCCTCCTACCTCTGCCTCTTGAGTGCTAGAATTAAAGGTGTGTGCCACTACACCTGGCTAATTTTTTTTTAAATTAAGAATATACTGTGGGGGCTGGGGAAATGGCTTAGCAGTTAAGGTGTTTGCCTGCAAAGCCCAAGGACCCTGGTTCTATTCCCTAGGACCCACATAAGCCAGATGTGCAAGGGGGCACATGTGTCTGGAGTTCATTTGCAGTGGCTAGAGGCCCTGGTGTGCCCATTCTCTCTCTCTCTCTCTGCCTCTCTCTCTCTCTCTCTCTCAAATAAATAAAAATAAATGAAATATTAAAAAGACACAAAGAGTATACTGTGTATGGATATATCATGTGTTCATATCATCTTTTGCCTCCCCTGCCCCCATTTTGCTGGGGCCCTTCTCAGGGGGCTTGCTGGTATTCTCCATAAGGTTGTGGATTATGCACAGCTAGATTTTTGATGTGTGTTTCTAAAAGCATAGTCATTAGTGGTTCTCTCCACATGGGAATACAGAATTGTAATTTTCATTGCAAACTCAGCCATATGCTAGGATGGGACAAGCATCTTCTCACAGATAGAGCAAACTATTACTCTTCTTTAACGGCTTAAGTAATAGAGACAAGGACAGAAGCTCATTGGCATAGAGGTGACACGGACCAGATGCAATATTCTTCAAGAAGCCTGACCTAGCTCTCCACATCCACATGGAAGAATAGCATAAAATCAGCAAGTGACACAAGGAGATAGCACCTTGGTTCCCTGGTATGGTAAAATGTGATAATAGTAATTTGCTTTTGTGGCCATTTTGTGAAATGTCCTCCATTGGCTCACGTGTTTGAATACTTGACCCCCCAGCACAGGGGTACTGCTTACGAAGGTTGTGGAACCTTTAGGAGATTGTTGCACTCAGCTCCAGAACGCTGGGGTGAACATCCAACCAGACCCAATTTATGGGAGGAAGGGATTTATTTCAAGCTTACAGATACACGGGAAGTCCCATCAATGATGGAAGAAGCTGCTTGCTTCCGTACATCCAAACAGAGAATCAACTGTACCAAGCAAAGCACCAACACCAGCAGACACCCACCACCAGGACTCACACTGTGCTCTATACCTTTGGGCTGGAGTCCTATCTGCGCCCTCCGCCCAGTGACATGCCCTTTCTAGCAGGTTGCCAGAGACTTTAAACAGGAAGTTTAACCTTAATAAAAAATACCCAAGGCTATGGGGACATACATTCACATTCAAACTACCACAGAGGTAGAGTCTTGTTGGAGGAAATGGGTCACTGAAGGTAGACTTTAAGGTTTGGCTGTTCAGCTCCACTTCCCATTCATTCTTTTTTTGTGGGGAGGGGTTTGAGGTAGGGTCTCACTCTGGCCCAGGCTGACCTGGAATTAACTATGTAGTCTCAGGGTGGCCTTGAACTCATGGCAATCCTCCTACCTCTGCCTCCCGAGTGCTGGGATTAAAGGCGTGCGCCACCACGCCTGGCTTCCCATTCATTCTTGTGACAAGCAGCCACGTTCTCTCTGTCCATAATGGAACTGTAAGTCAAATAAACTCTCCTTCCTCAAGTTGCCTCTAGTCAGGCTTTGTTCACAGTAATGAGAAAGTAACTTCCACAGTTGCCTAAGGAAGACATATCCCCAGATACCAAGTATCACTAGAGGTAAAGGATTAAGAACTTCTTTGGCAGCTGGAGAGATTGCTTAGTGGTTAACGCACTTGCCTGCAAAGCCTATGGACCCAAGTAACCCAGAACCCATGTAAGCCAGATGCACAAAGTGATGCATGTGCACAGGTGGCACATGTATACAAGGTGGCACACATGTCTGGAGCTCATTTGCAGTGGCTAAGGCCCTGGTGCACCAATTGTTTCTTCTCTCATAATAAAAACAAATTTTAAAAAGAAATTAAATTTGGGCTGGTGTCACAGAAAGCTGTACAATGCTGTAATGTACATCCAAACCAGACATGGTTTAGGTGAGGAAGGGATTTATTTCAAGCTTACAGATCCAGGGAAAGTTCTATCAGTGGCAGAAAAGGCTGCTTTCATACACCCAAGCAGAGAAAAACAACCATCAACCAGCAAACACCAAAAAGCAGCAAGCTCCATCAGAGCTCCAACAGCTCTGCATACCTTTGGGCTGCAATCAGATCCACCCCAAACACACCTTTGGGCTGGACTTCAGGATCCATCCTCAGTGACACCACCTCCATCCACACTGCTGGAGAGCCAAGTTACAAGCTTTAATAAAACACCTGAGGGACTTCCAGGTAAAATGGCAGTGTAGTAGCTATGCCAAAGTGGACTGGGGAGGGGAATAAGTAGAAAAACAGCAAAATACACACTTCTACTGAAAAGTGAAGGTGTACAAGGAACTATTAACCACAGCAGAGAAGCAGGAGAGACCCAGAGCTTCTAGCAAGAAGGAAATCAGCCCAAATCATGCCAAGGCCCCAGCAACCCTGGTAGGTACAGGTCCATGCACATGTCCACCAGACCCAGCACAGAGCTGCAGGAGAAGAAGCCAGGTGGAAGAATTTTCCACTCATACCAGCCTCTTTTCAAAGTCAAGAAACCAGAAGGGGAAAACAACAGGGATCAGCTGAGCAGCTGTTGAAGGTGAACAAAAACTGGACTAGCTGAGCAGGTCTGGTACAACTTCAGGCATCTTGCACAGCCTCTCTACTCCCAACCGCCATGAACCACTAGAGAACTCATCCACCCCCTGGCCTCATGGCATCCAGCACAGCCAATCAGAACACCATATCCAGTGACCCAAGCAGCCTAACCAAGTCCACAGCACAACAGAGGGGGATCCAGGTAGGCACTCTGCATTGGAGAGATTGGAAGCCATTCCAAAAGGAACAAGGTCTACTTACACAAAGCCAGGTGCATAGGCTGACACTGGAAGTGCTAATCTCACTTTCCATGTCAGGGCAGGTTATGTGCTAGATTTCATTGAGGTAGTCTTGGTTGGCTTCACCATTACCTAAAAAGCTGTATTTTGGTATTGACTATTGTTTCTTTTTATGTTTTAGTTTTTTTAATTTTTAAAATTTTATTTATTTGCAAGCAGAGAGAGAGAGATAGAAGAGAGACAGATAAAGAGAGAGAATGGGCACACCAGGGCCTTCAGCCACTGCAAACGAACTCCAGATGCACGTGCCCCTGTGCATCTGGCTTACGTGGGTCCTGGGGAATCAAACCTGGGTCCTTTGGCTTTGCAGGTAAACATCTTAACCACTAAGCCATTTCTCCAGCCCTTGACTCTATTGTTTCTTTTGATATTTCCTTATTTATAGGGCCTTTCTCTTTTTCTTCTGTCATTATTGTGGGCAGGGTCTCACTTAGCCCCAGGCTGACCTGGAATCCATTTCAGACCAGAAATTTCAGCCTCCTAGTTGACAGGATTAGGGGGTGGATAACACACACCCTTAATGACTTTGGCTTTATTAGATTATCTGTTTGTTTTAATCCCCAGTCACAATTGCCTCAAAAAAAAAAAAAAATAAAGTGTCTCAGGCTGGAGAGATGGCTTAGTGGTTAAGGAGGTTGCCTACGCAGACTCTCCAGCCAGACTCATGAAGGTGAGGCAAGATGCCCACTATCATCTGGAGTTTGATTTCAGTGGCTGAGGCCCTGGTGCACCAATTCTCTCTCTCTCCCTCTGTCTTTCTCTTGTTCTCTCTAAAAATAAAAATAATAAGGTAACTTGGAATAAACCTAATAATGGAAGTGAAGGATCTCTACAATGAAAACTTTAAAACACTCAAGAGATAGGAAATGGAAAGACACCCATGTTCTTGGATTGGAAGAATCAATATTGTGAAAATGTCAATCTTACTGAAAGCAATCTAAATATTTAATGCAATCCCCATCAAAATTCTAATGGCATTCTTCATAAAAATATAAAAAACAATCCTAAAATTCATTTGAAGCACAAAAAACTTGAATAGCCAAAACAATTCTGAGCAACAAAAATAAGGCTGGCAGTATTGCCATACCTGATCTTAAGCTATATTACAGAGCCATAGTAACAAAAACAGTATGGCAGTGTGGTAGTGGTACAAAAGTAGACATGTAGATCAATGGAACAGAATAGAGGAGCCACGTGTAAGCCTGGGAAGCTACAGCCATTTGATTTTTGACAAAACTTGAGAAAAGTAATATTCTGGTGTTTTTGGCACAGATAGAAATGAAAGTCTTACTGTAACTGTTTAAAATATTACCACCACTGAGACTGGGCCAGCTGTTTTACTGTGGGACAATGAAATGAGTGCTGACTCTTTTGAAATGAAGGGGCCTGAAAGAAGAATGCTGAAGGAATTTCCTCATCTTCCAAGTCAGCTTTTTTTTTAAATTTTATTAACTATACTTTTTTTATTGTCTATGCTTACAGACAATAAACCATGATATTTCCCTGCCTACCCCCATTACCCTTCAGAACTCCACTCTCCATCATATCCCCTCCCTCTCTCCATTAGTCTCTCTTTTATTTTGATGTCATCACCTTTTTCTCCTATTATGAGGGTCTTGTGAAGGTATTGCTAGGCACTGTGAGGTCATGGATATTGAGGCCAATTTCTGTCTGGACAGTTGAATTGTAAGGAGATGTATCCTTCCTTTGGTTCTTACATTCTTTCTGCCCCCTCTTCTGCAATGGACCCTGAGCCTAGGAAGGTGTGACAGAGATGTTTCATTGCTGGACACATCTCCATCCCTTCTTCTCAGCACTATGTTGCCTTTTGGGTCATCCCAGTGGTCATTGCTATCTGAAAAGAGAAGCTTCTCTAACCAGAAGTGAGAGTAGCATTAATATGTGAATATGAACATTAAGTGTAGTGCTTTCAGGGCAGTTTGGTGGGAATAATATATACATTTAGCCAGACAAGAGCAGGCTTTATACCCTAAGGTTCATGACCTCCCCTGCCATAGACTTTTGATTAATTTTTTCACTACCAGGCATGTATTTCCTCCCATAGGGTGGACCTTCAGTCCAATTAGGGAGCAATTGGTTTCCCCCAGAGCAGACATGCCACTATTACACTCGTTTGGTCATTTGGCCTGTCTGGCCAAACTTGAGGCTTCCAGTGTCCACTGTTTTCACTGCTGATGATTTTTGTCTCCCATATGGCTGCATACAGTGCAGCTTTTTCCAGTTTTCAGTTGGCTAGTCTACAGGGAGAATATTTTCTGCTCAGCACCAGCTTTATTTCTCAGTGACCTTGCCACTCAGGCAAGTGAAGTCTTCATCAATAGGGTCTTACCATTGGTTTCTCAAGGGAATCAAAGTCAGTTTTATTCTGCCAAGATTAACAAAATTTTTATGCCTTGCTTCCCTGGTACTGGTTATGGAAATGTGACAAATGCAAGAAAACAGGGTCATTGGATTCCCAATATGGTTTCTTTTTGGAGATGGCCCTTAAGTGATGTGGAACAGGGTTAGAGTCACTGCATAGATGCCATGAGGGGTCATGGCATGGAGCCATGAGGATGAACTGTGGGTTGTAACAGAGACCTCAGGATGTTTTTTTTTTTTCATTGTGTATATGGCTCAGACCTCATGATTTTATTATAACTTTCAAATATTTCAAATGTGCATATCCAAGGTGAGATATACACAAAGGTTTGGAGTATGTGATGATTTCCTCTGAATTAGTAGGTACATTCTTGTATGCCTAAGAAAGTTGTTTTTTATAAGATTTTTTTTATTTACAACTCCCATAATTAAAGACAATAAACCATAGTAATTCCCTCCCTCTCCCCACTATTCCCTTTGTAACTCCATTCTCCATCATACCCCTTCCTCCTATTTTGATGCCATCATCTTTTCCTCCCATTATGATGATCTTGTGTAGATAGTGTCAGGCAATGCAAAGTCATAGATATCCAGGTCATTTTGTGTCTGGAGGAGCATGTTGTCAGGAGTCCTACCCTTCCTTTGGCTCTTACATTCTTCCCATCACCTCTTCTGAAATGGACCCTGTAGCAGACAGCTTCAGGTTCACTGAGATGAACTTCCAGACCAGGCACAGTTATGGAGGAAGGGATATTACTTATTGAAGCTTACAGATCCAAAGAATGTTCCATAATGGCAAAAGAAGCTGGCCTGCCTTCACAAGACCAAACACAGAGAGCAAAGCTACAGCCAAAAGCCTCACAGCACACCTCAGAACTCCAGCTAGGCACACTTTGCATATCTTTAGATTGAAATCCTAAACCCACCACCACACCTTAAGATCCGCCCAGTGACGTTGCTTCCAGCCAGGTGGTTGCAGATACAAATAACAAACTAATAAAACACTGAATATATTGGGGACCATCTATTCAAACTACCACAGACCCTGAGCCTTGGAAGGTGTGATAGAGATATTTCAGTGCTAAACACTCCTCTGTCACTTCTTCTTAGCACCATGGTGCCTTCTGAGTCATCCCAAGGTCACCACCATCTGAAAAGAGAAGATTCTTTAACCAAAAGTGAGAGTAGCATTAATATCTATGTATGAACATTAAGAGAAGTGCTTACTTTGCAGTTTGGTGAGCATAGTATATGCATTTAGGCAGACACCATCAGGCATTATATCCATAGGGCTTTTGATTAGGTTTTCAGTATCAGGCATATATTCCCTCCCATGGAGCAGGCCTCCAGTCCAATTAGAGAGTGGTTGGTTCCCCATAATAGACATGCCACTATTGCACCCATTGGCTCATTTAAAGCTTTAGAATTTAAAGCTTGCAGTGTTCACTGTTGAATATCTCCACTGGTGATTTTTCTCTCTGTCTCATGGAACTGAATGCAGCATAGCTTTTTCCAGCTTTCTGTCAATTTAGAGACCCCAGGATTTTGGAGATTTGAAGACTATGGGATGGCCACCAAGGAAAGCTTCTCACTCTGACCCTGGTGAATTTTCCTGGAAAGCAAGCAGCTAATGCTGGAGGGGCAGAATTTGGAGCCCAGAAATTTTATCACTGGTCACAGATAACAGACATGGAGCAATAGGATTTGATGTTTGTCCTCCTGGTTTTCTGTCTTGTATTGGTCTAGGCTTTCCTCGTTATACCTTCTTTTATAATGTGAATGTTTTCTCTGAGCTATTATGTGTTGAAAGAATTTAGCTTGTGTTTTAGTTTTTCAGGGCTCACATTTAAAAACTGTCTTGGGTTTCAGATGAAATTTTGGACTTTCATACAGTTCTGGGACTGATCTACTTACAGGAACTTTAAAACATTTTTGTTTATTTTTATTTATTTCTTAGAGACATAGAGAAGAAAAAAAGAGAGAGAATGGGCACACCAGGGCCTCTAGCCACTGCAAATGAACTCCAGATGTATGCTCTACCTTGTGCATCAGGCTTACATGGGACCTGAAGGAAATTGAACCTGGGTCCTTAGGCTTTACAGGCAAGTGCCCTAACCACTAAGCCATCTCTCCAGCCCTTAATGGACTTTTAATGTTGGACTGAATGCATTTTACATCCTGAGAGGGTTGATTCTATGGAGGCCAAGGGATAAATATAGTGGTTTTAATGTGAAAGTTCCTTCATAGCCTCATGTGTTTGTGATTAAGCCTTATACTCAGTCCTCAGCTGTTATTAATTTTGGAAATGGGGTCTTATAGGAGGAAACATGTTGCTGAGTGTTGGCTTTGGGGTGTTATAGCCCATATTATTGCCAGAGCTAGATTACTCTCTTGCTGCTTTCTGCCAGCTTCTATGGTAAGATGGGATGCTCAGCCTCTGGTCTGCCATGATTTGTTGCCATTGATGAAACTTTCTCTCATGACTATAAGCCAAAAATAAACTCTTTCTCCCATAAGCTACTTTTCCTCAGAAAGGAGAAGGTAACTGAAACATCAGGTATTTGTCACAGCAATGAGAAATGTAATACAATCTATAACATTCTATCTCTCTATAATTGCCAAAGTTATAGTCAGTCAACCTGTCCACCAAGTCTTCAACACAGAAGTGGGCTCCTCAAAGTTCTCAAAGAACTTCAGGTCACAGTTCAGGGAAGTGGCAATGAACAGCACTTCTTTGCTCTTTGTTCTTTGAGTCCTTATTACACAGACTTGCCATGGTGATTGTACAATATGTATGACCATTATCTGATGCTGCCCCTCTCCCCCAAGGACACAGTAGCTGGACAGATCTACCTAAGATTCCTCTGACCATGGGTGTTAGAGACAGCCTCCCCTCTTATTAATTTATTTTTGACAAATTTTATACATATACATAATGCATTTTGATTACATTTTTCACTCTCATTACCTTCCCTTATTCCCTTATTAATTCTGCTGAATTAACCTCTTTTTCCCAACTAGTCCCCCTTCTACTTTGAGATTTTTTTAAAGGATTTTTTGAGATAGGGTCTCCCTCTAGCCCAGGCTGACCTATAACTCTGTAGCTCCAGGCTGCCCTTGAACTTACATCAATCCTCCTACCTCAGCTTCCAGAGTGCTGGAATTAAAGGCATGTACCACCAATCTCAGTTTAGAATTTTTTTTTTTTTTTGGAGAGAGACAAAGAGAGAGAGAGAGAGGAAGACAGATAGAGATGGGCGCACCAGCAGTCTCTCAGCTGCTGCAAACAAAATCCAGATGTGCGCGCCCCTTTGTGGGCAAGTGCAGCATTGCATTCTTGCTTCACTTTGCATCTGGTAAACGTGGGACCTGGAGATTTGAACTGCTAGATATTGGAACCAGTGTTCTTAGGCTTAGGAGGCAGGCGCCTTAACCGCTAAGCCATCTTTCCAGTCCTAGAAGTATTTTTTAATATCTCATTGAGTTTAATTAGGATTGTTTGCATAAGAATGGGTGGGGGGCTATTTACTAGAACATGGGCAACTTACCAGTGTCTACACCATTGAAGAAATGGGATAGTCTCTTTTAAAGGCCAGATAGTTGTCTGTATCGTACCAAGTAACACCATTCACTTTGGGACACTGCAAGTTTATATAGCAATGATGACAACTTTCTGGCTTACAACTGCAAAATGTCTCAAAGAAGGGACTCTCTTAACCTAATTTGCACAAAGACTCCCTGCATGCAGCCCGTGGACCTGTGTGAAAGAGAGTTATTGCTTGTTACTCTCCAAGTGCCTTCTCCATGGTGGATGAATTATAACCAGGGCCTTTCATCTACAGCCTGCTAACACTGCACCATTCTAGGCACCCTTGACTAGAACCTGAATCCCACACATTGTCAGGCTCCCCATTCTCAGTGAGCATGTCCTTGTGATCCTTAGCTACGGAGGCCCAGAATCTTTCTCAGTCAGTGTGATAAATTTTAACTTGGTCATTGGCTCTTTCACTCTCTGGTTCCTTATGTACCCTTTGTGAAACATGTCTTGGTTGTCTGTTTCCACAAGCTGAAGTGCCAGTTAGCCCAGGGAAGCAGTATAAATGGATTTGAGCTTTATATTTCCCTATGCTGTCGACACTCACAACCACAGGGCTATATAAAACCAAGTTCTATTATCAGCTCTGACTGAACGGAAAACAAGCCTGAGAGGTGTGCCAGGGTAGGGAAAGCCCATCCTAAAAAAAGATGTGGGTGTCTTCAGTTTGTTGGTAAGAGTCCTAACCTTGACGCTGTTCACATCAGCTTGGCCATGCTGTGGGAGGCTTCCCTGGTGTGTTTCCAGGTTAAGTACTGAGGGTTTTTCCTTTTAGGGGCAGGAGACAAACTGAGAGTGAAAGAGGGGGTGGTTGGGTGGTGCTCTGCATAGAGTGAGCCAAAAGGTAAAGCCCCCATCCTCAGAAACGGTGTATAGGAATATTTATGCTTATGCTCATAGATGAATGCTGCTCTCACCTTTGGTCAGAGAAGCTTCTTGTTGGCAGTGACTACTGGGGAGACTCAAAATTCATCAGAGCACTGAGAATGACTGTAGAGTGCTCACTGCTAAATGCGACATCCCTATCACACCATCCAAGGCTCGGGAAACATTGCAGAAGAGGAGGCAGAAAGAATGTAAGAGCCAGAGGATGGACAGGAGTGCTTGGAGTGCTTAGAACTTTTTCCTTTGGACATGAAGTGGTCATTGCATTCTTGATCTCACAGTGACTCTCATTACCTGCACAAAACCTGTACACATGGATGGTGGAAGAGGGCAAAAAAAGACATCAAAGTCGAAGAAGGACTAATGGAAAATAAGGAGTTCAGTGGAAGCGGACCTAGAGGAGGTAATGGGAGGAGATTGTGAACAAAATCCATTATGTACATGTATAAAAATTGCCAATAAAAATGTTTTTACAGCCGGGCGTGGTGGCTCACGCCTTTAATCCCAGCACTCGGGAGGCAGAGGTAGGTGGACAAATGGCCACCCTGAGACTACATAGTGAATTCCAGGTCAGCCTGAGCTAGAGTGAGACCCTGCCACAAAACAAAACAAAACAAAAAAAAAAAAATGTTTTTACAAATGGTGCACAAGGCTGAGGAAGTGGCTCAGTTGGTAAATAACTTGCCACAACAGCATGAAGACCTGAGTTTAGATCTCCCATAACCCATGTAAATGTCTGGTGGGTGGGGTGGCCAACATGCAGTCTCACACCTGGGAGGCAGAGGCACAGGACAAGCTAGCTAGCTAGACTGGCTGAATCAGTGAGTTCTGGGTCCAACTGAGAGATCCTGTCTCAAAACAAACAAACAAACGAAAACAGGTGGAGAGCTGGAGAGATGGCTTAGCAGTTAAGGCGCCTGACTGCAAAGCCTAACACCTGTTGGAATCTCCAGGTCCCACATTTAGCCAGATACAAAAGTGACACAAGTGCACAATGTCGCACATGTGCACAAGGGGGCACACATGTCTGGAGTTTGTTCACAGTGGCTGAGAAGCCCTGGCATGCCCATTCTCTCTCTGCCTTTCTCTCTGTCTCTCTGTGTCTCTCTCTCTCTCAAATTAAAAAAACAAACAAGGGGCTGGAGAGATGGCTTAGCGGTTAAGGCGCCTGCCTCCTAAGCCTAAGAACACTGGTTCCAATCTCCAGCGGTTCCAATCTCCAGGTCCCACGTTTAGCCAGATGCAAAGTGACGCAAGGGTGCAATGCCACACTTGACCACAAGGGAGCTCACACATCTGGATTTCGTTCGCAACAGCTGAGACACTGCTGGTGCACCCATCTCTGTCTTCCTCTCTCTCTCTCCTAAAAATAATTTTAAAAATTTTTAAAAAGTTAAAAAAAAAAAAAAACAGGTGGAGAGTGACTAAAAACATACCCAGTGTCAACTTCTGGCATCCATATGAATGAGTACACACATGCACCTGTGCACACATACACCACTATTGCTTATTGCCTGGAGGTCTTCTTATTTCAAAATGCTGGCATACCTGCTAGGGAAAAGCCTGCTCAGATATTTTTGCCTGAGGAAGTATGGGGAAGATGTGCCTGTTGGTATGCAAAGGAGGGTGGAGAAAGAGGGAGAGAGAAGCCCAAAGTGGAAGAGGAGACTGGAGCTCACTGTGCCCTATTTTGGTCTAGGGCTTAGCCAGTTCCACACATCAGCCTCTGTCTGACACTCTAGCTGACAGCCAAGATGCAGGGAATTAAAGGAACAATTTCCAAGGAAGCCAATTTCTTTCTTTGGATGTAGAAGTAACTTGAAGGTTCTTTTTTGGCTGTTTTTTTTTTTTTTCTTTTTCTTTTTGAGGTAGGGTCTTACTCTAGCCCAGGCTGACCTTAAACTCACTTGGTAATCCCAGGCTGGCCTCATACTTATGAAAATCCTTCTTCCTCTGCCTCTCAAGTGTGAGTGCTGGCCACCATGCCCAGCCTTGAAGGTTTTTAGCAGTGTTTAAGGTTCCTTTTGAAAATGACATCTGCTCATTCACCCAGAGTATTTTGAGCAACCAAATTACCAATAGGACCAGTTCCCTAATTATCAGGGTATAGTGAATAATGAAAATGTGGAGCCTCTTGTTCAAAGGTTAAGAATTTTACAGCCAGGCGTGGTGGCGCACGCCTTTAATCCCAGCACTCGGGAGGCAGAGGTAGGAGGATCATTGAGAGTTAGAGGCCACCCTGAAACTACATAGTTAATTCCAAGTCAGCCTGGACCAGAGTGAAACCCTACCTTGAAAAACCAAAAAAAAAAAAAAAAAAAGGTTAAGAATTTTAAAAGCCAGGTGTGGTGGTACATGCATATAACCAATCTCAGTGCTTAGGATGCTAGGCAGGAGAATCATCATAGGTTCGAGACCAGCCTGTGCTACATAGTGAGTTATAAGCCAGTCTGGCAACAGATCCCAGATTAAAAAGAAGGAGAAGAATTTATACTGGTGACAGTAGTGTCACCAAGAGGCGTTGGAGGGAGGGGGGCTGTGGACCCGGACCTGTACTGTTTTCACACGCAGGGGTTGCCTGGACCAGGAACAAGAGACCCTTGTCATCTCTCATTTAGCCTGTTTTCTCCTGTGAGCGAGTTGCTCTCCAGCCATGGTTCCCAGGACAGAAGCATTGGCCTCATCCAGAAGCTTGATAGAAGTCCTCAGTGGTGATCTTCCTTCTGTGTTTTAACAAGCCCACCCCCTTTTTTTCCACGTGATTCTGCCTCATGCTGTTTTGACAATACCTGACACCGGCAATGCCGTTCAGGATAGAAGCAGGTTTGGGGTCATGTAGCCTAGCTTCATGACAATGTACTTAGCATGAGGAAATCCGGGCATGGTAAGGCAGCGGGAGGTCTAGAATTCATGTTCAGCTCTTCTCCTCCACTGAGCAGATACCATTAATTACTCACTGTCACCTTGCCTGTAGAGCCAGCTCATATCCCAATTTTAAAGATGAGGAAATCAAAATGCCAGAAGTGTTCAATGAGTGGCCAAGTGCAACTGGGATTTAAACCGAGAGCTCCTAAATTCCCTCTCCGTTTTCCTCACCAGGCCTTCAGGTAATGTGAGACAGCTGACAGATGGGCCAAGCTCCTTTCCATAGGCTCCTGAAGACCCACATCCCAACTCAAGCAGCCCAGCCTGGTTGTCTCAGCAAATGTGACATTTAAAGTGGCTCACTTTGGTGGACTCACAAGGGCTTAGGAATGTGTTGCTGTCTTTAGGAAATTAGTATTCATGAGGTACACAGAATGGACAAATTGTTGATCCCTAAATTCACATCTTGGGACTTACTATCCTAGTCTAGGTGGGGCCTCAACGGTGGCATTCAGCCCAAAGCCCTTTATGCCACCAGTTCTTTGAGAGGCCTGTGGCCTGCTGGTCTGTAGCCCCAGGTCTGCCCCTTGCATTCTTGATGTCATGAAGTCACTCTGAAGGCTTTGGCCATGGCTTATCATTTTTTCCATTCTTAGGCCAAGGCTATTTGTAGTTTCTCCACCTGTCACCATATGTGTTAGGCTGAAAAGGCTGAGGGCAGCTTCATTAATAGCCCAATAGTAGCACAAACTCACTTGAAACCCTGTGCTTTCTCAGAACATTCTCTCTGGGGAAGCCTGTGTGAGTTTCACAGCTTTTCAAGTGGGCTGCGTCAGTTAGGGTGAGTTAGATAAGGGTGGGGTGAGTATCTCTTAGGGCTGAGCTATTCCCTCTTGTAAATGAATCTGTGATCCCCTCCTAATCACATAGTATACTCATGATTAAAGAACATACTGCTTGTGTCCAGGCAATAGATTGCTACCAGAGAAATACCAATGGAAAGGAAACAGCAAAGCATACTTGATTAAAAAGAAGAGGATCTGGGGCTGGAGAGATGGCTTAGTGGTTATGGTGCTTGCCTGCAAAGTCAAAGGACCTTGGTTCAACTCCCCACAACCCACATAAGCCAGATGCACAAGGTGGCGCATGCATCTGGAGTTCTTTTGCAGTGGCTGGAGACCATGGTGGGCCCAATCTCTCTCTCTGCCTCCCTCCCCCCTCTCTCAAATAAATAAATGAAAATAAAACATTTTTTTAATAAAAGGATCTGCTGGGGAGTTAGCTAATGCTTGCTTCACAAGCACAGACCTGAGTTCAATCCCCAGAAACCAAGTTCAAACAAACAAATATGTGGTGGTGTATGCTTGTAATCCGAGTGCTGGAAAAGCAGGGTTCTGGGGCTCACTAGCCACTCAATCTAGCCTACTTACTGAGTACCTAGGCCAGTGAGAGGCCCTTTCTCAAAGGAGGTGGATAGCATCCCTGAGGATGACACTCGAAGTTGTATTCTGGTCTTCACATGCCTACAGATGTACCCACCACACATAGAAAACAAAATTTAAAAAGAAGAAACCTTGATCTTTTTTTTTTTAGTGCAACTTAGAATGCAAATTGGAAGGTTAGGGAGATGGCTCAGAACTTAAAAGCTTTTGTTAGCAAAGCCTGCCAGCCTGGGTTCTACTACCCAGTGTTGTAGACAGCCTGATGTTGCTAGGATGAACTTCCAAACCAGGCACAGTAATGGGAGGAAGGGAACTTATTAGAAGCTTACAGATCCACGGGAGATTCCATAATGGCAGAAGAAGCTGGCCCACTTTCTCCTTAACTTCTCCACGAATAACTGTAGGACCCTCTGAGGAGACCTGAAATCCTTTGTTATTCATCTTGGTGCTTTCCAGCAAATATTTGTATTAAGAATGAAATCCTGATCTGGGCACAGTAGTGCACACCTTTAGTCCCAGCATTCAGGAGGCAGAGGCAGGAGGATGGCTGTGAGTTCAAGCCAGCCTGAGACTAGTGAATTCCAGGTTAGTCTGGGCGAGAGTGAGACCCTACCTCAGAAACAAAATGAAATCTTGTTTAATGGGGACAGAGTTTCAGATTGGGATTATAAAAAGGATCCAGAGAACAACGATGACAATGGTGATCCAAAAATGTGAACTTATTTAATACTACTGAACTGTACACTTCAAAATGATTAGTAAATAGGAAATTTCACATTCATGTATTTTGCCACACTATTTTTTAAGGGGAGAAAATTCTGTAGAAATATTAACTGCTATTTTTTTTTTCATTTTTCTAATCTTCTTTTGGTATAAAAGCAGAAGTCTAGGGAAGAAAAATCGATTAATATTTATCAGACTTTATCCCCTATACAAATGATCCTCAGTTTCCCCCAAGTCTCAGATAATAGCTTCCAGAATTCCATGATTTAACTTGACAGGGATATTTACAAAATAGGAAGGTTAGATGGCTCATGGAGCAAAAATGAGGTGGGAGGTTTCGGTTTCCATTTTGTTACGGGCTCAGCTAGATGTCTTCTAGACTTGTAGATGTCTCTGCAATCTGGAAACAGCCTTCAAGGAAACCAGGCGCAGTTACAAAGAGACCAGTTCACCTCTTTCCACTTGGGGCCAATTCTGCTGTCTAGGGGCAAACTTCTCAATTCCTTCTCTTCCTCTCAACAAATATGCCTGCCTCGCTGATGGTTCTAAAACCCACCAGGCACACATGGCTCATTTTCTGAGGCCAAATGCCATTGTCCTCTCCATCCCTTCTCCTCCTTCAGTGAGCCCAGGCCCCTCCCTGAATGCCTTGATCCCACCTCCTTCTTCCTTTCACAGAGACCTCGCTTCATATTTTTCATTTCTCTTTCCAGTCATCACTCTTCCACCTGCATTAGTTACTGTTGATACTGCTGTGACAAAAGACCCCACCAAAGCAACTTAAGAACATAAGGGTTGGGCTGGAGAAGATGGCTTAGCAGTTAAGGTGTTTGCTGGCAAAGCCAAAGGACCCTGGTTCGATTCCCCAGAACCCACGTAAGCCAGATGCACAAGGAGGTGCATGTGTTTGGAGTTCATTTGCAGTGGCTGGAGGCCCTGGAGCACCCATTCTCTCTCTGTACCTCTCTCTCTCTCTCTCTCAAATAAATAAATAAATATATTTTTTAAAAGAACACAAGGTTTTATTGGATTACAATTAGAGTTTACAGTCCACCACAGAGGGGAAGCCGTGGTGGCAGGAGCATGAGACAACTGGTAGCGTTGTCTCCTTGCTGAGAAAGAAGAGAGAGAATAATGCTGATGCTCAGCTCTCTTTCTCCTTTTTACTCATTCCATGGCCCCAGCCCACAATGGTGCCACCCACATTCATAGTTGATCTTCCAACTTCAGTTAAACTTCTCTGGAAATGCCCTTCTAGACAGGCTCAGGAGTGTGTCTCCTAGGTGATCTGAAATCCAGTCAAACTCTTCTGGATTCTCCCCCACAACATTCAAATTTGCTGTATTCTGTCCTACATTTCTGTGTTCCCTCCTTCTGTCATGACATTTTATAGTAAAGAAATTATTTCTTTTCTCTTTCTTCTTTCCCAATTTTTCTCCTTTTATGACTTTTAAAGATATGTGAGAATTTCAACATGACATACGCTAGAATTTAAACATGGCTTATTCTATTCGCCCATAAAACACATGTTAAAATTTAGTTCTTAGCTGGATGTAGTAGGGCATACCTGTAATGCCAGTACTCAAGAAATGGAGGCAAGAGGATTGTGCACTCAAGATTAGCAAGTTGCAGGCCAGACTGGGATACTTAATGAGACCTTGTCTCCAAGAAAACAAGCACTGGTGATATAGCTCAGGGATGGACTTCTTGCCTGGCATGCCCAAGGTCCTGGGTTCTATCTCCAGCATTGCAACAATACAAAATTATAATATTTTGTTGTGTTGTTGTTGCATGATTTACTCCTACAAGTGTAAGCCTTAGACTTGACTATTAACTCTTAAAAAGAAATTTCAATAATAAGGAAGAAAATCGTATATTACCAATGTTGTTACCATTTCTAGTGTCTTACACGTCTTTGTATAGTTCCATAATTCTACCTGGTATCATTTTCTTTCTGTTTGAAGGACTACTTCTAAGTTTTTTTGTTGGCAATGCATTTTTGAGGTTTTGTTTGCTTTGCTTTAAAAGCATTTACTTTCATTATAAAAGATATTTCACTTGTTATGGAATAGTAGGTTTATAATATTCTTTCAATATCCCAATATTTTTTATGAGAGAGGGAGAGAGAGAATTGGCATGCCAGGGCCCTAGCCACTGCAAACAAACTCCATATGTGTGTGCCACCTTGTGCATCAACCTTATGTGAGTTCTGGGGAGTCAAACCTGGGTCCTTAGGCCTCTAAGTCATCTCTCCAGCCCTCCAGTATCTTTTGGTTTGAATTATTTCCAGTGAAAAGTCTGCTATAAGCTTTATATTATACCTTTTTTCTTTCCCCTTCATTTATATTACATTTTTTCCTAGCTACTTTTAAGATTTTCTCCTTATTTTATTTTTAAAGAGTTTTTCTCTTTTATCACTTCATGTTTATGATTTTATGAGAGAGAGAGGGAGAGAATTGGTGTGCCAGGGCCTCCAGCCACTGCAATCGAACTCCAGATGTGTTTGCTACCTTGTGTACATGTGCAATCTTGGGCGTACATCACCTTGTGTGTCTGGCTTATGTGAGATCTGGGGAGCCAAACATGAGTCCTTAGGCTTCACAGGCAAGCACCTTAACCACTAAGCCATCTCTCCATCCCTCATGCTTTTTCTTAAGACTGAGATTCATGGAGTAGCTTGGCTGTATCATCATAGTTTTTAAAAGTTCAGCCATCATTGCTTCAAATATTTTTCTGTGTTCTTGTCTAATCTTCAGAGATTGCAGTTGTATATACATTAATCTCCTATATATCTAGTTGCACTGATGCTTCTTTTTTAAAAAAATATTTTTATTTATTTATTTGAGAGACAGACAGACAGACAGACAGACAGAAAGAAAGAAAGTGAGTATAGGTGTACCAGGGCCTCCTGTCACTGCAACCAACTCCAGATGCATGTGCTGCTTTGTATATCTGGCTTTATGTGGGTCCTGGGGAACTGAACCTGTGCCATCAGGCTTTTCAAGTAACTCCTTTAACTACTGAGCCATCTCTCCAGACCCTCCTTTTTTTTTTTTTTTTTTTTGGAGTTAAGGTCCCAGTTTAGCCCAGGCTGACCTGGAATTCACTATGTAGTCTCAGGGTGGCCTTGAACTCATGGCGATCCTCCTACCTCTGCCTCCCGAGGGCTGGGATTAAAGGCATGTACCATGATGCCCAGCAATCCTTTTGTTTTTTGAGATAAGATCTCATATAGCCTAGGCAGGCCTTGAACTTGCTATGTAGCTGAGGATAACCTTGCACTTCGGATACTCATGCCTCTACCTCCTCAGTACTGGGATTACAGACATGTATGCAACCATGCCTGGTTCATGAGGTGCTGAGGATTGAACAAGGGCTTTGTGCATGCTATATAAGCTTTCTACCAATTGAGTTATATCTCCAGCTGTACCTTTTCTTTTTAAATTCTCTACATTTTAAATCTTAAAATAATTTTACTTACTATATTTCAAAGTTCATCACTCTAATAACCATTTTAGTTTCAGGTTTTTTTTTTTTTTTTTGAGGTATGGTCTCACTCCAGCACAGGCTGACCTGGAATTAACTGTGTAGTCTCAGGGTGGCCTCAAACTCATGGCAATCCTCCTATCTCTTCCTCCTGAGTGCTGGAATTAAAGGTGTATGCCACCATGCCCGGCTGTTTCTCCTTCTTCTCCTTCTTCTTCTTCTTCTCCTTCTCCTCTTCTCCTTCTCCTTCTTCTTCTTCTTCTTCCTCTTCTTCTTTTTTTTTGGAGAGAGACACAGAGAGAGACAGAGAGAGAGGGAGAGGAAGACCTCTCCTGCGTGCCAGCAGCCTCTCAGATGCTGAGAACAAAATCCAGATGCATGTGCCCCCTTGTGGTCAAGTGCAGCATTGCGCCCTTGTGTCACTTTGCATCTGGCTAAACATGGGACCTGGAGATTAGAACCTGCATTCTTAGGTTTAGGAGGCAGGCACCTTAACCGCTAAGCCATCTGTCTAGCCCTTTTTCTTTTTGAGGTAGTGTTTCACTCTAGCCCAGGCTGACCTGGAATTTACCATGTAGTCTCAGAATGACCTCGAACTCATGGCAATTAGCTCCTACCTCTGTCTCCTCAGTGCTGGGATTAAAGGTGTATACCACCATGCCTAGTCTAAAGACCATTTTAAACTAAATGCTTAGCTTGAGAATTTAGGAAGTATGAGAGCTAGCTTTTATTCAGAAATTCTTCTTTTATTTTCTTAAGGTAAGGTCTTGCTGTAGTCCAGGCTGACCTGGAATTCAGCATGTAGTCTCAGGGTGACCTTGAACTCACAGGGATCCTCCTACCTCTGCCTTCCAAGTGCTGGGATTAAAGTTGTGCACCACCATGCCTGGCCTATTCAGAAATTCTTAAAGAAGAATCTTGTCTTTTTACTCACATCAAGATTTAAGACAGAGCAGTCTTATATAATCACCTGCCAGTCACTATAGTTCACTATGCACTAATTGTATAGTCTTTGGGGGATTTGGCTTTTGGGGGAAATGTCTTATATTAAAAACTTGCTATGAAGTCTGTCATGGCCTGTGTCTTTTGAGCCTTCCACCATAAGCTTGAAATTTGGCTTTATATCTATATGACTTGTCTTTTCACTTAGGTTTTGCCTCTCAGGTAGTTTTTAAATTTTATTGACCATTCATAAACACTTGTGAAAATGTTTTATAATACTTTATCTGGTCTTTTGTGGTGCGGTCCCAGATAGGTCAGGGTGGACTACAACTCACTGTATAGTTAATACTGGCCTTGAGCCAATTTTTTAAAAATTTAGTGTAGGTATGTGTTGGGGGTGGTGTGTGTGTGTTGTTGACAATGTGTATGTGTAGGCCAAAGGACAATTTTGGATTTGATCCTTGCCTTCCATCTCATTTGAGGTAGGGTCTGTTGTTCAACATTCTGCTCATGACCTTCTGGAAAATTCGGCTGTTTCTACCTCCCCTCTTGCCACTGATACACTGGGATTTCAGAAGCCCTCTACAGTTTTCGGCTTTGATGGGGGGTCTGAGGATCTGAATTCAGGTTCAGGTAGTCAGAGTTGTGTGGCAAGTGCTTTATCCACTTAATCATTCCAGCCCATCAACTCTAGATCTTTTTGTCTCTGCTTCTGAGTGCTGGACTTATAGATACTTGCTACCATGTCTAGCTCCATCTAGTCTTTTAATTCATTTACCTTATAAAATCTTCTCCTTTCCCTCTTGTGTCTCAGGGATGCTGCATCTACCCAATGGCTATGTCCAGAATTTAAACATAAGACTAGGGTCCTTTCTGCCTTTCTTGAATCAATTAAAACACCCCCTTCTACCTTCCAAAAGTCCTTTACTCCCATTTCCTTCCCTTTACCACTGAGTCATCTCCCCAGTCCGATCCATTTCCTTCCCTCCATCCTCTGTCATTTTCCTAGCACCTTCCTTATCCTTTGCTTCTGGGATCGCCTTCTAACATAAACATCTCATCAGGCATGCTTAAGACAATTCCTCAGGAGTTCCTCTGGACTTTCAAACTAAATCTTCATGGTCCACTGTTCTGTACAAAACCTTTGTTGATGGTTTGCATCAGCCCATGTGACTATCTACCCAGGCTTATCTCCTGTCATGCTCTACTGGCTACCTCACATTAGACCTCCATGGACTTGCACATGGTGTTTCTTCTTCTTAAATGCTGTTCCCAGCTAATCAGACTGGAAAAGTCTCATCAAATGCCCCTTCCTCTGTAAAACTTGCCTTGTCTGGCCTGCTCACACAGAGGTCTAGGCTCCTGTGCACCCTGTGCTTTCATCCATTGCAGCTATTAAAGAACTGTGCTGGTGCTCTTGGTTTGTTCAATTCCTCCCTCATTATCCCATTAAATCCCTGATGATGGCAATTTACTTTCTTCTTGCAATCACCAGCACCTGCCATGGGGCTTGCTTAATAGCATATACCCAGAAAGTATTCGCTGAATAAAGTAAATGACTGAAATTGATATGTACCTGTCATTTATTTTATTACTTGCCTTGTCTAAATTGTTGGGTTGAAACAGAGCTGACTCAGAAGAAATACTAGAACTCTCCCCTTTGTTATGTGGCAATATAACTAAATAGGAGTGGCTCCAGGCAATGAGTCATTCAAGAACCATTTATATTCATGCAGTGTGTCTGGCACATTCTTTTGTTATGGTCTCTTGGGTTGGGTCATTAGACTAAAATTTAAGACTTGTACCAGAGGCTATTTGACTAGCTTGGATCAAAATCAACTGGCTAGAATGAAACACTGAATGAAGCAGAATAACAAGCTAAGAAGTTGAAGAGAGAGCTGATGTGGGCTATCAAGCTCTGTTCTAGATTCTGGGGGCAATGTGAGCTAGCACCAGTGAAGTACTTAGCACATGTCATATCTGGTACATACTATTATTAGCAATTTCATATTGGTACCAACATCTGCGATTCAAGTATCAGTACTGCAAAGAATTACAAATATACCAGTGATGTTAAAGATGCTTTGAAGAACCTGACGTAAGTGCCAGCTTGTTGCTAAGGTCACCTGCAAAAGCCATAGCTACATTCTTTGTGAAGAACAGATCAGTCCAAATGGCTCTGCAGTGATGAAGACTTTAGAATACAACTTTGACAATCTGTGTTTGCATGTGTGTGTGTGTAAGAGAGAGAGAGACAGAGAGAGACCTTGTGTGTGTGTGAACACACACATGCCACAGTGTGCATGTGGACCAAGGACAACTCCAAGTGTTGGTCTTTGCCATCCACTTGTTCACCTTAGTAAGGCCAGGCTGGCTAGCCTGGGAACTTCCAGGATTCTCCTGTCTCTGTCTCTCATTTCATAGTAGGAGGGCTGGAATTACAGACACTCATTACTGCATCCAGATTTGCATGGGTTCTGGGAATATGAACTCAGATC
Organism: Orientallactaga sibirica; assembly: GCA_036365145.1. Taxonomy (NCBI): domain Eukaryota; kingdom Metazoa; phylum Chordata; class Mammalia; order Rodentia; family Dipodidae; genus Orientallactaga; species Orientallactaga sibirica. The sequence continues at coordinate 13,658,148 of JAEOAD010000036.1, forward strand.
ATGTTTGCATAGCAAGTCCTTTAATCCTCTAAGCCACTTCTCCATGGACACAACTTTTGATCAAATGGATTTCTTTTATGTACTTATTTATTTTAATTGAGAGAGAGAGAGAGAATGGGCGCACCAGGGCCTTTAGCCGCTGTAAACGAACTCCAGATGCATGCGCCACCTTGTACATCTGGCTTATATGGGTCTGAGGAAATGAACCTGGGTTCTTTGGCTTTGCAGGCAAACATATTAACTGCTAAGCCATCTCTCCAGCCCCAAATGGCCTTCTTAAATGCCTTGTCTTCTGAAAGTTTAGGAAGACTCGTATGGTTTGCTTCTTTTTCTCCTCCCTGCCACTTTTGCTGCCTATCGTCTTCTGCACTTGCACAAAGGTCAGTGATCAAAAGTTTAGTCAACATTATCGAGACACTGTTGCCTTGACAAAATACCTGACAGAGGCAAAATACCTTGTGACAAAATACTTGCCAGAGGCAACTTAAGGGAGGAAAGGTTAATTTTACTGCATGGTTTTAGGGAATACTAGCATCGTGGCTGGGAAGGCATGGTGGCAGGAGCTTGGCACCTTGGCATGTATTGTAGTTACCTTCGCATTTTTGTGGGAGGAAAAGGTTCATTTTATTTTTTATTTTTTGAGGTAGAAAGGTTTCACTCTAGTACAGGCTGACCTGGAATGTACTATGTAGTTTCAGTGTGGGCTTGACGTCATGGTGATTCTCCTATCTCTGCTTCCCGAGTGCTGGGATTAAAGGTGTGTGCCACCAGGCCCAGCTATTTAATTTTTTTAAAATATTTTATTTACTTACTTGAGAGATAGGGGGAAAGAGAGAGGAAGGGACAGATGGCAGATAGAGAGAGAATGGGTGTGCCAGGGCCTCTAGTCACTGCAAATGAACTCCAGACACATGTGCCACCTTATGCATCTGGCTTAAGTGGGTACTGGGAAATTGAACCTGGGTCCTTGGGCTTCTCAGGCAAGTGCCTTAATCACTAAGCCCTAGGAAAGGGTTTGTTTTGGTTTATACACTTGAGGGGAAGCTCCATGATGGTAGGAAAAACATGGCATGAGCAGAGGGTAGACGTCATCTCCTGGCCAACATCAGGTGGACAACAGCATCAGGAGAGTTGCCAAATACTGGCAAGGGAAAGCTGACTATAACACCGATAAGCCCACCCCAAGTACACACCTTCAGCAAGGCCCCAATTCTCAAACTGCCATCAGCTGGGTATCAATCTTTCAGCCCACATAAGTTTCTGGGGGGGGCACCTGAATCAAATCACCACAGGACTTGTCTTGTTACATCTTGGCAGCAGACAGAAAGCGGAGTGCTGTATCTGGAAGTGGAGTTGGGCTATAACCCTTGATGTCTTTCCCCAAGTAAGCCATTTCCTCTAGGCCCTTCCTCTTAAAGGTTGCACAATCTTCCTGTGAAGGTTTATATTGTTTGCCAACTTAACAGGACCTAGAATCACCTGTGAAGGGTTACCCAGTTTAAGTTCGCCCCTGAGCATGTCTGTGAGGGGTTATCTTGATTAGGTAAATTGAGGTAGAAAGACCCAATTTAACTATAGGCAGCACCATTCCACAGGCTGGAGTCCTGGAGTGCCCATCACTCATTCCTCTCTGTCTCGGCACTGTGAGCTGAGCGTGAGCCGCTCTGTGTAAGCTCCTGCTGCCATGCTTTCCCCAGAAATAAAGTCTGTGAGCTGAGACAAACTCTTCCTCCCTTACACTGGCTTTTAAAATTATTTATTTATTTATTTGAGAGAGAGAGAGAGAGAATGGGCGTGCCAGGGCCTCCAGCCACTGTAAGCAAACTCCAGATGCATGCACCACCTGGTGCATCTGGCTTATGTGGGTCCTGGGGAATAGAACCTTCATCCTTTGGCTTTGCAGGCAAGTGCCTTAACTACTAATACAACTCTCCAGCCCTAAACTGATTTTTGTCAGGTATTTTGTCCCAGCAATGAGCAGGTAATTGATATACTTCCAAGCCAGTGACACCATCTGGGGACCAAGTGTTCAAGCACATGTGTCCATGGAAGACATTTCACATTCAACCCCTACAAGCTGCATGGCATGGTAGAGGAGGATAGCCATGATACCGTGTTACATTAGAAAAGGAAGTTGCACAATGGTTAATATGGTTTAATCTCACTTAAGTTTTATAAAAACAATATTTATGAACAACCATCCATAGAAAATAGAAAAAGGGGATTTACAGGTCTGTTAACATTGGTTGTAGGGTTAGGGGAAAGTATTATGCCTTACATATACATTTACAAAAATCAAATTAAAACACTTCTAAGTGCACTGAATAGCTCCCATCCACTTGTACCTTTCCACTTTTTGAAGGGCTCTGAACCTAGCTCTTAAAGGTTGCACTCGAGAACATTGTAAACATCATCCATACAAAAGAGCAGGTGGGTTGATGTAGAAATGAGTGTGAAAATGTCAAGGATTTCCTGTTGTTTTAAGTCTGTTCTTAACAATAAGTAACAATAATTGGATTGAATTTTACTTTTTGTTACTTTACCCACGCTGCTTTTTGGTTTTGTGAAAAAGACTAAACACTGAAGAGCTTTGGGGGGAGGAGAAGACCTAAGTGTCTTAACTGACGGCAAGTTCAATAGAAGCTTCTGTAGGTGGATGAAAAAGTCCAATGTGAACTTAAACTGCATTAATACATGTTATGTTCAGTTGCTGATGACGTATTGTAAGTTGAACTGGCAGAAACATAGCTGCAGTGATAAATGTGACTGGTTATTATAAATGTAATGTGAGCTCACTGCAAAACAAAAAAAAAACAGTATAAAATGGTGTGAAATTATAGTGAAAGTCCACCCCAACCTAATTAGCATGGTTTATTGAATTGTTTCAAATGTTTTCTTCCAAATACAGTTTACACACAGATATACTTTTCTCTCCTTACCTCCCTCCTTTCTTCCTCCTTCTGTTCCTCCTCCCCTTCTTCCTTCCTCATTCTCTTTCTTTCTTAAGTATTTTTGTTTTGGTTATTTGACTAGTTTTTTTAAAGACAGGGTCTCACTGTGTAGTCTCAACTGGCCTCAAACTCATGACAATCCTCCTGTTTCAGCATCTCAAGTGCCAGCATTACAGGAATAAGCCCAGCTTGATGGATATGACTGTCTTTCACACACACACACCACTTTTACAATTTTTTTTTTCATTTCTAAGTGACAGACATCTAAATTTAGGCATCTTCTACAATTTCCTTGTTTGTCCCTTATCATATGTAGATTAAAAACAGAATTTCCAGGTCAACAGGCCCTGTTAAACTTTTTGATAGGTAGTAACAAATTCTTCACAAAAAAACACACACAGAAATCACATTTTGAAACATTACCTATGCATACATAGTATGTCTAGAAAAAAGTGAATAAGTAAGAGGGAATTTATATGAACAAAGGCTGTAGGATGGAGGTGAGAGGAAACCAGTAGCTGCTCAGGGTAAGAAGCTGGAAGCCTCAGAGCAGCTGGGGTCAGTGATGCAGCCTCATGATCAGGTGCAGGCTGATGGCTTAAAATCCCCCTGGGGAGCACTGATGTGAGCCCATGTTCCAAGGCTGGACAACCTGAAGTCTTTCTTATACAGGTGACAGCCATGGCAAAATGATACTGGTTCTAGGGTCAAATGTATGCAATTGTGGGCTACCCCTTCTGTTCTTTTCTCTCCTCCTCCTCTTCCCCTCCTCTCCCCTTCCCCTCCCCTTCCCCTCCCCTTTCTTCCTCCTCCTCCTCCTCCTTCTTCTTCTTCACTTCTATCCAGGGCCCCAGGAGCTTCTCCACTCAGTTCTAGTACTCACATGCCAATCTCTTCTGAAACACTCTCACAAACACAGCATTTGTTTTTATTTTTTAAAATATGGTTTGTGGGGGGACTAGAGAGATGGCTTAGTGGTTAAGGCACTTGCCTGCAAAGGCAAAAGACCCAGGTTCAATTTCCCAGTACCCATGTAAACCAAGTGCACAAGGTGGCACATGTGTCGAGTTTGTTTGCAGCAGCTGGAGGCCCTAGCATGCCCATTCTCTCTATCTGCCTCTTTCTCTCTCTGTCTCTCCCTCTCAAGTAAATAAAAATAAAAATGAGTATTTTTAAACTGTGTTTTTTATGCATGTTTGTGTGTGTGCATGCATGTGGAAGTCAGAGGACAACCAAGGGATCACCCTCAGTAATGGATGGTGTCCACTTCCTTTAAGTCAGGTTTTCTCACTGGTTTAGAACTCACCAATTAGGCTATATTGGCTGGCCAGTAAGCCCCAAGGATCCTCCTGTCTCCACCTCCCAATAGCTGGATTAAAAATGCATACAACTAGGTATGGCATTTTATATGGACACTATGGATTGAATTCAAGTTCTCATGCTTAAGAGACAGGCACTTTACTGACTGAATCATCTCCTGAGCACCCCCACCATTTTATAGATTTCCCTGCATTTTATCAAATTAATAACAGAGATTAATCATAACACCAACTCTTAGTTGCATGCTGTTGGGGAAAATAATCTCTCTAAGCCAAAAGTTCATACTTGTGTAATTCAGGGTTATTATAATGATGCAGATATAATGTTACTGTAATATCTGTAATAGTAAATTAGTTAACATCTAAGCATTCCCCATAGCACATAGTACAAACTAAGTATTCACTATATATTATCTATATTGATTAAAAAAAATTTTTTTTTGTTTTTTTGAAGTAGGGTCTCACTCTAGCCCAGGCTGACCTGGAATTCACTATGTAATCTCAGGGTGGCCTCGAACTCTCAGCGATCCTCCTAACTCTGCCTTCCGAGTGCTGGGATTAAAGGTGTGCACCACCACACCCGGCTTGAAAATATTTTTATTTATTTATTTATTAGAGAGAGACAGAGAGAATGGGCATGCCAGGGCCTCTAGCCACTGCATATGAACTCCAGATACATGCACCACCTTGTGCATCTGGCTTTACTTGGGCTTTACTTGGGCTTTACTGGGGAAATTAACCTGGGTCCTTTGGCATTGCAGGCAAATGTCTTAACCACTAAGCCATCCCTCCAGGCCTATATTTTTTTTTTTTTTTTTTTGGTGTTTTGAGGTAGGGTCTCACTCTAGCCCAGGTTGATCTGGAATTCACTATGTAGTCTCAGGTGACCTGGAACCCACAGCAATCCTCCTACCTCTGCCTCTTGAGTGCTGGGAATTAAAGGTCTGTGCCACCATGCTTGCTTTGGTTTTTTAAATGGTAGTCATTTATCAGGTACTTTTATTTTTATATCATGTTTAATGGAGATTCCAAGCAGTGCAGGATAAGGTCCTTGTCTTTCAGGAGTGTACAGTATATAGTAAGGAAAGTGGCATACAGTTGTTTATAATTTGCAATGGCATTTGTTAGTTACAGGTAGCTATAACTGGTGTTGTTGCTTCTCCTAGAGAGCACTTGCCTCCTCACTTGGGCCTGGGAGGTAACTGAACACAGGATGAAAGCTTGGTATCTCTGCCTTCATTTTGTCTGTCTGACTATCTCCTTTACTTTGGCTGAAGGTATGGAGATGCCTTTGTTCTTAATGTTTTCTCTTTTTGCTTTTTCCTTGTGCTTCATAATTTAAAAAATATTTTATTATTTATTTATTTGAGAGAGAGAGGAAAAGGAAGATAGAGACAAAGAGAGAATGGGTGTGCCAGGGCATCCAGCCACTGCAAATGAACTCCAGATGCATGTGCCCCTTACTGCATCTGGCTTACGTGGGTCCTGGGGAATCACCCTTCTGGCTTTTAAAGTTTGTGTTCAGTAATCTGCTGTCATTCTCATGGGCTTGCCTTTGTAGGTGACTTGCTTTTTCTCTCTAACTGCTTTCAATATATTTTCTTTGGTTTGCATGTTTAGTAGTTTAATTATAACATGGTGAGGAGAGCTTTTTTCCAGGTTTTGTCTGTTTGGTGTTCTAAAGCTTGAATATTTGCAATGGCATTTCTTTCCCAATTTGGGAAAATTTTTCTTCTATGATTTTGTTGAAAATGCCTACTAAGCCTCTGGATTGAAATTTTTCTCCTTCTACTATACCCTGAACTATGTATGATCATCTCATAGTGTCCTGGATATCTTGAAATTCCCATTTACACCTTCTTATTAGCTTGTCTTTCTCTTTGTTGGACTGTATTAGGTCTGCCACCTGGTCTTCGAGTTTAGATATTCTGTTCTCTCCTTCATCCATTCTACTGGTGAGACTTTCCACAGAGTTTTTTATTTGACTGACTGTGTTCTTCAGAGCCAGAATTTCAATCTGGTTTTTCTTCAGTATTTCTTACTCATGTCTTGTAATGACATTATTTCATTAAGATGGTTTCCTGTGTTCTCTTTAGGAGTTTGTTTTTTAATTTAATTCCTTTGTTTTCTTCTTTAATCCTTTGAGTATAGATAAAATCTTTTTTTTAAAAATCTTTGTTAGGCATTTTATCTAAAACAGTCTCATTAGGGGTTATTTCTGATGGATTTATAATTTTTGGTAGGATTATATTGTCTTGATTCTTTGTGTTTCTTGTATTATAATGTAGTGACTTTTGCATCCTGAATTAATTTGATGCTTATCTGCAGTGTTCTTAGATGTGGTGATCCACCTTTATATATGTTCAAGATATGAGTTTAATGTGCCAAGTGTAGCTCTTTTACCCCAATCTGACCGCAAAGTAATCATAGGTGTTGAATTTGCCCACTAAGCAAGTATTCTATTGGACTGAGTGGAGCAATTTACTGGCAAATTCTAAACTTCAACTGAGCAATATACACATTCAATAAAAACCAGCACAGAGTATGCAAGTGTGGGGATTAAAACAAATAAGTAGTGTGATTTAACAAAATCCTTAAAGGTGTGTGTTGCTCTACACCCTTAATCCTGTCAGCTGGGAGGTAGAGAATTCTGTTCTGAATTGGGTTCCAGGTCATCCTGGATCTTAATCAGACCCTGCCCCCAATAATGACAGAAGCAAAAGACAAAGGCCCTATAAATCTAAAAGCATCAAAGGCAACAATAGTCAACCCCCAAATACAGCTTAATTGAAAATAGTAAAGCCAACCAAGAATATGTAACCCATAACCTGCGCTGACATGGAAAGAGAGATTAGCACTTCCAATGCAGGCCTCCGTACCTGCTTTTTTTTTTTTTTCTCAGTTGGTCTCATTATGCTGAGTGCCCACTTTGATCCCTCCATGTTTGCTATGGTGCTGGAGTTCTGATCAGCTGTGCTGGATGCCATGCTGCCAAAGTTGAATGTGTTTTTCGGAGGTTTGCAGTTGGGGGATGGGAGAGTGCAGGAAGCCTGGAGTTGTACTGTAGTTGCTCACACAGTCTGACCTACATCCCTTTCAGTAGCTCCTTAGCTGATCTCAGCTGTCTTTCTTTCAGATTTCTTGACTTTGCAAGGAGGCTGATGAGGTTGGAAAATCCCCTTGTTTGGTCCCTGTTGCTGCTGCTGCTCAGTGCTGGCACCAGGTGGGTGGTGCCAGGCAGGTGTGTGGATTGGGGGCCACAAGCACCTCAGTGGGATTCTGGCCATCTTCCTCCTTTGGGTGGATCTTGGTCTCTCCTGCTTCTCCACTGTGTCTAAGAAAAATCTACACACCTTCACTTTTCAGAAGAAGAATGTATTTTGCTGTGGTTTTGCTTAAATCTCTCACTAGGCTGGTATGGCATGGATCCTATGCCACCATCTTACCTAGAAGTTTTAATGTTTTCTCTTGAGTCACCTTGCGTTCCTGAAATAGCAGAACCTCTCAGGACAGATGAACTCCAAATGAGGAAAATTGGCCAAGGTAATAAGGCTGCACACTGGACAGAATTGGTCATCTTGTAGGAACCAGATTGATCCCTTAAGCGATAATGGTGGTAAGGACTTCTTTGGACCACCTTGCAGAACCAAAACTGAGGTAATAAACAACTAGATCACATCTTGACCAGGACTGTTTAGTTATGCCTACCTCTTACCCCCTGCCCCAATTTTTCTGTGTAAACCAAAGCTCATGTCAGCATTCTAAAGATATATTTGGAGTCAATAGACCCTATTATCCGTGCCTTTTCCTGGTCTGGCCACACGGAGTAGATCTCTCTTTGCTTTTCAGCATTTTATGTCTCTTTCATTGGTATATTGGGGACAGGTTACAAAGCCATGCTTTTTAGGCCTGCAGGAGTCCAGGCTTTTGCTGTAGAAATTGTGGTTACAGTAATATCAAATGTTTTTGGAATATGGTGGTGAAATTATCAGGAGTCATTAGAAGAGAAGGCCTTTGAGAGCTCCAAACATGGGTGAAGTTTTAAATATTGAAATTTGTAAGACATACTGAAAGAACCACCATCTGTAGGTGTTTAACCAGTCCAAATTATTACAGTGACACAGAAATTCACAGTTAATTTCCCAACAGCTTTGTTTCTGAGATATAATGGCCATGCAGCGAACTCTGCATATTTAAAATGTACAATATGTTAAGTTTTTGCATATGTATGTATGCATGTGTGTGTGTGTATGTAGGCCCGAGGCTGACATCAGGTATCCTCTTCAATCTTTTTTTTTTTTTTTTTTTGAGGCAAGCCCAGCAGACTAGACTTTTTTAATTGAAAAGAGAGAGACAGAGACAGAGAGAATTGGTGTGTCAGGGCCTCCAACCACTGCAGTCGAACTCCAGCTATGTGCATCCCCTTGTGTACATGTGCAATCTTGAATACTTGTGTCATTTTGTGCATCTGGATATGTGGGACCTGAAGAGTTGAACATGAGTCCTTGGGCTTCACAAGCAAGTGACTTAACCACTAAGCTATTTCTCCATCCCCTCTCTCTCTCTCTCTCTGTGTCTCTCTCTTTTTTTAAATTTGGTTTTGCGAGGTAGGGTCTCACTGTGGTCCAGGCTGACCTGGAATTAACTATGTAGTCTCAGGGTGGCCTTGAACTCTCGGCAATCCTCCTACCTCTGCCTCCCGAGTGCTGGGATTAAATCTCTTTCTTTTTTTATTAGTTATGTAGATAGTGTGTATACAGTCGTGCTGGTGCCATCGTTAGCCTCCTCCCTGTCCTCCCCCCCTGAAGGGACTCTCCTCATTGGGGAATGCATTGTGGGGGTAGCCATCAGTTATGGGGGAGAGGCAATGTCTCTGTGCATAATGTCCCAACTTGTGGCTCTAACAATCTTTCCAACCCCTCTTCCATGAATTTCCCTGAGCCATGTTGGGATCATTTTAGGTCTACTTTAGTGATGAGGTCTAGGGAGCCTCTGTGTCTCTGGATATCTGGTTTGTCAGGAGTTGAGTGTTCTCTGTGTCTATCTCCTTCACCCTTGTGTTGGTACCAGGTTCACCAAGAAAGCAGCACTCTTGCTCATTTCCCCCATTACTTTATGATTTCAGCTGGGGCCCTGGTGAGGTGCAATGGGCTGATTTTCTCCTCAGGTTCTGCATCAACCTGAAAAAGAGAAGCAAATTATCTAATGGAGAGAGAGAGAGGTCAACACCAGATAATTGGGATAACCATTATTATTTTAGAGAGAATTTCATAGTTGTAGGCTGTCTTGTAGCCTATGATTAGGGAGAGCTTGATATTGGAGAGCAGGCTCATTTTTTGGATATGGTTCTGACTTGTTTCCCAGTTCTAGCTATGGGTTCCATTCCACTGAGCAGATCTGTTAGCCATATCAAGAGCAGTTGGTTACCCACCATGGCTATGTGCCACTATTGCCCTTGTGTGAGCATCACATCAGGTTGTTTGCCACTGAAAGGCTTAGATCACATTTTGCTTGGGCAGTTGTTGGTCACTTTCCCCCAGTTGCTCATGTAGCACCTTCTGGCACTAGACAAGCTGTCTGGGGACTGATACTCTTCCAGATTCCAGCCAGGTCACTCCATGTTCTATACCAATAGCATATGATGTCTTTGGCAGTAGGGTCTTACCATTAACCTTTGGTGGGTCATCAAATACTCTAACAGAAATCTTGCTTCTTTTGGGAAATCTTGTAGGTCTCTCTGATCAATAGCTCATTGTGGATGTTAACAACATGCTGGTACAGGAGTTACAGGCCAGTGCCAAGAGAAAAGAAGGAAGAAAAAGATAAATAATATAGAAGAGAATGAGAGAAGAGAGAGAGAAGAGGAAGATAGATAGATAGATAGATAGATAGATAGATAGATAGATAGATAGACAGAGACAGAGAGAGAGAGAGAGAGAGAGAGAAGCAGGAGAAGCTTAAGGTTAGCCTTCATCATATCCTTTCCAGGGCCCGGTGAATCAGGTCTTCCCTCTAAGGACTTGATGAAGGTTCAAACTTTTAGTCTGTCAGGGTATAGGATGTTATTGTGCCATTTCCATTTGGGTCCAGTTTTGTGCCCCCCCACACCCTCACATTCCCCTTCTGCCCCATCATCCTCCCTATTGTCTGGTCCTCAAGATGCATATAGGTATGTCAGCATCTTAGGCAGATTCAGGTTAGGAGCCACAGATGAGTGAGACCATGTGACAATTGTTTTTCTGTGACTGCGTTAGATTTGTTTTCATTAGATTTTATTTTATTTTATTTTATTTTATTTTATTTTATTTTATTTTATTTTATTTTATTTATTTTTTTGGTTTTTCAAGGTAGGATCTCACTGTAACTCAGGTTGACCTGGAATTCACTCTTTATTCTCAGGGTGGCTTCAAAATCACAGTCATCCTCCTACCTCTGCCTCCCAAGTTCTGGAATTAAAATCATGCACCCTGTGGCCCTGGATTTCATTAGATTTTTTTTGTTGTTGATTTTTCTGAGGTAGGGTCTCACTCTAGCTTGTGCTGACATGGAATTCACTATGTAGTCTCAGAGTGAACTTGAACTTATGTTTGCCATCTTTACTGGGGTAAGGTGGAATCTCATAGTTGTTTTAATTTGCATTTCCCTTATGATTAGGGATGTTGAACATTTTCTTATGTGTGTGTTTGCTATTTGTATTTCTTCCTTTGAGAACTCCCTATACAGTTCTCTGCCCCATTTTGTGGTGGGTTGTTTGACTTTTTATTGTTTAGGTTTCTGAGTTTTTTGTAAATTCTAGAAATTAGGCCTTTGTCAGTTGTATAGCCAGCAAAAAATTTCTCCCATTCTGTGGGTAATCTATTGGCTCTGCTTATTGTATGTTTGTCTTTGAAAAAAATTTGTTAGCTTCATGAGATCCCAATGGTTGAGTAATTGATTAATTTCTGAGCCACTGGGGTTTTGTTCAGGAAGTCTTTTCCCACTCCTATATCATGGAAAGTTCTTCCCTTTTTTTTTTTATTCTAGCAGTAGCAGAGTTTCTGGTCTTATATTGAGGTCTTTGATCCATTGGATTTGATTTTTGTCCATAGCAAGATGTGTGGATTGAGTTTCATTTTCCTACATATGGTTATCCAGTTTGTCCAGCACCATTTGTTGAAGATGCTGTCTGTTTTTCAGTCTATATTGTTAGGGTCTTTGTCAAATATCAAGTAGTTGTATTTACTTGATCCAAAGTCTGAGTCCTCGATTCTGTTCCATTGGTCTATAATCCTGTTTTTATGCCAGTACCGTGTTGTTGTTGTTGTTTTGTTGTTGTTTTGCTATGGCTTTGTAATATAGTTTTAGATCAGGTATGGTGATGCCTCCAGAGGTGTTTCTTTTGCTGAGGATATGCTTGGATATCTGAGGCCTTCTGCCTTTCCATATGAATTTTGAGATCATTTTTTCTATCTCTGTGAAGAAAAATGTTGGGACTTTTATTGGTATTGCATTAAATCTGTATATTACTTTGGTAAGATTGCCATTTTCACAATGTTAATTGTGCATATCCAGGAGCATGGGAGGTCTTTCCATTTTCTCAAGTCCTCCTCAATTTCTTTCTTGAGTGTTTTTCAGTTTTCCTTGTAAAGGTCTTTCACATCCTTGGTTAATGTTATTCCAAGGTTTTTGTTGTTGTTGTTGTTGCTATTGAAAAAGGGACAACATTGCTTATTTCTTTCACTGTATCTTTGTCTTTTGCATATAGAAAGACTACTGATTTTTGTGCATTGATTTTGCATCCTGCTAATTTGCTGAAGGAGTTAATCACCTTAAGAGTTTTGAGATTGGTGGTGCACGCCTTTAATCCTAGCACCAGGGAGGCAGAGGTAGGAGGCTTGCTGTGAGTTCGAGGCCAGCCTGAGACACCATAGTGAGTTCCAGGTCAGCCTGGGCTGGAGTGAGACCCTACCTCAAAAAACAAAAAGAGTTTTGAGATGGAGGGTCTTGGGTCACTTATGTATAGAATCATGTCATCTGCAAATAGGGCTAACTTAACTTCTTCTGTTCCAATTTGTATTCCTTTTATTTCTTTCTCCTGTCTTATTGCTTGAGCTAGGACTTCCAGTACTATGTTGAAGCGTAGAGATGAGAGTGGACACCCCTGTCTTGTTCCTGATCTCAATGGGAATTCCTTCAGTTTCTCCCCATTAAGTATTATTTGGGATTTAGGAGCTTTATATATGGCCTTTATTATGTTGAGATATAAACTGTCCATGCCTATTCTCTCCAATGTTTTGATCATGAAGTGATGTTGTATTTTGTCAAAGGCCTTTTCTGCATGGATCGAAATGATCATGTTGTTTTTGTTTTTAAGCTTATTGATGTGTTGTATTACATTGACAGGTTTCTGTATGTTGAACCACCCCTGCATTCCTGGGATGAAGCCTACTTGATGAAGGTGGATAATGTTTTTGATGTGTTGTTGAATTCGGCTTGCAAGGATTTTGTTCAGGATCATTGCATCTATGTTCATCAGGGAAATAGGCCTATAGTTTCCTTTTTTTGTGGCATCTCTGCCTGGTTTTGGTATTAGGGTGATACTAGCTTCATAGAAGGAGTTGGAGAGCTTTCCCTGTCCTCCAATTGTGTGGCACAGTTTGAGAAAGATTGGTTTCAGTTCTTACATGAAGGTTTGATAGAATTCAGCTGCAAAGCCATCTGGACCTGGACTCTTCTTTTTGGAGAGGTTTTTGATTGCCTTTTCAATCTCAGTGGGTATGATATGTTTGTTTAGGAGATTAATCTGCTCTGAGTTTAGGCTTGGTAGGTGGTAGATGTCCAGGAATTCATCCATTTCCTTCAAATTATCCAGTTTTGTGGAATAGAGGTTTTTGAAATAAGTCCTGATGATCCTACCAATTTCACTTATATCTCTTGTGATCTCTCTTTTTTTGTTTCTAATTTTGTTAATTTGAAGCATCTCTTTTCCTCACTTGATCAAATTGGCCAGGGGTTTATCAAGCTTATTTATTTATTTAACTTATTTGCAAGCAGAGAGAGATAGAAGAGAGGCAGACACAGAAAGAATGGGCATGCCAGGGCCTCTAGCCACTACAAATGAACTCCAGAGGCATGTGCCCCTTGTGCATCTGGCATATGTGGGTCCTGGAGAATCGAACTGGGATCCTTTGGCTTTGTAGGCAAATGGCTTAACTGCTAAGCCATTTCTCCAGCCCCCAATCTTGTTTATTTTATTCAAAGAACCAGCTATTTGTTTCATCAATTTTCTTAATTGTTTTCTTAGTTTCCAATTAATTAATTTCTGCTCTGATCTTAATTATTTCTTTCCATCTGTAGCTTTTTGGGTTGGATTTTCCTTGTTTTCCCACTGCCTTTCAGTGGATGGTTAGGATATTGATTTGGGATCTCTCTGTCTTTGTTATGAAAGCATTTAGTGCTATGAGTTTTTCCCAGAGGATTGCCTTCATTGTGTCCCATAGTTTTGGTATGATGTATTCTCATTGTCATTCATTTATAGAAATTTTTCAGTTTCACTTTTTATTTTGTCCACTACCCATTTATTGTTTAAATGTGTGGTGGGATTCTTGACGTGTCTTTTGTTGTTAAATTCTAGTGATATAGCATTGTAATCTGATATCATGCAGGAGATTGTTGATCTTCCTAAATATATGGAGGCAGGCTTTATGACCCAGTGTATGATCTATTTTAGAGAATGTTCCATGGGCTGCTGAGAAGAATGTGTAATCTGTGGCTTTGGGGTAGAATGTTCTGTAGATGTCTGTTAGATCTAGTTATCTGTGGTTTTGTTGAGCTCTCTTACTTCCCTGTTAATTTTCTGTTTGGATGATCTATCTATTGCTGATAGTGGAGTATTGAAGTCCCCCACTATGATGGTGTTGGTGGTTATTTCTATTTTATTGTCAAGTAGGTTTTGTTTTATGAATTGTGGTGCACCTGTGTTTGGTGCATAAAGATTGATGATTGTGAGATCCTCTTGTTGGATTGTTCCCTTGATAAGTAAGAAGTGGCCTTCTTTGTCTTTTTTGATTACTTTTGGCTTGAAGTCTATTTTGTCTGATATTAGTGTAGTGACGTCTGCTTGTTTCTTATTTCCATTTGCTTGGAATATCATTTTCCATCCTTTCACCCTAAGGAGATATCTGTCTTTAGTGGTGAGGAGGGTTTCTTGAAGACATCAGATTGAGGGTCTAATTTTTTGATCCACACTGTTAGCTTAGGTTCTTAGTGGGTGAATTAAGGCCATTAATAATCAGGGTAATAACTATGAGGTTTGATTTAATTCCTGCCATGTTGTGTTGGTTTTTGTGGTTTGGTGTTTTCTTGGACTTTGTACCCACATAAAGCCAGATAGGCACTGGATTGTAATGACACCCTACACACACACACACACACACACACACACACACACACACACCACAAATAAAAAAATAAAATAAAAAAAGTAAGGTTAAATCTAAGCACAGTCACTAGCTCAGTCACTTTCTAGGCCCACTGCTTTGTTCAACTGTTATTTGAGCACTTACTATGTAGTAGGCACTCACTGCTGCTGGCTGCTGAGGAGTACAACTGGGAACAAGACACAAACCCAGGCCACCTGGAGTTTATATCCCAGTGAGAGTGTTTTTTTTTTTTCTTAAAAAAACATTTATTTTATTTATTTTCAAGGAGTGAGAGATAATGAAAAAGAGAGTGAGTGCCAGAGAATATGAACATGCCAAGGTCTCTTGCCACTGCAAACAAACTCTGGATGCATGTGTCACTTTGTGCATCTAGCTTTATGTGAGCACTGGGGAATTGAACCAGGGATGGTAAGTTTTGGTCGTAAGCGCCTTTAACTGCTGAGCTATCTCCCTACCCTGAGAATCTTAAAAACTGTTAGCTCAATGCATTTGCTGATTGCTCAAGTCTTTCTGCAAAAAGGTAGGAGATGTCAAACTTCTAAGGAATGTGATAATTTCAGGCATACTTTCCTCTTGAACTATATCAACAAATTGGTAGCCCTGAACTTACTAACAATCCTGTAGTATCTAATGGTAAATTTTACTCAGTTCAGATAAAACTTATCTAGAGGCAGCTACCCCATCAGCTCGTTTGAATAGTTTTGTTCCTAATCTGTATCTGGCTAATAGTAGGCGCTTAATACATAACTGATTTGACATTTTACTCGTCCCACCGGTTCTGGTTTTGCTTCTTTGGGCGGCATAACTCATGGAGAACAGCTAAGCAGGTCCCGGAGGTTGAAAGGACTTAAGTGGAACATGTCAGAGGAGATGGAAATGTAAGGCGAAACTGGCTCCTGATTCGTCATTGTCAGTTCTCTTAAATTTATGGCTGGCAGGTGAGCGCCAGCACTTCCTGCCTTTGGCTCTGTTCCTGACATTTTCACAGGATTGGTTCAAGTTCTTTTTGCTTTGATTCCTTCGGAAGAAAAGAGGAGGTAGGGAGAGAGAAGACTGAGAGCGAAGGAAAAGGGAGAGAGAGCAGGAGGTGGAGAGGGAGAGAGGATCTTCGAGCATGTGGAGATGTGTGTAAACGTGCATTTGCACCCATATCTGGAAAACTTGGATACGCTTCAAGACGGTGAAACCCAGACCTCTGGTGTCCGCTGCCTGGTTCATTCACACCCACCCTCGAGGTCGCTGTCCGAGGTTCCCGCGGGTCACCCTGGGCAGCCAGCAAGGAGCAGAGCCCAGGGAGGGCGGAGACGCAGAGCGGCGGGTCGCCAGCCGCACGTGCTCGGGGCGGGCGGGGCCGGGGCGGGGCGGGGCGGGGCGGGGCCTGGAGCTGGCTGGGCGGAGCGGGCGGCACGTGACGCGCCGCGGGCTATTAATCTGCGCGCCGGCGCGCGCCCCGCGAGCTGGTGCTTCGCCCGAGACCCAGCGCCCAGGCGTGCCGCCCCAGGAGCCGCGCCAAGGTCACCCGCCCCCGCCAGCCAGTCCGCCGGCCCCCGCCCGTCGGTGCCTCGGTCAGTCCGTGCATCCTAGCCGCTCGCCCCGCAGCCGCCCGCCCGGCCACCCAGCGCCATGAACCAGATAGAACCCGGCGTGCAGTACAACTACGTCTACGACGAGGATGAGTACATGATCCAGGAGGAGGAGTGGGACCGCGACCTGCTCCTGGACCCGGCCTGGGAGAAACAGCAGAGGAAGGTCAGCAGAGCCCCTGACGCGTGTCTGTGTACCTGTCTGTCACCGCAGGGGGCGTCTAGTGAGAAAGCCCCCTGGTGGAGGTGGTGTCCTGTCCTGGTCCTCATTCCATGGGCTCCCTCAGAAAGGACAAGTCGTCTAGGGACAGGCAGGACACTGGACATGTGTGTGTGTGACGTAGGGTTTGCGACACGAAAAATATTTACAAGGCAGGGCTCTAACCCTATGTGACACCAAAGTCTGAGAGTCCCAGATGGGCCTCAGTCTCTGACCTTGGCCCAAAGTGGTACTCTGCTGGCGGGGTTGGGTACATTTGCCCCAAGTCCTTCTCTCTCCACCAACCGAGGCCAATTGAAAACCCATTCCATTACAACTTTCAAAGAGTTGCCCTAGAGTTATCGAAACCATTTCTTAAGCACTTTAGGCTCATTCGAGAGGGATACTGGAGAACACTAGACATTTATGCATAAAGTAATAATTATTTCACACTCTATTTATAGTTCATTGAGGTAAGCACACAGGGATGAAGGAGTCAGCCAGGCCCTAGGTCTCCCTCCCCATCCGGGTTGGCGCTCTCTGGGACCCAATGGAACATTCTGCTATTTCAGGGTTTCTTCTTGATCCTGTTGGCAAGAATAAATGAGGGTACTCAGCAAGAGGCCAACTTCTGCCTCTGTTTGGTGGTCAGGCAAAATAAGACATCCACTAACCCAGCCTCATGGCAGAAACCAGAGCCTCATGCTTTTCTACCCCTATTTTTTTTCCTTCTGGGCATAAAACAAGATGGATTTCCCTTCTAAGGCCCTGCTTTTAAGTGGACATGCAGGGTTGACCATGAGGGTACATGGAAAACTCTTTAGCTGCTTTCTGAATGATTGTGTGATAGTATGCAGTAAACCAGAGATGCATGGTTGTGGATAACACCCACATCCAAAACTTCTCTCCCAGCAGAAGAAAAAAGGTCTCACATTTGGGTAATTATCAAATAATCAAGATTTCTCTTGTCTACTCATTCTTAAAATGCCATTTGCTGTTATTTTCATCATTTTAAAGCTTTGATTAAGCTACATTTCTATCTCTGTCTTTGATTCTTTCTTTTTTTCTTTCTCTTCTCTCTCTCTCTCTCTCTCTCTCTCTTTCTTTTTGGAGGTAGGTCCTCTAACGGAGAATTAACCTAACCTGGAACTCACTCTGTAACCCTATGTGGGCCTTGAACTCATGGCGTTCCTTGACCTCAGCCTCCTGAGTGCTGGGATTAAAGGCATACACCACCATGCCGGGCTGCCTTTGTTTCTTAAGACTTCTACCATCACTACCTGACAATAAGAGACTGGGAGTGATAGATAGTAGTTGGGCCTACAAAGGAAAATGTAATTTCAAACCTTTTTTACTTTTTCAAAGGCTTGTTGTGAGGGATGCACATGACCTGGTGTTACTCTTCTGTCATCTGGATGTGTTGATGCGTCACCTGTTGGCAAGAAGTTAAGAAGTGACTTTAATTTTTAGCAATGAGTATTTTCATTTTTTTTCCAACAAGCTTGGTTACATTTTTTTTGTGGATTTGAAAGAAATATGTCTTTGTTTCAGATTTTTGTTTTGCTTTTTTTTGAGGTTTTTGCCTCTGGCTGACCTGAAATTCACTATGTAATCTCAAACTCACAGCAATCCTCCTACCTCTAGAGTGCTGGGATTAAAGGTGTGTGCTACCATGCCTGGTCAGAATTTTTTTTTTCTTGTGACAAATAATAAAATACAAATGGAACAGGTAAACTGTCTATCTTTTTTTTTTTTTTTTTTTTTAGTTAGAATCTGAGCCCAGAAATTTCTGTTGATTTTTAAGGAAAAACACTATAATAACTGATAGAAACAATGTCAGTTTCTAAATGATTAGAAAAAAGGTAACCTGTTTTCTGCCATATTTAATCTTGAATATATGGACAATATTTTGTATGTGGTTGTTATAATTTTTCTTTTAGACTTATGATTTCTGAGTGGCCTGTTGCTATAATTGTGTATCACAAATAGTAAGTTATACAATTAAAAAGCAGGAATGCTTCTCAACCCCAGTTCAAAATAATGCTGTAAAGTATAAAGAGAGCTTTTCCCCCTTGAGATAGACTGAGCCTGGTTTGGTAGTGCAAGTCTGTATTCCCAGTGCTTAGAAGGCTGAGGCAGGAGGATTGCAAGTTGAAAGCCAGCCTAGGATTATATAAAGAAATCCTATCTCACAAAACCAAAAAGAAAAACAAGTCCTGCAGATGCTAGGGGACAAAACCCCTGAACTTCATTGGGACACAGACCTAAGTGGATGTGCACACAACTCTCTTTCCACTTTCGGTAGAAAACCTGCTCCAGTCAGTGAAGTCTCATGGAATCATGAGTTCCATTTAGCAGAGCAGTGGCCTCTATATTTGTCCTGTGAGACACTGTTGGAACAGGGCGTAGATGAGATGCCATTGTTTCTATTGTGGGCTACCTTCTCTGCACTTGCCATTTCAGTGATATGCTGGGTATGCAATCTGTCAACAGATGCTGGTGGCACTTGATGACGTTGGTGGCGCTCTAATGGATGCAGTGCCTAATTATACCCACAGTTAGAGGCCTGTGGACTGTGGTAATCCTTGCCCCTTGTTGTGGAATGCTTTGCACCAGAAGGTCTTGGGAAAAGTAGAGTGCTTTTCATAAAAGGTCATTTGGGAGATGTTGGACTTAGGCTGAGTTTATGCAGACATGTCAGCAGGCCCCCCTTATCTTTCTGGGGGTATTTGGTTCATGGCATAGTCTATATAGTCTGTAAATAAGATTGTGTTTTACTTCATCCAGTCATGGTGGAGGAAAAGTACCTGCAATATTTAAAACACTAATGGCACACTGAGAAGATAGTTAAGCTTATTCCTAAAGTTAAGAGAGAAACTTTTTACCATATGGGCCAGTTTAAGGATACTAGTTTCGCTAGGTGTGGTGGCGCACGCCTTTAATCCCAGCACTCAGGAGGCAGAGGTAGGAGGATCGCCATGAGGTCAAGGCCACCCTGAGACTACAGAGTGAATTCCAGGTCAGCCTGAGCTAGAGTGAGACCCTGCCTCGAAAAACAAAAACAAACAAACAAAATACTAGTTTCCAAGTAACTTAATCCATTTCTAGGGACTGTTGAAACTTCTAGTGTGTTGGACTCTAGAAAGGAACTTCCCCTAGATCAAGGCGCATGCTCAGTGTTGACCTCCAGGGAAGCTTAGGTGGAAGTGAATTTGTCATCACAGAATGCTGCATACATGCCCTGTCCCAAAAAGTACAGCCCACTGTCCTTAACCAGCAAGGAGGTAAAAGCAGGTCTTCAGAGGAAAAATAGATCCACTAAAAGGCCCTAAGATCCTTAATCTAAGTCTGGTTCCACAATGGGTGAACTTTTTAAAGGATTCTGGTTGTTTCTCATAGCCTCTTTGGAAGCTGAAGCTTAGTTTCATTCATTGCGATTTAGATGGTACAGTTCTTGGAGCTTCCTCCTGGTAGCCAGGCCTTGCTGTTGACACCTGGTTAAGTCATATCAGGAAGCCTGGAATAATTGGCGTGGGGAGAAGCTGTCTATAAGATGAGCCTCCGAGACTGTGGAGTTCCCTCCTATGTTCTATAGAGGCAGCTGGCTGTTAAGAGTATGAAATTGAAGCTCTTTTTCATCTGCTTATCTGCAGTGCTGAGAACTAAACAAAGGATCTCTCATACAAAGAGCTCTACCACTGAACTACCTCCCCAGCACAGGATATGTACTCATGTGTGATCCCAGGAGTAAAGGCACTAATTGGACAGATTAACAGGTTTTTGTAATCTCTTAAATTCATAAGACTCTGAATATTCTTAGATATTTTTTTTTACCTCACAAGGTTGTGTCCCCATCAAATGGATAAACTAACTTAGGTTGAAGGGGCTTTATATACTGTGACATGATCTATAAATGCTCCTGTATTGTGGTTAGCCTTGTGTGGCAGTATTTATTAATTTCATTGAATGACCTAATGGTTATTGGCACTATGCTTGGACTTGGAAGGATGAAGTGCAAGATTTAGCTCTGGGAGACTCTGATGTACTATTTCTCATTGTGGTAAATGTGCATATCATGGGTTGGCATGTAAGTTAGTGGTAGAGTACATGCTTCATATGCACAAGGCCCTGGGTACCATCCCCAATGTCACAGAAAATAAACAGTAAAATATACATAACAAAGTATACCACTTTGGGAGCTGAGGAGATGGCTCGGTGGGTAAAGTGGTTACTGCACCAGCTTGAGGACCAGAGTCTGAGACCCAGGACTCATGTAAGAACCTGGCTTGGTAGCACATGCCTGTAATATCAGTGTTGGGGATATGATGCTGATGTGATGAGGATGACTCTGCTTTCCTGCTCCTGTTATACTTTTCCTGTCATGAAGAATCCTACCTCTTGGAACTGTAAGCCATATTAATCCCATTTCCTTGCAAAATCTGCTTTTGGTCAAGTATTTTGTCTCAGTAATGAAAAAGTAACTTATACACCTACGGGGGTTAAAAACAACCCACTTTAACCATGTTAAGTGCACAGTTTAGTGGCATTACATACATTCACATGGCTCTAACACTCAGAGCACTGTTCATTCTCAGAACTCTTCCATCATCCAAATGGAAACTCTGTAATCCATTATATGTTTGTTTCCTTCACTGATGTACTTGTAAAGATAGTTTTATGCACATGAAATTTAGAACAGAAGGATTGTTTAACATCAAATACTTGATGCTCATCTGAAGCATATCAATTCTGGTAGGTGGAATGAAGAGAAACATTGTGGGTGGGGAATATGAAGAAGTTTATAAAGCGCTGGAACTTGAACTAGGTATCTCTGTAGTAATTACTAACTATTGGTTGAGTGGAGGGAAGAGAAACAGGCTTCTTAGGTAGGAAAGTGCAGCAAAGCTGTGTGGGAGTTTGGGAATGGAAAGAGGAAGGAAGGGATGATCATGTACATGACCATGTTTACCCAGCGCCTTAGCACTGACCAGGCAGATTCACCCTAGTATTTTATGGAGACGCCCTCATCTTCCCCCTTCATAAAACAATGGAGGAGCAAGTTCAAAGAGAAGCATGTAGCTGGGCGTGGTGGTATGTACCCTTAGTCCTAGCACTCAGGTAGGAGCCGAGGTAGGAGTAATGCTGTGAGTTCAAGGCCTGCTTGAGGCCTCAGAGTTTCAGGTTAGCCTGGACTAGAGTGAGACCCTGCCTTGAAAAAATAATAATAATAACGATATAAGCATGCAGGCAGAGGAAGTAAGCAAGTGCTTACTCTAGCTCTGAATTCTTGGGTTGTCTGAGGCTCATAATATGTTTAAAGAGGTGTGAAGATGGGCATGTTTTGTTGAAGCTGAAGATGTTGAAACAAATGTAGAGAAAATGTGGTATTACACTCAAGAGATGGAGGTAGAAGGATCAAGGGTTCAGAGTCATTCTCAGGTATATTGTAAGCTGGAGTCCAGCCTGGGCTACATAAGACTTTGTCTCAAAAAAAAAAAAAAATAGAGTGAAGGTTGGAGAGAGAAAACACTGCCAGATGACAGTGGGCCTGGGTACTGAGTATAGACTTAATTCTTCAGTCAGCACAGAGCTGCAAAGACCCTTGAACTCGTAAGAACATGCTTGCAGTAATTTCTTGTTTCAGGATTGATAAAAATGAGGAGGGTTTCAGGCTGGAGACACAGGAGGAAGTCCACTTTGGTACCAGAGAGATAAAGTGGTAAAGAGAACAAGGAGGGAGGGAAGCATCCATTTGAGAGCGTAGGCAGGGACAATAGAAAAGATCAGATGGGGCTGGCAAGATGATTTAGTAATTAAGGCAAGAGAAACCTTATGCATGAGAAACCTAAGGACCCAAGTTCAATTCTCTAGGTCCCACGTAAGCCATATGCACATGGTGGTGCATGCATCTGGAGTTTGTTTGCAGTGGCTAGAGCCCCTGGCACACCCTTTCTCTCACTCTCTGTCTCTGTCTCCCTCTGTCTCAGATATATAAATAAAAAGATCAGGTAATTCCATGCCCCTGGTGGGCTCTTGCACAAATCTAATTAAGCAGATGTGATTGGCCCCACTTGAATTCCTGGGCTTTGGACTGGAGACAGTGATAGTGACCACATACCCATCTAACAAGGAGCATCACTTTGTCCAGTGGGAGACTGTGTCTAGATGGGCTGCTGACTATTAACAAGCAGTGTCATCCATCAATGTAAGGCATGAGCAACTGTGCTAAAGTAGCTATCTCATGTCTGGAGGGAGGACTGTCGTTCCCAGTAACCTTCCATGGCCAGAGAAAGTTTTCATGAGCGGCAGGCTGAGGAAAGGCTGATGGAAGAATCTAGTGTGAGCCGTAGGAAACCTCCAACCCCACCAGGAGGACTGTTGTCATCAGTGCATGCATGCTTTGCCTGGGAGGATCTAAAGGGACAGGATCGATCTGTTTTTGTCATGGGTGATGGGAGGTTCCCTGTTCTTTCAGTCAGCTCCACCAAGTAAGAAACATGAGCCCAAAATAAGATTTTTCTATGTGAGTTGGAGGAGGAAGATAAGTCTTAGCTAGGAACCTTAATTAACGCAGCCATAGAAAGCTGTCAGAAAGCCCTCAAGTCGGTTGCTACAGCCTGGAGACACCCACAGAAAAGGCGCAGGCTAGAGTGGGCGGGAAGCCACTGCCATGCATGGGGGAGTCAGTATGGAATCCGTTGGAGGACAGTCAGATCTCTGCCTCCGTTTCCCTGGGAACAGTACTAATTCTTCCAAAAAGAAGAGAAAGCAAAGGCTAGGGGAGGGGAGAGGGAACTTGCTAAGCACTTACTAGACCAATTTCAAAAGAAGGAAAATACAAAGTGCAAGAATGTGGTCTTTCTAGAGAAATTTGAAGGTTTTGTTGTTGTTGCTTTGTTTAGTTTTTGAAACAAACACAAATCAGAGAACAGGCTCTCACACACACAAGCACACTTACTGCCCAAAGTGAAAACTAACAGGTGTGCAGACCTATAACCTTGTTGAAAAGCCATCTATAATAAACAGACACAGCATTGCTTCATTCCGTCATTCATTTGACAGTCGTTGGTTACAGTCTTTCAAGGAGCTAAGGGAGAGAGAGAATTTAACAACCCTTGGTGAAGCCCTGTCCCAGACACATGGTGGCTCAGAAGCCCCCTGGAGCACCCCTTCTGCTTGTTACCAACTCTAAGGCCTTCATGCTGTCCACGTTCCCTGCCTAGTGCATGATAGAGGTCTCTGGTCACCTTGCCCTGTGAGCATGCTTGTCTTCTGCTGTTTTCCATGATGTTGGTAAGAAAGATCTTGGAAAGACACAATCTTGCTAAGGTATCTTCCTGCTCAAGTGTCTCTTGGATTCCTTCTTTCTTTCCTTCCTTCTTTCCTTCCTTCTTTCCTTCCTTCTTCCTTCCTTCCTTCCTTCCTTCCTTCCTTCCTTCCTTCCTTCCTTCCTTCCTTCCTTCCTTCCTTCCTTCCTTCCTTTTTTTTTTAAGGTAGGGTTTTGCTCTAGCCCAGGCTGACCTGGGATTCACTATATAGTATCGGGCTGGCCTTGAACTCACAGCAATCCTACTACCTCTGCCTCCAGAGTGCTGGGATTAAAGGTTTGTGCCACCCTACCCAGTGTCTCTTGGGTTCTTTAATGCCTTCAGGAGAGAACTCATTGGGATTACCTGAGGTAGCTCTTGTCTTGATCCATTGCCTCTGTAGGTTTCACTGTGCTGGTTTCCCCTCACTGTGTTCTATACACAAGGAGCCCATACCTCATCCCCCACCCCTGCGAGTTCCATCCTGCAACATCACCTCTGGGAAGCCTGCCTGTCAGGACTGCCCAGGGTCCCTTGATACTCTGAGCAGGACCTCTCACAGATTATTATTAGGTTTTTCTTGTTGTTTTTTTGATTTTTTTTTTTTTTTTTTTGAGGTAGGATGTCACTCTGTCCCAGGCTGACCTGGCACCTGGAGCTCACTCTGTAGTCCCAGGCTGGACTGGAACTCACAGCAATCTTCCTACCTCTGCCTCCTGAGTGCTGGGATTAAAGGTGTGTGCCACTATGCCCAGGTAATTTACAAATTTAATTTTAACATTTTTTTACCTTTTTTATTAATCCTTGAGCTATAAATACACTAACTCCAACTAAACTTGTTAAATAGTGGTTTTAAAAATGTTTTTTATTTATATATTTTTTGTGGAACTGGGAATTGAACCTAGTAAGGCCTCATACCATTGAGCTATATCCCGTCCTTTTCACTTTTTTAAAAAAAATTTGAGACAGAGTCTCAGTTGTCTATGCTGGTTTTGAATTCACTCTGTAGGCCAAGCAAGCCTTGAACTTGTGAACCTCCTGTCTCAGTCAGTGTGATTACGCAAATAATATGATTACAGGCCTGCACCATTTAGTTTCTTAAAGCTTCAAGGTAATAGTTCCCAGATGTAATTCTTTTGGGGGGTGTGGATTTTTGTTTGTTTTTGTTTTTCAAGGTAGGGTCTCACTTCTAGCTCAGGCTGACCTGGAAATCACTATGTAGTCTCAGGGTGGCCTCGAACTCATGGTGCTCCTCCTACCTCTGCCTCCTGAGTGCTGGGATTAAAGGCGTGAGCCACCATGCCGGGCTGGATTTTTGAGGTAGGGTCTCATTCTAGCCCAGGCCGACCTGGAATTCACTAGGTAGTCTCAGGCTGGTCTCAAACTCACAGCAATCCTCCTACCTCTGCCTACTGGGTGCTAGGATTAAAGGCATGCACCACCACACCTGGCTGGGATATGATTCTTGTTTTAAGATGGAGCCCTCAGAGATAGGTTGCTCATTTAAAAACATTGGAATTAAGAAAGAAAATCACATTGGTACCCTTGGCTCATTCCGCCTGCCACTCCAGAGGCTATACTTGCTGCTTTTTCTTTCTCATCTGCTAAAACAAACCTTGATTACTGACTTGTTAAGAAGAGAAAGAAAACAATTTTGGAACTGGGAAGAAAAATCATCCCATCTAGTTCATTTAAATTATAATAATGTGTCACCATATTTATTTAAAAAGTTGTGATAACCTAAACTTGATTTTAAAATGACCATTTTTTTCCAAATGGAAAACCTTGTCCTAGACCATGTTAGCATGACTGTGATTTGTCAAGCTTCATTTGTTTTTGCCAGCGACAAATAAATGTGTTAGTCATAGTCTCTACAAAATTGCTGTGCATTGAAAATAGATTTTTCTTAGTGTCCATTACAACTTTTTTTATGCAAAGGTATGTAGCTTAGCACATACTGTCATTTTATAAGTGATTGTTAGAACCAGATGGAGAAATGGATGAATATGAGATTGCTATGGATAAATGGGAGTAGTGTTTAAAAAGAAGTTACAGTTGAGCTTTGTGCAGAAAACTGTAATTGAGATTGCAAAGGCAAGTGGAGAAATTCTATCTTTGATAGTCCTAAGAAGTCTTCAAATTTGGGAGATGGAGGCAGGAGAATCAGTAGATCAAAGTCATTCTCAGCTACATAGTGAGCTCAAGGCCAGCTGGAGCTATAGGAGACCCTGTCTCAGAACAACAGCTGGGAAGATGACTCAGTAGCCAAAAACACTTTCTGCACAAGCCTAAGACCAGAATTTGGATCACCAGACCCCATGTAAACCCTGACATGTCTGTAATCCTGTTGTAGCAGTGGCACTGGGAGGCAGAGTCAGGAGAATCCCAAAGCTCCCAGGCTAGCCAGCCTGCTCACAGCAGCAGGACAAGAGAGACCTTGTCTCAAACAAGGTGGAAGGTGAGGACTGACAGTGTTGTGCTCTAACCTGCACACATTCACCATAGCATGTGTGTATGCATACATGCACATGCGTGTGCATGTACACACATATACATGCACGTACACACAACTACCACAACAAAAAGGAGTCTTCAAATGACTTCATAATAGTGAAATAACATGTGAAAATAATAATTACTTAGAAGGGATATAAACGCACTGCTCTAATGACGTATTTCATATGTATTAGGTGACATTCTATAAAATTTTCAATGCTGAGGATTCTGACTTCTCTAAATGATGATTTCTTATGGTTCAACCCAATGAAATCACTTCACTCCTATTGTACCACTATATTCAAGGTCCTCGTCCAATACCACAAAATATATTCAGGCTGTGAAACTGAATTGTCATTCTTTCTGGTGTTCATTTGGGGAAGAGATGAGTGTTAGGTATTTTTTTGGAAGTTAAACATGAGGGATTTGGATTGAGGGTTTGAAATCCATTAAGTGCCCAGGGGGATGGTCAAGGCCAGAAGCATGAGTATAGGAGTTATCTATACACAGGCAGAGGTGGAAACTAGGGAGGGGAATGTGGAAGAAGGCTTAGCAGTGTGAAGGCAGCAGAGCAAGCTAAGAATAGAGGACACTGGAGGACGAGGTGACATCAACTGAGTGTGGAAGCCCTTCTTTTTCAGATGAAAACATGCATGCATTAGACAGCTTAGAACTACATGAGCTGTCAGGCTGTCTCTGATTTTCTTGCTGGAGAAATCTTACCTTGGTGTCTGATGGCACTTCATAGGCTGAATCCGGCATTTGGGAGTGTCTGCTCCCTGGAGCAGGAGCCCGGCACTTTGGCACGATGGAATGGGATCTCTCAGCTCAAGAGACAACTTACACTTTCAAAGGAAGCCAGTTCTAACAGCGATTATTTATGGCCATGTGCTCCCCGCTGTGACACAATTTCTTCTACATTGGCCCATGGGCAACTTTATTGAGGGAGACATTATTGAAAATTTGTAAGGATTACTGAAGAAAATTGATGTTTTTTTTCTCTTTACATAGCAAGAGTAGAATAAACTATAACATACATTTTCCTTCCTTTTTCTATACTTTTTTGGTGTGTGTGCATGTCTTGATGTGAGGTTAGAAGTTAGAGGACAGCCTTAGTGTGTAGGTCCTCTCTTTCCACCTTGTTTGAGACAGAGCCTCTCTTATTGTCCTTTTGCTACTGGAATGGTCAGACTACCTGGGCCATGAGCTTTGGGATGCTCCAGTCTACCTCTAATTGACAAAGGTGCATTGGGATTGCAGACATG
This sequence comes from Orientallactaga sibirica, assembly GCA_036365145.1. Lineage (NCBI taxonomy): Eukaryota > Metazoa > Chordata > Mammalia > Rodentia > Dipodidae > Orientallactaga > Orientallactaga sibirica. Next base: position 13,685,689 of record JAEOAD010000036.1, read on the forward strand.
TGTGCCACTTTTTGTCCAGCTTTGTTTAGATGCCAGGGATCTAAACTAAACTTCTTTAGTCACTGAGACATCTCTCTAACCCCCCAAATGCCTTTTTAATAATATTGGGGATTGAACGCAGAGCCTTGTATGTTCTAGGAGACACTATACAACTGAGCTACAGTCCAGGTCTTTTGTTGTTTTTCATTTTTGAGACAGAGTCTTACATGTAGCCTAGGCTGGCCTTGAACTGTCACTTCTTCCTCCTTGACCTAGTGAGTGCAGAGATTACAGGCATGCACCACTGCTATGAGTTATCTTTCTCATCACTTATAAAATTCAGGAAATGAGTTATTCTGGTATGAGTGTTTTGTTTTAAGGTTTGAAAAAATGTAGTTATGGGCTGGAAAGATGGCTTAGCAGTTAAGATGCTTGCCTGCAAAAGCTAAGGATCCAGGTTTGATTCTCCAAGTCCCGCGTAAGCCAAGTGCACAAGGTGGCGCATGCATCTGGAGTTCGTTTGCAGTGGCTAGAGGCCTGGCACAACCATCCTCTCTCTTTCTCTCTCTGTCGTCTCAAATAAATAAATAAAAGTAAATATTTTTTAAATGTAGTTATTTTGGGTACTAGGTGATACCAGTTATGAAAATGGTGACATATTCAGCATTTTAATCACCTGAGTCACTCATAGAAAGTAATTTTCATATTCTTACAAATATTTTTATTTATTCATTTGAGAGAGAGAGAGAAAGAAAGAAAGAAAGAAAGAAAGAAAGAAAGAAAGAAAAAGAAAGAAAGAAAGAGGGAAAGAAAGGGCATGCCAGGACCTCCTGCCACTGCAAACAAACTCAAGATGCATGCACCACTTTGTGAAGCTGGCTTTACATGGGTACTAGGGAATTGAACCCAGGCTGTCAGGCTTTATAAGCAAGTACCTTTAACCACTGAGCCATCTGCCCAGTCTAGCAAACACATTATTGATAGGGACGCAAGAGTCTCTGTGAGTGACATATGAATCAGGAAAATGGAAACTGTGTTGTACACTTTATAGACAAATATATCTATCTATTGTAGTTTGTGGACTATGGTGTGGCTGATTATTTTGATGTATACCTTGACCTATCATGTTAGATTTTAGAACAGAAGGATTTTTCCTTCAATACTATCCCAGTATTAAAAAAAAACCAGCAGACAGTAAAAATGGTATTTTAATGTATGTATTTTTACCAGTGGATTTTAAAAAGGTATGTGTGGGAAGGGATTTTTGGCATACCATTCCTGGTTTCCCAAATTCTTTACTGTATAAAGCAGAGGAGCAACTGTTGCTGAGAATTTCCAGGCACTATTTTTTTTTTAATTTTGTTTGGGCTGGAGAGATGGCTTAGCGGTTAAGGCGCCTGCCTCCTAAGCCTAAGAACGCCGGTTCCAATCTCCAGGTCCCACGTTTAGCCAAATGTAAAGTGATGCAAGGGCGCAATGCCGCACTTGCCCACAAGGGGGCGAACACATCTGGATTTTGTTTGCAGCAGCTGAGAGGCTGCTGGCGTGCCCATCTCTATCTGTCTTCCTCTCCCTATCTCTCTGTGTATCTCTGTGTCTCTCTCCAAAATAAAAAAATATATATAAAAAATTTAAAAAAATAAAAATAAATTTTGTTTATTTTTCATTTATTTATTTGAGAGCAACAGACAGAGAGAGAAAGAGGCAGATATATATAGAGAGAATGGGTGCATCAGGGCCTCCAGCCACTGCAAATGAACTCCAGATGCATGTGCCCCTTGTGCATCTGCCTTACGTGGGTCCTGTGGAACCAGGGTCCTTAGTCTTCCCAGGCAAGTGCTTAACCACTAAACCATCTCTCTAGGCCCACCAGGCGCTATTTTAACTGCATATATTGTTACTTAATTTCCACAATAATCGTGAAATATATACATTATCTTCATCTTTTAGTCTGGGATAGTAAATGAGCTGTCCAGTCACAGTTGAAGGTGGAGAAATGGTAAACGCTGGAAGAAGCAAGCAGATTTTGTTTAAATTACAAAGGTACAGTTAATCTCACAATTGGAATTTTACAACAGAATAGAGATGTTGATTATTTTATTGCATAGCTTTTTTTTCTGTAAGTGGGAGAGTTTGGCTTTAGAGCCATGCTACTTAAGTCTAAGGGCCAGGCTTTTAACCTCTAAACTTGTTCGGGTTTTGTTGCTTTCTTCTTAGATTAGTAACCAACAATCCAGAATTTATCCCTCCTGATTTTTCACTTACTAGAAATTTCTAGACTCCATGGAAGGCTGTGTGTGTGTATGAATTTTAAATTCCTAAACTTGTAAGCTGGGGACATCTAACATGAATGAATACCCTGAATTTTTAAAAAATACTTTATTTATTTATTTATTTATTTATTTATTTATTTATTTATTTATGAGAAAGAGAGAGAGAGAGAGAGAGAGAGAGAGAAGGAGAGAATGGACACACCAGGGCCTCCAAACCCGTGCGCCCCCTTGTGTATCTAGCTTACGTGGGACCTGGAGAATCGAACTGGGATCCTATGGCTTTACAGGCAAATGCCTTAACTGCTAAGCCATCTCTCCGGCCCACTACCCTGAATTTTAAGGCATGGACCATATTATCATTCTGAGGTTTTCTCCAAGCAGAGCTCTAGCGGTTGCTTTGTCCAACAGAAATGACACAGTAGGAGGAAGGGACACTCTAGGAAGAGCCAGCCAGCCTCAGGAAGAGTTCAAGGACACCTCGTACCTTGCTCATTGGAAACTAGAGGCCATGAGACCTACATATCTGACTCTGTGTATTCAGTAAGTTAAACCACTGAAAAGTTTTAATGCTGACTATTTTGACATCCACAAATTGCATTTTCTTTTATATTTTGGTTTCCTTTTTTGTTGGGGGTGGGCACTTGAGATTGAACTCAGGACCTTGCACATATCAGGTACACAGTCTAAAAATTAAGCTATATTTCCAGTCCATCTTTTTTGTTTGTTTGTTTGTGGGTTTTATTTTTTTTTAATTTTTTAAAATTTATTTTTGGAGAGAGACACACAGAGAGAGACAGACAGAGAGGAAGAGGGAGACAGATAAAGATGGGCGCGCCAGCAGTCTCTCAGCTGCTGTGAACGAAATCCAGATGTGTGTGCTCCCTTGTGGGCAAGTGCGGCATTGCACCCTTGCGTCACTTTGCATCTGGCTAAACGTGGGACCTGGAGATTGGAACTGCTGGAGATTGGAACCAGCGTTCTTAGGCTTAGGAGGCAGGCGACTTAACCCCTAAGCCATCTCTCCAGCCCTATTTTTATTTTTTAAAACAGGATCTCAATATCTAGCCCAGGCTGCCCTTGAAATCACAACCCTCTTATTTTAGCCTTTCACGGTATAGGATTTAAGGTGTGTACCACCATTCCCAGTCTCTCTCTTTTTAAAAAGATTTTATTTTTATTTATTTGTTAGAGAGAGAGAGGGAGGGAGAGTGAGAATGGGTGCTCTAGGACCTCTAGCCACTGCAAATGAACTCCAGACGCATGTGCCCCCTTGTGCGTTTGGCTTACATGGGACGTGGAGAATCAAACCAGGATCCTTAGGCTTCACAGGCTTGTGCCTTAACTGCTAAGCCATCTCTCCAGCCCCAGTCTCTCTTTATTTATTTTTATTTTATTTTATTTTATTTATTTATTTATTTTTTTGGTTTTTTGAGGTAGGATCTCACCACTCTGGCCTAGGCTGACCTGGAATTAACTTTGTAGTTTCAGGGTGGCCTTGAACTCATGGAGATCCTCCTACGTCTGCCTCCCAAGTGCTGGGACTAAAGGCGTGCACCACCATGCCTGGCTTTCTTTTTTTTTTTTTTTAAAAAACACATTTTACTTATTTATTTGACACAGAGAGAGAATGTGTGAGTGAATGTATGGGTGTGCCAGGGCCTCCTGTCCTTGCAAATGAACTCCAGAATGCATGCGCTACTTTGTGCGTCTGGATTTATGTAGGTATTGGGGAATCAAATCCAGCCCATGCAATTTTGCAAGCAAGTGCCTTTAACTGAGCCATCATGTCTCCAGTCCTATTCTCTGTTTCTTAATTGCAATTTTTTATGGTTCAACCTAATGAAGGCACTGAGAACTATTTTCAAGATCCCTGACCAGTATCACAAATCTTGAGTGGAGTTGCCTCCTTCTGGGAAGCAGAGGATGACACTGTAAAAGGCTAGAGCACAGGTCAAAGCTGCCCTGCAGAGGGCCCCTCATCTGAGATCAGAAGTCCCTGGAGATTTAGTGTATCAAGTTGGAAAGTGGCAATGCTAAATGTCATTTTACGTTTAAACAGTCTTGCTTTTCTTTTGTTAATTTACATTCTTGTTAAAGTTCTTTAACCAAGTTTCATGAATAGAGCTGTCAGACTCTAAAAGGAAAAGGGGTCTTTGCGATTAACAAATGCTTTCTAGGAAAGAATCCACGTACCAGGCAGCGGGTACTGGTCACTTAGCCTGTGCATTTTTCTTTTCTCGTTTTGGTAGTAGAGATTGAACCAAGGGCCTCACTCATAATAAACAACTGCAGTACCACTAAGCCAAATCTTGAGCCCTCTTTCTAGTTTTTATTTTGACACAGGATCTCACTAAGTTTCCCAGGCTGGTCTGGAACTCATTCTGTAGTACAGGCAGACCTTGAACTGGTAATCCTTCTGCCTCAGCTTCCTGAGAAGCTGGGATGACAGGAATGTGTCATCAGAGCTGACTGTTCTCCCCTGTTATTGAAGGCCTCCCTCCTCCCCAAGATCCCTTGGGGCCCCGAAGCCTCCTCTGTGCTTCACCTATGTACCATCCCCAAGCCCCAAATTCTACTAATTTAGGATGTGCTTGACATTATATTTGATTAAGTGTTCCCAAGACCTGTGTTTCAGGGATAACCCTTTTGGAGATGGTAACCTAGTTGTTTAATTCTGGTGAATTTCAGAAGAAGGGGATGCAACCATACAGAGAAGGCTCTTTGGCAGAGGTCAGGCCTTTGAACCCCCTGTAGATCTGGGACTCTGCCTCTGAGCTCCTGTGTAGCATGTATATGTGTATCTATAGTGTTAAAATACATGCTATGCTATGCATAAGGTATTGTTCCTCCTGCTGTAGTACTGCTGTGATTAGGTTTTCAGTACCAGGCATGAATTCCCTCCTGTAGAATGGGCCTCAAGTCCAGACAGCAATTGGATTTCCTCATAATAGACATGCCACCATTGTACCAATTGGTATATTTGGTCTGGCTGGCTGGCTATAAATTTTTCAGGGTCCATTCCTAGTTAAGATTGTTGATGATGGGCTAGAGGGATGGCTCAGCAGTCAAGGCACTTGCCTGCACAGCCTAAGGACCTGAGTTCAATTCTCCAATACCCATGTAAAGCCAGATGCAGAGGGTGGTGCATGTGTCTGGAGTTGGTTTACAGTGGCAAGAGGCCCTGGCACACCTATATTCATTCTCTCTCTCTTTCTTTCCCCTCTCACTAATGAATAAATAAAACAAAACAAAATAAAAGGAAATGAAAGATTGCTGATGACTTTTCTCCCCCAGTGGGCTGCATAGCTCTTTCCAGCATCCTGACAGCTAATTAACAGGGAGGAGATTTTTAGCTGAGGTTGAGCTTGATTTCTCAGTCCTTCAGCCAGAGCATGGCCATCCATCTCTCTATCTCTTTTTTTTTCTTTTTCCTATTTTTTTGAGATAGTGTCTTTCTCTAGCCCAGGCTGACATGGAATTCACTATGTAGTCTCCAGGGTATCCTTGAACTTACAGGAGTCCTCCTACATTGACCTCCCTGAGTGCTGGATAAAAGGTATATACCACCATGCCTAGCCAATATACCTTTTTTGTTTTGTTTTGTTGTTGTTGTTTGTTTTTCAAGGAGGGGTTTTACTCTAGCCCATGCTGACCTGGAATTCACTATGTAGTCTCAAGGTGGCCTCAAACTCATGGTGATCCTCCTACCTCTGCCTCCAAGTGCTGGGATTAAAGGTTGCACCACCACCCCTGGGCCAATCCACCTTTTTTTGAGACAGGGTTTCTCATTGGCCTGGAGCTAACTGGCTAGCTAGGCTAGACTTTCTGGCCAGGGAGCCCCAGCCTGTCTTCTGGGGATCTGTCTCAGGTCCTCATGCTTGTGAGACAAGCACAAGCACATTACCCATTGAGCAATCTCCCCAGCATTTTTTCTGCATCTTTTTGTTGTTGTTGTTGTTGTTGTTTTCAAGGTAGGGTCTCACTGTAGCCCAGGCTGACCTGGAACTCATGCTGGCCTCTAACTCACAGTGATCCTCCTACCTCAGCCTCCTGAGTGCTGGGATTAAAGGCATGTGCCACCATGCCTGGCCTTTTTTCTGCATCTTTATTTCCTCCAGCACCCCCAGACCTTGAAGGGTTATGCAGGAAAAGCTATTTTGGGGGTCCATCTTACTAAGGCTGTTTCTGGGGACTTTGCTTATCCATGGAGCAGGTACTCTTCTTCTTAAATACATGGGTTCCCAGGGTAGTTCTGGAGAAGAGATGACGGATGCATGCCCAGTGCAATTATGGGCCACTTCTTTCCTTACAAGGTTTCTTGTAACCCTAAAAGATAAAAGATCATATGAGAAACAACACTCTAGCCCATGTCATTGGGCAAGACACTTTGTCTCTTAGGTCCATTTTCTTCATAAGTTGAAATAATGAATGAGGAAAGAGTAATTTCAGAAATGACCCTACAACCAGCTTTCTTAGGATAATCTCAGTTTTTGGCTGTTGTCCCAAAGCATTATAAATTGCTCCTCTTTTGACTCCAGAAGTATCCCAGTTTAGACTGCAGACTGGGGTCATCCTGATCCTAGGAGGTACACAAGGCAACTGTGTGGAAGGTCAAAATCATGCTGGCACCCAAGTAATTTACAGGCAGGATAACTGTGCCTTTTCTCAAAGTCCAACTGATTTCTGATTTTTTTTTTTTTAATGCATGCATTAGGGCTGGAGAGATGGCTTAGCAGTTAAGGCACTTGTCTGAAAAACCAAAGGACCCAGGTTCTATTCCCCAGGACCAACATCGGCAGTTGTACAAGGTGTTGCATGTGTCTGGAGTTCGTTTTCAGTGGCTGGATGTCCTGGTGCATCAACATTCTCTCCCTCTCTCTCTCTCTCTCTCTCTCTCTCTCTCTCTGCCTCTTTTAAATAAATAAATAAATAAAGCATGCATTGATGAACATGTTGGCAAATATATGTGCTTGGAGTCTAGTAATTTGTGAATCTCTTAATTCATGAATCTTTTCAAAGATGAACCCTTCCAGACAGACATGTGGGGGTTGAGTCCAGTGGAGGCTTGCTGGGGGCCCACTCAGCTCTGACATGTGCATCTTTGTTACGTGTTTATTTCTTATATGATACATACATGGTTCATAAATAGTATTGGTACTTGCAGCTCAGACAATTTGACATTCATTTGCATCAGACATTAAAAATGCCTACTTACTCTACATCTGAACAACTAAAAGTTAAATATTATTTCAACATCTGAACCAATTCCCAAAGTCATGTTTCTTGGTTTGTTCTAACAGTTTAAGTCTTCGGGCTGGAGAGATGGCTTAGTGGTTAAGGTGCCTGCCTGCTAAGCCTAAGAACCCGGTTCCAATCTCCAGGTCCCACGGTTAGCCAGATGCAAAGTGACACAATGCAATGCGCACTTGACCACAAGGGGGCAAACGCATCTGGATTTCATTCACAGCAGCTGAGAGACTGCTGGCACGCCCTCTCCCTCTCTCTCTGTCTGTCTCTCTCTGTGTCTCTCCAAAATAAAATAAATAAATAAAAATAAAAATAACAGTTTAAGTCTTTTCTTAAAATTATAGGAATTTATTTCTAAATTTGGATGTGCAAACATCTGGGGGCAAAATGGGGATAAGTGTATCTACTATATGATAAAATTGTGTTTAGTGAGGCATTGCCCCTTATTTCCCTAATGAGACAAAGTTAGGGTTGTCACTGCCTAAGTCCTTTAAGGACTTGGTCAGGGGGCTGAAGAGATGGCTTAGCAGTTAAAGGACTTGGTCAGGAAACAGGAAAAAGCATGTCAGAGATGCCTGGTGTGTGACAGTGGCCTCTATTGCTGGAGCTGGCATCTGGGTAATTGGATCTGAATGACTCCAAAGGATTGTCTTCTGCCATCACAGAACTGGGACAGGACAGTGTGTTCCTTCTTCATTGGGAGTTTAATATGTGATGGTGGAATAAGGGTTTTTATTTTATTTATTTATTTGAGAGAGAAAGAGGCAGAGAGAAGAGACAGAGAGTGAGAGAGAGAGAGAGAGAGAGAGAGAAGGAAGGGAAGGAGACAGAGGATGGGTGTGCCAGGGCCTCTAGCCACTGCAAATGAACTCCAGACACATGCACCACCTTGTGCATCCGGCTTTATGTGGACACTGGGGAATCAAACCTGGGTCCTTTGGCTTTGCAAGCAGGCACCTTAACCTCTAAGCTATCTCTCCAGCCCAAAATAATGGGCTTTAATGTGAAACTCAGAGAATATATATATATATTGAAGTAGCACTCATTAAAAAATGAATTTCAGTGGGCCATGGTGGTTCATATAATCCCATCACTTGGATGGTGGAGGTAGGAGGATCAGGAGTTCAAAGCCAGCCTCAGCTACATAGTGAATTTGGGATTTATGAGAGAGGGAATGAAGAGAGAAAGAGAAAGATTGACCAGAAAGCCAAGGTTTCTGTATTCTATTTAGTCATTCTATCTGGTTTAGGAACATGGAAGATTAATGAAATAAAACTAGTTATCTTAATTACCTTTTAAAAATATTTTATTTTTATTTGAGAGAGAGAAAGAGAGAGGCATGTTGGGGCAGGAGGGAGACAATGGACATGCCAGAGCCTCCAGCTGCTGCAAACAAACTCCAGAAGCATGTGCCACCTTGTGCATCTGGCTAACATGGGTCCTGGGAAATTGAACCTGGGTCCTTTGACTTTGCAGGCAAATGCCTTAGCTGCTAAGCCATCTCTCCAGCCTTTGATTACTTTTAAAAGATATATTTCAAAGTAGTTGCATAAGTTATGCACATTCATGGTCAAATATATAGGTAAGAAAAATATAAAAGCCACAACTCAGAAAAAAAACAAAGCTAACATCTTGACATGGTGATTTAGGTTATTGTATGTTATGATATAGAAGCACATGTTTCATTCCACAATATGTGATGGAAATGGCTTAGGAAACTGAAACTTCATTATGCATTTTCATGAACATTTCCAGGAAGCATGAGCCCTTCCAATGGGGAAATTCCCACCTAGTTACCTTCAGTGTGGAGTCAGCAAGAATACTGAAAATGCCTAACTTCCTGTGTTCGCCCCATATGCTAACTGGCATTCCTCACATATGTGAGAAAAGCTGTGCATGTACCTGAGGTCTGGGACGGCAGTGCAGAGAATATGGTGTCTTCCAGAGAGTTGCTTCCTCCTCAGTGAGTGCTTTCATCCCACTGTGTAGGCAGCCATTTATTTGGGTCCCTGAAAATAGGAACAGTATGGTGAACTTGAATTAAAGAACAATCATTTTGCTGTCTGTGTGGTGCAAGCTGCTTCCTCCATGCCGGATGGGCTGAGGGGGAAAACATCAGTGTGCTTTGTCTTTAAGCTTTTTAATGCACCCCCAGTAAGAGAATGAGGAGAGTACAATACATGTTGCTATTGCCTAAAACTGAGCAACAGTTGGTTATGCCTTGTCAGAGAGTCCTATCTTACACATAATTCCTGGGGCTCCAAGGGAACAAGTTATTTTGGGAAGCATAGCTCAGGATTAATCATATGGTTGCTTACAAGTAAGTCCCTGGAAGATTCCCCACAGGTTTTCTGCCAGCATGGGGGAGGCAGGTGTGACCCCACGGAACACTCAGCTAGGGCCTAAGTCAGGCTCTTGGCCTGGCACAACATTAAAGCTTAGTTGGCCAGGACCCAGTAGATTTCATGTGATTCTACTTGCTTGCTACTCACCCCCCTCTTTTAAGCTTGTAGGACATAAATGAATTAGACTTTGATTCTTAAGACATTTGATTTGGTTAGTTTAATGTAAAGTTTCTAAGAAGCCTTAAGAGAGTTGGGGAAGAATTTGCACATTTTTTGTCTTTATTCTGAGGGGTTTCACCAAGGTCAGTTTAGAAGAAAGAGTGCATTGGACTAGGATTTGGCTCAGTGATGGGTGGAGTGCTTACCTACTGAGCATGTGCCAGGTTTTATTTTGAGAATTTTAATTTTATTTATTATTTTGAGTGTGCATGTGTGTGTGGTATGTGTGCATTTGTGTAGTGCACTTGTGTGGGGGTGCACACATGCATGTGGAGGCCATGGTGTCTGGTGTCTTCCTCAGTTGTTTCCACCTTATTTTCTGAGGTAGGATCTCTCTTGCTAGCCAGCAAGTCCTGAAGATCCTCCTGTCTCTGAGATTATAGACCTGGCTTTTACGTGGTATTGGGGATCCATACTTAGATCCTCATGCTTTCGTGGCATGCACTTTACCCACTGAGCCATATCCCCAACGTCTTTATTTGAGAGTTTTAATTACTCTCCTCCCCCCCCCCCAACTAGCCTGCATTGCAAGTTAACATTAGGAATCAACAGATTACAAGTGTTTGATGTCCTTGCTAGGTGGCTTGATGCTGAAGTGAGGATGACAGACGTATAGAAAAGGGTGTGTATTTGCAGCCAAAAGACAAGAATTGGGAGCACCAGTAATAAGGGTTCTGTGAGTGATGATACATTGCATGGAGAAAATTTCTCCAGAGTAGGGAGGAAATTAACAGACGGACATTATTTAGCTTCTATAAATCTAGGATCTTCGTGAAATTGAGAAAGTACTAAGTAAGTCATGCCCAACCCAGTGTTACTTGTGGTGATCAGTACCAAAGGAAACATGGGGACAAATACTAGTTGGTTTGTTTTAAAATATTTTTATTTATTTATTTGCAAGCAGAGAGGGAGAGAGAGAATGAATGGTTGCACCAGGGCCTCTAGTCACTGCAAACAAACTCTGTATGGCATGCACCATTTTGTGCATCTGGATTTACATGGGTCCTGGGGAATTGAACTCAGGTCATTGGGTTTTGCAGGCAAGCTCTCCAGCCTTGATTTTTTTTTTTAATTGGAAGAAAAGGGTTTATTTCAGGCTTATAGTTCTGAGGGAAAACTTCATCATGGCAGAGAAAAGCAACCAGCTCACATTATACAACCGCAGCAGAGAGGGAACAGCAAAAGTGTAGGTTGGCTTCTTTCTTTATTTTTTGGGCTATTTGAGGCAGGGCCTCAGTCTGTATCTGGACTCACTCTAGCTTCAGTGATCTTCCCCCTTTATAGCCCAGGCTGATCTTGAACTCATGATCCTCTTGCCTCTACCTCTCTAGTGCTGGGATGACAGACATGCATCATCATCATCCTGGCCATATTATTGGGTTTTAACTGGAGAACTTGACATGGATAAAGGATGTAGTAAGCCTCAAGTTAAAACAGGTGTTTGTTTCATGGGACAAGAGAAGCATACTATAATGCCACCTTGGCTCATGATAGATACCAGTCCTGTCTATGGTTTTCCTGCATTAATTACTATTTGCCTGTATCAAAATCAGTAAAATCTAGGGAATGTCTTTAGCTTATTTGCACATTGACCTCCTGTTAGACAAAGAACCCCAAGTGTTAAAAGACAATTCTCAGATGAAAGCAGTCACCATACAAGTACAAAGATGAGACCACTTTAAAGATGTAATTGAACTCATTAATGAGAAAACCAGTGAGGCCTCACCACCAGTCAAAAAAGCATAAGAAGAGTATACACATTATATATCGGAATTGTGATGTGAATATCTTTAGCTTTTTTTCTGGTGTATGTCTAGTATGTTGGTGTGAGGGAATGTAAACGTGTGTATATGTATTTGTGCAGATAGGCACAGGCCTGTGGAGCCAGAAGAGGATGCTGGGTATTCTCCTCTGTTGCTCTTTCTGCCTTATTTCCTTGAGATAGGGTCTCTCACTGAACCCAGAGCTTGCTGCATTTCTGCTAGGCTGGCTAGCAGCCAGCTCCAGTGATCCTCCTGTCTCTGCTCCCCTCAACGCTGGGGTACAGAGGTGTAGCCACACCTGGCTTTTTGTGTGGGTGCTGGGGATCCAAGTCTATGTCTTCATGCTTGCTCAGCAAGTTCACTTAACCACAGCACCATTTCCCCAGCTCCCTATGTGAATGAAGATCTTACTGGAGTGGGGTGGGGTGGGGGGATGGCTCTCCTGATACACTACAGCATCTGCGTGCATGTCTTCAGACAGATGTTCTTCATTGTTGTCAGCTGCCTATGACTACAGACCAGAGAAGAACCTAGAAGAGTTCCACAGACTCACTGGATCACAGCTCTTCCTCCTTTGTTCCCTTATTAATGTCATAGCCTTATTAGGCAGTTCCCCTTCCACATTCCATAGCTATAATTTCTCTGGTAAATAGGCTCTTCCATTTACCAGAGAGGTCATTCCTCAGACCCAAATTCATCAGTGCTTGACTTTGTGGAAGAAACCTGAAAAGCATTCTTTTTCTTCCTGCTATACAGTGAGTGCCTTTGGTTCTGTGTTCTGAACAGCCTGTGGAGTAACTGAAAGGCAGTTCATGACCCTGGCAATAGAAGTCTGAAGTTTCCAGTTCAAGATTTCTGATTAAAGCCAGGTCTGGATAAGACTGTCTTTCTAAGTGATGGGGGAGCCATCTTTAGCCTACCCACTTAAAGTATCACCCATTAGTGGATTCTATTTTTACACATTCCTTCCAGTGAGGTTGCTTGTTACATTGCAAGGTATTTCTCATTTTTTTTTTTTTTTTTGCAAGCTTACAGTCTTTCTTGACATTTAAGGACTTGACATGGTAATGATAACTTTTTAAACTTAGAATTTGAACATATATACATTCTTAGCATCACTGTTTTTTTTTTTTAATCAGGGGCGGGGACAGAATTGGCCTCCAGCCACTGTACTCAAACTCCAGATGCATGTATCATCTTGTGTGCATGTGCAACCTTGTGTCCTTGTGTCACATCTGGCTTTCGTGGGACCTGTAAAGTCAAATGTGAGTCCTTGGGCTTCGTAGGCAAGCACCTTAACTGCTAAGCCATCTCTCCATCCCTTTTTTATCTCTTTGATTAAAGAAATATAGTTACTTTCCTCTTTGTTCACTGTCAGAAAACTTGACAAATAAGATTATATTCAACAAATGATAGCAGGGCAGGGTGGTAGCCCACTGTTTTAATCCCAGCACTCAGAAGGCTGAGGCAGGAGGACTGCTGCAAATTTGAAGCCAGCCTGGGCTACTTAGTGAGATTCTATCTCAAAAGAAGAAAAATAAAACACAGATGCTAGTGATATAGTTCAATTGATAGAGTGCTTGCCTAGCATTCATGAAGCCCTGGGTTCAATCCTCAGCACTCTATAAACCAGGCATGGTGGTGCACATCTACCTGCAATCCCAGCATTCAATGGGTGAAGCCAATGGGGTCAAGGAGGGCAGGGTCATCCTGAGCTACATGAGTAAGTTCAAGGCTACATGAGACCCTGCCTGAAACAAACATACACAGCAATAGTTATTGAATGCCACTATGTTCAGTCTGTCCAGAGCACAAGACAGGCTGTTGCTTTTCCGCATCATCCCTTTTACCAGCCATTTCCTCAGCATTCTGTGGTGGTGATTACAGGGCTTCAGGGCCTTTTGATCCTCAGTTTGTGCTTGCGGGGCCTCCTGAGGAGTTGGATAGAAAGAAATCTCAAGTCATGCTTGCATGTTGAGCTTGATAGAGTAAACCATCAGAAAAAAAAGCTGGCTTCTCTTTCTCTCTCCCTTCATCTTTGTATGATTTGTTCTTATCGCTATCCTTGAAACTCAGAGGCAGCCTTGTTCACTGCTGAAGTTCCAGTTTCTTTATGATTGAGATGGTAACAGTTGGAACTGTGAAGTGGAGTAGGGGTTGGCTCTCTCTCTGAATCCAGATGTACCTACTGAGGGGTGGGTCCTCACAGTAAAGCAGAGGTGAAGATGGGGGCTTTCAAGGGGTTACCTGCTTGAGACCTCACCCAGCTCTGGAGCTTTCTGCTCTATTTTCTTTCTTAAAATAAATCTTGCTCAACTTGCCCTTAAAAAACAGAAAGAGGCTGGAGAGATGGCTTAGCGGTTAAGGCGCCTGCCTCCTAAGCCTAAGAACACTGGTTCCAATCTCCAGCAGTTCCAATCTCCAGGTCCCACGTTTAGCCAGATGCAAAGTGACGCAAGGGCGCAATGCCACACTTGACCACAAGGGGGCGCACACATCTGGATTTCAGTTCGCAGCAGCTGAGAGGCTGCTGGCGCGCCCATCTCTATCTGTCTTCCTCTCCCTCTCTCTCTGTCTCTCTCTATCTCTCTCCAGAAAGAAAGAAAGAAAGAAAGAAAGAAAGAAAGAAAGAAAGGAAGGAAGGAAGGAAGGAAGGAAGGAAGGATGAATAAGGCTGGAGAGATGGCTTAGTGGTTAAGGAGCATGCCTATGAAGCCTAAGCACCCAGGTTCACTTCTCCATGTTCCATGTAAGCCAGATGCATATGGTGGCACATGCATCTGGAATTCGTTTGCAGTGGCTGGAGGCCCTGGCACACCCATTCTCCCCCCCCTCTTAATATATAAATAAATAAATCTTAAAAAAAAAAAAACCCAGACACACAAGGCTGGAGAGATTGCTTAGTGGTTAAGGTGCTTGCTTGCAAAGCTTAATGACCTGGGTTTGACTCCCCATTATTCATTTAAAGCTAGAGGCACAAAGTGACACATGCATCTGGAGTTTATTTACAGTGTCTAGAGGCCCTGCTGTGCGCTCACTCTTTCTCTGCTTGTAAATAAATAAATAAATAAATAAATAAATAAATAAATAAATAAATAAAATATTTATTGCACCTACTCTCTGGCAGGGCTCACCTTTCTCAGTGCCAAGCTAAAGCACACATGCACTTCAGAGATGGAGCCTTTACCTTCCTCCAGATTTCTTGATGACCTTTTGAACTATCTCTCAGTGCTACTCCTAGCAGTCACCACCCCTTTTATAGCTGAAAAAGCATCAGGATGTGAAGGGCAAATAATTTTGTGGTGTCACAAGAATCCAAATTTTGAGCATGACTTTGAGCTGATCTGTGCTTCCCAACTGCCCTCCCTGTTCTTTTCTCTCAGGGAGTTTTATTTGTCCAGCCTGAAAGATAGAAGCTAAGACAGTTGTCAGAGCAAGCTTAGAAGCTATAGTATTTGCTTCTTGGTTCCCTGAGGAAAAGAAGTCATAATTCTCTGATCATACCCAGACGGACCATGCTATCTTATAATTAGGGAATTTATATAGCTTGCCTCCTCTTGATCTTTATGTTGTAGACTCCAGGCCATTTCATTTAAGAAAGCTGTAATGAGTTTCCCCTTAAACAAATGTGATCTGAAATATGTATTACATGTGCTTGGTAAAGAAAAAAACTGGTCAAAGAAGTTCAAAGGAAGTTTTTAAATGTCTTGTCAATTTTTTGTTTGTAGAACATGAAAACAATAAGAACAGAAAGTCTTTGGAGAACTGATACAGCTTAGAACGTAGTCTTTAAAAGTCACAACTGGAACCGGTGGTGCAGGCCTATAATTCCAGATAGTCAGGTGGCTGAGGCAGGAGGATCATAAATTCAAGGCTTAGCTATGCTATAGAGTGAGTTCAAGGCCAGCCTGAACAATTTAGCAAGACCTTGTCTCAAAACAAAATGTAAAAAAAGCGGGCTAGAGTTGTTGCTAAAGTGCTTGCCTAGCATGCATGAGGCCCTGGGTTCAATCCCTAGTACCACATAAACTAAGTAATGGTAGCCCATGCCTGTAATTCCATCACTGGGAAGGTAGAGACATGAGGATCAGAAATTCAAGGTCAACCTTGACTACATAGTGAATGTGAGGCCAGCTGGGTTACATGAGACCTTGTCTAGAGCCTGGGGTTAAATCTCAGTGATGGAACACTTGCCTAAGCTGTGTGAAGTCCTGTGTTCAAGCTCTAGTGCCACAGCAAAACACAACAGAAAATCAGACAGACTCATTCAGAGAACCGTGCTTGCCTTGTGGTTGGTCTTAGGTTCTCACTTGTACCTCGATAGTCCCTTCAGTAGAATTGTGCACATGTATGGTCAAAGAGGAAAGATATAAATAACCTCAGATGCACCTCTTTTTGATGAAAAAAACAATCCCTGTGAGATAGCTGGAACATGGGTAGGTATAATTAGCTTACAAAGAAACCAAATACCAAGGAGTAGATACTGACTTGTGTGTTTATCTCACCACTTCAGTAAGGACATAGCACACATATTGATTGTCCTGTTTAATTTCTCTTTGGGAAAGGCAGGACTCTTAAAGTCCTTTGTGAATGACAATGGCCTATTCTGCCATTCAATGAGATTATCCATTCTCATACATATTTCTAGCAAATTCCTCCAAGGGATGCTGTTCTCAGCCATGCGTTTCTGAACTAGAGGAACATTTTCTGGGCTTCTGGATTGCATTCAGCAATGTGACAACGGTCTGACAGGTTGGCTTTTCTTTAGGCTTACAGAGTGAAAGCAAACAGGGCTGGAACCTCCCCTCCCCACACACACCCCAGCTGCTTCCAGGGTTTTGAAATCTCCCATCCAAGTTAGTGACTCAAAGTGTGATTCCTTGTGTGCTTAAGAAAGAGAGTCTAATACTTGCTCCAGTTGTCTAAGGAACATACCTAGTGTATTACTTTTCTCATTATTGTGACAAAATACTTGACAAAGGCACTTAAGGAAGGAAAAGTTTATTGTGGTTCATAGTTTTAGAATACAGTTCATCATGGCAGAGAAGGATATGGTTGAGAGTAGCTCTAAGCTGTGGCAGCTGGACATACCTGGTCACATTGTGTCCACAGTCAGGAAGCACAGAGAGAGGCAAATGCTGCTGCCCAGCTACCTTTCTCTGTATTTTTTTATGAAAGAGAAAGAGAGAATCGGCACACCAGGGCCTCATCTACTGCAATTGAACTCCAGACGCTTGTCTAGAGTGGGCATGTGCGACTTTGTGCTTGCCTCACCTTTGTGCATCTGGCTTACATAGGATCTGGAGAGTCAAACATGGGTCCTTAGGCTTTGCAGGCAAGCACCTTAACTACTAAGCCATCTCTCCAGCCTCTCTATTTTGTTTTCTTGTTATTCATTCCTGGAACCCAGCCCCAGGGATGGTGCTGCATATATTCGAGATGGGTCTTTCCTTCCTCAATTAAACCTCGCTGAAAATGCCCTCACAGACACACCTGGAACTATGTCTTCTGGGTGATTCCAAGTCCATTTAAATTGGCAATGAAGGTTAACCATCACACCTCGTGAGATAATGCCTGCCATTACATTTCTACCTTTTTTCTCTGTGACTCTAGTACTCTTTCCTTAGTTGTGCCTTAGCTTGTTTGGAAGAGATACAAACTAGAAATATTTGTCTTTCCTCTCTGGAGATGGATGATATGTTGTTTTTTCACCTTGGCTCTCTTTGTATTAGTCTGAAATGTTTTAATACCACCCTGACTTTTTTTGAGACAGTGACTTGCCATGTATTGCAGACTGACCTTTAACTTATGGTCTTCCTGCCTCAGTCTCTTGAGTAACTGAGACTACATGCATACACCATGGTGCCTTGCTATGGACCCAATTTTGAGATGCCAAAAAGCCTACTTATCCCTGGGTATAGGAAACAGGAAATAGAGAGGTGGTTGGGGGGAGTTGGGTTGGAAGAAGGAGAATGGTGGAGGATCTCAGTTCCTTGGGTTGAACTGTGAGATGGGGAGATTTGACATCTTTCCTCCATGGCCAGCATCTAGTTTCTCTTAAGAAAGGACATCTGGGGGCTGGAGAGATGGCTTAGGGGTTAAGGTGCCTGCCTCCTAAGCCTAAGAACACTGGTTCCAATCTCCAGCGGTTCCAATCTCCAGGTCCCATGTTTAGCCAGATGCAAAGTGACGCAAGGGTGCAATGCCTCACTTGACCACAAGGGGGTGCACACATCTGGATTTCGTTCGCAGCAGCTGAGACACTGCTGGCGCACACTTCTCTGTCTTCCTCTCCCTCTCCCTCTCTCTCTGTCTCTCTCTGTGTCTCTCTCCAAAAAAATAATTTAAAAATTAAAAAAAAGAAAGGTCATCTGCTTAGGGATATGGTTTACATTGAAGAGCTTCTGCAAAGGCATGTGGACTTGCTCTCATTGTTGTTCGAGTTCTCCAGGCTTTAGTTCCAATGGGCCTTAAAGATATGTGTTGCTATTCCTCTAGCCAGAGAGTCCATAACAAGGCTTCAGGGAGAGATGGAGAGATGACTCAGTGGGTCATGCAAGCGTGAGGACCTAAGTTTGATCCTCAGCACCCATGTAAAAAGCTGGGGCATGGGCTGGAAAGATAGGTCAGTGGTTAAGGCACTTGCTTACAAAGCCTAAGGACACAGGTTCAGTTCCCCAGTATCCAGATAAAGCCAGATGCACTAGATGGCACATGTGTCTAGAATTTGTTTGCAGTGGCTAGAGGCCCTGGTGCATTCATATTCTCCCTCTCTCTCTCTCTCTCTCTCTTTCTGTGTGTGTCTCAAATAAGTAATTAAATAAATAAATAAAACATTTAAAAAAATAAAAAGCTGGGACATGCCTGTAACCGCAGCACTGAGGAGAGTGGAGACAGGAAGATTGCTGGGGCTATGAGCCATTCACAGTATTCCTTAGTGGGGTCAGGAAGCATGTGCTGAGCTATGAGCCACTTTTGTGTTATGTTCAGAAATGCTTTGGATGCTCTTGGTGTGGTGGATTATACGTAGTAAAATGTCAACATATAATACCCTGTCTTTTTAAAGTAAAATCTAAATTAAAGCAACTCTATAGCATGAATGTCTATGTAATTATTTTTTTTCTGTGTCATTTACTTTTTATTACTACAACCTGCTACTCTCATAACTCCCATAAGATCAGGTATATAATTAGTCTTAATACTGTATGTTTAACAAAAGCACCCTACCAAAAATGGGGCCCTTAATTTGTTTTCACTGTAACTACTTAATTATCTGGAAACAGCTTAAATGCCCCTGCATAGAAAACTGCATAGAAAACCTCTTACATAAGGTGTGGTATGTCAAACACCATGGAGTATTAGGCAGCTACAAAAAGGAATGTGCTGCACAGCTAATGGAATGATCTATAGTCGTGTTTTTAAATATTTTTATTTATTTGCAAGCAGCGTGGGTAGCGGGAGGGAGCGAATATGAATGGGCATGCTAGGGCTCTTGCCACTACAAATGGACTCTAGATGCATGCTCCACTTTGTGCATCTGGTTTTGCATGGGTATTGGGGAATCAAACCCAGGCTGTCATGCTTTGCAAGCAAGCACTTTAACTGCTGAGCTGTTCCAGCTCAATAGATCTTTATTTATTTATTTAGTTTTTCAAGGTAGGGTCTCACTTTAGCCCAGGGTGACCTGGAATTCATTATGTAGTCTCAGGCTGGCCTTGAACTCACAGCGATCCTTCTACCTCAGTCTCCCGAGTGCTGGGATTAAAGGCATGTGCCACCATGCCCACCTTGGATCATATTTTTTAAGTAGGTTAAAAAAAGGTGGAGGCTGAGGATATTGCTCAATGGTTTAACATATACATGAGGCCTTAGGTTCAATGCCTAGTATTAGAGAAAAAAAAAAAAAAAAAGATGCAGCCTAGTGTGGAGGCACATGCCTGTAATTCCAGCATTCAGGACTCAGGGGCTGAAGGATCACGAGTTTGAGGCCAAGCTGGGCTATATAGTAGACCCTATTTCAGAACTCCATTCCCCCAACCCCACTGCTACCAAAAAAAAACAAACAAAAAAAAAAAAACCTCAAACACACAATGCAGAATAAAGTGTATACTGTGATTTCTGTTAAAGGTACCAAACTCACAAAAAGTGTGTCTGTGTTTTTCTACATACATCAATGTCATTGGAAGGGCACATGGGTGACAGAGGCACTTGGCTCCCTGTGGGCCAGGGCACTGGATTGCTGGCAACAACTGAGAGGAAGGCCTGTCACTTTATACCCTCCTTTTCCACTTGGACTTTGAACTAAGGAGATGTATTACCTATTAAAAAAGTAAATATATAAAATTACTATGTATTAATATTCTTGTAGTCCTCTTACCTTAAAGCAAGCCTTCACTTTCTAGAGTGATTGTAGGAATGTTCTGTGGCTACAGTTATCCCACATGGTGTCCCTGAGCACTAGGATGATGAAGATTCAGGGGCTAAATTCTAATTTATTTTCACTTTAATTAAGTTTAAATACCCACTTGCAGGTAGGGACTGCCTCATTGATTGATTTTAGGTCTACAGTATCTTCTGTGTTTTCACCAAAAATCAAATGTGCTATAGGAGAAATAATTATATACTTAGGTTCTCAGGGCAACATTTATTCCTTTAAATCTTTTAAAAATTATACATTTATTCTTTCCTTTGAATTTACTACAATCACATATTTCTAGAAATGACTATTAGATCTGAAAATCCTCTTTATTTCCCAGGAAAATCATTTTAAGGACATTTTGTGTTTTTTCTAATCTTGCTTGGAAGCCGCCTGTGTGAACACGAACTCTACTTGTGTGTCCCCTGCCTCCCTCCCCCCCCAACCTCCTAGTGTAATGTGCCGGGCACTTTGTTCCTGAGCCCAGCAGCTGTTGTGACAAGGGGACAGTTTGCATTCTGAGCCAGCAGCTGCCAGAAGCATTTCTAATCTGGTTTTGGCAGGAAATAGTATACAAGTGGAAGCCAAGTTAAAAGAAGCTTGAAAAATAAACAGAATAACTAATGACGGCACTAATATATAGTGCATTTTCTGCTGAAGATTGCTCAGTGATTTGTTAATGTGACTGGGCCCGGAGGCCTTCCAGGATAGTCACGTTTAAATCTAGAATCTTGCTAATGGACTGGAATAGGCTAGTAGGAGGATATTATTGTTTTATTATTTTAAATGATTAACTATACTACAAATTTATTTAATTGATTTAGTTAAGAACTTAAAACTATTGCTCATCCAAAATAAACTATTTGTTGATAATTAGTGGCATGAGTCCCTCTCCTCTGTGCTACAAAATATCCCTCACCCTCTAAAGAACATTCCTTCAATATTACTTACGCACCCACACTGTAAGCAAGCCTATTTTTGTTGTATGCAGGGAATACAAGTAATTCCTCATTTACTGTCTTTCCTACAAAGTAAGAGTTCTTGAGAAGGTGAAGAGACTGATGTTTATGGGGCCTTTTTTTACTGAAGATACAAATTCCTCAAGTCACTATAGTGTATAGATGGTTTTTTTTTTTTTTTTCTCCAAAGAGATTTTTTCCAAGATCTTACCTTTGGATCTCCAAGTTTTCTTTCCATCAACTTCTGTTTCCTGAAGAAGACCCAGGTGGCCCCAGCCTCTTATAGACCCTCCAAAATGTGCTGGGTGCCAAGTGTTGTCCACAAGAGGGGTCTGACTGCTGCTGTGCCTGTGCTCACTGTGTCTGGCTTTCCTTGCAGACCTTCACTGCCTGGTGCAACTCGCACCTGCGGAAGGCAGGCACCCAGATTGAGAACATCGAGGAGGATTTCAGGAATGGACTCAAGCTCATGCTGCTGCTGGAAGTCATCTCAGGTGGGTGTGCAAATCCTGGACCTGTACCTTTCTGTGCAGTCAGTAGGAAAGTATCAGTATGAAAAAATGATCATCCAGAACTTCCCCTTGAAGTTGGCTGGTCAACAGGATTTTACTGGCAAAGAAAGACCTTTCTAAAGAGCAATCTGACTGGAATTCTTTCTGTTTTAAAAAAGAGAGAGGGTACTGCTTAAAGTGGGCTTACTAAAATAATGTTTAGGACGGGCAGTGGTGATGCACACCTATCATCCCAGCACTTGGGAGGCTGAGGCAGGACGAGGATCATCAGATGTTTGAGGCTAGCCTGCTGGAAGACATAGTGACATCCTGTTGGGGATACGGCTCAGTGGTTAAAGGTACTTGCTTGCAGAGCCTGCTAGCCTCAGTTCAATTCCCTAGCACACACATCAAGTTGAATGCAAAGTAGTACATGCATCTGTGATCCCACCTCACCTACAGCAGAGGGAGGGGGAGCCAGGAGAATCTGAAGCTTGCTGGCCAGCTAGTTTGGCATTTGTTTGAAGGGGCAAGAGATCCTCAAGGTGAAACACAGACACTTCAGAGTTTTCCTCTGACCTCCACATATGCACCATGGTGCATGCATACATGAACATGTGTGCACACACACAACCCTCAAAACAAACAAACAAAAAAGATAAAATAAAATAATAAAAAGAAAATATTATGCTGCCTGCCTCCATATGGGAAAAAGTGACATTTTTGTGACTACCTTCCCTGTTGCCCACTATATACCCTTACTCCACCTAATATTTATTTCAGAAATGATCTCTTATCCAAAGTTAACATGACCCTGAACTTGAGTTAAGGTCCCTGTTGTAGAGATGGGGAGGAGGGACTTGGAGAGATAGTTCAGTGGGTAAAATGCTTGCCGCATAAGCATGAGTACTTGAGCTTGGATCCCCAGAACCTGCATAAAAGCCAGATACTGTGGTTGGTATCTGTAATCCCAGCCTATAGTGAGAAGGGAGGTGGAGATAGGAGAATCTCCTAGAAGCACATGGGCCTGCTAGCCTGGCAAATGCAGTTATAAACAACAACAAAAAAGAGACCATGCCTCAAAATAGGTCAAAGGGAGAACAAACAACTGAAGTGGCCTTCTGACCTCCTTCTGACACATGAGCATGCACACAGATCACACATATACAAACACTCAAAGTTTAAGGACGTCCTTAGCTATATAGTGAATTTGAGGCCAGTTTAGGGTACATGATACCCTGTCTCAAAAACAAAAACAAAACAAACAAACAAACAAACAAAAAAACCAGATCTCTATGTGGCTCTGGTTTGTCCTGGGTTTAGCTGGTTTAGATGTGGACTGGATTGATGGCCCTTCCAGAGTGTGGCAGGGAAAGAATAGCAAGTCTGCCCTGATCCATATATCTTCATAACTAGGTGTCTAAGTCGAGCCCTGGCAGCCACCTCTGTGACTTTGAAGTAGGCCACCAGACTTCTCTAACAGCTAGCCAGCAGCTCTGAATGCTGCAGGGCCACTAATTGGCTTCTGTCTTTATGCATATAAAAATTGGCTTGCAGGCCAGACCACACACTCCTGATAGGTCTGCCAAGCATAAGGCCTCAATGATATGGTTCCCATGGTCAGCCTGGATTTGAATGTGTTTGAAACTAGTGTTTATTCTCTCCTGTCATTTAGGGAAGCCAGAAGCCAGGGAGTAGCAATTTCCACTTAAGGAAAGCCAGGACTCTGATATTTTGGCATCTTGATTCTGCACCAAGGGATGACTTACCTTTGATTCTCTTTTCTTCCTGCAGGGGAAAGGTTGCCCAAACCTGACCGGGGCAAAATGCGATTCCACAAGATTGCAAATGTCAACAAGGCTTTGGATTACATAGCCAGCAAGGGGGTGAAACTGGTGTCCATTGGGGCTGAAGGTGAGAGGTGGGATGGTGCCCTGCCAACCTCATGTGACTTCAGTTCTCTTCTCTAACATGGTGTTCTCTACCTTCCTGTGTTGGGCTCCATGTTGCCATTGGGATAGTAGATGTGAGAGCAAATGCACTAGGAGTGAGGGCTGATATATATTAGACAGGGAGATAATAGCCGAGAGGGTCTGAGAGGGGCACTGAGACAAATTGCCCTTTTAGAATTGAAGCTTTATTAGTGAGTTCCAGCATCATGAAGAACAAAGGGAGCCCCATGACTTTTATAGGTTTTTTGGAGGGGAGAGAGGGTATTCCATGCCATGTGACCCAGCTTACATACTAGGAGTCACCAAGGCACAGGGAGTCAGGAAGATACTAGATAGGACCCTGTACCATAACCCAACAAGGGGGCAGTTTTGACTTTATGGCTAGACTTTGGTCCCGGGCAGCAGGACCTCTGACAGTGACCTATTTGTGTTCTAACAGGGACCAAGTTCTAGGCTTATTTATAAAGAACAGCATCAAGTCTGATACCATGTCTTCTTCAAACCCATTACTAGAATGAGAAATATTGTACCCATGCCAATGACTCTTGATTAGAACTAATTTCTAGGGCCAATTATTTGAGGCTAGCCTGGGACATAGGGAGTTCAAAGTTAGCTTGGGTTACAAACTGAGACCCTATCTCAATAGAAAGAAAACCAGAACAAAACCATGACCCACTCCCTCCTAATTTCTAGGAAGGAAGCAGCCTCATTCTCTTAGGAGGACTGCACATCTGCGGAAGGTAGGGGGGAGCAGAAGCTGGACTAGCTGTATCTCATGGTGTACAACTGAGTCCTACTCCTTCCTCTAGAGAGGGCTGTAAGATGGATCAGGGCAGAGCTGAGTGTGTTCTCCATTTTATTCTTTAAAACCTTTACACATGGAGGCTTTAAACTTTGGAAGCTCCTGGATAGTTTTCAGTGATAATGCATATGCAGATATGTGCTTATTATTAACTCAGAATTCATTTAAACTCAAGAATTTGGTTATGAATACCACATGTGTAACCAAGACAGTCTGCAGTGCTTATAAAAACATAGTGGTCTTCCCATATGTATATATTCTAGTATGCTGAAGCTAAAGTGTATATATAGAGGAAATTATGTGTTGATTTTGTTATCTGCACATTAGCCTGTTGTTTTCTTACCCATAGAAATTGTCGATGGCAATGTGAAAATGACCCTGGGTATGATATGGACCATCATCCTCCGCTTTGCCATTCAAGACATCTCAGTGGAAGGTAAACAACACAGATAGCAGTCTAATTTGGAAAATGAACTTGTTGATTAAAATTCAGATAGGATATTGTGACACTGGTCTGTCACATGACTGAATGAAAGGTGTCTTCGCTGAGCTTTCAGAAGTTATATATTTATTTGGAAAAGGCCCTGGTGGCAAAGATGAGCACATGTTCGGAACAGAAGTTGCTTTTTAAAATGAGTTTAAAAAAAAACTGGTTGTTATTCTAGTCAGTTCACAACTTAGATTTTTTTCTTTATATTTTTCTTCTTTCTTCCTCTATCCTTCCTTTCCTTCCTCTCTCTCTCTCTCTCCTGAGATTTAATCCAGAGCCTTATGCATGCTACATATAGCACATGATCCACCACTGAGCCATTCCTCCAACCCCTGTGACGAAGTTCTTTTTAGTGTACAGCTATAATACTTTTTATTTTTGCTGCAAAAATATAACATAAGCTGTTACTTCCCCCCTTCACTCTCTCTTTGCCTCCTCATCACTCCGCTCTTTTTGTCTCTTTTACCAAAATCTCTTTGTTACTCTGACTTTTGGCCTGCCACCTGTTTCATCATTATAATCAAACTTAATCCTTGGTTCTACCACTGAAGAGCACAATCTTTGCACACCCACGGCACTCCAATATACTTTGATAAGTTAGGCACTGTTGACAAGTGTCCACCTGACATTTTAAAAAGTAGAACTTTGCCTCTTTATTTCACAAATCATAGCATGTGAGCCTGCATACGTATTGCCCACTCATCAAGCTTTCTTGATTTAGGAACCTAACAGTAACCTGAGTGGTGAGGGATGGATGTTCTGAAGCTGGTCTTCCCAATGGCTTTAGTGACTTACCAACCAACAAGCATTAATAACTGGCCACTTGCCTACTTACTGCACTGGTGACAAGAAGTCTGCACTATGTGTCCTTAGAGATGTGTGATTCACCTAAATGATTCCCTTTTTAGCACCAGAAACCCATTTTATGTCATCTAAAAGATCAAACCACGATTTAATGACATTAAAACCTCAGTTTAGGCTCAGGAATGACAGCCAGCTTTGAATTAATAACTGAATTTGAAAACTTCTGCACAATGTAGTTTTATTAAAGTATCTCTTGTTATGCTGATGAAAATAACAATATGCTCCTTGTTTTATTAAAAATAATAATTTGTCATAATGGTGTCAGTTTTCATCTATTTCTAAATGTAAATATTTAAACAGTTTAAACCCACTTTATAGAAACTGATTCACACTGTGGTGTTAGCTGGGCTAGCAACAGGGTCCTTCTTTGTAGCTCTGGCTGGCCTGGAACTCCCAGCGTAACCCATGTTGTCCTCAAACATACAATGATCCTACTGCCTCTGCCTCCTGAGTGATTGGATTATAGTTGTGCACCATCACAGCCAGCTCCAGCAACTAAGATTACTGCAGTGAACTTGACTCAGTCTTTTCTGATTGGTTATGACATTTTTGGTTTTGGTTTTGGTGCTGGATATTGAGTTCAGGGCTTTGAGAATGCTAACTAAGCAAGCCCTCTCTCTGCTCTTGAGCCTCACCTCCACTCTGATCATATGAATTTAAAACTTAATTTTTTAAAAAATATCCTTTTTATGGGGGGGGGGGAGAAATCGGCATGCCAGGGCCCCTAGCCACTGCAATCGGTCTCCAGATGTGTGTACCACCTGTGCGCCTGTGCAACCTTGCGCTTGTGTCACCTTGTGCATATGGCTTATGTGGGCTCTGGAGAGTCAAACATGGTTCTTAGGCTTCACAGGCAATCATCTTAACCACTCAGCCATCTCTCCAGCCCCTTAAAACTTAATTTTATTTCAAATGTAGCTATGAGTGATATGCGAGTTTCCCTAAAATTATTTTTGCATGTCCCAAATAACATAATTGAATCACAGTATTTTGCAAACTGCTATAATAAAAGATCTATTAATGAAATCTTAGCAATAGTACATAATGTTAACATAATAATAGAGCATATAATACTAAGAAAGTAAACACTCTCTGCTTGCAAATAAATAAAAAAAATTTTTTAAAAAGACTTTGGATCTGGGGAAATGGCTCAACAGTTTTAGGGTCTTGCTTGCAAAGCCTGCTGGCCTGGGTTTAATTCCTAAGCCACTCACAGAAGCTAGACCCAAAAAGTGGTACAAGCATCTGGTGTTTGTATGCAGCAGCAAGAGGCCCTGGTGTGCATGTGTGCATGCCACACACACAGAAAAATAAATGATTAATTTTATTGTTTAAAAAGGGGGTGACTCGAGGCTGGGGAGATGATTTAGTTGGTAAAGTTCTTGCTACATGTGTATGAGGACCTAGTTCTGCTCCCCAGCAGCCATGTAAAAGCCAGGCATGGTGAGTGTGCCTATGAGTCCACACTGGGCAGGCAGAGGTAGAAGAATCCCTGGGACTCCCTGGGTAGTGAGTCTAGCTGAATCTTTTCACTCCAGGATCAGTGAGTGACCCTGTTTCCACAAAAAAGGTAGAGGATGATTGAGGAAGACAGCTGACATCATCCTCTAGCCTTCACATGACATACATACACATACACACCCCATGTACATAGCAAAAAAAGAAAAAAAAACTTTAAAAAGTTAGGGGTAGAAAGATGGTTAGCAGTTAAGGTGCTTGTCTGCAGTGCCTAATGATCTGAGTTTGATTCCACAGTACCCACATAAAGCCAGGTGCCGGTGCACAAAATGGTGCATGTATCTGGCTATGGGCCCTGGCTCACCCATGTTCTCCCTCCTTGCAAATAAATAAAATATTTTTAAAAGGTTAACTTGAGAAGCACTCTGAATGAAGTCTGGTTTTAGTATGTTTATTTATTTATTTATTTTGTTATAACCTATAGTTGCTTCTTCATTGTCCTTTTGAAGACCACTAAGTGTCATCAGAAGTTAGTTGCTAGGTTGGGGTCCCTGTTCCCTGCATGACCTCCTAACAGAGATGGTACAGGAGTGACTAGCCCCATGGAAGATCTGTTTCAGAAGTGACTAGGATTGAGTGGACTATACCATGCATTTTTTTTCCTCTGGAAAATTGTTTTGTTGGTTGTCATTACAGAAACATCTGCCAAAGAGGGTTTGTTACTATGGTGTCAGAGGAAAACGGCCCCATACAGAAATGTGAACATTCAGAACTTCCATACCAGGTAAGTGCCAGAGCCCTCAGGGACCTGCCTGTGTCCCTGGAGTCCATGGTGGCCAGGAGAACGAAGATGTTTGTCACAAATATCCTTCCTGCCTGAGGGGCAGTTATGTGGGAGACCTGAGGCTGAAGGATCCCTGGTGCTGGAGATCTCCTGGGGGAGATGGTCCATTAGAGCTTTCGGTGCCAGCAAGGCAGCAACACATTTATAGGTGGAGGGTGTATTGTACCAGAGTCCTTCCAAGTCAGATCTGGTGACTCTTTCCAGCCCTGGGCTAGGAAAAGATGGCCACTTATCAGCAGTGGTGAGTCCCCAGCTGACTCAACAAAGCCCCTGGGGACTCTTGCACCCTGGCCCTTCATACTTAGTCCAGCAACTTTGCTCTGCTGAAACTCAAAAAAAAAAGGGTTATATTCAAAAACTGATTGGATCAGGACGAATGAAATCTAGACATGATTTGCTAGCAGATGTTGTCTTGCAGCAGGCTTCACACTCAGTTTTCTGACATTGTCATGTATAAGTAGAGGGGTTGGTTATATTTCTGTCCTTTGGGTAGAGGGTTACCCATGCATATAAATGGGCCTGTGGCTAGTGAGAGGAAGGAAGGACAGGGCAAGTCACAAGGAACAGGGTAAAGGTACTTTTGGTTAGAAAAATAGTATTGGAATGTCTCCTAGATAACAGGGGAAAAGAAGTAACCACTGTCCCAAAGGAGCCAGGAAGGGTTGGAGGTGCCTGCCAGGATCAGTGTCAGGGCACCCACGCCTGCCTCCACTCACCTTCCTGTTCTTCTCCCGCTGACCTCAGACAGACTCACACCCTTACCAGTGAGGCAGACCCTGGTGCTCCTACTGGGGCCTCTCTCGTAATTCTTCCAACCTTCCCGGGGACAGGACTCCTGTGCCCTGCTCTCACCAAACCTGCTATCAACATCAGAATCTACACTGTGACCCCATGTCCCTCTCACCTACATGCCTTGGCCTTTTAAACAATAAAAATAAACCAAGCATGGTGTATATACCCTGTAATCCCAGCACTTAGGAGGCTGAGGCTGAGGAATCACAGGGTTGAGGCCAACCTGGTCTACATAGTAACTTTGAGTCCATCTTATCTAAAAGATAAATACATAAAATTAATTAAAAACAGCCTCCAGGGGCTGGAGAGATGGCTCTGTGGTTAAGGAGCTTGCTTATGAAGCCTAATGACCTGGGGTCGATTCCCCAGTACCCATGTAAAGCCAGATGCACAAAGTAGTGCATGCATTTGGAGTTCATTTGCAGTGACTAGAAGCCCTAGCACACCCATTCTCTCCCTCTCTCTCTCTCTCTCTCTCTCTCTCTCTCTGTCACTCTCTCCCTGTCTCTTTCTTCTTGCAAATCAATAAAATATATTTTTTAAAAAACAGCCTCCAGAGGAAAGATGAAGGAGGCCCTTGGAGCCTGTAGTGGCTTTTGAAGTATCCTGGAACTCTTAGGGGGAGGGTGTTCCAGACATGCTCAGAGTGGGGGTCCTTAGGAATGTTTACTGGGTAGCATCAGAGATAAGGACCAAAATGGAGACTGGGAGGAGAATGAGAAGGACACCCTGGGACAGTGGTAACAGGGCAGGGTCCCTGGCAGGGATGGGCCTGCTCAGCATGGAAAGGAGAGGGGCCAGGGTGGAAGTGACGCAGGACCATCAAGGGGCCATTGGCTGTCACTCAGGGTGGGGAGAGGCAAGTCTGTTTTGTGCATGACCTCAGATGGGGAAAGCTGCTGTCTCACTCAGGGGACTCTGGGGTTCTGTCCATTAACCCATGTTCCTCTTCTCCTCTGCATTATGAAGCTGGAAAGATGGCCTTGGACTCTGTGCCCTCATCCACAGACACCGGCCCGACCTCATTGACTACTCAAAGCTTAACAAGGTCATTTGGGGTGACCTGGCATGCAGTGGCTGCTCAGCATGTCACCCTGAGAATGAGCACATCAGCGCTAAGTAGCACAGAGGCAGGCTGTCCCCAAAGCTCCCCCCAGCCTGTCCTCCCAGCTGGTCTTTCCTATGGTGACAATGGGATGATCTGGGAAGGACAAAGGAGAGAAAACTCATGCAAACTGGGAGGTTTTTACATATTTGAGGCTTTTATCTTTGTTAAAGATTTTACATTCCTGGACTGCAAATATGGATGGTGAACCCTATATTTTCTGAGAGGAAGAAATGTTCAAATACTCTAAGCCTTTATATATGTTTTAAGTATATGGCATGGGGAATTGAACCCAGGGCCTCACACATGCTAGGTGAGCTCTCTACCACAGAGCTGCATTCCCAGGCCTTCAATTCCATTTGCCTTTCTGGAGAATTTAGCTGCAGACACATTTACTCAGTAGTTCTCACACAGGATGGTCACAACTAAGTCACTGTTCATACCAGATAGTAGTTCTTGCTTGCTTAAGTTTTTAGAGATTTTGCAGTTCTTTTTTTTAAAATTCTTTTAATTTTTTTTTTTTTTTTTTTTTTTTTTTTTTTTGAGGTAGAGTCTCGCTCTAGCCAAGGCTGACCTGGAATTTACTATGTAGTCTTAGGCTGGCCTCAAACTCATAGTGATCCTCCTACTTCTGCCTCTCAAGTGCTGGGGTATAAGGTGTGTGCCACCACATCCAGTGAGGAGGTTCTTTTTATTTCAGAAATTTAAGCTTAGAAAACATTAATTCAATGTAACTAAGCCTCCAATTAGTATTCAACTTCATTTTGTTTTAAAGGAGGGTGTTGAAACAGGGTCTCATATGTAGCCTAGGCTGGAATTGCACTCCATATGCAGCTTAGGTTGGCTTTGAACTCCTTATCTGCCTGCCTCCACCTCCTAAGTACAGGGATAACATGGTGGTGCATCCCTACTATATCACCACTATGCCTGGCTCCCAATTCTTCCTTTAAAAGTATTTTAGAGCCTGGCATAGTGTCACACACCTATAATCCTAGCACTTGCAATGCTGAGTGCAGGAGCATGGTGAGTTTGAGACCAACCTGAGCTGACAAGACCCTGTCTCATAAGAAGAGAAAGAAAAGCAACTTTAAGTGTAAGCTTCATTGCAAAGAGAAGTCAAAGTCCACTGCAGCTGGATGGAAGGCTTTAGAAGATGTGGGGTTAAGAGTGTGGCACATCCTTATAGCATCCCCCACGTTTCCTCCTGGTGCTGGTGTGCTTAGCTAGTTGTTCACGTGTGCTGTGTGTTTTGGTGTGGGAACTGGCCTTTCTGCATGCTGCCTTCACATGTGTGGCATGGATAGTTGTAGGTGAATGTCCTGGCTTCCCAGACCCCTCTAGCTATCACCTGCCCACTTTCACCCCAGCTTGTCTCCATCGTTTCAGAGCACTTGAAGGTTGACTTGAGTGCTAAAGATGATGATGCAGTTCCATAGTGGAATACTGAGATTCATTGGCTCTTCAGTGCATGTGTCCTGTGCACTTTTCCTTCATAGATCTTTATGGCATTTGCCAAAGAAGGACTTTTTCTGAATAGACTGTTTCACTCGCAGTTTTTGGTGATCACTTTTTATTTTGAAGAGTCATATATCTGTGGACTTGGTCATCTGCAGAGGGTAGGAAACAGGTGCTGGCTGGTATGATAGCAGCTGATGCTATTGTTTTACCAGGCTCTACTATCAATAACTTTATGTGCATATATATATTGCATATATGTATGAATGTACGTAAAATCACACATGTTCATTGAAGCTTCACTCTGAAGTCAATACCATTTGTTCTATTGTTGATGTTTTTGAGACAGAGTCCTGCTACGTAGCTCAGGCTGGCCTCAAACTTGTGGCTATCCTCCTGCCTCAGCTGCCTGAAGCTCAACTTCAGCCTTATCATTATTCCAGTTTTACAGACTAAGAAAGTAGGCAGGTCAGTGACCCAGCCAAGGTCACATAACCTTGTAGCTGAGCTAGGAAATACTTAATTGCATTATTTTATCTCTTTAAGTTACAGTTTAAACCCAATAGTTTTCAGAAACTCTCAGAGTCATTATATCCCCATGTTTTTGATGCCTGACTCTTATTTATTCAACTGATATACTCATAAACATATCAATGAGGAATGCAGGTAAGATTTGCTTAATGACTGTTTCAATAATTATATGCATTATTAAAACAATATTTAGTTGAAAAGAATTTTTCCCAAAACAATACTACTTCTGGGAGGCTAGTGAGCTGACACTGGTGTCTTCTTTGAGCACATTGAATGTGTTTTGAAGCCTGCACCTTTCAGATCTGCTCTGTGTTAGATAATTGTGCACATTGCAGAGAACTGCAGTTTCTAAGATGTTTAATTGGCCTTGCAGTTGAACTTGATTAAAGTCATCCTTGAATTAACTAACACTACTATTTATTTAGATTTTTTATCTTATCCCTTGTCTATTTCATATTTATAATAGTTTCTTTGATAGAACAAAACAATACATGTCAAGTCTCTAGCTTTTCAGTATTGTAGTTATACACTTCTGGTTAAGTTAACTTTATTAGATATATCTAACCAGTGTTAAAAGGGAAGATAATGTTCAGAAAAAAATGACCACTACTTATGATTTTAAGATTTTTGTTATTTAAGCTGGGCGTGGTGGCTCACGCCTCTAATCCCAGCACTCAGGAGGCAGAGGTAGGAGGATCATTATGAGTTCAAGGCCACCCTGAGACTACATAGTGAATTTCAACCTGAACTAGAGTGAGACCCTACTTCAAAAAACCAAAAGAAAAAAAAAAGATTTTTGTTATTTAACCACATCAAAACATGATTTTTGCTTTCCAGAACCATGTTGTAACCCTTTTAGTAACTGAAAAGTTTACCTACAACACCTGCTATTATTCTCTCTACTCCTCACTTTCCTTACATTAAAACCAACATATTAAGCCAAGGAGTGGGAGTACACTCCTATAATCCCAGGACTTGGGAGGCATAGATAGGATGATCAGAAGTTTGAAGCCAGCCTGGGCTATATGAGACCCTGCCTTAAAAAGTCAAACACAAACAGACAAAAAAAAAAAAAAAAAATCCAACAAGTTGTGGAGTAACATTACCCTTTAGATCTAGAAAGTGTCTTTTGTGATTTTGTTTTGAATGCTTGAGATTGTGTTTCTCCTAGGCTGGGCAATAAACTCTGATGTGCATCAGGGTGTTCTTTCTTATCAGTGACAAAAGACCCAGCAGCTTGCCTCCCAAGCATTTGTTCTGTTGGACCTTTTATTCATGTTTTACAGAGTGGAGTTGCATGGATTTTGTGGTTGCTGTGATTTTTGATCTCTTGCTTGAAGTTTGAAGTGATTGGGCAAAGATAAGAAGGAAGGTGACTCCCACAGCTCAGCCCTGTGTGGGTGGGAAGGGTCCTCTGCAGTGTAAGGTGTGAGAGCCCTGCTTCAGAATGTTCAGCATCTGATACTGTGTTGTTTTTTTTTATGCAGGATGACCCCATAGGAAACATTAACCTGGCCATGGAAATTGCAGAAAAACACTTGGATATTCCTAAAATGTTGGATGCTGAAGGTGAGATGAAAATGATGTTTTTGGAATTATAGGAAAATCTATAGACTGCAAGTGCTATAGCTATGGATGGGGACTTTGTAAAACTTTATGGCTGTATTACATCTGATATAATTATGTTCTTGACAAAATTCTGTCCCTAGCCACATGAATCCTGAGTATTTGGAGTTTTATATCTTACTCTCCCTCTTTCTCTCTCTCTCTCTCTCTCTCTTTCTCTCTCTCTCTCTCTCTCTCTCTCTCACACACACACACACACACACACACACACACATATGTACATAGGCATGCAGGCACACACATACACAGTACTGGAGATTGTATTCAGGGTCTTGCACACCTAGGCAAGCACTCTTCCACTGAGTTATATCCTTGGCCCTCTCTTTTTATTTTTATTTTTTAACATTTCTATTTATTTATTTATTTGAGACAGTGTGGGGGGGGAAGATAGAGAATGGGTGCACCAGAATCTTCAGCTACTGCAAACAAACTCCAGATGCATGTGCCATCTTGTTCATCTGGGTACTGGGGAATCAAACCTGAGTCCTTAGGCTTCTCAGACAAGTGTCTTAACCACCAAGCCATCACTTCAGCCCATCTTTTTTATTTATTTTATTTATTTTTTTTTAAAGAGGTAGAGTCTTGCTCTAACCCAGGCTGACTTGGAATTCACTGTGTAGTCTCAGCATGGCCTTGAACTCACATCAATCCTCCTACCTCTGCCTCCCAAATTCTGGGGTTGAAGACATGTGCCACCATGCCTGGTCCATCTTTTTATTTTTGAGACAGAGTCTTACCAAGTTACCTGGGCTGGCTTTGAACTTGTGATCCTACTGCCTCTATCTCCTAATATGTGAGATTACAGGCTTAGGCCACCAGGTTGGGCTGTTTTTTTTTTTTTTGTTGTTGTTGTTGTTGTTGTTGTTGTTGTTTTTGGTTTTTCGAGGTAGGGTCTCACTGTAGCTCAGGCTGTCCTGGAGTTTACTATGTAGTCTCAGGGTGGCCTCGAACTCATGGCGATCCTCCTACCTCTGCCTCCGAGTGCTGGGATTAAAGGCGTGCGCAACCGTGCCCGGCTAGGAGCAAGGATCTTTACTGAGTACAAAGTGATAGTAAAGGTTTGACTACACTGCCACTGCCAAAGGGGAAGAGGGAGCATTCCACACAAAAGATTTTTGTGTTTAATTTTTTCAGTAACACAGTGTATTTTTCTTTACCATGAAGACATACGTTTCACAAATAAAGCTCTTCATGAGAGTTACTACTTAAGGGAAAAACGATCTATTTCACCAGCTAGAAGCTATAGAATTAAATTTAAAGTATAAAATGTTCAGCCATCAGTGGACTAGCCAGACTTTTATGTTTCATTTTTAATTCTTCTAAATTTAATTTTGTTGGCTCTAAAAGGACTTGTGTATATTTTGCACTTTAGCAGCCCCATTTCTGGGGACCTGTTTCAAATAATTTTTTGTGCCTTTTTTATGTGGTGAATTCATGTGGGTTGTACACCATTTAAAGCACCAGTATTTGGAGGCTGGGAATATGGCTCAGCATGTAAGAGCATTTGTTGTGTAAATATGTGGATCTGGAAGAGCCTGACTTCAATCCCCAACACCTGCTTTAAAAGCCACTATGGGGCTGGAGAGATGGCTTAGCAGTTAAGGCGCCTGCCTGCTAAGCCTAAGAACGCCGGTTCCAATCTCCAGCGGTTCCAATCTCCAGGTCCCATGTTTAGCCAGATGCAAAGTGACGCAAGGGCACAATGCCGCACTTGCC
This sequence comes from Orientallactaga sibirica, assembly GCA_036365145.1. Classification (NCBI taxonomy): domain Eukaryota; kingdom Metazoa; phylum Chordata; class Mammalia; order Rodentia; family Dipodidae; genus Orientallactaga; species Orientallactaga sibirica. The sequence continues at coordinate 13,721,016 of JAEOAD010000036.1, forward strand.
CACAAGGGGGCGCACACTTCTGGATTTTGTTCGCAGCAGCTGAGAGACTGCTGGCGCGCCCAGCTCTATCTGTCTTCCTCTCTCCTCTCTATCTGTTTCTCTCTGTGTCTCTCTCCAAAAATAAATAAAATAATAAAAAAATTTTTCAAAAGCCATTATGGGGCTGGAGAGATGGCTTAGCGCTTAAGGTGTCTGCCTGCTAAGCCAAAGAACCAGATTCCAATCTCCAGGTCCCACGTTTAGCCAGATGCAGTGACGCAAGGGCACAATGCTGCACTTGACCACAAGGGGGCGCACACATCTGGATTTCGTTCACAGCAGCTGAGAGACTGCTGGTGCACCCATTCTCTATCTGTCTTCCCTCTCCCATTCTCTCTGTCTCTCTCTGTGTCTCTCTCCAAAAATAAATAAAATAATAATAATTTTTAAAAAGCCATTGTGGTCACAGATGCCAGATGCCTGTAACCCCATCCCTGGCAGGGGCAGAGACCAGAGAATAACTGGGATTCTCTAATCAGCCCGTTTGGCTGGTTTAAAAAAAAAAAAACGGGCACCTCCAGTTTCAGTGAGAGACTACATCTCAAGGAAACAACATTAAAGAGCAATACAGGGAAATACTTGACATTCTTTTCTTTGACATTCATTCTTTTGCATATGTGCACATGGGGTACACACATCTACACATGCATTCATATACTCTGCCTTCTTGTACCACACACACACATACTTTTAAAAAAACACACATATTTGGAGACTTGTGAGACTCATTTCGTTTCTCAGTGATCCATCTGTGCCAGGTACTTTGTGTGCTAATGAGTTACATAAGTTTCTGCCCTCAATGGACTTGTATTCATTTATTACTTTGCTTGTTGTTGTTAATATTATTCCATGATGGGACTTACAGTTACTATTACTCCTTATTTTGTTGATTCTCTTAGGGTTGTTGTACCAAACATCCACAATCCAGGTGGCGCCAAGCCACAGACTCTTTTCCCTTGCAGCTCTGGAAGAACTAAGTCTGAACTTGAGGTCTTGGTGGAGCAGAGGGCTGTGGGGGAGAGGATCCTTCCTAGGCCTCTTCAGCTTCTAAATGCTCTCCCAACCTCCTCCCACATGTGCCTGTGGCACTGCCTGAGTCTTCACAGGGCTTTTTCTCTGAATCTGTCTCCATCTCTCTTCTTCTTTATAAGGACACCCGCTGGGTTATGACCCTGCCTACTTCCAGCAGGACCTCATCTTCACTCAGTTACATCTGCAAAGACCCTGCTTCCTCATAAGGTCCAGTCACAGCTATTGGACATGAGCATTTCTGCAGTTCAACCCTCCACTGTGATCTTTGTTAGAACTGTAATGCTTTTTACTAATTCAAACACTCGTGGGTGCTGCCACTTAAATGCACTATCTGCAATTCTCCTTATGATTGTTCCAAAGTACTCTAGCGGGAGAAAGTCTCTTTCCTTTTCATCTGTCATCTCCAGACTATTTGTATTTGTGTGGGCTCTTCTTTTGTTTGTGGTGGTCCTTATCTGGGCCTGGTGTTCCCAGGTTCTTGCCTTGTTCAAAGAACTGAAATGCACACACAGGTAGCAAAGCAGCCTGGTATTTTATTCAAAGCAAAGTGCCAATATAGGAGAGATACCGCAGGGGAGCAGTGGGCTTGACAAGATTGTTCAAGAGCATCAGGTTACCCCTTGGGGCTTTCTTTTATAGGCCTAAGAGGAGGAATTGGTTGTTAGGAGTGGGGTATGGGTGATTTTCTGTTTTGATTGACAGGCTTGGGTTATGTAAGCCTGAGTTCACTGTGCATGTCTTTCCCACAATGCATCTTACTTTAACCATTTGCATACCCAATCATAAGTAGCATAGAATGGTAATTAGAGATTTTTCCCTACATGTTCATTGCCTTACTGCTTCTGCACATAAAGCCAGTCCAAACTGGGTTCTCTCACTGCGTCCATGTTCCTGGGTGTGGCTGAATGGAAACTAACCACAGAGGAAGACTGTGCTAGGGCAGAGTTGGTTTTGGTTTGGTTGGAGAGGGCTGTGTGTAGCTTGCTGCAGGTGGGGTTTTGGGTTGCTAAGCTACTCCTGTAAGTTCCCTGCCTCTCTTTGACCTTTCCATAGTTTCCAGAGTTCTTGAATTCATGTCCAGAATGAATTAGTCTGTCTTTCAGTTCGTTGATGCCTCCTACATGTCTATACTAAATTGAAGGTGAGGGTCATTTTCAAAGACTCACCCGTGGTTGTTAGCAGGATCACCATTATCATGTCTGTCTTTGCTCGTGTTTTCTTTCCAAGTTGTTGGGATTTTCTTAGTCTACTGAATCCTGGTCTGAGCACACAGCCTTCCATTCATCCTGACAGCTGAATTGTTTCCTCATCCCTGTCTCTCCTACCCTTCCTACTCCCTCAACTCCCTTTTCCTTTCCTCCCTTCATTCCTTTCTTCCTTTGTGCTTTCTTCCAGTGTGTGTTTATGTGTGTGTTCATATGAGTGAATGTGGGTGCATGCGTGCCACAGCACACGTGAGGAGGTCAGAGGCCAACTTTTAGGGTCAGTTCTTATCTTCCACCTCACTTAGAGGCAGAGTTTCCACTCTCATCGTTGCATACCCTGCTGGCTTCACCAGGCTGTCTGGCCTGCTAACTTCTGGGAAATTGTCCTGTTTACACCTCCCATCTTGCTGTCAGCATGCTGGGATTGCAGAAGCCTGGTAAGGCTTCTGGCTTTTACATGGGTTCTGGGATTCAGAACTCAGATACTCAGGCTTGTAAGGTACTTGGTCCACTGTGCCATTTCCCAAGCTCATCTTTCTGTTTTGTTTTTTTGTTTTGTTTTGTTTTGTTTTGTTTTGTTTTTTTGTTTTGTTTGGGGAGGGGTGAGATAGGGTCCTGCAGTGTAGTCCAGGCTGGCCTCCAACTCAGAGCCAACCGAGGCGGGCTCTGAACCAGTGGCACCCTTCCTGCCTCAGCCTCCAAGTGTAACTAGAGGTCTGTGTCACCACACCTGACTCCATTCCTTTACTTCATCTTTCCTTTTGTGGTGCAGATGAACACTCACACACTGTGTAACTAGCTTTGTGGAATAATTTTGCCTAAGAATTTTCTGGCAAACACTTGATGACTGTGACCATTTTGGGTGCAGAGCATGCAGTGATGTGACCATTCACAGCCTCATCACTCATGTCACTCTATGTATAATTGCTGTCTGCACAGCCTCACTGTCACTGGTGTTATGGTAGTATTTCTTATTTCTCTGCCCCTTCATTGTCTTAACAGGGCCAGTTCTCTTCCTGTCATTAATGCATCTTGGCAAATCCTTGCCTTTTTACCTGCTGCTGTCAACCTCACATTATTGTATTTGTTTTGGTCTCTGAACCCAGATGTGGGTTATTACATATCCAGTTGGTTCCCTTAGCCATGAACTTCCCCTGTAGTGAAAACTAATGGCATTCTCATCTTAACTGTCTACTATACTTTTAAGGGATGGTGAAAAATCATTTCCCTGTTTTCCACCTTGAGCCACGAGGTGAGCATGCTCTGTGGATGACAATGTTCCTTGCAGATTTGCTAAAGGGTCCTGGTTGACTCCATGCCTCCATAAGCATAGTGATAGAAAGCCCTTAGGAATGTGCTAGAATTCTAAAGGCCTTGTTCTGGCCATAGATATGCTTTCTTTGTAGTTTAGGTCTTTCTGAACCAGCCTCTACGCATTTCCTTTCTTTCCCCCTGGGAGTTCTCAGATGTGTTGAGAACAGCAGCTGTGCAGAAATAACTTCTTTGCTTTGAGGCAGATTCAAAGAGCCAGCGTGGGATGAGGGAGAGTCATGACCCTGACCTCTCTGAAGAAGCACTCTGCAGGAGCTTGCTGTTTGCTGCTGAAGCTTCCAAGCAGTGTTAACGTTTTCTCCACATAGACTTAGTTGACACTGACAGACCTTATTAAGAGCCATAGTGGCCTTTGTGTCCTGTTATTACCATGCTTTTGCAGGTGCACAGAAAGTGAGAATGTCACACGAGTCTCTGCTCACCCTTCACCTTTTGTGTCTTACTTTTTTTCTATCCTTCCCCCTCTCCTCTGAGTAAGGAGACCATCATTCTGAGGAAGCAGTCTTTTTCAGTCTAGTTTTCTTTGAAACTTTCTATTCATGCAGTGGCATGCTTTTCATGTTTGTTTTCCAGAAGTTTCCATATAGTCACACAATCCTAAGTTTTCTCTATTCACAGCTTCTGAAAACCCAATGGTAGGTTTCTCTATATAAAATGACAGGGTGTCCATTTTAACTTCATTCTATTCATTACTCAAGTGGATAAGCAAAGTAAAAAAAAGTTCTTTTCTAAAACCTGATATTGTCAAGGTGCAGAGAGAAAGCATGTGTGCATACATAGTTCCATTTCTCTCTTCTGATTGGTTGTTGCCTCAGGTAATATAGCAATAGCAAGAGCATAATAAGCACAGGTGAGTATTGCCCCTTTCTTTAGACACTTTGTTACTTGTGGTAATTTCCATACATGTCAAAGTAAGTATGTCTCTAAGATATGAAATGGCATGCCCACCACAGGGAATCTCATCTTGGAGCAGAGAGCTTCCAGTTGTAGGGGTGGGATTAGGAAGTAGCAAGACAGCCTTGCTGGTATCCCCAGCATCTTCCAAAGTGACTTGTATTCATCAGAGCCAAGGTCAAAAGAGGAGTCACAAACACGATCTGATCAGCAGCAGATGGGTTCCAAAATTAATATACTGAACACACTTAAAAATCATGCAAGGGGGCTGGAGGGATGGCTTAGTGATTAAGGCACTTGCTTGCAAAGCCAAAGGACCCAGGTTTGATTCCCCAGGACCATGTAAGGCAGATGCACAAGATGGCGCATGTGTCTGGAGTTTGTTTGCAAGGGCAGGAGACCCTGGCATGCCCATTCATTCCCTCTCTCTCTCAAATAAATAAATAAATATAAAATATTTTAAAAATTGATGCAAGGCACAAGTCCTCAGTTGGGTCATGAAACGTTCCTATTCATGGATCATTTCAGTGTTGTCCAACACCCTGAGGGTCACTTATAGGCCTAGGAAACACACAGAAAAGTGGTCGGTGTAAGCCGATTTGTTACTCCCTTTGTTCACCCTGATCTCTCCTCTTCGCCTATGTGTGTGTTTGTGTCCTGTGTTATTTTCTCCCCCTCAGACATTGTGAACACTCCCAAACCTGATGAAAGAGCCATCATGACTTACGTTTCCTGCTTCTACCATGCTTTCGCGGGAGCGGAGCAGGTATTCGTCCCTCACACGTGCAGCGGACGTTGCTGCTCTTCTGTGTGCGCGTGTGTGTTCCTAGGTGTGTGTTCGTGTGCTTCCCATCTTACCTCGGAATCTGCGTGTTTCATAACGACCTAATGCAGCAAACTCCAAACCGCAAGTGATTTTTTTTAACAGCCTTTACTTTAGACAGTTCCTGGAGTGCTTTTGTGTTTTTCCTTTTGAAGAGATTTCCTTTATTTCATTAGCAAATTGTGAGAGGTATTTATGCATTGGGGGGGGGGAAGAAGTATTTGCATATCAAAAGGAATTTGACAAGGAAAAATGATGGATCCTTTCCCATGCCCTGTTGCTCTCATTTGCCTGAAAATGGCCTTCTGTATTCAGTGATTTGCTTCAACATCCTTCAAGACTAATTGTATTTTTAGTGAAATAGTGGAAGGGATACAAGTGTCAGCCTCAGAAGCTGTCACATATTTCAAGACGGGCTGAGGGACATTGCAGGAGAATGAATGTTCTATACCTTTGGCACCTTCTCATCTTCCTGTTGCTTGCCCCTTTACATGGAGAAGCCTTGTAGACAAAATGTGTATTGTTTCTGCCATTCCATCAAAGATCACCACTGCGAATTGATTACTGGAAGTCAGCCTCTAGTCAGGCAATTAGAGGTGGGGCTTTGGGACAAGCTGTGGGCATAGAAAGTCTGTTCAGATGTGTGCCTTTCCTTGATCTGTCATAGGTCATGATTGGAGGTACATAGCCCATGTCCCCTCCAGAAATGATGGTAGAGGATTATTTATTGCCCCAACCACTCCTTTTGTAGGTTAAACAACAAATTAAGCAAAATCTCAAGACAGACTCAGTTCTGTGGGTGGATTCCATCTAGAAAGTTCCATGTGTTCATTAAAAAGACTAAAGCTTTCTTTCTATGGATTCAAAGGCAATTGCATTGATCTACTCAGGATCCAATCACTTTAGCTTTCATTTCTGGAGGCCAAAGTCATTCTAGCCATAGGACCAGTGTTCAGAAAGACTCCAGGGACCTGAGATCTTGGTTTCCTTGACCTCATATATTTCTGTGACTAACTTGCTCTATGTTTTACCAAGCTTGTGTTTTAGACTAATGATATCTCCGCATTATTCCCTACAGTATATTCAGCCTGCCGTGTAAGTCTTTGTGAAAACTAAAAAAAAAAGGTGTGAAACGATTCATCCCCTCAATCTTATTCCCATCCCTAACCCAGACTGCATCATATTCAACACACCATGTTCCTTGTCCCTCCTACAATCCCTGCTACATTCTGCTTTGTGTGTACGCATCCCATCGACCAGCCGTCCTGTTTACCTATTGTGTTTTGCAGGCCGAGACAGCAGCTAACAGAATATGTAAGGTTCTTGCTGTGAATCAAGAGAATGAGAGGCTGATGGAAGAATATGAGAGGCTAGCAAGTGAGGTAAAGGCAACTGGTGGCCCCAGCTCTGTCCACCCTCACCCAGGGCTGAGGCAGAGGGTGCAAATGGATTGTTCATGTATTTTTTTTTTTTTTTTGCATTTTTCATCTCAGAAGGAAAGCAGAAAACATGCCTCATCTCTGAGGTGGTTCATCTTGTTGCAACACAATTATTTGCCAATGTCTTACCAAAGTTCAGGAGTAGTTTGCATGTTTTGAGATGGTAGAAAGGGACCCCAGAATTAGCTCTGCCCTCACAGGGCCAGCCCCTGTAGGTGACATTATAGTTCTGGCATTTTACTTTCCTGGCTTATGGACTACTGACATCCTGTAACGTGCTCTTCATGGTCAGGAGGCTTGTGCTACACAGTGGCCCTGAGTGAAGGGGATTTGCACAGCCTGTAGCATGGAGGAAGTACAGCCTGTGTGTCTGCATAGAGACCAGAGGGAACTCCGGAAGGACAGAGCCCTCCCTCCAAAACCTTTCAGCCATAGCTTTTGGTGGTGCCTTCCTATAGCTCCTTGTCTAGAGTTTGGTTTGAGAGGCATTTTTCCAGTTGTTCATCTTTTTATCATTATTGTACCATAAATTACAGCCTCCTCCTTGCCCCTGGGTTGTTTCCCCTAACAGGATCCCAGGCTGAGGGAGGCTTACAGCCCTGTGCTCTCAAACATATTTAAACCAGCTCAGGGCTGGGAAGATGGCTCAGTCAGTAAAGTGCTTGACCCACAGCATGAGGATCTGACCCAAGTTTGAATCCTACAGCCTGTAATCCCAGTGCTGAGGAGGCAGACAGTAGTATGCCTCAGGGCATACTGGTCAGCTAATCCAGTCAGATTGGTCAGTGAGAGATATCATCTCAAAAAATAAAGTAGAGAAGCGTTGAGGAAGACACCTCATGTAAACCTCTGCTTACTCATGCACACGCATACACCTGACGACACATATACACATCACATACACTCAGCTAAGTGAGGGCAAGATCAGCTAGCACACTAAATATCAATCATATAAAATATAAATAAATAAACAAGACAAGATAATTTTGACTTGGATTTGATTTACCTGATAGTTAGTTATGCTGGAAGTATCAGAATACATGGAATAAATCTTCCCAACTAGGTAGTTGATTGTAATCTCATCTAATGATACTGCATTCTGGTTTTTTTTTTGGGGGGGGGTTACTTCCCTTTTTCTTTTGCCCTTCTTATTATGCTACTTTAAAAAATCTAGCACTCAGGAGGCAGAGGTAGGAGGATCGCTGAGAGTTCGAGGCCACCCTGAGACTACATAGTAATTCCAGGTCAGCCTGGACCAGAGTGAGACCCTACCTCGAAAACCAAAAAAAAAAAAAAAAAAAAAATCTAATTTGATAGCATTGTTTCAGTCTTCAGGTATGAAGTGTGTCCACTGTGGAAGGATGGATGATTGTCAATAATGAAATCCTTCCTTTTCTTACTTGAGTCGTTATTCTCCTGAGACCCCCAGACTGTAGAGTTATCACCATTTTATCTCACGTTCATTCTAGTTTGCTGCCATTTTTCAAGTGACCAGTGGGCATGACAGTAGATAAAGAGGAGGTACCCAGCGGGTCATTTCTAAGAATAAGAGAAGTGTGGAAATTTGCTTTGGGGAATTTACTGTTTTTTTTTCCACTTATTTATTATGGATTTACATAAAAAATAAGATATATTTTGGCATGGAGTCAGTCCAGGCTTACAGTACATTTGTCTAGTGAGTAAATAGATTAGATCTGAGCTTTTTTTTTTTAACTAAATATTTAAAGTTCAACCCAATTCCTTTACTGAGTTTATTATACTATGTTTCTGCCATGTCAGGTTTTTTGTTTTATGTTTTTCTTTTTTTAATTTGAGAGCTCCATCCAGCATCTGTCTGCTAATGTTTGGTCGCTGATTTTCTTGTAAATGTCACATTCTTGTAAGACACCAGACTTCATGTGCTGACCTGAATCTCAGCCTGTGTGTGAGGTCTCATTGGGCTGGTCACTAGGGGGTCTCTGGGTTGACACTTGACTTCATGCCACTGTGCACATAGCTGCCTTCTCTTCCTTTAAGTCAGGGGCATTATTACCACACCCAGTTATCTGGAAGCTTTAAGTAGACTGGCTCCAAGTCACTGGGGCCCTTTACTTTTGAACTGAGAGCAGTTTTCAGGTTTTTCAGCCATATATTTTTGTTGTTGTTGTTGTTTGGGAACAGCTTTTGGAATGGATTCGGCGGACAATCCCCTGGCTAGAGAACCGGACACCTGAGAAGACCATGCAGGCCATGCAGAAAAAGCTGGAGGACTTCCGGGATTACCGTCGCAAGCATAAGCCCCCAAAGGTGCAAGAGAAGTGTCAGCTGGAGATCAATTTCAACACACTGCAGACCAAGCTTCGGATCAGCAACCGGCCAGCATTCATGCCCTCTGAGGGCAAGATGGTGTCGGTGAGTAGCTGCAGTCCAGTCCCTGTGGTCTGTGGGAAACCTTAGGCTGTTAGGAAGGAGGCCTTTACTACCTGAGTGTGGACTATTAGTGAATATCGTGATGCCCCCGTAACCACTTCATTTTCTTTTCTTGACAGTTCTTGGGCTTGAGCCCAGGACTTTGCACATGCTATGAAAGTGTTCCACCACGTTAGTGTATGGTTTTTAAATATTTTATTTATTTATTTATTTATTTGTTTGTTTGTTTGTTTATTTATTTATTTATTTATTTATTTATTTATTTATTTGCAAGGAGAGAATGGTTACACCAGGGCCTCTAGCCACTGCAAATGAACTCCAGATGTATGCACCACTTCATGCATCTGGCTTTACATGGGTACTGGGGAATTGAACGTAGGTTGTTAGGTATTGTAGGCAAGCGCCTTAACTGTTAAGCCATTTCTCCAGCCCTGTTTTGGTTTTATGAGGTAGAGTCTCACTCTAGTCAAGGCTAACTTGGAGTTCACTCTGTAGCCCAAGATATCTTTGAGTTCACAATGATTCTCCTACTTCAGCCTCCTGAGTGCTGCGATATATATGCTCAAGTGCATATATGTGTTTCTGTGTGGAGATGTGTGTGTGTGTGTGTGTGTGTGTGTGTGTGTGTGTGTGTACCTGTGTATGCACATATGTGCAAGTACATGTGTCGGCCAGAGGTCAACCTCATGTCTTCTTCCTCAAGAATGCTGTTCACTTTTTAAAAAATTAGTTCTGGACATACTTAGTATAGAAACATCACGTGTTGGTACCATCCTTTCCCTCATACCTGCCTGTTTTCCAAAGGGGCCCTCCTCCTTGGTGTTGCAGGTTATCCCTGTGGGGATTGTGGGTTAAGCTTTCTGTTCACTGTTTTTTGAGACAGTCATTCATTGGCCTGGAGCTTGCCCATTAGTTTAGACTGACTGGCTAGTGAGCCCCACAGATCTCCCTGTCTCTGCCTCCCCAGCACTGTGGATACAAATGTATACCACCATACCTGGCTTTTTAAATGTGGGTTCTGGAGATTAAGTTCAGGTCTTCATGTTTGTGAGGTAAACAGTACTGATTAAGCTATCTCCCCAGACACCCAGTCCTTTTAAAATTTTTGTTTTAAGACAGGGCTTTGCTAAGTTGCCCAAGCTGGCCTTGAACTTGAAATCTTCCTGCCTTAGCCTCCTGAGCAGTCAGGATTATAGATTAGAGCCACTATGCCAAGCTTCATTCTTGGTATTTTAGTCCTGTTCACCATGCAGTTCTTGACTTGGCTAGCCATCAGACAATGCCTGGTGCTCTGTGGATGGCCTCTTTCCCTCCTCCCAGCCTCATGACCTATGTCCTCTACTTGCTGCTATTACCACTTTCTCTTTCTGCCCTGGACATCTCTTTCCACACCTGGAGAAGAGTCAAGTGGCTGATAAGAACAGTTATATTAGCTTTAAAGTTACCAATGATCATTTAGACATTTGGAAGCCAAACTGGTAGAGTGGATCTCTGAGAGGATGGAGAAGTTGAAACCCAGTGACACCACCATCAGACACATGTTGGAAGATTTGTAGGAGCCTGAGATGCCCATGTTAACACATGTGCCTTTTCTTGTCCTCCAATCCCTAGGACATTGCTGGGGCCTGGCAGAGGCTGGAGCAGGCTGAGAAGGGCTATGAAGAGTGGCTGCTGAATGAGATTCGGAGACTGGAACGCTTGGAGCACCTGGCTGAGAAGTTCAGGCAGAAGGCCTCCACGCATGAGACATGGGCTTATGGTAAAACCATGAGAACTGGATTCAGACTTTGAAACATTAGAGTTGTGCCAGGTATAGTGATGTATGCCTATAATCCCAGCACTGGGGAGGATGAGACAGGAGGATTGCCATGAGTTCAAAGCCAACCTGTCCTACATTGTGAGTTCCAGGCCAGCTTGAGCTACATAATAGCCAAACACCCTATCTTAAAACACACACATACATACACATTCACTCTCTTTCTCTCTCACACGCACATACACACTCTCTTTATCTCTGTCACAACACACACACTCTGTCACACATACACTCTCACACACATACTCTCTCACACACACACATACACTGTCACACACACACACACACTGTAGTTAAGCCATGCACAGAACCATGGTGCATCACTACTGTTCTTGATGTGTGCGGCGCTGTTGGCAGATGTCTTCACCTTTCTCTGTTCTCAGTGTGACATTTCAAGAACATGAAATTGGGTTTTCTAATCAAGCTGGTAACCTCTTTCTTCCCAAAATGGCATTCAAGTTGTTCTTGAATGCTTATCCTATGTAAGGCCTGGCCTCTCCATCTTTTCTCTTTGGCTTTAGAGTATATGCTCATTTGCTAATCATGGGACAAATAGCCAAGGTCCAGCTACTAGTTTCTGCCAACAGATTGTGTGCTAATACCACCAAGCAAGAGAATATCCTATTTAGAAAATATGACTAGAAAAGAAGAATGCAAGGGATATTTCTATAGTGTAACTTTCTATATCATTCACACTCAAGCTTTGGGGTTCATTGATTTATTTTTGAGGTAAGGGCTCACTATATACCCCAGAGTGTTTTGGACTCATGGTCCTCCTGGCTCAGCCTCCTGACCCTAGGATTAAAGATATGTGCCGATTAAAGATATGTGCCGCCATGTCCAACTTCATCTACCCTTTTCAGACCTCACAGATATATCTATTGTGTCATGGTAATCTGGCCATGTGATTGATTTTTGTCTTTTTGATGAACATGGTAGTACATGACTATAATCCCAACACTTGGAGGTGGAGGCAAAAAGATCAGGAGTTCAAGGTCATCTTTGGTTATGTAGTATGAGGTCAGCCTAGATACATGAGACCCTGTCTCAAAAAAGTCGAGAATGATCTGTGAAGACAGGTGAGTGGTTAAAGGTGTTTGCTTGCAAAGCTTGCTGGCCTGGGTTCAGTTCTTCAGTACCCACATAAAGTCAGATGTACAACACTGCACATGTATCTGGAGTTTATTTGTAGCAGTGGCAAGAGGCCCTAGTACAACCATTCTCATTCTCTCCCTCTCTTTCAAAATAAGTTATATGTATTTATCATATATATCTATTATTATATATAATTTTTATACATTTAAAATAGAGAGAGGAGAATGAAAGGTAAAGTAATAAAGGGAAGGAGAAATATTTCCTCCTCACATTTTACACATATATTTTATTCACTTTTTTTCATTTTATTGAGACAGCTCAGGTTGATCTCCAACTCTCTGTGTAGCCAAGGACAACCTTGCGCTCCTGATCCTCTTGCCTCTACCTCCCCTCCTGTGCTAGATTACTGGCATGTGCTACCACACCCAGCTTTTGATTTTTTTTTTTTTTTGCAAGAGTGGGAGAGAGTGAGGGAGACAACTGGCACGCCAGGACCTCCAGCCACTGCAATCAAACTCCAGATGCATGTGTCCCCTTGTGCACATGTGTGACCTTGTATGTTTGTGTCACTGTGTACCTGGCTTACATGGGACCTGGAGAGTCAAACATGAATCCTTAGGATTTGCAAGCAAACAAACTGCTAAGCCATCTCTCCAGCCCCTAGCTTTTTATTTTTTATATAATACAGCAAGATAGTGACCAGCAGAAATGCTGGAAGCAGGTGGGGTTGCTGGCATACCCACTGTGACACCGGCAGCTGAGAACCCTGAATTAGTACTTCTCAGTGCACCAGTGTCCCTGAAGATTGGGACTACCAGCCAGGTGCGGTGGTTCATGCCTGTAATCCCAAAACTCAGGAGGCCAAGTCAGGAGAATCCCTGAGAATTCCAAACTAGCCTGGGCTGCATAGTGAATTGAAGGCCAGCCAGGGCTATGGAGTGGGACCGTGTTTCAAAAAACCAGTCAGCCAAAAGGAATGGGATCAGCAGGAGTGGGGCAAGAAAAAGTAATGGGGGAGGTGAATATGATCAAAGTACACTATATACATGTATGACAATATAATGACAACAATGCTGCATAATTAATATGTGCTAAAAAATTAAAGAAAAAAGAATATAGGCAACTCTGTCTTTAGAAACAAACAAATAAAAAAGAACCAACCAGCCAAAAAAGAATGGAATGCCACTAACCTCTCCCTTGCAGTGCTTTTGAAAATTTTTTTCTTAGATTTTTAAAATTGATTTTATAAAAGGTTAAACTCTAGATCACCTTACCTCCCCCCCCCCCCATCACACACACACACAGCTCCACTCCCCTTTCCTTGAGGCCCTTCCTCCTTTGGGTTGTTGGTATTCACTGTGGAGTCATGAAAGCTTCTTTCTGTGTAGGGGTACTATGCCTCAAGATATTCCTATCCACCCTGTGGCTCTTATAATCTTTCTACCCTCTCTTCCACAATGTTCCCTGAGCTACAGTGGGATTGTTAGCAGTCTGATTTAATGTTGAGTTTTCTGTAGCTTCTGGGTTTCTGCTTTGATTTTTTTTTTTTTTTTTTTTTTTTTGGTTTTTCAAGATAGGGTCTCACTCTAGCCCAGGTTGAGCTGTAATTCACTCTGTATTCTCAGGGTGGCCTCGAACTCACGGCGATCCTCCTACCTCTGCCTCCCAAGTGCTGGGATTAAAGGCGTGCACCACCACGCCCAGCTTTTGATAAATTTTGATTGGCCATGTTGTCTATTACTATTTCCCTGGTGGTGATTGTCAAGTTAGCAGTGAGAGCTGTGTTCCTGTCTCTGCTTCCTCTGCAGAGTTGCCTAGGCCCTGGGCGATGTGGTAGACATGGGACATACAGTGGAGGGCAGTCAACCTTCTTCTCTTGTTGTGTTGGTGGATCATGGATCTCCTCAGTATTCTCTGCCATCTGTAAAATGGAACCAGTTCACCAACCAAGAGGGAGAGCAGCTTGGATTAAAGGGGCATATGCAGTTATTGAGAGGCTTTTTGGTGTGTATGCTCACTCTTGATATCCAGAGAGCAGCAGGCGCTCTTCTCTGGAGTTGCTAAGTTTTCTGGCCATGGGACACTGACTTGGTTCCCAGCACCAGGTATGAGTTCTCTCCCCCTGAGCTAGTCTCATGTCCAGTCATAGAGCAGTTGGTTAACCACATGGGCTGTGTACCACCATTGAATAGGTGTGTATTCCTGGCTTGGCTGGTTTGTAGCTTCCTGAGTCCCTTGCTTATTTAATTTACACTATTGGTAACTGTTGTCTCCAGGCAGCTCCCATATCAATTTCCAGTGCTGTGAGGTCAAGCCAGGAGGGAGCTGGCCACCTTCTTGGTTCCAGAGTGGTAACTTAATGTCCTGCTGTCACAGCCTGTAGTGTCTTTAGCAATAGGGTCTTCCCTTTTTAACTCAGGCAGGTAACCAAGTACTTTGACAATGGCGTGCATTTTGGGCAGGGGACCTCATGGGTCTCTCTAAGCAACAGTTCACTATGGGAAGTAACCCAGTTCTGGAGCTAGGATTTACCAGCCAGAGCCCATGGCTTTTTGGATTAAGTTTGTTCCATCTTCCTCAGAGTGTTTCTGTCCTGGAGGTCCCCATTCTCTATTTATTGGTGATTATATCTTATAGATTGATGTCTAAGAGGAAATTTTCTATGGTTTTAACTTATGTTGTCTTAAATTTTGTATGATTTTCCCCTTCCTACCCACCCTACCCTCCAAGACCCTCCCATCCCTATGTTCTGTCCCTCACCTAGCCTGTCACATATCTCCTTCTCTCCTCCCTCCATGTTTCCTCTTTTCCTGTTCTCATTCAAGTTCTATGTCCATATTCCTGGTGCATACTACCATTTATAGTCATCTCCTGTTGATACAATTTGAGACTGCATATGAAAGAGAACATGCAGTGTTTGTCTTTCTGAGCCTCTGTGAGCTCGCTTAGGATGATTTTTTCCCAACTCCATCATTTTCCCCTTGCTGAGCTTTTGTGAAGCTTCATTAAGTTGATTTTGGAAAGTATTTTGATCTGTGTCTTTCGTGTTATAAACACTACATTGGCATCATTCAATATGTGAACATTGACTTTCCACTTCCAACTTTACAGAATTAAATTAATTCAGAGAATAACTGTGGTTCTGGTTTTTCAATCATAGCAGTGGCTAAATTTAAGAAATATAGGAAAATCATTAGAGGTTCCAAGAGGAAAACTTGTTAATGTTTTTCATTTTAAATAAATATGACTCAGATATTGTTTATTATTAAAACAAGCAAAGCACAGGCTGCATTTCACCTCAGAATATAACTTTCAAACCCAAAGCACTAAAGAACCTGCTGACTGGCCAAGAGAGTACAGTGGATTGGTGGGTGGGTGGTTTCAGCTTAGGATTTTGGAGACAGGGTTCTGCTGTGCAGCTCATGTTCACCTGGACCTCACAATCCTCCTGCCTCAGCTTCCTGAACGCTGGGGATTCCAAGTGTGTGCTGCCATACTTGGCTAACCCCAGTGTTTTATTCAGCTGAGCTGAGTGTTGTGCTGGAAAAGCAGATAATCATTACCTAGAAAGATGCAGAATGCACCTTTATTTTGTAAGATGCTCTAGCATGCTTCTTCCACCCCACCAACCCTCTTCCTGTGCCCTGTGAGCACTTGGAGGGGCTGGGTGCCCATTACAGGTGACAGCTTCAGTGACAGGGCATGTTCACCTACTCTTTTCGCTCATGCCATTCCTGACCCCATTTCTTGTTTGCTAAAACTCTTAGGGCTCCCTGGACTTGTGATTGTTGTAAGGAAGCTGCCACATGACAGTGCGGGTGGGGGGAGTGTGGATGTTGTGCTACTGCTTTTTATGTTTTTTTAATTTATTAGCAGTATTGGGAATAAAACTCGGGGCCTCACACACACTAAGAAGTGCTCTACCACTGAGTTACCATTTCTCCCTTTTTTAATCTTGAGACAAGAGCTCACGAAGTTGTGCAGGCTGGCTTTGAACTTGTGATCCATTTGCTTCAGCTTGGTGCGTGGCCTGCACCACTAGACACAACAGCCTCACACTTCTTACTGCCCCCTTTCCAGGTAAAGAGCAGATCTTGCTGCAGAAGGATTATGAGTCAGCGTCATTGACGGAGGTGCGGGCCCTGCTGCGGAAGCACGAGGCCTTCGAGAGTGACCTGGCAGCACACCAGGACCGTGTGGAGCAGATTGCAGCAATTGCCCAGGAGCTCAAGTGCGTGCTCGTGTCCTGGGACATGGGGACCGTAAGGGCTGTGGGTACCAGGTGGGGTCTACAGGGAGTGCACAAGGAAGGCCTGCCCTCCTTACCTGCTGAGTTCGGAAGGTCAGACCAGAGCCTCCAGGTTAGCATCTTTTGTTTTTCTAAGTGTAGAGACAGATTCTACTTTGCTCTCATGGTGTGTCAGGATTCTGTGGTCTCCCTTCCCAGTGTGAAAGACAGAGGCTCACAAAGGCAAGGGGAGGCAGCCTGGTCCAAGCTGGAGCAGGAAGTGGGACCCACACCTTGTGGAGAGAGCAATGCAAAACTGTGTCACCTCTGAAGGAAGAGGCTGCCTCACTCTGATGAGTTTTTGTTCCTGGGGACTACTGGCATGTATATTAAGGTCAGGCTGTGCCAAGCACCAAGCATATGTCCTTAGTCCCACTCTGTGAGTCCTGGAGTGTGGCTGTCCTTAGGGAAAGGGGCTTTTGAGAGCATTTTGAACTTTTAAATGGCCCTTTTTTTTTAATTATTTGTTTTCAAGGTAGTGCCTCACTCTAGCCCAGGCTGACCCGTAACTCACTCTGTAATACAAGGATGGCCTCAAACTCATGGAAAACCTCCTACCTCAGCCTTCTGAGTGCTGGGATTAAAGGCATGAGCCACCACAGCAGGATCCCTTTAAAAGTTTTAATTGTATTATGTTTTTTTGTGTGTATGGTATGTGTGGGGTGTGTGTACATGTGTATATGTGCATGAACACATGCATAGGGGTTCAGATGTACATGCCCTGTGTGCACATGTGTAGAGACCAGAGGAGAGTGTCAGATACCTTTTTTTTTTTTTGAGGTAGGGTCTCACTCTAGCTCAGGCTGACCTGGAATTCACTATTTAGTCTCAGGGTGGCCTCGAATTGATTGCAGTCCTCCTACCTCTGCCTCCCAAGTGCTGGGATTAAAGGCATGCACCACCACACCTGGCTTTTCAGATACCTTCCTGTATCACGCATTGGTGAACCTTGAGATGGAGTCTCTCGCTGCTTGGGGTGGAAAAGGAACTCAAGCTATTTAGTGCACTGAAGATGCTCCCATGAGTGATTGATTGGAACTGTTTTAAGTGCTGCCCGTAAATCTTAAGTAATAATTTGTATTATTGTTGTTGTTACTCCTGCCATACCCAGTGCCTTTTTCTCCCTATAGATGAGAAGATCCGCATCCCAGATTTAAGTTGTGTTCACCTTACTATTATTAACAATTTTTTCCTTCCTATCATAAAAATAAATCAAAATTTTGGGACAACTCCCAGAAGTGCAAAAAATTAGTTATGGGGCTTAAGAGATAGCGCAGTGGTTAAAGGCACTTGCTTACAAAGCCCAAGTTCAATTTCCCAGTACCCACATGAAACCAGATGCACAAAGTGGCATGTGTGTCAGTAGCAAGAAGGCCTGGCACACACATGTGTGTGTGTGTGTGTGTGTGTGTGTGTGTGTCTGTCTGTCTGTCTGTCTGTCTGTCTATCTGTCTCACACACAAATAAATAAAGTTTTTTGTTTTTTGGGTTTTTTTTTTTTTTTTGGTTTTTCGAGGTAGGGTCTCACTCTAGCTCAGGCTGACCTGGAATTCACTATGTAGTCTCAGGGTGGCCTCAAACTCACAGCGATCCTCCTACCTCTGCCTCCCGAGTGCTGGGATTAAAGGCGTGCGCCACCACGCCCAGCTAAATAAAGTTTTAAAAGTAGTTATGCAAGGTGGGATATATGGCTCAGCAGTTAAAGGCGCTTGCTTGCAAAGCCTGGCAGTCTTGTTTCAGTTCCCCAGTACCCATGTAAAGCCAGATGCACAAAGTGGCAAGTACATCTGGAATTCATTTGTAGCAACAAGAGGCCCTGGCATGCCCATTCATTCATTCTTTTTTCTTTCCCTCTCCCTTAAAAATATATAATTTTAAGGTATTTATGCAAACCCTCAAAAGCAGATGCACATGGAGCCATTGTGTAGGAGTAAGTGAAGAGACCCTAGAAATAGTCTTAGAGGGGTGATTGCTGTGTTGCAGTGGGGATCCATAGAAAGATCCTTTTTTGCTTTTTTTGCATGAATATGTATATGAGGGATGTGTATGTCTGTTTGTACATGTGTGGACACACACGTGTATGGAGACCCAAGGTCGATACTGAGTATTTTTCTTAGACACTTTCCACCTATTTTTGAGATAGAGTCTTCCACTGAACCTGGAACTCACCGACTCAGCTACACTGGCTAGCTAGCAGCCCCAGGTTTCCTTCAGATTTTGCCTCCCTAACACTGAGATTACAGTGCATGCTGTCATGTCTGGCCTTTATGTGGGTGCTGGGGATCCAACCTCAGGTCCTCATGCTTGTGTCACAGCATGTTTCACTGACTAAGCCATCTCCCTAGCCCCAAGATCTTTTTTTTTTTTTTTTTTTTTTTTTTTTGAGGCAAGCCCAATAGACTGGTCTTTCTTTTAATGTGAGAGAGTAAGAGTAACCCTGAGACAAGACAGAGCCTGGGCCAGAGTGGCTACCTCAAAACAAAAAAAAAAAAAAAAAAAAAGTAAGAGCAAGACAGAGAGAGGCCTCCAGCTACTGCAGTCAAACTCCAGATGCATGTGCCACCTTGTACTCATGTATGACTTTGCATGCTTGTGTCACCTTATGTGTCTGACTTACATGGGACCTGGAGAGTGAACATGGGTCCTTAGGCTTCGCAGGTAAGTGCCTTAACCACTAAGCCATCTCTTCAGCCCCCAAGATCTTTTTAAAGTGTGTGTGCACACATGAGCAAATGTACGCATGTGAGTGTATGAGTGCATGTGGAGGCCAGAGTGAGTGCCATTCCTTGGGAACATTGTCCACCTTTTTAAAAAAATTATTTATTTATTTGACAGAGAGGGGGAGAGAGAGAGAGAGAATGGGCATGCCAGGGCCTCCAGTCATTGCAAATGAACTCCAGACACTGGCATTCCCTTGTGTATCTGGCTAACGTGGGTCCTGGGGAATCGAACCTGGGTCCTTTGGCTTTTAGGCAAATGCCTTAACTGCTAAGCCATCCCTCCAGCCCTGTGCACCATTTTTTAAATAGAGTCTATCACTTGGAACAGAATTCTCTTAAGTAGGCTAGACTGACTGGCTATCAAGTCCCAGGAATCTGCATGTATCTGCCTCCTCAGTGTTTGGATTCAAGTGCGCATTTTGCCTGACTTTGTTTACGTAGGCTCTAGGGATCATGCTCAGATCTGAGTTTACTGACTGAGCTAACTTCTCAGCCTTGAGATAACTTGATTAGTTACATTTTTACTGCTGTGACCAAAGTACCAAACAGAAACAATTTAAGGAAGGAAAGGCTCTTTTTGGCTCATGGTTTCGGAGGATTTTGGCCCATCATGGCAGAGGAGGTATAGTAGCAGGAGCTGTTCATAGGTGTAGACCAGGAAGCAGGAAGCAAGGATAGGTATATCCTTTGAAGTCCCACCCCTAGTAGCCTACCTCCTTCACGGGTCTGATCTCCTAAAGGTTCCACAGCCTTCAAAATAGACTACAGTCTGAGGACCAAGCATTGAGAAGATGAGTAATGAGTCAAACCATAACAGATCCCTAGGTTTTTTGTTTGATATCTGGGGACATCTTTCTTCTCTTTCATATTTACATTTAACTTTTGTTGCCTTTCTGTTTTTTATTGGGATTGTACAAACTTGGTGCTTGGTTTTGTGAGAGGGTTTTGTTGTTGTTGTTTTTGGTTATAACATGTACTCAAAAGAATGTCGGTCAACCTCAGTCACATGAAACACATGTGTTTATGAACAGCTGCTGCTTGCTTCTAAGAACAGGACAAGGCTTAATGAAGTGACAGGGAGCTTCTGTCCCTATCAGAATGTTCTGGAAGAACACCCAGATAACAATGCATGTGTCTTCTCTGTTCAGTAACAGAAACAGCACTTAGTAAGCTTGAGGTAATGTTGCAGGGAAAAAAAGTGAACAATCAAAGCCATACTTTAAGGTTGGAAAAAAAAAAAACAAAGAAATAAACTTAAGCCTCAAGGAAATGGTTGACAGGAAAGGAAGTGGCTTCCTGTAAGTTGTCTTATCCTGGGCTGTTTTGGAAGAGATCTGAAAGTGATGTCACACTCCCATAATTCTCTCTTCTTAATCAAAAGGGTGATTGGGATTGGGTTTATGCAGCATTTACACTTTTAATCCATGATGTGTGAGGTAAACTTCTAGCCAAGTGTTTCTTTAATGGACAGTTCTAATTACTTTCACCTCACGAACACCCCAACAGGATGCACAGATGGGTCTGGTGAGGAAAAGTAAGCATTCAGTAAGACATCATTTTGTTCTGGCAGCATAAGGCAGGCCAGAGTCTCATTGTTTCTCAGTGGAAGGGCTCTGTTTTAGAGGTCCTTCTGTGCTTGGCAGCGTCATGGAGCTCTCCTGGACAGGCTGCCCATGTGACAGTGAGCTGTGTGTCCTTCCAGAAGAGCCAAGGACACATGCCCATGCAAGCTGACACTACCTCCCTGTGACTCATTTGATGTTCCAGTCACTATGGCTCAGCCTGGCTTCAGGACTGACTGAATCAGAATTGGCTTCCCTTCCCATTTCCACATAAAAGTCATGCACTCAGGGACACTCGGAGAGCACCTGGGAGAAGAGAGCTGGCAGGAGGCACTGGGAAGACCGTGCTGTCACTTAGAAATCTCTTGCCCAGCATGAGTTTAATAATTCTTACAATTTATTGCAAGTGATGATGTTTATAAGGGGATGATTTTCATAAAACCCTGAGAAACCCTAACAGCTCTGCATTAGGTCTCTCATCTTTCTTCCTTCTTTGTGTGTCCATGTAGGTGGGTAGAAGCTACAGAATGATTTCAGTGTCCTCCTCACTGGGAGTGCCATCCACCTTTCTTTGAGACATCTTATTGACCATGTCCCTTATTGACCTGAAGCTCTTCTTTGGCCTTAGAGGAGTGGGCCAGTGAGCCCCAGGGATGCTCCCAAGTCCTCTTCCCCAGTGCTGAGATTACCTGTGCACACCACCACTCCTGGCATTTTTACCCAGGTCTGGATATTGAACTCAGGTCTTCATGCTTGTGAGGCAGGCAGTTTACCCACTGAGCCATCTTCCTAGTCCTTTGTTAGATTTTTTAAAAATTTTATTTATTTGAGAGGAAGATACAGAAAGAGAGAGTGGCAGACAGAGAGAGAGAGAATGGGCCTGACAGGGACTGTAGCCACTGCACACAAACTCCAGACACGAGCCAGTTTCTGCATCTGGCTTATGTGAGTCTTAGTGAATCAAACCTGGGTCCTTTGGCTTTGCAGGAAAGTGCCTTAACCACTAAGCCATCTCTCCAGACCCAGCTACTTTTTTTATTTGTTAGGTACATAGTATGTAAGCAGCGCATACTGGTACCGTACTTTCCTTCATCTGTACCGCCTTCCAAAGGGACCCTTCTTATTGGGGATGCTGGGTCATGCATTGTGGGAGTAGCCATCAATTATGAGGAAGAGGCAATGTCTCTGTGCATAATGTCCCAACTTATGGCTCTAACAATCTTTCTGCCCCCTCTTTTGCAAATTTCCCTGAGCCATGCTGGGAGCATTTTAAGTCTGCTTCATTGATGGGCACTTAGGAGTCTCTGGATCTCTGGTTTGGTAGGTGTTGAGTGTCCTCAGTGTCTATCTCCTTCACCCTTGTGCTGGTATCAGGTTCACTGAGAAAGCAGCTCTGTAGCTCATTTCCCCAATTCCTCTGTGTTTCAGCTGGGGCTGGGGTGGAGTGCACTGGGTCATTTATCTCCTCATGTCCAGTTCCTGTCTGAAAAAGAGAAGCAGATTCTCCAATGGAGAGTGAAGTCAGCACAGATTAAATGGGATAACCATTATTAGTTTAGAGAGAATTTAATAGGTGTATACCATCTTCTAGCCCAAGATTAGTGGGAGCTTCATATTGGAAAGCAAACTCATTATTTGGATGTGATTCTGACTTGTTTCCCAGTTCCAGATATGGTTTCCTTTCCACTGAGAGGATCTTTTAGCCAATCCAAGAGCAGTTGCTTACCCACCATGGCTGTGTGCAACTATTGCACTTGTGTGAGCAGAACATCAGGTTGTTTGCTTCTGAGTAGATTAGACCTTGAGTTGCTCAGACAGATGTTGGCCACTTTCCCCCAGTAGCTCATGTAGCATCTTCTAGCACTAGACGGGCTGTTGGTGAACTGGTTCTCTCCCAGATTCCAGCCAGGTCTCTCCACTTTCCATAATGACAGCATATGGTATTCTTTAGCAGCTGGGTCTTACCATCAACCTTTGGTGGGTAATCAAGTGCTCGGACAGAAGTCTATCTTGTTTTGGGAAACCTGGTAGGTCTCTCTGATCAACAGCTCATAGTGCGTGTTAACCACATCCTGGTACAGGGAGTCACAGGCTAGTGCTAAGAGAAAAGAAAGAGCCAGGCATGGTAGCACATGCCTTTAATTCCAGCACTCTGGAAGCCATTCTGGGGCAACAGAATGAGTTCTAGGTCAACCTGGGCTATAATGAGACCCTACCTCAAAAAAATAAAGTAAAATAATAAAAAATAAAAATGGAAGCAAAAAGCTTTACTTGTTTTTAGCCTGTGTGCATTTCTGCCATGTCACCTGGGAGACTGAGCTTTATTTCTTGCTTTTCCTAGTGAACTGGACTATCATGATGCTGTGAATGTCAATGATCGGTGCCAGAAAATTTGCGACCAGTGGGACAGATTGGGGACACTCACTCAGAAGAGGAGAGAGGCCTTGGAGGTAAAGTTTTGAAGCCATTGGTTAGCATAAAGTCTGTCTCTCTTTAAATTTTGTTCTTTTAAGGTAGGGCCTCACTGTAGCCCAGGCTAACCTGGAACTCACTCTGTAGTCCCAAGCTGGCCTTGAACTCATTGTGATCCTCCTACCTCTGCCTTCTGAGTACTAGGATTAAAGGTCTGTGCCACCATACCTGGCCCTGAAGTCTCATTCTCTCTCTCTCTCTCTCTTTTTTTTTGTTTGTTTTGTTTTTTGGTTTGTTTTTGTTTTTCCAAGGTAGGGTCTCACTCTAGCCCAGGCTGACCTGGAATTCACTATGTAGTTTCAAGATGGCCTCGAACTTATGGTGATCCTCCTCCCTCTGTCTCTTGAGTGCTGGGATTAAAGGCATGTGCCACCATACCAGGCCCTGGGGTTGGGAAGATGGTTCAATAGTTAAAGGCACTTGCTTGTAAAGTCTGTTGGCCCAGGTTCAGTTCCCCAGACTCTTCTCAAATAGTCCCACTTCTACCCACAAAGAGACAGATGCACAAAGTGGCTTATGCATCTGGAGTACATTTGCAGCATCATGAAGTCTATTTTCTCTCTTTATTTCTCTCTTGTTCTCTCTCTCCCTCCTTCCCTATCTCCTCTTTCTTGTCTCAGAAAATCAATAAATGAATTAAATACTTTTTCTTCTTTTTTAATGTATAATTTTTTATTGACAACTTCTATACTTACAGAAAATAAACCATGATAATTCCTTCCCCTCCCCCACTTTACCCTTCACAACAACTCCATTATATACCCTCCCTCTCTCTGTTAGTCTTCTTTTTATTTTGATGTCATCATCTTTTTCTCCTATTATGAGGGTCTTGTGAAAGTATTACTAGACACTGTGAGGTCATGGATAGCAAGACCAATTTCTGTCTGGACAGTTGAATTGTAAAGAATTCTACCCTTGCTTTGGCTCTTATGTTCTTTCTGCCACCTCTTGAAATAAATAAATTAATTAAATACATTTCTTTTTTAAAAAGCATACAAACATAATTGTCAATCACAACAAAGACTTGAATGATTCAGTGTGGGGGGAGAACACTTTATTGGGCTGGAGAGATGGCTTAACAGTTAAGACACTTGCCTGCAAAGCCAAAGGACTTAGGTTTGATTCCCCAGGACCCATGTAAACCAGATGCACAAGGTGGCACATGCATCTGGAGTTTGTTTGCAGTGGCTGGAGGCCCTGGTGCACCCATATTCTCTCTTTCTCTTTCTCTCTGTCTGCCTTTGTCTCTTTCAAATAAATAAAAATAAAATATTTTTAAAAACACTTTATTTACCAGGCATGATGGCACACTCCTGTAATCAAGCACTTGGGAGGCTAAGGCAGGAGGATTTCAGGTTTGAAGGTAACATGAGCTATGTAGCAAGTTCAAGCCCAGCCTGTACTTTGTCTTAACAACCACAAAAGAAAAACACTTTGCCAACTTTCAGACTTTTCACCTTGACTCTGATGGAATTTATAAATGCTATCTGCTCTAACACATCCACCTAAGGAAAACAATGTTGAGAAGAGCAAGAAGGAGCAGAGTGCATGAGAACATGTTTGAACAGGGGGGACAAAAAGTACCTACGTGTGGATGACTTGTAGGTAGCAGTGTTTTCGCTGCTTGTTCCTCATCATCTCTGCCATGTCATGAGGCATGGCACAGTCCCACTGCATTCTGTTTCCCTTGAACCTTGTGCTTTCATGTGCCCAGAAAGAGAAGAGAGGATCCTGTGTGAGTGACATCCTGAATAGAAATTTGAGAACACTGGACTGTTGCTTCCCTGGAAAAGCCTCACAGCTTCCCTGCCCTCTATTGACCCCACCATACAGAAGGCTCCCTGAACTTCGTTTCCCAGCTCAGCTGGGAAGTTCAAAGTCCTTTGACTTACAAAGTCCTACTTCAGCTGAAAGCAGTTTACCGTATACTTACATGCATCCTCAGTTTCCACCAAGTAATGTGTAGTAATTTGAGGTGCTTTAAAACAAGGCTACTCTGAATGTTATTTAAATCCTTATTTGATTTACAAGGCCCCTCTGAAACCCTGTCTTTTGAGTATTGGTTAACGTAAATGTCAGATCACACTTTATTGTTCTGGGAAATATATTTACATCTGTCTGTGCACCAGATTTTTTAAATGTGTTTAAGCCGTCACAAAACTGGTTTCCATTTACTCTTCAGAGAACTGAGAAATTGCTAGAAACCATTGACCAGCTTCACCTGGAGTTTGCCAAGAGAGCTGCACCCTTCAACAATTGGATGGAGGGTGCCATGGAGGACTTGCAAGACATGTTCATTGTCCACAGTATTGAAGAGATCCAGGTAATTGGACTGTGGTTCCTTACCTTTTATTAATTTTCATTAGCGCATATTTGTTGTATAAAGCAGTGTGTTTCATAATAACACATTTGTTCAAGTGTTTGACCATATTCACTTTCCATTACCCTCTTCTGTCCTCTCTTCTGCTAGCCCCTCGCTCTTCTCAAATAGTCCCCTTCTATTTTCATGCCATGTGTATGTGTGTGTGTGTGTGTGTGGTAGGGGGCAATGAATGTGTAGTCTAGTCTTACATATGAAAGAAGGAAATGTGATATTTGTCTTTCTGGGTCTGTCTTATTTTGCTTAATATATTCACCTCCAAATCCACCCAGTTTCCTGAAAATTACATAATTTGTGCCTGAATAAAATTCCATTGTATGTATTAACCATATTTTCTTTACCCATTCATCTGTTGATGGACACCTGTGTAGTAAACATAAATGTTACTCAGTCATGCACTAGAGATTGCCACTTCAACATTGAGTTCTATTATTTCTGTTTTGTTTTATTTTGTTAGGAATAAATATGTAATTCAGGCATGCCGTCAAACATCTATAATCTCAGCCCTTGAGAGGCTGGCAGGAGGATCTCAATCTCAAGACCAGTCTGGATAGCCAGTTCCAAGCCAGCCTAGACTACAGAGTGAGATCTTGTCTCTAAAATAAATAAATGAATAGCCCACCATACAGAAGGCTCCTGAACTTCGTTTCCCAGCTCAGCTGGGAAGTTCAAAGTCCTTTGACTTACAAAGTCCTACTTCAGCTGAAAGCAGTTTACCGTATACTTACATGCATCCTCAGTTTCCACCAAGTAATGTGTAATAATTTGAGGTGCTTTAAAACAAGGCTACTCTGAATGTTATTTAAATCCTTATCTGATTTACAAGGCCCCTCTGAAACCCTGTCTTTTGAGTATTGGTTAACGTAAATGTCAGATCACACTTTATTGTTCTGGGAAATATATTTACATCTGTCTGTGCACCAGATTTTTTAAATGTGTTTAAGCCATCACAAAACTGGTTTCCATTTACTCTTCAGAGAACTGAGAAATTGCTAGAAACCATTGACCAGCTTCACCTGGAGTTTGCCAAGAGAGCTGCACCCTTCAACAATTGGATGGAGGGTGCCATGGAGGACTTGCAAGACATGTTCATTGTCCACAGTATTGAAGAGATCCAGGTAATTGGACTGTGGTTCCTTACCTTTTATTAATTTTCATTAGCGCATATTTGTTGTACAAAGCAGTGTGTTTGATAATAACACATTTGTTCAAGTGTTTGACCATATTCACTTTCCATTACCCTCTTCTGTCCTCTCTTCTGCTAGCCCCCTCGCTCTTCTCAAATAGTCCCCCTTCTATTTTCATGCCATGTGTATGTGTGTGTGTGTGTGGTAGGGGGCAATGAATGTGTAGTCTAGTCTTACATATGAAAGAAGGAAATGTGATATTTGTCTTTCTGGGTCTGTCTTATTTTGCTTAATATATTCACCTCCAAATCCACCCAGTTTCCTGAAAATTACATAATTTGTGCCTGAATAAAATTCCATTGTATGTATTAACCATATTTTCTTTACCCATTCATCTGTTGATGGACACCTGTGTAGTAAACATAAATGTTACTCAGTCATGCACTAGAGATTGCCACTTCAACATTGAGTTCTATTATTTCTGTTTTGTTTTATTTTGTTAGGAATAAATATGTAATTCAGGCATGCCGTCAAACATCTATAATCTCAGCCCTTGAGAGGCTGAGGCAGGAGGATCTCAATCTCAAGACCAGTCTGGATAGCCAGTTCCAAGCCAGCCTAGACTACAGAGTGAGATCTTGTCTCTAAAATAAATAAATGAATAGATAAGTGAATATTTTACTAAAAAACTTGTAACTAGAAGCCCAAAGTCCTTCAAACCTTAGCTCAAAAATAGTTAGTCTTGGACCTGGAGAGATGGCTTAGTGGTTAAGCACTTGCCTATGAAGCCTAAGGACCCCGGTTCAAGGCTCAATTCTCCAGGATCCACTTAAGCCAGATGCAGACGGTGGTGCATGCATCTGGAGTTCATTTGCAGTGGCTGGAGGCCCTGGTGCACCCATTCTCTATCTATCTGCCTGTTTCTCTCTGTTTGTCTGTCACTCTCAAATAAAAAAAAAATAGTCTTTGCAGTGACTAAATTAGCATCAAATAGTAGTGGATCCTTCAAAATGGATCTCTTTTTTTAAAACCAATGCTGAACTATTAAACCAAAAAGAGGTCCATGTCCTTGAAATCCTTTATAGGAAGTTACAAGTCTATTGACCACAAAACTAAGTACTTTTTGCAAAATGTGTGCATGCAACTATTGATTTAGAGCTACACATTCCAGATCATAAAACATAAGAAACCCTGAAACAGTACCTTCTGTCTCCCATCAAACGCAAGTGTCCTGCTTATTATTTCTTCTGGAACCTCCAATAAACCTGTAAATAAGACTTACTTGTGGTGATATGAAGGAGGAAGTACTGTTAAATATCTAGGACCCAGTATATTCAAAGCTACTTTCACAGTGAGATTGGTTTAATAGAACACTAAGAGAAAATCCTTTTGCAATTATTTTTACTATGATATCAGTACATCATCAGAAAGAATTCCAATAACAAAAAAAAAAAAAGCAAAAAGCTGAGTATGGTGGCACACACCTTTAATCCCAGCACTTGGGAGGCAGAGGTAGGAGGATCGCCATGAGTTCGAGGCCATCCTGAAACTACATAGTGAATTCCAGGTTAGCCTGAGCAAGAGTGAGACCCTACCTCAAAAAAACAAAAACAAACAAACAAAACAAGAATCCCAACAGAGAGGAGAGACTGGAGCTTGGAGCTTGAACCCTACCTCCTCACCAAGAAGCTATTAAGAAAGGTTTGCCCTTGGGTGTCTGGGAACATATTACAGACAGCGCTCAACTTGTGCTGGTTCATTTCAGGATTTTTCAACTTTATGATGGTGCACAAAGTGATGCACATTCAGTAAAAACCATACTTTAGAATTTGAATTTTGATCTTTTCCTGGGCTACTGATAGGCAGTATGAGCCCTCTTTCAATACTGAGTGACAACAGCTTGTCAGGCACATAGTCACAGGGGCAAATAACCCAAACCTCAGTGTTCCATGTCGCTAAGCTGTGATGTCGGGTAGACAAGTGCATTAAAGGTGCTTTCCACTTAAACTAGTTCTGCTTGAGATGAGTTTTTTGGGACAAAACCTCACTCACTATAAATTGCAGAGCAAGTGCACTTTCTTGCACATTACCACTGTCGTCTGAAGGAGGCTGTCAGCATTTCTTGTACAACCTCCAAAACACAGGCTAACATACTAAAAACATTTATTCTGGAGTAACTGAGGCCTCTACAGATGTCTTGGGAGTCACATTCTGCTTTAGTGGAAGATCTGTTGGCAGCTGTGTGCTTCGAGGCTTGAAGTGAACAGTGGCTTTGTGCTCAGGCCTGGTCTGCGGACAGGGAAGTCTCAGCAGCTGAGATTTCAGAGCTGCATCTTCTGTGGTACGTTCAAGGAGGAGGTCTGATCACTGTAGGTTCAGAGCCTCCTGGAGAGCAGCTGGTTTCCATGGCCTTTGTTTCTGAGGAATAGAGTTGTAGAGTTGGCCTTCCCAGTTGTTGTTACTATTGATACATATATTGCCGTGATGGTGTGATGCCGGGGATTGAACTCAAGGTCTTGGTCATGTTAGGCAGTTCTCTACCACTGAGCAACATATCCAGCCCCCGCCCCCACCCCAACCACCATTATAAATAAGCAGCACAGGATAGGGGCTTTTGTTGGACTCCAAAGGAAAACCTGGACATAAGGAAGGGTAGCCAAGCCCTATTCCTTGGCAGAACATAACACTGAAAGAATAATGGTCCAGGCAAGGTGGTGCATGCCTATAAAATCAGCATTCAGAAGAGAGAGGCAGGAGGATCAGGAGTTCAAGGTTACCCTCTGTTACATATCGAATTGGAGGATAGCTAAGCTACACGAGATGACTCTGTATCAAAAAAAGAAAGTTAATTTTAAAAAATATTTTCTATTGGCAAGCAGAGAGAGAGTGTGGGGAGGCAAAGAAAGAGAGCGAGAGAATGGGCACACCGAGACCTCTTGCCACTGCAAACGAATTCCAGATGCATGTGCCACTTTTTGCATCTGGCTTTATGTGGGTACTGGGGACTCAAACCCAGGCTCTCAAGCTTTTCAAGCTTTTCAACTGAGCCATCTCTCTGGCCCCAAATATATGTTTTAAGACTCTGGATTACTAGTCATCAGTTAAAGCAGTCAATATTCTTCTTCTGTCTTCAAGGTACTTAACTTCTAGGTACCAAAGGACTTTAGTAAAATATCCATGTTTGCTTTTCTCCAGGGACTCCTGCAATTTTTCAGACATTTATACATGTACAGAAAGGAGGATTGGAATCTATAAAGACACTAAGAGGCTAGGCATAATGCTACACACTTGTGATCCTTGCATCTGGAATGTGAGGCAGGAAGATCACAAGATCAAGGCTAGCCTGGGCTACATGAGACCCTATTTTTAAAAAGTAAAAATAGGGATCTGGGTGTGGTGGCGCACGCCTTTAATCCCAGCACTTGGGAGGCAAAGGTAGGAGGATTGCCATGAGTTTGAGGCCACCCTGAGACTACATAGTTAATTCCAGGTCAGCCTGAACCAGAGTGAGACCCTACCTCAAAAAAAAAAAAAAAAAAAAAAAAAAGTAAAAATAAGCCAAGCATGGTGGCTCATGCCTTTAATCCCAGCACTCGGGAGACAGAGATTGGAGGATTGCTGTGAGTTCAAGGCCACCCTGAGACTACATAGTGAATTCCAGGTCAGCCTGGGCTAGAGTGAGACCCTACCTTGAAAACCAAAAATAAAAATAAACTAGGCATGGTGGCATACACTTTAAAATCAGCATTGTGAAGGCAAAGGTAAGAGAATTGCTATGAGTTCAAGGTCAGCCTGGGGCTACAGAGTGAGTTCTAGGTCAGCCTGGGCTAGAGTGAGACCCTATCTCAAAATCAATCAATCAATCAATCAATCAATAAATCAGCAAAAATAGGGTTAGGGAGATGGTGTCATGGATAAATGCTTGTTATGCATGTGTGAGTACTTGAGTTTGGATTTCCAGAATCCACCTAAAAGCAGGCTTGCATTATCCCAGCATAGCTACTGGGAAGATGGGAGGCAGAGACAGGAGAATTTCCTAGAAGCTTGTGGAACAGTTCGCCTGGTGAATAAAGCAGTGAACAATGAGAGACCTTTCCTCAAATAAGGTACAACTTGGTCTGGAGAGATGGCTTAGCAGTTAAGGCATTTGCTTGCAAAGCCAAAGGATCCTGGTTCGACTCTCCAGGCCCCATGTAAGCCAAATGCACAAAGGGGTGCATGCGTCTAGAGTTCGTTTGAAGTGGCTGGAGGCCCTGGCGTGCCCATTCTCTCTCTCTCTTTCTCTCTCTCTAACAAACAAATAAATAAATAAATAAATAAAATATATCTAAAAAAATAAGGTAGAATGCAAAGACCAACACAAAGTTGTACTCTGATCTCCACATTTGCCTGCCCTCACATACATGAAACACACACACACACAAACACACACACATACATACACCAAAATGCATACATGCATAGATAAGCAAACAAATAGTTGGCATTAATGTTGAATTGGTTCTGCCTCTGTTCTCTGGTGCAGAGTCTGATCACTGCGCATGAGCAGTTCAAGGCCACGCTGCCTGAGGCTGATGGGGAGCGGCAGTCCATCCTGGCCATCCAGAATGAGGTAGAGAAGGTGATCCAGAGCTACAACATCAGGATTAGCTCGAGCAACCCGTACAGCACAGTCACCATGGAGGAGCTCCGCAGCAGGTGGGACAAGGTAAGTGGACGAAGGCTGGCTGAGGAAAGAAGACAATATATACCTTGTGGATTCAGGGTGACTGTCTAATCCAGCATCCCCATAAGGATTTTCCTACTTCAAGAGTTTTACAGGCAAAATGTGCTCAACTTTCAGTGATGCTTGGTGTCCTCTGTGGTTTGTAGAGAAGGAAAATAAGAAGGAAAATAGATATTATTTTCCTGAAGGAAGATGCTGTAAACTCTGGCAAAAAAAAGTCAGTACCGATTATAATACTATCAGGAAGATCCCCTTGAAAGTGTCTACTAGCTGGGCGTGGTGATACAGGCCTATAATCTCAGGGAGATTATAAACTAAGGAGGCTGAGGCTGGAGGACCATGAGTTCCAAGTCAGTTTAGGTCTTATAGTGAGACTGTGTCTGAAAACAAAACACAAAGGGCTCAGTATAGCTCGGTGGTAGAGCACTTGCCCAACACAAAAGGGGTCTTAGGTTGAATCCCTAGTACCTATAAAACAGAACAAAACAAAAATCAAATTTTGGTGGCATTGGCTTGGAATGGGCATATCCTAAGTATCTGTGAACTTTAAATTAATACATAAAAGTTGCTTAGAAAACTATACCTTTGAGGCTGGGCATGGTGACATATGCTTGAACTATCCTAGAACTTGGAGGGTGGAAGCAGGAAGACCAGGAATCCAAGGTCATCCATTCTCCACTACATATTGAGTTCAAGGCCAGCCTGGACTACATAAGACCCTGTCTCAAAAACAAACAAAAAAGCAAAAATCAATTTTAAAAAACTTGTATCTTGCATCATGGCACATGCCTTTAATCCCAGCACTTGGGAGGCAGAGGTAGGTGGATCGCCGTGAGTTCAAGGCCACCCTGAGACTACATAGTGAATTCCAGATCAGCCTGGGCCAGAGTGAGACCCTACCTTGACAAACCAAAAAAAAAAAAAACTTGTATCTTGGCAATGTACATATCTACTAACTTTTGCTGTATTTTAAATTTTGAGAACCTGTCCACAGATTTGATTGTAGTCATGGGAGATCATCTAAGCCCTCTGTCATTTTTGTTGTTGTTTGTTTGTTTTTGTTTGTTTGTTTTTGCTTTTTGAGATAGGGTCTCACTCTAGCCCAGGCTGACCTGGAATTCACTATGTAGTCTCAGGTTGGCCTTGAACTCTTGGTGATCCTCCTACCTCTGCCTCTCAAGTGCTGGGATTAAAGGCGTGTACCACCACACCCAGCTCCCTCTGTCATATTTTTAAGGGATCCCTTGTGGATCTCTTCTGATTGTAATCTTTGAAAATTCTTTTAAAGATTAATTTATTTTCATAGTCTAAATTATAGTACAACTAGGCATGTGAGTAGGCTAATATATTCATGGTCTGTGAAGAATGAATGCACTGTGTACATTTGATGTGGCTCCCTACTAAAATAAATGCAATAGGTCATTTGCAAGCAGTGTATGATGGGAAAAAACACATGTGGGAAGGAGAGTGTCCATCTCCGAGACAGTAGTAAGGAATTGAACTAGAACTTGGAAGTTAGCCCTGGCCTTCCCAACAGTCAAGGTGAAAAGGGAAATGGGTTAAGCTAGGTATCTTTCTTGGGGTGGGGAAGACAGATCATGTCTAAAGGTAAGACACACTTTTTTCCCCCTTCAGTTAGTTATAAAGTAAATTGGCTACATGGGTTTTCTTGTATAGAGACACCAAACAATATTGTCTTCAGCAGCAGTTTTATGTATAATACAAAATGCTGCAGACTCTTTCTTTTCTGTGCATTCAAAGAGAACTGAAGCACAGCACTCCTCCAGTGTCACTAGCACTCCAGTGGAATAGGAAGTATAGAGACCAAGTGCCACTCGCTTGTGCTCCACTGCCACATAGGCACAGAGCTCACAAGCCCAGCCTGGCTTCCTTGTGGATCTCTTCTGATAATCAACGTATTTTTTAAGGTGGGCTAGCTCCATTCTGGTGGTATAGGCCTGTAATCCCACCGACTTTGGGAAGCTAATATTGAGGTCACTTTGGGTTACAGATTTTAATACATAAAAGTTGCTTAGAAAACTATACCTTGAAGCTGAGCATGGTGACATATGCTTGTTATCCCAGCACTTGGAAGTGAGATCAAGGCCAACTTGAGCAACATATTGAAACCCTGTCTCAAAACACAAAATGGAGGAAAGGGGGGCTAGGGCTAGGCTCAGGATCAAGTCTTAGGTTCAGTCCCAATACCAAGTAAATGAAGTTAGGGTACAGTAAGCACATTTCAAAGCATATCTAAGATGGGCATAGTGGATTACATTTTGGGGGAGGGGCAGGGATTGAGGTAGGGTCTCACTCTAGCCCAAGCTGATCTGGAAGTCACTGTGTAGTTTCAGACTGGCCTTGAACTCACAGTGATCTTCCTACCTCGGCCTCCCATGTGCTGGGCTTAAAGGCATTGTGCCACCATGCCCAGCTCTGGATTACACTGTAAAAAAATTATTTTTATTTATTTGAGAGTGAGAAAGAGGGCAACAGGGGGAGAGAGAGAGAGAGAGAGAGAGAATGAATGGGCGCACCAGGGACCCCAGCAAACAAACTCCAGACATATGTACCAACTTGTGCATCTGGCTTATGTGGGTCCTGGGGAGTTGAACCTGGGTCCTTTGGCTTTGCAGGAAAGCGCCCTAACCACTAAACAGTCTCTCTAGCCCTGGATTACACTTTTGAATTCAGCATTCAGGAGTCTGAGGTAGGAGGATCAATATGAGTTTGAGGCTAGCTTGGGCAACAATGAAACCCTGTCTCAAAAAAAAAAAAAGGCAGATCTAGCAGCAGCCTAATTTGACCTTGAAGTAGAGCTCAGTGCGCATACACATGATCTTGCGAGAGGTTGGGACTGGTGAACTAGTAATGTGTGCAGCACTCTCGAAAGCTGCTGTGATGGTCACCTAAGCGAAGATGACACTGACGTTAGTCAGGAAGAGCGAAAACAAAGACGTCAGACTTCTCGTCATCCAGGTTCACAGATTTTACTGTGGACCTGCTTGTGCTGTAGGTGAGGAGAACTCTTGGTAGAGGAATGATAGTGTCTCTAATACAGGCTACTAAATACCCTGGACTCAGCTTTCCTTCCGGGGGAAAGTTAGTGGCACTAGATGACAGTCAGAGCTGAGATCCTAGAGTAAGAAACTCTGTGTCCCCTCTAGCCCTCTTTCCCCATCCCTCCAAACCCCCTATTCCTCCCACTCCAACCTCCTATGTTGGCATGCAAGCTCATCCTGTGGTCATGCCTATGAAACCAGAGCTGGCATCTCACCCTGTTGTCCTTGGACCCTAACAGGTGAAGCAGCTGGTGCCTGTCCGGGATCAGTCCCTGCAGGAGGAGCTGGCTCGCCAGCATGCTAACGAGCGCCTAAGACGCCAGTTTGCTGCACAGGCCAATGCCATTGGGCCCTGGATCCAGAACAAGATGGAGGTAGGTGGCATTCTTCCTAGAGTCTTCCATGTGCCTGGAAGTCAGAACTGAGCACATCCCTGCATGGTCGCTGTCTGGCCCACGTAGTCCATTGTCACTCTGGACTTTGTCTTGCTAGCCCCTGGGCTGTCATGGACTATGTGCACTTGGACACAGCTTGGTGTGAGTGGAGAGGTGCACTAAGGGGACATAGGAATACTCTTACGTCCATTCTTCTCATTAAAGAAAGTAATGAGGCTGTTCCTGTTTCGGCCTCTGCAGGAGCTAGATTTTTAAACTATCTATCCCTTAAGAGGACAGGTGAAAATCCATGGATACTTTATGTTTCTCTAGAACATTCAAGGAAGAATGGTCTTGGAATGACTCTGAGAATCTGACTTGATTTTATCAGAAAATCCAGGAGATATTTTTCTCTGTGTATGTCTTTTGCGATAAAATATTAACTATAAGAAATCAGAAGGAAAATGATAAGAACTTCTCCCAGCTTCCCCCAGCAGAGGAACAGGGCGGCAGCTATGTCATGGACATGTCCCCCACCCTGCAGGACCCTTTCCTTGCCTCTTCTGATTTCCACTTTGAATCCTGCGTGACTTCTTCCATTCTCAAGACAGACATGACCCACACTTTGTTTCATCCCGGTTCCATTATCTAGGGATAGATAGCCTGTGCCTTGGGCTGATCCCTGATAGGAGTCCTCTGACACAGATTGAAAAGCTCGCTCACTCTTTCTCCCCTGTGTTTCCCCATGTGCCCCCCCAGGAGATTGCCCGCAGCTCCATCCAGATCACTGGGGCCCTGGAGGACCAGATGAACCAGCTGAAACAGTACGAGCACAACATCATCAACTACAAGAATAACATCGACAAGCTGGAGGGAGACCACCAGCTCATCCAGGAGGCCCTGGTCTTCGACAACAAGCATACCAACTATACCATGGAGGTACAGCAGCCACATGAGCTGCTCCTTGCTGCTAGCTGTGACCTTGTCACCATCTCAGGGGGTTTCCTGCATCCATGTGTCTCTCTTTGTTCCTGTTAAATTCTACAAATTTGAATGTTAGGGATTTTTAAGCCTTTCCAGTTAGTATACATGAAAAAGCAGTGTGAATTGTATGATACATGAATCGTTAGTTGTCATTAGCAATGTTATTACCACCACAGTGAATCCATTACACTTCTTTGGAGACAGTATCAGAAATTAGACTGTCTTCACTTTTTAAAAAAATACTAGTTTTTATTTTTCTTTGTTTTTTTATTGTTTTTTAAAAATATTTTTATTAGGGTACACCAGAGTCCCTTGCTACTGCAAACAAAATCCAGAGACATGTGCCACTTTGTGCATCTGGCTTTATGTGGGTACTGAGGAATTGAACCTGGGCCGGTAGGCTTTGCAAGCAAGTGCCTTTCGCCAGTGAACCGTCTCCCCAGACCCTGCTTTTTTTTTACTGTGAGACAAGGTCTTATATACCTAAAGTGACCTCAAACTTGCTATGTAGTCAAGGATGATCTTAAACAGCATTCTGATCCTCCTGCCTCCCATCTCCCAAGTGCCCAGTTTTAGTTTTTATTAGGTTTTAAAAACTAGAATACAAAGTAAAAACACCCTCACTTCTACCAGTTTGGACCAGATTGATTTCCCTGGGAGCTGGCAGGTATAACCCAGGGCCTATCCTGCTACTTAGGAAGTAGGAAGACATCTTTAGCAAATAGACTACATATTGTATATTTAATCTACACATGTGGGCTGGAGATATAGTTCAGTGTTGGAGCAATTGTCTAGTAGTATGGATGGGACCCTAGATTTAGTCCCTAGGACTGTGATATATATTATATGTATATGTTAATATACAAAGTCCATTTTGTAGATTGTCACTTTTGGAACTCTATGAAATACATCCTATTACATAATCTTATAAAAATGAAAATGTAGAGTTTTGTTTTAAGTGTAGGAAGGTCTACACAAGCCCTGCTTACTCGCTGCTTATTTGGGCTGCTTCTCCTTTGTGAAAATGAAGAGGCAAAGCTGACATGCTAGAGTGTCCTCAAGCTGATGGTTTACCTTCTTCCTTGGTAGCACATTCGTGTCGGATGGGAGTTGCTGCTGACGACAATCGCCAGAACCATCAATGAAGTGGAGACCCAGATCTTGACGCGAGATGCAAAGGGCATCACCCAGGAGCAGATGAATGAGTTCAGAGCCTCCTTCAACCACTTCGACAGGGTACCACTCTCTCTACTGACTTGAAAGGCAGTTCTGCTAACACTAACCAGTGTATCTGCATGCAGGCCTCACTTTAAGTCTTATTTATTTACTCATTAACTTATTTTAATTTTTCATGTCCCCAAAAGTTTATAGGAAACTGATTGAATAATATCAAAAGAAACTACCTGGCTGGAAAGAGGGCTTAGTGGTTTTGGAATTTGTCTACAAAGCCAAGGGACCTCGGTTCGATTCCCCAGAACCCATGTAAGCCAGATACACAAGGTGGCACATGTGTCTGGAGTTCGTTGGAGGCCCTGGCGTGCCCATTCTTTCTCTTTCCCCCTCTTTCTCTCTCACTCTCTCAAATAAACAAATAAATAAAATTTTTTTTAAAAGAAAAGAAAACATTAAAAAAAAAAAAAAAAAAAAAAAAAAGAAACTGGCCACTAAATCAAGACACACTAGGTAACTTTAAGTCTGGGCTTTTGCTCTGTTTTGTACAGATCCTTTAACAAATGTGTTGTAGATAATATTAAAGCATGAATATTCCAAGAGAAAGAATTTTTTTTTATTTTTAGAGAGCGCAAGAGAGAGAGACAGAGAGAGAGAAAATTGTTGTGGCAGGGCCTCAGCCATGGCAATCGAACTCCCAATGCTTGCACCACCTAGTGGGCATGTGTGACCTTGCACTTGCCTCATCTTTGTGCATCTGACTTACGTGGGATGTGGAGAGTCAAACATGGGTCCTTTGGTCTGGAGAGATGGCTTAGCGGTTAAGGGCCTGCCTGCGAAGCCTAAGAATGCTTGTTCAAATCTCCAGGTCCCACGTTTAGCCAGATACAAAAGTAATGCTAGCGCACAATGTCACACATGCACAAGAGGGGTGCACGCATCTGGAGTTCATTCACAGTGCCTGAAAAGGCCCTGGCACGTCCATTCTCTCTCTGCCTCTGTGTCTCTGTGTCCCTCTTAAATTAAAATATATATATAATTTTTATTTATTTGAGAGAGAGGTAGGGGGAAAGAGAGAGAGATAATAGAATAGGCCCACTAGGGCCTCCTGCCATTGCACAGGAACTCCAAACACCTACGCCATTTTGTGAATCTAGCTTTACATGGATACTGGGAAATTGGACCCAGGTCATCAGGCATTGCAAGAAAGCGCCTTTAAATATTGAGCTATCTCTCCAGCCCTATTCTGCTTTTTGAAAGTACATTCTTTTCTTTTTCTTTTTCTTTTTTTTTTTTTTTTTTTGTTTTTCAAGGTAAGGTCTCACTCTAGCCCAGGCTGACCTGGAATTCACTATGGAGGGTGGCCTCAGACTCATAGCGATCCTCCTACTTCTGCCTCTGGAGTGCTGGGATTAAAGGTGTGCGCCACCATACCTGGCTAGTACTTAACTCTTTATATGACTTCACTATAACAATTACTACCACTTTTATTTAGCACATTTTCCTTAAAATATACCAGGAGTGATTTTGTTAATTAAAAATAAAGAGTTAAGTACTGTTTATACTTACAAAATGTTAACTAGTATTTAAATTTGAATAATTTTAAGTTAAACAAATTATTTGCTACATTCCTGCTTTTACTAATCACATGACTAAAAGTAAATTTTCAAGGTCACATTCCGATACATTCTATTAGTTTACACGGGACCCAGCTTATGATTTGCAAATAATAGTAAGTACTCCCCAACATGCCTTCAGGTTAAGCCAGCCAGATTATGTTTACTAAGAAATTCAGAAATGGGTTTTGGGTTTGGGAGCTAAGAGGTGTAAGTAAAGTGTGGAAACTTTTGCAAGGTGTCAGCACAACTTTGCTGTGCAAAAATACACTATAACAATGACAGCATTCATTTATTGAAGTCTTCCAGGGAAGAAAGGGACTGACCCTGCTCCCTGCACAAGTCCACTTCACTTGTTGAAGGCATCTCTCTCACTGGGACTAACATGTAGGGAAAAGCACTTTGATTTGATTACAAGGTGATACCTTTTGCAGCAAGATGCCAAAGTGTAAACCTAACCTTGCCAAGTTTAAGTTCATTTCTTTAAACACTGAAAACAAGGTTTATTTGGTGTATATTGGGGAGAGGTCAGGGGTGTAGGTGTACCTTGCTTCATGTTGTCATTAAATAGTAAGGTGGGATATGGATGGAGGGATTCCTCCAGTAGACGTCACAGGTACTGAATGTCTCAGAGCATGCATGGCTGTGCTTCCAGAAAATCACATGCACATGTCATATGATTTTTGAAAAAGTGAACTGGAGCTGGGTGTGGTGGTGCACGCCTTTAATCCCAGTACTTGGGAGGCAGAGGTAGGAGGATTGCCATGAGCTCGAGGCCTGAGACTACATGGTGAATTCCAGGTCGGCCTGGGCTAGAGTGAGACCCTACCTTGCAAAAAAATGAAGTGGAGTGAAGACAGAGGGGGGAAAGGTGAGCAGAGGATCAGACAGGGGTGTCCTGGAGAAATGAAAGATGAAGGAAGAAGGACAGGAACCTCTGGGCTCAGGAACAGGAGTGATAAGAATG
Source organism: Orientallactaga sibirica (assembly GCA_036365145.1). Taxonomy (NCBI): domain Eukaryota; kingdom Metazoa; phylum Chordata; class Mammalia; order Rodentia; family Dipodidae; genus Orientallactaga; species Orientallactaga sibirica. The sequence goes on from JAEOAD010000036.1 coordinate 13,760,548, forward strand.
GATAAAAGGATAGGTGTGAGATCGAACTTTGCAAGCTTAATGCTAGGATTTAAAGGATATGGGAGAAGGACAAATTATAAATGGCCTGGCAATTCCAAGCTGTAAGAACACAAGAGATGAGCTGCTCATGAGCCACCACAGCTAAGCCCCCTCCCCAACTTCCTCAGCAGGGAGAGTCTAGTTCTGGGGTTTAGGGCTGAAGTCTAGGGGAGTCACCACAAAATGATTCCCTCTGGTGAGTGAGTGACAATCTGGAGAGAAAGGGAGAAGGGTAGTACAGTATTTATGACAAGATCAGGCATGGCCAGGGTAGGATGGCCGTGGACTAATTAATTACTTTATTTAAAGGAGGTGCAAAAGACAAAGCCAGGGAAGTTGGCATCAGTAAAGCAGAGAGCATAGCTGTAGAGTGTGGCTGAGTGAGCTGGGCAGTGGGAAGGGCTGGGCATGTGGGTCTGAGAGCTGAATCATTCTGTTTCTGGTCATAGCTTTCCATGCTGTCCATTTCCTGGATTAACACAAATCAGTGGCATGCTAATAAATTCATATTGATGCAGAACATTAGCTGGTCACGTTGTATTAGTTACTTTTGTTATTGCTTTAACAAAATACCTGACAGAAGTAACTTAGGAAAAGAAGGGTTATTTTGGCTCACAGTTTGAGGGTATGGTCCATCACAGTGAGGAAAGTATGGTGGCAGGAGCTTGTGGTAGCTGGTCACATTGCATCTGGTCAGGAAGCAGACAGGGATGGAAAGCTATTGCTTTTTTAATTTTAATATCAGTTAACCTAATCTAGAAACTCCCTCGCAGAGGTTTGTTTTCTCGGTAATTCTAAATCCCATGAAGTTGACAAGATTAACCATCGCACCCCTCAAAACCCGAGGCATGTTTTCAGAGCTCTGTCTTTGCCTGGTGTCTCTCAGCTGGGGAAGTTGTGTTCTGTATGCAGTCTTGTGCTCTGCTGTTGGTTGACCCTTGTTGGATTTTTTGGGACAAAGTTAGCTCACCACCCAGATAAGATCATTGCATTTGGGTTCAACATCACAAGAATGGCTCTGGCATGGCTTTCCAATTGTTTCAGTTTTAGAAAGCTCTCATTTTAGGGGAATTTCACAGCTGATCACTAGCTAGGGCCTTTTAGAGCTTCTTTCAGAATGTTTGCAGGATGATCTGTTATCAGGAGGTGGCAGTAGTGAGCTCCTGAAAGGCTCCTTTTGCTGCCATCTTCAGTGTGGTTTCCTCCTGTAATTTTTTTTTGTTTTGTTTTGTTTTGTTTTTTGGTTTTTCGAGGTAGAGTCTCACTTTGGCCCAGGCTGACCTGGAATTAGTCTCAGGGTGGCCTTGAACTCACGGCAATCCTCCTACCTCTGCCTCCCGAGTGCTGGGATTAAAGGCGTGCGCCACCACGCCCGGCTTCCTCCTGTAATTTTAACATGTCTTTATAGCACCTGTTTTTTTTTCTTTTCCTTTCCTTTTGTTTTTTATTTTTGTGGTGTGAGGGACAAGGGGAGTAATCAAACCCAGAACCTCGCACATACTAGGCAATACTCTACCACTGAGTTCAGACCAGCCTCCTCTTTTCTGTTAAAGAAACTATTTTAGGGCTGGAGGGATGGCTTAGCCATTAAGGCATTTGCCTACAAAGCCAAAGGACCCAGGTTTGATTCCCCAGGACCCACATTAGCCAGATGCACAAGGTGGAGCATGCGTCTGGAGTTCATTTGCAGTGGCTGGAGGCCTGGTGTGCCCATTCTCTCTCTGTCACTTTCTCCCTCTTTCTCTGTCAAATAAATAAGTAAATTAAAAAAAAAACAAAACTATTTTATAGCATGTTTGGGTCAGTGGCTCTGTTTTTTTCCTCCCATCCAAGTACTAACCAGGCCAGACCCTGCATAGCTTCCGAGATCAGATGAGATCTGGCGCGTGCAGGGTGGTATGGCCGTAGATTCTTTTTTTTCTGTTAGAGGTGACTTCTGTGATTGGTATGGCTCCAGGTTGCCCCTCGCTCACTTCACTGCTCACTTAGTCAAGCACAGCTGCTACCTAACTCCCCTCTCTGATCTTTGCGTTTACAACAGAGGAAGAACGGCCTGATGGATCACGAAGATTTCAGAGCCTGCCTTATTTCCATGGGTTATGACTTGGTAAGACACAAGTTGAAATTGTACTAAGGTTTATAGGAAACAACAAGCCTAATGTGAGATAGTACATTTGAGATTGGTTTTTATTTCCACTTCATTGGATGATAGTTTTGAAGATCTGCCTATTAGTATATATATTAATTTTATAGACACAAAACTTTTTATTCATTAACTGGTTAGATTTTTTTTCTAGTGATGGAATCAAGGACATGGTGACTTTAAAAAGCTTTATTGATATAATTTACTTACCACAGGTAACTTAAAGTGTACACTCCAATGGCATTCAATATTTTGGTCTTTAAGGTGTGTTTTCCTTTAGTATTTTAGAAAGTAAAAGGTTTTAGCAATAAATCAGCTAAAAAAAAAAAGCAACACTTCTTTAGGCTGTGTTACCCCAGAACACCTACTCTTCTCTGTTACCCTTGGATGGATTATTTAAGTCAGGGTATCAGTATGTAGCCCAAGATAGCCTTGAACTCAACACTGCCCTCCTGCATCAGCCTTTTAAGTGCTGGGATTACAGGAATACACCATGTCACTCTACTATTTCTTTTCCTACGGAGGGTCTCACTCTAGCCCAGGCTGACCTGGCACTTACTCTGTAGTCCCAGGCTGGCCTTGAACTCAGTGGTCCTCCTACCACTGCCTCCCAAGTGCTAGGTTTAAGGTGTGCACCACCATGCCTGACTTAAGTTAATTTTTATTTATTTACTTGTTTAGTTTGTAGTGCTGGGCATGGAGCTCAGGGCCTTGAACATTTTAGTAAAGTGCTTACCAGTGAGCCACACTCCAGCCTTTAATGAGTATTGTAAATATGGCCTGCTTTGATTCCTCCAGGAGTTTAGTTCCCTTGAGTTTTTCCCCCCTTGGTGCTGAGGACCAAATCCTGGGCCTTATGCTCACCCACTGAGCTAAATTCCAATCCTTCCTCCAGCAATTTAAAATGAAATACTGAGTACATCTCAGAACTGCCTTCCTATTTGGCAGTGCCACTTTGTTCACTTGCAGTCCAAGAAAAGGGCCAGCTGTGGCTTTGAGTTACTCATCCATGGCTCTGAGAAGACAGAATTCTGACATGGACAATTAAACAAGCTCCTGGCTGGTTTTAAAATTGTTTAATTATAATTAACCCAAGTCCTCCACAAAGGGAGCCTTTCCAGAGAACTGGAGGGAACCATCTGCAGAATTAGTTAGGTTTTGAGACATCAGAAGTCTTTAATGTCTCTTTGCCACCTTGCCTCAGGGGGAAGCTGAATTTGCCCGCATTATGACCCTGGTTGACCCCAATGGACAAGGCACAGTCACCTTCCAGTCCTTCATTGACTTCATGACTAGAGAGACGGCTGACACTGACACTGCCGAGCAGGTCATCGCTTCCTTCCGAATCCTGGCTTCTGATAAGGTCTGTACTCAGAGCTTTTCTTCTGTTCTAGCAGTCCACTGCTATGCCATTTTTGCAGGGGAAGAGGAAATCAATGCGTTGCTAATAAAAACCATTCTTGTACTAGTGAATTTTGTATGAAATCAACACTGAATTTGGAAAGCAGGTGTTCCATTCCTGGTATCTGTGTTCAGACCGCATGCTGAGTTTTATAAGATGGACCAATTGTGTTAATTTTGTAGAAGTGTGTGTATGTTATTGGCTCAACCATTTTATATTATGGGCTGGGTTGTTAGGTGTGGTTTAAAAAGGAAAGAATTACACACTTCAGTTGTTGCAGAACATGGAACCTTGCCCTGTGGATAAGTCACCCCGCCTTTGTGTCCAGCCACTAGAACAAAGTTACACATAGCCAAATGGCTCATTAAAATAAACAGCAGAACTTTCACTCAAAATTAGTAGAAATTTAACTGCAAGTTAAGAATTTTCAAGTTTTACCCCCCCCAAAAAAATTTTTTAAAAATCTCAAGATGCTTAAATTCAACTTGGATAAGATTATTTTACCCCTTATTCTGGCTGAAAGGGTCAAAACAGTACCTTCAGGAAGTGATGTTTAAGCAGCCATGTTTATTACTGATTATTACATATAAAAGTCACCTGTCTCATAAATAATAGCAAGTTTGTTTTAAAATGATTATTCATCATTAAGATTGGAAGTTGGGAGATCTGGGAACATGGCATTTATCTGTAATCCCAGCACTTGGGAGGTGTGGGCAGGAGGATTAAGAGTTTAAGACTAGCTTCAGTTACACAGTGAGTTTGAGGTCATCCTGTGCTACATGAAACCATGTCTCAAAACAACAAAACCAAAACGAATAAACAACATTGAGGGGAGATATTGCAATTGAGTTTGAAGGTTATAAACCACAGCTCATCTAATGCCACCATAAAATTTCTAATATAAAGTAGGATAGATGTAGTTTATTTTGACTGCTATTAGCCATTTTGTTTTACTAGAATTGTCCTGTGCCTTATTTGAAATTTTTTTTGCATGTGCACTCATGTGATGTGTGTGTGCATACATGTCCTTATGTATATGGGTAAACATGTCTGTGTGTGTGTGTGTGTGTGTGTGTGTGCGCGTGCGTGCACGTACATGTGAAGGCCAGGTGTTGACATCAGGTGTCTTCCTTACTTCCTTAGTTTTTGAGACATGTTCTCTCATTTGAACCCAGAGCTCACCCATTCAGCTAGACAGGCTAGCCAGCACCCCTGGGAATCTGCCTGCCTTTACCTCCCTAGCTCTGGGATTACAGGCATGCTCCATATATCAGGCTCTTACATGCATGCTGAGGATGCACACCTGTCCTCATGCTCACATGGCAAGCACTTTACCTGCTGAGCCATCTCTCTAGCTCATCGCTTTTTATAAAGCTCTGTCCTTAAATGACAATCTTATTTTGTTTTTGAGAGAGCTTTTTCTTCTGTGGCCTTTTCAGTTTTTTAATAAGCAAAGTAAGAAACTGTGTACATTTCCTAAAAGCATATGGTATATTCATTTTTGTATTTAAGAAAATATACTAGTTGCATGCAACCAAATGGCCCATGTTTTCCTCAGTGTCTGGTGTAAATTATCTGCACCTACCTGTCAGGTATGAAATTCAGGTCATAATGTTTATCACCCACATTGTGTCTCTGAGAAATACATTGTGTCTCTGAGTATAAGCTCATGAGAGTTTAGGCCAAAGGACAACCACTGCTGTTGTTCTTCAGAAATGCCATCTACATTTTTTGAGACAGGATCTGTCATTGGCCTGGCACTTGCTGATTACTGGCTGGCCAGTGAGCTCCAGGGAGCCTATCAGTGCCTCATCAGCACGGGGGTTAGAAGCACATGTTACCACACCCAGCATGTAATGTAGGTCTGGAATCAAACCCAGGTCTTTAGGCAAGGCAGGCACTTTATCAACTGAGCTATTTCCTAGTCTGGTGATAATTCTCAATAATTCTCCGTTTGCCTTTACTAAGCATACTGAATTTCCTCCTGGCTAAAAAGCCAGCCACTTTATAGATAGGTTCCTACAAGCAGCTCCTAGCTTTCAGTTGTTCATCTGGTACTGTGTCCAGGAGACTCCTTGCCTTTAATCCCTACAAATGCAAGAACTGTGTAAATGCTAAGATGGTGTATGATTCAAGTTTTCTACAATTAACTTTGCACCCTGTGTCTATTTTTCCAGCCCTACATCTTGGCAGAGGAGCTGCGTCGCGAGCTGCCCCCAGATCAGGCCCAGTACTGCATCAAAAGAATGCCTCCCTACTCTGGCCCAGGCAGTGTGCCTGGCGCCCTAGATTACACCGCCTTCTCTTCTGCGCTCTATGGGGAGAGTGACCTCTGATGCTGAGGGTGTCTGTAATCCTTGATCAGAACGCAATAAAAGATGAAGTCAAAGGTTGTTTCCTGGAACTTTGACAAGTTTTATTAAGTTGAGAGAGAAAGGATCTATGTTGCAGGTCATTGCTTACCATGGCTGAAATGGAGTACACTGGAGTCCTAGTACACTGGAGGTAGAGGCTGAAATGTGACATAGTTTGCTTCACAAATAGGTTCTTTATTTCTGAATTTTCAGCCAAATGAAATGAAATATCAGGTCGGATGGTTTCTTTAAAGCAAACTTCTTGAATACTATGAAAACAGAGTGATTTAGGGACAGAAGGAAAGTGAGAAATGTGGAAACCCAAAATATTTAACATTCATCACAAGTGTGTGTGTGTGGATGAAGGTATCACAAATTGGTAAGGTGAAGGTTTGGTGAAATTTTGATGCTTTTAAAAAATATTCTTCATTTCTAATATGTTCATGTCCTTTCCATAGGAGAGTATGTGTGGAATTCTAGTGTTTTATTTTTCTAGTGCTTTATTTTTCTTGCTTATCCAAAGACTACTCAGTCTAAATATGAATGATATCGTCATCTCTTTTGTTGAACTAAATGTTATGAGATGAGCCTACCAGAGGAAAAGATCAAAGTAGCTCAGATTGTAGAATGCGTGCTTGACATACAGGAGGCCCTGGGTCATTACTAAGCACCACATAAATGAAGAGTAGTGGTATGTGCCTGTAAACCTAGTACACTGGAGGTAGAGGCAGGAGGATCAGAAGTTCAGCATTGTCTTCTGCTACATATCAAGTATGAGGCCAGCCTGGGCTACGTAGAGAAAGCCTCTCTCAAGAAAAAAATTAAATTATTAAGTATGTTTTTGCTTTTCTTTTAAGATAGGGTCCCATATAGAACTAGTGTTCTTCCTGTTTCAGCTTTCTGAGTGCTAGAATTATAGGTATGTGCTACTGTACCCTACCTGTAGTGACTTAAAAAATTGTTGAGACAGGGTCTCATGTAGACCTCATGTAGTGGAGGATGACTTTGAACTTCTCACCTTCCTGCCTCTACTTTCCAAGTGCTGGGATTACAAGCGTGTGCCTTCATGCCCTGCTAAGTACAATTTTTAAAGAAGGGCTTACAGTCAGCTCTTCTTTGTGTAAGACTGGATAGTCTATCACAGGTTTTGATACCTGCTCTGAAAATTTGAGAAAAATGGGAAGTTCAGATGCTAGAGACAGAGAGGGAGTTAGTAATTAAAACGAGGTTTTTAGACTTATCTATTGAGATTCCCGTGCTTTTCCCAGAATTTATTCTCAAATGGCCATGTATAAGTGCTCTGTTTTTGTGTATCTGGGTTTAAGAGGGTACTTGGAAATCAAAGGCCATCAGGCTTTGCAAGCAAGTGCCTTTAACTGCTGAGTCATCTCCACACACTCCCTTTTAAAAAATATTAGAGCCGGGCGTGGTGGCGCACGCCTTTAATCCCAGCACTCGGGAGGCAGAGGTAGGAGGATTGCCGTGAGTTCAAGGCCACCCTGAGACTACATAGTTAATTCCAGGTCAGCCTGGGCCAGAGTGAGACCCTACCTCGACAAACCAAAATAAATAAATAAAATAAAATGTTTCTTATTAAAAAAATATATATATTAGAGAGGGAGAGAGGGAGGGGCAAAGGGAGGGAAGGAGAGAGTGTATGGGAACACTTGGGGTTCTTGCCACTACAAATGAACACTAGGTATATGTGCCACTTTGTGCATCTGACTTTCTGTGGGTAATGAGGAATGGAACCCAGACCAACATTCTTTGTAACTCAATAGCTTTATCTGCTGAGCTACCTTCCTAGCCCAATGCTCTGTTTTTAAGGCCACCCTGAGAGTACAAAGTTAATTCCAGGTCAGCCTGGGCTAGAGTGAGACCCTACCTCAGAAAAAAAAAAAAAAGAATTAAGAGAGGCTAGGAAGTTGGGCCAGTAGGTAAACCACTTGCTCTACAATTTTTAATTTAGTTGAAACACAGGCAGAGAAAGAGAGAGAGAATGGGAATGCAGGGCCTTCAGCCACTGTAAATGAACACCAGATGCATGTACCACATTATGCATCTACCTTACGTGGGTCCTAGGGAATTGAACCTGGGTCCTTTGGCTTCATAGGCAAACACCTTAACTGCTGAGAGCCATTTCTGCACCAATGCTCTTTTTTTTTTTTTTTGGTTTTTCGAGGTAGGATCTCACTATGTAGTCTCAGGGCAGCCTCGAACTCACAGTGATCCTCCTACCTCTGCATCCCAAGTGCTGGAATTAAAAGCGTGCTCCACGACGCCCAGCCCAATGCTCTGTTTTTAAACAGATAAAGCCAGATGTTAGTGACTCATGCCTTTAATCTCAGCACTCAGGCTGAGGTTAGGAAGAGTGCCATAAATTTGAGGACAGCCTGGGTTACAAAGTGAGTTTCAGGTCAGCCTGGGCTAGAGTGAAATCTTTCGTCAAAAAAAAAAAAAAAAAAAAAAAAGTCACGTATGGTAGTTGATAACAAGAGACGATGGCCGCCTTGTAGTGCTCCAGGTAGGACTCTTCTTGGTTGAGGTCTAGGGCCTTCCAAGGTAAAGCCAGATGTAGTAGAAAAAGTCACAGGAGAGAGATCCTCATGTATCTCTGGGTGGTGTCCTGCTCTGAAGTAAGAGAGGCTTTGCCTATACTTTGGGGTTCAGCACCTGAATGGGCAGCATCTCCTCACAAGTGCCAAGCCTGGCCCTCTCTGTCAAATGCCACTCCCCTCAAGGACACAGGACATCCACTGTGACCCCCACATAACTGTCTGAATGTGTTCACTGTTCCTTCACCTTACTGCTGGTGCTACTGTAAGGTGCACCTCCCACTCTTTGTTTCCACCTTGCTGACAGCTTATAGAGAATGAACAGGAATTCTCTATATGTAGGTCTTTAATGATCAGGAAGTGAGTTATAAACAAAAACAGCTGCAAATTGCAACTAAAGTGTGAATAGAGAAGCAGCCATGTACCTACTACTTGCAGTCTGTTTCCACAGATTTTATACGACAGCCGGAAATGCAGTACTTTCTATTTACAACTGTTTGCCACCCTGATACTCTCACACCACTGGTCCATTTAGAACCTTTGACCTTGCATTTCATGAGTTTTCTTCATTATTAAGTAGTTGATAGCTTGCAAATTCCTGAGTTATTTGAGTTTCATGCCAGAGGCTTTTGGGGTGGTGTGTAAGTAAGCTTTTGACTCTATTTTATTTCAAGCAGGTGCTATATTCCATCCATAAGGAGAAATTGGGAATCTATATAGAGTGGACATGGGTAACTCTAACCTCTTTACAACATTCAGCAAGAGAATAATTCAGAACTATGTGACTACAGATAAGAGAGGAGCTAAGCTCTGATAAATAATAAGCATATTCATATTTGCATTCTAGAAGTTATTTTTATTTCTGATGACCAGCTATCAATTAAACTTAATTTGTCAAAGAAAAAGAATCCCTGTTTTTATTATTTCAAAGAATAACCAGGTGCTTTGCTTAACTGCAAATAAACTTCCTCACTTAAGATTTCCATCATAATTGAAAACGTTCACCTTCAATCCCAGTACTCCAGAGACAGAGGAAAGCCTGGTGCTACAGAGTGAGTTTCAGGTCAGCCTGTGCTAGAGTGGGACCCTCCCTTGATAAACAAACAAGATGAAGACTTTTATTCAGTGTAGGATTTATCTCCCTTAAAGAATTAAGAGAGAGCTGGGCGTGGTGGCGCACGCCTTTAATCTCAGCACTTGGGAGGCAGAGGTAGGAGGATTGCCATGAGTTCGAGGCCACCCTAAGACTACATAGTTAATTCCAGGTCAGCCTGGACCAGAATGAGACCCTACCTCGAAAAACCAAAAAAAAAAAAAAGAAAGAAAGAAAAGAAAAAGAGAGTTGTGGGGCGTGATGGCACACGCACTCGGGAGGCAGAGGCAAGAAGGATTACTGTGAGTTTGAGGCCACCCTGAGAGTACAAGGTTAATTCCAGGTGAACCTGGGCTAGAGTGAGACCCTACCTTGGAAAACTACCAAAAAAAAAAAAAAAAAAAAGAATTAAGCAAGGCTAGGAAGGTGGCCCAGTGGGTAAACCACTTGCTCTACAAGCATGAAGACCTGAGTTCAGATCCCCAGCACCCACTTAAAATGCCCAGTGTGGTAGTGCCTGCCTATATTCCTAGTGCTGGGGAGGCTGAGATAGGAGGGAGGATTCCGGGGGTGTACTGGTTAGCATGTCTAGCTGAATCAGCAAGACCTTGTTTCATAAAACTAAAGTGGAGAGGAGCTGGGGAAATAGTAGTTAAAGGCACTTGTTTTCAGAGCCTGGTGGCTAAGGTTCAATTCTGTAGCCCCTCACATAAAGCATCATGCAAAAAGTGGCACAAGTGTTTGGCATTTTGTTTGCAGAGGCAAGAAATCTTGACACACCCATGTGCATGCACGCAAATAAGTAAAATACAGTGGAGAAGCAGTAAAGGATGACCTCTGGCCTCCACGTGCATGCATGCACTTCACCTACATGTGCACAAGCACTCCAACAATGTATCCTGCACACATATAAGCATGTATGCACCACACACACAACACACACAATACAAAAGAATTAGACTGGGGCTGGGGAAATGGCTTAGCAGTTAAGATGTTTGCCTGTGAAGGCTAAGGACCCGGGTTCAATTCCCCAGGACCCACATAAGCCAGATGCACAAGGGGGCACATGCGTCTGGAGTTTGTTTGCAATGGCTGGAGGTCCTGGCACACCCATTCTCTCTCTATCTATCTGCCTCTCCATTTCTCTCTCAAATCAATAAATAAAATATATTTTTTAAAAAAAGAATTAGACTGGTTGGCGAGGTAGCTCAGTTGGTAGGGTGCTTGCCTAATATACAGAAGTCCTAGCACCTCATAAACTAGGTGTAGTACACACCTATAAACTCAGCATTCAGAGGTGGACACAAAAGGATCCAAAGTTCAAGGTCATCCTTGGCTACATAGTGAGTTCAAGGTCAGCCTGGGATACATGAGCCCATTTGAGAGAAAAAGATAATTTTGATACAAGAATTATTTGACAAGGGGAATTAGAGTGTACCCAATGGAGGGAGTTGTGCATGAATTAGAGGAATGTTTACCAGCAGGTCACTCCAGAATTCCCAATAGATACATATTTGTAATTATGTGCACATTCAGACCCTCACTTCCAGTTTTCATACTGTGAAGGTCAGAACTATGGCACAGACATCTGTATTTTTTAAAACCTCTTATAGGGCTTCTGATCCCCTCCAACTGAGAGCCTGTGGATTACAGTAAAGGTCATTAGTAATTAAAAGTCTATTAGTGGGCTAAAGAGGTGCCTTAGTGGTTAAGGCACTTGCCTATGAAGCCTAAGGACCCATATTCTACTATCCAGATCCTACATTAGCCAGATGCACAAAGGTGAGACAAGTATATGGTCACACATGCCCACTAAGTGGCACAAATGGCTGGAGTTCATTTGCAGTGGTTGAGGCCCTGGCATGCCAATTCTCTCTCTCCTCTCTGTAAAATAAAATAATAAAAAGTCTATTAGTAATTAAAAAGTAATTTAAAAGGTAAGTAGAAAAGCCTTCAGTGGAAAGATTAATGGGAAATTGGACAACATTGGTGGCCAGGTAAAATCTTATGGTATTTAGTAATATAAAAATACTTTCTGGTCATGGTGGTGCATGTTTTTAAACCCAGCATTTGGGAGGCTGATGTTGGAGGATTGCCATGAGTTCAAGGACAGCCTGGACTTCAGAGTGAGTTCCAGGTCAGCATGGGTAGAGTAGAAACCCTACCTGGAAAACAATAAAATGCTTGGACTCAGCCAGATGTGGTGGTGCACACCTGTAATACCAGCACTCAGGAGGCAGAAGCAGCTCACAGCCAGCCTAGTCTACATAGTGAGTTCCCTGGGCCCACAGGTTTTTTCAAGCAAGCACCTTTAACTACTGAATCATTTCCCTAGCCCCAGAAATGGCTTTTTAAAAGACAAGAATTCATTTTTACAAGAAATACAAAATGGAGCTGAGCATGGTAGTATATACCAATGATCCCAATACTTGGGAGGTAGAAGCAGGAGGATCAAGACTACATAGTGAGGCCTTTTCTCAAAACAGTGGCCTGCAGAGATGGCTCAGTGGTTAAAGGCACTTCCTTGCAAAGCCTGGCGGCTTAGGTTTGTGTTGTATAGAAAATTTCCTCTGCAGTGAAAGGTATAAACAACTATTGCCAGCTTTATCAAAAGCAGCTGGGGGCTGGAGAGATTGATCAATGGTTAAGGTGCTTGCCTACAAAGCCGAAGTCCCTGGATTCAGTTCCCCAGTACCCACATAAAGCCAGATGCACAAGGTGGTGCATGTGTCTGGAGTTCGTTTGCAGTGGCTAGAGGCTCTGGTGCACTCATTCTTTATCAAATAAATAAAATAAAAATAAAAATATTTAAAAGCAGCTGGGTCACCAGAGAAGGTGTGGGGAGGATCATCAGACACTCACCTGAGATTTAGGCCAGCCTTGAGCCAGCTGTATACAATAGCACACAAGATCTCATGACCTCAGGGGGATATAGAGTATACAGAGGGTAAAAGATCAAGGAATAATGAGCTCCATTTGGGTGGTGTTTCTGGTCTCCATTCTCTGTAAGTAAGCCCTCACCTCAAGAAGAGCATCCATGGGGGTAACCCCAGTATGGTGAGCTCCACCTAGGTGGTTTCTTTGGAGTCTCATGCTCTGTAAGTAAGCCCTCACCTTGAGCCTGAGGGAAGTGCATCTGTTGAGATAATCCTGGTATAGTGAGCCCCACTGAAGTGCTGCTTTGGGGTCCCATGCTCTGTAAGTAAGCTCTGACCCCAAAACTGAGGGAAAAGCATCCACAGGGGTAATCCTGACAAGGTGAGCCCCACTGTAGTGCTGCTTTGGGGTCCCATGCTCTGTAAGTAAGCCCTGACCCCAAGGCTGAGGTAGGAGCATCCACAGGAGTAATCCCAACAAGGTGAGCCCCCATGAAGCACTGCTCTGTGGTCTCACTCCTGGACAGGGACAAGGAGCATCTAGAAGCGGCCACAGGGAAGTTGTCGATCAGGGTGGACTGAGACTTCTCCATGGTGTGGCTGCTCTGGGGCCCTGATGCTCTGTATGTAAGGCCTCATCCTGAGACTGAGGAAGGAGCATCCAAAGGGTAATTCTGACACAGGAATCTCAATCAAAGTGGCTGCTTTGGGGCCCCATGCTTCTATAAGTTACCTCTCTTTGTGTTCTATAAGTGATCCCCCAATAAACTCATTGGTTCACTGAACTGGTATTGGTGTAACCATACTTTTGGTCTTCCATCTGACCCCTATTTGGGGAAAACTTTCTCTTGACACTTCAGTTCCTCAGTACTCATGTAAAACCAGATGCACAAAGTGACACATGCATCTGGAGTTCATTTGCAGTGGCTAGAAGCCCTGGTATCATTCTTCTCTCTCTCTCTCTCTTATCTCTCTCTACTTGCAAATAAATAAATAAAATATTAAGCAACAACAAGTGTGGCTTGGCCATAACTTTTAGATTGGAACATTGGACTTGCTCATTTCCACTGTCCAGACTCTTCTGGCTCCATTTCCCATTGTTGTAGGTACGTCTCATCATCTTAGGTGTACTGGGTCCACAGAAGCATGTGCCACTTGGCATCTGGCCTTACACAGGTGTGGGGGAATTGAACCCTGGGCCCACAGGTTTTTTCAAGCAAGCACCTTTAACTACTGAATCATTTCCCTAGCCCCAGAATGGATTTTTAAAAAACAAGAATTCATTTTTACAAGAAATACAAAATGGAGCTGAGTGTGGTAGTATATACCAATGATCCCAATACTTGGGAGGTAGAAGCAGGAGGGTCAAGAGTTTGAGGTTGGCTGGGGAGATGGCTCAGCAGTTAAAGTGCTTGCTTGTGAAGCCTACCAGCCCAGGTTTGATTCCCCAGTTGTAGCAGGCAGCTTCAGGTTCACTGAGATTAAGTTCTAGACCAGGCACAGTTATGGATGGAGGGATTTATTGAAGCTTACAGATCCAGGGAAAGTTCCATGTCACAAGAAGTTGGCCTGCCTTCACAAGACCAAACACAGAGAGCAAAGCCATAAGCCAAAAGGTACACAGCACAGCACACCTCAGGAACTCCAGCTAGGCACACTTTGCATATCTTCAGATTGAAATCTCAAACCCACCACCACATCTTAAGATCCACCCAGTGACTCTGCCTCCAGCCAGGTGGCTGCACATGCAAACTACAAACTAACAAAACACTGAATATATTGGGGACATCTATTCAAACTACCACACCAGTACCCAAGTAAAACCAGATGCACAAAGTGGTACATAGATCTGGAGTATGTTTGCAGTTCAAGAGGCCCTAGCATGCCCATTCCCCCTCTCTCTGTTAGTAAATTATAAAAAATAAAAGTTGAAGATAATCCTTAGCTATATATGGAGTTTGAGACCAGCCTGGACTACATGATAATTTACTTTAAAATAAAAACAAACAATAAGCCAGGTGCACATCTTTAATCCTAGCACTTGAGAGGTAGACCTAAGAGGATCACTGAGTTCAAGGCCATCCTGAGACTACATAGTGAATTTTAGATTAGCCTGGTCTAAAGTGAGACTACTGCAAAAAACCAAAAACAATACAACAAAACCAGTAAGAAAATTAAAAAAGTAAATAAAATGAAAATCTAACTTGAATTTTAAAAAATCAAACAATTTATTCTTTTTTTTTCCCCTCCCTCGTCCATCATCTGTGACAACCTGTTGAGTTCAATATTGTGAAGGTCTTGTGCAGGTAACCAAAGTTTCTGTGAGTTCATGAAAAACAAATCATTATCTGACTTAGAACTCACTCTATAGCCCCAGGCTGGCCTCAAACTCCTGGAGATCCTCCCACGTCAGCCTCTCGTTGGGACTAAAGACACGCACCACCACACTCCATTCTTGATGAGGCCACATTTGACTAAAAAGTAGTAATCAAAGGTACCACAAAAGCAGCTTCCTTGGCCCCTTTCTCTCCTTGGGGGTGGGAGGAGATGAGAACACCTCTTACGTTCCTGCTGCCATATGTCCTGCCCAGGCAACCATGGACGGAACCCTCTGAAACAAGAGTACTGAGTATGGTCTGACTACTGGGTCTTTAGAAAGAAAATCAGTTTTTAAAGCCGAGTAATAAAAGAGAAAGTCATCACCAGCTATTACTGAGTTATCAGAACTTGTTTATTTCTGGGTGTTGTCCTCATGAAAGAGACCTGATTTAGCTGTGGCTAAAAAATAAGGCAAAAGCTTTGAGGAAGCCAGGAATAGTGGCACGCTAGGAAGGTTGGGGTAGGAGAATTGTCACAAGTTGAGGCCAGTCTGGGCTACAGCGTGAGTTTCAGGTCAGCCTGGACTAGAGCGAGAATGTACGTCGATTAAAAAAAAAAAAAAAAAAAAAGCCAGGTGTGGTGGCGCATGACTTTAATCCCAGCACTTGGGAGGCAGAGGTAGGAGGATCGCCGAGAGTTCAAGGCCACCCTGAGACTACATAGTTAATTCCTGATCAGCCTGGACCAGAGTTAGACCCTACCTCAAAAAACCAAAAAAAAAAAAAAAAAACTGAGGAAAACAGCCCAGAGTCATCCCTGCCCTTATATTTACTACAAAGCTGAGCATGCTCAGAGGTGGTCCTGTCTTTTTCTTTTGAGATACAGGATTCATGTAACCCAGGCTGGCCTTGAACTCCTGATCTCCTGCTTGCATGGCTAGGATTATACCCTGTGTGCCAAGAACTCTTTTCATGACTTTGAATTATGTCTCACTTTAATTACCTCAGCTTCCAGGCAGAGCCAGAAAACAATACTGCTTACCTCACTTAATTTTGCCTTTGAAGGAAAATGAGGAAAATACTAAGCTGATTTAGACTGTTGAACATTTTAAAGATGGAAGATTAATTTCTCTAGTTGTGAGAAGAGAACTTGATTTCAACTAATTTCTGCTTCAATTTTAAAATTATTCCCATTTTCCCCATGTTTATTATTATTATTATCCAAAGATATGAATTTGAAAAGTGTTATCAAGGTGGTGGTTCACACCTATAACCCCATCACTCTGGAGGCTGGGGTGGGAGAATCTCTGAAACAGAGTTCAAGGCCAGCCTGGGCTACACAAGGTGAAACTGTCTCAAACAATGTTATCACATTACTTTTTCTTCATATGTAATTTCTAAAAGAAATATTAGCAGTTCACTCTTAGTTCAACATTTTAAGCTGATTGATTACTGCATTCATTCCTACTAAATAAAAAGATTTGATGCAAGAATTAAACAGAACTTAACTAACACAATACTCAGGCAAAACCAAACCAAAACTTAAAAAAAAAAAAAAAAACCCACAAGATTAAATCAAAACAAAGAGAAAGTAAAACCTTCTACACCTTATTTGGATTCGTTGAAAAATGTTTTTTTTTTTTATCTTACATAAATGCTCTGTCTTGAAAATTAATTCTTTCAGTACTTAGCACATAGCTTTCCCCTCAAAGGAAATGAGGAATAGTTTGCTCTGGAGTCAAATATGAGTGACTGTGACCTGGAAACATAAATTTAGAACACTAAATTCCATATTTGAATGTATTAGCAATCTCATGAAGTTTGTATACTTCTAGAACAAAAGGAGGTCAAAAACCAAGGTACTTTCAAATACATTGCTGGAAACTTCCAGTGGGTAAGTTACAGCAAAGCAGAGGCATTTCTGCTATAGGCCGCAGATGTTACCTGATGACATTCTTAGCCTTTGGGTTGGTGGAAGTGATACAAGATTTTAGGGTTCAGGTGATTCCCCAGACATATGAACCCCAACTTTTAGATGTTTATCCTATTAGCAAAGAATTGATAAACTCTGAGAAGGGTAGATTATGAATTAATAAGTTTCTTTAGGGAGAAATCATGAGTTTTATTTGTAGGGGGAAATAAGATACAGTAAGGAGGCTAGCTGAAAGACTCAAGCCAGGCTGGAAAAGGAGAGGGGAGACAGTATTTCCACAACAGAGAAATCTCTGGGAGTAAAGGGCTCTGGCAGAGGCTCATACACCCACACATGAAAGGCAAAGCACAATAACCAAACGATCCCTTTCAAATGAAAGAGACCAAAGAAAAATCACACATATAATCAAGGTGTGAAAGCACCCCAAAGCAAGGAAGATAGAAGACAAGCAGGAAAATACTCGGGTCAAGTGAAGTGCTTTCCCGCCCAAGCCTGGCTGGGAAGGTGTTCTAGTCAGTTCCATGTTGCTGGGATGAACATCGAAACCAGGCACAGTTTAGCAGAGGAAAAGATTTATTTCAGGCTTACAGATCCAGGGGCAAGTTCCACAGTGGCAGAAGTAGCTGCTTCCATATATCCAAGCAGGGAGAAATCATTACCAGCCAGCAAACACCAAAAGCGACAAGCACAAAACCTAGCAAACAGCAGGGACCTTGCCAGAACTCAGACTGTTGTTCCTACCTTTGGGCTGGAAATCAGATCTGCCCCCAGTGACGCCTCAGGGCTGGACTCCAGCCAGGTAGCTGGAGACAAGCTTTTCTAAAACACATGAGTCTATGGGGGGGGGGGGCATACATTCAAACTACCACAGAAGGGAAGAGACAGACTTACATATATGTTCAGGAAAGATCACAGGAAAAAGAGAGGGTTGGCCCTTGTGCATAACTTTCTTTATATGATCAAACACCTAATTAGTGAGAGGCTTGTTATCAGTTTCAGGTGTGTAAGGTGATACCTGATTGTTTCATGGACTCTGAGGGTTGACCCAAAGAGGCTGAGCTGAGGAAGAAGCAGGAATTTCCTGGTGGGGAGTGTGCCTGGTAGCCATCTTGGATAAGACAAGACAGGATCACCAGAATGGCGTCTCTTATTTCCACTTTGGTCTTCTGTCCCTGACTGCTTGTAAAAAGCTGTCTTACTCCTGTTTCTCCTTCATAAGCTAGCAATCTGTTAGTACGTTCCAAAAAGGTTTCAGCTGATCCTGATAGTCACAAGTGTTAGGTGAGACACAGAGGTGGGTAATAAATGTCTACTGAGGAGACTAAAGATAGCCCATTATAATTTGGTTCTGAATCTGCAACAATCCATCTTTCCACAATCACAGAAGTTCTATCAATCAGCCTTGTAGGGTGTTTGAATACTTCACATCGGGAATAAATTTTTGTTTGGATGTGAACATTCAGCTGCTAGAGTCCTCACTACACCATTTTCAGATTGTAGGAACCCTTGCGATTTCTTCTAAATTTTGGTGTTTTTTTTTTTTTTTTTTTTTCCTGAAGGTAGGGTCTCGCTCTAGCTTAGGCTGTTCTGGAATTCACTAAGTAACCTCGGATTGGCCTCGAACTCTCAGAGATCCTCCTACCTCTGCCTCCTGAGTGCTGGGATTCAAGTTATGTGCCACCAGGCCCAGCCTCTTCTAACTTCTTTTTTTTTTTTTTTTTGAGAGAGAGAGACACAGAGAGAAAGAGAGAGGGGAAGAGGCAGATAATGGGTACATCAGCAGCCTCTCAGTCCCTGTGAACAAATTCCATACATGTGTGCCCCCTTGTTGGAAACAGCAGCATTGCGTCACTACGTCTGGCTAAACATAGGACCTGGAGGTTTCAACAGGCATTCTTAGGCTTGGCAGGCAGGTGCCTTAACAGCTAAGCCATCTCTCCAGCCCTCTTCTAACTTTTTTTTTTTCTTTTTCTTTTTTTTTTTTTTTTTTTTGGTTTTGCAAGGTAGGGTCTCACTCTGGTCCAGGCTGACCTTTTAAAGTCTCAGGGTTACTCTTTGAAAGTGCTGGGATTGACGCCACCACTCCCGGCGTCTTCTAACTTTTTTTAAAATTACTTTTTAAAATTGACAACTTCCTTAATTGTAGACAATATCATTGGTACTTCCCTCCCTCCCTCTACTTTCCCTTTGAAACTCCACCTCTCCATCACATCCCCTCTCCCACTCAATCAGTCTTTCTTTTCATATTTGATGTCATGATCTTTTCCTCCTATTATGATGGTCTTGTGTAGGTAGTGTCAGGCATTGTGAGGTCATGGATATCCAGGCCATTTTGTGTCTGGAGGAGTATGTTGTAAGGAGTCCTACTCTTCCTTTGGCTCTTACATTCTTTCCACCCCTTCTTCTACAATGGACCCTGAGCCTTGGAAGGTGTGTTAGAGATGTTTAGTGCTGAGCACTCCTCTGTCCCTTCTTCTCAGCACCATGGTGCCTTCCAAGTCATCCCAAGGTCACCACCATCTGAAAAGAGAAGCTTCTCTAACCAAAAGTGAGAGTAGCATTCATATATGGGTGTGGACATTAATAAAAGCACTTACTGGGCAGTTTGGTGAGCATAGTATATATATTTAGCTAGACACCAGCAGACATTACACCCCTAGGGCTCATGACTACCCTACTTCCTTGGATCCCTGATCTGCCGTGGGATGGGAGGTGGTGGCACCTACAGGGCTCAGGAAGGCTAGGGAGGCACCTGACCAGTGATGGGGCTCTAGCTGGCAAGGGAGGGACCTGACCGGTGATGGAGCTCAGGCAGGCCTGGCAGGACCTGAAATGCGATGGTGCGCGGGGCTCTGGCCAGCAAGGGAGGGACCTGACTGGCAATGGTGCCTGCCCAAGAGCGTGCGAATCCGTGGATTCTCTGTTTTGTTCATCCACCCCCTCCCTCTGGAAGCATGCAAGAACCAGAAAACCCTTTAAAAAATCCCTTGAACCTTAAGGGTCTTGCCTTTACTTCCCTGTGAGGTGAGTAGAGGTTAGGCAGATGCCATCTTGACTGGAAGTCTAGAATCAAACTTTAAATACATACATATATATGATTTATTTATTCATTTATTTTTTTCCGAGGTAGAGTCTCACTCTTGTCCAGGCTGACCTGGAATTCACTATGCAGTCTCAGGGTGGCCTTGAACTCACGGCAATCCTCCTACCTCCACCTCCCGAGTGCTGGTATTAAAGGCATGCGCCACCATGCCCGGCTTAAAAAAAATATTTTACCTATATATTTTCATGCACAGAGATACAGAGGGAGAGAGAAAAAAAAGAGAGAAGAATGAGAATTTGCACACCATGGCCTTTACCACTGCTAACTCCAGATGCATGCACCACTTTGTGCATCTGGCTTATGAGGATACTAGGGAATCAAACACAGGTCATTAGGCTTTGCAAGCAAGTCCCTTAACTACTGAGTCATCTCTCCAGCCCCAAAACATATGTTAATTTTTTTGTTTGTTTTTTTGAAGTAGTGTCTCACTCTGGCCCAGGCTGACCTAGAATTCAATACATAGTCTCAGCGTGGCCTTGAACTCTCAGCGATCCTCCTCCCTCTGTCTCCTGAGTGCTGGGATTAAAGGTGTGCACTACTGTGCCTGGTTTTCAAATAAATTTTAAAACATTTTTAACATAAAAAATCCGGGTGTGGTGGTGCATTCCTTTAATCCCAGCACTCGGGAGGCAGAAGGAGGAGGATCGCTGAGAGTTCAAGGCCACGCTGAGACTATGTATTGAATTCTAGGTCAGCCTGGGCCAGAGTGAGACCCTACCTTGAAAAACAAAATCAAAACCAAAAACATATATATATATATATATATATATATATATATATATATATATATATATATTTGAGAGAGAGAGAAAGAGGCAGATAGAGAAAGAGAGTGGGTGTGTCAGGGCCTCTTGCCACTGTAAACAAACTCTAAATGCATGCACCACCTTGTGCATCTATCTATGTGGGTACTGGGGAATCAAACCTTAACTACTAAGCCATCTCTCCATGCCCCAAAATATAGCTTTTTTTATTTTGGAGAGAGTCAGAGAGAGAGAAAGAGAGAGACAGATAGAGAATGGGCATGCCAGCAGCTTCTCAGCTGCTGTGAATGAACTCCAGACACATGTGCCCCCTTGTGGGCAAGTGCAGCATTGCGCCCTTGCATCACTTTGCTGCTCACTAAATGTGGGACCTGGAGAACCAAACAGGCATTCTTAGGATTAGTGGGCAGGCGCCTTAACCGCTAAGCTATCTCTCCAGCCCCAAAATATAATTTTTTTTTTTTTTTTTTTTGGTTTTTCGAGGTAGGGTCTCACTCTAGCTCAGGCTGACCTGGAATTCACTATGTAGTCTCAGGATGGCCTCAAACTCACAGCGATCCTCCTACCTCTGCCTCCCAAGTGATTAAAGGTGTGCACCACCATGCCCAGCTCCCAAAATATAACTTTTTTTAAAAAACTTTTTTTTGTTTTTTATTTTATTTTTATTTATTTGAGAGTGACAGACAGAGTAAGAGGCAGAGAGAGAGAGAGAGAATGGGTGCACCAGGGCCTCCTGCCACTGCAAATGAACTCCAGATGCATGCGCCCCCTTGTGCATCTGGCTTACATGGGTACTGGGGAATTGAGCTTCGAACCAGGGTCCTTAGGCTTCACAGGCAAGTGCTTAACCACTAAGCCATCTCTCCAGCCCCCAAAATATAACTTTTGATAATTAAGAATTCGTTTGGAGTCTGGAGCAGGTGTTATGACTGAGCGAACTGATACACCCAGGTATCAGATATTGAGGAGAGAAATAGCAGTTCCCTTAGTGCATGAAGAAAGGGCTGTTAGTTACAATAAACAGTCATTTTGTGGGTGCAGGGCAAGTGTGCTGGGAATCAAAACAAGGGCCCTTCACATAGGCTCTCACTCTACCACTGAGCTATATCTGCACACAATAGTTATGATAAAATAATGGCAGGTTTCCTTTATATTCCTTGTTACTGCTTGCACCTGGGCTAGGGTCTTACTCAAAATTCAGCTTATTTTCTGGGCATGGTGGTGCACACCTTTAATCCCAGCACTTGGGAGGCAGAGATAGGAGGATTGCTGTGTGAGTGCAGGGCAGGCTGGGCTAGAGTGAGACCCTACCTTGAAAAAAGCAAACAACAACAAAAAAAAGAATTCAGCTTTTTTAGTACAAGTGACCATAATGGGCATTGACCCATGTGATCCTGACTAGGTATCAATCTTTAGAATTTATGAAGAATTTGAAGGATATGTGTAGCAGGGGTCAATGTTGTGGCAGTAAGCAATCTTTTTAAGAATGCCAGCCGGGCGCAGTGGCGCACGCCTTTAATCCCAGCACTTGGGAGGCAGAGGTAGGAGGATCACCATGAGTTTGAGGCCACCCTGAGAATACATAGTTAATTCCAGGTCAGCCTGGACCAGAGTGAGACCCTACCTCGAAAAACCAAAAAAAAAAAAAAAAAAAAAGAATGCCAACAGTCCAGGTAGACCCCAGGAGTAATACTATTTATATTTATTATGTGGCAATAATAATTCTCACAGTTTACATTCTTAGGTCCCTAACCAAAAGGACACAAAGAGTAATGGACTTGACACAAATAACCACACCCACAGAATAATGTAAAAAACTGAAAATGCCAATAGACAGCAAGTGCTGGCTATTTAAGCTCACCCATCAGTGCTTTGTATGTTTTTTATTTCTACCTGTCCTGAACTTTGGGGCTGATAGGCGCAATGTAATTTTCAATTAATCCCCAATGTCTTGGTCAATTCCCTAGTGATTTTTGACACAAAGGTAGGCCCGTTAGCTGATCTTATCTTGAGGGGCAACCCATAGGGGGAATTATCTCTAACAATTTCTTAGTCACTATTTGGGCTGCCTCAGAGTTGGTTGGGAAAGCTCCTATTCATCCTAAAATGTATCAACATGAACAAGTAAATATCTATATCCATACTGACCTAGCTTCCTCTGTGAAATTAACTTTCCAATATCTACCTGGTTCTGTTCCCTGCTCTCTCGCCCCCATTGGTGGTACCTTACCAATGGAGGCATTTGTCTGTGGGCAGGCCTGACAGCAGGTGGTGGTGTCCTTGATGATTGAGTCCATACCTGGGAAGAAAAACTCTTTCCTTATTAGCTCAGCTAGCATGTTGCTGCCTAAGTGAGTTCCTTCATGTAGTTGTTTAGCCAGTCTCCACCCAAGGGCTTGAGACAGAAACAGTCCTCCATTCTCCAGTTGGTATCATCCTTGTGAGCTGTAGGTCCTGTTCCGTGTATGTTGGTCATTCAGGAAGACTGGGTGCTGGACTGGCCTTTAATCCCAGCACTTGGCAGGCAGAGGTAGAAGGATTGCTGTGAGTTCGAGGCCACCACTGAGGCTAGAGTTCTAGGTCAGCCTGGGCTAGACTGAGACCCTACCTTGAAAAACAAAAAAAAAAAAAAAAAAAAAAAGAGTGGGTACCAGGAGGGTGACCAGACAATCTGATGGATGTTGAGAGGCAGAAATCTTTGCTGCTAGGTCTGCCAGTCTGTTCCCTCTTGCTTCTGTGGTCTCCCCTTTCTGATGACCTGGACAATGGGTTATAGTCACTTTAGCAGGTGCCCAAATGGCAGCCAATAAGTCCAGAATTTCATCTTTACATCTTTTATGGATGTACCTGTAATGTGTTATTTAGTGCTTTCCCCTGAAGGGCTTGAGCTGTAGCTGGCCCAGTGGCCCTGTGAGTAAGAGTAACACACAAATCTCATTGTTTGGCAGAGAGACAAGATACAGATTTCTCTGGGGTTTATACTGCCCAAGGAAAACCCCTAATGGCTCTTTCTTAGCTTCCCTGCCTTGCAAAGTCAGGGGGCTGCAGGCACAGGGAATCTCATAATCCTGGTCCCAGCATGATGATGGGTGAGTGCCATGTCGCTGTGAACAGATGGGGACTTCTTATAAGAATTTGTAACTGTTTTTATGTTTACTTTATCTTTCTATGCTTCTATGGAACTACTAACAGACAACAGCCTCAAGATTTATGTTTAAATTTAGAAGTACTCAATACTGAGTTTGTAAGAAAATTTCTAATAATGTTCGAATCTGCTTTCATATTTTTTTAAAAATGTGTTTCAGGAAAGTTATAAGAAACAGTTCCCAAATCAATAAATGATAAAATCTATGTTTATTCTGGGTAAATAGTATAAGTCAAATCTGGTCTACTCTTTTATAAAAAGGTTATTTCAAAAGGCCATTTGAGGACAAAACAAAAAAAAACTTAAATGATCATATTAAAAGTTTTATGGGGGCTGGAGAGATGGCTTAGTGGTTAAGGCACCTGCCTCCTAAGCCTAAGAATGCCGGTTCCGATCTCCAGGTCCCACGTTTAGCCAGATGCAGAGTGATGCAAGGGCACAATGCCGCACTTGACCACAAGGGGGTGAATGCATCTGGATTTCGTTTGCAGCAGATGAGAGGCTGCTGGCGCGCCCATCTCTATCTGTCTCCCTCTCTCTTGGTCTCTCTCCAAAAAAAAAAAAAAAAAAAAAAAGTTTTATGGTAAGGACAATGAAAGTTTTTGTCGTTAGTTATGTAGTTATGAGATGAACTGACTAAAAAAAAACTGGAGAGAAAACTTTAAATGTTGTATGTTAAATGTTTGAAAAAGATTGTTACAGAGTGATTACATAGATTATAGAAAAGTATGTAGATGAAGGTGTGAGTAAAGTATGTAGATGAAGGTATGAGTAAGCTTAAATAGAATGTTAATGGCAAAGTACTTGATCAGATTACAGACTTCTTAAGATACAAAATGACTATTAGCTGGGTGTGGTGGTGCACACCTTTAATCCCAGCACTTGGGAGGCAGAGGTAGGAGGATCACCATGAGTTTGAGGCCACCTTGGGACTACATAGTTAGTTCCAGGTCAGCCTGGACTGGAGTGAAATCCTCCCTTGAAAAACAAAACAAAACAACAAAAAAAAGACTATTAGCCTAGGGCTTACATCAGACTAAGAAAGTGTGGTCCTGGCTGGTAGCAGGTTGCTAGGGTATTCAGGTTGTAAACTTAAAACTTTAACTCATTGATGTTAATCTGGTCATGATAATGGTCATAAAAAACTGACTTTAGAGTACCCAACCAAGTTAGCTAGGTTCCTCTATTTGTCAACCTTTTAAACAAATCTGAAGGTTAAAATTGGTTCATTAATATTTAATTCTTTCATATGGTTATTATATCTAAAACTCTGCCTTGAAAAAATCTCACAGAAAAATTATAAACTGTTTACTTCATGGTGAACAGTTAAAAAAAAGTTCTAAGCAAAGTTATGTTGTGATTTAAGATATAATTCCTCAATTCCTCCAACAATCACAATCTTAATTACTTTATGGGTTTTTTTTTTTTTTTTTTTTTTTCATTTTTCGAGGTAGGATCTCACTCTAGCTCAGGATGACCTGGAATTCACTCTGTAGTCTCAAGGTGGTCTTGAACTCATGACGATCCTCCTACCTCTGCTTCCCCAGTGCTGGGATTAAAGGTGTGCAACACCACAGCCGGCCACAATCTTAACTACTTTAGATTTAACTTACACCATTATTTTTATAATATATTTTATTTATTTATTTGAGAGAGAGAGACAGAGTCAGAGAGAGAGAGGGAGGGAGAGAATGGGCGCCAGCCACTGCAAACAAACTCCAGATGCATGTGCCCCCTTGTGCATCTGGTTTATGTGGGTCCTGGAGAATCCTTTGGCTTTGCAGGTAGAATTACAGATTGATTAAGATTTGAGTAGTTATACATTGTGTCATGAAATTTTGTGTATTTTTTAAACATTTTTTGTTTGTCTTTTATTTATTTATTTCAGAGTGACAGACAGAGAAAGTGGCAGATAGAGAGAAAATGGGCATGCCAGGGCCTCCAGCCACTGCAAAAGAACTCCAGATGCATGCATCCCCTTGTGCATCTGGCTTACATGGGTCCTGGGGAATCAAGCCTTGAACCAGGGTCTTTAGGCTTCACAGGCAAGTGCTTAACTGCTAAGCCATCTCTCCAGGCCTTGTCTATGTTTTGTGTAGCATTTGTGTATGATTTGAAGTAGACTGAAAATATTTCTTTTTGGATCAACAGTTAAAGGTGCTTGTTTGCATGGCCAGATGCATATCATGGAACATGCGTTTGGAGATTGTTTGCAGTGGCCAATGGCCCTGGCATGCCCATTCCCTCTCTTTTCCATGAGACTAGTCTCCTTTTTCCTTAGATCATGGCAGTTTAGTCCAGTTCCTCTATTCTTTGGGTATGTTAGATATAGTTGAATTAATTTCAACAATTGACTTATAGATTGGATGGACATCTTATGTATCTTTTAAAAGTACTAAATCTCATGAAAATATATAACATATTATATAAAGGTATCCTGATTCTGATTAACTTTAAAAATTATAAAAATTTTCATGTCTTCATATTAAAGCCAAAAATATTACTATATAATATAGATTTCATGTTTATTTTGAATTCTGTTAGCAGATCTTTTGTTTATAGTTTACTCTCTGTAGTCTCATGTGCCTTAAATATGTGAGCTCTACTTTTTGTTAATATCAGACTTTTCCCGATATCAGAATATTGTAATTTGGTTTATACAAAGTACATTATGTTTTGGCTATCAATAAGCATATATATCACTATGCCTGGCTAAAACCTCTGTAATTTTAAGATGGTTCTTGTCTTATTCATGCTGGTTTTGCTGAGTGGTTATCACTGAGGTTATAATATATGTCTTATACAAAATGACTTATTGTGATTTTATTCTTAGGAAAACTGAAAAAGCTTCTCATGTCTTGGGGAAAATCCACCATATACAAACAATGTTAATATAGTCTATGCTTGTCTATGCTTCATATAACAGTCATAAATTTTTTTAGTTAAGCCTTAAAGTTGTTCAATGGTGAAAGATGCTTATGGGTCTTGTGACTTCTGGGTAAGATGGCAGCATAGGAGCCATGCCAAACCAGCCCAGGGAGGGATTTAAGCAAAACTACAGCAAAATACACTCTTCAGCAGCAGCAGAGATCAAACAAGGGGACTTTCCAACCTCATCAGCCTCCTTACAGAGGCCAGAAATCTAAAGAAAAGTCAGTTGAACTACTGAAAGTGATTCAGGGGAACAGCGTGAGCAACTACAGGCTTCCTGAACTCTCCCATCCCCCAGCCATCAGAACTGCAAACCTCTAGCATTCAGCTCCTGGTGGCAGCACATCCAGCACAGCTGAGCTGAGCTCAAGCTCCACAGCACAACAGGGAGGGATCGAGGTGGGTACTCAGCATTGGTGAGATTGGAAGCCACACCAAAAGATAACGAGGCTGACTGACAAAAACCAAACCAAACAAACAACAACAACAAAAGGTACATAGGCCTGCATTGGAAGTGCTAATCTCTCTTTCCATGTCAGGGCAGGTATGGGTTACATATTTTTGGTTGGCTTTACCATTTTCAAATAAGCTGTACATGAGGTGTTGAATATTGCTGACTTTAATGTTTACAGATTTATAGGGCCTTTGTCTTTTGCTTTGTCATTATTGGGGGCAGGGTCTGATCCAGATCCAGCCTGACCTGGAACCCAATTCAGAACAGAATTCTCTACTTCCTAGATGACAGGATTAAGGGTGGAGAGCAACACTCACCTTTAGAGATTTTGGCCTTATAAGAAGATGGGGCAGAAAGAATGTAAGAGCCAAAGGAAAGATATGACTCCTTAAATGCAACTGTCCGGACAGAAATTGGCCTCGAGATCTATGACCTCATAGTGCCTAGCAATACCTTCACAAGACCCTCATAATAGGAGAAAAAGATGATGACATCAACTTAAAAGAGAGACTAATGGAGAGAGGGAGGGGATATGATGGAGAGTGGAGTTGTGAAGGCAAATGGGGGAGGGAAGGGAAATATCATGGTTTCTTATCTGTAAGTGTAGAAGTTGTCAATAAAAAAAGATACTTATGATGCTATGTATAATCAGTCTCTGTCAAGGTTTCACTTAATTGTCTCATTTCTGGTATCTTAAGTTAATTGCTTATAGGGATACTGATATTAAGACCTGTTTCCTGCCCTAGAAAAATAATCTTAACTTGCTGTTCTGCTTCTAGTTTGGGGGGTAATTGGTCCTTGCATTGATATACAGACTAGCCAAAGTTGTTTTCAAACATAGATGCTAAGTTTTTATACTGTCTTGTCTTTTCCTGACATACAATTTCTAGATTAAATCAATTGGCTTAAAGTTATTAATAAAATAATTGATAAAATACTGTTTTCAGGGCTACTAACATGTTATGCCTATACTTACAACTGAAAGATACTTAAAAGATAGAATTGTATGCTTTCTATGTTTCAGATATAGCTTACACTGTTCCCTGACAACTAAACTTAAATATTAATCAAAATGATTTTAAACTATTGTGTCATTCTCTAACCAGATCTGCTTTGCTAACCAAGGTATGTTCTGCATGTTTTTAACTAATCTATTTTGCTAATCAGATATGTACAGTCTCTCTGAGTGATTAATAATCATGTTTAGACAGCAAAATCAATTGGAAACATTGAAGTTAAAAGGATAACCAATATTTTGGTTTCCTGCTCCCAGATCAGAAGGCCACAGGAGATGATGGGACACTTGCTAACTTCTGGCCTCTGGTAAATTACCTATCTTCTTGATCAGAGAGGATATGGAGACCCAGAGATAAACTCCAAGTCAGTTTATCTGCAACAGGAGAGTCATATTGGAGGAAAGTCAGTCCCCTGGGCTTTCCAAAAGAGGGAGGGCCACTTGGTCAGCATGGTCTTGACTTATCCTAGCAGATGACAATGCTGAGAGTCACAGAACTCCTCACAGGTCTCTAAAAGTCTCTCCTACAGCACCATTATTGACCTCTAAAATATACAGTTAATTCTGGCAGCCTACATGGTCTTAATCACCCAGTAAGAAAAAATATAACTACAACTATATAACTACAATATAAACAAAGATTCAGACATATAGACTCCCTTGTCTGATGCTGACTTATAATACTAAACTCTAACATTAACTCATGCCTTCTGCCTCTGACTGTCCCTGATTACTTCTATACTTTACCTACCCTGATCCCAGCTCCTCCCACTTGGCTTAGCAAGAATCAGCTATTCCTTGGGCCCCCTCCTTCCTTAGCCCTTACCCTACCTCATCCAGGGATAAGTAAACCACCACCCCAAGGGCCACTCTCAAATTTAAACTCTCTCATATTCCTACTCTTCTCCTGATCACCAAATGCTGCTCTTGAATACACTGATGCCCCTCTGCCCCCTCTCTCTTGCTCCAAGCCCTCTATCCCTAGCCTCTGAGTGCTCATTTTCCCCTTGGGCCTAGCATTTTGATGTCATAGCTGTTGACAAGGGTGACAAGCTCCTTAAATATTCCTTCTGTCCTTTCATGGGGTGTGCAGAGTCCATCTCCCTCACTTTGTCTACAATAAATGTCACCAGCCTGGCATAGTGGTGCAGGCCTTTAATCCCAGCACTTGGGAGGCAGAGGTAGGTGGAGCATGGTGAGTTCGAGGCCACCCTGAGACTATATAGTGAATTTCAGGTCAGCCTGAGCTAGAGTGAACCCCTTCCTCAAAAAAACAAAAACAAAACAAAACAAAAAACAAACAAACAAAAATGGTCACCAGTGACTGCCCCAAAGCCAGCTCAGTGTCTGTTTCATTCAGGACCAAGTTGTAACAGCATGCTACACTGGCACTGGTGGAGGGTGCTTACTATCAATCTCACCACTCTGCCACCTCTAGCCATCATGGAACTGCCTCCTCATTATCTGCCCTGAAGGGAGACCCGTTGACTGCATTATCCAGCCTCTCCCATAAGAACTCATTGGCCCTATAGTCAGCATGAAGAAATTAACCTTCATCTGTCATCATTAACAAAAGGCTGGAATGTTAGGTCAGGACAGGCTCCCAAAATGGAGTCACCAAGGACAGCAGAATGAGGACAGAGACATAAAAAAGTGGGTTATCCACATTCCTCAAGAAACCGCCCAGCCATTATCCCTTCCTTGCCTAACAATGCCCCAGGTCATGGTTTCCTGCCCCCTTTTCTCATAAGTCCACTGGTCACTGTTCTGGTGACACCCTGGCTATCTTAGATCTCCCCTAAAGGAACCTTTTTATTCAACTTTTCCCTTCCTCACCTTCCCCCAACTGAAAGAGCCCAATAAAGCCCATTATCTGAAAACTCAGGTTGGCTGTGCTCCACTCTTGACAGTCAGCCCTGGCAGCTTGTGCTTTTCTGGAATAAAAGCTTTGTGTAGTCTTGGACACTCCCAAACCTTACAAAGACCTGGCTGTTTTGTTTGCCTTAGAGTACCACAGGTTTCTATGTGGTACATTTAAAGATTTTTTTTTTTGTGTGTGTCTAATTATCTAATAAGGTGTAACATCCTTTCCCTAAGCCCACAGCTTGCCTCTGTATAAATCTGTTTGTATGCCACTGGTTACTGTCAATACGTGGCTATTAATGTCTATATAATGTCTGTTTTCTTTTTTAAAAATTTAGATTAGAAAAAAATCAATAAAATTTAGTGCCGGGTGTGGTGGTGCATACTTTTAATCCCAGCACTCGGGAGGCAGAGGTAGGAGGATTGCCGTGAGTTCAAGGCCAGGTCCAGACTATATAGTGAATTCCAGGTCAGGTTGGGCTAGAGTGAGACCCTACCTCGAAAAAAAATCAATAAAATTTATATTTATTTGAGAGAGTGAGAGAAAGTGAGAGTTTGAGTGAATATAGATGTGGCCAGGGACTCTAGCTACTACAAAGAAATTCCAGACTCAACGGCACATTGTGACTCTGGCTTTATGTGGGTACGGGGGAACCGAACTTCAGCCCATTAGGCTTTGCAAGCAAGCACCTTTAACCATTAAGTCATCTTCCCCGTCCTCAGTATTTTCATAGTAAATTTGCAGGATCTTATTCTCTAGTGCAATTCTATACAATAGTAATCACTTCCACCCTAGCATTTCCTGCTTATGGACAGTGGGGACTTAAGAGGTAAAGTATGTTACTTAGAGCCAGCAAAAAGAAGGTAGACTTGGTCTTCTAACTCCAAATTCCTAGCTCTTGACATCTCATAGTTGGTATGGGCTAATGCCACTCTCTTAACCCCTCCACTTGAAGTTGGAGCAGCCACTGGGCAGTAATTCCGGTTCCCAACAGGTAGATGCTCAGGCCTTCAGTGGGACTGGTACCCAGGACTACGTTTCCCGTAGGGCAAAAGGGCAAAGCCTCAGACGATTGGGTGATACAGTCAACCAATCCACAGCGGCAAAGAGATCGCGAAGCCCAATCACAGACCGGAGGAGGCGGGCCCTCGCTCGGGAGGCTAGATTGAGCCGGCTCCGGTATCGGGCCGCCCGCCGCCGTCCTCCGCGGGAGGCTCCTGCTTGTTGGGGCGTGTGTGGAGGCGGCTGGAGGGAAGCTCGTGTCCGGCGGTCCCCCCACCCCGGCCTCGCGCGGCGGCTCCCGGGAGCCACGGCCCAGATCCTGAGCTTGGTGCGGTCGGCGCTGGCCCGTGTTGCCTGCGGCCGTCTCCTGGGGAGGACCGGCCTTCCGTTCCGCGTCCTCGGTCCGCGGAGGAGTCACATGTCGCCTGCGCTGGCGCAACCCGGTAACGCCGCGACGCCGTCCGTGCGGCTCGGCTGTGTGCCCCTCCCTCTCTCCCTCCGTCCCTCGTAGCCTCGAGGGTGTCTGCCTCCGCTGGGGAGAACCCAGCGTTTCGGCGAGGCGCTCCCTCCCCGCGGGAAACAGCGTCCCGCCGCCAGGCATTGCACTTGCTTGCAGAGGAGTCCAGCCGGGGCCAGGGGAAAGGTTGCTGGATGTAACGTTCTTATTCAGGAACTACTTAGGGACGTCTACTGCCACCGAGCTCACGTGCTGGGAGATAAGACAGCCCGGGGAAATGGGATAAGGAGTAGTCATCTCAGATGATTCTAGGTTCAGCAATGAGAAAAGGCAAGTTGAGCACAAGCGATGGTAATTTCAGTTTTATAGTGAGCTATAGGTGTCTTAAAATTTGTGAGCAAGGGAGATGGCTCAGCCGTCAAAGGCACTTGTTTACAAAGCCTGGTTCTATTCCCCAGTATCCACAAAAAGCCAGATGCACAAAGTGGTGCATACACCTGTAATCTCAGCACTTGTGGGGAGTAGTGCAGGCAGGAGAATTAGAAGTCCATGGTCATCCTTAGCTACATAGTGTGTTGGAGCTCACCTTTGGCTACATGAGATGTGGGGAAATACATCCATAAACGTATGAGGTACATGGTAAGAGATGTAGAAGCAAGAGAATTGGTAATAAAGACAGAACAGTGTGAGGATGTTCAGCCTCAGAAGGAGGATGCATACTAAACTGTTAGCCCAGAAAAAAGTTATCAGAGGTTATCTGGTGGCACTATATTTGATGTTAGTGCCTTGACAAATGGGACTTGTAGACTCGTTCTTGAAACTAGACTGTGACTAAGCACATGTCACAGTTGCTGTGTAGTAAGATAATAGCTCTCTGATAATGTATCACAGTTATTTGGCTACTGTCTTAGGGCTTCAGCAGGGCTCAATTCAAGTTTTGCATGATGTAACAGTCTTTAGTAAATATTTGCTGGACATCTGTTGCCAGAGAATGTTCAGGTGCTGGGAGACAGGTAAGGCAACTCAGACAACTAAACAGCATGAAATTTTTTAGTTTCTGCCTGTACTTATCACTCTGTAAACTTCATTGTGGTTATACTATCTTAATGGATCTCCAGGCTCCACCTGATGGGATGGGGAATAGAGGCAGAGTTACTCAATCAAAGCAAATCAGGCCTGCCATCTGGGGTTCACTTCCTTATTAGACATGAATACAGAGGAATGATCAGAGAACCAAAAAGGACAGCATCTCCTAGATCCTTCAACTCGAATATCTCAGTTTCTTCTCCTTTTACCTGGAGACCTTACATCTTAGTACCACTTTTTCAGAGTCTAGTGCTGATAGAAAAGGTCAGTGTGAGCTGGGTGTGGTGGCACATGCCTTTAATCCCAGCACTCGGGAGGCAGAGGTAGGAGGATCGCTGTGAGTTCAAGGCCACCCTGAGACTACATAGTGAATTCCAAGTCAGTCTGGGCTAGTGTGAGACCCTACCTCGAAAAACAAAAAAAAAAAAAAAAAAAAAAAAAAAAAAGTAAGGAAGAGTGGGCTGGAAATGGAGAGATGGTTTAGTGGTTAAGGCATTTGCCTACAAAGCCGAAGGACCTTGGTTCAGCTTTCCAGGACCCACCTAAGCCAGATACATAAGGTGGTACATGTGTCTGGAGTTGGCAGTGGAGGCTCTGTCTTTCTGCCTTTCTTATTCTCAAAAATAAATAAATAAATAAATAAATAAATAAATAAATAAATAAATGAAATATTTTTTAAACAAGGAAGAGTAATTGCTCCCTCTTTTGAATGTATGTATTACTATCAGCAACAAAATGCCTCTGAAAATTTTGAATAATTCATTAGTGAATGATCTTTTTACAGAAAATGCAGGAAAGCTGTTTAATTTTTGGATCTAGTCCAGTCCCCTCACTCCAGGGCTTTTCTCCATAGACAGTAAAGCTAAGGCTGTCAAGGAACTTTGAACCATGTCTGTGGCTTGGAAATGACAGGTATTCCTTCTTCACTTGTGTTGGAATTTCAGTCAGGTTTTCCTCAAACTCCTTAGACACTTGTGTTCAGTCTTTTTTTTTTTTTTTTAATTTCAGATTATTTCCCTTTATAGTGTCATCATAGGAGGGTTTCTTTTTTTTTTTTTTTTTAAGGTAGGGTCTCATTCTATCTTAGGCTGACCTGAACTCACTCTAACTCCAGGCTGGGCCCAAACTCACAGAGATCCTCTTACTTCAAACCTCCCAAGTGTGAGCCAGAATGCCTGGGGGAGGCTGAGACTCAGTTGTACTTAAAAAAAAATTTTTTTTTGAGGTAGGGTTTTGCTCTAGCCCAGGCTGACCTGGAATTCCCTATGTAGTTTCAGGATGGCCTCAAACTCACAGCAATCCTCCTACATCTGTGTCTCTAGTGCTGGGATTAAAGGCGTGTGCCACCATGCCCGGCTCAGACTTACTTTTAAGAGAAGGTTCTGATGATAATTAGAAATAGGGAATTGGGATGGTAATTTGAGGCCAGTGAGAGATAATTTCCTACTGGAAAAGCTGGGGACTAAGTGGCATTTATACCAAGGTTTCTAGAGGAAGACATTTTAGGTTCTCTAAATAGGAAATAGCTCAGGTTGACTTTTTTTTTTTTTTTTTTTTTTGGCTCTAGACCAGGCCGACTTGGAAATCACTCTGTAGTCTCAGGGTAGACTAGAACTCACAGCAGTCTGCCTACCTCTGCCTCCCAAGTGCTGGAATTAAAGGTGTGCATCACCATGCCCAGCTTGGCTGCAGTTTTTTTTTTTTTGTAAATTTTTTTTGTATTGTTTTAGAGAGTGGGAGAGGGAGAGGGGGAGGGAGGGAGAGAGAGAAAGAATTGCACACCAGGGCCTCCAGCCACTGCAAGTGAACTCCAAATGTGTGTGCCATCTTGTGTGCATGTGCAACCCTGCGTGCTTGCATTACCTTGTGTGTCTGGCTTATGTGGAATCTGGAGAGTCGGACATGGGTCCTTAGGCTTTACAGGCAAGCCTCTTAATTGCTAAGCTATCTCTCCAGCTTGGCTGCAGAGTTTTGTATTCAATTCCCACTCACTTATTTTATTATATGTACCATTTCATCTGTGTTTCCTTCTTACAGTTCTCTTGCTTCTGTAGACTTTCACATATATCAATATATTTGTAAATGAATCTATGTCTCAGCAAACTTGCAGTCTCAAGAAACATGAGCACAGATTTTGTATGTGTTGCAGTAAGATTGTTTATGGCAAGTTGTGCACTGTTTTACAAGACTGAAATTTGCATGAATGTTACGATAATTATTTCTAACATTTTCATTCAGCATTTCGTCCTTAAAGATCAGCTATGTTGCTGTGGTATAACTGGGTATTGACATGTAGTATTCATTTCTCCTTTGAGTGTCCATTACACTTTATTTACTTAGATATTCATTCCTAAGTTTGCTTTCACCTTTTTACTCCTGCTATTATTTCTTCATTTTTTTAGGGATTTATTTTTATTTATTTTTTAAGGTATTATTTATTTATTTGAGACACAGAGAAAGGCAGAAAGATAGAGAATGGACACGTCAGGGCCTCTAGCCACTGCAAACAAATTCCAGAAGCATACACCACCTTGTGCATCTGGCTTACGTGGGTACCGGGGAATCAAACCTGGATCCTTAGGCTTTGCGGGTAAGCGCCTTAACCACTAAACCATCCATCTCCCCAGCCCTCTCTTAGGGATTTTAGTAAGCCTTCTTTAGAAAAAATTCCAGGAGTGAAATTGCTAAGGTTTCTGCCTTGATGAAGGCACAGTGGTCAAGCTTGTTTCTCTTGGGGCACTCTTGCTGGGGTGTTTAGGCTGCCCCTGGAGACGCAGTGTCTTGGATCACTGGGAAGTGGGTGACAAGCAGATCATCTTCTTTCTGTGGCTGTGGACGCCTTTCCTCACTGCCTTCTTGGCTTTCAAAGCCTTTGCTTTGGTTTCCCCTTTGGGAGGGACAGGAGCTTCCTTGTTCGCTTTTGGAGCCATCTTGGCGAAAGCTATTCTCATCATTTGATGAGTTTTGAGTCTAGTAGTCACCATCAACTGCAAAAAGAAATTTCTCTTACCAGAGATGAGAGCAGTATATTACTGTCTATGAACATAAACAAATATTTAGAGGGAAATTTGATTGGCACAAATATCAATTTATGCCAAACAGTAGTAGTTTCCCTCCTAGGACATATAACCTGTGCAGGCTTTTGAGTAGATTTTCAGTACCAGGCATGAATTCTGTCTGGAGTCTTTCTGGCCCATGGAATGGGCCTCAAATCCAGTCAGAAAGCAGTTGATAATCCTATCCCAGCCATGCCACTCTTGTATTAGTGGGCACATCTTACCTGGCTCATGGGTTGTGTAGCTCTTAGATAAGACCACAGGTGGGTAAGATTGTTGATGACTTTTATCCCCTGCAGCCATAGCATCTTCTAGCACTGTGACAGCTAGTTAGCAGGGAAAAGGCTTCTAGCTCAGTTCCAACTAGTTTTCTCAGTGTCCTGCAACCAAAACAAGTGGTGTCTTCTGCAATAAGGTCTTACCTTCTAGTTCTGGTAGCCTACCAAGAGTAGTGGCAATAGCTTGTATTGTTTTGGGGGTCTTAGGGGCCTCCAAGCTCAACTCACTGGGAGCTGTTCCATCCTTAGCACTAGGATTTTATATAATAACCTGTGGCTTCTGGGACCAGCATTATGCATCCGTACAGGGTACTTGTGTTCAAACTTAAAAAATGACAAATTATAGATATGTATGGCTTTTTCATACATACATCTTTATTTTCAGTTAAGTGTACTCCCCCCACCATCACCACCACCCTTTTACCCTTTTTGTTTTGTTTTATATTTTCAAGGTAGGGTCTCACTGTAGCTCAGGCTGACCTGGAAATTCATGATGTAGTCTCAGGGTGGCCTCGAACTCACGGTGATCCTCCTACCTCTGCCTCCCGAGTGCTGGAATTAAAGGCATGAGCCACCATGCCTGGCCCTTTTACCCTTTTTGAGAGAGTGTCATATAGCTCATGCTGGTCTCAAGCTTGCTATTGAACTAATCCTTCTGGCTCTACCTCCCAAGTGCTTAGAGTACTATATAAGCTATCATGACTAGCCTTCGTTTCTTTTGACAATATTTATATCTTTCGCCCACTTTTCTATTTCTTTTTCATTAATTTGCATCACCACATGAATGTGTACATGCTTGCATGCACATCCACACACACGAATATGTGCACACGTGTACAAATTAAAGGGTGCTAGCAACGTAGCTCAGTAGCAGTGTGTGTTTATCATGTTTATCAGTTCCTAGCAGAGACACATGTATCTTACAGCTTGGATTTTTGAGATTTAAGAAGTTTCTTTCTATCCAAAGTCATAGAAGTTTTTCACATAAATTGTAAAACAAGTTTAGAAAGACTCCAGTTTAGAGAGGTGATGGGTAGAACTTAGGGTGGAAAGCAAAGCTCCTCCTATGTAGCAGGAAGGGGTTTCCAAAATGGAAGAGCTTCTTGCTTTATTTTTGTTTATTTATTCTTTTTTTTTTATGTTTTTTGAGGTAGGATTTCACCCTAGTCCAGGCTGACCTGGAATTCACTCTGTAGTCTCAGAGTGTCCTCAAATTCATGGCGATCCTCCTACCTCTGCCTCCCGAGTGCTGGGACTAAAGGCGTGCTCCACCACGCCTGGCTTTTTTCTTGCTTCATTTTTAAAACCTTTCATCATGTTTATATTGTGATTCAAGAAATAAAATCTCACTATTTGTATGTGTTACAACTGGGATGTTTTATGATATAGAGTAAACTGTCTTAAAGTCCAAAGCCCAAGTTTTTATTTGCAGATTAAAAAGTGTACAGTAGGGACCCTCTGTGTAAGCTGTAGTGGGAGGAGGAATGAAGCACTCTCCATAGATTTACTAACTGTGTGTATTTGCTCTGTGGGTGAGATACAAGGAACAAGATGTGTAAATAATATTGATTGATCTCTTGATATTGACTGTAGCAGATGTCAAAGGCCATTTTTCATTGTCTATGGAAAAGGTTGCATTTTTTTTCCTGGAAAGTTTGAATACCTTTTTTTTTTTTTTTTCCTCTTCTGAGGTAGGGTCTCACCCAGGCTGTCCTGGAATTCACTATGTAGTTCCAGGCTGGCCTTGCATTGATGGCAATCCTCCTACCTCTGCCTTCTGAGTGCTGGGATTAATGGTGTGCGTCATCACGCCTGGCCTGAGTACCTTGTTACTCCTGCCTTAACTGAAGTGTGCGAGCTCTGGGCTTTATATAATTGCTGTTTTTTTGTTTTTTTTTCTCACAGCTTTTGACTTTGTAATATATAGAAATCTTTAGTGTTTCCATCCTATGTGATGCTAATATTTATCAGGTGTTTACTATAAACCAAGCACAGATTATTACTCATTTAATGACTTACATGACTCTAGTGAGGTTTTTTTTTTTTTTTTTTTTTTTTTGAGGTAGGGTCTCATTCTAGCTCAGGCTCAATTCACTATGTAGTCTCAGGGTGGCCTTGAACTCATGGTGATCCTCCTGCCTCTGCCTCCCAAGTGCTGGGATTAAAGGCATGTGCTACCATGTCCAGCTCAACTCTTAACACATGGTCTCCTTTTATTATCAAGTTCTGATGATGAGGGCAGGCCTACTGTTTCCCATGTTTGCTGAGCAAGAGAAGTCTGACCCCAAACCTCATAGCTACTTAGGGAATCTGAGACTAAAACCCAGGTTACTTAACTTACCTCACCTTGCCATCTTTAATCAAGTCACAGTGCAGATAAACATTTGCGTTGTGAGTTGGCCAAATCCATGTAACACTTGAATTTGTTTATAGCCGAAAACAATGGAGCCACAGCCTATCAATTAGACATGCCTCATTCAGCCCTGCCTTTTTCTGTATTGATTTGCTTTGGTACTTGAAGTATTTGTTGGTTGGGTCACTGTATCTTTGTTCCTTTGTTGGGAAGTGTTTTGTTTCTTGAAAGTTCAGTGATCACAGCCAGGCACAATGGCACATGGTTAATCCTAGCATTTGGGAATTGGAGGCAGCAGGATCAGGTGGTTAAAGGCATCCTTAACTCCATAGAGAGTTAGTGGTACACAACTGTAATCCTAGCAACACAAAGGAGGCTGAATAAGAAGGATTCAGAGTTGGAGGCCATCCTGGGCTATGAAAAAAGAATAGCTCTGGCCACCATTTAGTCCCTGTTTCTTGCATTGTGTCCTAAGACTCTGGACAGTAAGGATTTTAAGTGTGCAGCCAGTGCCAGATTACAGCTGTTCTGCCATTACTGGCTTAGGTTTTTTATGTATGTATGTATGTATGTATGTATGTATGTATGTATGTATGTATATGTGAAAGAGAGAGAGATATAAAGGCAGATAGAGTGAGTATGGCACACCAGGGCCTCCTGCCACTTGCAAACAAACTCCAGATGCATGTGCCACTTTATATATCTGGTTTTACATGGGTACTGGGGAATTAAACTTGGGCCATCAGGCTTTGCAAACAGTGCCTTTAACAACTGAGCCATTTCTCCAGCCCTGATTATGTTTTAAATAACCTTTGCTTGTTCTTTCTTGTTGTCCCCTCACTTTGTCATTTCGAAGTGTGCATGCATGTGTGCATGTTGTTTGTGTGTGTGCATGTGGAGGCCAGAGAGCAACTTTAAATACTCTGTACCTCTTTTTTGAGACAGGGTTTCTCTCTGGCTTGGGGCTTGACAATTAGACAAAACTGACTGGCCAGGGATATCCAAGGGTCTACCTGTCTTTTTTTCTTCTTGCATTGGGATTACAGGCACAAGCCAATACATCCTGTTTTTTGAGGTAGGGTCTCACTCTTACATCCTGTTTTTTGGTATGGGTCCTGGGGATCAAACTCACGTCCTCATGCTTGCTGACTGAAATATCTCCCCAGCCTGCCATTTCATTAAGGGATATGTAGTGAACATTTAGGTGCCAGGTACTCTTCTTGGTGTTGGGGATAGAGATGAGTTGGTTTAGACAGTCTTTTTCCTCAAAGGAGCTTGTGAGCTTAGAACTAGCTCTATTTAAGTTGAGCCTTTTTCTCCTTTCAGGGAACACAGAAGAGAATGTTGACCGTACAGGTCTGTTTTGAGTAACTTATAGTTTCATGTTGTTGGGATGAACTGTCAAACAGACAGTTTATAGGAGGGAGGAATTTATTTCAAGCTTATAGATTGGGGGAGGGGAGTTCCATTAATGGTTGAAGAAGATGCTTCCATACATCCAAGCACAGAGAAATAACCAAAAAGCCAGTAAAAACCAAAAGCAGCAAGCACCAGGGACCCTGTCAGAGCTCAAACTGTTTTACATACCTTTGGCTGGAAGTCAGATCTGCCCCTAAACTCACCTTAGGGCTGGACCCCAGGATCTGTCCGCAGTGACACCTCCTCCAGCCAGGTAGCTTGAGGTCCTAGTTACAAGCTTAACAAACACACCTGAGTCTGTGGGGGACACACAGTCAGACTACTACACTTGTCTTAACTTGATGGGCAATAGGGATCTGTTGAAATTGTTTGAATATGGGGAAACAACAGATTATAGCTGTTCTCTTGAGCTGGGGGTGATTTAAGCAATTAGTAGGTCATTGGTGATCAGAGAACGTAATTTCTGGAGAATAGTGGAAAAAGAAGTCACATCAAAATGGAAAGGAATTTGTGGGTGCCGGTGGTGAGTAGGTATAGATGGCGGACAGTGGGAGTTGTTGGGATGGTGGTGATCTCTTAGGTACAGAGAGAGTGAAATAGAGTCAAGTTGCAGGAGGATTTTTAGGTGGAAAGGGGGTGAAGATGAGGTGCTTCTGACAGAATCCAACCTTTGTGTCAGGATTAGGCTAAATCACTTGCAGGGTGAGGATGAGAAGGACTTAGGGTTTCAAGAAAGCAGAGGTTGAGACAGCAAATGTTGGAAGTAGTAGGGGAAGTCCAGGAAAAAAACAACAAGCTTAGGAAGAGGCTCAGCATTGCGAATTGACTTCAGTCAGTCTTATCTGTGACCTTCTAGTAGATTTTAGATTTAGAAAGTAAGATTGGTAAGAGTGGGAAGTGGGTCCTTTTCAGTGCCAGGAATTAGAAGTCAAGGAGCAGGGGAACAGTTGAGGAGTTTGAGTGTTAGCCAGTTTTTATTTCATAAGTACAGCAGAGGTGAGTGAGGAAAATCCTGTTTGCTGGCCACTATCAATTCTGGCAGTAGGTGGGTGACTTGGTAGTAAAGCCAGCATGTTAAAGGTCAGCTTGGAATTATTGATGGTCTTCAGCGCTCTATGTTAAATTTCTCTATTAAGGAAGCATCTTCACAGAATTATTATAGCCTTGAGGACTTCCTCCTGCAGCCTGGCCTAGGCTTGTGTCATGTGAATTGTTACTGACTCTTTTTCTCAGCTCTGAAACTGAAGTGGCCAAGCCTTCTTTCACCCTCATTTGGTGCTTCATCGGTGGACTTGTGCTATGTAAAAATCTTTTTTTTTGTATGAGGTATTGTTATGAGAATGACAAAGTTTATGAGCAGCAATTTTCTTTTTCTTTCTTTTTTCTTTTAATTTGAGAGACAGAGAGGGAGAGAGAGAGATAGAGAATGGATGCTCCAGCAGCCTCTCAGCCACTGTGAATAAACTCCATATATGTGCGCCCCCATGTGGGCATATGCGACATTGCATGCTTGTATCACTTTTTGTCTGGCTAAACATGGTACCTAGAGAATCAAACAGGTGTTCTTAGGTTTCACAGGCAGGAGCCTTAACTGCTAAGCTGTCTCTCCAGCCCGTTTTCTTTTTTAAAATTATTTTTGCATGTATATGTAATGCGTATGTGTGGGCACATGTATTTGCAGGTGCACATGCATGTGTATGTGTGGAGGCCAGGAGTAGATGTTGTGTATCTTTCTTGATCTCTGTCCACTTTATTTACTGAGGCAGGATCTCCCACTTGAATCCAGAGCTTGCTAATTTGGCTGGTCTAGCTGGCCTTTCTCTGGGGATCCCTTGTCTTTGCCTCCCAAGTTTGGTATTACAGGTCTGACGCCACATACCCTTGACACTGTGTGGGTGTTGGGGATCCTCAGGCTTGTGCAGCAAGTTCTTTATCTTCTGAGTCATCTCCCTACCTCCTGGGCAGCAATTTTCTAATGCTATAGAGTTAAGAGCTCTCCCAATTCTGTATTATGAGTTATTCTAAATTCCTCTAAATTTCCCCTCCACATGTCTTTTTCATTTTTCATTCTTTGAAGTTAAATTTTTACTCTCTTTAAAGGAACTATGAAGAAAACCCTGGAGGATGAGATTGAAGCCATTCTGCAGAAGAGGATTATGGTGCTAGATGGTGGAATGGGAACCATGATCCACGGTACAAGCTGAGTGAAGAAAGCTTCCAGGGTCAAGAATTCAAAGATCATACCAAGCCACTGAAAGGCAACAATGACATTTTAAGTATAACTCAGCCCGATGTCATTTACCAGATCCATAAGGTAAATTATTTTCAGGTTCTTAAGCATTTCATATACCAAGTGCAGACTATTATGCTTCATGCTCTTATGGAAGAAAGAGTTGATTTATTCAGAGAACAAATAAAAGTCATTCATTAAGTTGGGAATTTGGGATAAACAGATGATGAAAGTAGGTTTTCTGCAATTAGACTCCAGTGAAAAACTATGAAATCCTGGGCAAACTGGAAATTTCACAATCATTACCTTTCTTATTTTTATTTATTTATTTATTTTATTTTATTTTTTTTTTTTGAGGCAGGGTCTCACTCTAGCTAAAGCTGATCTAGAACTCACTGTGTATCTCCAGGCTGGCCTCAAACTCACAGTTAGCTTCCTACCTCAGCCTTCTGAGTGTTGGGACTAAAATTATGTACCACTGTGCCCCACCAGTATGACATTTTCATACATATATATAATGTATTTTGATCATACTCATAAATATTTTATTTATTTGAGAGAGAGAAAAAGAGAGAGAATGAATGGGCATGCCAGGGCCTCTTGCCACTGAAAATGAACTACAGATGCATGTGCCACCTTGTCCATCTGGCTTATGTGGGTACTGGTGAATCGAACCTGGGTCCTTAGGCTTCATAGGCAAGTGCCTTATCCTCTAACCCATCTCTCCAGCCCATTATGTTCACTTTTGTTACTCTCTCTTGTCCCTCTCTCCCAATTATCCTTTTTATCCTTCCCAAGTCCTTCCTCTTCTCATGTCTTTTTTTTTTTTCCCCAATGATCTAGTGAGTTTCATTGGGGTTGCTTATAGGATCATGGGTGAAGGATTGTTTACAGGAGCATGGGTGCCTGAACAGTGGCTATAACACTGAAGAAAATGTCTTTTTCTCCCCCATCATCCATTAACTGCCTGTAGATATTTGGAGGGGTGGTGCCTTATGAGCTTCTCCCCTCACCATGACAAGATGTTCATGTGCCTAATCTTGTGTAGCTATTTTACAGGTCATTATAGCTGCTGTGAGTTCAAGAGTGCAATGGCTATGTCATACCCAGAAGTCTACTTAATCTCATTCCTAGGCATTAAGGTTGCTTTCAGTTTTTCTTGCTCTATTTATTTATTTACTTATTTTTGTTTTTTCAAGGTAGGGTCTCGCCCTAGCCCAGCTGATCTGGAATTCACTATGTAGTCTTAGGGTGGCCTCAAACTCATAGCAATCATCTCACCTCTGCCTCCTGAGTGCTGGGATTAAAGCGTGCACCACCACACCCAGCTATTTTTATTTTTTTAAAATTAATTTATTTAAGAGACAAAGAGAATGGGCATGGCAGGGCCTCAAGCCACTGCAAACAAACTCTAGACGCATGTGCCACTTTGTGCATCTGGCTTACATGAGTCTTAGGGAATTGAACCTGGGTCTTTTGGCTTTTCAGGAAAGTGCCTTAACCACTAAGCAATCCCTCCAGCCCTCTTGCTCCTTTTAAAATATTAAATTTTGGTTCTTATAAAACAAAATCCATGGATAAGGATAAATTCTCACTTGATTACTTGACCACTAAGCCGTCTCTCCAGCCGTCTTTTAAAAATATTTAAATTTTAATTCTTATAAAACAAAATCCATGGATAAGGATAAATTCTCACTTGACTACTTTA
This sequence comes from Orientallactaga sibirica, assembly GCA_036365145.1. NCBI lineage: Eukaryota > Metazoa > Chordata > Mammalia > Rodentia > Dipodidae > Orientallactaga > Orientallactaga sibirica. Next base: position 13,804,126 of record JAEOAD010000036.1, read on the forward strand.
CCACTAAGTCATCTCTCCAGACCTCTTTTTAAAATACTTAAATTTTAATTCTTATAAAACAAAATCCATGGATAAGGATATGCAAGTAGAAAACTCATAGCATTGTTTGAACAGTATATTTTCAAGTTACTGGTTCTCTGTGTTAGTTACTTTCATCATTGCTGTGTAAGGACACCTGACAGAAAACTGAAGGGAGGAAGGATTTAGTTTTTTTTGAAGAGAGACAGAGAGAGAGGGAGAGGAAGACAGATAGAGAATGGGTGCGCCAGCAGCCTCTCAGCCTCTGTGAACGAACTCCAGATGCATGTGCCCCTTGTGAGCAAGTGCGGCATTGCACCCTTGCATCACTTTGCATCTGGCTAAACGTGGGACCTGGAGATTGGAACTGGCATTCTTAGGCTTAGCAGGCAGGCACCTTAACCGCTAAGCCATCTCTCCAGTCCAGGATTTAGTTTTGTTCGGGGTTTGAGAGGCTACAGTCCATGGTGGCGGGGAAGGCATAGAAATATTCATGGTGGTGCCGGGCGTGGTGGCACACGCCTTTAATCCCAGCACTTGGGAGGCAGAGGTAGGAGGATCGCCAAGAGTTCGAGGCCACCCTGAGACTACATAGTGAATTCCAGGTCAGCCTGGACCAGAGTGAGACCCTACCTCGCAAAAACCAAAAAAAAAAAAAAAAAAAAGAAATATTCATGGTGGTGGGAATGTGGAGCAGGTGTTATTGTTCAGGGAGTAGAGAGAGACTGCGCTAGAAGCAGGGCTGGCTATAACCTTAAGGCCTACCTCCTTAAGGTTCAGCAACCTCTTGAAACAGTACTACCAGCTAGGGACCAAGTGTTCTTCAAACACTTGAGCCTAGGGACATTTTGCATTCAAACCTATAACTTTGTTTTTCTGTTGAACAGTAATTTGGAAGGTCTTAGCATATGTAGATGTAATTTTTTTCTTTTTTAGGTATCACAGCATGAAATGAAGTTGCTGTATTTATATTATGACCTTATTTATGATATTTAATATACTTGTGATATATAATAATCATGTTTATTTTGGTTTTCCTTTCCACGTTCTTCTGCAAACATCAACTTCTGCATTCATCAAGTTAGGAAAGGTTGAGTTTACTAAATGTATCTAAAGTCCAGGCTGCTTTTCAGATTAAGGTTGAGATGGTGTCCAGAGAGTGAAACCAGGAAGACATGTTTCAAACGGGGTGACTGGTAGAGCACCAAAGTCCTCAACGTTGCAGGAAGAGTACAGATCTGGAGCAGAGGAACTAGGAGAGGCAGACTGAAAACATTGTGGTCAGAAGTTGAGCACTCCGAGAAGGTGCAGTTCTTAGTGGATCCAGTTACACCAAAGCAGGGAGAGTAAGGAAACAGAACGGGTGCTTGCTGGATACCCAACATGTACCAGATACTTCAAGTGCCACCTTGTTTTACCTTGTAGACACACTGATGTCAGAAGAGGGTTATAACACCTTCAGCTGAGGACATTGCCACTCAGAACTTAACTAAATTTATATAACTTCACTGTGTTAACTTTGTCTGAAGTTAAGTTCTATGCTTGTTTATTAAACCACACCTTTCTGTGGAATCCTTATACCTTCTGAATGTCTTAACTTTAGTGTGCCACCTTATTCTTATCATTGGTTAAAAGGTGGTTGGTGGGCTGGAGAGATGGCTCAGTGGTTATAGGTGCTTGCATGCAAAACCTGATGACCTGAGTTCAGTTCCCTAGTACCTATGTAAAGTCAGATGCCAAATGTACAAGGTGGCACATGTATCTGGAGTTCGTTTACAGTGGCAGGAGGCTCTGGCATGCCCATACTCACCCATTCTGTCTGTCTCTCTCTTGCTCTCTTGTGTGTGTCTGCCTCTTTCTCTCTGTCTCATATAAATAAAAATATTTTAAAAATACCCCCAAAGGTGCTGACAACAATGAAAGGATATGTTTATTTTTAGGGGTCTGGGACTCTAAAACCCACAGTTGGTCTTATTTCTTGTTTCAGGAATACTTGTTGGCTGGAGCAGATATCATTGAAACAAATACGTTTAGCAGCACTAGTATTGCCCAAGCTGACTATGGCCTTGAACACTTGGTGAGACTTTCCTTTTTCCTTCTATCTAAGATGATTTTGAGTATTTGCTGCACTGGAGGTTGCTAGTGACAAAACCAACTGAAGTCTCCATGTAGCTATTTCCCAAATATCTACTGTTTGTGTTGAGACGGGGATCATGGCTTGAATGTCTTCTGCTTATGAGCATAGCAGCTTATTCATTTTGCAACTGGCTTTTATGGGCAAGTAATAATAGTAAAATAAAAATGTAGTTTTAACTGGGTATGGTGGTATACCCAGTACTCAGGAGTCAGGGGTAGGAGGATTGCTGTGAGTTTGAGGCCAACTTGGGACTGCAGAGCGAGTTCTAGGTCGGTCTGGGCTAGAGTGAGACTACCTAGAAAAAAAACAAACAAAAAGTAGTTTTGACAAAGGCATAGTCATTCATTGTGCACACATAGAATGTGAATAAATGGTTGTGACTATGTCCAGTATAAAAATGGGCAGGGACTAGATGTGCCCATGAGCCAATCTCTTTTAAGGATATGCTGGTTTCTTGCTTCAAGATGCATAGGACATTAAAATTAGAGGAGGTCATTGATATCACAAATCTAGGGCTGCCTGACCTGGCATATGGAAGGTCTTCTGAAAGGCCATGAATCTGCCTAACGTTAGACTACACTTTGGGTGTATGGGCTAGTGAGCAGGTTCCTGTTCCTTTATCAAATTCTCTCTCTCTCTCTCTCTCTCTCTCTCTCTCTCTCTCTCTTTGGTTTTGATTTTTTGAGGTAGGGTCTCATTCTGGCCCAGACTGACCTGGAATTAACTATGTAGTCTCAGGGTGGCCTTGAACTCACAGCAATCCTCCTACCTCTGCCTCCCGAGTGCTGGGATGTGTGCCACCATGCCTGGCTTCCTTTATCAAATTATAAAGAGCCTTATAATCTACAAAAAATTCAGAAGCACTGATTATAGCCATTGTATAGTGGAGGAAAACAGGGCCAGGGAAAGTTGCTGTGGTAGCTTCCTAGCTGGTTAGGAAGTGGCCAAGACAACGTTAGAATAAGTCTCCTGCCTCAAATGCCAGTGCTTTTCTGGTTATTATAATTTCTTTTCTCCTCTATGGTATTTTTTTCTTTTCTTCTTCTTCGTCTTTTCTTTTTCCCCTGAGATAGGGTCTCACTGTGTAGTAGTTCTGGCTAATCTTGAACTTGAATCGACCCTTTTACCTCCGCTTCTAGAATGTTGGGATTACAGGTGTGTGCCGCCACACCTGGTTAGTATACCCTTTCTTCACTTGAAGAATTATCAGCTTATTTGACCACCTAGGTGTTCAGAGGTTGGTCTTTTTACCAGTTGGCTTATAGTTTGGGAGAAGATCCTAAAAGATCTTAAGCACCCTCACCATTCCCTGTTGCCTTTCAAGACTGGGATGACCGATAAACTTTGACTATGATTTCACGCAGACTGCAGATTTCTTCACTCTACATTTCTTTGATGAATTCAACTAAGCATTAGATAGTTATAGATTCCTTACTTACTGACTAGAGGAAAAGCAGGACAGACTAACTTCAGTGGTTGATATGTTAGGCCTACCGGATGAACAAGTGCTCTGCAGCTGTGGCCAGAAAAGCCGCTGAGGAGATAACTCTCCAGACAGGTAAGGGATATTCTTCCTTTCTTGATCTCAGCTATAATGTGCATTTTTCCTTACATGACCTTTGACCTCTTAGCAGCTGCAGACATTTTTACTTATTTGTAGATTACTTCTCTGTAGCATCATAATGAAGAATTCAGCATCTCTTTGGAGTAACTGTCCCTGTGGGCTTTGGGCTCAGAGTTTACTCTTTGACTTTGTTGGTGCTCATATGATGTTCTTATATATTTAAGAGCTAAAATGATTCCCCTTCCCTCTTTGGAAGCACATTGCCAGCTTATTGAAGTAACGACCAGCTTATTTGATTATTGGTTATGATTATGATATTTGATCCATCATCTGAAGCTGCCCTCCTCCCATCCTTGACTTGTTTAAGCAGATTGCCTTTTGATGTTCCCCTGTATATAGCTGATGACCTTGAAGGCTCTGTGTGGCACAGAAGAGTGTGGCATTAGATTTGTTCTTACAAAGTGGCTCCTGAAATAACTAACCTGCTGGCTGACTGTTGTCAGAACATGGGCTAGTGGGAGGCATTGAGGGAAGGAAAGGAGTAAAAGATATAAATGTGTGGAGCCCTGTGAGATTTAGAGATGTGAAGTTAGTGCCAATAAAAAGATATAAAGAAATTGTTAAGAAAATACCCATAGCATATTAATGAAGACTAAAGTGATTCACAGGAATTCTGTGAGAGATATTGTTTAAGTCCGTGAGCAAGCATAGACTGCTACCTTACCAGAGAGGTAGGTCAGGGGCTATTGAACCAGTTAAAGTAGGGAGAGATGAGGACATTTTTCTTATATCTACATAATTATTAGGGGCAGATACAGACTGAATCTATAACCTCTTTATAGGCAGAATTTTTTTTTCTTCTTTCCTTCCTCCCTCTTCTCTTTTTTTTTTTTCTTTTCTTTCTTTTTTACATTTTTAAAAAATTTATTTGAGAGAGAGAGAGAGAGATTGAGAATGGGCATGCCAGGGCTTCTAGCCACTGCAAACAAACTCCAGATGATGTGCCACCTTGTGCATCTGGCTTACCTGGGTACTGGGGAATTGAACCTTGGTCCTTAGGTTTTGTAGGCAAGCACCTTAACCACTAAGCCATCTCTCCAGTCCTCCCCCCCCCCCCCCTTATTTTTGAGACAGGGTCTCATGTAGCTCTTGTTGCAGACTTGCTGGGTTGTTAAAGATAATCTTGAATTTTTGATCTTCCTGACTCTACCTCCCAAGAGCTAGGATTATAGACTTGCATGACCCAGTGCCCAGCCACAGTCTGTGTTATCAATTGATTGATAGTCTTAGCATAGCCCAGCTGTTAAGTAGCTAAGACTAATAATTAATGAACACTATGGCCCAGCTTCTGTTATTATATACAAATGAACACAGTTTCCTGTGCTGTTTTGGAAGCACTCTGTTCTGGCCCAGAGGCAAGTTATTAAAGAGCTAACTAAAGCAGCATTTAATTTGCTTCATTCTTAAATTTCGGGCTTTATAATTATGGATTGAATATTTGTCTCCAGTGAAGGGTCTGCAATGCAGTACATTCAAGTACATTCAAGAGCATTTCAAGTTGAGTACTGTTATGAATCATTTGTTAAGTTCAGTATCTTCAATGTTTTTTAAGAATTGAGGGAGAGCTGGGCATGGTGGCACACGCCTTTAATCCCAGCACTTGGGAGGCAGAGGTAGGAGGATCGCAGTGAGTTCAAGGCCACCCTGAGACTACAGAGTGAGACCCTACCTTGAAAAAAAAAAAAAAAAAAAAAAAAAAAAAGAAGGGAGAATTTGCTCACATACAGCTGTAGTAGAAATGTAGAACTATAGAAGAACCACCCTCCCTTTTTATCTTTTTGTTGTTGGAGATTGGACCCAGGCCCAGTGCCTCATCTGTGTTGGGATTTGTTGACCTCAAACTTGCAGTCTCCCTCTCCTAAGTGCTGAAATTGCAGGCAGGGGCCATCACTGGTTTTTTGTTTTGTTTTTTTTGAAGTAGGGTCTCGCTCTAGCCCAGGCTGACCTGGAATTCACTATGTAGTCTCAGGTTGCCCTTGAACTCATGGTGATCCTTCTACCTCTGCCTCCCAAGTGCTGGGATTAAAGGCATGTGCCACCACGCCTGGCTGGGCCACCACTCTTGACTGGGAAAATTCTTGATAGCAAAAGATACTACTTGTGATTTCACACTTGTTTTTCTTTCCCTAAAGGAATCAAGAGGTTTGTGGCAGGAGCTCTGGGTCCAACTAATAAAACACTCTCTGTGTCCCCGTCTGTGGAAAGACCAGATTATAGGAACATCAGTGAGTATTTGTCACATACAGTCATGGACCTTGGACAGATGTTTCAGTACTCTGCAAGTCTGCACAGTGAGACTAGCAGATCTACCTTAGGAATATTGTGACTATGTCAAGGGCTTACAGCAGTACTGGAAGTATAATAGATACCTAATTACAAAATTAACTCCTATTCTTTCTTTTTGTTTTTTTTCACTGGTAGGATATCACTCTAGCACAGGCTAGCCTGGAATTCACTATGCAGTCACAGGCTCGCATTGAACTCACAGGATTCTTCTTACCTCAGCCTCCTGAGTGCTGGGATTAATAGTGTGCACCACCACACCTGGCAGAAAAAGAGAGAATATGAATGAGTGTACCAGGGCATCTATTTGCTGCAAACAAACTCCAGATGCATGCGCCACTTTGGGCATCTGGCCTTACTTGGGTACTGGGGAATCAAACTCATTAGGCTTTATGGGCAAGCGCCTTAACTACTGAGCAAATCTTTGCAGCCCCAAATTATCTGCTATTCTTTTGGTTGAGCTTGCTTTCAGATGTACATGGCAATGTGTCAGTGCTACATATCAGCCTTGGAAATAAAACTAATTGAAGTGATGTTTAAAAGTGAGAAACCAAGCAAATTTGGATACCAGTTTTGGCCCATTATAAAATAACTGTCACATCTCCCTACTTTTGGATTTTTTTCTTTTTTGACACAGGATTGCACCTCGTAGCTCAGGCTAAACTAGAACTTTGTATACATCAATCTGGCCTGAAACCTGTGGGAATCTTCTTGCTCTCAGCTGCGTGGGCCTCGTTGTAGGCCATAAATAGTTCACAGGTGCCAGATCTGAGCTTGGCATACCCTGGTGCCGTTCAGGTGTGGATCACTAACATGTAGGGTATGGTTTGTTGTTTACAGCATTTGATGAGCTTGTTGAAGCATATCAGGAACAAGCCAAAGGACTTCTGGATGGTGGGGTTGATATCTTACTTGTGGAAACTATTTTTGACACAGCCAATGCCAAGGTAAGTGAACGGTTTAGAAAAAAGAGATGGTACTGGGATGGGTACTGATTCTCCTGTAGTGAGAAGATAATAATAACTATTATCAAAGTTAAATACATTTTCTTGTTTGCTCTGTTTTAGTCGTTTTACATTTGTGTGGTTTTTTGATGGAGTACCAGGTGCCCAGGCTGTCCTTATACTCATTAACTGAACTGATCCTACTGCCTCCACCTCCAGTGTACTGAGATTATAGGTGTTTGCTTTCACTCTGGGCTCTAGAAACCATATTTCCTTTTTTGTGATTTATGTCCTCTATTCTTTTTCTTTTTTCTTTTTTTATTTGAGAGACATAGATAGATAGATAAAGAGAGAGAGAGAGTGAGAGAGAGAATGGGTGTGCCAGCGGCCTCTCAGCCATTGTGAACGAACTCCAGATGTGTGTGCCCCCTTGTGGGCAAGTGAGGCATTGTGCCCTTGTGTCACTTTTTGCGTCTGACTAAATGTGCGACCTGGATAATCGAATCGGAGTTCTTAGGCTTGGCAGGCAGGCTCCTTAACTGCCAAGCCATCTCTCCAGCCCTCCTCTATGCTTTTTCATTGGAGTGTTTTTATTTATTTATGAATAAATATGTATTTATTTGAGAGAGAGCGCAAGCATGTGTGTGCATGAGAAAGAGAGAGCATGAGTGAGCAAGCATGCATAGGTGCTCCAGGACTCAAACAAACTTGAGCTGCATCCACCACTTTGTGCTTTATGTGGGAACTGGGGAATTGAACCTGGGCTGTCAGGCTTTGTAAACAGTGCTTTAAATACTGAGCCAGCCTGGTTTGGTGGTTCAGGCTTTTAATCCCAGCACTCAGGAAGCAGAGAGAGGTAGGAGGATAGCCATGAGTTCTAGTCTGGGACTACAGAGTGAGTTCTAGGTAAGCTTGGGCTGCAGTGAGACCCTGTCTCAAGAAACCTAAAAACAAAGCAGCAAATAAAAAACAAACCTTAAATGAGCCGGGCATGGTGGTGCATGCTTTTAATTCCAGCACTCAGTAGGCAGAAGTAGGAGGATCGCCAAGAGTTTGAGGCCCCCCTGAGAATTCCTGGTCAGTCTGAGCTAGAACGAGAAACCTTGGAAACCTTGGAAAACCTTGGGAACCTTGGAAAACAAAAAAAAAAAAGCAAACCATAAATGCATAAATAAATACATAAAAAATAAAGTATAGGGGCAAACTGTGGAAGATAAAGGATTAAGGACATATTTTTTATTTCTATATATATATATATATATATATTTTTTTTTTTTTTGGAGAGAGACATAGAGATAGAGGGAGACAGAAGACAGAGAATGGGCGTGCCAGCAGCCTCTCAGCCACTGTGAATGAACTCCAGACGTGTGCGCCCCCTTGTGGCCAAGTGTGGCATTGTGCCCTTGCACATGGGACCTGGAAATTGGAACCTGCGTTCTTAGGCTTAAAAGGCAGGCACCTTAACCGCTAAGCCATCTCTCCAGCCCTATCCTGGGTATATATTTTATTAAATTTTTAATTTTTGACATGTGTGGCTCATCCTTTTTTTTTTTTTTTTTTCAAGGTAAGGTCTCACTGGCAGTCACTGCAGTCCTAAACTGTCCTCAAACTAGTTGCAATCCTAACTTCCCAAGTGTTGATATTAAAGGTGTGTGCCACCATGCCAAGACTTTTTTTTTTTAATTACAGAATTTATTTTGATGTGAGGAGGAGAGTAGAATTATAATTTTTTGCTAAGATTGTCTGATTTTGCTAATACTATTTATGAAACACCCTGTTATTTCCCAGTAATGTCACCCTTATCCTAACTTCTGAGTTCATTTGACTGTTGTTTCCCCCTGCAGTCTGCTGATGTGATATTACCATACCATTAGGCATAGCTTTAGAGTAATTTCAGTGACTGGTAGACTTAGTATCCTTTCCTTAGCCTTCCCTCACCTTTATATAGAACTTTACTGATATGTTCATCTTTTTAATGCTGTTATAGTCAATTTCTGTAGTTCTAAAAAGGAAATTTCATGGCTTAAAAAAAAGTTTTTATTGACAGCCTCCATATATGTACACAATATTCTGTGATCAAAATCTTCCACCACTCTCCTTTGTCCTCCCTCCTCTATCTCCCTTTCACTGAATCCCTTCTTTCCAACTAGCTCATGTTCTAAAATTTCAGTTGTTTTTGTGTCTTTGAGACAGAGTCTTGTATAGCACAGGCTGACCTAGAACTTATTGTGTAGTCCAGGCTGGCTTCAAACTTTGATCTTCCTGGCTGTCTTTCCAGATGCTAGGATTATAGGCATGTGCTACCAAGTCTGCATTCAGTATTATTAATTAATTAATTAGTTATTTTTGAGGTAGGGTCTTGCTCTAGCCCAGGTTGACCTGGAGTTCACTATGTAATTTCAGGGTGTCCTCAAACTCTATGATCCCCTCCTACCTCTGCCTACCAAATGCTGGGATTAAAGGCATGTGCTACAATATCTGGCTCGATTATGATTATTTTTAAAAATTTATTTTTATTTATTTATTTGAGAGAGAGAATGAGAATGAAAGAATGGGTGCATCAGGGCCTTCTGCCACTGAAACAAACTCTAGACACATGCATCACTTTGTGTATCAATGTTCAGGAATTATTAATTTAATAACTTTCCATGAAAAAAAAAACTTAACGTCACAGGAAGGTTCACATTAATTACAAATTGCATGCTGATTTCAGACTTTCACATCTTCAGATTATGAAATTTTTTGATAGAAAGAAAGGAAAGAAGCCAGAAAAGGTGGCATATATCTTTAATTCCAGCACTCAAGAGGCTGAGGTAGTAGAATCACCATGAGTTCGAGCCCAGCTTGGGCTAGAGTGAGACCTTGCTTTAGAGAGAGAAAACAGAGAGGTCATATCTTATAATTTAATACATGGACTTACAGTACAGAGTAAAATGTGATTTGTAGTTTTCTAACCCACTACAAAAACTCATTACTTTTTCAGTGATGTATATCCTTGTACTGACCATATATGTGAAAGAGTGAGAAAGGCAGGAACATTATTATTTATTTCCTCAGAAGAAAGAGTTTGTTAGCTGGATTTAGCTTGTTTTTTTGGGTTGTAATGGGGATGGAACCGGGGGCCTTGAGTATGCTCAAGGCAAGTGCCTCACCACTGAGCTACCCTCTCTCCTGAGCATTTGTGTTACTATGTTCAGTATTATACTTGAAAGGACTGCTGGGTTGTGCTTTATTAGAAAGATACTTTTCTTCTTCCCAAAGAACTCTGTATGTATCTTACCTTAAATGGCTTTGGAAAGGGTGTTTCCTGATCAGGCGGTTAGACTGATCTTGGACATACTCTCTGGAAATTAAAGATGTTCTTCCTTTTTTCCTGACAGGCAGCCTTGTTTGCATTACAGAATCTTTTTGAAGAGAGTTATGCTCCCCGGCCTATTTTTGTAAGTTCTTAAATATTTCTCTGATAATTTGTCTATTGATAATTGTCATTTTTATCATAGATCTTTTTCTCCCTGGAATAGTAGACCAGTTGGTACTATCATTAGAAGCCATGCTTGAGTTTCCTCTGTTCACCCCCCTCTGTAGAGACAAGGAAAATGAACCTAGAGGTGACTGGAAGGCAGGCTGTTCAAAAGAAGCCCATGTGCAGCAAGCACTTACAGACCCTGTCTCGTTAGAGCTCACAGAGGGTGGACTTCAGTGCTAACTGGAAGTCCTTAATACTGAAGCTGCCAGATACCATCTCATTACTTCAACAGACAGACTCATGTGAGAGTTCTGAAATAAAATAGAATCAAAGCAAGGTTGTTGAATATGAGCACTGTATAATGATATTTATGTCTGAGTGTCATAATAAAACCTATTTTTTTGTGTGCTAGTTAAAAACATAATAAACACTCAGGAGGCTGAGGTAGGAGAATCTCTTGGGTTTGAGGCCATTCTGGGCTACAGAGTAAGTTCCAGGTTAGCCTGGGCTATAGTGAAACCCCGCCTCAAAAAAAAAAAAAAAAAAAAAAAAAAAAAAAGAACAAAACAAAGGTTAGATAATATAGTCAGCCCCATACTGCTGGGATGAGCATGCAACCAAACACACTTTATGGAGGAAAAGATTAATTTCAGGCTAACATCCAGGGGAAGTTCCATCAGTGGCACTAGAAGCTGCTGAATTCCATGCATCCAAGCAGAGGAAACAACTGTGACAAACAAATACCAACAAGCAGCAAGCACTGACCCGCCAAAGCTCAAACTGCTCTCCATACACCTTCAGGCTAGAATCACATCTGCCCCAAGTGACTCGCCCCTCTGTAGCAAGAATGTGCCTCTTAGGGGCTTGTTGCAGTCAGGTTCACATTGCTGGCAGACATCACCCGACCAAGAGCAGCTTTTGGGAAAAGAGGTTTATTTAGGCTTATAGACTCAAGGGAAGCTCCATGATGGCAGGAGAAATGATGGCATGGGAAAACGATGTCATGAGCAGATGGTGGACATCACCCTCTGGCCAACATAAGGTGGACAATAGCAACAGGAGAATATGCCAGGAAGTGGCTATAATACCTGTAAGTCCTCCCCTAACAATACACTGCCTCCAGGAGGCTTTAATTTCCAATTGCCATCAGCTGGGGAGACTAGCATTCAGAATACCTAAGTTTATGGGGGACACCTGAATTAAACTACCACAGGGCTGCAGCTGCAAACTCAACTTTAAATAAAACCTGAGCCTATGGGGCCATACTTTTTAAACTGTGACATTCAGTTTACCACAGGTGAATCAAATATTTGACAGCAGAAACCAGGAGAACCTGAGGGATTTCTGGGCAGGCCCCTCCTCTGTTCCTATAGCCTACCACCTCTTTCCCTCAGTCAGTTGGCATTCTGACCCTCATGGCAAAGGCTGCCTGTAAGTTCTCTTCCTCATGAAAGAACAAAGAGCATCAGCTTGTTTGTGTCACTTGGTCTTTGTGATGATATTCTTTACCCAAGTATATTATTAACTTTGTTAATTCAGATTTCAGGGACTCTTGTTGATAAAAGTGGACGAACTCTTTCTGGACAGACAGGAGAAGCATTTGTTATCAGTGTGTCTCATGTAGATCCACTCTGGTAGGTAACTTTTTCTTTGGGGACTTTTAATGAGGTCTATAAAATGTGGCTTAGGAGGGGACTTGCTTCAGCTTCCATTGGGCCACTTCCATAGCATATTGTCTTTCCTTTCAGTTTTTCAGACTTTCTCCTAAGAGCTTCAGAAGACCGTTACCCTTTTTTTTAATCTTTCTTTTTTGTGTGAGCAGAAAGAGTAAGTGACTGAGTGAATGTATGGATGCACTATGGCCTCTTGCCACTGCAGATGAACTGCAGATACATGCACCTCTTTGTGCATATGTTTTACATGGGTACTGGGGAATTGAACCTGGGCTGGCAGGCTTACAAACAAGTGCCTTTAATACCTGAGCTCTCTCCCCAATTCAAGATCTCTGGTTGTTTTTTATTTTATTTTATTTTTCCTTGGGGTTTTTTGAGGCAATGTCTTGCTTTAGTTCAGGTTGGCATGAGATTCACTATGTAGTCTCAGGCTGGCCTCGAACTTACACCGATTCTCCTACCTCTGCCTCCTGAGTGCTGTGATGAAAGGCATATCCTCCATGTCCATTATTTTTTTGTTTTTTAATTTTGTTTATTTATTTGCAAGGTCAGAAGGGTAGGGGAGAGAGTGAGAATGTGAATGAGAGAGAGGAAATGGGGGCACTAGGGCCCTTTGTCAACCACTGTAAACAAACTCCAAATGCATGCACCACTTTGTGCATTTGGCTTTACACGGGTACTGGGAATTGAATGTGGGCCATCAGGCTTTTCTAGCAAGTGCCTTTACCTGCTGAGCCATCTCTCCAGCCCAAGACCCCTCTTTTTTTTTTTTTTTTTTTTAAAAAAATATTTATTTATTTATTTGAGAGAGTGAGTTAGAGAAAGGTGGCGGGGGAGAGGATGAATAGACACACCAGGGCCTCTAGCGACTATAAATGAACTCCAGACGGATGCACCATCCTGTGCATCTGGCCTTATATGGGTACTGGGAAATGTAACTTGGGTCCTTAGGTTGTGCAGGCAAGTGCCTTAACTGCTGAACCGTCTTTCCAGTCCTCATTTCTTTTGTTTGTTTGTTTTATTGACAACTTCCATAATTATAGACAAGCAACAATGATAATTCCCTCCCCCCCTCACTTTTCCCTTTGCAACTCCACTCTCCATCATACATATCCCCTCCCCTCTCAGTCTCTTTCTTGATGTCATCATCTTTTCCTTCTATTATTAGGGTCTTGTATAGGTAGTGTCACACACTGCGAGAAGACCCCTGTGTTAATGAATTGCTGTGAGGGCTTGGGAGAGCTCATGTACCTCCTGGATAGCCAGGTGTTTACCCACTTGTTTGTAGGTACTTGGCTGAGTAGTACTTTAAACTGTTATCAGTTATTTACATTTTTGGGGCACTGCTTACAAGTTTTAGGGCATTACCCTGCCCTACTTGTGGGGTAACCAGTGTATCCTAAAGTGGAATAGAATAGGAATTCTAAAGCTAGGTTTTTCTTTCTTTTCTTTTCTCTTCTCTTCTCTTCTGGTTTTTTGAGGTAGGGTCTCACTCTGGCCCAGGCTGACCTGGAATTAACTATGTAGTCTCAGGGTGGCCTCAAACTCTTGGCGATCCTCCTACCTCTGCCTCCCGAGTGCTGGGATTAAAGGTGTGCGCCACCATGCCCGGCTCCTTCTTTCTTTCTTTCTTTCTTTCTTTCTTTCTTTCTTTCTTTCTTTCTTTCTTTCTTTCTTTTTAATGTCTGAAGGAGTAGATGGAAAGCAGCAACCAAAATGTGAAAAGGGTAAATGTCAGTATTCACTATTAAGAATATTTTGACGGAATCCTATATCAGTACTTATTCCTCATTTATTGAAATTGTGCTATGATCCTTGGAATATTGGCCAAGTGAAACAGTCCACATTGGGAGAAATATATAAGTAAATTAGCATGTGAAATATAAGGTTATTATAAAGAAGACTAAGAAAATCTGATTATATATAGGAAAAATGATGTACTTGTAGGATTCAGAGCTGGCTCTCTAGAAATGGTGACATTAGAGCTGTGTTGTAGACATGAACGAGAGTTTGCTAAGCACAGAGACAGGAGAGATGAATGTACCAAAGTGAGTTAATGAGGACTTTATAGTTTATAAAACATTTCCATATGTGATGCTTCATTTGAACTTCAACATAACACTTCAGAGCTGAATGGACATTCTTTTCTATCTGTAGGTGCTTTAGTTTAATAATATGTTTGGCTGGGAAATGCCAACTGTTGAAAGACAAATTAGGATTGGAACTAAGTTTGAAAAGAGTTAAGTATCCTTTCTAATGATAGCACAATGATTTAATTTTTTTTTCCATGGAGGCTTCTTTTTGTTATTTCTTGTTCTTTCTGATCTATAGGACTTTCCTTAAGTATAGTTTCACATTGTTTTTTTTTTTTTTTTTTTTTTTTTTTTTGGTTTTTGAGGTAGGGTCTCACTCTAGTCCAGGCTGACCTAGAATTTACTATGTAGTCTCAGGGTGGCCTTGAACTCATGGTGATCCACCTACCTCTGCCTCCCAGATGCTGGGATTAAAGTTGTGCACCACCACGTCCAGCCACATTGGGTTTATATTAGCAGCAGTAGTTTGTTGGTATTTCTGTCCCACAGCATTATAGTTAGCCAGTTTGGGAATGAGGGATCACAGGCAGGATCCTTTAGCTGTTAGGCTATCTGAAGTTGGAGGCGTGGGCAAAAATATTCAGTGCTGCAGGGGACCTCAAAGTGTCTTTGATTATAGCTAAAGTGCTTTGAATTTGGAGACTTAGCATCTGCTTAGTTTTACATATATTCTCTTTATCATAACTTAGATGCATAAATATTTTCAATGAAAACTGATGACTTTTCTTACTGTTTTCTCAGCATTGGATTAAATTGTGCTCTGGGTGCAGCTGAAATGAGACCTTTCATTGAAACAATTGGAAAATGCACAACAGCCTATGTCCTCTGTTACCCTAATGCAGGTATGTGTTTGGGAGAGGAGAGTTGCACATTGAGAGCTTCAAGCATGCAAGGTATTGCAGATGAGGTAATAAATTTTGAGTAGAAGAGTGTTGCAGGTGTGTGTATATTAGAGACTCAACAGGAATTTTCCCAATGAAGAGTATTTGGAGCTAGACCATTGTTTTCCTTTGGAGCTAACGGCACAGTTTGGGTCACTCTGAAGCAGATAATCACTATTAGACTATCAGTACAAATTTTTATAACTTTCTACCCAAGATCTTTAGAAAGTATAATGCATAATTGTTAAGACAGTTTAGAATAATGGTTGAAATGTCCTTTCTTAGGTCTTCCCAACACTTTTGGAGACTATGATGAAACACCTTCCATGATGGCTATGCACCTGAAGGTCAGGGATCCTTTTTCACTTGGGGATTTTTAAAAAATATATAGATAGAAGTTCATTTAATTGAATAAATACATTTATTTATTTAGAGACAAGGTCTATCTTGCCCAAGCTGGTCTGAAACTTTCCATCCTTCCATCTTAGCCTCTGGGTAGCTGAGATTACAGGCCTGTGCTACTGTGCCTGCTGGAGAGAGAATTTTAGCTATAGAGTATTTAGAAGCAGATTTTTTTTCATTGATGAAACCCCAGTATAAATAACAGACAAATTGAGCTACTCTGAATTAAGGTAGTGGAGGCACAAAGCAGGGTTTTGCTATCAGCATCTTATTGCTCATTGGCCCAGGTGGCCAATCTCAGCGAAGCTGCCTCCAAACTGAGACATGGCTTGCCTCTGTGATGTCACTTCTGCAACCTTTCCAAGCATGACTTTCCCTTTCCTTCTCCTAAAACTGCTGGGTGGACTAGATGTCTACCTGGCTTCTATTGTCACCTCCAGTGTCCTCCCTCTCTCTTGTGCATTTGCCATCTTTGAATCATGAAGCTATCCTAACCCTGGGTCTCTTTTCTTTCATTCCGTTAATTTTTAGCTCCTGGCTTAATGATGTTTTCAACTTAATTCATATGTTTTCAATATCTTTTTTTCCTTTTGTATGGAATTTTGCTATATAGCCCAGATTGGCCTTGAGCTCATAAGTGCTGGATTAGAAGATAATTTCAGTATCTGAAGCAGATGAACTTCTCAGAACTAACTGATCAGCTTCTTGATCTCCTTCTCAGTTGTGTTTTTCTCTCACCAGCTTCTTTGTGGCTATTCTCCGGACTGCCCCATGTGCTGGTTGGAGAACTTAGCTACTGTGATAGAAAAACTACATTTTTATTTTGAAAAAATTTAAAATTAAACTTTTAAATGTATACACATTTTATATTTTTTGATAATGTATTATCCAGTTCACATTAATTTAGCTCAGCTAAAAAAATTTTGTATCATTAGGCAAATTAATTTTCCACTGCATTTTAAACACTTTAAAAGTTTTTGTAGTATCTGAACATTTTTTTTTTGCATTTATCCTTTTATCTAGGGCATGTAAAATTTTTATATATAAAATTAAATGTTATTTATCTTTTAAAATATCTTGTTCAGAAAATACAGAAATAAAAAATAAAGTTAAAGCTTTTATCTTGAATTTGTTTTGGTATATTTAGAATTGAGATAAATTCACTTTTTCAAATGTAGGACTTTGCTCTGGATGGCTTGGTCAATATTGTTGGTGGATGCTGTGGTTCAACACCAGATCATATCAGGTAATAGTCATCTCTTATTTAATTTATTTATTTGAGAGAGTGAGAGATAGAAAGAGGTAGATTGGTAAAGAGAATGGGTGTCCAGCCACTGAAAATAAACCAGACACATGTGCCACCTTGTGCATCTGGCTTACGTGGTTACTGGAGAATTGAACTTGGTCTTTAGGCTTCACAGGCAAGTGCCTTAACTGCTGAGCCATCTCTCTAGTCCCCAGTCATCATCTCTTAATACTTTACCTGTTTTTAAACCCAAATTTAAATTATTGTTTGGTTTTACTTATTTTGGGTCAGGATCTTCCTCTGTAGTTCAGGTAGCCTAATACTCATTCTGTAGTCCAGGCTGTCCTGTTACTTACTGTGTAAGCCCCAGTTGGCCTTGAACTTGTGCCAGTCCTATATCAACTTCCCAAGTACTGGGACTACACATGTGAGCCACCGTGACTTAATATTTTATCTTTTCTTACCAGCTGATTTGTGTCCCCACAATTTTGTATATTGAACTCCTAATCTTTCAGTAGTTCAGAATGACACTATATTTGGAGATAGGGCCTTTTAAAGGTGCCAGTTAAGGTAATGAATGGTTTGATCCATAATCCAACATGATGAGTGTTTTTGTAAGGAGAGGACACAGATGTACACACACAGGGAAGATCACGTGAAGACACAAGAGAAGTCAGCCACCTGCAAGCCATAGGGAGAGGCCTCAGCAGATGCAAAGCCTGTCAACACTCTTAATCCTAGACATCTGTCCTCCAAACTGTGAGAAATGTCTTTGTTTAAGCCATGATGCTGTGGCAGCCCTAGCAAAGTAATATACCCTTTTAATATGCACCTTTCCTACTATGCACATGTTATAGAAAACACCAGATCACAGGACCTGATTCTCCTGTTCCCTGTCCTCCTCTCCTGTCTATTCTTAAAGCTGAAGATTTTATTTCCTTTCATTTTTGGTTTTTCAAAGTAGGGTCTCACTCTAACCCAGGCTAACCTGGAATTCACTCTGTAGTCTCCAGGTGGTCTCTTACCTCTGCCTCCTGAGGGCTGGGATTAAAGGCATGTGCCATCATGCCTGGCTTATTTTATTGTTTAAATTTAATTTAATTTTATTATTTTTTTTTTGTGTGTGTGTGTGTGTGAGAGAGAGAGAGATGGGGGTGCGAGAATGGCTGGAATAGGACCTCTGGCCATTACAAAAGAATTCTGGAGACGTGCCATTTTGTGCATCTGACTTTGTGGATACTGGGGACTTAAACCTATGTTGGCAGGCTTTGCAAGCAAACACCCAAAACCACTGACTCATCTCCCCAAAGATTTTATTTTTTGTAATTAAACTATTGAAGAAGCAACAAAAACTTGTTTTGTGTGTGGATTTGATGGTGTATAGGCCATCTGTAAGCTTGGGTAAGGGGAGATGTTTGCTAGTTGTGTTTATTCAGCTCTTTGCATAGCTCTGTCCGAGCACAGCTGACTGAGAAGGCACATAGAAATGAAGGCTGAGGGCTGGAAAGATGGCTTAGTGGTTAAGGCACCTGCCTGCCAAGCCTAAGAATGCCCGTTCAATTCTCCAAGTCCCACATTTAGCCAGACATAAATGACGCAAGGACACAATGCCGCATGTTCCCACAAGGGGGCGCACATGTCTGAAATTTATTCACAGTGGTTGAGAGGCTGCTGGTGTGCCCATTCTCTCAGTCTCTCTCTGTCTCTCTCTCAAAAAAAAAAAGAAGGCTGATAGATTTATTTTCTGTATACTGAAAAAACTAAAGGCATAATTACTACTGCACATTTAGAAGTAGGAATATAGTTTGTGCATAGTTATGTTAATGTAGACTTAATTTTGTACTAAAATTAATTAAATTAATTTTAGTCTGAATTAATGAATATAATGTTTCCTATTTTTAACTTAGAGAAATTGCTGAAGCTGTGAAAAATTGTCAGCCTAGAGTCCCACCTGTTAGTGTTTTTGAAGGACATATGTTACTGTCTGGTAAGTCATGAAGATGTGGTTGTGATTTCAGAAGCCATTTTAGAATATATTTTTAACATATACTAAGTGGTAGTGACACTTGTGCCCAGATGCTTGTTTACTAGCTCAAAGGAGATTTCATATTTTTTTTGGCATGTAAATGAATTCACTGAAGAAATCCATTTTCTGGGAATACAGGGTCAAAGTGAATGAAGGCCTAGATAGTTTTCCTAGGCAGTACCCTTGGTTCTAATGACAACTTTGTGGTCTGGTCTGGTCTTCCATTTTAAAAGCATATCCTTTTCTACACCCTACCAATTTTACTAATTACTGAAAATTGTAAATGTTGGGGCTGAGGTGATGACACAGAGGGTAAGAATGCTTGCTGTGCAAGTGTAAGGACCCGAGTTTGATCCCAGCACCCAGCATTATTGTGCATGCATATACCCCAGTGCTAAAGGAAGTGGAGACAGAACCATCACTGAGGCTTCCTGGTCTGTCAGTCTAACTGAAAAAATGGGAGCTCTAGGTTCATTGAGAGAGAATGTGTCAGGGAAGTAAAGCAGGGCTTTACTGTCATTTGGCTTCTGTATGCATGTGCATGGGTGCATGCAACTGAGCACACAGTTACACCAGAGAAAATTCCAAATGGCCAAGGCCCATTATTTGATTTGCTTCCAAACTGTAATTTTACATTTGCTGTTTGTTTAGGACTATACAAAGAGTGTGTATATTTTATGTTTCTCAACCCTGTGAGGTAGATGGCCTCCTCCTGCCATAATTTTCTGTTCTTGTCTGCTATACATGAGTATTAGATAGTAATCTTAATTTTTTTATTATTGATAACTTCCATAATTATAGACAATAAGTAACCTTAAATTTAAGGAAGTGTGTTTTTAGAGAAATTATATATAATATGTACAGGAGGTTTTCTAGTTGTTTATAATGATTATAATTCTTTTTTTTTTTTTTTTTTTTTTTTTTTTGGTTTTTCGAGGTAGGGTCTCTCTCTAGTTCAGGCTGACCTGGAGGTCACTCTGTATTCTCAGGGTGGATTATAATTCTTTAATGTACTATCTTTCTAAATTGAAGTAATTGTTTTTCTTCTGAAGCAAATATTGTTTATGTTTTCTAATAAAATAAAATACAAGTGACAGAAAGAGAAAAATGAACTTTCCTCTTTCCTTAGAATTAGTTCCGGTGAGTGAGGAGGATGAAGTTGAGTCAGTAAATACACCTCACTAGGCCAGCCTGACACACTGGTTTGGTCAGCATTGTCTTCCCTGAAGCTTAGAAAACAACAGAAATATTTAGTCTTTGCCTAAAGTGGAAAAAAACCCCCACTATTTATACATGTTGATTTTTGGAATTTATATGTAAGGATAACAGAATCCTTTTTTCTGTAAAATCTGAATTTTATACACTACTGAATTTCTTTTAATAGTCAACAGTCATTTTCAATTGGCATGAAACATGCTTTCTGTTTTTTGTTTTGTTTTTTAAGGAGAGTTCCTCCTGCCTCCACTCCTTGAATGCTGGGATTACAGGCATACACCACCATGCCTGGCTTACTACATCAGATACCTGACATTCATACTAAGAGCACTTTGTAGAAGTGCTGTTAGGGGCTTGCACAGTCAGCATTTAAAGGTTGGCATCCTTGCTTGGCATCTGAACCCTCTGGTCAGTCAGTCAGTGACATGAAGAACATGATTATCTTCTGAGTCAGTGAACAAACAGCCTGGAATAGTTTTATCATTACCCAGCCCATTTTCATTGTTTTCCTTTCCCTCCTATTTGATTTTTCCTCAGCTAGTATTTTGGCAAAGGCACAAAAGCCATCTTTTTTTTTTTTTTTAAATTAATGAAAGCTCTGACAGCTGATGCTTAGCTTTGTGCTCATCATTATCCCGTTTCATTTCTACAGTAACTATAGGGCAGGCACTTAATTGCCTCTGATTTGTGAGCTCAACAACTATGTGGGCAGTTGGTTCAGGTTGTGATTAGCAAAGTGTTCTGAACCCAAGGCTGTCTATCCCCAGAGCCTGCCCACAACCATCTAATAAGACTGCCTGTCATAGTTTAAAAATATTGAGTGGGACAAAAGTAGTCATGAACCTTTTCTGTGGTGACACTTCACATTCTGGGGTTACTTTTTACTTCAGTGCAGTACGTCCACATGTATTATCTGATATTTGCCCCTGAAATGGGCTGTGTCATAGTTGACTTCTTAGCAGAAGGGATAATTGGCTTCAAAAGCCCTGTGCCTGCCTTGGACAGCTCATTTAAGCTCATTAGTGGAGCTCACAGTGGGTCTCTACCTGGATCTTTCCATAGCACCCAGAGTAGCCTTTTTTTTTTTTTTTTTTTTTTTTTTGAGATAGAATCTTTCAATGTAGCCTAGGCTGGCCTTGAACACATGATCTTCGTGCAGCATCTTGACTGTTGGGATTACAGCATGTTCCACTATGCTTGGGTCAACAATCCTTTTGATTCTTTCTTCATAGATTTTGCCCAGACTTTTACTTAATAGAATATAATGACAACTTTTCCTTCTTTCTCAAACATAGTATGCTTCAGCCTATATTTGTTGCCTTGGGAGTTTGGTTATAAATGCAGTTGCAGTGAGTAGTCTTTGTTGAGTTTGAGTCTTCTGAAAGGAGAAGACTGTGGTCCTGGTTCCACAATGGATCTTCTGTCCATCTGCTCAGATGGGCTTTAGTACAGTGACTTCTTATTGAAAATGTTTGTGTTTATGTGCTTCATTTCATTCTTACACATTTTCAGAAATTTTTTAAATGCTTCTCCTTTTAAGGTCTCGAGCCCTTCAGGATTGGACCATACACAAACTTTGTTAACATTGGAGAACGCTGTAACGTGGCAGGATCCAAGAAGTTTGCTAAGCTCATCATGGCAGGAAACTATGAAGTGAGCATCCTCATGAGACTCCAGAGGCATGGGCATGTCTTTGGCTAGTTGGCATGTCAGTGAATGGCATTCTGTCCTTGCCCATACATTGGCAGAGCTGCTAGGAAGCATGTAAAGAGGATACATGTGCTGGCAACAGCACATTGGATGGTGAGAGGAAGAGGCCTTGAAAAATTGAAGATACTACTGTCATTTGCTAAAAAGTATTACATTTGGAGCTGGGTGTGGTGGTGCATGCCTTTAATCCCAGCACTTCGGAGGCAGAGGTAGGAGGATCACTGGGAGTTCAAGGCCAGCCTGAGACTACAGAGTGAATTCCAGGTCAACCTGGAGTTGAGTGAGACCCTACCTCATAAAACAAAACAAACACACACACACCCACAAACTATTGCATTTATGACAAGATGGGAGGGATCTAGGTTTTAGTTATTTATTGTGCAGTAAGTTTCAATGTTTGAGAATGCTTATCATTTTGGCCTCAGAAACCCCAGAGAAAGTGAAAGCCAAGAAAATTCCTATTCACATGACTATATCAGATGCTGAGTGCTGAAAGGATTATTGATCCTCCTAGCTATAGATCAAAACAAAAAGAGGAATAGGCACTTGTCTTGGAAGTCTGGGTTCCAGCTTTCAGCCTGGATGGTGTTTGCAAAAAAAAAAAAAAAAAAAAAAAAAAAAACCAAAAAAAACCTACTTGTGGATAAGTAAAATTTATGGTGTTTTTAAGCTTGTTCCTACAGAGCCTACCCAAGACATGTGGGTAGATTTTATTTTCTTATAAATATGAAGTTAAGCTGGGCATGTTGGTGCATGTCTTTAATCCCAGCACTCTGGGAGGCAGACATAAGAAGATCACCGTGAGTTCAAGGTCACCCTGAGACTACATAGTGAATTCCGGGTCAGCCTGGTCTAGAGCAAGACCCTACCTCAAAAAACCAAAACAAACACACCCCCCCCAAAAAAAAAGAAGTTAAAAATGGAGGGATTTTTGTTTGCATTTTAATGATGCTTAATTTTATCTTCCAATTTCTTTAAGATTTTGCAGCCTTTAAAAAAATCAATCTAGAAATCAAGATCAGAGCAAATTTAGGGTTTTTCTTTTATTTTGGAGGCTTTCTTAAGATTTAATTTTTAATCACATGGAAATGGCCTACTAATTTCTCACTTTGGACTGGCTAATTACTGTTTCAAGGCATCCCCCAGGAATTGTGTCTTTCTTCTTGGTGCAGGGGCTGGTTACCTGGTTCTTGGTGTGGGAGTCCCCTTCCCTTCACTTTTTTTTTTTTTTTTTGGAGGGAGACACAGAGAGGCAGAGAGAGAGAATGGGCGCCAGCAGCCTCTCAGTGGCTGTGAATGAACTCCAGATGTGTGTGCCCCCTTGTGGGCAAGTCTGTCACTTTGCATCTATCTAAACGTGGGACCTGGAGATTGGAACCAGTGTTCTTAGGCTTAGCAGGCAGGTGCCTTAACTGCTAAGCCATCTCTCCAGCCCCAAATCATTTTTATTTATTTATTTTATTTAGAGAGAGAGAGAGAGAGAAAGAGAGAGAATGAGTGCACCAGAGCCTCTAGCCACTTCAAACAAACATGAGATGCATGTGCCACCATGTGCATCTGGCTAACGTGGTTTCTGAGGAGTTGAACCTAGGTCCTTAGGTTTTTCAAGCAGGCACCTTAACCACTAAGCCATCTCTCCAGCCCCCCCTTCACTTTTTTTCTGTTCATGCTATTGTATGCTTCCATTGTATTTGTCCTCCCCAATTTAAAAGTTCTGCATGGGACCTTTTGGCACGTAGGTTACAATCCTCGAGGCTGTCATTTCATCCTCTTCCTCTGCCTGAAGCCTCCCTGTCCTGACCTATCAGCTGAGCACTTTTGGTTTGCTTTTGCTGCAACACTTTGGCTCTTGCTTGTTCCTTGGAAGTGCTAGTGACCTTTCTAGTCATGGTGCTCTACACTTGTCAGAGTTGCTACTTTATTTTGATTCTTCTGCCCATTCTCTGGTATTCCCTTTAGTTCTTGGATTTGATGTACTTGACAGTGAAGGCAGAGACCATTTTAGTAAGATGCACACTGGTGGAAATAATATCATGTAATACTCATTTAGTCTTCACAACCCATGAATCATACTGTTTGTTATTATCTCCATTTTATAGATGTAGAAATGGAGGCTTGGTAATAACTTACTTATTGTTTTATAGCATGTAAGTGATAGAACTAAGTGTGTGAAGCCTATACCCCTCAACACCTTGGTCCCTGCCTAGTGGGAACTTTGGTAGGAGACAAGTGGGATGAGTCATTCATAGAACCTACTTTCCCTGACTCAGTGGTACTCAAGGTTTCAGGAGAGAGCACTGATGGGAGAGCAGTCCAGCCTTGACTCCGGGCTCCTCTCATCATCTGTGGCCTGTTTCTGAGCTTTTTGGGAATTGGGAGTTTTCCTTCAAGAACTTGTTTTGTGACTGACAAACTGCATCAGGTATTGGCATCTACATTTCCCACATCTTTTGATCCCTGTTGCTTAGCTTCTCCAGTTTGTATTCTCATTGGTGGGCTACTATTCCTCTTACTGGGATTTCAAAAGTTCTTAGAGAATGTTCATATTCTCCAGTATGTACATAATCTTGGTTATTTGACCCACAAACTGGATGGCAGTGCTTTGTAGTTTTCTTTTTGTTGTTGTTTTGTTTTTAGAGTCTCACACTAACCCAGACTGATCTAGAACTCACTGTGTAGCCCAGGCTGGCTTTGAAATTACAGTGATTCTCCTACCTCAGCCTCCTGGGTGCTGAATTAAAGGTGTGCACCACCACTTCTGACTTCACGGTTAGTATGTACGTAGGAGGGTAGGTGTGTGTGTGTGTGTGATGTACTTACAACTGGATATAAGACCCTCAAGACAGAGTTGTGAGTTATACTTCTTCTTTTTTTCCTTATACTATTTAAATCGTTACTAATACTGAAAAACCACTCCTCTCCCACCACCCCACATACCTACTGGGGATTGAACAGAGTCTCTTGTATAATAGGCAAGTACTAAAATCACTGAGCTGTATGTAACCTAAATTTGGAAAATCATTATTTGATTTGTCAAATTTAATTGTGATCCTTTGTGTTAGGAATTTAGCTCAGTGGTACAATACTTGCCTAAATGTGATTCTTATCTGTGTAGGATTTTTTTGGGCGGGGGGGAGGGGAGGTAGGTTTTTTTTTTTTTTTTGAGGCAGAGTGTCATTCAAACCCAGGATGACCTGGAATTTGCTCTGTAGCCCAGACTGGCCTCAAACTCCTGTCAATCCTCCTACCTCAGCTTCTTGAGTGCTGGAATTAACAGTATGAATCATCATGTCTGGCTTGCTCTCTGTAGTTTTGGTGTTTCTGGTAGCATAGGCCAGAGACTGACTTTTCTTTTCTTTTCTTTTCTTTTCTTTTCTTTTCTTTTCTTTTCTTTTCTTTTCTTTTCTTTTCTTTCTCTCTCCTTCTCTCTCTCTCTCTTTTTCTCTCTCTCTCCTTTCTTTCTCTCTCCTTCTCTCTCTCTCTCTTTTTCTCTCTCTCTCCTTTCTTTCTTTCTCTCTTTCTCCCTTTCTTTCTCCCTTCCTTTCTTTCCTTCCTTCCTTCCTTCCTTCCTTCCTTCCTTCCTTCCTTCTTTCTTTCTTTCTTTCTTTCTTTCTTTCTTTCTTTCTTTCTTTCTTTCTTTGAGGAGGGAGATGAGGGAGAATGGGTGTCCAGGGTCTCTTGCCATTCATTGCAAATGAACTCCAGATGCACATGCCACTTTGCATCTGGGTTTATGTGGGTACTAGGGAATTTAACCCAGGCTGGCAGGCTTGACAAACAAACACCTTTAAGCATTGAGCATTCTTCCAGTCTTTTCTATTACAGTTATGATAAAAATTCCTTTTTGATTCTTGGACTAAGAAGAAAATCAGGGTAATAGCTTTTGTTGCATTGTGAAACTACAATGAAGACTTTAAAAAATGTCTCTGCTATGTCAGTCAATTAAAACATATTGAATGAAACTATTTTGCCCAGCAGTCTTCTAAGAAGGAGTTACACAAGACCTTTCTTACTTTCCAGACCCTTCACGTCTATTTGGAGTAATAAGCTGCAACTTAAAATCATGACCAAATGACAGTGTAGTAAACTGTCATAAATAGTGTCAAGAGGCTGCAGGTCATTCTGTTCTTAGAGGGTTGTAATGTATAGTTCCACTGTATTAAAAGATTTGAAAAGCCTTCCAAAAAAAAAAAAAAAAGTGCTGAGGGGCTGGAGAGATGGCTTAGTGGTTAAGGCGCATGCCTGTGAAACTTAAAGAGCCCGGTTCATATCTCCAAGTCCCAAATAAGCCAGATGCACAGAGTTCATTTGTAGTGGCTAGAGGCCCTGGTGCACCCATTCTTCCTTTCCCTCTCTTTCTTTCTTCCTCTATCGCAAATAAATAAATAAATCAAAATAAAATCTTAAAGAATTTTTAAAAAATATGCTGAAATTTATGTCATTTCTTTTCATGTAACTATTAACAACTTAAGCCTATAATGAGCACTGTTGCAGTCAGGTTTGCACTGCTGGTAGAAATCACCTGACCAAGAGCAGCTTGTGGGGAAGAAAAGAGGTTTATTTTGGCTTACAGGCTCAAGGGGGTAGCTCCATTATGGCAGGGAAAATGATGGTATGAGCAGAGGGTGGACATCACCCCCTGGACAACATAAGGTGAACCATAGCAACAGGAGAGTGTGCCAAACACTGGCAAGGGGAGCTGACTATAACACCCATAAGATCACCCCCAACAATACTCTGCCTCCAGGAGGCATTAGTTCCCAAATCGCCATCAGCTGGGAACCTAGCATTCAGAACACTTAAGCTTATGGGGAACACCTGAATCAAACCACCACAAGCACTGCCTGTTCTACCTCTGCCTCCTGAGTCCTGGGACTAAAGGTGTGTGTCACCACGCCTGGCCATTTAAGGATTCTTAATGGAGGTGGGACTTGAGCTGAGTCTAAACTGATGTGGAAGAGAATTGTGTTTCTAGGGCTGGAGAGATGGCTTAGCGGTGAAGGCACCAGTCTGCAAAGCCTAAGAACACCCATTCCATTCTCCAGGTCCCATGTTTAGCCAGGTGCAAAAAGTGATGCAAGCGTGCAATGCTGCACATGCACACATGGGGATGCATGCGTCTGGAGTTTGTTCACAGTGGCTGAGAGGCCACTGGTGCGCCCATTCTCTCTGTCCTCTCTCTCTCTGTCTCTCTCAAATTAAAAAAAAAAAGAATTGTTTCTAGAGAGGAACCACATGACCTATAGCACAGATTTGTCAGGATAAAGTGTCCATTGGGTACTATGTGGGAATGAGCGGTTTGGATTTTTCATGGGTGGATTCCAAGTAGTAGGATGATGTGATGGAAGAGACGTAGGAGAAAGGTTAGTCTGTGGTGAACACTTTGGGTTGGGGAGCAGGCTCAGAGCCAGGAAGCAATTGTCTAGCGAAGTTCGAAAAGAGGGTGGGGAGGGATTGCTCTCTTCGTCTCCTTCTCCTAACTGTATTTCCTTTCTCATTCCTCCTGCAGGAAGCTCTGAGCATTGCCAAAGTGCAGGTGGAACTGGGAGCCCAGGTACTGGATATCAATATGGATGATGGCATGCTAGATGGTCCCAGTGCGATGACCAGATTTTGCAACTTTATTTCTTCTGAGCCTGACATTGCCAAGGTTATTCAAAGTTTATATTGGTTATGGGAGTTTAATTGGTTCACTTTGTTATTCATTTAGCTTTGCCAATTGTCCCATTGATCTGTCCACTCTGGAGCTGGTTCTTTTCCCTGGGCTGCATGCATGTTTCTAAATGTCTGTTTTCCTGACTAATGGCAATCTGCTTGACAGACTTTGGAGAGAGAAGACTTAGCCATTGCTAAGGCTTCTGTGGTTGATCACAAGAAATAATGAGTTTCTTCAGGAGCATGGACATTGAGAGCCCACTTTTTGCACCTCAGATGGGATGTACTCTCCTATTCCTCCCACACTGGTGGAAAGAAACTTGAGACCTTGTTAGGCATATCAGATTAAGACAGTGACATAAAGACAGACTTAAATCGTGATATTATGTTAACTTTTATACTGTTTTTTAAAAAGTGAACATTTTTGTGTCAGTTCTTTAAAATACTTTAGAAGGATTCTAAAACTTTCAAAAAAAGCTTACCTTATTTCTGTGCCATTAAACCTGGTGAAAGTGGGTATTGAATTTTTTTTTTTTTTTTTTTTTGGAGAGAGACACAGAGAGAGAGGAAGAGAGATAGAGATGGGCACGCCAGCAGCCTCTCAGCTGCTGTGAACAAAATCCAGATGTGTGCACCCCCTTGTGGTCAAGTGCGGCATTGCACCCTTGCTTCACGTTGCATCTGGCTAAACGTGGAACCTGGAGATTGGAACCGGTGTTCTTTGGCTTAGGAGGCAGGCGCCTTAACCGCTAAGCCATCTCTCCAGCCCTTGAATTTTTTTTTAATTGTATATGCCAGGACCTCTTGTCATTGCAAACACTTTTAAACACTGAGCCATCTTTCCAGCACCTTGAAGGTTTTTTTGTTTTTTTTTTTTTTTTTTTTACTTTATTTTACTTCATACAGAGAGAGAGAGACAGAGACAGAATGGGGCACACCGGGACCTCTTGCCACTGCAAATGAACTCCAGATGCTTGTGTCACTTTGTGCATCTGGCTTTGTGTGGGTATTGGGGAATCGAACCCTGAGTTATCAGGCTTTGTAAGCAAGTACCCTTTACTGCTGAGCTCTACAGCCAAAGTTTTATTATTATTGTTATCATTATTATTACTAATTTTTTTGGTTTTTCAAGGTAGGGTCTCCCTCTAGCCCAGGCTGATCTGGAATTCACTATGTAGTCTCAGGGTGACCTTGAACTCTTGGCCATTCTCCTACCTCTGCCTCCCAAGTGCTGGGATTAAAGGCATGCGCCACCACACCCGGCTTATTATGTTTTTTAAAGAAACTTCATAGTAGTCTGAGAGTTGCATTTCCTATGTTGGACTGTCAGTTTCTTACTAGGCTTCAGTAAGTGCTTAAGTGAGAAGTCTGCAGAAGCAGTAAATTATTTTCGCCCATCTTTCATTTGTGTGTTAAGCTTATTAAAAAGCCCCACCCTTTGTGAGTGCAAACCTGAGAAGTGCTGCTTCAGAGAGGCTCAGTTGCCTTTTCAGTCTGTCCAAATCAGGTGGAACCAGTTGTTGGTTGGCTTTATAGTAGGAAAAAATCTGCTCTCCTTAGAGCCCAGATCAGTTATAACCCTTTGGTCCTGGTTCCCTTCATCATTTCTACTTGCTGTACTTAATTTGTGAATTGTCATGATGAAATTCTGGTGAACTGTAAAGGACCTCATGTAATGTAGTACTCCAGTTGCTACAGTGTTTTTTCATTCCTGATTTTAGCCTATTGCTAACATTTACTGCAGGCCAAACTTAGCTACTTAAGGTCGAGCATAAAAATGTGCTAATAATTTGGTATGGTGACTCACCCCTGTAATACAGCACTTGAAAAGTTGAGGCAGGAGAATCACAGCTATAGGCCATCCTAGGATGCATGGCAGGACCCTGTTTTAAAACAACAACAACAACAACAAAAACTCAGAAGTTTTAGTAGCACATTTTTACTTGTAGGGTTGGGGCACCAAACTAAACAAGCCTTTTAAAACATTTACCTGATATTGCCACTGCATTTGACTCTTTTCCTAGCAAACTTCTTCATTACCAGTATGTTAGGGAAAAGCAAAATTGGCAAAATCCTTATTCTTTTTTTTTTTTTTGAGAGAGAGGGGGAGAGGAAGACAGAGATGGGTGTGCCAGCAGCCTCTCGCTGCTACGAATGAAATCCAGATGTGTGCACCCCCCTTGTAGTCAAGTGCAGCATTGTGCCCTTCAGTCACTTTGCATCTGGCTAAACGTGGGACCGAGAGATTGGAACCAGCATTCTTAGGCTTAGGAGGCAGGTGCCTTAACCGCTAAGCCATCTCTCCAGCCCTTTTTTTGGGGGGGGCGGGAGACAGAGGGAGAGGAAGACAGAGATGGGCGTGCCAGCAGCCTCTCAGCCGCTGTGAACAAAATCCAGATGCACGCGTCCCCTTGAGTTATTTTGCATCTGGCTAAACATGGGACCTGGAGATTAGAACCGCTGGAGATTGGAACCAGCGATCTTTAGGCTTAGGAGGCAGATGCCTTGACCGCTAAGCCATCTCTCCAGCCTGGCAAAATCCGTATTCTTTTTGCTCTCTTTGGAGTTGCTGCTTAAAGGATTGCTGACTTCTCAGACTGAAGAGATGGCTTAGTGGTTAAGGGGCTTGCCTGCATAGCCAAAGGACCCAGGTTCGATTCCCCAGGACCTGTGTAAGCCAGACCTACAAGAAAGTGCATGCATCTGGAGTTTGTTTGCAGTGGCTGGAAGCTTGGGCACATCAACTCTCTCGCTTCCTTTCTCTCAAATAAATAAGAATATATATATGTATATATGTATTTTTTTTTTAACTGCTGACTTCTCAATTAAAATGTCTCTGGCCCTAGGAAGTGTTCACTGAATTCTCTGTCCCCATCTTCCTTTTTCTTTATAGGCTGAGTTGGTGTCCATGAAGTGAGCTTTCATGGTAATCTGGTTTACTCTTGTGTTCTAGCATTTGCTACACTTAAGTCATTAGCTGTTGCATCACTTATTTTTGTAGGCTTGGTGAAGCCAGGGACCTCTCTGCTTTAGCATTATCCCAATATGAGGCCTAACATGGTGGTCAGTTATTTATTGTCTGCCTTAGATAACGGGCCTAGGTCATTTGCCCTGCTTTACTTCTTTTTACTGATTGAATGGTATCCTTCCTTTAAGCCCTTCCTTTCATCTTTCTTAGATCGGAGTATTAGATCTGCTCTTCCTTTCCATTATTATTATTATTATTATTATTATTATTATTATTATTATCATCTTCCTGCTCAGGAACTTGATTCTCTAGGTGATGACTGATTGAATAACTTGGCTGTAGGGCTGTTCCCAGAGGACATGAGGCTAAACATTAATCCCCAAATCAGATCAGGAATATCTGAATTTGGTCTCAGGGTTTAGGTGTTTGTCTTAGGGTTTAGGTGCTTAAACGTGCAAACTATTTCCCAAGCCAGTGAGGTTGTTTCACTGATCCTGTCTTTGAATTGTACATTCTGGCCCTTGTACATGCTCTCTGTGGTAGTTTGAATAGATGGCCCCAATATATTCTGTGTGTTATTAGTTTGTAGTTTGCATCTGCAGCCATTTGGCTGGAGGCATTGTCACTGGATGGATCTTAAGGTGTCCTGGTAGGTTTGAGATTTCAATCTAAAGATATGCAAAGTGTGGCTAGCTGGAGTTCCTGAAGTGTGCTGTGTGACTTTTGGTTTCTCTCTTTCTCTTGTTTGGTCTTGTAAGAGCAGACCAGCTTCTGCTGCCATTATGGAACTTCCCCTGGATCTGTAAGCTTCAATTAATCCCTTCCTCCATAACTGTGCATGGTCTGGAAGTTCATCTCTGTGAACCTGAAGCTGTCTGCTACATTCTCTAAATGAGCTAAATTAACTCAAATATTTGGGAATTTAAGCTGAAAGAAGTATTTTAAAATCCTATCTCTAACATACTATTATTTACATTTTTGATTCCTTAAAAAAAGAAATAAGAGTGGGCTGGAGAGATGGGTCAGTGGTTAAGGGGCTTGCTAGCAAAGCCTGACGGCCTGGATTCCATTCTCTAGTACCCATGTAAAGCCAGATGCACAAAGTGAGGCATGTATCTAGAGTTTGTAGCAGCAAGAGGCCCTGGCATGCCCATTCTTTTTATCTCCAATAAATGAAAATATTAAAAATCAAATCAAAACAAAAAATGATGATGAAATAGGGCTGGAGAGATGGTTCAGTGGTTAAGGGGCTTGCATGCAAAGTCTTATGGCCTGGGTTCAGATCCCCAGTACTGATGTAAAGCCAGATGCATAAAGTGCTACATGCGTCTAGAATTTATTTGCAGTGGTGAGAGGCCCTGACACACATACCTCTTTCTCTCTCTCTCTCTCTCAAATAAAAATATTATATTTTTAATTTAATTTTATTTTTATCCAGTTGAGAGACAGATGAGAAAGAGAGACAGATGAGAAAGAGAGACAGAGAGAGAGAGAGAGAATGGGTGTGCCAAGGCCTTCAGCCAGTGCAAATGAACTCCAGATGCTTGCGCCAACTTGTGCATCTGGCTTATATGGGTCCTAGGGACTCAAACCTGGCTCCTTGGACTTTGTAGGTAAACATCTTAAACACTAAGCCATCTCTCCAGCCCAAAATATTTTTAAAAAAGAAGAAATAAGGCCGGGTGTGGTGGCGCATGCCTTTAATCCCAGCACTCAGGAGGCAGAGGTAGGAGAATTGCCGTGAGTTTGAGGCCACCCTGAGACTACATAGTTAATTCCAGGTCAGCCTGGGCCAGAGTGAGACCCTACCTCGAAAAACAAAAAAAAAAAAAAAAAAAGAAGAAGAAGAAATAAGGGCCGGAGAGATGGCTTGCAGTTAAGGTGCCTGCCTGCAAGGTCTAAGAGTGCTTCTTCAAATCTCCAGGTCCCGTGTTTAGCCAGATGCAAAAGTGATGCAAATGCTCAATATTGCACATGTGCACAAGGGCGTGTGTGTGTCTGGAATTCATTCACAGTGGCTGAGAGGCCCTGGCGAACCCATTCTCTCTGCATCTTCCTCTTTCTCTGTCTCAAATTTAAAAAAAAAGAAGAAATAGGTATTTTGGGGAACTCTGGGAGAGGACTTGTACTGTATTAAAACTTACTAACAAATACTGGAGGCCAAATTTTAGTCTGTTGGTAGAGCATAAAATGTGCTATTAGAGCTGGAGAGATGACTCAGCAGTTAAAGGTGCTTGCTTGCAAAGCCTGATGGCCTGGATTCAATTCTCCGGATATACCAAGTGGCACGTGAGTCTACAGTTTGTTTGCAGTGACAGGAGGCCCTGGCATGCCCACAGTCTGTCTGTGTGTGTGTATGTCTCCCTCTTTCTCTGTCTGCCTCTCTTTCTACGTGTCTTTCTCAAAGAAATTTTTAAAAAGTGTGTTACTAGCTGGGTGTGGTGGTGACTAGGGATCTTTCTGTGATTTCTCTGATCTTTCTGGCTTGTCAGGTGCCTTTGTGTATCGACTCTTCCAATTTTGCTGTGATTGAAGCTGGGCTGAAATGCTGCCAGGGGAAGTGCATAGTCAACAGTATCAGTCTGAAGGAGGGAGAGGATGACTTCTTGGAGAAGGCCAAGAAGATCAAGAAGTTTGGAGCTGCTGTGGTGATCATGGCTTTTGATGAAGAAGGACAGGTGAGTGATTTCTGTTGGCCTAATGTCACTGTGTAACCCAGATGAGATAGCAGTAAGAGAAAACTGGGTGTGTGTGTACACAAATTTTTACACAAATACATATACACATGGATATATCTATATGGAAATATATATAATAAAAATCTTTACATTAATGGGGAAAGGCTAAGTTAATGATCAAATGGTATTGGGACAACTGATTATGCATTTGGAAGAAAAAATTAGCTCCCTAGTTTAATCTACTTTGTGCTTCTGTAATAGAATACCACAGACTTGGTAGTTTATCAATATTGGAAGCTTATTTGGCTCACAATTTTGAAGGTTGGGATATCTAAGATCAAAGTCCTTTTTGCTGCTTTATCCTTTGGAGGAGAGGTAAAGAAAGCATGAGGAAGAAAAGAGGATAGAGCTTGCTTTTAAAGCAGATATACTTTTGGGGAATGAGCGTTTGATGACAGCATTAATTCTTTGATGAAAGCAGAACCCCCATGATCTAATCACTTCTTAAAGGTCCCATCTTTTGGGCGGGAGAGATGGCTTAGCAGTTAAGGCATTTGCCTGCAAAGCCAAAGGATCCTGGTTCAGTTCCCCAGGACCCACATAAGTCAGATGCACAGGGGGGCACATGCCTCCATTTGCAGTGGCTGGAGGCCCTGGCACACCCACTCTCTCTCCCTCTCCCTCTTTCTCTCTCTCTCTCTCTCAATAAATAAAAATAAAGGTCCCATCTCCTACCACATACTAAAATAATATCTGCCTCAATTAAAGATTGAAATGTGGAAGAATTCTAAAGAATATGGAGGAAAACATACTTCCCATGTGGAAGATGTTGCCAATTCAAAATGCTAGAAAGATGCTATTGGATAAGCAGTCAGGTAACTGCTGCTGGATGAAAGAACTAACTCCCTTTAGTAGCCAGTTTCAGGTCGCTGAGATGAACTTCCTAACCAAGCACCTTTATGGAAGAAGGGATATTGATTGAAGCTTACAGATCCAGGGAAGAGTCCATAATGGCAGAAGAAGTTGGCCTGCTTTCACAGGTCCAAACAGAGATAGAATACCTACAAGGGGAAAAAAAAGTCACACCACACACAAGGACACATAGCAATTTCAGGGGGAACTCAGGCACATTGCATATATTTAGACTAGAATTCCAAATACACCACACACACTTATAGCTGTGGACTCTTTTTGTTTGTTTGTTTGTTTGCTTTGTTTTATTTTTTTGAGGTAGGGTCTCACTCTAGCTCAGGCTGACCTGGAATTCACTATGTAGTCTCAGGGTAGCCTCGAACTCACAGCGATCCTTCTACCTCTGCCTCCCGAGTGCTGGGATTAAAGGCGTGCGTCACCACGCCCCGGCTCAGCTGTGGACTCTTAAGATCATCCCTGTGACATCTCCTCCAGCTTGGTAGCTGGAAATCTAAGAAGCTTTAATAAAACTCCTGAATCTACTGGGGGACATTTATTCAAACTACCACACTCTGTTAGTTTAAATACCACTGTTGCTACTAAACAAAGCATAGGAGCCCATACTTCAGTGTTTAGCTGCTTTCTTGGGGTCTTTGGTTTATATTTGTTACCCATATTGCAAACAAAACTTTAAAAAAATTATTTATTTGAGAGAGAATGGGCACCCCAAAGCCTCCAGCCATTGCAAACGAACCCCAGACTCATGCCACCACCATGTGCATCTGGCTTATGTGGGTACTGGGGAATTTTTCTTTCCTTTCCTTTTTCTTCTTCTTTTTCTTTTCTTTTCTTTTTTTTTTTTTCTTTTTCTTTTTTTTTTTTTTTTGAGATAGGGTCTCACTGTGTATCCTAGGCTGTTCCTGAACACACTGTGTAGCCCAGGTTGGCCTCAAACTCATGCCAATCCTCCTGCCTCAGCCTCCAGAGTGCTAGAATTTTAAGAGTAGATCATCATGCCCAACTTGTTAGCTTTGATCAACACTATAATAAGAAATATGACACATTAAAATTTGTACAAGAAAGATAATTTTACCATTGCCTTTTAGGTTTAGTTCTTTTCTAAATGAAATGATTCTTTTTGATAATGTGAAGTTTTTGAAAATATAATAATCACATACAGCAAAGACTGCTGTTTTTGTTTTAACATGTATAAACTGTACAAAGCAATAATTAAAATCATTCTACAAAAGCGGACATATGTAGCACATTTCATTATGTTAAAATGATTCAAAAAAAGATTCCATTGAAAAATATTGTATTGGAATCCAGGTGTGGTAGTGCAGGCCTGTAATCCCAGCACTCAGGAGGCAGAGATAGGAGGATCATTGTGACTTCAAGGCCACCCTGAGACTACAGAGTGAATTCCAGGTTAGCCTGAGCTAAAGCAAGACCCTACCTCGAAAAACCAAAAAAAAAAAAAAAAAATTATATATTTGCAAGCAGAGAGACACACACATGGGGGTAGGGGTGAATATGGGTGCACCAGGGCCTGCAGCTGCTGCAAACAAACTATAGATGCATGTGCTATTTTGTGCACCTGACTTTATTTGAGTATTGGGGAATTGAACCCTGGTCACTAGGATTTGTAGGCAAGTGCCTTAACCACTGAGCAACCTCTGTAGTCCAAAGATTCTATTTTATGGTGATACTGCTCCTCATGGGGAGTGATTGAATTTAATTATTTTTAACCTAGAAAATAGTGAAGACTCAGTGTCTTGGCAGTATTTATATTTGTCCTTGAGAAATATGGAATGTCTTTCCAGGCACTGGAATTTTATAGTTTTCTTTTTTAAAAAACTATTTATTTGAAAAAGAGTGAGAGAAAGAGGCAAATAGAGAATGGGAGTTCAAGGCCTATAGACACTGCAAACGAACTCCTGATGCATGTGCCACTTTGCTTTAAATTTTTATATTTTGAGGCAAGTTCAACAGACTGGCCTTTTTTTTTTTTTTTTTTTAAATGTGTGTAAGAGAGAGAGAGACAGAGAGAATTGGTGCACTAGGGCCTCCAGCCACTGTAATCGAATTCCAGATGTGTGTACCATCTCGTGTGCATGTGTGACCTTACACACTTACATTACCTTGTGCATCTGGCTTATGTGGGACCTGGCGAGTAGAACATTGGTCCTTAGGCTTCACAGGCAAGCCGTCTCTCCAGCCCTATTTTTTCATTTATTGAGGTCAAGTTGCACTCTAGCCCAGACTGACCTGGAACTCACTCTGTAGTCCCAGGCTAGCCTCAAACTCACAGTGATCCTCTTACCTCTACCTCCCAAGTGCTGGGATTAAAGGTGTGCATTACCATGCCCAACCACAAGTTGTTGATATATATTCCGTAACCAGTGTCTTTGAATTTAGAGGAATTGTTGCTGTTTATTTAGTTGAATGTCTTGAATTTTTAAAATTTTTTCTGAGGTAGGGTCTCACTCTAGGTCTGGCTGACCTGGAATTCACGATGTAGTCTCAGGGTGGCCTCAAACTCTCTGTGATTTTCCTCCTTCTGCCTCCCAAGTGCTGGGATTAAAGGTGTGTGCCACCACACCCGGCTATGTCTTGGATTTTTGTGTAGGGTATAGGCTTAATAAAATAAATTCAACATTTCTGAGCCTAAAGTCAGTAGTTTCCATTTTCCATAATTTTTTTTTTTTTTTTTTGATTTTACGAGGTAGGGTCTTGCTTTCTCTTGCCCAAGCTGACATGGAATTCACTATATAGTCTCAGGCTGACTTCAAACTCACAGCAGTCGTCCTACCTCTTGCCTTCTAAGTGCTGGGATTAAAGGCGTGCACCAGGGAGGGAGGGAGGGAGGGAGGGAGGAGGAGAAGGAAGAGGAATGAATGGGTGTACCAAGGCCTGTAGCCACGGCAAATGAAGTCCATAGGTATGTGCCACTTTGTGCATCTGACTTTATGTGAGTGCTGGGAAATTGAACTTGGGTTGTTGGGCTTTACATCAAGGCATCTTAACTACTGAGCATTCTTTCCAGCCCCCTAAATTTTTAAATTTTTAATTTTTACTAATTGAGCACTTTACTGTATGAACATATTTCATATTATGTTCCTGTTGGGTTTTACTCTTATGTTCCTCTCCCCCACACCTATCACATTGAGGACTCTCCTCATTGGGGTTATTTGTATTCAGATGAACTAATCTTAGATTTTATTTCACTGACCTCTGAGCTTTACTAGAATATGATATCTAGATGAATTTTATTTTAAATTCTGTTTGTAAGAAAGAGATAACCAGCTTGCCCTGAGAGACCACATTTTATGCCAGGGATATGAGGAGCATACGTCCTCCAAGCTTGTGATATCTCTGAAAGAAAAGCACACACAGCGTGTGGGTAGCATACCTCCCTAGCTTAGTGTCCCAGCTTCTTAGCGTGTCCTTGGCATTTCATTCTGTGAAGGAGAATTGAGTGGATTCATTTTTTCCCCAGTTAGAATACAGTGTTGCTTTTTCCTGACCTTAATATTTGACATTGTAGGTTAGTATCTTCCAGCAAACCACTTAAAAATGGGTCAGGTCTCCCCTGCCTGGTTCTCCATTCTGGCTGGACATTACCATCACTAAGGGCTCCTGAAAATACTGTTGTTAAGGCCTGCCTCAAGATTCTCATCCAGCTCGTGAAGGTGGGGTGTTAGTATTGAAAAATAAGCAAAATCCCAGGTTGTTTTGCTGTGCACCCAGGGCTGAGGGTCTTTTTTCATAGAGGAAAAAGATCCATCCTGCTGTTTTGCTGAACTTTGCCTGGATCTGTTAACTTCCCAAGCATGATTGAGGCTTGCCATTGTGTCTCATAGCCTTAGCTGGGGAATGAGATGGGACCTCTGAAAGGCTAACATGATGCACAGTATGACCTGCTCCTGACAGAGGTCTATACTCTAGAGCTTTGCTCTCTCTGAGATCCATTTATATGATAGGGACTGTGCCAGATGCTGCAAGAACAATTTGACAAGAGCCTAGGCTTATTACCAGTGACTCTAGTCTGGTCTTGGAAATGAATTTTTTTAAATTTAATTAAATTAATTTATTTGAGAGAGAGAGAGAAAGGGCGGGGGGTGGGTGGGAGAGAATGAGCATGCCAGGGGCTCCAGCCACTGTAAACGAACTCCAGATGCATGCGCCCCCTTGTTCATCTGGCTTACGTGAGTCCTAGAGAACCAATCTGGAACCCTTTGGCTTTGCAGGCAAACGTCTTAACCACTAAGCCATCTCTCTAGCCCCACTGGAAATGAATTTCTGTCCTGTGAGCATGGTCCTGCATGTCTCACAGACCATGCTGCCATTGTATGCAGCTGGACCCTAAACTACATTCCTATACATTACATACTTCACATGCCCAACTTAACCAGATACCATTGATGGCTCTGAGACTGAAGTGTCTAGGACTGTGCCTTCATTTGCCAACTAAGATTACTGAGAAGCACCAATAGCACTGGCAGTCCCTAACCCCTTAGTCTTTCTCTGAGTGAGCTTGCTGGGACCAGAGCCCTTTTGGACCCTTTGGTAAAGGGTGAAGTCCAAGATGCAAAGCAGTACCTGTGACCTACTCTTGGTTGCCTTTTCTGGCTCACATCTTGGCCTCAACCTTTAATTTCACATACCAACTGAAAGCAGAAGAAGCAAGAATTTATGGAGAAAATTCAATTAAAGAAGATGAGCAATTTACTACCTCCCCCAAAGCCTGGCACAATGGAGCTACAAAGCCCACTCCCTTTCTTTTCCCCTTATTCTACTGAGTCATGGGCTCACTTCACAAGTAAGGGATAAAATCTAACCCCACCAGCTGTAGGAGGTGATGGAAGAGACCAAGTTATAGTTCAAGACCCCCAGTGTATGCTAAAACTTAAACACTATATTACATATACTGTACTTTCCCCTATATATTCTTGCCTATAAAAATTTAGGAAAAATAAGACATTAATGACAACTAGCAGTAGAATGATTATAATAATATACTGTAATAATTCTCTCTAAATAGCTTCAACCTATAAAGAAAGTACTTTACTTTTAACTTATTATTTAAAGAAAATATAGCTTCTTTTTGGCATCTTCCTGTTGCTAATTATTAAGCTAAATAAGGGTTTATGAGTGTAGGCACTGTGGTACTGTGGTAGTTGGTTTGGTAACAACACAGTAAATAGCTAATATATACACTGAGTATATGCTGGAGAAAGGAATGACTCATGTCTCGGGTTTGATGGAGCAGGACAGTGCAGGATGTCTCAGGGTGTTATCAAACTACTTATAAAACTTAGAATTGTTTATGGAGTTATCCATTCAATATGTTTGGATCATGGTTGATTATGGTAGAATAGCATGAAATGTGAAAATACAGGCAAGAAGAGACTGTTGTATATTTCTTAGAGTAGATTGGATTAATAATGGCCAGATATTCAGAACATAATTTTGTGCTCTGGTGTTTATGTAGGTTTGTTCTGAAGAGAGCTTCCATGACAAATTCCAAAAATGCTTTAAGTAAGAGTAGCATTCACTCATTCATTTATTCTTTCAGTAAGTAATTTCAAGCAAATAATCTGTCAGGCCCTGTTCTGAGTATGGGGGACACAGTAAGACTGACATTCTAGCTACTGGGAGAAAATAATAGCTAATAAAACCTCCAAGAAAAATAAGTTAGCAGGCTTGGAAAGATGGCTCGGTGGTTAAGTGTGCTTCTTGGACAAGCATGAAGGCCTGAGGGGAGCCTGAGACTACTTGAGTTCAAATCTCCAGATCCCATGTGAAATAGCTGGGTGTGGCCACATGCATCTGTCACCCCTTCCAGCAGGGGAGCAGAGACTCGAGAATTGTCAGAGCCCCACAAGCTCCAGAACTGGTTAAGATACTCATGCCCAAAGCAAAACCAGGTGGAAGAGCAATTGAGAGGGACACCTGATGTTCCACTGAGCAACCCCTACCATAGGTGAATATGGGGAACCACAAGGGCATGTGGATGCATCATACACCACACACACACAAGCAAAAAAAGCATGTAAGTTACCAAGTTATTATATCTGGAAAGATATTCTCTAAAGAAAGGAGGAGGAGGGGCAGAGTGGTGGTGGGCTGGTTTATAGAAAGTGATCAGGCAGACTTCTGGAGAGGGGGCAGTTGATTAGACACCTGGGAAGACAAAGGGGATGCCTTGGTATGTTCTGGTCAGTGGCAGCAATGACTGGAAAGGCTCTGTGTGATCACAAACCTGGCAGGTTTCAGGAGCATCACGGGGTGGTGTAGTTTGAGGGCAAATGGTAGAATGTGGCTGGAAACAGGACCTGACTGAGGATGAGGAGAAGCAGAGGATGAGCTGTGCTATCTAGATAGGGACTCTGGAATGATAATACTGCTTTATATTTAGAATGTGAGGCACATGTTAATCAGCCAGTGCTATGCTGGGTGGTGTGGGGCCTAGAATGTTGTTCTAGGAATACCCAAGAAAGCAGTATTAGTGTCACCTGGGTGACTGGTTGGCACACTGCAGCCAGATAATCTCACTGTGTAGCTCTGGCTGGCTTGGCACTTGAGATATAACTTAAGCCTGCACTTGAACGCACTACAATTCTCCTGCCTCTCAGCTACCTGTTTCGTATTTAATCTGTCCATCAGTAGTGTTTGGTTTTTGTTATATGTGCTTTTGTTTTAATGAGAGAGAGAGAAAATTGGCATCCACAGCCTCCAACCACTGTAATCACACTCCAGACGTTTGTCACCTTGTGTGTCTGGCTTACGTGGGCTCTGGGGAGTCGAACTGTAGGTCCTTAGGCTTCACAGGCAAGGGCTTTAACTGTTGAGTCATCTCTCCAGCCCTTATATGTGTTTTTGATAAGCCTCTATTAATTTACCATGTATATGTGTATGAAATTTGATTTTTACATAAGGAATCTAACATTGTATTAAAAACATAGAGATCTTTAAGCTGATTGTTTTGCTATGAATAACCTGATGAATGTATTTCTAAGAAATACAAGCTTTGAGATTTAGTGAAATGAGCTGTTTGCATAGTTAAACACTGCCTTTCTATTTAAAATTCTGTATTTGTTCCTTTTTCCAGGCAACAGAAACAGACACTAAAATCAGTGTGTGCACCCGAGCCTACCATCTACTTGTGGAAAAACTGGGCTTTAATCCAAATGACATCATCTTTGACCCCAACATCCTCACCATTGGTACTGGGATGGAAGAACATAACTTGTATGCTGTTAATTTTATCCATGCAACTAAAGTCATTAAAGTAAGTTTGAGTGTTTTCTCTCTTCCCTCCAAGACACAGCTCAGGTTTATCTCAAGGGTCTGTTCCATGGTTACAGCTGTCACATAGATTTATTGGCTGGGAATGTTGACATTCTTATTTTTTTTTTTTTAAATTTTAAAAAACATTTTTTTGGGGGGTAAGGGCAGATAGAGAAAAAGAGAGCAAATGGAAAGGGCCTCTAGCCAAATGGACCTTATGCACATGTATGCGTCTGGCTTAGGGGTTCTGGGAAGCCACTGCAATTGAACTCTAGACATTTGCCACCTTGGGTTTTTAAGCAGGCAAGTGCCTTTAACCACTGAGCCATTTCTACAGCTCAGTAATATATGGGTTCTAATTAAAATCAAACTTATTTATTTGAGAGAGGCAGAGAGAGAATGGATTTGCAGGGGCAAGTGCAAACAAACTCCAGACACATGCATCACCTATATCTCCAGTACCTATAATGAGCCTGGGTCCTTGGGTTTTTAAGCAAGGCTTAACCATTAAGCCATCTCTCTAGCCCCACTAAGCCATTTTTATTCATGGATGCTCAGTAATATACATACTTTTCCTTTGAAAATAATTCTTTTTTTTTTTTTTATTTGAGAGATTCAGGCAGCTCAGGAGACAAGAGAGTCTCATGGATGCACCATCCTACCTCTACCTCCCAAATGCAAACAAGCTCCATTCTTAGCCATCTCTCCAGCTCCCCTTTTTTTTTTTGACTCAGGGTCTCACTATGTAGGCTAGGCTTGCCTTAAATTGATGATCTTTCTGTTCCAGTGCTGAGATTATAGGCGTGTGCACTATACACACACACACACACACATTGCTATAGCTGCTGTTTGTTCATTTATTAATGTGCAATATTCTTTTATTTCACTCACAGTTAGCCATTCTGTTTTTTTTTTTTTTTAACTTCTTTTGTTTTTTTTTTGGTTTGTCGAGGTAGGGTTTCACTCTAGAGAGTCCAGGCTGACCTGGAATTAACTATGTAGTCTCAGGGTGGCCTCGAACTCACAGCAATCCTCCTACCTCTGCCTCCCGAGTGCTGGGATTAAAGGCGTGCGCCACCACGTCCAGCTTTTAAACTTTTTATTGACAACCTCCATATGTATAGACAATATGCCATGATCATAATCCCTTCCCACTACCTTTCATTTTCTCCTCCTGATTCTTCCCTTTCACTGAATCTCTTCTTTGCAACTGGTCTGTTGCTGGTCATATGGTATGTTTCCAGCCTTTGGACATTATGAATGGTGATGCTGGGGACATTCTTGTGTATTTATCTTAGGCACACATGCTTGAGTTTGCTATAGCATATCAGGAGTGGAATGACTGAGTTATAGTACTAGACAATGACAAGGTGTCTGCTTAAACATTTGAGAGCTTTTACTGGAGCCAGTAGTGAGAGTAACTATTGTTCTCCATGCCTGTTAAGGCTTGGTAGCTTGGTATTGTGAAGGAATTTCAGTTTTCCCTGCCTTGTTTTTTTTTTAAAAGAGAGAGAATTGGCTAGCCAGCGCTTCAGCCACTGTAATTGAACTTCAGATGCTTGTGCCACTTAGTGCGCATGTGTGACCTTGTGCTTGTGTCACCTTTGTGTGTGGGATTTGGTGAGAGATTGAACATGGGTCCTTAGGCTTCAAAGGCAAGTGCTTTAACTGCTAAGCCATCTCTCCAGCCCCACCTTTGCTTTTATATAGTTTGTCAAGTTAGTGATTAGCCAGGTAGTTTATTTAAGCAATCGAAGCCTTCCAGCAGTTGTATTTTCAATGAATTGGGAACATGTTTGCATGTATACATGCATGCATATATTTTTCCTCATCATTTATCAAGCAAGTTTTAAAAAAATTTTTAAATTTATTTGCAAGCCTGGAGAGACAGATATAAAATGGGCATGTCAGGGCCTGAGACCACTGCAAATTTACTCCAGATGCATGCACCACCTGTGCATTTGGCTTTATGTGGACACTGAAGAATTGAACCCGGGTCGTTAGACTGTGGGCAAGTGCCTTCACCACTAAGCTATCTCTCTAGCTCTTTTTATAGACTGTTCACTATTAGGCTTTATCATGGTCATTATAGAGGCAATTAGAGATAAAGTAGAATTTTAAATTTTTCCTTAGGGAGATAGACAACTCTTATGGTAGGAGAAAGTATGAATACTATAAAAGGTGAGGGATTTATATGATATAAAAAGAAACTAGAGCATGTAACACTGTACTCTGGCAAATATTGTTCTGTATCTAGTAACAACAAACTCTGAATTATTTTGGAATATACGTATTACTTTCCACTCCTATATATAAAGGTTAAGAAGTGTGATTGAGTTCAGCTTTTGGAAAAATAGGAGAATTTTTTCATGCTTTTAAATTTTTTGCCAGGAAACATTACCAGGAGTCCGAATAAGTGGAGGTCTTTCCAACTTGTCCTTTTCCTTCCGAGGAATGGAAGCCATTCGAGAAGCAATGCATGGAGTTTTCCTTTACCATGCAATAAAGGTAAGACTCAAACCACCTATTACTTATAGTGGGGCTTGCAAACTGGCCTGCGGGATAAGTGCCCTTTCTGTAAATGAGGTTTCTGTGGAGCAGAGCACCCTTTACACTTTACCTAGTGCTCTTTTTAGACTACAATAGAGTTGAGTAGTTGTGATCAAGATGGTGGCGTAAAGTACTTTTCTCTGACCCCTGGTTTAGGGCATCAGTGGAAA
The DNA here is from genome assembly GCA_036365145.1 of Orientallactaga sibirica. Taxonomy (NCBI): domain Eukaryota; kingdom Metazoa; phylum Chordata; class Mammalia; order Rodentia; family Dipodidae; genus Orientallactaga; species Orientallactaga sibirica. The sequence goes on from JAEOAD010000036.1 coordinate 13,848,070, forward strand.
TGCTCATTTTCCTTTCTTTTACTCTTAGTTTGGTATGGACATGGGGATAGTAAATGCAGGCAACCTCCCTGTGTATGATGATATCCATAAGGACCTTCTCCAGCTCTGTGAAGACCTCATCTGGAATAAAGACCCTGAGGCCACCGAGAAACTCTTACGATATGCCCAGGTAAAGAGACAAGTGTCTAATGGATGACTTTTTCCTGTCTTTGAATTTATTACTTAGTTATTGGACCTTTATTATAGAATAGAAGCTGGTATCTAATTGTGTCTTTTGATCACTGGAGAGTTTTATAGGTATTGCAGTTTGGGCAAAGAAGGAAGCTGGGTGTGGTAGCACTTTCTTTTAATCCCAGCACTTGGGAGGCAGAGGTAGCAGTATTGCCATGAGTTTAAGGCTACCCTGAGACTACATAGTGAATTCCAGGTCAGCTTAGAGCAAGACTTTATTTTAGGATTAAAAAAAAAAAAAAGGGTGAAATACACCAGGCATAGGCTGCTTTAACATGCTTAACTGAAGCTTCTGTAAATTAACTTTTAAATGTAAGTTAAAAAATATTTGTGTATGTATTGGTATGTGTGCCACAGTGTGTATGTTGGAGGTCAGAGGAAAGCTTTGAGGTGTTTTGGCTTTACCTTCTTGGAGACAGGATTTCTTGTTGCTGCAAATGAACTGCCAGACTACAAAGGAAGTTCAGAATTAGCTTCAGTTTCTCTTAGCTCCATTTCCCATTGTTGTACGTGCATTGAAATCACAGATGCATGTGCCACTTTGCATCCAACTTTACATGGGTGCTGGAGAATTAGACCTGAGCTGTCAAATTTTGCATGTAAACTGGGTGTGGTGGCGCGTGCCTTTAATCCTAGCACTTGGGAGGCAGAGGTAGGAGGATTGCTATGAGTTCGAGGCCAGCCTGAGAATACAGAGTGAATTCCAGGTCAGCCTGGGCTAGAGTGAAACCCTGTCTCAAAAAACCAAAATAAATAAATAAATAACATAATAATAAATTTGAAAATAAGTGCATTTAACTGCTGATCCATTTCCCCAGCCCTGAGGTTTTATAAATGGAGAAAGAAAATGAGAATGGGTATACCAGGACATAGTGCCCCTGTAAACGAACTCCAGAAACATGTGACACTCTGAGCAATTGGCTTTACTTGGGTAATAGGATAGTGAACTCGGGCTGTCAAACTTTGCAAGCGTTTAACTGCTGAGTCATCTTTCCACCTGCCTGTGAGGTTTTTGTAAAAAGTAATTTTGCTTATTTATTTCTATGTGTGCAAGCTTGTGTTAGGGCCTCTTGCTGCTGCATTTGAACTCCAGATGCATGTGCCACTTTTTATGTCTGGCTTTATGTGGGTACTGAGAAATTGAACCCTGGCCAGCAGGCTTTGCAAGCAAGCACCTTTTACCACTGAGCCCTATCTCCAGCCCTGAAATGTTTTTATAGTAAGCAACATATATTATAGAAAATTTATAGAAATACTGATAATCAGAGAAAGAAAATCACAATCCCATCTCAAGCTGGAGCAATATGGCTTAGTGGTTAAGGTGCTTGCCTGTGAAGCCTAAGGACCTAGGTTTGATTCTCCAGTACCCATGTAAGACAGAAGCACAAGGGGGCGCATGCTTCTGGAGTTCATTTGCAGTGGCCGGGGGCCCTGATGTGCCCATTCTGTATCTCTCTTGCTCTCTCTACCTTGTTCTCTTCTCAAATAAATAAAATGCTAAAAAATAAAATAAAATAACACAACAACAACAAAAAATCACAATTCCACCACTCAAAGTTAACTACTGTTTTTGAGATTTTGTTATAAAGTCGAGCCTTTTATTTATTGATTGATTTTTGGCTCGTGTGTGTGGTGTGGTTTGTGATGTGTGGTGTATGCACGTGTATGTACAGATATACTCATGTACAGAGACATGTTCACTGACCCACAGCAGCTCCAAATTGAGTGTGAAACCCCTGTCTCAAGGAAATACATGAATAAGTGATTAGAGGACACCTGATGTTGTTCCTGGCCTCCATGTATGCTTGGCACTAGGAATTGAATCTAGGGCTTTGTGCAAGGTAGGCAAGTACTCTTTCATTTGAGCTACGTCCTCAGCCAAACTTTGGAACTACTCATGGAAGTCCAGACTCTACACAGGGCCTCTTGCTGCCACAAATAAACTCTAGACATATACACCACTATTTGTGTCTGGCTTTACATGGGTACTGGGGAATTGATCCAGGGCAGTCAGGCTTTGCAAGCAAGCACCTGTAACTGCTGAGCCATCTCTCCAGCCTAGCATTGTATTTTTTTAAAATAAATTTTTTATTTTATTTTTTAAAAAATTATTTATTTGACAGAGAAAGAGGGAGGGAGGGAGGGGAGAGAGAGAGAGAGAGACAGACAGACAGGGAGGGAGAGAATGGGCACACCAGGGTCTCCAACCACTGGAAACAAACTCCAGACTCATGTGCCCCCTTGTGCATCTGGCTAACATGGGTCCTGAGGAATTGAACCTGAGTCCTTTGGCTTTGCAGGCAAATGCCTTAACTGCTAAGCCATCCCTCTAGCCTGCACTGTATTTTTAAAAACCTTTTATTGATAACACCCATACATATAGGTGGTATGTCTTGATCACTTTCCTTCCCACCACCCTCCCTTTCTTCCCTCCTGAATCCTCCTTCCACTGAATCTCTTCTTTTCAACTAGTCTCTTCTATTTTGATGTCACCATTTTGCCCCTCTATTATGCAGGTCTTTTGCAGATAGTGTCAGCCACTGTGAAGTTATGAATACTATAGCTACTTTGTGTCTGGAAAACAATATTGCAAAGCACTCATCCCTTTTTGGCTCTTAAATTCTTTCTGATAGCTCTTCTGCAGTGGTCCCTGAGCCTTGGCGGGTGTGGTGGAGATGTCTAACTTAGTGCTGAATACAGCACTCTCATTTCTTCTCAGCACTTTGGTGTGTTTTGAGTCTCCTCAGTGGTCACTACTATTTGAAAAGAATAACTTCTTTAACCAAAAGTGTGAGTAGCATTAATATATAGGCATGAACATAAGTATTTAACATAATATATGCATTTAGCCAGACAGCAGTAGTAATGTCTCCTCCTAGAGTGTGTGACCTCCTCAGCCATAAGCTTTTTTTTTTTTTTTTTTTAAATTGTTGTCGTTTTCAAAGTAGGGTCTCACTTTAGCCCAGGCTGACTTGGAACTCAGTCTGTAGTCCTAAGTTGGCCTTGAACTCACTGTGAGCCTCCTACTCCTGCCTCCCAAGTGCTGGGATTAAAGGCATGCACCACTATGCCCAACTAGCCATAGGCTTTTGACTGGGTTTTCAGTATCAAGCATGAATTTTCTCTTGTAATGTGGACCTCAAGTAACTTATCAGAGAGCCATTGGTTTCCCCCATAACAGACATGCCACCGTCACACCAGTTGGTATATTTAGCCCGGCTGTCGAGTCGTAAAGTTTGCAGAGTCCACTGCTGGTTATGACCATTGATGAATTTTCTCCCCCAACAGGCTGCATAACTCACATAGTCAACAGGAAGAGGGCTTCTAGCTCAATACCAGCTTTATTTCTTTGTGACCAGCAGTCTAGACAGACCTTTGACATCTTCAGCAATAGGGTCTTAACATCTACTTCTGGTGGGCAACCAAGAGCCTTGGCAGTAGCCTGTAATGTTTTGGGGGTATCAAGGGCCTTCCTGACCAACAACTGGCTGGGAGGTTCCCACACCTGGCACTGAAATTTTCTTGTGACAATCCATGGCCTCTGGATGCAGCATTATCCATAGGGTACTTGTATCCAAACTCTCTCTCTCTCTCTCTCTCTTTTTTTTTTTTTTTTGAGGCAAGCCCAACAGACTGGCCTAGTTTTTCTTTTTTTAATGCATGAGAGCGAGGCAGAGAGAAAGAATTGGCACTCTAGGGCCTCTAGCCACTGTAATTGAACTCTAGATGCGTGTGCCACCTTGTGTGCTTGTGTCACCTTGGCTTACGTGGGACCTGGGGAGTAGAACATGGGTCCTTAGGCTTGGCAGGCAAGCTCCTTAACCACTAAGCCATCTTTCCAGCCCCAGACTCACTCACTCACTCTCACTCTCTCTCTATCTCTCTTTGGTTTTTTGAGGTAGGGTCTTGCTCTAGCCCAGGCTGACCTGGAATTCACTTGGCAGTCTCAGGTTGGGCTTGAACTCATGGAGATCTTCCTACCTCTGCCTTCCAAGTGATGGGATTAAAAGTGTGCACCACCACACCTGGATTGGTTTTTTGAGGTAGGGTCTCACTGTAGCCCAGGCTGTACTAGAATTCACTATGTAGTCTCAGGCTGGCCTCGAACTCATGGCAATCCTCTTACCTCTGCCTCCTGAGTGCTGGGATTAAAGACGTGCACCACCATGCCTGGCCTCTTCTTTAACATAGTATGTAGCTAGTGAAGAAGTAGGTTTCCATATGGCTTATTATTAGCATCTTTTTATTTTTATTTTTAAATATTTCATTTACTTATTTCAAAGAGGGAGGGAGGGATAAAGGAAGGGAAAGAATGAGTACCCCAAGGGCCTCTAGTTGCTGGAAATGAACTCCAGATGCATCTGTCACCTTGTTCATCTGGCTTACGTGGGTCCTGGGGAATTGAACCTGGGTCCTTTGGCTAAGCCATCTCTCCAGCCATATTCATAGCATCTTTAATGCTCCCTCCCACCTGTCCTCCATCCCTTTCTTTGACCCTGCTAATACCATTTCATCCCTAATGTTCTGCCCCTGTACTTACATATCTATTATATCCTCCCCTTAATCCCTCTCCTCTCTTCCCTCCCTCATATCCTCTTTCAAGCTTCCTGGCCTCTACTACTGACTGTTACTCCAACTCAAATACAAATCTAAACATTTGAAGCTAGGATCCACGTATGAAAAAGGACACAAGGCATTTGACTTTCTGAGCCTTGATGACCTTACTTAGTATAATTTTTTAAAAAAATATTTTATTTTTATTTATTTATTTGAGAGAGATACAGAAATAGGCAGAGAGAGAGAGAATGGGTGCACCAGGGCCTCCAGCCACTGCACATGAACTCTAGATGCATGTGCCCCCTTGTGCATTTGGCTTACCTGGTTCCTGGGGAATCAAACCTGGCTCCTTGGCTTTGCAGGCAAGCTCCTTAACTGCTAAGCCATCTCTCCAGCCCTACATAGTATAATTTTTTTCCATATCCATCTATTTCCATAAAGCTCCATTGTGTAGTACTGGAGCGATGGCTCAGAGGTTAAGGCTCTGCAAAACCTAAGGAGCTGAATTCAGTTCCCCAGTATCTATGTAAAAGCACATGCAGAAAGTGATACATGCATCTGGAGTTCATTTTCAGTGACTGGAGGCCCTGGCTGCCCATTCTATCTGCCTCTTTTCCTCTTAATCTCTCTCAAATAATAAATAAATTTTTAAAAACTCATATTGTGTAAAATTACCACATCTTTATTATCCATTCATCATTGGAAGGGCATCTAGGCAGGTTGCATTTCTGTGAATAGAGCAGCAATGAGCTAATTTCTTTAGTATGAGTAGAGTCCTTAGGTTATATGCCAAGGAGTCATATAGCTGGGTCATGTGGTAAATTTATTTTTAGCTGTCTCAAAAGCCTCCATACCAATTTCCACAATGCCAGCATTGTATTCTATATTAGTCATTCTTTCTTGTCTGGGTTCACTTTTAGCCCTTGTTGATAAAATTTTCTTTTTCTGTATATCACATTAAACTGCCAAAATGTTTTGCTTTTGAGAAATCTTTACAATGCATCATACAAGACACTGCCTTCTTTTATTTTAATTTTACTTGTTTGAGAGAGAGAGAGAGAGAGAAAGAAAGAGAGAGAGAAAGGGCTTACTATGTCCCCCTGCCACTGCAAACAAACTCCAGCCGCATGAGCCACTTTGTGTATCTAGCTTTACGTGGGTACTAGGGAATCAAACCTGGCCTGTCAGTCTAGCAGTCAAGTGCCTTTAAGCACTGAACTGTCTCTCCTGTCCCAAGCCAATCCTTCTTAAGTAACCACAAGGATTTATCATAAGCCAGGGATTCCTCTGTCTAGTGGGGTGACTGTACAGTCAAGGTGACTTTTGTTACTTTAAGGGAATCAATAATCTCAACAGATATATACTAACTCCTAGGAGTCACCAGTTGGTAACATTGGTCAGTATACACCGAATACAGATGGGCATGGAAAATAGGAATACTATGAGGTAAATAAAGACTGAGAATTTTTTTTCCTTAATAAGAGAATAAATTGCCTCTTTCTCTTATTAAATGGTGAAGTCTGTACCTAAGTTCCTGTTTGTTACATTGTAGAAAACAGTGGAAACAATTTTTCCTTTGATCTTCCAAGGCTTTCTGCTCTTACATTTGTAGAGTAATGGCCTATCATAATTCACAATTTCTTAAATTTGGTGTACATTGACCTTTAGTGAGTAAATCATTACACAGTTCAAGTTCCATAGGCGCATAGAATTCATGTAATTTCTGTACTAAATGGTATCCTAAAGGAAACTATGCCTCCATTGGATGGGGAGGATCGCTATGCTACATCAGATGCCTCTTGAATGGCCCTGGATTTTGAGATTATTCCTAATGTTTTCTTTGGAATGTTTCAGTTTTCCAGTCATCCATTCCTTCAGGCTTTGATCCTGTTTATTGCTATCTGAGCTCCCACATTTTTTGGCTTTCTCTGGATCAGGTTATTCCTTTGATATTAGTCCAATTTGATATCAGGAACAGAATCCAGAGCTGTTCTAGAGAAGAGAAGTTGTTTTCCTCATCTGCTTTGTATGTATGGAGATACAAGGCACAATGTATTAGCAGGATTCTTCTCTAGAGGAATAGAATCTATAAGGTGTTTCTACATTATTATATTATACATTTATTAGATTGGCTTAGGGTAGGCCAACAGTGGCCATCTGCATGCTGGAGAGGCTGAGAACTCAGTACCTGCTCAGCCCAAGAAACTGGCATTTAAGTCTGGAAGATTCCTCGAGTTGCTGGTATTCAGTCCACATAGGCAAGTCAAAATGGAGTATGATTTTAGCACCAGCAGCAGTAGTGGTAAATATTCTGGAAGAAGCAAAGGCAGGCAACACTGTCTTTTCCTGTTGGAAGATTCTACCTACTCTGAGGTCAGGTTGTAACCCTTAATTACTCCTCTCTGACAGCACCCTCACAGACACATCTGGAGGTATGCCTTGTATGTGATTTCCTATCCTATCAAGCTAACTACTAAGTAACTATCACATGCACAGATCTAGATGGACACAACCATTGATAGATTGGTCCATCTACTTGGTAGCTTTGTATTTAATCAACTTATGCCATATGCCTCAAAGCTGAACTGCCTTAGTGGGCATTGTAAGACTGTGACGTGTGTGTGTGTGTGTGTGTGTGTGTGTGTGTGTGTATGTACGTGTACACATACTTGCATGTGCCTGTGTGTGTGGGCTAGAGATTGAATAACAACCTTTTACTTGTTAGGTGGATGCTCTACCACTGAGCTATATTCCCACCCCACATCTTGTCTTTACATCATGATTGTCCTGAATGGAGAATAACTGAATGGAGAGCAAGATGTGCTCAGAATGTCACTTTGTCCTTCTGAAATCAGTTTCATTTTAAGTATTGATTTCTGGGTTAAGATATCATCATGTTTAGGATGCAGTTACCAGGTGGGGTAATTTTTATTCAAGTAAATTTTGCAAATCATTGCTGGCCTTTTGTTTTGTTTTGTTTTTTTTGTTTTTGTTTTTGTAGGGTAGGGTCTCGCTCTAGTCCAGGCTGACCTGGAATTCACTCTGTAGTCTCAGGGTAGCCTTGAACTCATGGCAATCCTCCTACCTCTGCCTCCCAAGTGCTGGGATTAAAGGCGTGCGCCATCACACTGGCTTGGTTTTTTTTTTTTTTTTTTTTTAACCACTGTCTGTATCAGATATTCCTCTCACTGCTCCAAAAGTGTGGTGCACTGATACTCGCTGTGAACATGCTGATCCCTTTAAGGAGTATTTGGAATAGTCTTCCCTGTTTTCACAGTGGAACTCCCCCCTGGCAGTAACTGTCTGGCTGCTAGGTCAATGTGTGTACATGTATCAGTAACAGGAAGGACCTTTTGTTTTTTAGTCATCATCTTGCTTAGTCTTTCTGAAGCAATAGAACCCTGCTCATCATTATTCCACGTACACTCTGGCCCTAAGTTTTGGCATTCTCCCCAGTTCTTCCTTCTCTTCTTCATACCAATTGTTACACAATGCTTTTGTTTGTCCTTACCTGCCCTTCCTGTAACCAGACCTTCATCATGGATTTTGAAAATAATCCCCTCCTCCTGAGTTTCCCTTAAAAATACTACTTTGAGTGTGACCCTGTGGCTGTAGAACTTTGGATTGTGCCCCCGATTGTCTGGAGGCTAAACCCAAATTCCACCTTGGTGTTTCTGGTACTCTGCAGCGAGGCCATTGTTGTCCTGACCAAACACTGTACCAGCAGCACCAGCACTTGCTCATCATTGATGGTTTCAGCCAGTGTTCCCTAAAGTCTTGTTCTTGCGCTGCATGTCACCAAACTTAAGAGGCTCTCACTGGAGAGAGTTGTGCCCCTGCCTTCCAGACCCTGCAGTTTACTGATATATATAACAGTGCACACAGGCAGTCCTAATGAAGTGTTGTAAGTGCTGTGGTAGGGAAAGTGTTGGATGCTCTTGAGAATGCTAAGGGTCTACTACTAACCCATGGGTACATGTGGTCAGGCAAGTTTTCCGAAGGAAGACACCTGAGAGAAGAACAGGAATTAGCTGGGCCTAGGTTGGGATTAGTGTGTGGTGCTGCTGGTCCCTGCCAGGGAAGGATATTTACATCTCTCAAGGGGTGACATTATGGCTGGTCTTGAATGAATTTATGTCAGATATGATGGTCTGAAAGTGAGCAAGGTGAGGAACAGAAATGCCTTAAATGGATGAAACCCATCAGAAGTGGCCTTGTGTGGTATGTTCTCTGTCCTGAGAGGAATGGGGAACTTGAGGTTTTTGGAGGGGCATGATAAGATTGGGTTTGCAAATTGAAGGGACCCCTCTGCCTATATACAGAAGATGAGTTGGAGGCTAGAATGCTCTGTACTCTAGAGGATAGCTATTTGAGTGAACTGTGGAGGTAGAGATGGAGAGAAGAATGTTGGGAGAACATGAGGAATGAATGGGGATTGACAAGACACTTAAATTTCTGACTCAAGGTACTACTGCTAGAGACAGGAACACAGATAAAATAATGCATTCTACTTCATGTGCCAAAAGCTTGTGCCTTTGTTCTCTGAGTCTGTCCCCTTGAAGCCTTCATCACTTCCTCAGGTTGTTGTGGCTATTTCTCCACACTTCCATGTTCTTGGTATGCATCCACTCACTCAGCCCTGGACCTTTATTTGTGTCTTTTCTTTCTCCCTTCCTTATTAGATGACAAAATCTTGGAGAACATGGTCTTTCTTATACCTCTTGATGTGCCCTCCTCTGCGTTCTGCCTTTGCTTCATTCAGCCCCTCTACCTTACCTTCTTTACAATCTTTATTTTGGGGCTGGAGAGATGGCTCAGCAGTTAAAGTACTTGCCTACAAAGCCAAAGGACCCAGGTACAGTTCCCCAGTACCCATGTAAAGCCAGATGCACAAGGTTGCGCATGCATGTGAAATTGGTTTGGATTGGCTAGAGGCCCTGCTGTTCCCATTCTCGCCATTCTCTCCCTCCTTCTCTCTCTCTCTTCCCCCTTCATAAATATATAAAATATTTAAAAATAATCTTTATTTTGTGTTTGTTTGTGAGACAGAGTCTTATGTAGCCCAGGCTGGCTTCAAACTCCTGATTTTCCTGCTTCCACCTCCCTAGTACTGAGATCACAGGTATGTGTCACCATACCTTCCCTCCCCTCCTCCCCCCCACTATGTAGTCTAGGTTAGTCTGGAATTCAGAGTACTCCTGCCTTAGCTTCCAAATGCTGGGATTATTCATTGCCCCTAGCTCTCTTATTAGTACATGATGGTGATCTTTGTTGAGAGCTTGGAAGGTTAGAGAATAGCTTCATTATTATCCTTGAAATACTTTGATATAAGTAGTTTTTTTTTTTTTTTTTTTTTAAGGAAGAAAGAGGGAAAAGTTACAAAACTTACTTTTCTGTACTGAAAATTCACATATTTTTCCTGTCAACATTTACTGTGATTTTGATTCATATTGGGCATTCTATTAGGGGCTGGAAGTATAAAAGAACATAGTTTTCTATTTGCTGCAAGTAGTTCAATATATGCCTACTTTTTGATCTAATTTCAATTCAGACTCATGGCAAAGGAGGGAAGAAAGTCATCCAGACAGATGAGTGGAGGTACAGTCCTGTTGAAGAGCGCCTTGAATATGCCCTCGTGAAGGTGAGGGCAGGAGTCTGCACTATAGGGCTGCTCTTTGCAGTTCCCTGGTGTCTTTCCTGTTGGGTGGAGCTGACATAACAGCAACTGGAGGGGAAGATGCCTAACCCCTCATCCCTGACCACTGACTCTTCTGTTTCCCAGCACGCCCCAGCTCTTTTGTCAGTGTTTAGTGACATTTGGTTGTCATAGCAGGAGTGGGAGATGTTACTGGAATCCATTGTGCACAGGACAGGCCCTCACAGCAAGAAGTTCCTGGTCCTGTGTTAATGGTGCTGTGGTTCAGAACCTGCCCTATATTAAGTTGCTTTCAGTCAGTCACTACTGGCTGTTCTAAGGATAGTTGGAATTGTAAGTAAGGTGAATAATTTCTTGCTTCAGTTTTCCCATTTGTGAGTCTGAAGAATTTCAGAGTTCTCTTTTTTGGGTCTAGCATTTAACTTTTAATTCCTGGACCTTCTGAGACTCAAATGTTTCAGTTTGTGAAACTAGTTAGTTCCATCCTAGGCTTATATTAGAGGAGTCTCCATGGTTTTGAACTTCACCCATGGGCTCTGCCAGTGGTGATTCATATTCTAGCCAAGTAATGTTACAGTGAGAAAACATATAGATATCAGATACTTATAATCTGTTGTTGAGGATGCAACCCAAGAGCTCTCACACTGTAAGCACACTGTAGCTCTGAGCTACATTCCTAGTCCTCACTCAGTTCACTTTGATGAGTACTTACTTCATAACCATAATGTCAATGAAGCATTTTGTGTAAATTATCTCATACTGATTCTCAATAAAAACATATGAAATAGGTACTGTTGTGATCCTGAATGATGGGAAACTGAAGCTTGCCTGAACAATGATGAAAGGCAGGATTCAAACTCAAGATTGGTTCTGGGACTCATGATGTTAAGCATTTCTGTAATGTGTTGTTTGTGGTGTACTTACCTAACTTCCTGTGAGTTTTATCCTATATTTCCTTTTCTTCTTCTTTTATTTTAAGGGTATTGAAAAGCACATTATTGAGGATACTGAAGAAGCCAGGTTAAACTTGGAAAAATACCCCCGACCTCTGAATATAATTGAAGGACCCCTAATGAATGGCATGAAAGTTGTTGGTGATCTTTTTGGAGCTGGAAAAATGTTTTTACCTCAGGTTGGTGAAAGACGGAGAAATTTGAACAGTTGAATCTTCTGCCTTTTAGTAAAGAGGGAGTTTGGGTATTTTTCTCAGGTTTCACGTTAGACAAGGGCTTGAGGGCATCGTGTAGTCATTGCTTCTCTGAGTGTACTTCAAAGCCATGTCTGGAAAAGTTCATCTTTCGAGTGTTGTGGAGGTTCAAAATCATGTGGAAATTCTTAGTATCACAATCTGTCTCTTCTGGTTTTCTGTGCCACCTCTTACCCTAGTATCTGTCTCACCTCAAAAGTAAAATGAAACCAAGGGAAATTAATATTAAGATTTGATTTGACCAGGTAGTATTCTTTTTTTTTTTTTTTTTTTGGTTTTTCGAGATAGGGTCTCACTCTGGTCCAGGCTGACATGGAATTAACTATGTAGTCTCAGGGTAGCCTCAAACTCACAGTGATCCTCCTACCTCTGCCTCCCAAGTGCTGGGATTAAAGGAGTGCGCCACCACGCCTGGCCAGTTAGTATTAATCTTAAAAGGTACATTTAAAAAAAAAAAAATTCTCTTTTAAATAGGGTTACATTAAATGGTATGTTTTGAATAAAACCAGAATTCTTTATTTTAAATTATAGCAGCTATTTAATCTTAATCTCATCAATTAACTAACACTTGCTGAGCATTGAGGTTAAGGGGTCTTGAGGCATAAGAAAATCTGAAAGGGCCTCTTGCATAAGGCTCAATTTTAAGTGAGTTACGCTGGGGATTGAGAGAAGGCTAGGGAGGTACTCGTGGTAGAGAAGCATGGAACTTGAAAAATGCATAGAATTTAGAAATGTGATAGAAGAACTTCTAAGAAGATACAAGCTGAAACATTTTGTTTATGTTCTTGTTTTCCTTTTGTTGTGCGTTCATTCGTTGGGTTTCCCACAGGGACTGACCTCCTCATTCTGCTCACTGTGTAAAGCTGCCAGAGGTCAAAGCATGCATTCTTAATTTGTGCTGAACTTTCACAGGTAGCCATTGACAGCCATGTGATTGATGATTTGGCATTTTTCTCAGGTTATAAAGTCAGCCCGGGTCATGAAGAAGGCCGTTGGTCACCTTATCCCTTTCATGGAAAAAGAAAGAGAAGAAGCCAGAGTGTTTAATGGTACAGAAGAGGAGGCAAGTTATTTTCTCCAAGCTCATTTTTAGGAGTTGGCATGGAAGATTCTTATTTGGGGGTGCAGGGGCTAAGCAATCAAGCTGGGGTGCTTGTCATTGAAGATAAAATGACCCAACATTGAGCCAGGCATGGTGGTGCACACCTTTAATCCCAGCATTTTGGAGGCAGAAGTAGGAGGATTGTAGTGAGTTTGAGACCAGCCTGGGACTACAGAGTGAGTTCTAGATCAGCTTGGGCTAGAGTGAGACTCTACCTTGAAAAAAAAATGACCCAATATGTACCCCCTCTTCAGATACCCTGCCATTTTCTTCTGATTGTGGCTTTATGAAATTTGGACATAATTTTTCAAAGTTTTTACTCAAGACAAAATCAGTTTGTTCCTTCATTAACTGACCATTTGCAAAGGGCCTACTGTGTGCTAAGTTCTAGGATAGAGACTCTTACCTACGAAGATTGGTCCCTACTTTTGGGGGGGGTGGGGTTGAGGTGGAGTTTCACTGTAGTCCAGGCTGACCTGGAACTCACTATGTAGTCTCAGGGTGGCCTTGAACTCATGGTGATCCTCAAGGCATGCACTTCCACGCCTGGCTTGGTCCCTGCTTTACAAATTTTTTTTGCCTTTTTTTTTTTAATTCATTTTTTTATTGACAACTTCTTTAATTGTAGACAATATCCCATGGTACTCCCCCCCCCACACTTTCCCCTTTGAAACTCCACTCTCCATCATATCCCCTCCCCCTCTCAGTCTCTCTCTTCATTTTGATGTCATCATCTTTTCCTCCTATTATGATGGTCTTGTGTAGGTAGTTTCGGGCACTGTGAGGTCATGGATATCCAGGCCATTTTGTGTCTATAGGAGCACGTTGTAAGGAGTCCTATCCTTCCTTTGGCTCTTACATTCTTTCTGCTACCTCTTCCACAATGGATCCTGAGCCTTGGAAGGTGTGTTAGAGATGTTTCAGTGCTGAGCACTCCTCTGTCCCTTCTCAGCACCGTGGTGCCTTCTGAGTCATCCCAAGGTCACCACCATCTAAAAAGAGAAGCTTCTCTAACCAAAAGTGAGAGTAGCATTAATATGGTATGGACATTAAGAGAAGTGTTTACTGGGCAGTTTGGTGAGCATAGTATATGCATTTAGCCAGACACCAGCAGACATTATACCCCTAGGCCTTATGACTACCCCTGTTGTAGGGATATATTCCCTTCCATTCAGTGGGCCTCCAGTCCAATTAGAGAGTGGTTGGTTCCCACCTAATAGACATGCCACTATTGCACTTGTTGGCTCATTTGGCCTGGCTGGCCAGATTTAGAGTTTGCAGTGTCCACTGTTGAGTATCTTCATTGATGTTTTCTCTCTCTCCTATTGAACTGCATACAGCATAACTTTTTCCAGCTTTCTGTCAGCTGGTCCACATGGAGGAGGCTTTTGGCTCAGTTCCAGCAGGATTTCTCAGTGACCTTGTAGCCCAAGTCTGTGGCGCCTTCAGCAGTAGGGTCTTACCATCTATTCCTGGTGGGAAACCGAGGGCCTTGGCAATGGCCTATAATGTTTTGGGGTTATCTGTGACCTCCCTGGCCAACAACTCACTGGAAGGTATTCCATCCCTGGCACTGAAAATTTTCCAGTAACAATCTATTGCTGGTTATAGTGGTGCATGCCGGTAGGATATTGCTGAAGACGCAGAGGCAGGAAGATCAGGAGTTTGAGGCCAGCCTGGGCTACACATTTTGACAATTGAACACTCAAAATTTTTTAAATTTATTTATTTGCAAGCAGAGAGAAATAGTAGAATGGGTGCACCAGGGCCAGCAGCTGCTGCAAGCATACTCCAGATGCATGTGCCATTGTGTATGTGGCTTAATGTGGATTCTGGGAATCAAACCCGGTCATTAGGCTTTACAGACAAGTACCTTAACCACTTAGTCATCTCTCCAACCCCATGGTCCCTGCTTTTGAAGTAATAAGTTTGCTTTTGGAAAATTCTTCTCCAAATAGTCATTGCCTTGTAATATCCTTGATACAATTCTAGTTTCAATTTAGTTCTTTTTGGCTATCTCACCAAAGAAAATCATTAGCTTTTTTACTTTGTTTATCTCACTGTGAAGTTCAGGCAACTTTGGCCCCTGGAATTCTGAATTCTTAATTCAAGTTTGCAGTTGGCTGAGGCAGAGAGAGTATTTCCAGAAATACTATCTGTCTTGCTTACCTTTCTTCCTTTGTTCCCCTGAGGGAAGGAGAGGTATGCTGGAAGTGCACAGACCAACTGTGTTACAGAAATAAAGGTGATCATGCACCTTCTGTACTGGGCTGAGAAACTGACTGTTAACCAACTTCTCTACCTTTCACTGTTAACAGTAAAAATGTCAGGCAGCTTTAGGGATCAAGGGCATGGTATTCAGTTGTGTTTGATGTCAATTCTTCCATGAGGTGATATACCCCATGATATTGGTTGAAGCCCTCGGGCTAATGAACTGAGCCTTACAGAGCCTGTGATTTGGGTCCCAGGCCTACCTTTGAGGTGATCTGGGTATTCCTTTCTGTGCCGGCACCTGCCTGGGTCTTGAGTATCAGTTGGCCTTCCCTAAAGCAACCCTGACTATGCTCAGTGCCTCATCTTACCTTCCAGGACCCTTACCAAGGTACCATTGTTCTGGCCACTGTTAAAGGTGACGTGCATGACATAGGCAAGAACATAGTTGGTGTGGTTCTAGGCTGCAATAATTTCAGGTAAGTTAAGACATTACCTCTTGTAATTCCTTTTCTGTTTAAAAAGGAAAGTGCTTCAACAAGGTGCTTCTTTACTGAGGGGCAGGATATAACAGTGGATGGTAGACGTAATTTTTATTTATTTTTGTGTGCTGTGTTTTAAAACTGCCTACTGTGAGCACAGCTTTTCAGGTAAATTAGTAATTCTATATCTCTTGTTTGATAAGGACAGAGTAAAAAGAAAAGCTGTAGAGTGGGTCAAGTAGCCAAGAAGTTTTGTAGGAATTGATGTCAGACCACACGTTCTAATGGACAGACATTAGGCTCCCCATAACCAGGGGTGTCCAGCAAGTACACCTTTTACTTTGAATGAGTTGTCATATTTTAGGACAATAATAATCTTTTGGTTTTTTGAGATAGGGTCTCATTCTGACCCAGGCTGTTCTGGAATTCACTATGAAGTCCCCGGGTAGCTTTGAACTCATAGTGATCCTCCTACCTCTACTTCCCAAGTGCTAGGCTTAAAGGTGTGCAGCACCCTGCCTGTTAGGACAATAATCTTATCAGACTGGGCTAAATGGAGTTTTAAAGGAAGGCTTTGTATGAGTGTTTCTTGGCGGTGATGAAGGGAGTTTGGGACTGGTCTATGTAAATAACCCCCCCCCTTTTTTTTTCGAGGTAGGGTCTCACTTTGCCTCAGGCTGACCTGGAATTCACTATGTAGTCTTAGGGTGGCATCGAACTCTCAGCAATCCTCCTACCTCTGTTTTCTGAGTGCTGGGATTAAAGGCGTGCGCCACCATGCCTAGCTAAAACCCTTTTTTGGCATCATTATAATAAATATGTATTCATAACAAAGTCATTTCCCTACAAAAGCTAATGAACCTATTATTAATTATATGTTTTGCTTAGATTTCATCATACTTGTTATACTTAGAAACCTAATGTAACTAAAGGCTCCTTTGGTCCATGTCTAGCCAGCAGTCCTTTTGAATTATGGGTTTCTTTTCAATATGATGTTCTCTTTGTGAATAATCCACTGGAGTTCGGGCTCTGCCCTCTAGAATTCTCTAACACTTTATCTACCTATGTCTGAAGGGCAACTTAAATGTGGTCAAGATTGATTCAGGAAGGCTAGGATGGTAGAATGGTGTCAGGAGGGCATCTTTTGCAATGGACTGTTTCTATCTGCTGGTTCATTCATTATCTAAAGACCTAGAATTTTTTCAACTATCTTTTTGTTTTTTCTTTTTTAATTTAATAAGGGATTGAACCCAACACCTTGCACCTGCTAGGCAAAGACGACTGCTGAGTTACATTCCTCATCCCTAAATGAAGCATTTTCTCCTAGCCCTGCAAATGAAAACTGCTATTCCTGTCCTCTTCTTTATTATTTGTAGAAAAGACAGGCTTTGTCTGGTGACATTGCTTTCTTTCCAGTATCTTTTAGCATGTGAACAACTTTAACTGGAATGTATATTTTTTATTTTTTTTTTGAAGCAGGGTCTCACTTAGCCCAGGCTGATCTAAAACTTACTCTGTAGCCCAGGTTGGCCTCAAACTCACAAATGCTCCTTCTACCTCAGCCTCCCAAGTGCTGGGATTATAGTTTATACCTGGTATAACATCCAATATTAATATTCTAAAGTAAGTACTTTAGAATGAATACATATATATAAACAATACATATGTGCGTGTGTATGTTTTTTTTTCAAGGTAAGGTCTTACTCTAGCCCAGGCTGACCTGGAACTCACTCTGTAGTCCAGGCTGACCTGGAACTGACTCTGCAGTCCAGGCTGACCTTGAAGTCACAGCGATTCTCCTACCCCTGCATCCTGAATACTGGGATTAAAGGTGTGTGCCACCACACCTGGCTTAGAAATATTTTTGATCATTGAATTATATATTATAGTTGGTTTTATATACTGTCTCATAATTACTATAGAAAAGAACAAAAATGTACTTTTATCATTTAACAGATAATTTAAAATACTAATTATTTAAGAAAATTTACATATCAACAGTTTGGGGGGGAGGTTGGGTTCAAGGTAGGGTCTTGCTCTAGCCCAGGCTGACCTGTAATTCACTATGTAATCTCAGGGTGGCCTTGAACTCACGGAATCTTCCTACCTCTGCCTCCTGAGTTCTGGGATTAAAGGTGTGCACCACCATGCCCAGCTACGAAGATTTGTTTTTAAAAATTACATGTCATCAGGCTGGAGAGTTGCCTCAGCTATTGAAGGTGCTTGTTGTTCCTGGTTCTGTTCCCCAGTACCTACATAAAGCCAAATACTCAAAGTGTCACATATATCTGGAGTTCACTTGCAGCGGCAGGAGGCCCTGGCATATCTATTCTCTCTCTCCCCTTCATAAATATTTTTTTAAAAGTCACATGGTATACATCTAGTATTTTTGAAAACATGGCTCTTATGGGTCTGGAGAGATGGCTCAGTGTTTAAGTACACTTCTCATATAAACATGAGGGCCTGAGGAGGCCCAAGATCACTTGTGTTGGGTTCAGTTGCCCCAGCACCCATAGAAACAGTGGGACATGGCTATGTACCTCTGTGACCACAGTCCTATGGGGATCAGAGACTGGAAAATCATTGCAGCTCATGAAAAAAATAGGCAAGTTCCAGAATCATGGTGGAGCAGGGGTGGGTAGTAGGGAGCATGGGGGAGCAGAAGTACAGGTGAGGAGATGATAGAAGTAGGAGGAGCACAGAAGTGACACAGAGCAGTGTGAGCCTGACCTATGCCTAAGGTGCTCAGGATATTTTAGCTGGTTCATGGCCATGGACCATCATATACTAGTCCCTGACTAAGCTGACCTGAGGTTCCTATAGATGGTGATACCTACTTTATTTTTCCAAAATTCAACTATCCTCCTGAGATGCTTCTGATTGTCTTTTGGTTTCAGTGGCTTCCCATGATGGCTTCCCATACTGTATCTCCCCTGGAGCTTCTGTTTCTCAACTCAGATGTGCCAAAATTCATCTGTGTGCCCTTGATGATGCAGTTGAACAGCTTCCGTTCTAATTTGGCAGCCCACATCTGTGAGTGGCTTCATTTGTGATGCCATAATACTGTTTTCTATGTGTGGAAAGAATTGAGAAAGGCTCCTCCAAACCAGTGATGTATCTGATTGTTTCCCCAACAGGACTTCTTTGAAGGCAGGCTAAAGATGTTGTAATTGACCTTGCCTGCATGTCACTGTCCTGCTGACTCCTCCTTGTCTGAACCATATCCAAACATGGAGATGTCTCACAGCTCAGCTCTTAGTCTTTTCTTGTCTGTTATCACCGCCTTGGTTGGTGCTTCTCAGTCTTGCATGTGCCTCCTTCTATGTAAGTCAGACTGATAGAGGCTAGGTCAAAAATGAGGTCCTGTATCTCCAGGATGCTTTCTAGTAAGATTGGAGCTATAGAACCAGGATTCCCCTCCCCAAAGTATATCCAGGTGACAGCATTCCAAAGCACTCTTCCCTATCCTCTGACTCTTACATTCTTTCCTCCACCTTATTGATAATATTCTCTGAGCCCTGGTGGGTGTGATAAACATGGCTTATTTGGTGCTGAGCACTTAACTGTCACTTCTCAGCACTTTGGGTCTTGAGTTTCCCCAGTAGTTACTGCCATCTGCAAAAAGAAGCTTTTCTGGCTGAAAGTGAGAGCAGCACTAGTCTATGGACATGGACATTTAGAGAGCAATTTGATGAGCACAGTCTGTCTATTTAGCCAAACAACAGTACTAGCTCTCCCCCAACCTAGGGCCTGTGATCTTTCTAACCATTGGCTTTTAAGTAGGTTTTCAGTGCCTGGCATGAATTCCTTTCTGTGGAGCAAGCTTCAAATGCAATCAAATAGCCATTGGTTTCTCCCGTAACAGCCATGCCACTATTGCACCAGTAGATACTATGTCTGTGTTGTCTGTTTCTTTCTTGCACTCCTGATACAAAGTGAATCTGTTTAACCAAAGTTTAGTCCACTGTTGAAACCCTGCAATGATTTCCTGTCTCAGTAGAACCCACAGTCCTTGCTCTGCTATGTAAGATCTGAAGTCCAAACTTAGTTGGGTTCTGTTGATAAAAGTGTGCATTCCATTGCACTAATACTGAGCCCTTGAGTCTGATTTTGAAAAAACTCCTGTGGTGATGCAGATGTGTAGTCTATAGTCTGTCCTTCCTTACAGCTGTCTCCTTTCCCATTTCTGTTCAGCCACAACAGACACTATTTTTTTCATTCAAGATAAGCATGCATGTAAGACATTCCTGAAAGAAACACCAATGAAACAAGATAAAGCAGAAGAGCAAGACAATGTTTGTGATTATTTATTTATTTATTTATTTAAGAGAGAGAGAGAGAGAATATGGGTGTGCCAGGGCCTCCAGCCACTGCAAACAAACTCCAGATGCGTGCGCCCCCTTATGCATCTGGCTTACGTGGGTTCTGGAGAACCAAGCCTCGAACTGGGGTCCTTAGGCGTCACAGGCAAGCATTTAACTGCTAAGCCATCTCTCCAGCCCCTTTTTTCATATTTTTATTTTATTTTATTTTTGATTTTTTTAATTTTAATTTTTTTAATCGATAACTTCCATAACTGTAGACAATGGTAATTCCACCCCACACTTTCCCCTTTGAAACTCCACTCTCTGTCATATCCCCTCTCCCTCTAAATCAGTGTCTCTTTTATTTTGATGTCATGATCTTTTCCTCCTATTATGATGCTCTTGTGTAGGTAGTGTCAGGCACTGTGAGGTCATGGATATCCAGGCCATTTTGTGTCTGGAGGAGCACATTGTAAGGAGTCCTACACTTCCTTTGGCTCTTACATTCTTTCTGCCACCTCTTCCACAATGGATCCTGAGCCTTGGAAGGTGTGTTAAAGATATTTCAGTGCTGAGCACTCCTCTGTCCCTTCTTCTCAGCACCATGGTGCCTTCTGAGTCATCCCAAGGTCGCCACCATCTGAAAAGAGAAGCTTCTCTAACCAAAAGTGAGAGTAGCCGGGTGTGGTGGCGCATGCCTTTAATCCCAGCACTTGGGAGGCAGAGGTAGGAGGGTCACCGTGAGTTCGAGGCCACCCTGAGACTACATAGTGAATTCCAGGTCAGCCTGAGCTAGAGTGAAACCCTACCTCAAAAAACTTTAAAAAAAAAGTGAGGGCAGCATTAATATATGGGTATGGACATTAAGAGAAGTGCTTAGGGGCTGGAGGGATGGCTTAGTGGTTAAGGTGTTTGCCTTCAAAGCCAAAGGACCCCGGTTTGATTCTCCAGGACCCATGTAAGCCAGATGCACAAGGGAGCACATTGCATCTGGAGTTCATTTGCAGTGGCTGGATGCCCTGGCATGCCCATTCTTTCTTTCTCTCTCTCTCTCTCTCTCTCTCTCTAAATAAATTATATACATATATATTTTTTAAAAAAGAAGTGCTTACAGGGCAGTTTGGTGACCATGGTATATACATTTAGCCAGACACCAGCAGGATGTTTAATTAGATTTTAAAAGCATAGTGCAGTCCTGCAGAAAATCAGCTTTGAAGTACATGCCCTTTGGTTTTGATTTAAAAGCAGTATGCTATTTTGCCTAGTTTTTTTTTTTTTTTTTTTTTTTTTTTTTTTACTCTGAGTTAGGGGGTCTCACTACACTGTGGTCCAAGCTGACCTGGAATTCACTATGTACTCTCAGGGTGGCCTCAAACTCACCACGATCCTCCTATCTCTGCCCCCCTGATATTTTGCCTAGTTTTTTAAAAAATATTTTAAATATTTATTTATTTAAGAGTGAGATAAAGAGGCAGAAAGACAGAGAGAGAGAGAGAGAGAAACAATGGGCATACCAGAGTCTCTAGCTACTGCAAATGAACTCCAGACACATGTACCACGTTGTGCATCTGGCTTTACATGGGTACTGGGGAATCAAGCCTGAGTCCATAGGCTTTGCAGGCAAGTGCCTTAACTACTAAGCCATCTCTCCGGCCCTGTTGCCTAGCTGTTTTTGTTTTTTTTTTTTTAATATTTGATTTTTCTTCATTTATTTGAGAGAGAGAGAGAAATAGGCAGGGAGAGAGAATGGATGCACCAGGGCCTTCAGTGGCTTCAAACAAACTCTAGATGCATGCACCCCCTTGTGCATCTGGTTTATGTGGGTCCTGGGGAATTGAACCTGGGTCCTTTGGCTTTGCCGGCAAGTGTCTTAGCCACTAAACCATTTCTCTAGCCTTGTTGACTAATTTTTTTTGTTTTGTTTTGTTTTTGAGGTAGGGTCTCTCTCTAGCCCAGGATGACCTGGAATTTACTACGTTGAACTCACGGCAATCCTCCTACCTCTGCCTTCCAAGGGCTGGGATTACCAGCTCTGCTGCCTAATTTTTTATGCAGCAGTCTCTACTTAGTCATCTTAAACAAAAGATGTGCTTACCAGACTTTCATCATTATGTTAACAAAATAAAAAAAGAATGTACCATAGCACTCTGTTGGAACCTGCAGGGTTATCCATCACCACCTCCAGCATCTGTTCATTTCTGAGTTAGTGCCAATAAAGCTTGTACTTGTCTTTGATTTGAAACTCGTGATTTTTACTAATGCGCTACTCTATTAAAAAAAAAAAAACCTAAAAATAAAAGCCGGGCGTGGTGGCACATGCCTTTAATCCTAGCACTTGGGAGGCAGAGGTAAGAGGATCACTGTGAGTTCAAGGCCACCCTGAGACTACATAGTGAATTCCAGGTCAGCCTGTACTAGAGTGAGACCCTACCTTGAAAAACAAAAACAAGCAAACAAATAAACAAACAAAACCCTAAATGTGAATATGGGAACAAAATAAAAATCCAAGAGTATAAAAAGGTATATAGTGAGAAGTTCTCCTTTCTACCTCGGTTAGCACTCACTGTAAGCGGCTGCTGTTCTGTTTAAGGTGTTCTTAAACATACTTTAAAAGAAAATTAAACATTTTTATCTATTTTTTTTTTATGACAGGGTCTCATTCTATCCCAGGCTGATCTGGAATTCACTCTATAGCCCAAGCTTGCCTTGAACTCATGGCAGTTCTCCTATATCAGCCTCCCCAGTACAAGGATTAAAGGTGTTCGCCACCAAGCCCAGCCCTAGTTTTTTGGATACAGGATATATATATGTAAAATCTGCCTTCCAGACTGGCCTCATGCTTATGGCAATCCTCCTGACTCAGCCTCCTGCTCACTGAGATTATAAGCATGTACCACCATGCTTGGCAATTTTTGCCTGTTTTAAAAAATTGTTGACATAGTAAAAAAAAAATGAAAATACATACTGTAATGTAAAACATTTAATACATGTGGTAAAATTAAGTTATAAAAACTGACATTGCAGGAACTCTGTCTGAAATGGGAGAGTAATACATAGCATATTTCCCAGAGGGTTCCTGTTTGCTCTGAGTTTTAAGAAGTGAGCTTCTTTAAAATTCTTTGCCATTATTCTCTTTCTTGAGAATGTGCTGTTGGCTTTCTCTACCCAGTGCCGCCTGTTTAAGTCTTACTGACCTCCCTTGGTGGTCTCTGTCTGTCTGAGTCACTCTCCCTCTTCCTTCCCTGCTAAGAATAGCCAGCCTTCCCCATAGGTTACTCTGCATGACAGGACCTGATCTCTTCTTGCTTATTCTCTCCACTGACTCCCACCAGCATTTTTATTGGCTTCAATAGATAAAATAAAAGGTTTTGGTATTGAATCCTGATTCAAATCCCAAGTGTACTGCTGATTAGTTGCATGACTGTACAAGTTGCTTGCTTTATTTGAGCCCTTTCTCATTAAAATGGGCTGGGAATGGTACTTTATCATAGAGTTGCTGAGAGGGTTTAATTAGATTGCCAAAAAACAACCTAAATGTTGCAATAGATAGATGGCTAGACAGAATGCAGTGTGTTAGTCAGCTTTCTGTCACTAAATCATATACTTGTGATAGTCAAAATGAAAAGCAGGACTAGAGAAATGGCTTAGTGGTTATGTTGCTTGCCTGCATAGCCTAAGGACCCAGGTTCAATTCCCCAGTACCCATATAAGCCAGATGCACATGGTCACACATGTGTCTGGAATTCATTTGCAGTAGCTAGAGGCCCTGATGTGCCCATTCTCTCCTCCTCCCTCCTCCCTCCTCCCTCCTGCTCTCTAATAAATATTTAAAAATTTTAAAAACTAAAAAATTAAAAGCATTGTTTTAAAGGCTTGCAGTGTTTTTTTTGTTTTGTTTTTTGCTTGGTTTTTCGAGGTATGGTCTCCCTCTGGCCCAGGCTGACCTGGAATTAACTATGTACTCTCAGGGTGGCCTCGAACTCACGGCAATCCTCCTACCTCTGCCTCCCGAGTGCTGGGATTAAAGGCGTGTGCCACCATGCCCGGCTGGCTTGCAGTTTTGAACATTTCAACCCATGGTTGGCCCTTTTTCTTTCAGGTGAGGCAACACATCATAGTGGGAAGTGTCAGTCAAATCCTCTCACTTCTTGACTCAGAAGTGAAAATAAAAAAATAAAAACAATGGAAAGCACTGGGATCCTACTGTTACTGTTAACGTCTGCCATGCTCCAGTTGACTTAAGATGTCCCAGTAGGTCCTGCCTCTTAAGAGTTTCTACCACCTCTCAACAGTTCCAAGCTGGAGACCAGTCCTTTAACTTACGGGCCTTTTCAGGGAGAGTCCAGATCCAAATTCAAGCATGTGGCATGTTCATACAATGGGATATTATTCCGAAAAAATAAAATAAAATTCTGGTACATACTAACGTGTGGAGGAACTTTGGTGATATCATGTTGGTGAAATAATAGACATAATAGGACAGATTCTGTGTAATTCCACATGTGAAATATTTAGATTAGACAAATTTAAGGGGAAGGAAAGTGGAATGTAGGTATCCAGGCATGGGTAAGGAGGGAAGAAGGGGGAGTTATCACGACTACAATGTTCTGTTTGGGGTGATGAAATAGTTTTGAAAATAGATAATGATAGTTACACAACATTAAAACTACATTTAAGCCGGGCATAGTGGTGCCCGCCTTTAATTCCAGCACTCGGAAGGCAGAGGTAGGAGGATCGCCATGAGTTCAAGCCCATCCTAAGACTACATAGTGAATTCCAGGTCAGCCTGGGCTAGAGTGAGAGCTTACCTTGAAAAACTAAAACCTACATTTAATGCCCCTGAATTATACATTTAAAATGGTTAAAATGAAAATTACCTGTATTTATTATAATTTTAAAAATGATATAATCCAAATATGATGGTGCACACCTTTAGTGTCAACATGGGAGGCTGAGGTAAGAGGATCACTATGAGTTTTAGGTCAGCCTGGGCTATGCAGTGAATCCCAGGTCAACCTGGGCTAGAGTGAGACCCTGCTTCAAAACAAAACATGTATCATAGAAGCCATTGAATTCTATGCTTTAAGTGAGTGAATTGTATGGGATGTGAATTATGTTGTGGTTAAGCTGTCTAAAGCCTGGTATCTGATGAGTACCTAGTCAGTGGTAGTTGTACTGGTGGTCATTGTCAGTGGGCAGTGAGCATGTCAGTATGGATCTAGATTACATCTAAGCAGCATTTAGGGGCTAAAATCCAATGTTAATTTCAGCTTTGTCTCTTTATGAGCTATTGTTTATTTTCTCACATCTCATTTTTGTGTCTCAGAGTTATTGATTTAGGAGTCATGACTCCCTGCGATAAGATACTGAAAGCTGCTCTTGACCACAAAGCAGGTATTGTGCCTTAGTCTTTGGGCATTTCACTCAGTGTTTTGTTTTTTTTTTTTCTTTCTTTTTTTTTTTTTTTTTTTTTTTTTGGAGAGAGAGAGAATTGGTGTGCCAGGGCCTCAGTCATTGAAATTAAACTCCAGATGCTTGCGACACCTAGTGGAATGTGCGACCTTGTACTTGCCACACCTTTGTGTGTCTGGCTAATGTGGGATATGGAGAGTCAAACATGAGTCCTTAGGCTTCACAGGCAAGTGCCTTAACTGTTCAGCCATTTCTACAGCCCAGCTCAATGTTACTTCTAAGTGTCTGGGTCACTGAATTAGTAAAGTCCAGCCATGTAAGGTCTCAGGGAAATCAGGCAGTCAAGGGCCTAAGTCTGTGAGTGACCATGTACTTCCTGCAGATCTCTGGAGGTGGAGTGGTCTGGTTTCTGGAGAATAGTTGGACTGGACTTTTTTTCCTGTATATAGTTTTATGTCTGTGTAACCACTGATACATTCAAATCTGAGATATCATGAACTAAAGATGTCTTCTATTGAATGGCTTCCAAAATCTGTTGCAAGTACATTATTTCTTTTTGTTGTTGTTGTTAATTTTAAAAAAATATTTATTTGCAAGCAGAGGGAGAGAGAAGAAAGACAGAATGGACATGCCAGGGCCTCTAGCTGCTGCAAATGAACTCCAGATGCTTGTACCACCTTGTGCATGTGGCTTTATGTGGACACTGGGGAATCAAACTTGGGTCATTAGGTTTTGCAGGCTAGCACTTTAACTGCTAAGCCATCTCTCTAGCCCCATTATTTCAACTTTAATCTCATTATCAGAAGCAAATGATAAATTTCCCCATTCAGAAAAGATATCTTAGAACTACAAATCGACAAGTCAGTGACAATTCTGTTAGGTCTTATGGCCTTACTGCAAAATTTTTAAAACTTTTATTACAACTTCCATACATATAGACAACATACCATTGATCATAATCCCCTCCCATTACCTTCCTTTTTTCCTCCTCCATTATCTTTCCTTCATTGAAAACCCTTAAAAAAATTTAAAAACAGTAGGAGGCTGAAGAGATGGCTCAGAAGTTAAAAGCACTTGCTAACAAAATTTTAAAAATGGGTCTTCTTACAATAGAAGAAAGTGGAAGGTCAGGGAATACTGGGAGCAAAAGGTTATAGTGGGTAAATATGAGGTGTGAGGGGCGGTGTGGAATGAACCAAAATGAGATAGGTTACCATATGGTAATCTGTTAGTTTGTAAGGTAATTTAAAATATAAGAAGTAAACAATGGGTCTTCTTATCCCTGTTTCTTTTATCTCACTGCTTTTTTTTTAATTACTAAAAAACAATCAACAACAACAATAGATATAATTGGCCTGTCCGGACTGATTACTCCTTCTCTGGATGAAATGATATTTGTTGCCAAGGAAATGGAGAGATTAGCTATAAAGATTCCACTATTGATAGGAGGAGCAACCACTTCAAGGTAAGTCAGAGTGGTGAGCTTTGTGCTCACTTTACATTTTCTAAAACACCAGTGTTTAGAAACTAATGAAATCTCTTTTGCTTTTTTCCTCCTTTGTGCTTTGACTTGCAGTTATCTTTCCTTAATCCTCTCACCTTGAATTCAAATAGTTCCTGAGAATTATAAGGAACCTTTGTTATATCAGATTGAGTAGAGCAGATGTGTGTTTTGGTACAAAGATACTGCTTGAACTTCTGCTCACTCTGTGTTGAAGCAGATGTCTGACTGAATAATTACAGGTTCCTTCAAAGATCCTCTGACCTTACAGTTTAGAGACAGACTAGTGAAAATGAACTATGCAGTGCCTTGTAGGAGTTGATTCTGCAAAGATGACTGTATTAGTCCCTTCCCTACCCCTCCCTGTCCCCCTCCCTTCCTTCCTCCCTCCCTCCCTCCGTCCCTTCCTCCCTTCCTACACGATCATTATTTCATTTGTCACGTTTTTTTTCTGGGATCATAGTCCTAGCAAGAGAGATAATTTTGGGCACTAGGCTTTTGCAACCTTCCTTATGCCACACGTAGTTTATATTGGCAGGGAATAGTATCAAGCTGAAGCATTGGACTTGATCCCACAGTATAAAATTTCTGGTATAAAATTATGATAGTTGTCTGGTCATAGTTATTCAAGAGTTAGATATGGACAAAGAGAGAGTGATTTTGAAAGTGGGCTCATGTAATTGTGAGATTGCTGGGTCTTATATCTGCAGTCTGGAGATTCAGGCAAGAGTTGAGCTGTAGTCTTGAGGCTGAAGCTGGGTTGCAGGCAGAAGTTCCTGTACAAAGAAGCTAAGGGTAGATGAGGATTTACTTTTCTTCCAAGGCTTTCTGCTGACTGATGGGACCACCCACATTATGGAGGATGGTCTCCTTTACTCAGTTTACGGGGTAGAATGTTAATTCTAGCTAAAAAAATAAAAATCTTCATAGTAACATTTGGACTGTGGTTCATTCTAAAAACAGAATGCCATGGCCTATCCAAGTTTACACCTGAAATTAACAATCATATCATTAATAGTGAGAATGGATTGGTTTAATAAGTAGCAACTGTGTTACATATATTTTATCCATTATTTGCTTACATTAGAAAACTGGATTCGTTTTCCCACAAAAGACAATTTTGTAGGTTAAGTGGCAGAATTATTCTCAAGGTATCTCACCAACCTTTGATAATAAGGTTTCTCTCCTCCCCCCTCCTCTTTTTTTACCTTTCTTCCTTCTTTCATTACTGGGGATTGTATCTAGGGCCTTGAATATTAGAGACATGCTGTTATCTCTGAGCTGTTCTGACCTCCTTTTTAACTTTTTTAAAGTTTTTATCTTGAGATAAGGTCTCAGTGAGTTGCCTAAGCTGGCTTTGAACTTCTCTTTCTTGCTTAGTGTGGCCTTGAACTCCTCCTACTTCATCTTCTCAAGTAGCTGGATTTACAAGCTTACACTACCAGACCTGGCAGATAGCTAGGGTTTTGATGAGTCTGGTCTGGTAAAATAGTAACTTGCTTAGTGTAGTATATGGCAAGAGGATCTACAGAATATTGTTAAAATTGTAGTGCCTGGGGAGATGATGCAGTAAAGGTATTCGCCTGCAGAGTCTGCTGGCCTGGGTTCATTTGTCCACCCACCCACATAAAGCTGGATGGGCATTATTTTGAAATGGCAAGAGACCCTAGTGCATCCATACGTGTGTATACACACATGTAGACATACATGCAAATTAGTTAATTATGATCATAAAATATAAATATTTATGAGCAGATGTGTCAGTACATTGAGTTGTACAAGTAGGACACTGGATTCAACATTAAGTTTTTATATGGTAGGATATGACATTTAGAAGTTTAAGATGGAGCTTTGCTACTTATGCTGATTGAAAGTTGACCACATTGTCCATTCTGTTATAAGAACCACCACATCAAAGAAAAAAGCCCTCCTCAGACCCCCTGGTTCCTTTTCTTCAGACTGGTTGAGGTTTCAGCAGGATCCAGTTCTTCCCTTTGTCAGATGATAGCTTGAGACTTGCAAGATTCCATGAGAACAGCTTTCTGAGGAGAGATGAGCTGTGGATCTTCTGCCTGGTTCCTGGTTTGCCAGGGTCCTGGCTGGTCTACAAGTCCATTTGGAGGAAGGAATTGGTCCTCGATGCCAGCCTGGCACTGGTTCCTTCCTTAGATCTCATTGGCTGTGATGAGTTACAGAGGCCAGGACTCATTCCTTGGTAGAAGACAGCTGGAGGCAAAGTCTTTCTCATTTTGTCACAGACTTCCTTGGAACCTGGCCCTATCAATTTGTGTCTTTATTTATTTATTGGGGGGTGGGGGGGGAGAATGGGCACACCAGGGCCTCTAGCCACTACAAACTCACTCCAGATGCATGTGCCACCTTGTGCATCTGGCTTATGTGGGACTTGGAGAATCGAACCTGGATCCTTAGGCTTCACAGCCAAGCACCTTAACTGCTAAGCCATCTCTCCAGCCCTGAAGTTCAATATTTTTAACTAAGTACCTTGAAATCTTTCTCTTGAAATCAGTATAGAAATATATTTTCTGTAATGGTCTAAACAAGAGATGTGTAGGGACTGCCAGTGCTGGTGGACATGCTTTTTTTCCTGGCTCCTCTTTTCAGAACTCATACAGCAGTTAAAATAGCTCCAAGATACAGTGGACCTGTAATACATGTCCTGGATGCGTCCAAGAGTGTGGTGGTGGTAAGTGTGTACCTTCTTTTTAATTTCAAATGTGTTGTAAAGAGAGAAGTAGTAAAGTATTTAGAGCTAAGGATATCACCCAAGATATATTTACTTTTTTCCAATTCCACTAAAGAAATATGAGCAAGCAGGCTAGGGCTCATGGTGTACCACTGCAATATCAGCCTGTGGAAGGATTTTTAGTGAGCATGCCCTTTGCTTTCCGAGGTGCTTGCAGAATCTTGCACCTGGCCTCTAACCAGACACACAGATGTCTTTAGTTGATAAATATATCAATAGACACTTCCTTCACCACTGCCAGAATTCAATAGCATGTAGTTTTTTCAAATTACATTTTTTTTTTAATTTTTGGAGAGAGACACAGAGAGACAGACAGTGAGAGAGAGGGGGAGACAGATAGAGAATGGCGCACCAGCAGTCTCTCAGCTACTGTGAACGAAATCCAGATGCATGCGCCCCCTTGTGGGCAAGTGTGGCATTGCGTCCTTGTGTCACTTTGCATCTGGCTAAATGTGGGACTTGGAGATTGGAACTGGGTTCTTAGGCTTAGCAGGCAGGCACCTTAACCGCCAAGCCATCTCTCCAGCCCAGAATGTAGAGTTTTTGAAATGCCCTTTTTTTTTTTTTCAAATGAAAGAACACTTGAGAAAGGGCCATCTGACCCACACTGAAGGCAGAACATTCACTAGATATTCCAAACCCAGAAGAACAAATTCTGTTTCAGTGAACATAACAGAAAAACATTTGCCCAAGTATCTTTCCTCAGTTTTCTCCTCCAGTGACACCTAACATCCTGTCTTATCATTAGTAGTCTTGTGATTGCTAAGTCATAGGATACAGTAGCTGTGGCACATCTGAGAGACCATGTCCATCATTTCCAAGTTGTTATCTGGAAATAGAGAACAGCCAAGTAGCCTCTTCTGTCCTTTGTCTCACCTATAGTTTGAAAGAGCACAGTTTGAAAACCACCATTCATTGTGAATTTATTATTCAATAAATTCTGACAAAAAGTAAATAAAGAAAGCATCATTTCTTCTCTTTGTAATGTTTTTTGAACTTTGAGTTTTGATGGTAGCTACCAGCTTGGTGATTATAACGTAAGTAATATCCCAAGTTTGCAACTTAAGTCACCTCACATTTTCTTAGCTCATTACTTTTCTTTCACATCTGTAGCTAATGGTTGACTGGAGGTTGGTCTCATTCCTTTGTTAAGCATGTAGTGAAGATGCACCTGGATGTACCAGGCACAGAGCTAGACACTAAGGATACGAAGGTGGTTAGCGTGATCCTAGCTCTAAAGGGCTGTACTCTAGTAAGGGAAGTTAACACAGGAACAGCTCTTAATGTGTGGGAGTACAGTTATAAAGAGATGAACAGGGATGGAGAAGATGGCTTAGTGGTTAAGGCATTTGCTTGCAAAGCCAAAGGACCCCCAGTTCGATTATCCAGGACCCACATAAACCAGATACACAAGGAAGCACATCTATCTGGAGTTCGTTTTCAGTGGCTGGAGGCACTGACACGCCCATTCTCTCTCTCTCTGTCTGTCTCTCTCTACCTCTTCCTCTCTCAAATAAATAAATAAATACATACATAAAATATTTTAAAAGAGATGAGGAGGCTGGAGAGATGGCTTAGCGGTTAAGGTGCCTGCCTCCTAAGCCTAAGAACGCTGGTTCCAATCTCCAGCAGTTCCAATCTCCAGGTCCCACGTTTAGCCAGATGCAAAGTGACGCAAGGACGTGATGCTGCACTTGACCACAAGGGGCGCACACATCTGGATTTTGTTCGCAGCAGCTGAGAGGCTGCTGGCATGCCCATCTCTGTCTTCCTCTCCCTCTCTCTCTGTCTCTCAAAAAAAAAAAAAAATAGAGAGGTGAACAATGTCTGTGAACACGAAAGAGGGATCCATCAGTGCCTCAGGGTCCCCAAGATCACTCTCATTGACTCACTAGAAGAACTCTGAGCCTAGAAACATTGTGCATCATGATTAGCAGGGTTTTTTTTTTTTTTTTTTTTAACCATGAAAAGATAGAGCTTAAAACCCAGCCAAGGCCAGAGGCACATAGGATAGAATCCAGGCTCATATTTCTAGTGTATTCCCATGTGGAGTCAATTTTTCTTTATTTACTAGTGGCAAATACCTTTATTCATTTATTTTTCTCCCCTACATATTGTAGAAAATATTACTTGGAACAAGTTTAAATTGTGAGCCATAGTCATCACTTGAACTTCTGGCATGCACATACAAACCATAGCACATAGTTACTCACCATTTCTAGGAAATTATGTGTTTTTTTTTCAGTGCTGATGGTGATAGCACCACTGGAGCTATACCCTTAGAATTACCTATCTAGGTTTTTTTAAAAAAAAATAATTTATATTGGTAATTTATTTGTTTATTTGAGATGGAAAGAGAAAATATGGGCTCATCATGACCTCCTGCCACCGCACATGAATTCCAGGTGCATGTGCTACTTTGTGTATCTGGCTTTATGTGGGTACTAGGAAATCAAACCCAGGCTATTAGGCTTTATAAGTAAGCACCTTAAGGCACTGAGCCATCTCTCTAGTCCCTATTGGGAACTTTAATATCTGAATATACTGCAAATTGGTTATATTCCCATCAGGTTACCTTCTTTTTGTCGACTCTTCTCTGTCCCCATTCCTCTGAAGGCCCTGAATCACTGTTAGGGTCATGAATGCACCAGTGAGTTCCTATGGGGAGGACAGTGCCTCACACAGTACTCCTTCCCACCCTGTGGCTCTTACATTTCTTTCTGACACCTCTTCCACAATGTCCTTTAAGCCTTAGGGGGCATATTCAAAGTTTTCTTCAGTGTTGAGTTCTCAGCAGCCTCTTATTTTCTGTTGCAATGAGTTTTGTGTCTCCTTAGTATGTACTGACATCTCTCTGGAGAAGGAGTGAAAGCACTCATATTTAATCTGTCATTGCCCTGTCACTTTCTCTGTAATGTTTCCTGGGCCCGGGTGGGTGTGATATAGATCACTCTTCCAGTGCTAGACATTTGCCTTTCTCTCTCTCTCTTGGTTTTTTGAGGTGGGATCTCACTCCAGCTCAGGCTGACCTGGAATTCACTATATAGTCTCAGGATGACCTCAAACTAATGGCGATCCTCCTACCTCTATCTCCCAAGTGCTGCATTAAAGGCATGTACCACCATGCCTGGCTTTTTTAAAAAATTTAAATATTTATTAACTTACTTGGGAGGAAGGGAAGGGGAGGGATTATGAATGTGGGCAAGTCAGGGCTTCCAGCTGCTACAACCTAACTCCAAAGGAATGTGCCATTGGCTTTACATGTGTACTGTGGAATTGAACCCAGACTGTCAGGCTTTGCAAGCAAGTATCTTTAACCACTGATCTACCTCTCTAGCTCTGGCTTTCTCTTCTTGTCATTTTGATGGGTCTTGGGTCTCCCCAGTATTTGCCACTGTCTGTAAAAAGCAGGTTCTTTAACCAAGAGTGAGAATAGCATTGATCAAAAGGGATAAACATAAACATTTAGAAGGCTTTTTGATGGGCATAACCTCTCCATTTAGCCAAAGAACAGTGGAAGCTTTCCTTTTGGGTCTTTGACTTTTAAGCCATAGGATTTGGACTTGGTTCTTAG
The DNA here is from genome assembly GCA_036365145.1 of Orientallactaga sibirica. Lineage (NCBI taxonomy): Eukaryota > Metazoa > Chordata > Mammalia > Rodentia > Dipodidae > Orientallactaga > Orientallactaga sibirica. The sequence continues at coordinate 13,881,071 of JAEOAD010000036.1, forward strand.
TACCAGGCATGAATTCCCTCCCACTGAGTTGAATAGCAGTTGATTACCCCATAACCTGTGTTTGGTCTACCTTGCCTGGCTGGTTGATTTTAAAGCTTGCAGGAGGAGTCACTTAATTCTTCCATGAATTATGTGTATAAATAAACACGGAGCACTGCCATCCTGGAAGCTTTTCTTAACCTTTGTGTCCTAGGCTTTTATTGGGGTCAGTCTCATAAGCCTTGGCATTATTTGCCCAGTCTTCAGCCCTTCTCAGGTCAAAGTGATAGGTCTGAGGCTGAGCCCCTCATAAATCCCATTGTTTATATAAGGTAGCTGGCCCACATACATTAACATTCTTTTTTTTAAAATTTATTTTTATTGACAACTTCTGTACTTACAGACAATAAATCATGATATTTCCCTCCCCTGCCCCCATTCCCCTTCAGAACTCCACTATCCATCATATCCCTTCCCTCTGTCTCTTAGTCTCTCTTTTAATTTGATGTCATCATCTTTTTCTCCTATTATGAGGGTCTTGTGAAGGTATTGCTAGGCACTGTGAGGTCTTGGATATTGAGGCCAGTTTCTGTCTGGACAGTTGCATTGTAAGGAGTTGAACCCTTCCCTTGGCTCTTTTATTCTTTCCGCCATCTCTTTTGCAATGAACCCTGAGCCTTGGACTGTGTGACAGAAACGTTTCAGTGCTCTCCGTCCCTTCTCAGCACTGTTGCCTTTTGGGTCATCCCAGTGGTCATTGCCATCTGAAAAGAGAAGCTTCTCTAACCAGAAGTGAGAGTAGCATTAATATATGAATGTGAACATTAAGTGTAGTGCTTTCAGAGAACTTTGGTGGGAATAATCTATACATTTAGCCAGACAAGAGCAGGCTTTATACTCTTAAGGCTCATAACCTCCCCTGCCATAGACTTTTGATTAGTTTTTTTCAGTACCAGTCATGTATTCCCTCCTACAGAGTGGGCCTTTAGTCCAATTAGAGAGCCGTTGGTTTTTCCCAGAGCAGACATGCCACTATTGTACCTGTTTGGTCATTTGGCTTATCTGGCCAAACTTGAGGTTTCTAATGTCCACTGTTTTCACCGCTGATGATTTCTGTCTCCCATATGGCTGCATGAGGTGCAGCTTTTTCCAGCTTTCAGTTGGCTGGTCTTCAGGGAGAAGGTTTTCTGCTCAGCACCAGCTTGATTTCTCAGTGATCTTGCCTCTCAGGCAAGTGAGGTCTTCAGCAATAGGGTCTTACCATCTGTTTCTCAAGGGAAACCAAGGGCCTTGGCAATAGCTTCTAATGTTTTGGAGGCTACAGGGACCTCCCTGGCCAACAATTCACTGGAAGGTATCCCATCCCTGGTACTGAAAGTTTTCTACAGCTTCGGGATGTGCCATTATTCAAAAAAGTGGGTTTACATAAGTCTTATTCAGAATATCTTGAATTTTGATTGACCCTCCCCCTATCCTTCTTTTACACATTCTTTTACCCTGGCCTCGCTTAGGCCTTTCCCCTGCTTGTAATCTGTTCTTCTATACCAACCCCTTAAGTCCTTCCCTCTCCTCCTTCCCTTATAACCTTTTCCTAGCATCCCAGCCTCTGCTACCAATTTTTGGTTCCAACTCACACACAAGTCTATACATTTGTAACTAGAATCCACATATGAGAGAGAACATGCAACGTTTGGCTTTCTGAACCTGGGTTACCTCACTTAGTATAATTCTTTCCAGATCCCTCCATTTCCCAGAAATTTTCATAATTTCATTTTTCTCTACCACTGAATAGAACTCTATTGTGTAAATGTACCACATCTTTATTACCCATTCATCTGTGGAGGGACATCTAGGCTGGTTCCATTTCCTAGCTATTGTGAATAGAGCAGCAATAAACATGGTTGAGCAAGTATTTCTAAGGTAGTGAGATGAGTCCTTAGGATATATGCCTAGGAGTGGTATCGCTGGGTTATAGAGTAAATCTGTTTTTAGCTGTCTCAAGAACCTCCACACTGATTTCCACAACGGCTGGACCAGATTACATTCCCACCAGCAGTGTAGAAGTGTTCTCTTTTTCTGCATCCACACCAACACTTATTGTCATTTGTTTTCTTGATTTAGCCATTCTGATAGGAGTGAAATGGAATCTCAAAGTGGTTTTAATTTGCATTTCCCTGATGGCTAAGGATGTAGAACACTTTTTTAGATGTTTATATGCCATCTGTATTTCTCCTTTGAGAACTTTCTATTTAGTTCCATAGCCCATTTTTTTAACAGGGTTGTTTGATTTCTTATTGTTCTGTTTTTTGAGTTCTTTGTATATTCTGATATTAATCCTCTGTGAGATATATAGCTGACAAAGATTTTCTTCCATTCTGTAGGTTGTCTCTTTGCTCTATTCATAGTGTACCTTGCTGTGCAAAAGCTTTGTAATTTCATGAAATCCCACTGGTTAATTAGTAGTTTTATTTCCTGAGTGATTGGGGTTACATTCAGAAAATCATTGCCTGTGCCAATATGTTGAAGGGTTTCCTACCTTTTCCTCTAGCAGTTTTAGAATTTCAGGTCTGACATTAAGGTCCCTGATCCACTTGGACTTGATTCTTGTGCTTGGAGAGAGACAAGGATCTATTTTCATCCTCCTAAATATAGATAGCCAGTTTCCCCAGCATCACTTGTTAAAGAGGCTATCTATTCTTCAATGAATAGTCTTGGCATTTTTGTCAAAAATCAGATGGCTGTAGGTACCTGCATTAATACCTGGGTCTTCTGTTCCATTGAGCTACAGGTCTATCTTTCTCCCAGTACCATGATGTTTTTGTTACTATGGCTTTGTAATATAACTTAAAATCGGGTATGGTGGTACTACCAGCCTGATTTTTGTTGCTCAAAATTGTTTTGGCTATTTGAGATTTTTTGCACTTCCAGATGAATTTTAGCATTGCCTTTTCTATTTCCGTGAAAAATGCCATTGGAATTTTAATGGGGATTGCATTAAATGTGTAGATTGCTTTTGGTAAGATTGACATTTTCACAATGTTGATTCTTCCAATCCAAGAACATGGGATGTCTTTCCACTTCCTTTTGTCGTCTTCTGCAATTTCTCACTTGAGTGCTTTAAAGACCTCATTGTAGAGATCTTTCACTTCCTTGGTTAAGTTTATTCCAAGGTACTTTATTTTTTTGGAGGCACTTGTGAATGGGAGAGATTCCCTGATTTTATCCTCTTCATGTTTGTTGTTAGTGTATAGAAAAGCTACTGATTTCTGTGTGTTTATTTTTATCCTGCTACATGGCTATAGGTGTTTATCAGCTCTAACAGTCTGCTGGTAGAGTCTTTAGGGTCCTTTATGTATAGAATCATATCATCTGCAAATAATGATAACTTGATCTCTTCCTTTCCAGTTTGTATCCCTTTTATGAGTGTCTCTTGCTTTATTGCTATGGCTAAGACTTCCAGTACTGTATTAAATAAAAGTGGGAAAAGTGGACACCCTTGTCTTGTTCCTAAATTTAGTGGAAAATATTCAAGTTTTTCCCCATTTAGTATTATGTTGGCTGTAGGTTTGTCATAAATAGCTTTTATTATGTTGAGATATGTTCCTTCTATTCCCAGTTTCTGTAATACTTTTACCATGAAGGGATGTTGAATTTTGTCTAATGTCTTTTCTATATCTATTGAGATGATCATATGATTTTTGTCCTTCAGACCATTTATATGGTGTATTACGTTTATTGATTTGTGTATGATGAACCTTCCCTGCATCTCTGGGATAAAGCCTGCTTGGCTGGGGTGAATAATTTTTCTGATATATTTTTGTATTCTGTTTGCCAATATTTTGTTCAGAATGTTTGCATCTATATTCATGAGGGAGATTAGTCTGTACTTTTCTTTTTTTGTTCTGTCTTTGTCCAGTTTTGGTACCAGAGTGATGCTGGCTTCATAGGAGTTCAGTAGAATTCCTTCCTTTTCTATTTTATGGAAAAGTTTGAGAAGCAGTGGTGTTAGTTCTTCCATAAAGGTCTGGTAAAATTCACCAGTGAATCCATCTGGGCCTGAATGTTTTTTAGTTGGGAGACTTTTTATAACTGCTTGGATTTCCATACTTATTATAGGTTTATTTAAATGGTTTATCTCATCTTATTTAATTTTGGTAGTCATATGAATCAAGGAAATCATTTCTTTCAGATTTTAAAACAGTCATATATATTCTTAAAGTATATCTGTATGATTTTCTGAATTTCTTTGGTATCTGTTGTAATGGTACCTTTTTCATCTCTAATTTTTGTCTCTTCTCTTTCTTTTGGTCAGATTTGCTAAGGGTTTATCAATTTTGTTTATCCTTTCAAAGAACTTACTCTTTGTTTCATTGATTCTTTGGATTTTTTTGTTTGTTTCTCTTTCATTACTTTCTGCCTTAATCTTTATTATTTCTTCCCATCTACTGATTTTTGGTTTGCCTTGTTCTTCTTTTTCCAAGGCTTTAAGGTGAAACATTAAATTGTATACTTGTGAACTCTCTAATTTTTTAATATAGGCACTTAGAGCTATAAATTTCCCTCTGAGTGCCTTCATTGTGTCCCAAAGGTTTTGGTATGTTGTATTCTCATCATCATTTGATTCTATGAATTTCTTGATTTCCTTTTTAATTTCTTCAATGACCCATACATCATTCAGTAGTGTACTGTTTAGTCTCCATGTATTTCTGTATGCTCTGTGGTTTTTCTTGTTGATGATTTGCAGTTTAATCCCACTGTGTTCAGATAGAATACAAGTGATTATTTCAATTTTCCTGTATTTGTTAAGATTTTATTTGTGTCCTAATATATGGTGTATTTTAAAAATGTTCCATGTGCTACTGAGGAAAATGTATATTCTGCAGCATTTGGATAGAATGTTCTGTTAAGTCCATTTGTTCCATGACTTCATTTAATCCAGATGTCTCTCTGTTTATTTTTGGCTGGGATGACCTGTCAATTGATGAGAGTGGGGTATTGAAGTCATTCACTACAATTGTGTTTGGAGTTATCAATGACCTTAAGTCTTAATAGTGTTTGATGAAATTGGGAGCCCCCATGTTAGGTGAATATACATTTAGGATTATAATGTCCTCCTGTTGGAGTGTTCCTTTAATCAGTATAAAGTGACCTTCTTTATCTTTCCTCACAAATGTTGGATTGAAGTCTATCATGTCAGATATTAGGATAGCAACCCCTGCTTGTTTCCTAGGCCCATTTGCTTGAAATACAGTTTTCCATCCTTTCACCCTAAAAATAGTGTCTATCTTTTATTGAGATGAGTTTCCTGGAGGCAACAAATGGTAGGATCCTGCCTCTTAATCCAGTCTGCAAGCCTGTGTCTTTTGGTTAGGGCAATGGAGACCATTGATATTGAGTTATTATTGAAAATTATGTGTTTATTCTCACCATTCTTCTTGTTTTATAGTGCTTCCTGTTTTCCCTTTACTCACTTGTTCTATTATTTGAGTATGGTTTATTTTTTTCCTATTTTCCTCCTGTGTATGTTTTGCTTTCTCTTCAGTGTGAAGGATTCCTTCAAGTATTTTCTGAAGAGCTGGCTTAGTTGTCATAAATTCCTTTAGCCTGTTTTTGTTGTGGAATGTCCTTATTTCTCTATCAATTTGGATAGATAACTTTGCAGGATAAAGTAATTTTGGTTGACAGTTTTTGTCTTTCAGAACTTCAATACATCATTCCAAGCCCTTATTCCTTTTAAAGTGTGTTGAGTAATCTGCTGTGATTCTGATGGGCTTGCTTTTGTAGGTCACCTGCTTTTTTTCTCTAACCGCTTTCAATATATTTTCTTTGGTTTGCATGTTTAGTAGTTTAATTATAACATGGTGAGGAGACGTTCTTCCCAGGTTTTGTCTGTTTGGTGTTCTAAAAGGCTCTTGTATCTGCATTGGCATTTCTTTCCCAGTTTGGGGAAATTTTTCTTCTATGATCTTATTGAAAATGCCTACTAAGCCTCTGAATTGAAATTCTTCTCCTTTTACTATACCCTGAATACCCTGATATCTTGAAATTCCCATTCATACCTTCCTATTAGCTTGTCTTTCTCTTTGTTAGACTATATTATGTCTTCCACCTGGTCTTCTAGTTTAGATAGTCTGTTCTTTCTTTCATCCATTCTACTGCTGAGACTTTCCACAGAGTTTTTTATTTGACTGACTCTGTTCTTCAGAGCTAGGATTTCAGCCTGGTTTTTCTTCAGTATTTGTATTTCCTTACTCATGTCCTATAATGACCTTTTTATTTCATTAAGCTGGGTTCTTGTGTTCTCTTTCAGGAGTTTTTTTCTTCTTCTTCTTCTTTTGAATCCTTTCATTTCTTTGAGTATAGATATAACCATTCTTTTGAAATCTGTGTCAAATATTTCATCTAAAACAGTCTCATTGGTGATCATTTCTGATGAATTGATAATTTTTGGTGGGATTGCATTGTCTTGATTCCTTATGTTTCTTGTATTATAATGTAGTGACTTTTGCATCCTGGATTGATTTGATGCTTGGGTTTTCTACTTACCTGCAGTGTTCTTAGATGGGGAATCCACCTTTCTATACTTTCAGGATATGAGTTTAAGATGCCAAGTGTAGCTCTTGTACACCATTCCAACAGCAGAAGTAATCCTAGATGTTGAGTTTGCTTGCTAAGCAAGTATTCTAGTGGATTGTGTGGAATAATTTACTGGCAATTTCTAAACTTCACCTGAGCAATATACACATTTAATGAAAACCAGCACAAAGAATACAAGTATGGGGATTAAAACAAACAGTCTTATAAGGCCAAAATCCCTAAGGGTGTGTGTTGCTCTACACCCTTAATCCTCTGGCTAGGAGATAAGAGAATTCTGTTCTAAATTGGGTTCCAGGTCAGCCTGGATCTGGATCAGACCCTGCTCCCAACAATGACAGAAGCAAAACACAAAGGCCCTATAACTCTGAAAGCATTAAAGGCAGCAATATTCAACCCCCAAGTTTATTTGAAAATGGTAAAGCCAACCAAAAATATGTAACCCATAACCTGCCTTGACATGGAAAGAGAGATTAGCACTTCCAATACAGGCCTATGTACCTGTGGTGGTTTTTTTTTTTTTTTTTTTTTTTTTTTTTTTTGGTCAGTCGGCCTTGTTATCTTTGGTGTGCCTTCCATTCTCACCAATGCTGAATGCCCACCTCTATCCCTCCGTATTGTGCTGTGGAGCTGGAGCTCTGTTCATGTGCTGGATTAGCTGCAGCTGGGGGCTGAATGCCTGAGTTTTGCGGTTCTGATGGATGGGGGATGGGAGAGTTCAGGAAGTCTGGAGTTGCTCACACAGCCCTCCTGTATCTCTTTCAGGAGCTCCTTAGTTGATCTCAGCTGACTTTGCTTTAGATTTCTTGACTCGGCAAGGAGGCTGATGAGGTTGGAAAGTCCCCTTGTTTGTTCTCTACTGCTGCTGCTCAGCATGTCTGGTGGGTGGTGCCAGGTTTGTGGATGGGAGCGGCAAGCTCCTCAGTGGGATTCTGGCTGTTTTCTTCCTTTTTGGTGGATCTTGGTCTCTCCTGCTCATCTGCTGTGTCTAAGAAGAACCTATACCCCTGCACATTTCAGAAGAATTGTGTATTTTGCTGTGGCTTTGCTTAAATCCCTCCCTGGGCTGGTTTGGCATGGCTCCTATGCTGCCATCTTACCTGGAAGTATACATTAGCATTCTAATTAGGCAAGACACCCTTAAGGCCTTAGAGCTGATCAAGCAGGAACCAATACAGGGGTAGGTTTGTTAGTATGTATGGGCTTCTGACATCCCAAGCCCACTTAATTTACCCTATACTGCACATCCAGCAGGATTTAGCAGTTTTTTAAAATTATTATTATATTTTTTATTGACAACTTCTATACTTACATACAAAAAACACATGATATTTCCCTCCCCTCCCCCATTCCATTTTAGAACTCCAATCTCCATCATCTCCCTTCCCTCTCTCCATTAGTCTCTCTTTTAATTTGATGTCATCATCTTTTTCTTCTATTTTAGCAGTTTTGAAGTAATAAAAAAAAACATTGCTTGAGAGAAGGCTTCTTGAGGGAGGTATCACTAGAATGATCCATCACAGCATAGGTTTCCTCTTTGTTGCTTTGAGGTATTTGAACTTCATTTTTCATTTCAGTGTTCTCAGCTGTTAGATGAAAATCTCAAGGATGAGTTCTTTGAAGAAATCCTAGAAGAATATGAAGATATTAGACAAGACCATTATGAATCCCTCAAGGTCAGTGAAAAAACAGGTCTTTGCTCATTTTAGAGCAAAGTGATACATGGTTTGGAGGAGCATGAAGGCTAAATTTTTGTTGTTGTTGTTGTTTTGAGGTAGGGTTTAACTATAGTCCAGGCTGACCTGGAATTTACTCTGTAGTCTCAGGGTGGCCTTGAACTCCTGGGGATCCTCCTACCTCTGCCTCCCTAGTGCTGGGATTAAAGGCGTGTGCCACCACGCCCGGCAAGGCTAAATTTTTTAAAGAGGCCTCTTTTCCTGTTCCAATCAAAGTTCTTTGGTGCCTCAGTTCCCAATAATTTTTGGCTATATTAGAATGAATTTAAGTAGGGGATGAATGTGCATTCCTTTAGTCTTAGCACTTGGAGGCTAAACCAGGTCTGAAATATCTTGGGGCAAAAAAAAAAAAAAATGAATTTTAAGGATTTAGCCTGATGTGCTAGGTCCAGTAGTTGTTAGTAGTTGTGCTAATCCCAAAGTTAACAAATAAAATAGAAGCCCATACCAGCAGGGATGTAAGAGTAAACGGTCACAAATGGCACTCTTGACAGAATGAAGGAGGAAAATGGAGGCCTTATCCAGGACATTGGGAGCCTCTCCCTGGTGCCCCAGCCTGATCTGTGCAGAATAATATTTCAAACTCTCCTGCCTCCAAGCTTCAGGACCTCTGAAATTATCCTTCTGAACTTACTGGGATATTTCCCCTTGGTTCTCTGCCTTGCATACTTTTTTTTTTTTTTTTTTTTTTTTTTTTGGTTTTTCAAGGTAGAGTCTCACTCTGGCTCAGGCTGACCTGGAATTCACTATGTAGTCTCAGGATGGCCTCGATCTCTCAGCAATCCTCCTACCTCTGCCTCCCGAGGGCTGGGATTAAAGGCATGCGCCCCACCACGCATGGCTGCCTTGCATACTTTTGTGGGGAAGAGGGAACATTTGGGGAGTTGCTGGGGCATGAATGAGAGAACAAACATTGTTTTGTGTTTTAGGTGCTTGAGCACCCCAGACACTGAATGGCTTTTTCCCTCTGTCCTTCAGGTTGTTTATACTTGGTAATTCCTTTTGGTCCTCAAAGTGGTTGATGGAGAGCAGTTAACACCAAGGCACATGTGTCCTGAAAATACTGGCATGCTCCTGTCAGGGTTAGGGTTAGCCATACAGCCTTACACATGAGATGCTAATGAACACCTATCACTCATTGCTGCCAGTATGGACCCATATTGGGTGAAAGAGGATAAGGATTTTTATTAAAACACATTGTTTTTGTAAAGCTTCTATGTTGGCTTTCTTTTTGTTAAATTATTTTATTTTATTTTATTTTTTATTGACAATTTCTGTAATTGTAGACAATATCCCATGTTATTTCCCTCCCTCCCCCAACTTTCCCCTTTGAAACTTCACTCTCCATCATATCCCATACCCCTCTCAATCAGTCTCTCTTTTCAGTTTGATGTCATGATCTTTTCCTCCTATTAAGATGGTCTTATGTAGGTAGTGTCAGGCACTGTGAGGTCATGGATATCCAGGCCATTTTGTGTCTGGAGGAGCACGTTGTAAGGAGTCCTACTCTTCCTTTGGCTCTTAAATTCTTTCCGCCCCCTCTTCTGCAGTGGACCTGAGCCTTGGAAGGTAGGTTTGAGATGTTTCAATGCTGAGCACTCCTCTGTCACTTCTTCTCAGCATCATGGTGCCTTCTGAATCATCCCAAGGTTGCCACCATCTGAAAAGAGAAGTTTCTCTAACCAAAAGTGAGAGTTGCATTAATATATGGGTGTGGGCATTAAGAGAAGTGCTTACTGGGCAGTTTGGTGAGCATAGTATATACATTTAGTGAGACAGCAGCAGACATTACACTCTTAGGGCTCCTGACTACCCCTGTCGTACATTTTCAGTATCAGTGATGTGTTCCTTCCCATGGAGCGGGCCTCTAGTCCAATTATAGAAAGCAGTTGGTTTCCCCCATAACAGACATACCACTATTGCACCCTTTGTCTCATTTGGCCTGGCTGGCCAAATTTAAAGCTTGCAGTGTTCACTGTTGAGTACCTTCACTGGTTTTCTCTCTCCCATTGAGCTGCATGCAGTGTAGCTTTTTCCAACTTTCTGTCAGCAGGTCCTCATGAAGGAGGCTTTCAGCTCAGCTCTGGCAGGTTATATTGGCTTTCTTGATAGTTTTCCTAGTAGAGAGAAAAGCTAAGAGGATCTGGACTCACCTTTTACTTTCTTCAACAGGAAAGGAAATACTTACCTCTAAGTCAAGCCAGAAAAAATGGTTTCCACATCGATTGGCTGTCTGAACCTAACCCAGGTCTGTGGCTGTTGCTATAAATAGCTGGGAGTGATAACCAACCATATCTAGCAGTTATTTGCAAGTAGTTGGCTACAAAATGAAATTGGCAGTTAGTAGCTCTTGATTATATCAGCCTAATGGTACTGTTGAAACAAAACCACATACTGTTCTGCATTTGAGCCTACCATAACTTCCTGAACATGGGCATTGTCTCCATTTCAATTTGAAGACGCCAGAGTTTGGGATGAATTGGAAGGCTGCCAGGATTCTCCCTCTGATTTGTCTCCTCCCCCTCTCTGCTTGAGTGAGCCTCCTTCAGCTGAGCAGTCTCAGGCGTAAGGACTGACATGGGAGTCTAAAGTTAAATGCTGCAGCAAAGCTTGAGTCCCCATTTCTTGTTCACTTCCATGTTCTCTTGGGATACATTCCTTCTAAGTTCTTAAATTTGGGTTCTTCACTTTTTTATTTCCAGTTTCCTTTCCTGTTTCACATAGGTGTTCACAAGGGAATTAATGTGTAAAGTGTTTTGACAGGCTCAGAGAGGCATGAGATACAAATGTAAAACCGAGACAGAGTGAAAAAGGGTTATATTAATCGAATCCGTATTTCCAAGGTAATGTCTAAAATCAGCTCTCAGTGCTCACAACATCTGTTCTGCACTCGCTGTGCAAAGTCAAGAGGATTAAATTGGAAGTGTAGGTGTGTTTGGTTCTAATTTGATCCCTGCTGGGTTCAGTGAGGTTTAGTAGAAAGTGCCAGATAGGGAGCAGGGTGGCCCACATGCTTGACCCAACTTGGCTCCTGGTTCTGATTCAGAGTGACCTTGAGTGTCTTACTTTCATGTTGGACAGTTTCTAACATGTTTAAAGGGGGTTTCTTTATAGATATGTGGAGAGGGTAAAATAAGATTATTTGAAAACTTTGAAGAACTGTACATCACTGTATATAGTACATGTTATAATTTTTTTGTTATCTTTCATTCTGAAATGAGCTAGTAGCACAAAGCAAGTCTGTTTTATCCAAGGCAAACATCCTAAGTGTATTTTGTTAGAAATGATCCTGGGAAGGCTCTTGGTGCCTGTCAGTGGTGGGAATACTTTCAGAGTGGCTGTTTTAACTCCCACCATGAGGATATTACTAGATTCCACCCTACTGCTTGAGAGATGAGGGCTCCAAGGTATGATTCACAGGACAACCACTTGTCTTCAGGGAACTGAGGAAGTAACAGTGGGAAGAAGGAAGGGTCTTCTCTTAAGGCCGTGGGTGGTAGAGCTCTTGGCATCAAGCTTGATCAAGAGCAATCCTGTCCTTGTTGGCTCACCACCAGCAGGTTACTGCCTGCCTTGTAGCAAGAGGCCACTTTATTTATTTATAAATGAATGAATGGAACTGTTGAAGTGGCTTCGTGGTTAAGGTGCTTGCCTGTGAAGCCTAAGGACCATTGTTCAATTTCCCCATGTAAGCCAGGTGCACAAGGTGGCACATGTGTCTGCAGTTTGTTTGCAGTGGCTGGAGGGCCTTGTGTGTCCATTCTCTGTCTCCTCCTCCCCCTCTCTATCTGCTCCCCTCTCATCTGGGTTACATGGGTCCTAGGGAATCAAACCAGGGTCCTTTGGCTTTGCAGGCAAATGCCTTAACCACTAAGTCATCCCTCCAGCCTGAGATATCTTGAACATCTGTGTATGCCCACTACACAGCCTGAGAAATAATCACCTGATTGCTTACGTGTCCCTTTCTACCCTGCAGAAGTAACTGCAATCTGGATTTAGAGCTTCATTTCCATGCATATACTTGGTGCACATATGTTGGTAGGAAGTATAGGTTATGGGTTCATGTTTGCAAACTTCATACAAGGTGCATGCTACTCATGCTCTTCTGCAGTGGTATTTATTTTACATTGCACATGAAGCTGAACTCAAGTCTTCCTTTTGTCTTGGGTGGGTGTGGGAATGGAAGGGTTGAGGAAGGCGTTTTTAAGGTTCCTTCTCCACAGTAATTTAAAGTTCCAGTCTTTGTGAGACAGCTCCTATGGGTGACAGGAGGGAGGCATGAGTGGGAGTCAGTAGCACAGGGAGGAAGCCAGAAAGGATGCCTCTCAGAGTGTGTGCCAGGCACTGTTGACAGCTATACCTCTTTTCTCTAGTGAAGCCCATGTTTATTGGGACTCGAGTCTTTGAGGACTATGACCTGCAGAAGCTGGTAGACTACATTGATTGGAAGCCTTTCTTCGATGTCTGGCAGCTTCGGGGCAAGTACCCGAATCGAGGTTTCCCCAAGATATTCAATGACAAAGCAGTAGGTGAGTTCATTAAGCCCTTCCTTCCTATCCGTTATTCAGGATGTGGTATTGGGACCCTGAAGGTGACAGGAGGAGGATGATCTGTACATTTAGATTATGAGGATATAGCTGCTTGGCTTCCACATGGGTTTACATTGGTTGGTCCTTACTATATCAAGAAAATTTGGCATTTGATTCACTCATTTTTCAGTAAATAAGTTTATTGACATCAGTTATATATGGGGCTCTTTCTGTTCTGCTGGAGACAAACAAAAAGAGACAATATAATCCCTGTTAGCTTCTGATTCACTTACACAGCTGAAACTGGTTGTATGACAGACTCTTGATGTGGGCACAGCTACGGTTCCCACTGACATAAGAGGAGGAGGTAAAACTCAGAAGTCAAGGTGGGCTTCTGGAGATAGTGGGTTGGGGCTGCTTTTGGAGATTTAGTATTTTGTAGATTTACTATATTAGATTTAGATTAGTATTTGCTGAGGCTGGGTCTTTGGGGGGAGGTAACATTAAGGAAAGGGTGCTCTTGGCAGAGGACAGCGAGTGCCATAGTACACAGGACATTCAGGAAAGAAGAGAGGCTTGGGGGTGAATGGATAAATTTTCACCCCCAGTTGTCATGTGTAATCTCACCCTAACCCTTCCCTACAGATGCAGGATTATGCTGCAAACCCATCAGGGCTGAGCTGCTTGGAGGCTGTACTGGCTAAAGCATGGGACCCGGGCTACAAGAGAGCCCAGAATACTAGATCCTTGTCTGCTTCTGGAGGGTGCTGGGCATGTTAACATACTGAGACTTGACAGCCCTCAGGTAGCCAGGAATAGGGGAGTGTTGCATCGTCACAAGTGAGCAGTGACAGGGCTATAATACTGTCCCTTCACACAGGTTGGGGAGCTCAGTTATGCTCACAGACCTAGAAACTGATGGAAGGTATCCCAGAGTTGGCATGGCACCCACCGTGCAGGTGCCCAGGCCATTCAGGTATAGCACAGGGCCACTTCGGATCTAGGCCGTGCTCCGTTGCATATCTTGTCTAGTCTCCAGAGGTTGCTGAAGAAAGTAGGCTTGCATGGTCAAGGAATGTCATTTCTTGCCCTCTGCTTGGCGGGCTGCTTTGGGAGCTCCAACTTTGGCTCTCTAATTAAGCAGCTTGAGCTGGGAAGCAGATTGTGGGGTTTATACATACTGAGCCACTATCCCCTGGCTAATCTACCTCAGGCTTTGCCCATGGCAAGCCTGAGAGTCTGAGGGCCTGGTGAAGGGGATAGAGAGCTAGCTAAAGCAGAATCATTCTTTTCAAGTTGATGTTTGCATCTGTAAATTCTTACGTTCCTAATAGGGGAAGAGGCCAGAAAGGTATATGATGATGCTCGGAGTATGCTGCACATACTTATTAGTCAAAAGAAGCTCCAAGCCAGGGGTGTGGTTGGATTCTGGCCAGCACAGAGTGTCCAAGACGACATCCACCTGTATGCAGAAGACGTGGTACCCCAGGCTGCAGAGCCTATAGCCACCTTTTATGGGCTGAGGCAGCAGGTATGATGCATGCATGGGCAGTGAGTTCACTGCTTTGCTTTTAGTTTTGGACACTATACCAAATGCCTGAGGCACCTGAACGCTTGATAAATGATTGTCTGCTCCGCCTCATCCTGAATGGTCAGCCACAGGCTGTTTGTGAGGATGATGGAGGGAAGGTACCCCCTGGGTGTCTGAGGCTGAGAAAGGGTTCATGGTTGTGTCCGCAGATGGACAGGAGGCATTGCTAGTTCAGGTGTCTCTCTCACCTTAGTCTTTAATTCTTCTTTTTCTTTGTTTTTTGGTTGTTTGGTTCACACGGTTGTATATGCATATGGTGCATGCATGTGTGTGTGTGCAGATGGGTATGCCCTGTGCACAAGTTTATAGAGGCCAGAAGAAGGTGTCAGCTGTCCTCCTTTATCACTCTTCCACCTTGATTTCCTGAGACAGTCTCACTGAACCTGGAGCTCCTGATTTTTCAGTTAGACTTGCTGACCAAGGAACTCCTGTGATCCTCCCGTCTCTGTCCCATCCCAGCACTGGGGGATATAGGCATGTATGACTGTGCCTGGTTTTTTATGTGGGTGCTCGGGATCAAACCTCAGGTCTTCATGATTACACAGCAGTTGTTCTTACCTGTTGAGCTCTCTTTGCAGCTCCTCAGTCTTGTGAGGTGAGGAGAATATTTATATGTTCTCAACCATTGTTCTTATCTGTGTATGTTATTGAAGACTGTTAGGTGCTCTGCTTTCTCACAGGTAAAATAGATGAGGACAAACGGTTCTCTGGAGGGTTCATGATGACTGACCTATTTAACTTCTACATGGCAACACAGTTGTCAGACGGTTTGTTTCTGTTTTACAGAGGAGAAAATACAGGTTGAAGATCTGATATTGAACTTCACTCACAGAGGGAGCCTTGCTGGTCTATTCTACGCTGGCCCTGCCCAGCACATGCCTTCCTCTTATGCTTTTACCCCAGCCCAGGCCCCCCCCCAGAAAAAAAGCCTCAAACATTATGTGTAGGCCTTCTAGCTGCTGCCAGCAATACTTGTCATAATCAAGAACTGGAACCATAACTTAATAACTTACAGTAAATTGCTTTTCCAGTTCTGCTACCATTTTTAGCAATTTAAAACTGATAGTGAGCCAGGCGTACACCTTTAATCCCAGCACTTGGGAGGCAGAAGTAGGAGGATCAGTGTGAATCTGAGGCCAGCCTGGGACTACAGAGGGAATTCCAGGTCAGCCTGGACTAGAGTGAAACCCTACCTTGAAAAACAAACAAACAAACAAAAAATGGTAGTATTGCTTGGAATGACAGTGTAATTCATACTGACATATTTTGATACATCTTTTTTATAATATCTTATAAAATCCTTGAAGTTGGTACCTTGGTGCCATAAGGGTTAAGTGAAAACAGCTACATTTTTATGCTTCAGGCTCAGGAACTCCTTACTATAGATATTCAGGCTCAAACACCACAAAATACAGAGCAGGAAGTACAGATGTTAAGTTCTACCCCCTCACTAGGGAATCTTTGACTCTTGCAGATAAGGTCAAAACTTTCTGCTAAACCTAATCTTTAATCTTCCAAGTCTCTGGTACTCCTCTGCACCTTTTTTTCTTTTTAACTTCCACAGTGAAGTGAAAAACTACTTCTACCTGGTAAGTCTAGATATGCTGTAGAAGAGCATTTTCAGACATCACCCTTGTATAGTCCTTGGAAAAGGTAGCGGGACCATGGGTAGTATCACCTGCTTGAATAGGTGTTTCTAAGGAGGTGCTTTTCTACAGGACACTCTGGAAAATTCAGACAGGTGCCTCATTATTCTGGGAGCCTTCTGTTCAGAGCAGGCTTTATTTATTTGCATATTTATTTATTTGAGAGAAAGAGAAAATGGGTGCATCAGGGCCTCTAAACGAACTCAAGATGCATACGCTATCTTGTACATCTGGCTTATGTGGGTACTGGTGAACTGAACTTGGGTCCTTAGGCTTCACAGGCAAGTGCTGTAACCACTAAGCCATCTCTCTAGCTCAGAGAGCAGGCTTTTGATTGTTATCCCTTCTAAGGCACATTGGGCCTGTGACCTGTCTATTCCATGCAGCAGTTACATTTTGTGTCCTTCTCTGATGTTTGTTAACAGAGAATAGTTGATGGGCAGATTATCACTGGAAAGAGCTCCTCTGTGCACCTCTGCCCCTGAGCTGGGACACTGAATATCTTCTGGCCTGCAGTCACTTGCTCATTTTCTACCATGAGTTAGACTGTACTTGATTGGGTAGCTGGCAGATGGCTCAAGTTGAGGGAGGTACTTGTTGATTAATTGATCAGTATAGAGTAGTCCTACATATATAGGAACATTGGTTGGTCCTGATGGAGCACTGGCTTCAACTCCTGGATCCTGCCACTGTCCCCTGACAAACTCATGGTGGGCAATGACTGGCCTGTATGCTGTTGATACCAGCAATTTCTTAAACATCTGTTATTGTGGAAAGGAGCCTGATGCATATAGTGGACACATTTCAAGCATAGTATTGGGATTCAGTGCATATCTTTTGGGGGAAAATATGTATTTTGTGTGCACATGAATATGTTCCATGTGTTAAATTGTGGGCATATGCATGTGGGGGTCAGAGGACAACTTTTAGGTCAGTCTTTGCTTTTGTGCCACCTCATTTGAGACAGGGTTTCTCTCTGTGGATCTCACTCTGCTGTTGAGATTCTGTTCTGCATTGTTATTCTTTACTGTGCTCACTGAGAGCTTCCGAGAAATACTCTGTCTCTGCCAGCCATCCTGGCTGCTGTAGATGGCAGTGTGCTGGGATTATAGAAGCCCTCCATGGCTTTTGTATTTTTATGTGGAGTCTGAGGCAGATAAAATTTGGATATTCAGGCTTTAGCAGCAAGTGCTTTATCCATTTAGCCATCCCCCTGGACCTAGAAAAAAATATTTTTGGGAGGCAAGCCCAATAGACTCTCCCCCCTTTTAATGCAGAAAAGAGAGAGAATTGGCAGCATGTCTGGGCCACTGCAATTGAACCAGACGCATGTGCCCCCTTGTGTGGATGTGTGATCTTGTGTGCTTGTGTCATTGTGCACCTGGCTTACTAGGGCCTGGAGAGTCAGACCTGAGTTCTTAGGCTTCACGGACAAGCGCCTTACCTGCTAAGCCATTTCTTCAGCCTGAAAATATATATATGAGAGAGAGAGAGAATGGATGTGCCAGCAGCCTCTCAGCCACTGTGAATGAACTCCAGATGCTTGTGCCCCCTTGTGGGCAAGTGTGACATTGCGCCCTTGTGGCACTTTACGTCTGGCTAAATGTGGGACCTGGAGAATCGAATGGGCATTCTTAGGCTTAGCAGGCAGGTGCCTTAACTGCTAAGCCATCTCTCCAGCCCTGAAAAATATTTTTTTAATAGATGATTGTTAAAAAGTTTTAGTTCTTAGCATGGTGTGTGCAAGCATTCAGGAAATGTTTTCCCATGTGAGAATAAGCAAATAACTGGCTTCTTGATTATATATGCTACATTATGTCATATTTAAAATCTTATTTCATTATTTGTCTATTAGTCTGCTTTCTTTTTCTCTTTTTCTTTTTCTTCTTTTTTTTCTTTTTTCTTTCTTTTTCTTTTTTTTTTTTTAAGGTAGAGTCTCACTCTAGTCCAGGTTGACCAGGAACTTACTGTAGTTCCAGGCTGGCCTGAAACTCACAGCATTCCTCCTTCCTTTGCCTCCTGAGTTCTGGGATTAAAGGCATGCACTACCACACCCGGCTCTTAGTCTTTTTTTGTTTTTGTTTTGTTTTTTGAGGTAGGGTCTCACTCTAGCTCAGGCTGACATGGAATTTACTATGTAATCTCAGGGTGGCCTTGAACTCATGGCAGTCCTCCCTCCCATGTGCTGAGATTTTAGTCTGTTTTTCATTGCTGTAATAGAATATCTGAGAGTGGCAATTTATAAAGAAAAGTTTATTGTAGTTCACAGTTCTAGAGGGTGGTAAGACCAAGATCAGATGTCCACATCCATTGAGGACCACATGTGGCTTTGTAACATGATATAAGTCAGAAAGGAGAGGCATGTGTAAAGAGAGAAAAGAGGGCTGATTTGGGAAAGGGAAGAAAGGTAGTAAGAATGGACCCTCAAAGTGAGGACAATGGTCAGACACTCCTCAAACTGTCATGAACCAATGGGTTAATAGTCATCAGGCTTGGGCTGGAGAGATGGCTTAATGGTTAAGGCACTTGCCTGCAAAGCCAAAGGTCCCAGGTTTAATTCCCCAGTATCCATATAAAGGCAGATGCACAAGGTGGTGCATGCATCTGGAGTTCTGTTTGCAGTGGCTGAAGGTCCTGGCATGCCCATTCTCTCTCTCTCCTTCCATTCTCTACCCCCCCTTTCAAATAAATAAATTAAATATTTTCAAAAAGGGAGAGAGAGAAAAGAGGGCTGAAACTCCACGCCTGCAAGAAAGACCTTAATCCATTCATGAAGGCTCCATTCCCATGACCTTGAAGCTTCCCACTAGGACTCACTGCCACATCGAGGAATTAAGATTTCAGTGCATGTGCTTTCAGGGACACACACCATGCTATTGGTTTTCATTGAAAACCTATTGAATGCTCACAATGAGTCAGGTAGCACAAGCAGGCAGGTCTCCCTTGTCCTGAGGCTTATGATTCATGTGAAGGTTTAAGATTGCTTTCCATGATGTGCTGGTGCCATGGCTATACTAATGACTTTTCTCTGCCCACTGCTTGGGTTTCAAGGCTGAGAAGGACTCTGCCAGTACAGACCCTTACCACTGTCTGTCAGACTTCATTGCTCCTCTGCATTCTGGTGTCCACGACTACCTGGGTCTGTTTGCTGTTGCCTGCTTTGGGGTGGAAGAGCTGAGCAAGGCCTATGAGGAGGATGGCGATGACTACAGCAGCATCATGGTCAAGGCACTAGGGGACCGGCTGGCTGAGGTAAGGTAGTGGTAGAGCACCAGAATGCTGAGGCAGAGTCCAGGTGGTGGGGGGGGTCCCTTGACAGTGTCAGAAAACTGAATAGCATTAGAATCAGGGTCATTTTGGCCTTATGCCAAGATGCTACTGTCTTTAACACGATCCATATATTTTTAAATCATATATATCCAGGTGCCTTTTATATGTCATCTTTTGGGCAAAGAGAAACCATCAGTGCTGCTAGAGTTGACTGTTGCCCTTAGAGTCTTGATCTCTTAGCTTATCTTTAGTGCCCATTTGCTTGTTACGATATTTTCCTGAGACCTCCCAAGTTAAAATCATGTCTGTTTCATGGCCTTTCACTGAAATGTTGGCTTCTTCTGTGGAGTTCATCTTGTGCATGTATGGGTAGGATAGAGAAGGCCTGTCCACTCCTCTGCTACAAGCCATGGTGGAGCTCAGCTCTACTCCTGCTGCTCTTCTGGCAATGAAGCTGGGGCTGACTGACTTCAAAGAAGTGGCCTAAAACCCTCAGATCATGACATGTGGCACTTCATAGCCCAGGCTGAGGCAACTGTTGAACAGAGGATAGCCAAAGAAAGTACCAAGTTTGTCCTGGCTGTGGGCCCAGCTAAGGAGGCTGCTCTGTGCTACTGTGATGGGGCCTGCAGTCTCTGCTTGACCACACCTCTGTTCTGGGTTCCCAGGCCTTTGCAGAGGAGCTTCATGAGAGAGTTCGCCGGGAACTATGGGCTTACTGCAGTAGTGAGCAGTTAGATGTCTCAGACCTGCGCAGACTCCGATACAGGGGCATCAGGCCAGCTCCTGGCTACCCCAGCCAGCCCGACCACACCGAGAAGCTCACTATGTGGAGACTGGCCAACATCGAACAGGCCACAGGTATGTGTGGGACAGTTCCTTTTCTCACTAAGTTCATACACTTACCAGTAACACACACAGATAAAGGTTTTTAAAAATGGAAGAACGTAGAATGAAATCATCCCTTATTCCATCCTTTCTTGTATCTGTCTGGCTTTTTAAAGGAAATTACTGTGTTGTATTTTTACTTACCATTTTAGATTTATCAATTTAAATTATTTACTCTTGCCTTACCACAGGTGTGAATTTAGTTTGTTCCTCTTCCTTCCCCTGGCTTTCCTGCCCATCTCTTGTTGCTGGTATGGTAATTGATGACCAGCCTCAGTCCCCTGCCCTTGGGCCAACACTGCTTGCTGACAATGTTCTAGATACTAGTCTGGCAGAGCTCCCAGCCTTCCCTTAACTCCCTTCTCTCTTTACTTGGTTATTAACATTGATGCTGCTCTGCCAGCATCATTCTGTCCTACATTTTGTCTATGGGTTGAGTCTCAGAATTGAAAATGAAATCTTGGTCTTTATGCTGTGAGACAACAGCCTCATTGTTCTTGGCCCAGGACAAAGTCAGTCATGGTTCTGAGGCTGTAAGTTGTCTCATCCTTAAACAAGTCTTAGCCCTTACTGCATAGATCATGTGCGTGAAATGACCTTAGCTTAGTTCACAGAATTCTACTTTGCTGTTGAATTAATCAGAAATATGCCATAAAAGCTGGTCGATTTAAAGGAATGGAGATTGAAGAGAGGAACTGTGCATGATGTTGGACCTGAGACAACTAGCTTCGGGAGTCATGAGACCTGGGTTTGCGTCCCATTTCCCATGAGCTAGCTGGCAGCCTTTGGAAAGTACTCAACCTCTGGTAGGTTGTGTCTTTATCCATAAAGTGAATGGTGCAGAACAGATGGCCCTGAGGGTGCCAAGAAAAAGCCTTCCTTTCTTCTCAGTGCTCCTGTGGTCCATTCTTCCCTGGTGCTAACTGCCTCATATTTCTGGTCCCACAGAGACATTGGAGGGCTGCTGGTGGTTCTCTCACCTGCACGGCTAGCACTCCTTTATGAGAGGACCCAGGGTTAGGGGCCTTAGCAACTGATCACTGGTGGCTGAAAAAAGTGTCATCTTTTCCACGCCTATCCTCACTGGGTAAAATCTGTATGTCCTAAATTTGGTTTTTGCTAGATTTACTTGATAGGAGGTTTCTTCCCAAGTCACTGTGTCCATCTAGAAGGTGTGAGTTTTTTCACTCACTTATTCAGCCAGTCTGCTGAGTGCTTGTCACAGCCAGCCCCTGCTGTAGGTACTGACTGAGGGAGTGCTTCCTGTGCTGCTCTTCCTAGGCATTAGCTTGACAGAATCTTTGGCAATGACACCTGCCTCAGCAGTATCAGGCCTCTACTTCTCCAACATGAAGTCTAAATATTTTGCTGTGGGGAAAATTTCTAAGGATCAGGTAAGTACGCGGCTTTCCTAGATGCCTACCTTGTTTATAATGGAACTGTAGGACCCATTCTAAGTGAGAATAAAATGGGGGTGTGGTAACAAATTCATTATAGTTAATGTCTTTTTTAAAAAATATATTTTTATTTATTTATTTGAGAGACATGAGAGAGAATGGACGTGGCAGGGCCTCCTGCTACTGCAAACTCCAGATGCATGTGCCACTTTGTACATCTGGCTTTACATGGGTACTGGGGAATTGAACCCAGGTCATCAGGCTTTGCAAGCAAGCACATTTATCTGCTGAGCCATCTCTCCAGTCCCCATAGTTAGTTAATTTGCTTTCAACCCTTTACCCCACTTCCATCCCTCCTCCTTGTGCACACATGCTCATAGCCAGCTCCTAAGCAGTAGACAATTACCACATGTTGTTTTTTGCCTAAAGTAGGCAGACAGAAAATATCTATCTCCATATAGCTCAGTAGATTGCTATTAAGACAAGAAATGCCAGGTTTATTGGCAAAAAAAAAAAAAAAAAAAAAAAAAGCTATGGAAACTTCAGTTCAAAAAGTCTCAGCAGCTAGGCATGATGCTGCACATCTTTAATCCCAGCACTCGAGAGGCAGAAGTAGGAGGATCGCCAGAGTTCAAGGCCACTCTGAGACTAAACAGTGAATTCTGAGTCAGCCTGGGGAGACCCTACTTCGAAAACCAAAAAACAACGACAACAAAAACAAACAAGTGGCTTTAATACTTTGGTTTAATCAGATGATGTTTCTTTCTTTTGTAGGTTGAGGACTATGCTTTGAGGAAGAATATGCCTGTGGCTGAGGTGGAGAAATGGCTTGGCCCTATCCTGGGCTACAATACAGACTAACTTCTTTCTCGCTCTTTTTAACCTTCTTTGTATTTGCTGACATCAAGGATGTACAATCCATAGTGCCTTAGAAATAACAAAAAGCCTTTGCGTGTTGGCTTGACCACACCCTGCTGCTGTGGTAGGGGCCTGGTGGCATGCAGCAGCTAGCAGAGTGAGGTCTTCCTGAGATTCTGGACAACAAACCCTGCTTTTTAGGGACCATGAGTGAAGGGCAGTGAGGCACCAGTGCCTATGGTGTCCCTGCTCCTTCCCTCTTTCCTTGAAAATGGAACAAGCTGGTGACAGAAATTTTTGTATTTCAAAGCAAATCAACTAGTTTTGTCCATTTTTGCCTTGGATCTAGAAGGAAACTGATTACTTTTTGTTATTAGTTTTTCCTCTCCTAGAAGAACGAAACTTGAAACTGTTGAAAAGAGAAATGTGACTGGCAGAGTGCTGCAGTGCGCAGTGGGCATTTTAATGTAATGGTTCTTGGTAGGCTAAAGGGAAGAAGGTGCTCCTATGCTTTTGTCTTGGAAGACCTCATTTTCTAAGGAGTCGCTGAGTGGTTGCAGTGATAGCTAAACTTCTTTGGGCAAAAGGCATGCTCCCACTGCTAGTCTGATAGAACTTCTCCAGCTGTTTGCCCCAGTGTGGCTACATATAGGTATAATCCATGTGTTTTTCTTCTGTGATTTCGTAATTCCTTGTACTAGAAGAGGGAAATCCAAGTGAGGGAAGTGACTGTTCTCAGAGCTGAGCAGGTTCTTGATCGAGCTGTGATGGCTTGTGCAGACTTGCACTGTTTATGGCATAATACCACTCGATTCTTTTTCTGCTCCTGCATACTTTGGAAATAGCATATTGACTTGTTCTGGGTTGTGTTAGGGGAAGTTATTCAGAACATGGGATTTGAATTCAGGCATTCAGTGGACTCAATTTTCACTTAATTGCTTTGTGACATAAGCAAAGTGGTTAGGCTTTGCAGTGTGTCTTCTCATCTGTAAAATGAGAACAGTGATGCTGGTTTCTGTCTCATTGGGTGAGGTACAGGTTAACAGAATGACATGCCTGTATGACAGTTAACATCATACAGAAGGTACTTGATTAATGGTAGGTTCTGTGGAGCTCTATAGGTAGTTCCTCATCCTCAGCACAACAGTTAGTCATGACAAGAGAATAAGAGGTTAAGGGAGAAGGGGAGTAGGTAAGTGAGTATGGAGATGATGGTCGATAACTTGCAGGCGGGGAAGGAAAAGCCACCTCAAGGTATATTTACCTTGAGACTCATTTCCTGTAAGGCAAACCCCTCCCTTACCTCTTGTGCTGTAAGCTCGTCTTGCCCCAAAAGCACTTACACCAAGTGTTCACTCAAGTACGTTAGAGGTAAAAGGAAGAAAATGAGGGGTTGGAGAGATGGCTTAGCAGTTAAATGCTTGCCTGTAAAGCCTAAAGACCCCGGTTCGAGGCCCGATTCTCCAGGACCCACGTAAGACAGATGCACAAGGGGCGCACACATCTGGAGTTCATTTGCATTGGCTGGAGGCCCTGGCATGCCTATTTTCTCTCTCTCTCTTTCTGCCTGTTTCTGTATCTCTCTGTCTCTCAAATGAATGAATGAATAAATAAATAAATGGAAGAAAATGAAATACTTTAGAAATGATAAATCCCTGTGTATCCACATTCTAGAAGTTTGTGTGCACTTGCCTTTACCTTGAAACATACCTTATTTGGGACTGGAAGCCAGGCATGTTGGTGCATGCCTTTAATCCTAGCATTTAGGAGGCAGAGGTAGGCGGATCACTGAGTTTGAGGCCACCCTGAGACTACATACTGAATTCCATAGAGTGAGACCCTACCTCAAAAGAACAAAAAGAAAATGGGACTGGATACCACTAGCCACTTAGTTGCAGGACATATTTTGGAGTTCCAAGTGCTCATCATTACACCATGGAACTACAAAACAAGACATATTTCCACAGCAGGCATATTGTTTTGGTGTTGATTGGAACATTGTTTTGTGAGAAAGAACAACCTCCAAATATTTTAATGTACTTAATTTGAGCATTTGCTAAGAGCCACTTGACTTCACCACCATTCTTCTCAGCTGGTTGTAATGGCTCCTTGAATGTGCTGTTTGTTTAATCCTATCATAGATGTCTTCGTTTTGTGCAAGTTCAAGTGCCTGCATGTTCACTAAGGAATACTAAGGAATACACTAAGGTATAACTTGGAAGCATCCTTAGTTTATTATGGGCTTACCAGAGAAGCAGGATTTCAAAAGTGGATGGTACCATTCTGAATGAGACTCTTGCTCATGTGTTTGACTGCACTGGTACTTCCCCTTACTGTTAGCATCTAGGACTCTGACATTATCCAATCCACATTCAGGGCTTCCACATTCACTCGGACTGCACATTTACTTTTCCATCTAAAATATTGTCCCAAGTCAAACACGATGTGACTTGTAATCCCAGCATATGGGAAACCAAGGTAGGAGGATTAGCATGAGAATTGACCAGTCTGGGCTACAAAGATACTTTCTCAAAACAAAATAGGAATTATCCCCACTTTACTACTTGCCCTCCTCTGTGGAGGCTGGTTTTGTAGCATAGTGGTTGAGAACCTGTTCTATGATATTGGTAACTGTTTATCCCATGAGTTATTCTGTAGAGAATAGTATACTTTTTCTTTTCCCATTCTCTCAGGAGGCATGCTCTCAATAAACACTTGGGTGCCTATCATGTTTTCCCACTCATATTTAATTCAGTGAAGGTAGAGGTATGTATGTTTCCCATCTCTTGTATCACTAATAACTTTTTGTTTTGAGGTAGGGTGTCACTAGCCCAGACTGACCTGTAACTCTCTCTGTAATCCCAGGCTGGCCTCAATGCACTGATCCTCCTACCTTAGCCTCCCAAGTGTTAAAGTCATGAGTCACCACTCCCAGCTCAGTTAACAGCTTGTGAGACCCAGTGGGTTTTCTTTCCTTTTGTTTTGGGTAATATTGACCACTTTGTCAAAATACTCCTTACCTTGATTCCCTCCTTGGACATTATTTTTCTGATTAGCCTTTTGCATTTATAATTATATCAGCCTTTTTTTCCCCCTCACTTAAACCCCTATGTTCCCAAGGTTTGTCACTAGTTGCCTTCTTAGTTACAGGTTCAGATGAGATCGGGTGCATTCAGGGTGGTGTGGCCATAGACTTAGTTGTAATTTCTGAGGGTAGTCTCATCTGGTAAGTACCCTAGATTGCTCCATCCAGACTCCTGTTCCCTAAGAAAGGCCTCTACTCAAAAACTCCAGGAGGACATGACATACCTCACACTGGAGTATCCCAGTCCTTTCCCTCTCTGCTTCTCATTGTATCCCTCACGTATTCAGTAACGAAGACTGATCCTGCCACCCAAGCAGCAGATCTCAAGCTCACTCCATGTTGCCTTTTTCTAGGACAAGGACAATTATCTCAAAAATTTGTTCATAAAAATATATTTTAGATGGTGGTAGAAATACTCTACCAGAAAGATGTTGGTTGAGTCCTGTATTAGAAACTAATGGACAAAAAAAAAAAAAAAAAAAAAAGAAAAGAAAAGAAACTAATGGACAAAGAGAATAGCAGGGAGGAACAGATGAAAAACCGTTTGTGTTTATAAATAGGAATGTTAAAGTTTATAGAAGTACTAAATCTTTCCAATTGAGCTATACACTCAGTACCATTTCCAACAGAAATTCCAACTGAGAGTATGTTTAACATAAGCAAATACTTAAATGTATATGGAATTGCAGAAGACAGAGTGGCCAGATGTTTCTGCAGGTGAAGAGGTTTAGGGACCTTGCCTTGATAATCCATCAAGTGTCACTGTAGAAATAGTCTCATGTGTGATGCAGAAATGGCATTCTGCACATTTGAAAGAACAGCCTAGAAACAAACCTATGGTCCACATACTGACTTTGGAGGCAGGGGGAGTGAATGGCAGGTGAGGGGGACAGGGAGGAATAGTGCAGAAATGATTACAAAAACAATGGATATCCATTTGGGAGTCAGGGAAAGTTGATCTCTGTCTCACGCCTTATCTAGCAGTCAATGGGAAACACGCAAAGAGCTATAGCATAGAAGTCTTAAGTCCATAAAATGTCTATGAAGAAAGTTATGTTGCAGGGAAGGAAAGGACTTCTGATACTGAAACACTGTTCATAAATGATGCTAAAACTGGCACCAAGGGCTTGTATTAAGCAAATGAACAATTTAAAGGGAAAGATGTTTATAATACAAATGGCTGATGAGGCGTTAGTAATCAGGATATATAGGAAAGTTCTACTTGAAAAAAAAGGAAGTGAAATGTATTCACATAAGGCTGCTAAGCGAACTGGTGAGCAGAGGTATGTCTTAGTTAGGACCATGTGCAATTCTCTCCCCACAATCCCAGGATCTGTGGAAAAAGAAGAAGAAGAAGAAGAAAGCGAGGAGTGGTGGCACAAGCCTTTAATCTCAGCACTTGGGAGGCAGAGGCAGGAGGGCTAGCCTGGGACTACAGAGCAAGTTCCAGGTCAGCCAGGGCTAGAGTGAGACACTATCTAGGAAGAAAAAAAAAAAAACAGTATTTGTGGGAGCACATACATGTGTAACCAGCAAGATTACCATAGAATAGCAACCCTCAAACACACAAGCCTTGGCATACAGGTCTACCAGGTCTTACATCTTGGTGTGTGCAAGAGTGTTCATAGTAATACAGACATGGTGGTTTATAACTGGAAGAAGTGAAATGTCACCAGATCTGGGATTATATTATAATTTCACTACTTGCCTCCTACATGTGTTTCGTTTTGGGGTACTTTCTTGCTTTTTTATTACATGAATGAACTTGCTCTAGCCGAAGCTGACCTGCAATTCATGGTGTAGTCTCAGGGTTGCCTCGAACTCACAGTAATCCTTCTACCTCTGCCTCCAAAGTGCTGGGATTAAAGGTGTGCACCACCACGCTCAGCTTTTCTATCAAGTAGAAACTATATGGATACATCATGTGTTAGTACCATCATTTCCTTTCTCTCTGCCCCTACTCCAGTGAGGACCCTCCTTAGTGGGACTGTTAGTATTCAGCATGAAGTTGTGGGTTATGACTTGTGAGAACAGCAGTCAGTCTGTGTGTGGGGGGAGGGGGAGCCTTGGCTTTGGGATTCCCTTACACCCTGTGGCAATATTTCGACTCCCTCTTCTGCGAAATTCTCTGAGCCTTGGTGGGTTGTGCTTTAAGTCTAGTGATGACATGTATGATCTTTAATCAGTTAGTCCTTCACTATTTTTTAACCCTTTCTGGCCTTTTATGTGAAGGAGATCTTTGGGTTCTTATGCTTTGCCTTCCACATGTATGTGCCTCCTCCAGAGCCCTTTTACTCCCAGAGAGTTCTCTGTGATAGAGGTTCTATCCATCTCCTCTCCCTTTCTAGCTGGGCAAGGAGAATTCTCTGGCTTGAGTCTTGAGACTAGCCTCCTCTCTGGATCTTAATTCTTCCTACAATAAACCTCATAATTAATTTACTCTTCTCAGGTTATTCTTTGCTAAAATTGGATAAGGAGTCAGAAGTTGGGATGTACAGACTCTTCCTGAACCCCAAAATCCTGCATTGGTGGAGCACTGTGACATTTCATCATGATACTGAGTGGTGTGTAATTTAAACAAGAGTTCTTAGTTCCTGGAATTTTCCACTTAAATTTTGGATTTTACTCATAGGTAATCAACTATGGAAGCAGAATTTTGGCTAAGGAGGATGTTCTATGATGATAAATAAAAATTAATTTAAAATCAAGATGCTAAGGGCTGGAGAGATGGCTCAGCAGTTAAGGTATTTGCTTGCAAAGCCTAGCAGTGTGATTCCTCAGTACCTATATAAAGTCAGAAGCACAAAGTGGCACATGCATCTGAAGTTTGTTTGCAGTTGTTAGAGGCCCTGGCATGCCCATTCTCTCTTGCACGCATGTACACGCTCTCTTTCTGCTTGCAAATAAATAAAATTATTTATTTTTTCTTCAATAGTTATATGCATACTCAGTGTGTATCTAGCACATAATGGTACCATCCTCAGCCTCCTCTCTGTCCTCCCCCTTCCAAAGGGACCCTCCTCATTGGGGATGCCAGTTATCCCCGTGGGGATTGTGGGTCATGTATTGTGGGGGTAGCCATCAGTTATGGGTAAGAGGTAATGTCTCTCTGCATAATGTCCCAACTTGTGGCTCTAACAATCCTTCCACCCCCTCTTCTGTGAATTCCCCTGAGCCATGTTAGGTTTGTTTTAGGTCTGCTTCAGTGATGAGGTCTTGGAAGCCTCTGTGTTTCTGGATCTCTGGTTTGGTAGGAGTTCAGTGTTCTTTGTGTCTATCTTCTTCACCCTTGTACTAATACCAGGTTCACCAAGAAAGCAGCACTCTTGCTCTTTTGCCCAATTACTCCGTGGTTTCAGCTGGGGCTCTGGTGAGGTGCGATGGGCTGATTCTCTCCTCAGGCTCTGCGTCCATCTGAAAAGGAGAAGCAGATTCTCCAACTGAGAGTGAAGTCAGCACCTGATAAATGGGATAACCATTATTAGTTTACAGAGAGTTTAATAGGTGTAGGCCCTCTTGTAGCCCATGATTGGTGAGAGCTTGATATTGGAGAACGAACTTGTTTTTTTGGATATGGTTCTGACTTGTTTCCCAGTTCCAGGTATGGGATCCATTCCAATGAAATTGCTTTCAGTTCCTCCATGAAGGTTTGATAGAATTCAGCTGAGATGCCATCTGGTCCTGGACTCTTCTTTTTGGGAAGGTGTTTGATTACCTTTCAATCTCCATGGATGTGATAGATTTGTTTAGGAGATTAATCTGCTCTGGCTTTAGCTTTGGTAGGTGGTATGTGTCCAGGAATTCATCCATTTCTCCATATTATCCAGTTTTGTGGAGTAGAGGTTTTTGAAATAAGTCCTGATGAGTCACCCAATTTCACTTAAGTCTGTTGTGATCTCTCCTTTTTCATTTCTAATTTTGTTAATTTGAAGCAGCTTTTTCTTTTTTTTTTTTGCTTGATCAAGTTGGCCAGGGGTTTATCAATCTTGTTTATTTTTCCAAAGAACCAACTCTTTGTTTCATCAATTTTCTTAATTGTTTTCTTAGTTTTCAATTCATTAATTTCTGCTCTGATCTTAATTATTTCTTTCCATCTGGAGTTTTTTGGGTTGGATTCTTCTTGTTTTTCCAATGCCTTTAGGTGGATGGTTAGGTCATTGATTGGGGATTTCTCTGTCTTTGTTATGAAGGCATTTAGTGCTATGAATGTTGCCCTAAGGACCACCTTCATTGTGTCCCATAAGTTTTGGAACGATGTGTTCTCATTGTCATTCAATGCTAGACATTTTGCAATTTCATTTTTTGATTTCATCCACAACCCATTTATTATTTAAGAGTGTGTTGTTCAGCCAGGTGTGGTGGCACATGCCTTTAATCCCAGCACCCGGGAGGCAGAGGTAGGAGGATCGCCGAGAGTTCGAGGCCACCCTGAGACTACATAGTGAATTCCAGGTCAGCCTGGACCAGAGTGAGACCCTACCTCAAAAAAAAAAAAAAAAAAAAAAAAAGAGTGTGTTGTTCAGTTTCCAGGAGCTGGTGGGATTCCTGGCTCATCTTTTGTTAATTTCTAGCATAACAGCATTGTGATATGATAGCATGCAGGAAATTATGTCGATCTTCCTAAATATATAGAAACAGGCTTTATGGCCCAGTATATGATCTATTTTAGAGAAGGTTCCACATGCTGCTGAGAAGAATGCATATTCTGTGGATTTTGTGTAGAGTGTTCTGTAGATGCCCATTAGGTCTAATTGATCTATTGTGTTGTTGAGCTCTCTTACTTCCCTGATAATTTTCTGTTTGGATGATCTAGCTATTGCTGATAGTGGAGTATTGAAGTCCCTGACTAAGATGGTGTTGGTGGTTATTTCTGTTTTGTTGTCAAGTAGGTTTTATTTTATGAATTGTGGCACACCTGCATTTGGTGCATAAAGATTGATGATGATGATATTCTCTTATTGGATCATTCCCTTGATAAGTAAGAAATGGCCTTCTTTGTCTTTTTTGATTACTTTTGGTTTGAAGTCTATAGTTTATTCAATGCTAGTATAGCAACGCCAGCTTGTTTCTTATTTCTGTTTGCGTGTAATATCATTTTCCACCCTTTCACCCTGGGGAGGTGTCTGTCTTTAGTGGTGAGGTGTGTTTCTTGAAGACAATAAATTGAGGGGTCTAATTTTCTGAGCCACCCTGTTAGCTTATGTCTCTCAATGGGTGAATTAAGGTCATTAGTATTTAGGTTAATAACTGTGAGCTTTGATTTAATCCCTGCCATATTGTGGTGGTTTATGAGGTTTGGTGTTTTATTGGTCTTTGTAGTTTTTTCTCTGAGTTTGGTTATTGTGATTTGCTTCTTGTAGGCATTTCAGGTTGGTTGGTTGACTATTTTGTATGAAGAATTCCTTTTAGTACTCACTGTAGGTTTGGCTTTGTGTTCATATAGTTGTAAAGCTGACTTTTATTGTGGAAAGTTTGTCTTTTACCATCTATTATGAGGGATACATTTTTTTGTTTTTGTTTTTGTTTTTTGAGGTAGGGTCTCACTCTAGCCCAGGCTGATCTAGAATTCACTGTGTAGTCTCAGAGTGGCCTCAAACTCACAGTGATCCTCCAATCTGTCTCCCAAGTGCTGAAATTAAAGGCGTGCACCACCACAGCCAGCTTTATTATGAGGGATACTTTAGTTGGTAGAGTAGTTTCGGTTGGAAGCCATAGATTCTTAGACTTTGCAGTGTTCCATTCCAGGCCCTTCTGTCTTTCTGGGTTTCCATTGAGAAGTCTGAAGTAATTCTAATGGGGTTACCTTTTTTTAAAAAAATTTTTTATTGACAACTTCTTTAATTGTAGACAATATCCCATGGTACTTCCCTCCCTCCCCCAACTTTCCCTTTTGAAACTTCATTCTCCATCATATCCCCTCCCCCTCTCAAACCATTGTCTCTTTTCAGTTTGATGTCATGATCTTTTTCTCCTATTATGATGGTCTTACATAGGTAGTGTCAGGCACTGTGAGGTCATGGATATCCATGCCATTTTGTATCTGGAGGAGCACAATGTAAGGAGTCCTAGTCTTTCTTTGGCTCTTTCTTTCTGCCCCTCTTCCACAATGGACTCTGAGCCTTGGAAGGAGATGTTCCAGTGCTGAGCACTCCTCTGTCACTTCTTCTCAGCACCATGGGGCCTTCTGAGTTATCCCAAGGTCGCCACCATCTGAAAAGAGAAGCTTCTCTAACCAAAAGTGAGAGTAGCATTAATATATGGGTGTGGACATTAAGAGAAGTGCTTACTGAGCAGTTTGGTGAGTATAGTATATACATTTAGTCAGACACTACCAGCAGACATTACACCCTTAGTGCTCCTGACTACCCTTGTCATACATTTTCAGTATCATGGATGTGTTCCCTCCCATGGAGCAGGCCTCCAGTCCAATTAGAGAGCAGTTGGTTTCCCTCATAACAGACATGCCACTATTGCACCCGTTGTCTCATTTGGCCTATCTGGCCAATTTTTTTTTTTTTTTTTTGGTTTTTCGAGGTAGGGTCTCACTCTAGCCCAGGCTGACCTGGAATTAGTCTCAGGGTGACCTCGAACTCATGGCAATCCTCCTACCTCTGTCTCCCAAGTGCTGGGATTAAAGGCGTGCGCCACCGTGCTCGGCATGTCTGGTCAAATTTAAAGCTTGCAGTGTTCACTGTTGAGTACCTTCACTGGTGTTTCTCTCCCATTGAACTGCATGCAGCATAGCTTTATCCAACTTGCTGTCAGCTGTTCCTCATGAAGGAGGCTTTCAGCTCAGCTCCAGCAGGTTTTCTCAGTGAATTTGCCACTCAAGGATGTGGAGTCTTCATCAATAGGGTCTTACCATCTATTCCTGGTGGGAAACCAAGGGCCTTGACAATTACCTGTAATGTTTTGGGGGTATCTGTGACCTCCCTGGCCAACAACTCACTGGAAGATATCCCATCCCTGGCATTGAAAATTTTCTAGTAAGAATCTATGGCTTCTGAGTATTCCATTGTCCATAAAAGTGGGTTTCCATATGACTTGTTTATGTCCTCTTAGATTTTGATTAGCTCTCCCTCCACAGTTCCTTTACTCATTGTTTTCCCCTGACCTCACTTAGGCCTTTTCACCCCCATTAATCTGTTCTTCTACTTATATTTATGCAATACCATCCTAGTAAGTACCCCCTCCCCCCTTTCTGTTCCCTTTATATCCCCTTTCTAGCTTACTGGGTTCTGCTAATGAGTTTGATTTTTACTCAGGTAGAAATCCAATCATTTGTAGCTAGGATACACATATGAGAGAGAACAGGTGACATTTGGCTTTCTGGGCCTGGTTGTTGGCTGTGGGTTTGTCATAAATAGCCTTTATTAAGTTCTCAATAATTTTTTTTTAAATAGCCTTTATTATGTTGAGCATGTTTCTTCTGTTCCCAGTCTCTGTAGGACTTTTATCATGAAGGGATATTGGATTTTGTCAAATGCTTTTTCTCCATCTGATGAGGTGGTCATGTGATTTTTATATAATGTATTACATTTATCAATTTACATATGTTGAACCAGCCCTGCATCTTTGGGATAAAGCCTACTTGGTCAGGGTGAATGATCTTTCTGTTATATTCTTGTATTCTGTTTGCCAATATTTTGTTGAGAATTTTTGCATCTATGTTCATGAGGGAGATTGGTCTGTAATTTTCCTTTTTTGTTCTGTCTTTGTCTGGTTTTGGGATCAGGGTGATACTGGCTTCATAGAAGGAGATTGGTAGGGTTCCTTTCTCTTCTATTTTATGTAAAAGTTTAAGAAGCATTTGTGTTAGTTCTTCCATGAAGGTCTGGTAAAATTCAGCAGTGAATCCATCTGGGCCTGGACTTTTTTTAGTTGGGAGATTTTTTTATAACTGCTTGGTTCTCCATACTTGTTATAGGTCTATTTAAGTGGTTAATCTCGTCTTGTTTTAATAGGTCATATAAATCAAGGAAATCATCCATTTCTTTCAGATTTTCAAACTTAGTGGAGTATATGTTCTTTTTTTTTTTTTTTTTTTTTTTTTTTTTTTTTTTTTTTTGGTTTTTTGAGGTAGGGTCTCATTCTAACTCTAACTCACGCTGACCTGGAATTCATTCTGTAGTCTCAGGGTGGCCTCAAACTCATGGCGATCCTCCTACTTCTGCCTCCTGAGTGCTGGGATTAAAGGCGTGCACCACCACGCCCGGTTTAAGTATATGTTCTTATAGTATGTCCCTATGATTTTTTATTTCTGTGTTATCTGTTGTAATGGCGCCTTTTCCATCTCTAATTTTATTAATTTGTGTCTGTTCTCTCTTTCTTTTGGTCAGATTTGCTAAGGGTTTATCAATCTTGTTTATCCTTTCAAAGAACCAACTCTTTGTTTCATTGATTCTTTGGATTGTTTTTTGGTTTCTGTGTCATTAATTTCTGCCCTAATCTTTATTATTTCTTCCCATCTACTGATTATTGGTTTGCCTTGTTCTTCTTTTTCCAAGGCCTTAAGGTGCAGCATTAAGTCATTTACCTGCGACCTTTCTAATTTCTCTCTCTTTTTTTTTTTTTTTTTTTTTTTTTTTTTTTTTTTTTTTCGAGGTAAGGTTTCACTCTGGTTCAGGCTGACCTGGAATTAACTATGTAGTCTCAGGGTGGCCTTGAACTCATGATGATCCTCCTACCTCTGCATCCCGAGTGCTGGGATTAAAGGCATGTGCCACCACACCCAGCCTAATTTCTTAATATAGGCACTTACAGCTATAAGTTTCCCTCTTAGGACTGCCTTCATTGTGTCCCAAAGGTTTTGGTATGTTGTGTTCTCATTATCATTTGACTCCATGAATTTTTTGATTTCCTTCTTGATTTCTTCATTGACCCATTGATCATTTAGTAGTGTATTATTTAGTTTCCATGATTTTGTGTATGCTCTATAGCTTTTCTTGTTATTGATTTGCAGTTTGATCCCATCTAATGGGGTTACCTTTATATGTAATGTGTTGTTTCTCCCTAGCTGCTTTTTTTATTTTATTTTTTTATTTTTGGAGAGTGACACAGAGAGACAGATGGAGAGGGAGACAGATAGAGAATGGGTGCTCCAGCAGTCTCTCAGCTGCTGTGAACAAAATCCAGATGTGTGCGCCCCCTTGTGGGCAAGTGTGGCATTGCGCCCTTACGTCACTTTTGCATCTGGCTAAACATGGGACCTGGAGATTGGAACCGGGTTCTTGGGCTTAGCAGGCAGGCGCCTTAACTGCTAAGCCATCTCTCCAGCCCTCCCTAGCTGCTTTTAGGGCTTTCTCTTTGTTATGGAGGTTTAGAGTCTTAATGATAAAAGGTCTTGGAGAATTTCTCCTTTGGTCCAGTCTGTTTGGAGTTCTGTTAGCTTCTTGTAATTTGATGGGACTTTCTTTTGAGAGGGTGAATAAGTTCTCCACACCTTTGCTCTGAATTTCCTCCCCTTCTGCTATTCCTATGATCCAAATGTTGGGACATTTAAAGGTATCCCGCATTTCCCTCATGTTCTGTTCACAAACATTTTTGAACTTACTCAAAATTTTGGATTCGCAAACTGTTTCTTCTGTTCTGTCTTCCAGTTCTGAGTTTCTATCTTCCACATGGCTGACTCTATTCTTGAGAGTTTCTATGGGGTTTTGGGCTTATTCAATTTGGTTTGTATTTTCTACTGCCTTTTTATGGATAGTATCTATCCCTTTGTCAAGTTTCCTTCTTACGTCATTTTCTGATTTTCTTAATGCCTCTTGTTATTCATCCTTGCATTTATTTATGTCTTCATTGAGCTTAGCCAGCTGATTTTTGAGATCCTCTTTTTTTCTTCTTCAGGTCATTTAACTGTCTTTGGAACCTTTCCTGGTTCTTTTCTGTTAGGTCTAATCTAGCGAGGACAGCATTCATACAATTATTGGACCTTTGTTGATTTTCTGCAATTTCTGTTAATTGCTTGGCCTGGGTTGTATAGCTTGTATCTTCATTTTGGGTTTCTGATCCTGTTGTCTCTTCTGTTTTGATTAGAGTCGTCCATTGTGGGACTGGGTGACCTTATTGGATTTACTTGCATTTGATTTTTCATGTTACTCCTTTTATGCTGTGGTCTGCCCATCACAGTGTAGGAACGTTATTTAATTTAGGAGGTAATTGTAGTTTACCCTTTGAAGTGTCTTCAGTGATTATTCCCTTTTATGTTTTCCTCGATTAGGCTTTTCTGATGGCTATGGGGATTGTCTGCTCAGACAGGAGGAGTCTGCCAGACTGGTGGGGGCCTGAGGACCTGATGAAGGAGTTTGTTGGTTGGTGGTTTGGCTATGGGACAGTGTGGTCAGGTGGTCCAAGGGGACAGGGGTAGGGGGGCAATGAGACAAAGCTGATGGTGTTATGGTGGGTGGCAGAGTGGGGGGGATGGGATTGTGTGGGCCTGCGATGCTGAGGGGTGAGAGTATGGGACAGTGGGGTCTCTTGGGACCTTGTAGCAGGGTGTGGATGGTACTGCCAGGTCCTGGGATACAGTGGGGCAGGGAGATGTGACTGCTTTGGTCAGGTCATGTGTGGGGGGATGGGCAGAGGTCCCAGTGGTGGGAAGGGGGAGGAAAACTGAGGGAGGGAGGGGGGAATGCTACCCTCCTGGTCTGGGTCCAAATGGCCTGCAGGAAGTGCAGGACAACATGGTACATGCCCAGTGTCTGGGACTGGGTTGCAGGGAGATCCCAGTGGCAGGAAAACTCAGGGAGGGAGGGTGCACCTTAGCCTGCTGACCTGAGTCCGAGTAGCCTGCAGGAAATGCAGCAGGACCTGGTCCACCGTACAGCAGGGCAGCAGCTGGGACCATGGCGGTTGCAGGGAAATCTCAGTGGTGGAAAACCAAGGAAAAGGAGGAGGCCGAACGCTAGCCCTACTGGTCTGGGTCCAGGTAGCCTGTAGGAAGTTCAGGAGGACCTGATCCTCACACAGCAGGGCAGTGACTGGGATGGCAGCCATGGCAGGAAAACCTTGTGAGGGAGGGGGAAGGCTAGCCCTACTGGCCTAGGTCTGAGTAGTCTGCAGGAAGAGCAGGAGGACCTGGTCCATGCACAGTGGGATAGCAGCAGCCGCAGGGAGATCTCGGTGGTAGGAAAACCGAGGGTGGGAGGGGGAATGCTAGCCTGCTGGTCTGGGTCCGAGTAGCCTGTAGAAAGTGCAGGAGGACCTAGTCCATGCACAGCTTGGTGGCGGCTGGGACGGTGGCAGTTGCAGGGAGATCCCAGTGGTTGCAGGGAGATTCCAGTGGCGGAAAAGCCCAGAGAAGGAGGGGGAATACTACCCTGTTGGCCTGGGTCCATTTAGTCTGCTGGTAGTGCAGGAGGAACCTGATTGTGGGGTGGCTGGGATGGCTGCTCGAGGGGCTTGGGGGACTGGTGGGCTACCCAAGAGCATGGAAATCAGTGGATTCCCTACTTTGTTCCTCTGTGCCCTCCCACTGGAGGTCTACTAGGATCTGTAACCCCTAAGAACCCCAAAGATCTTGCCTTTCCTTTCCCGCTAGGTGAAGCATGGTTAGGCAGACACTATCTTGACTAGAAGTCAATAAAAATATTTTTTTTAAAAAGACACTAGTAAATGTTTACCATGGTCTCTGTCTTATATCACAAATCCACATTCCACCCTTCTGATTATGAAGCTTGCCTTGCCACAGCTTTGAAAGGAATTTTGAACTCATGAAGGCCTGTTTGTTCTTTCACCTAGAGAACAACATAAACATCACAAGAAAATGCTTCATTTCATAACATCTGAATTTCAGTGCTTGCCTATCTTTAATTATGACATTGTTGTATTTTGTACGTGTTTAAGTGAAAATGTGAAATAGAGCTGCCTTAGTAGTGCCTAATATGGTGGATGAAAAATATTTTGCCTATCCCACAGGGACTGACTGAGGCCTTTATGACCCCACAGTGAATAAATATCTCCACTGATGAGGGCCCCCAGAATAATGGGAGCAGGGGTGAGGGGATAAAAAAGTATATAACCTGTTATATATAAAATAAAAAAAATATTTTGCCTAATATGTATAAGGTTTCATCTATAGCACTGAATAAAAATTCATGTATGATAGATTGTTTTCAAAAAAATCTGTTGAGCACATGAAGAAAGTTTGAAGGATTGCCTGGGGAAATGTCTTCATGTCAAAACAATAATTTTTAAAATAATACAGCTTTTAAGAAAAGGTAGCAGTTTGCTTCGACACATTGCAGTGGCCTGTCTCATGTAAAGCCTCCTTACATTGCTCTGGGCAAGAACGAATATCCTTTGAAAACCTTGAGAAAGCTGAAGTGTATATAGCAATTTCCAGTGATAGCTTGTGACACAATTAGGATGACTGGGCCTGGAAAGTAAAAACAGGGAATGTCCTTGAGCCTGGCCCTTTGATTCTGAACTTCATTACAGGTCAGAGAAGGATCTGGCTTTTCTTTATCTCTTGCCTAAAGGAGTTCTCTACATCTGCTTTTCCATAAACAACCCAGTCCTTCCCTAAGAAGGAGTTCCCCTTTCCTAGAATTAAGATCCCTGGAAGAATCAAACCTGAACCTGGCATTGTGGTTGGTTAGCTCAGCCCCAAAACTTTCCATCATGGGTCCCTCGTTCAGAACTTACAAATGAACTCAGTTTGGGTCTGTGGGTGGACAGTTTGGGTCTAATGGGCAGGAGCTCAACATACTGTCTTTCTTTTTCCTCCTCTCTTTAAATCAAGCTGGAGACATGGCTTAGCAGTTAAGGTGCTTGCCTGTGAAGTCTAAGGACCCATGTTTGATCTCTCTCCAGATTCCACATAAGGCAGAAATACAAAGGTGATGGTATCACAAGGTTGCACATGCACACTAGGTGGCGCAAGCATCTGGAGTTTGATTGCAGTAGCTGAGGCCCTGGCATGCCAATTCTCTCTCCTCTCACTCATTCTTAACTCTCTCTTAAAAAAAAAAGAAACTAAACTTCTGGTCTGTGGATTTCATTTTTTCTGAATTTAAGACTAGGGACACCTCAAAATTGTCATCCCAGTGGTACATTGGCCAGGAATTCCAATTCTGGTTTTACTTGGTTACCAGCAGAGAGACAAGACAGGTGTCTGGTCAGCAAGAACATTTCTCTCTACCAGACTGAGTGAATTAAATCTTGAGTATAATCAAATGTAGGGCTGGAGAGATGGTTAAGGCACTTGCCTGCAAAGCCTAAGGATCCAGGTTTGATTCTCCAGGTCCCACGTAAGCCAGATGCAAGGTGACATGTGTGTCTGGAGTTCGTTTGCAATGGCTAGAGCCACTGATATGCCCATTCTCTCTCTCCCCTCTAATAATTTTTTTTTTTTGTTTTTCGAGGTGGGGTTTCACTCTAGCCCAGACTGACCTGGGATTCAGTATGTAGTCTCAGGGTGGCCTTGAACTCATGGCAATCCTCCTACCTCTGCCTCCCAAGTGCTGGGATTAAAGATGCGTGCTACTATGCCTGGCTTCTAATAAATAAATTTTAAAAATTGAAAATAATCAAATGTAGACCAGCACGTTTACTACCCTGTCCTCAAGTTGGTCAGTTATGCAATAGAAGAAAGGTGGTAGAGATACATGCCTGTTATCTCAGTTTAGATTGAGTTTTCCTTGGTAATTAGAAAAAAATGTTAAGTACAAATGAGTTGAAAGTCTAATCATACTTCACACAAGTCAGAGGCAACAAGAGAGACTGAATTTACTCCATTTGTTAAAAGTGACCATTAACATCAGGTGCAATGTCTTACACCTATAATCCTAGCACTCAGGAGTCTGAGGTAGGATCATTGTCATTTCCAAGCCTGGGCTACATTGTTCCAGTAACCATTAGTTGGGAGAATAAGACAAAACTTTACTTAAATATCAGAGACAGGAGCATGGAACCTATTATAT
The DNA here is from genome assembly GCA_036365145.1 of Orientallactaga sibirica. Taxonomy (NCBI): domain Eukaryota; kingdom Metazoa; phylum Chordata; class Mammalia; order Rodentia; family Dipodidae; genus Orientallactaga; species Orientallactaga sibirica. The sequence continues at coordinate 13,920,566 of JAEOAD010000036.1, forward strand.
TTGATAAGGCATTCAAACAGAAACATAATATACAGTAGTTCATGCTAGCACTAGAAAGTGAGCAATCTTGCTAGGTACAGTGGAGGAACTTAGGAATCCATTGGATGGTAAAAATGTAGCAGACTAGTCACCACCAAGTCATCTAGCACTCGAGCTTTCCAGTCATGTTCAGAGTTATTCCATGCCCAACCAGAGACAAACCTGGCCCATCCATCAGCAACCATTTCCAACCATACCATTCAGTAATTGCTGGTGGTCATAATGACTCGTGAGTATTTTAACATCTTTGCAGTATTTCTTAAAATATCAAAGACTCATTAAAATTCAATGTAACTTCAGTATTAAGTACATTTTGAAATAAGTGAATTTTAGTGCTTGAAGGTCGGCCACCCAAGTATGATAAATGTGATTTGTCTCCCTTAACTGGAATATAGACTAAGTAAAAGTCTTCCCCATTATGCCCATAGTAGAGTATCTTCTACCACTGTCACCATACAGGAAAGAGCCAAGTCTAAAGTGTTGAGGTTGAAGAAAGGTCACCAAAGCACAGAGGATCGTTTGTTAGGGTGGGTGAAAAGATGCTGAAGAATGGTTGTAGAATGAGGGAGGTGTCAGCACAAGTGTGAGGAGGCTGGTGCAGGGCAGAGTTGAGTCATTCTTTTGGCATTGAGGGGGACAGAAAGTGCTTGTTTTGCACGGTATATATCAGATTAAAAGGATAATGTGATTTAGGAAAGCAGAGTAATTACTGGGTTTTATTACGTGAAAGGAGGTTTGGTTTTGCATGTCAACCTTGTGTTTTTATTTAAGTTCAAGAACATGGGATTGGAGGACATAGGGAAGAGATACCTAGATGGAGCAAGAATGAATTTTATAAGGGTTTATTAATAGTGATGTAGAATTTGGGGGTCCAGGGAAGGATTCCCTAAAGATGCAGGAGATCCCAGAACTATGAACCCCAACCTTTAGGTTCTTATCCAAGTAGCCAAGAATTGGAAGGAAAAAAAAAAGGACTCTGAGAAGGGTAACATGAATTATGAGGTTTATTTTAGGGAGAATTAGGATTCAGGGGAAGGCTAGCTGAAAGACTCAAGCCAGAGGGAATTCCTTCCCTTGGCCAGCTGGAAAAGAGGGAGAGGAGATGGAGAAAACCACCTTCACAGAGAATCTGAGAAAAAGCTCTGGAGAAGGCATATACACCTGTATGTGGAAGGCAAAACATGAGAGCCCAGGGCACAAGATTCAAAAGAAACACATGTGGGAAGGAAAGCATGAGAGTGCAAGCCCTTCACCTTCACATGGCAGGACAGAAAACGCTAAGAGACTGTATAGTAAAGGGCTCAGAAGCTTAGAGAAAAATCAGGCATATAGTAAAACATCCAAAAACAAGACAGAAAAGTGCTCAGACAAGGAGAAATACCCCACTGCCTTTCCAGGAAGAGTTTACCAAGGCAGGGATTAGGAGAGTCAGATGCCAGGAGAATGAACAGCCAAGAGAGCTGTACACATGTGCCAGGCCCATTACATGGGTCAGACATCCAACTAGGATGAGCCTTGCGGGCAGACTCAGGAGGGGCCAGCCCACCCAGGTGTGCCAAGCTAAGAAAGAAGCAGGAAGTTGCTGTGGGTGAGTGTTGCTTGCAGCCGTCTTGGATAAGACTAGAGCAGATTCGGGATCTGGTCCTGCCAGGACAGGCAAGGTGGCATTGAGAATGGGATAGCTTAGGGTGACTAGACCTCTGAAGGTAAAAAGGGAAGGAAAGTTTGCACTTGCTATAAATCAAAGATGATCTGATTTCTTATTTCTCTTGCCTAATTCTTTAGACCTGTTTTTCCACATCCAGGACCCATCTTGGGAGGGAGGTCTTTCATAGGATTTAAACATTGTGGTTGGTCAAATTCAGCCCCTGGAACTTGATGCTAGGGCTAGCCTCTTCCTGAGATAGCCCCTAACCCTAAGCAACCAGCTGTCCCTCTGGTTCGCCTGAGCTGGAACATAGCCCACCACCTGGAATTCATTATGTAGTCTCATGGTGGCCTCAAACTCACAGCAATCTGCCTACCTCTGCCTCTGAAGTGCTTGGATTAGAGGCTTGTGCCACCATGCTAGGCATCAAAGTTTTTTTTATTTATAATTTTTTAAATTATTTTTTTATTGACAGCTTCTATACTTACATACAAAAAAACACATATTTCCCTCCCCTCCCTCATTCTACTTTAGAACTCCAATCTCCATCATATCCCCTTCTATTTTTGAGGGTCTTGCAAAGGTATTGCTAGGAACTGCAAGGTCATGGAAATCGAGGCCAATTTCTGTCTGGGCGGTTGCATCGTAAGAAGTCATATCCTTAAAATTTTATTTTTTTAGAAAGAGAAGAGAGAGAGATTGAATATTGCCATGCTAGGGCCTTTAGCCACTGCAAATGAATTTCAGACACATGCATCACATTGTGTATCTGGCTTATGGGGGTCTTGGGGAATTGAATTTGGGTCCTTTGGCTATGCAGACAAGTACCTTAACTGCTTAGCCATCTCTCCAGCCCCAAAGTCTTTTTTTAAATGTCTGTACAATGTGGTAATTTATTCTAAATATATGCTATACTTTAGCAATCATTTCTTTGCATGGAACATTAGGGCATTTTCAACTTTTTGCCTTTGTGGGTAAAGACAGAGTGGTAGAATTACATACTAAACCTTGGGTCCTATGAGAATTTCCCAAGGATGAATTACTCAAAGGAGTATTATGTTTACAACTTCTGGTGTTTTTAATCAAAAATTGCTTTCCAAAAGGGTAACTGAGGATGCTGAGCAGCATGTGGTAAATATACTTCCTCAGGTGCAGAGGGCTTAAGAATACAGATGGGACATAGTGACCTTGAAGAGCCACAGTAGCAGAATCCACTTGACTATCTGTGAGTAACTAGACTCATTTTTCAATGTTGGAATGTTGATTCTAATGATAGACCTGGTTTCCCCTACAGATTCCCAGAAGAAAGCGATTCTATGTAATAAGGTAGCAGCTTCCTAGAGGTAAAAAAATAGTTTGCAAGAGCATGGTGTTGGTGGCCCATATATATAGTCTCAACACTCCAAAGGCAGATCCAGGAGGATCACAAGCTTTGAGCCCATTTGAGCTATATAGAAAGTTTCAGGCCAGTTGGGTTACATAGCAAGACCCTGTCTCAAACAATAGTAGATAATAAAAATTTGCAGGCAACTCATAGGACCCGAGCCACATGACTTATTGGAAAACCATTAAAAATTTTCCATGTTTCAAATAATAGTGTGTCCTGTGTGTTCAATGCTCAAATTTTCTCATGTACCCTATTATTGTGGATGGCGAACAAGTGTATGGTAGAGTTTTATAAGTTGGAATCTTGCAGGGTTGGATTCAAGGTGTGTCCTTGTACACATTCCCCTCACGCATAACAGGAGTGTGCTTTTCACGTGGCTCTATTAATGTAGAGTTTTCTAGAACACAAAAGTAGTTCAGACTTGAACTGCAAATAAAAGAAAGGTGAATGTTATAATTCTCAGTGCAGTATTATTAAGGACAATTAAGGCACAGAATGAGACTAGAACACTCTCACTTCTCCTTGATAGCGGGTGGATGATATTCCTAATTCTTCCTTCTACTAAAATGAAAGGCTTGCTAGGGTCCTGATTCTAGACAAGAACGTCTACTCTGAGCTGGAGAGATGGCTCAGCAGTTAAGGTGTTTGCCTGCAATACCTAATGACCCAGGTTTGATTCTCTAGTACCCATGTAAAGCCAGATGCCCAAAGTGGCAAATGCATTTGGAGTTTGTTTGCAGTGGCTGGAGACCCTGGCATGCCCATTCTCTTTCTTTCTCTCTCTAATAAATAAATGAATGGGCCAACATAGTGACACATGCTTATCCCAGCCCTCCGGAGGCAGAGGTAGGAGGATAATTGTGAGTTCAAGGCCACCCTGAGACTACATAGTGAATTCCAGGTCAGCCTGAGCTAGAGTGAGACCCTCAAAAAAACAAAAATAAATGAAAATTTAAAAAATTTAAAAAAAAAAAGTAACTTCATCTTCCTGGGGGTACATTCATTTCCATGAGATTGTGTATCAGTTACTGTTCTCATTACTACAACAATTGGGAACCAGAAATAAATTCTTACAGTTATGGTCAGTTGAAATTCTATAAAAAGTTGCAAAGGTATTTAAGAGAAGAAGCTGGAACAGCTGGATATCCTCATGAAAGAGAACAGTGTTGAGCTCCTACCTCACACACTACTTACAAAAACTAAGACAAAATGGGTCAGTGACCTAAATGTAAAAAGTGAAACTAGAAAGCTCAGAAGAAAACATAAGTCTGTGACCTTGTGTGTTTACTTAGCTCTTATACCAAATGGAACCTCATTCTCTGAATGCTGTGTGGTAAATTGTGGATAACAGTATTGTGTGCCTCATAAACAGAATTACCTGAAATTCCATTACTAGATACATAGAGAAGAGGAATGGAAACAACATTTATGCAGTATTTGTACACATATGTCCCAGTATTCATAATAGCTCAAAGAAGAGGACAATTTAAGTGTCCCAAGTTGCATGTGGAAACAGGATGTGGTGTATCCATTTAAAAGTATGTCATTTGACAATAAACAGAAATAAAATACTGGTAAATTCTAAAATAAACCCTGAAAACATTAATCATTAATGTTGGTGAAAGAAGGTCGTCACAGCTCTGATCACTTCGGAACTTCCAGCTGTGGGAGTGAGCAAGTGAATAATAATAAAATTGACAGTTAAATACGTATCATGAAGGACTTCTAGTTAAGATGGTGGCATCTGAAACGTGCTGAAACAGCCTAGGGGAGAGAAAGAAAAAAATAAACCCCCAGAAAAATACACTCTTCTACTAAAAAGTGAGGTGTATAATAAATTATCAACTGCAGCAGAGAAGTAGGAGAGATCCAGAGTGTCTAGAGCCCACAGAAGCAAGCAGAAGTGGCTCCAGCAGCAGCAGTGAGTTCCACGCAGCCACAGCAGCTGGGCTCAGCCTGAGCCACAGGAAAAAGCCAGGTAAGGGGATTTTCCACTCACACCGGCCTCCTCACAAACTCAAGAAACATGGAAGGAGGATGGCAGAGACCAGCAGAGGGGCTCATGAGGAAGAAGATCATGAAGACCACCAGGAAGACTTCAGCCACCATCCACAGCCTCCCCCTCCCCCACTGCCAGCATGCACCAGAGACCTGGAGAAGGGAGCTCACCTACACAGCACCCAGCACAGGTGATCAAAGCAGCAACCCACAGACCCAGCCAGCCTACCTGAGCCCAAAGCACAGCAAAGAGGGACCCAAGCAGCCATGCAGCATAGCTGAGACCAAGGCCATTCCAAAAGGTAACTGGGGTTACACCAGGTCAGCACCCACCAAATAAGCCTGGTATATAGGCTTGCATAGGAAGAGCTAATTGCACCATCCATATCAGGGTAAATTATATGTTAAATCTGATGGATAATCGGAGTTGCCATTCTTAAGCTATATTTTGGGCTTGTTTGTTGCTTCCTGATTTATAGTGCCTTTGTTCCCTCTTCTGTCCTTCATTGGGGAAGGGACTCACTTGGTGACAAGGTGACCTTGGAACCCTCTACAGACCAGAAATCTTAGCCTCCCTGTTGACAGGATTAAGGGTGTGGGGCAACACACATCCTTAGGGACTGTGACTTTGTTAAGGATCTATTTGTCATAATACCTGCTCTTGCATAAATACTCTGTGCTGATTTACATTGAATGGGTACATTGTTTAGTTAAGTTTTATCTATATTCTTTTCCATTCAGCCTACTTGAACACTTTCATGGCAGGCAAACCCAACATCTAGGGTCACTTTTGTGGTTATTCTGAGAATTTTAAGAGCCACACCTAGCACCGTAAGCTCCTACCCTGAAGATATATAATATCAGATTGATTGATACATCTAATAATACTGCTCATAATTAGAAAACCCAAGCATTAAATTAATCCAAGATGCAAAAATCTCTACATTATAATACAAGAAACACAAAAAATCAAGACAGTATAAATCCACCAAAAAGTATTAATGCATCAGAAATGACCTGCAGTGAGACTGAATTAGAGGAAATGCCTGAGAAAGATTTCAAAAGAATGACTATAAATATGTTCAAAGAACTCAAGGAGGAAATCAAAGGAATCAAAGAACACATGGGAAACCAAGTTAATGAAATAAGGTGGTCAATGCAAGACATAACTAAGGAAATAAAAATAATAAAGGAAAATCAGAAATACTAGCAATAAAGCACACAGTCAGTGGAAAAAAAAAAACTGTAGAAAATCTCTCCAGTAGAATGGATGGAGAGAACAGAATATGTAAACTAGAAGAACAGGTGGCAGATCTAATACAGTCCAGCAAAGAGAAAGACAAGCTAATAGGAAAGTATGAATGGGAATTTCAAGATATCTGGGACACTATGAAAAGATCAAACATAAGAATTCAGGGTATAGTAGGAGAAAAATGTCACTCCAAAGGCATACTAGGCATTTTCAACAAAATCAAAGAATAAAACTTCCCCCAAATTGGGAAAGAGATGCCAATGCAGACACAAGAAGCATTTAGAACACCAAACAGACAAAACCTGGAAAGAACCTCTCCCCACCATATTATAATTAAACTACCAAACATACAAACCAAAGAAAATATATTAAAAGCAGCTAGAGAGAAAAAGCAAGTGACCTACAAAGGCAAGCGTATCAGGATCATGACAGATTACTCAACACAAACTTTAAAAGCCAGAAGGGCTTGGAGTGATGTATTCCAAGTTCTGAAAGATAAAAAATGTCAACCAAGATTGCTTTATCCTGCAAAGCTATCCATTCAAATAGATGGAGAAATAAGGACATTACACAAAAAAAGCAGGCTAAAGGAATATTTGAAAACCAAACCAGGTTTTCAGAAAATACTTGAAACAATCTTCCATGCTAAAGAGGAAGGAAAGCAAGGATCCTGGAAAAAACAAACCATACTCCAATACTAGTTAATATAAAAGAGCAAAGGTAAAACCGGCAGAACTACAAAACAAGAAAAATAGCAAAAATAAATACACACCTTTCAATAATAACTCTTAATGTCAACAGCTTCAACGCTCCAACAAAAGGAAAAGTAGGAGGACTCCTTACAACGTGCTTCTCCAGACATAAAATGGCCTGGATATCCATGACCTCATAGAGCTGACACTCCCTACACAAGGTCATCATAGGAGGAAAAGATGATGTCATCAAAATAAAAGACTGAGAGTTGGAGGGGATATGATGGAGAGTGGAGTTTCAAAGGGGAAAGTGGAGGGAGAGAGGGGATTACCATGGGATATCGTCTACAATTATGGAAATTGTCAATAAAAAAATAAAAATTTAAAAAAATTTAAAAATGACTACCAAAGAAGGTAGTCACAGAAAACACATACTCACTGACTCTGTCCCTAAAACATTCTGAATAAATATGTAGAGGCAGAACACAGATTAGTAATAGCTTATAGGGATAACTGGGAAGTGATTGCCCATGCATACCTGGTGTCTTTGCAGTAAATGAAGATTGTTTACTGTGATGGTTGTTTAACTCTGTGAATGTTAAACACTATTGGATTGTACAATTTCAATGTGTGAATTATAGGTGTGAGTTATATTACCAAAAGTTGTTTCCTAAAACTCAAGTAATGAAATAATGAAAAATTTCTGAATTTGATGAAAATTTTAAAATCCACCAATACAAGAATTTCAAGAATTCCCAAGGACAAGGAAAATTAAGAAGCACATCATAAGCAAATTGCTGAAACTACTGATAAGGAGAAAAATAGCCAGAGGTTGTGGGTGAGCAGGAAGGACACAGGGTTCAGAGAAGGATAACAATTTCTTTTCAGACGCAATGCAGTATAAACAGAAGACAGTGGAACTTTTTAAAAAATACTGTGAGAATATTGTCAACCTAGATATCTGTCTAGTGAAAATATCTTTCAGAAATGAAAATGAAGTCAAGAATTTAGATGGACAAGAGCTGAAAGAATTCATCATGGGAAGACTTGCCAGAATGCTTAAGAAAGTCCTTCATGCAGAGAAAATCATACTAGATGGAAGTCTGGGTCTCCATGAAGGAATAAAGAATAGTGGGAATGACAGCAACCCTAGTTTGGTAAATGTAAAAGTGCTATTTAAAAATTTTAAGCTGGACATGGTAGTGCACGCCTTTAATCCCAGCACTCCGGAAACAGAGGTAGGAGGTTCTCTGTGAGTTTGAGAATAGCCTGTAACTACAGAGTGAGTTCCAGGTCAGCTTGGGCTAAGTAGAGTGAGACCCTATCTCAAAACAACAACAACAAAAATGCTAGTAATAAAAATAAAAAAATTAAATCTTCTAAAACTGCTTTTCTCAATTTGATTTTATTTATTCTTCCCCCTCCCCACCCTGGACAATGTTTAGAAATTTTTATCCATTCAGACCCTCTCCCCACATTATTTTAATAGCATAGATATACCATATATTTGTTTATGTTCTATGACCATCTACTATTGAATTGAACTATTGAATATTTTATTCTATTATACCTATAATATTGAATATTTTCCAATTTTTTTTTGCCCTATTGATGGTGGGGAAATATAACTCTCATGGAGGGATGCATGCTCTGAAAGAGAACTGACTACTGAAGGAGAAAACAAGAGCAAGGTATCATGGAGCCTTAGGACATCTGTAGAAGTAAAGTGTATGGTAGCAGTAGCACAGAGTCTGAGGAGAACTGAAATGCATTACTGCAATTCTTTTACTTTTTAAAATTTTTTATTTATGAAAGAGAATCAGAAAGAGAGAGAATTTGTATACCAGGGCCTTAGCCATTGCAAATGAACTTCAGACGTGTGTGCCACCTTGTGCACATGCATCACTTTGTAAATCTGTCTTATGTGGGTTCTGGGGAGTTTGTGTTCTTAGGGTTTGCAGGCAAGCCCTCTCTCCACCTTTCTTTTACTTTTTTTTTTTTTTAAGCTATACAATGTCACTTGAAGGAAGACTGTAAAAAGATAAGTGCTGTGATGTAAACCTTAGAAAAAATACCCTAGCCGGGTGTGGTGGTGCACACCTTTAATCCCAGCACTTGGGAGGCAGAGGTAGGAGGATCACCAAGAGTTCGAGGCCACCCTGAGAGTACATAGTTAATTCCAGGTCAGCCTGGACCAGAGTGAAACCCTACCTCTAAAAACCAAAAAAAAAAAAAACAAAAACAAACAAACAAACAAAAAAAACCCTAAACCAACGCAACAGGAATTATAGGTAATAAGCAAATAATGATAACCCCAAATCCAAAAATGGTGACATATGATTATAACCCTTAAACTTGGGCTGACGCAAGAAGACTGGTACCTTGAGCTACATACAATTTTAAGGCTAGTCTGGGATACCTAGCAACCAATGAAACAAACAACTGACTACCAGCTAACAAATGAAAACCACCCTAATAATAAAAAACAAGACATGAAAAGAGTAAAGAACAAAACCACCCTAATAATAATAATAATAAAAAGACATGAAAGAAATAAAAGGATCAAGGAACAGATGGGACATGTAGAAGACATATGGCATATTTAAATCCAATCACAACAATAATTAAATATCATTGATAGAAACACCCTAATTCAAATGTATAGACTGTCAGGTCGACAAAAGAATACTCAACTAGGGCTGGAGACATGGCTTAGCAGTTAAGACATTTGCTTATGAAGCCTAAAGACCCAGGTTCAATTCTTCAGTATTCACATAAGCAAGATGCACAAGGTGGTACATGTATCTGGAGTTCATTTGCACTGAGTGGCTAGAGACCCTGGTGTACCCATTTCTCTCTCTCAATAAATAAAAATAAATAATATGCAACTATAACTGAACCCACTCTAAATGCAAAGAAGCAACTTGGTGAAATAAAAGCAAACTAAACCTATGTCCTACCAGTACTGTTTTTCAGGAATATCTTTTAAAATATTTTTATTTCAGTTTTACTTATTTATTAAGAGAAAGAGAATGGGTTCACCAGGGCCTCCAGCCACTGCAAACAAACTCTAGACACATGCACCACCATGTGCATCTGGCTTTTATGGATTCTGGGGAGTTGAACCTGGCTCCGTAGGCTTTGCAGGCAAGCACCCTAACTGCTAAGCCATCTCTCCAGCCCAAGAATATCTTAATTCTGGGCAAAGTGTAATGGTGCACACCTTTATTTCCAGCACATAGGGGATTGAGGTAGGAAGATTCCTGTGGGTTCAAGGCCAGCCTGGGACCCCAGAGTGAGTTCAAGGTCATCCTAGGCTAAAGTGACACTCTGTCTTGAAAAAATTAAAAAAAAAAAAACCTCAGGTTATTTATTTATTTATTTATTTATTTATTTATTTATTTATTTATTTATTTAATTTTTCAAGTTATGGTCTTACTCTAGCCAGGCTGACCTCAAACTCATTGTGATCCTCCTACCTCTGCCTCCCAAGTGCTGGGACTAAAGGTATGCACCACCATGCCTGGCTTATTTCTTATTTTTAAAACATATACTGTAATGGTTTTTATAACATCTCCAGGGCCCTGTGAATCAGGTGTTCCCTCTAAGGTCCTGATGAGTATTCAACCTTTTAGTCTGTCTTCCAGGATATATATTTTATGGTACCAGTTCCATTTGGGTCCAGTTTTGTGTCTCCCCCCCCCCACCTTTACCCTCTCCTCATGCCCTACCCTCCCTGTTGTCTGGTCCTCAAGATGACTATTAGGTATGTCAGCATCTTGGGCTGATCAAGGTTAGGAGACACAGATGAGTGAGACCATGTGATTTTTGTCTTTCTGTGATTGGGTGAGTTCACTGAGAATTATCTGTTCCAAGTTTGACCATTTTTCTACAAATTCCATTGTGTCAATTTTTTCTAACTGCTGAGTAAAATTCCATCGTCTAGGTCTATACCACATCTTGGTTATTCATTCGTCCAATGATGGGCATCTGGGTTGATTCAAGTTCTTAGCTAATATGAATTAACCAGCTATAAGCATGGTTGAGCAAATATCTCTGAAGTGAGGTATGGAGCTTTTAGGGTAAATGCCCAGTAAGGGAATAACTGGGTCTGTTGTTAACTTTATAGTCAATCTTTTTAGGAGTCTTCATATTGATTTCCCATCAACAGTGAATGAGTGTTCCTATTTCTCCACATCCTTGACAACATTTTTTTCATTTGATTTTTCAATGTTTGCTATCCTTACTAGGGTAAGGTGGAATCGTGGAATCTCACAGTTGTTTTAATTTGCATTTCCCTAATAGTTGGGATGCTGAACATTTTTATTTTTTTGTTTATTTATTTATTTATTTATTTATTTATTTATTTATTTTTTGAGGTAGGGTCTCACTCTGGTCCAGGCTGACTTGGAATTAACTCAGGGTGGCCTCGAACTCATGGCAATCTTCCTACCTCTGCTTCCTGAGTGCTGGGATTAAAGGCGTGTGCCACCATGCCCGGCATTGCTGAACATTTTTTAAGTGTGTGTTTGCTATTTGTATTTCTTCCTCTGAGAACTCCCTATTCAGTTCTATTCCCCACTTTGTGAGTGGGTTTATTTTATTTATTTATTTATTTATTTATTTATTTATTTATTTTTGTTATTTTGAGGTGGGGTCTCACTCTAGCCCAGGCTTACCATGAATTCACTGTGTATTTTCAGAATGGCTTTAAAATCATGGTGATACTCCTACCTCTGCCTTCCAAGTGCTGGGATTAATGGCCTGCACACCACACCCAGGGGTTGTTTGATTTTTTATTTTTATTTTTTAGGTTTTTGAGTTCTTTGTAGCTTCTAGAAATTAAGCACTTGTATAACTGGCAATTATTTTCCCATTCTGTGCTTATTGTATGTTTGTGAAAAAATTTTCCGCTTCACGAGATCCCAATGGTTGAATGATTATTTAAGTTCCTGAGTTACTGGGGTTTTGTTCAGGAAGTGGTTTCCCACTCCTATATTGTGGAAAGTTCGTCCCATTTTTTTTCTTCCAGTAGTAGCAGAGTTTCCAGTGTTATGTTGAGACCTTTGATCCATTTGGACTAGATTTTTGTGTATGGCAAGGTGTGTGGATCTAGTTTCATTTTTCTGCATATGGTTATCCAGTTTGTTCAGCACCATTTGTTGAAGATGCTGTCTTTTCTCCAGTCTACCTTATTAAGGCCTTTGCCAAAGATTAAGTAGCTATAGTTATTTGACCTTAAGTTCAGATCCTCAATGTTGTTCCATTGGTCTATATTCTTGTTTTTATACCAATACCATGTTGTTTTTATTACTATGGCTTTGTAATATACCTTTAGATCAGGTATGCTAGTGCTTCCAGAGGTGTTTCTTTTGCTGAGGATATGCTTGGATATCTGAGGCCATCTGTGATTCCATATGAAGTTTGAGATCATTTTTTTCTTTTTTTTTTTTTTTTTTTTTTTTTTTTTTTCCAGGTAGAATTTCACTCTAGCCCAGGCTGACCTGGAATTCACTATATTGTCTCAGGCTGGCCTCAAACTCACAGCAATCTTCCTACCTCTGCCTCCCAAGTGCTGGGAGCCACCACACCTAGCTTGAGATCATTTTTTCTATCTCTGTGAAGGATAATGCTGGTATTTTTATTGGTATTGCATTAAATCTCTATATTGCTTTAAGTAGGATTGTCATTTTTACAACTTTAATTTTGCCTATCCAGGAGCATGGGAGGTCTTTTCATCTTCTCAGGTCCTCCTCAATTTTCCTTCCTTCCTTCCTTCCTTCCTTCCTTCCTTCCTTCCTTCCTTCCTTCCTTCAAGTCAGAGAGAGTGAGAGAGAATGGGTGCACCAGAGCTTCCAGCCACTGCAAATGAACTCCAGACACATGCACCACCATGTGCATCTGGCTTATGTGGGATCTGGGGAATAGAACCTGGGTCCTTAGGCTTCACAGACATGTGCCTTAACTGCTAAGCCATTTCTCCAGCCCCTCAATTTGTTTCTTGAGTGTTTTTATGCTTTCATTATATAAGTCTGTCACATCCTTTTTTTTTTTTTTTGGCTCTCCTTCAGATCACTTAACTTTCTTTGGAGGATTCCCTGTTTTTTTTTTTTTTTTGTTGTTGTTGTTTTTGTTTTTTTGTTTTCTATTATGTCCAACCTAACTAGGACAGCATTCATACAATTGTTGGTCTTTTGTTGAGTTTTTGCAAGTTCTGCCGATTCCTTGGCCAAGGTCACATACCTTGTGTCTTCATTTGGGGGTTCTGATCCTGTTGTCTCTTCTGTGTGTTGATTAGAGACTTCCATTGTGGGACTAGGCAACCTTGCTGGAGTTCCTTCCATTTGATGTTTCATGTTGTTCTTTTTTTGCTGTGGTCTGCCAATCACAGTGTGGGAATCTTATTTAATTCAGGAGGAAGCTGTAGTTTACCCTTGAAGTGTCTTCAGTGATTATTCCTTTTTATGTTTGACTAGATTAGGCTTTTTTTTTTTTTTTTTTTTTTTTTTTTTTTTTTTTTTGGTTTTGCGAGGTAGGGTTTCACTCTGGTCCAGGCTGACCTGGAATTAACTATGTAGTCTCAGGGTGGCCTCGAACTCTTGGCAATCCTCCTACCTCTGCCTCCCGAGTGCTGGGATTAAAGGCGTGCGCCACCACGCCTGGCTTAGATTAGGCTTTTGATGGCAAGGGGGCCTATCTGCTCAGGTGGAAGGAGTCCACAAGGCCCTGGTGGGGACCCAGAGACCTGGTGGCAGGGTGGGGAGTGGAGCCTGGAGATTGTGTGGTCTTCGAGGCAGGTGGCCGGGTGTGTGGGGGGATAAGATAGCACTGTCCTGTAGGCAGGTGGTGGAGCAGGAGGATGAGACTGTGCAGGGAGATTGGACAGTGCAAGTCCAGTGTGTACCCAGTGACACAGATCCAGTGGTGTGGACCTAGTGACCTGGACCTGGTCTTAATTTAACCTTGATGGCAAACACAGATAAACTCAGCTTAAGAAGAGAAAAATACTGGTTGCTTATTTGTAATAGAAATGAAACTCTAAAAGAAATGATAACAAATAGAATGTAGTTATGTATACATTGATGATGTACCACAATCATTCTGGATTTATTCTAGTAATGAAAAGATAGTTTAATCTCAGAAAAAGACATACAACCACAAGCACAGACACACAGAGAAACATACAAATGAATATAGACACATGGATACAACAAATACATGTATATGCTTTGTAAAATTAAGAAATTAAAGAACAATGATTATATCAATAGGTGCAGAAAAGATAAAATTCATCACATTATAGTGATAAAAATTATAAAAAACTAGACTAACTGGGAATATCCTCCATCTGATTAAAAACTATGAAAAAATCACACACAAACTTCAATCAGCTGGGTATGGTGGCACATGTTGGTAATCACAGCTTTTTTTTTTTATATGGAAGCAGGATGATCAGGAGTTCAAGGCCAGACTGGGCTATGTGAGACCCTGCCTCAAGAAGTTTTTTTGCTGGGCACACACCTTTAATCCCAGAACTTGGGAGGCAGAAGTAGGAGGATCACCATGAGTTTGAGGCCAGCCTGAGACTAGAATGAGTTTCAGTTCAGTCTGCGCTAGAGTGAGACCCTACCTTGCAAAAACCAGAAAAAAAAATTTTTTTAAACCCATCCCAAGAACATAAATATATCCAAATTCCAACTATAATGGGAAACCTTGTAAATATTCCTATTAAAATAAAAATCAAATTACTTAGGTATTTGTAGTAGTTTGAATGTATGTCCCTCAATAGACTCAGCTGTTTTATTAAAAAGCTTCTCTCCAGCTACCTGGCTGGAAAAGGTATCACTGGGGGCAGGTCCTGGGGTCCAGCCCTAAGGTGTTTGGGGTGGATCTGATTTCCAGCCTAAAGGTATGCAGAGTGAGATCTGGGGGGTCCTGGTGCTGTAGGTTCTGTGCTCTTGCTGTGGTATGTCTCTCTGCTTGGATCTGTGAAAAAGGGTCAGCTTCTTCTGCCATCAATGGAACTTTCCCTGGATCCATAAGCTTCAAATAAATCCCTTCCTCCCATAAACTGTTAACTGGCTTGGAAGTTCATCCCAGCAAGGTGAAAGCTGACTACAATGGTATTAAACTGATAATCCTAGGCAAAGTAATAGGGCAAGAAAAAAAAGTTATTCTTCTTGCTAGAATGTATTAGGTTAGGGAAACATCAGAAATTAGGAGAAATGGAGCAATAGATTGAGATTACAGGTAGAAGATCTAGGCAGAAATCTGCTAAGAAGTAGGGATGTTGGCTAAAATTTTCATAATCTCTTGGGACTAGAATGATACATTGGAATCTCATACTACAAAAAAAAAAAAAAATCTCAGAATTTAGAATGGAAGGTAGGGATTAAGATTGTGGTAACAAGGGAGGCATAGACCTGCCCAGCTTCTATTTTCCCTCTTAGATATTTGTGAATTTTTTTAAAAAGTTATTCCATATTATTTAAGAGCTCATTTTCACTCCTCCATAGATTTTATGTATTTTGCATACTTCTTCACTCATTAGTTTATCTTCCCCTGAAGGTTACTAGTGCCATCCTGACAAGCCAACTGTCATCTAACAAGATTTGTTGACAAGCCCTAGATTTTCTGAACATGCTTCATTAACTTTAGTTGTATGTGATGGAGAAGAGAGCTCATTGTCACCGTGCATACTTTCCACAGCACTATTCATTTTCAGTTTCAATTTTATCTCAACTTCATAAAGGCCAGTAAACAAGATTTTTCAGTTTCCTATATGTACTTTCCATTTCCCATTGCTCCCATACCATTCTCTGTTGTTATCCATTCACGTTTCTCTGTGAGTTTACACTCTGAGGGTAGAGTGGTTTCATGTGCTGGATCCATGGCACTCTTCCTTGAATCAGGCCAACACTACAGAATCTCATTTGAGAATCTTGGAGACTACATCTCCGGTGTGGGGGAAATGAGAAATAAATAGAATCTTTCAATAGCTACAACTTTGTCTGCCTTCCAGACAATATGGGGGGGGGGGGTTCCTGAAATAGAACATTACCCAGAGCCTCAGCCAGAAAAGTCACCAAATATACCAATAGAGTGGAGAGAGGGTAAGAAGACAACATAAGCAGATATACAGGTGCACATGCACAGAAGTCAGAGGAGAACAGTGGAAGTCTCCCTCCATTGTTCATCTGCTTGTTTGTTTTCTTGAGATGGAGTCTCTCCACTGACTTACTCTGGAGCTTGCAGTTTTTGTGAGCCCCAGCAATTCCCTGGTCTCTGTCCCCTACAAGACTGGGATTACAGATGTGCATGGCCACGCCCAACTGTTCATGCAGGTCCTGGGAAATCAAATTCAGCAGTCTCAGGCCTTCATGCTTCTGCAAGAAATGCTCTTAACGATCGAGCTGTCTTTCCAGGGATGTATATTTGGACCTTATACAAGAAATTTATATATATAGTATGTTATGTATATTATGTATAATATATATATGATATATATATATTTTACATATAACTTACCAAAATAGTGACCCCAATTCATACTCCTACAGTCTACGTATAATGACCAAACCTGAGGGAAACATTCTTAAATGAAGAGCTGGCTTATTGGTTAAGGCGCTTGCCTGTGAAGCCTAAGAATGCATGTTTGAATCTCCAGGTCCCACATAGCCAGATGCACGGTGATGCAAGCCTGAAACATTGCACATGCACACAAGGGGGCACATGTGTCTGGAGTTCATTCATTACAGCTGAAAGGCCCTGGCGTGCCCATTGTCTCTGTCTCTCTCCCTCTTTCTCTCAAAGATAAAAAAATAAGTCAAGTGTGGTTATGCATACCTTTAATCCCAGCACTTGGAAGGCAGAAGTAGGAGGACTGCTGTGAGTTTGAGGCCACCCTGAGAGTACATAGTGAATTCCAGGTCAGCTTTGGCTAGAGTGAGACCCTACCTTGAAAAACCAAAAAATAAAATAAAACAAAAAAATTAAAAATAAATTAAATTAAATTAAAAACTAATAAAGGAAATCCTGCCAAATGTAATAATATGGATGAACCCTGAGGACATTATGCTAAATGAAATTAGCCAGTTATGGTAGAACAAATAGTATACAATGTTACTTATATAGACATACCTCTGCCTTATTGCATTCCCAGGAACTGCTTATAAATTAAAGATCTATAATAACTCTGCACCAAGTAAATCTACTGGTGCTGTTTGCTTTCCTAACAACATGCTCACTTAGTGTCTCTTTGTTACATTTTTTTCACTCAAAGTATTGCAAACTTTTCCAATGCAACTGTATGTATTACAGTGATCTGTGACCAGTTATCGTCCATATTAGTATTGCAGTTGTTTTGGAGCACCCTAAACTGGGACTCTATAAGACAGCCATACATGCGTGTGTTCTATTTGCTCCACCAACCAGCTGCTTCCCTAAATCTTTCCCTCTCCTTGAGCCTTCCTGTTTCCTAAGACACGGCAATATTGAAATTTGGCCAATTTGTAACCCTACAATAGCCTGTAAGTATTCAAATGAAAGGAAGAGTGGCTCATCTCTTGCTTTAAATCTAAAGCTAGAAGTGATTGAGCTTAGTGAGAAAGGCATCTCACAAGTTGAAAGATGCCCATCACTAGACCTTTTATGCCAGTTATCCAACTTGTAACTGCAAAGGAAAAGTCTGAAAGGAAATTACAAGTGCAACTCTAGGAAATACATAAATAATAAAATTAAAACCACCTTACTGACCAACCAATCTAACATTGCAGACAAGAGAAGGTTTTAGTGGTCTGGAGTGATCAAACTTTCCGTAACATTCCCTTAAAACAGTCCAATCCACAGCACACTTCTCATTCTTTGCAATTCTCTGAGGATGAGGAAGCAATAGCAAATGTTGCAATTTATCAATATGAAAATGAGGAAAGAGTATGCCTGAAGCTAGTATCTTCTGAATTTTATTTTATTTTTATTTATTGTACAGAGACAGAGCAAGAGAGATAGGAAGAGGCAGATATATATAGAGAGAATGGGCATGCCAGGGCCTTCAGCCTCTGCAAATGAACTCCAGATGCATGTGCCACTTTGTGCATCTGGCTTATGTGGGTCCTGGGGAATTGGACCTGGGCCCTTTGGCTTTGCAGGCAAGTGCCTTAACCACTAAGCCATCTCCAGCTATGAAGCTAGTATCTTTTGTTATCAATGTTTCAATCTGACTCAAAAAAAAATCTTAGAACTCAGAAACACTTTGGATAAATTGGGATTTATCATAAAATAGATCAGAACCTTAAAATCTACATCTTTTGAAACATGTCACTTCTCATTTAGCATCAATCTAAGATGACCTCCTAGGTGTTTAATAGATTTCATTTGCTTTAGAGTTTCCAAAGACTATCTTTTAAAAAAATATTTTATTTTTTTTATTTATTTATTTATTTATTTATTTATTTATTTGAGAGTGAGAGAGGCAGAGAGGAGGAGAGAGAGAGAGAGAGAGAATGGGCATGCCAGAGCCCCTAGCCACTGCAGACGAACTCCAGACACATGTGCCCCCTTGTGCATCTGGCTTACGTGGGTCCTAGGGAATTGAACTGAGGTCTTTTGGCTTTGCAGGCAAGCGCCTTAATCGCTAATCCATCTCTCCAGCCTCAAAGACTATCTTTTAAAGGTTTTGAAAGTGCACAGTGAATGGTGGTATTCTCTGTCAAAAGTAGGCAAAGTCCTCTGTGAAACCTGAATTGTCTGGCTGTTTCCACTTTAAGCCTCTTAGCTACAGTTCAATTTCTATGGAGCAAGAGCAAAACTCAGAAAAGTAATTTTTTGGCTTTGTAAAAACTTCTTTATCTGGTGGAAAATGGTAACTCATCAGATCTGCAACAGAAGGCAACTTTTCAACTCTCAGTCAGTTTAATCAACATTATGTATACATCAAATGAAGGACTGGAAATGATAACCTTAAAAAATCCTGTGAGGCAACTAGGTATTGATTCTGTGCTTGGCCTGATGGATGGAGGTACAGGGCAATAAGTGAAGACAGAAAGTGCAGACCTGGCTGGCTGCCCTCATCCTGCAGCATTGGGCAGGATGACTAGAAAGCATCTTTGTTGGCCTTTCCAAAAACAAAGCTCCTCATTACCATCAATCAGAATTTGAGCCGGAGAGCTGCTCCTCCTACTTTTTTTCCTGAGGACTTTCAGAAAAGCTCAGGAAACAGAACATTCAGAGAGAAGCTTCATTATTTTTTTAGCTGGTGAATGAAATGAGATGTTCTGTGATTGAAACCATTTTGGGAGCAATGTTAGTGATTTATACTAAGAACAAAAAGTAGATATCTTAATAGTATGAAGGAGGTATGGTGTGGGAAGGTCTTACTTTATTTTAGAGTTTAAGTTCTTTTCAGGGGCTTTAGAAGCATTGATTCATATTAAACTAATAAATGGGCTAATTACAATTGTTTTAATTCATTAAGCCAGTACAGAAGACCTCTTGTTAGCCATGCCACTTGGTAATAGGTGCTGTACAGGACCCCTTTAGTTACCAGCTGACATATGGCAAGGTTAGCCTTGAACAGAATTTAAAAGTATGAGGTCTTCCTAGAGGAATATTTTTATCTACCTCCCCCTGCCCCAAGTGTCCAAGGCCCTTCATTTTTGTGTGTGTGTTTTGTTTTTCAAGGTAGGGTCTCACTCTAGCTCAGGCTGACCTGGAATTCATTATGTAGTCTCATGGTGGACTTGAACTCATGGTGATTCTCCTACCTCTGCCTCCCAAGTGCTGGGATTAAAGGCGTGTGCCACCACGCCTGGCTGGCCCTTCATTTTTGTGCCCTAATATCTTTGAAAAATTTCCCTGGTATTTTGCCTTAAGAAAGATCAAGTAGATGAACTGTGCCTTATTATGCAACATCCTGTTATAATGATTTATTTAGGTTTCTTTCCCTACTAGACTCTAACTTCTCATCAATAATTTTTTATGGAATAAATTAATGTATAATTAATGAGAACTATAGATGAGTGATACTATTTTAGCTAATTCACAGTCATCACAGTATAGTAAACCAGATTATATGTTCCTGATGGACAAAAAGTAGGCCTTACTGAAGTTGCATCTCAGGATATAAGATAATGTTGGACATACAATGTTGACCTAATAAACAGGAGTGAGGGCTGGGGAGATGGCACAGTGGTTAAAGATGCTTGTCAGCAAAGTCTGCTGGCTCAGGGCTCAAATGCCCCAGCACTCATGTAAAGCCAGATGCAAAAAAAGTGACACATGTGTCTAGAGTTTATTCCTAACAAGAGATCCTGGTACACCCACAAATCTTTCCATTTTCCCCTGGGTTTAAGTGTTTTCTCTCCCTCTCTTGTGTTCTCTCTGTCTTCTTCAGACCCAGCAGAGCCACAGCAAACAGCTGCTGACAGTAGTGTCAGCTGTCACTGAAAAACTCAAGAAGAGTCAGGACAGAAGACCCTCATAATTGGAGGAAAAGAGGATGACATCAAAATAAAAGAGACTAATTGAGAGGGGGAGGGGATATGATGGAGGGTGGATTTTTTTTTTTTTTTTTTTTTTTTTTTTTTTGGTTTTGCAAGGTAGGGTCTCACTCTGGTCCAGGCTGACCTGGAATTAACTATGTAGTCTCAGGGTGGCCTCGAACTCTCGGCAATCCTCCTACTTCTGCCTCCCGAGTGCTGGGAGGGTGTATTTTTTTGAGAGAGAGACACAGAGAGAGAGAGAGAGAGGGAGAGGAAGACAGATAGAGATGGGTGCGCCAGCAGCCTTTCAGCTGCTGCGAACGAAATCCAGATGTGTGCACCCCCTTGTGGTCAAGTGCGGCATTGCGCCCTTGTGTCACTTTGCACCTGGCTAAACGTGGGACCTGGAGATTGGAACTGCTGGAGTTTGGAACCAGTGTTCTTAGGCTTAGGAGGCAGGCGCCTTAACCGCTAAGCCATCTCTCCAGCCCTGGAGGGTGGATTTATGAAGGGGAAAGTGAGGGAGGGGAGGGCATTATCATGGTTTATTGTCTATAATTATGGAACTTGTCAATAAAAACAGTTTTAAAAGACCAATGGAATAGAATTGAAGACCCAGACCTTAGATCAAGTAACTACAGCTGCTTGATCTTTGACAAAGGTGCCAATAATGTAAACTGGAGAAAAGACAGCATCTTCAACAAATGGTGTTAGACAAATTGGATGACCATATGTAGAAAAATGAAACTAAATCCACTCATTTTGCCATACACAAAAATCAAGTCCAAATGGATTAAACCTCAGTATAAGACCTGAAACTCATCAAGTACTGGAAGAAAAAATATGAAACACTCACCACAATATAGGACTGGGAAAAGACTTCCTGAACAAAACCCCAGTAGCTGAGGACATTAAACAGCCACTCAACCAATGGGATCTCACGAAGCTAAAAAGCTTTTGCACAGACAAACATACCATAAGCAGATCCAATAAATTACCCATTGAATGGGAGGAAATCTTTGCCAGCTATACCACTGACAGAATCCTAATATCTAGAATCTACAAAGAACTCAGAAAACTAAACAATTTAAAAAAAAAAAAAAATCAAACAACCCACTCTAAAAGTGGGGCAGAGAACTAAGTAGGGAGTTCTCAGAGGAAGAATTACAAATGACTTAACACACACTTAAGAAAATGTTCAACATCCTCAACCATTAGGGAAATGCAAATTAAAACAACTATGAGATTCTACTTTACCCCAGTAAGGATAACAAATCAAATGAAAACAAATGTTATTGAGGATGTGGAGAAATAGGAACCCTCATTCACTGTTGGTGGGAATGTAAGCTGGTACAACCACTAGGGAAATCAATATGGAGACTCCTGAAAAGGATAAATATAGAGTTACCAACAGACCCTGTCATTCCCTTACTGGAAATTTAGCTCCACATCTCAGTTCAGAGATATTTGCTCAACCATGTTTATAGCTGCTCAAATCATAATAGCTAAAAACTAGAATCAACCCAGGTGCCCATCATTGGATGAATGGATAACCAAGGTGTGGCATATCTATATGATGGAGTTCTACTCAGCAGTAAGAAAAACTGACACAATGAAATTTGTAGAAAAATGGCTGAACTTGGAATACATCATTCTAAGTGAACTTACATAATCACAGAAAGACAACCATCACATGGTCTCACTTATCTACAGTTCCTAACCTGGATCAGCCTGAATTGCTGAGATGTCTGAATAGCATCTTGAGGCTTGGGGGAAGGGTGGAGTGGACACAAAACTGAACCCAAATTGAACTGGTGCCATAGAATCCTATATCCTGGAAGTTAGACTAAAAGGTGGAACCCTGAAGGGGAAGTTA
Source organism: Orientallactaga sibirica (assembly GCA_036365145.1). Classification (NCBI taxonomy): domain Eukaryota; kingdom Metazoa; phylum Chordata; class Mammalia; order Rodentia; family Dipodidae; genus Orientallactaga; species Orientallactaga sibirica. The sequence goes on from JAEOAD010000036.1 coordinate 13,942,936, forward strand.
GGGGGAGCACCTGAACCAAAGGGCCCTGGAGAGGGTGAGATGAAACCTAACTTTAAATTTCTCCTGTTTCTCTTTCTTCTCTGTCTTTTCTTTTCCCTTGGCACTGGCTTGTAATTACCTGTACCACCATGTAGTTTACATCCACATCCAAAACAAACAAGACAGACTTCTGTCAGAGCACTTGATTACCCACTAGAGGTTAATGGTAAGACCCTACTGCTGAAGACACCATACAGTGTTGGCATGGACCATGGAGAGACCTGGTTGGAATTTGGAAGAGAGCCAGTCCCCAGACAATTAGCCCATCTAGTGCTGTAAGGTACTACATGTGCTACTGGAGTAATGTGGCCAACATCTCTCCAAGATGTCCAAGTGACTCAGAAGCAAACAACCTGATGTGAGGCTCACACAAGTGCAATAGTGGCACACAGCCATGGTGGGTAACCAACTGTTCTTTGATTGGCTAATAGATCCACTCAGTGGAAAGGGAACCCTATCTGGAACTGGGAAACAAGTCAGAATCATATCCAGATAATGATTCTGCTTTCTATTGCCAAGCTCCCACTAATCTTGGTCTATAAGAGGGTTTATACCCTTTAAATTCTCTCTAAATTAACAATGGTTATCCCATTTAACTGGTGCTGACTTCACTCTGTTGGAGAATCTGCTTCTCTTTTACAGATGGGAACTTGACCTGAGGAGATAAATGACCCAGTGCACCCCACCCCGGCTCCAGCTGAAACAAACAAAGGAATTGGGGAAATGAGCAAGAGTATTGCTTTCTTAGTGAATCTGACATCAGCACAAGGGTGAAGTAGATAGACACTGAGGACACTCAACACCTACCAAAGCAGAGATCTAGAGGCTCCTAAGTGCCTCTCACTGAAGCAGACTTAAAATGCTCCCAGCATAGCTCAGGGAATTTTGTGGAAGAGGGGGAAGAAAGATTGTTAGAGCCACAAGTTGGGACATTTTGAATAGAGACATTGCTTCTCCCCTCACCCCGATAATGCATGACTCACAATCCCCATGGGGCTGAACTGCATCCTCAGTGAGGAAGGCCTCTTCATAAAAGGGGCAGGGAGGAGAGAAAGGATGGTACCAATATGTATTGTTTTCATACGAAATATGTCCATATCTAATTTTTAAAAAGGACAAGAAAAAAAAAGTCAGGATGCATTCAAACTGCTGGACCAGAGTCCCTCCATTGAGTCAATTAAATGAGCTAGGAGGTTCTGTGGATCAAGCACGTATTTACTTCATCTTTCCAAGAATGACAAAAGACTTGATTATCTACCAAGGAATCAGCTTTACCAAAGAAGCAATGAGAACAGTTTCCAACCCAGAACATGAAATGTTCATGCCAGCTAGCTGGGAAACTCAAGTACATCAATCAATTCCAACTTAATTTCTCGTGTGTGCTCTTCCCTCTGTAAAGGGAAAAAAACCATATGAACCAAGTTACACAACCAACATCCAGCTGCAATATGTCACCTGGAAGTCTATCTTGGTAGAGAAATTGTGAAGAAACAGATTCAGGTAAATAATTAAGAAGAATATATATCACAACTTCTCCCCTGCTGGAGAGCATTGTGTATCTATTTGAGCTCCTATTTACAAGGGAAGAAAAGAGTTCTTCCTGTGCAATCCAAATAAGTCCATCAAGGGTCCAGAGGGTGTAAATTTTATAAAACATCCTAAAAAGCTGGATTACACAGTCGATTTAGCAAAAAAAAAGTCTTCTTTGCTACTCTGTTTCTTGTCACTATGACAAAATATTTGGGTGAAGGTCTATTTTGGCTCATGGTTTCATAGTCTCAGCCCAAGGGCAGAGAGCTTGCTTATTTTGGGGCCTTTAGCAAGGTGGAAACATCATGGCAGAAGGTTTGATAGAGGAAGGCTTCTCTCTGGAAGCCAAAGAGCAAAAGGATAACAGGGACCATATCTCCAGATAGCCACTTCCTCCAATCTGGCCCTATCTCCCCATATCCTATTCCATTATGAACTCACCAGAGTATTAATTTACTGATGAAGCTATCATCCTCATCCACCAATCACCCTTCAAACAGCACCACCAGCTGGGGACTAGCCCTTCAACATATGAACCTTTTGGGGAGAGATTTCACGTACAAACCATAATCTTCAAAGTTAAAATTTTCAGGAATGGAAGAAAACTCTGTTCACTCTTAGTCCTGTTTAACACTGGCATGGAGTCACTGGAATAAAGCAAAAGAGAGGTTAAGAAATTCAGATGGAAAGATAGTTGATACTGATCACTGGGGTGTGTGGAGGAGAGAGCTTTGCTTTCTGGTCAACCTTTCTCAGCTCTGACCTCTAACATTGAAGAGATGTCTTCATCAAAACCTATTTTATGGGCTGGAGAGATTGCTTAAGTCTGAGATATCTTAGGAGCACCTCTGAAACATTCTGGGGGCGGTGTAATAATAATGATAGTGATAAAGATCTTCCATGCTCTGGCTTTTTAAAAATTATTTTTAAAATACCACAGTTTATTCAGATTTTACAAAGGAGTACAGAAAGGGGAACTAGGAAGTAAGGGGAGATAAAGCAGCAAGAAGAGAAGTACACCACATGGAGCCCAAAAACCCACATGGGCCACAGGTAGCCCAGGAGTCCATGTGACAAGATACGGATCCCTGATGAGAAAGACAGGAGACTTACCAGGGGGCCAGTGTAGAAGTGTCACATCATCTCCAGTGGCCTCATGACCTGGGAGCATAGGCCAAAATATTGGCCTTTTTAGCTCCAATGTTTCCAATTGGCTTTGGCTTCTACATAGGTTATTAATATACTTAGAAAGAAAGTTACACCAACCTGGATATATGTACATGTAGAGCATAATTGATTACTGAAATACAGTTAGTTAAATAATGTCACAAGAGCTTACAGTCATTTTGTCCAACCCTTTAAAATTTGGTTGTCCTGTGGCAGCATAGGCCATATCTGAGGCATGGAAAGTAGGCACATCTTACCCTTTAAATAAATATCTAATAGTTATAAGTACAGGTAAAACCTGTTATCAGTCTTAAAAACAATACATATCTAAACCAATTAATTTAACTTAGAAATTGTCAGAAAAGGACAAGTAAGACAATATAAAGTCTTAGCACCTGTGTTTGAAAACATCTTTGATTACTCCAGATACCTGTGTGGGTACGAATTACCCAGGGAACATTGGATACAGAACCACAGAGCTTGAAATTCTCTCTCTCAGATGAGGACCATTGTTTGAGCATGAGGCTGTACCCTACAGCAGGGAATATGTCTTAAGAGTTAATTTTGTTATAAGGACTGGGCTTGAGATGTCAGAAATGACATAGTAACTTTATATATAATAGAGCAGAATCTGGTCATTGTTGATCCAAAACAGCTAAGCTCTAATACAACCCTTGACAAATCTGTTTTGAAAGATAAAACACCATTTGACAACCAATGTTTTTAGCTTAATCCTGATAGCAATTGATTTTATGCACCGTAGGAAGTTTTATTAACATAAAACAATTTTAAGTCTTACCCATGACTTAAAATTGTAAAGTTTAGGCAAGCTATCCCAACATGCCTAACAGGAAGATCAAAGTTATCATTACCAAAATTAAATCACTTAAACTTAATTGATTAAACCTAGTGATAACTATTCAATAGAATGAAAATAAAACAGAAACTACCTTTAAAGTCACAATGTCTTTACATATGGGTACCTCATCTTTGGAAATTAAACACTCACACCTGAACTTTTATCTTAAGACTCAGTTTTGCCAATAGTTAAAATGTTGACGAATAGAGGAACCTAATTTACTTTACTGAGAGTCTTTAAGCCAGTTTTTATAACCCTTAAACCACAACAAATTAGCATCAGTGAGCTGTTAATAAGTTTAGCTTTAATCATAAGACTCAGTTTTTCTACTGGTTAAAATCTTGGCATCGAGTAAACATATTTTAGATTTTATCCAATGAAACATTTCAAAGAAGGGGCCCTTCTCTGAGCAACCTTCATCACTGTTATAACATCCTGGTGATTTTTATCCTTTTTCCATCTCCCTTTCTGGTCCCTTTTATTCCTTGGCTTCCTGGTTATAATAAAACAGAAGTTGCCACCTGGAGCAACTGTTTTAAAGTTCTTACCTGGTTTGGTTACCAATTTTTTAAAATTATTTTTTATTGACAATTTCTATACTTACATACAAAAAAATGCATGATATTTCCTTCCCCTGCCCCCATACCCCTTTAGAACTCCAATCTCCATCATATCCCTTCCCTCTCTCCATTAGTCTCTCTTTTAATTTGATGTCAATCATCTTTTTCTTCTGTTATGAGGGTTTTGTGAAGGTATTGCTAGGCACTGCAAGGTCATGGATATCAAGGTCAATTTCTGTCTGGACAGTTGCATTGTAAGGAGTCGTACCCTTCCTTTGGCTCTACCATTCTATCCGTCCCCTTTTCCGCAATGGTCCCTGAGCCTTGGAGGGTGTGACAGAGGTGTTTCAGTGCTGGGCACTTCTCCATCCCTTCTTCTCAGCACTATGTTGCCTTTTGGGTCATCCCAGTGGTCATCGCCATCTGAAAAGAGAAGCTTCTCTTTTGGGATGGTTTTGGTCTCAGCTATGCTGTACAGCTGCTTGGGTCCTTCTTTGCTGTGTTGTGGGCTCAGGAAGGCTGGCTGAGTCTTTGATTCGCTGCTTTAACCTTACCGGATGCTGGGTAGGTGAGCTTTCCTCCCCAGGTCTCTCGTGCTTGTCTGCGCTTGCGCTGGCGGTGGGGGAGGGGAGGCTGTGGATGTTGGCTGAAGTCTGTCAGCTCGTCCACGCGATCCTCTTCCTCACAAGCTGCTCCGTTGGTCTCTGCCATTCTCCCTCCATGTTTCTTGAGTTTGTGAGGAGGCTGGTGTGAGTGGAGAATCCCCTCACCTGGCTTTAAAATCCCGCGGCTCAGGTGGAGCCTGGCGGCTGCTGCCGTGTGGAACTCGCCGCGCTGCTGGAGCCACTTCTGCCCGCTTCTGTGGGCTCCAGACACTCTGGATCTCTCCTACTTCTCTGCTGCGGTTTGTAATTTACTATACACCTCACTTTTTAGTAGAAGAGTGTATTTTGCTGGTTTCGTTTTTTGCTTTTTTCCCCTAGTCTGTTTTGGTGTGGTTCTTATGCCGCCATCTTAACCAGAAGTCTGGTTACCAATATTTATAATTTCTTACAAATATTAGGTGTTGGCTGAGTTAAGAATTTATCTTTAAGAAGAATTTCCTCCTACATGGTATCTGGAGTTACTTTAGTGTGTTTTTTTCCTTGTCTCTTTAATTCTCTGGAGAGAAGTAATGGACAATTCCTGTTCTCGCCTGTATTATCTAAATGAGCCCAGTTTAAAAAATATATATATTATTTATTTATTTGAGAGAGAGAGAGAGGGAAGGGGAGAGAGAATGGGCACGCCAGGGCCTCCAGCCACTGCAAACAAACTCCAGATACATGCACCATCTTGTGCATCTGGCTTACGTGGGTCCTGGGGAATAGAACCAGGGTTCTTTGGCTTTGCAGGCAAATGCCTTAATTGCTAAGCCATCTCTCTAGCCTGAGCCCAGTTTTTAAGGAGACAGGCTAGCAGAGACTTTTGGGGTATCTTGGATGCTGATGCCATTTGTCCCATCTGAAATAAAGTGGAGGAAAGTGAAAAGAATCTAGTCAGGTTATGCCCAATTCTGGCCCACATCTTCTAGTAGAAGGGGAGTATCCTTCCAAACACCTTTGGGAGAAGAAATTAGGGCTCTTTTATCTCCTCCCTACAGGAGTCCTCGCCCAGATTTCCTTGTTTTCTCCCCAACCAAACACATAGCACAGGGATATAGTGCAGTCTATGTACCTCCGGGAGCAAGGAAGGTCCAGGAGAGGATATCCATGCTCATCCTCCTGGCCAGCGCCCAAGCTTGAGTACTTCCAGCATTCCCCCAGCCCTACACATGTCTTACATCACAGCCTGTAAGCAGTGTCACTGGCAAGATAGGCCCAAGTGAAAAGACTTCCACATCTACTCCTGTCTTGACAACCTTTATGCCCTTTGGTGGAAAGGGTTTCCTGGCACCTCTTTTCCCTTCTGCGTGCTGTGGGAGACTGGGATATGGGTTTCCCCACCACTTGTGAATGTTTCAGATTGGTCTAGGGACTAAAGGTTATTATTTTAAAGGTAATCTTTGGTTTTATTACCTTAAATATAGGGATTCTACCATTTGTTGATATGAGAGAGAGAGACAGATGAGACAGATCATGCCAGGGTTTCTAACCACAGCAAACAAACTCTAGACACATGTGCCACCTTGTGCACCTGGTTTACGAGGGTGCTGGGGAATCAAACCTAGGTCTTCAGGCTTCCCAGGAAAGCACCTTAACTGCTTAGCCATCATTTACTTGATGCCTTTTTATCATATCTGTTTATATCCTGATATACATTTTAGGTAAGTCTGATTGTCTTATGTAAGGAGTTTGTAACCTAATCAAGTACCTTGACTCTGTTAACCTATTTAAACTTTTTGTTTAGTGAGAAATCTCATCTAACAGATATGACTTTAGGTGTTCAAAAGAGAGGAACTATAAAAAATAACAAAGATATATGCTGTTTGTCATTCCCTTTTCCTTGTCAGAGACACTTGGCCATTTTGTCTGGACAGGGTCTGGGGGACACATGGCTTAAACTTGCATGGGGTCTGAGATAAAGGGGGCATCATCCCTTTTTCAGAGTACAGTTTGCCATGACTTTAATAACATAACAGTAAGCAAGAGTGAAAGGAAATGACAGTGCAGAGAGCTAAGCATCCTGACATTTCTTGTCTTACTCTGAAGTTGTTTGTTTTTACCTAGGAAATTTATTTTACCCATTTGTAATACACAATGTGATAGGGTCTTGTCTGTGTCTAACCTGGTTAGGCCTCCAAGGAATGTGAATTATACCTATGCTTATGACTTTGTGACCCACCTAGCATAGGACATCACCTGTATCTAATGTAAGCTGAATTTACATCAAGTCTATGTCCCTATATAAAACTTTTAGGGCATCCTTAAGAGTCTGTAAACAGTTGAAAAATCTTTAATTTTAGGCATGGTATTCACCTACGTTTAGCCTGAAAATTAGCTTTCTGTTCCTTATAAAAGGAAATTAATTTTAGGCAAAATTTGGTCTTTTTAGATCTCCTATACTCACATCTTCATCCACATACTTTAACATTCTGATCTAAGTTCCACTCAACAAAAGCATTTTTAAAAAAATATTTTATTATTTATTTATTTATTTATTTGAGAGAGAGAGATACAGAAATAGGCAGGTAGAGTGAGAGAGAGAGAGAGAGAATGGGTGGGCCAGGGCCTCCAGCCACTGCAAATGAACTCCAGATGCATGCACCCCCTTGTGCATCTGGCTTACATGGGTCCTGGAGAATTGAGCCTCGAACCGGGGTCCTTAGGCTTCATAGGCAAGCGTTTAACCACTAAGCCATCCCTCCAGCCCTGTTTTTTTTTTTTTTTTTTTTTAAGAGAGTCAGAGAGAGAGAAAGAGAACGGGCATACCAGCTGTGTCTCAGCCACTGTGAATGATATCCAGAGGCATGTGCCACCTTCTGGGCAAGTGTGACATTGCACTCTTGCTTCACTGCATCTGGCTAAACCTGGGACTTGGAGAATCAAACGGGCATTTTTAGGCTTAGCAGGCAGGCACCTTAACTGCTAAGCCATCTCTCCAGCCCAACAAAAGCATTTTATTTTATTTTTGGTTTTTGAGGTAGGGTCTCACTCTAGATCAGGCTGACCTGGAATTCACTATGTAGTCTCAGGGTGGCCTTGAACTCATGGCTATCCTCCTGAGTGCTAGGATTAAAGGTATGCACCACCACGCCTGGTGTAACAAAAACATTTTTAACAGGCATTCTATGTCTGACATTGAAAAATTCCTTCCCAGTTCCTTCAACCATCTCATCTCAACCCATAATTTAACTTTCTGTCTTATAAGCCTATTAAGAGAAACTACACAAAATTGATTAATCCTATTACCCACTGACAAAGAAGCAAGTAGTCTAGCTTCAAAGATTTAACCACCTTATTGTTGGAAATTTGTAGAGAAACAGCTTCAACAGAAAAACTTACAACTTCCTTAGTATTCATGTCACCAAAAATCTCTACCTGAAAACCAGACTTATTTCATAATACCAGTATATATACCTACAGATTTTATATAACCCATTGATTTGAGATGTCTCCTACTAATAAACTCCATGAAATACACTTTTAAGTTACAAGTCTATGAATACAGGCAAAACATGACAACCGTTTGGGGGACAATCTTTATCAACAACTCTAACACACTTGGAAATGCTATTATTAAGAGTAACTAAGGGAAATTTTTATTTCTGTCTTGAGACAAGCTGGTCTAGAACTCAGGCCAGTTGCCTCCTCCTTTTAAGTAATAGGACATTGCAATCTTTTAAAATACCTGGTAAATTATGAGCCACCACCTCAGAGAGAATTTTGTTGTTTTCAATAATCCTCTGTGTAAGTTGAAGTTGACCTAGAACATAAACTCAGTAATTATATTTATCAGCTCACCATAGGCTTTAGTTAAATCTGACTTTTAAAGACAAAAAAAAAAAAAAAAAAAAAAAAAAAAAACTTGAAATAAATCAAATGCCAATAAAAACTTTAGGAGAGACCTGATGGACTATTTGGATAACCAAATAGAAATCAACAGGTATCTATAAATAACATCTTAGTTGTTCAAAGCCTGAACAAAAGAGAAAATATCAGGCCCAGTTCAAATTAAAATTATGTACTTATTTTTATAAAAGTAACATGGTTTAAAAATGTGGAGTCAGGCTATCACACTGGTACCTCGAATTGGAGATCCTCCTGTCTCAGCTTCCCAAGTAGCTGGGAAAATAGGCCTAGCTCATTTTACTCTGTATAATACCTGCATGAATAAATGATTGACAGTTATATAAAGATATATTTGTCATAGAGCAATTTAGCAGAAAATTATAGCAGTTAGTGAGCACCATCAGGCATGTCTTTCCCATGTCTCTGTATTTCCTGAGGCACAGCATGGTTACCACTCCCACCCAGTTGTCACAGCCACAGGCCTCAGCTCTATGGTTGGTGGAAGAATGTGGTTGGGACCCAGGCGTGTTGAAAAAAACCTTTCCAGCCAAGCACTTAGGCTTGGGGCTTGGCTGGAGCGTTTTCAGTTTCCCCTTCATTTAGGTGGCCAGAGACCCACAGACTCTGGCTGGCAGCTCCCTCTGCTCCAGAGGTGACGTCTCAAGTTTCTTAACTGGGCAGAGGCCTATGCCAGAGCAGGAGTCAGAGCTCCATCCTCCCATGCCCCACAGGTAGCCATGCATCTTGTGGCACAGTGGCTTGTAATGGAAAAAGAAAAAAACAAAGAAGACATTCAGGTCAGGGGTCTTTGGTTCTGGAGCCTCCATGTAGCCATGAGGCCCCTCCCCCTCAGCTCAGCCAAACTAGTTCACAAACTCTGGAGGAGTTTGGCCTTGGGATCACTGCAAAAGTTGTCACCTTTACAAAAGAGCCTTACCTGTCGCTATACCATTTAGCCTCAGGTGATAGCGCAATTCAATAGGGCTTTGATCCCAACAGTGTGGAGCAGGCCAGGCCAAGAACCTTTGGCAGATAGCAGAGACACAGAAAGAGAGAGAGAGAGAGCAAAATGCAAACCATAAAATTGATTTCTGTTTAGTGTCTCAGTGTGAGGCTACAAACAATGAGTAAAATTTTGGGGGGGAGTTTGTTTACTCCCCAAACTGCTAAAGTATGAAGGATCTGGAGTGCCTGTGGAGCTGATGGGAACAACAGATGGAACGTACCAGCAGCTCATAGAAGTAAAGTGAGGAAACTGAATAAAAATGTGGCTATTTGTGTAAAAATCATTCTCAAGATGACCTCTTGGTGGGACCTCCATTATGTAATGGGGAAATTGGGGTTCTGGGGTGATTTCCGGAATCCCAAGCCCTGAGTTCACATCTGCAAACTAACCAAAGAATTGGCAATTCCATATTCAAGAGGATGATTTTAAAAATACCACATTTTATTCAGATTTTTCAAAGGTGTGCAGAAAGGGGAAGGCTGGGAGGTAAGGGGAGGTAAAGTGGAGAGTTCACCATGTGGAGCCCAAAAGCTCAGGAGTCCATGTGACCAGATATGGATCTGGGGGAAACGCATGGAAAGAAAAAAAGTTCGAGGAGCTCCTGCCATGTGGGGAGCTAGAGGGGATAAAGAACTCATGTGGAGAGTAAGGGTTAGGGAGCCCTCTCAGCTGGGCCTGGGTTAGGGTCCAAGCAGAGCCCCACCCAGCTGGGCCTGGGCCTGGGCCTGGGCCTGAGCCTGAGCCAGCTCGGGCCCAGCTGAGGGAAAAATTCATCCACAGCTGGAAGTTCCCAAGTGATCAAAGAGCAAGAGCTGGTTTTTGTGTTTTTGTTTTTTTTTTAATTAAGGGGAATCTTTGTATGGACACATCATGCGTTGGAACCGTCATTTCCTTCCTCCCTGTCCCCATCTCCCTGAGGGTGCTCCTTAGTGGAATTGCTGGTATTCACCATGAGGTTGTGGGCCATGAGTTGTGAGAGCAGCAGTCAGTCATTTTTGGGGGGAGAGGGGCAATGCCTTTGTGTATTCCCTTCCACCCTGTGGCTCTTAAAATCTTTCTGTGCCCACTTCCACAAAATTCCCTGAACTGTGGTAGGTGGGTGTGTTTTAAGTCTACTTTACTGTTGAGCTCTCAGCAGCTTCTAGATTTAATGTTTGGTACATTTTGAGTATCCTCAGTGTCTGTCTCCATCACTCTGGCACAGGTTGTCAGGCTCTCCATGGAAGCAGCACTCTTTCTCATCTTGCCAGTTCCTCTGTGTTTCCCCCTGGGCCTTAGCTGCTATGCTAGAGGTGGTTCATCTGCTGACAGGGAGTTAGCTCTCTATTCTTGTCTTGTTGATAGATTTTGCTTGTCCATGGTTCTCGTTGCCTTCCAGTCTGAGCCTCAGCCCCCCCTAGCATTTTTATTTCATCAGAAAAAGTTTCCTTTTAGGGACTGTGAGTCACTGGAAGATGTGAGTAGGCTGGACTGGGGGGAAGTGTAGACCTGTGCCTACACTATGCCTACTCTAATTCAAGACAGGAGAGATGTGTGCATGTGGAGGAGAGTGGGCAAACATAAAGCAAAACAGAATGGAGAGAATGAATGATGAAGAAAGAGAAATACATCAGGACACTTTGAGGCATGATGGCTCTTGCAACTCTTACATGCCAGTACTTGCACCTCTGTGTATCCACTTGCACTTAACCTAATTTCTGCTGCCTCTCTTTCTCCTACAACTGCCTCCCACCCACTAGGAAATCAATTGCCTCTTCCAGTAAATATAACTCAAATCCAACTACTTCTCGTCTATCTGCCTTTCTGGTCCTATTTTCCTGGATCTCTGTAATATTCTCCCCAGGAAACATGTGTCAGCTCTCTTCCCTGCATCCTAGTCTCTGCATGGCATTTAAAATACACTTTTTCAGATGGTCTTGTTGTAACTCAGCCCCAAGCCCTTCAGTACCTCACCATGGCTTATATGGCCCTACATCCTCTAGACCTTGGAAACTTGTCTTTCTCCAGCTCCCATAAGCTCTCATCTCTAGCCACCTGTGCCTTCTTTCCTTCCTTTATCTTGGGCCTTCAAATGTGTTGCTCCTACTTCTCAGATGTTTTTCTTACACTGTCACATGGCTCACTCCTACATAGCTGATTCCTCTCTCCACAAATGCCATTTAAATATGTTGATTTGGGGACTGGAGAGATGGCTTAGTAGTTAAAACGCTTGCCTGTGAAGCCTAAGGACCCCAGTTTGAGGCTCAATTCTCCAGAACCCACATAAGCCAGATGCACAAGGGGGCACACGCATCTGGAGTTTGTTTGCAGTGGCTGGAGGCCCTGGCATGCCCATTCTCTTTCTCTCTCTCTGTCCCTGCCTATTTCTGTGTCTACCTCTCTCTCTCTCAAACAAATAAATAAAATAAAATAAAATAAAAATATTGATTTGGAGACTGGAGAGATGGTTTAGCAGTTAAGGCATATGCCTGTGAAGCCTAAGGACCCTGGTTCGATTTTCCAGGTCCCATGTAAGCCAGATGCACATGGTGGTGCATGTGTCTGGAGTTCGTTTTCAGTGGCTAGAGGCCCTGGTGCACCCATTTTCTCTCCCCCCTCTCTATCTCTAATAAATAAATAAATTAAATAAATAAAATAAAATCTTTAAGAAAAAATATTAATTTGGGGCTAGTGAGATGGCTTAGAGGTTAAGGCACTTGTCTGCAAAACCTGAATACCCATGTTTGACTCTCCAGGTTCCACATAAGTCAAATGCACAAAGTGATGCAAGTGTGCAAGGTTACACATGTGCCCAGGGTGGCACAAGCATCTGGAGTTTGCAGTGGCTGGAGGCCCTGGCACACTGCCAATTCTCTATTTCTCTCTCTGTCTCATAAAAAAAGGCCAATCTGTTGGGCATGTCTAAAAAAGTTATTGATTTGGGATGGAGAGATGGGTCAGTGGTTAGGGTGCCTGCTTGCAAAACTTAAGGATCCAGATTTGATTCCCCAGCACCCACGTAAATCCAGATGCACAAAGTGGCACATGCATCTGGAGTTCATTTGCAGTGGCTAGAGGCTCTGGTTTGCTCATTCTCTCTCTCCCTCCCTCCCTCTCTCTGTCTCATAAATAAATAAATAGATTTCTTTAAAAATATTTATGTGTGTGTGCGTGTGTGTATGGTCACACCAGCATCTCTTAGCAATGCAAACATCAGATGCTTGTGTCACTTTTTGCATCTGGCTTTATATGTGTGCTAGGGAATTGAACCTGCACCATCAGACATTGCAAGCAAGCACTCCCCAACTCCCAAATGACACTTCTTAAAGAGATATTATCTACCAACTCTTCAAAGGAGAACTGCTTGCTTTCCCACCCAATCACAATCTATTCCCTCAACCCTCTTCATACCACCTATCATTACCAATGTATCATAATATCATAATCCTCTCCTAGAGAGTATGGCAGGAGGCAAGGACTTTGTTTCATTAATGATTGTACCTCCAACACCTAGAGAATGAACATGATCAAAAAATGCCTGTTGGAGGAATGACCACAATGTATACATGTGTGCTCCCTTATACCTCAGTCTTAATGTCTGAACATCTCTTCCTTGCTCCATATAGCACATTTAGGGAGTTCCATAGTGCATCAAAAGCAAAACAACTGTAGTTTCATTTGTTCCTTTTGTAACATGGGGAGAGACACTAAACGACATTGGTGGCGACTCCATGGCTCTTGGATAACGATTGTGACTATTGGTTCCATTACTGATATGGAATGGGAATGAATGATCTGCATACAGTTTTTGGTATTCTTATAAACACTGGAGAAGACTATTGTTTTCATCCCAACAGACCAGACTGAAAATAAAAATGGAGTCATCCATGCTAAAGTTCCATATCAGCAAACCAAAGCTAAGCTGTTTAACTGACCTTCCAAGAAGCCAGAGAAAGGAGAAATAACAGCCCAAATTCCCTCAGTCTCAGCTGGATGGTGATGAAACTCTCTCTGGTTACTCAGAAAGGAGTTACCTGACGTGACTGGAGGTTATTCACTCAGATATTTTGTGCTTCTGTCTCCCTGTCCCTACCTTATAAAGACAGTAGCTTTGAAATGATCAATACATTATGTGTTCTTTGTTTCTTCTTTCTCCAGCTTTCCCCTGTCTACTTGGCTCTTTGGTACACTTATGCTACTGTATGGGATAAGGTGTTGTCCAATTCTGGAGTTGAAAAATAAGGCCAAGTAAGATCTTGCAATAAAATTGTACTTTATCCTTTAACACTCCTTATAGACAAAAGTCTTTCCTAAGAGCAGAGTTTGGGGGACTGAGAAGCTGGTTTGGTGGATAAAGCCTTTGCTGTGCAAACTTGAGTACTGGAGACACCTAGCACACATGTAAAACACTGAGTAGCTGTGGGGGCCACTTGTAATCCCAGTGTTTAAGAGGCTGACACAGGATCTCCAGGGCCATCTGGCTCAACTGGCTGAACCAGTTAGCTCTGAGCTCAAGTGAGAGACCATGCTTTAGTAAAGGAAGAGGAGAGTGGCCGTAGAAGACACCTGATATCAACCTCTGGCCTGAACAAGCCCACACACACACCCACACATACCCCCAAATACATGTGTGCCATGCATTCACATGTTACCCACATATACCATAAAGAGTAGCAATTACCAGGGCTTCCCACAAGATGGAGACTTTTGTAGTTCCTTCTCATGGCTAGGACAAACACCCGACCAAACGCAGCTTGCGAGAGGACAGGGCTTATTTTGGCTTACAGACTCAACAGGAATCTCTGTGATGTCAGGAGATAGGATGGCATGAGCAGAGGTTGGGTATGATCTCTGCCATGGAAGGTGTAAAACAGCAGCAAGAGAGTGAGCTGGATTCTGGCAAGAGGAGTTTTATATATAACACCTCGAAGCCTGCCCTCAACAATACACCTTCCACAGCAAGGTTCCACCTTCCAAATAGCCACCAGCTAGGGAACCAATCATTCAGAACATATGAGTTTATGAGGAACATCTAATTCTAACTGCTGTGCCCAGATCCTGGGATCCTGAAAGACCACCTAGACAGTCAGGCACGTATGCAATTGCAAAGAGCTTTATTTCGGGCTTAAGCTCGGGCTCCAGACTTTATCAACACAGTAGGCCCATCCAAGAGCCTGGAGCTGCACTTGGGAGAAGCTTTTATTGGATTCAAACAAAGAGAAGGGAAATTTCTAACATGATTGGTAGACATTTAGCAAGAATATACATGTTACAAGCTGATTGGTTATATAGCAGCTGAGCAACGTTAAGCAAACTTATCTATAGCTACAGAGCCACAGGAATGTATAACATTTTCTTGGTTTTTGTCTAATTGGCCTGTTACGGGATTATTTTGGGATAGTGTGGTTTTTCCAGTAACTGCAAAGTGCTGTGTCAGTAACTTGGGCCCTGCAGGGAGACAGAAATTTAGGGAAACAGAAACTTAGGCCTATTAACGTTTTTAAAGCCTGTCATGGCATCACTTTGGTTTGGGCTCTTCGCTAACCACCACAGAAACCCATCTTTAAGTCATACACTTTCTTTTGATTTGTTTGTTTACAATGCACACTTCACAGTCAAAATTTTAGTTTGGGGCTAGAGAGATGGCTCAGCAGTTAAGTAAGCTCCCTGAAGAAGCATGAGAGCCTGAGGGGGTCTGAGACTACCTGAAACAACTGGGCATGGCCATGCATGTCTGTAATTCTAGTCCTGTGGGGAGCAGAAATTGGAGAATTACTGGGACTTAGGAACAGCAAGCTCTGGAATCCGTAAAACTCTGTAGCAAGAAAAAGCTGGCAGTTGAGTGATAGAGGGGGACTGCTGACCTCCAACCCCCTCAGGCAAGCCCACAGGGTGCCACATCAGCACATATATGTGCATACACTATACACACACCACATACTACACCACAAATACTGCATATAAAAATAAGGAAAAAGGGAAGGAAGGAAAGAAAGAAAAAAGAAAACAAAAAACCATGTTAGCTCTGGGCTTAACTTGTCAGTCTGGACAGGTCTTAGGCAAATGGCCTTTCCTCACGCCATGATTGGGGTATTTTCTCATCCAAATAGATCATATATCAATGTGACCAACATGTACCATGCTCCAGGGCCAACATGAAAGGGTCACTTCTCCCCTGCCCAGGCACCCTCACCTGGGTCTCTCCTCATCCTTCACTAGCCTTCCAGCTCTGCTCTGCCCATTTTCCTTCACTTCAGTATTGGATTGTCTTATGACAGTCCAACAATAACAGTTTGCTGGTCTGAAAGTCAAGGAACCTGGTAGCTGCTCAGTCCATAAGGCTGGATGCCTCACCAGTCCCAATATAGCACTGAAGCTTCTGAGCATCTGATACGACCTCAAGACAGACAAATGCCTTATTTATGGAGGGTTCTGTGGCAGGATCACCAGGCTGCTACTGTTTCCAATTAATACTCCCCTGGGCTGTGATAAACTCCATTACCTGAAGCTAGCCTAACCACAAAGTTGTAAGTTTTTGGAATATGTCCAATGGATTCTAGGAAGCACAGAGGAACCACTAGCATTGTCCCTAACCTGTTTCTGAACTCCATTATTGAACTGGTAACTTTGGTGGTGAATGGTCCTCTTCTACTTTCCCTCGGTGATGGTTAAGTTTGTGTCAACTTGATCTGTGTATGGCACAATGCAGGCCTGGCCCTAGCCAGACTGCATGGCAAAAGAAACCAGGAAGTGGCTTCTGTGAACATGGAATTCTGTGCAGGCCTGGCATGACAACAGCTACAGTCCCATGCTCATGAGAAACCTGCTATGAGATGACCTGTCCAAAGACAGGCTGTCATTTGTTACAAAAAGGGGACCACCCCATACAATGATTGGCCAGCCAAGCCCCTTAAAACCCCCTGCACTTCCTCAAATAAATGAGTTTGCAGCAGCTCGCCCTCTGTTGCTTCCACCCAACTCCTGGAATCTGTGTCGTGATTCCATGCTGCTCACCCCCAACTTGGCAGAGACCCTGCCGTCCCTCCTGGGCTGGCCTATGGGGGACTCCAACAGATATGTTTAGGAATCCAGACATTCCTCTTGAGTGAGTCTCTGAGGTTGCTTCCAGGAAGAATTAACTGAAGGAAGAAGTCCTTCTCCCAGGGTGAGCCCTTCCCCAGAGTGAGTGGCCCCTTGTGGGGGGAGAGGGCTTTATCTAAAAAAGCTCTTGGAGAAAAGAATCCTTTTCCTCCTCCTGGCTGCTGGTGCTGCTTTCTGTCTTCCAGCATGGACTGAAGAGCAGCATCTCTCCAGGACGCCCCCAGGCCATCAGTGCTGGATTGGGACTGCGGAGGCATCCAGCCTTGTGGACTGAGCAGCTACCAGGTTACTTGACGTTCAGGCCTGCAAACAGCTATTGTTGGACTGTTGTAAGCTAATCCAATAAATTCCCTTTTAATATAATTCATTCTATCAGTTCTGTTCCTCTAGAGAACCCTGACTAATACAGATTGTGGTACCACAAGTGGTTCTAGGGGTCTCATATAAGCCCCACTTGGACTAAGGAGCTAAACCAAGGCTGTTCATCTGCCACCTGCATAGCTACACTGATTAGTGTGGTGGTGGCTCCTGGCTTGTACAGAGCAGCTGGTTACTGTGACTTTTCCAGAGTCCGAGATAGGGGGTGAAGATCAACTTCCCTGTCTTCTTCCCAGCCCTTAGAATGGAAAGGGGCTTTTCTTTTACTTTGCTATGGTCATTGTGTCCTGTAGCTATCAGAATGTGATTAATCTAAAACGTGGTCATTAGGATGAACTCTAGTCCAATATGGTTGGTGTACATGTAAGAGGGAAATTTGGACATTTTGAGGTACTTGAGGTTAGGACTTCAAGACAAGGATTCTACATGGACAGGACTCATTGCCTAAGTCTTATTCTGCATCTGCCACATGAGAACTCAGATCATAAAACTGTTCCCACCATGTAGCTATCATGAGTTCCTGGGTCACTTTCTCTTCCTAATGATGGAGATGTAACCTACAGCATCATCTAGGTTTGATGGTTAATATGCAGCACAGAGAAGTGTTTGGAAAACCCTTTGTTAAAGCTATCACATAGTTGAAAGGCCATTGCCTTTGTGCCAGTTTTTCTTTTATCTTTTTTTTAGATAGAGTCTCATATAACCCATATTCTACATAGCTGAGCATGACCTTGAACTTATGATCTACCTCCTTCCACATCCTGAATACTAGGACTATAGATATGCACCTCCATTTCAGGTTTATTCCACGTTGAGGGTAGAATCCAAGGTTCTATGCATGCTAGGTATTTTACCAATGGAGCTGCAAACCTAATCCCCATTGTACTAGTTTTATGTTACATGTCAAAACCAGAATGATGAACAAAGTTTTCTCTTTGTACTTTTCTATGATATTCTTTTTCTTAATGCCTTTTTTTTTTTTTTTAGAGAAGGAGAGAGAGAGAGAGAGAGAATTGGCATGCCAGGGCCTCAGCCACTGCA
Organism: Orientallactaga sibirica; assembly: GCA_036365145.1. Taxonomy (NCBI): domain Eukaryota; kingdom Metazoa; phylum Chordata; class Mammalia; order Rodentia; family Dipodidae; genus Orientallactaga; species Orientallactaga sibirica. The sequence goes on from JAEOAD010000036.1 coordinate 13,961,086, forward strand.
ATCGAACTCCAGATGCTTGTGCCACCTAGTGGTCATATGCGACCTTGTGCTTGCCTCACCTTTTTGTGTTTGGCTTATGTGGGATCTGGAGAGTTGAACATGGGTCTTTAGGGTTTGCAGGCAAATGTCTTAACCACTAAGCCATCTCTCCAGCCCTGGATGACTTTTTTGTGTGTGTGTGAGAGAGAGATAGACAGAATTGGTATGCAGGGCCTCTAGCCACTGCAATCAAACTCTATACATGTATGCCACCCTCTGTGCATGTGTCACTTTGTGCATCTGGCTTATGTGGGTTCTGGGGAGTCAAACCTGGGTCCCTAGGCTAAGCAGGCAAGTACTTTAACCATTAAGCCACCTCTCCAGCTTGTCTATTTTCTTTTTTCTTTTTCTTTTCTCCTTCCTTCCTTCCTTCCTTCCTTTTTTTTTTTGAGATAGGATCTCACTGTAGCTCAGGCTGACCTGGAATTCACTATGTAGTCTCAGGGTGGCCTTGAATTCATAGTGATCCTCCTACCTCTGCCTCCCAAGTGCTGGGATTAAAGGCATGTGCTACTACACCCAACTCTGTTTCTGATATTCTTAATCTTTCCCCAACATCAACCAGCCTTCTCCCCCCACCCCAACTTGTGCTGGAATCCAGGAAAATGGCTTCTGAACATTTACAGTGGAAGAAGTGCATGCAATTAGAAAGACCAAAAGTAAAACATTACCACTGTTAAAAATATTTTTTCTTTGGAAGGAACAAACAACTTCTTTCTCTTTCTATGCCAAAGTGAGATTTTGATCACATATTTCTTAAAACTCTCTAGATCCTGATGTGTTCAAAGAGAATCTGGTGTCTAGACTGAAGGGAAGTAGATATAGTGTTACTATGAACTCTCTGGGCTCTCTTCAGCACCCCTGTCCTGTCTTTTTATTTCTGTTGTAATTCAGATGAGTCAAAGCATATATAGAAATTGGAGTTTATTACAGAGTGGAGTACTCTCAAGGGATCAGAATGGGCAATGTCCAAAGGTGCCACTGTGGAGGAAAACAATCTCACAGGGTGGATAGCAGTTACCTTCTTGTTTCTAGGACAAAATACTTGGGCAGAAGCAGCTTATGGAGGGAAAGGGTTTATTTTAGTCTTATAGTTTTTTTTTTTTTTTTGAGAGAGACACAGAGAGAGACAGAGAGAGAGAGGGAGAGGAAGACAGATAGAGATGGGCACGCTAGCAGCCTCTCAGCTGCTGCAAACAAAATCCAGATGCATGTGCCCCCTTGTGGTCAAGTGCGGCATTGCTCCCTTGTGTCACTTTGCATCTGGCTAATCGTGGGACCTGGAGATTAGAACTGGGTTCTTGGGCTTAGCAGGCAGGCACCTTAACTGCTAAGCCATCTCTCCAGCCCTAGTCTTATAGTTTTTAGAGGAATCTTCATCATGGTGGCTAAAAGCAACTGGCTCACAATGTCACACATCTGCAGTAGAGAGAATAGCAACAGAAGCTGGCTTTAAACACACAGTAGGCTAAATTCAAAGTCTACTCACAGTAATACGCCTCCTGGGAACTAAGTAGGAAGCTTGAGCACAAACACTTGAGGCTATGGGATCAATTTATATTCAAATCACCACATTTGACCCCTGGACTTCCATAATCTCATGACCATCTTATAAGCGAAATACACTCAGTCCAACTTTAAAAGTCTCCATAATCTTTTCCAATTTTAACTTTGTTCAAAAGTCCATAGTCTCACCTGAGACTTAAGACAGTCCATTAACTGTATGCCTTGTAAAATCAAAACACAAATTACATACTTCTCCCCTCCATGTAGTAACCAAGCCTGATCCTTGCTTAGCTTCTGAGCTCAGGTGAGATCAGGCATATTCAGGGTGGTATGGATGTAGGACAACAAATTACATACTTCTAACACATTATGACACAGAATAAGCATTCCCATTACCAAAAATAAGGTATAATAGCTAAAATATGGATCAATGCAAGATCAAAACCCAGTAGGGCAAACATCAAAACCTGTAGCTCTATGTCCAGCATCTACAATGGTGATGTCTCCTCTCCTAAAGGCCAAATTTGAGGCCTGTTCCACAGTCTTGGCATCTTCAAAATCCTGGGTTCTCCACTGCTATCCATGGTTCATACAATGGCCTCTCTTAGGTCCTCCATAGAGGGATTTTAATCCTGCTTCACACTGCTGCATCTTTAGACTCATCTGCACTCCATGTCCCCCTTTTCTGCATTTTTCATGCCTCACAAACCAGTTCCAGGTAGACTTTACCATAAAATTTGTAAATCCAGGGGATGAAGCTTGACCTAGAAGGACAAGATACTCCTTCAGCATTCTTCCTTTACAACCCCCCTTCAAAAGCTATACTAGCTTAAGGCTTTCATGGGATAGGTTTTTTTCCCATTGTTCTAATGTAGAATAGCTTTCCCATCTTTAATATTGACAATCTCTTTAACAACTGTAACTTCAGTGGCCTAAAATCAGTTTCTGTGCCAGTAACTCTAAAGTTGCTTACATTTCTTTCTGTGGAAAATTTTATATCTTTCATATCTTTCTGTTCTATACTTTCTTCTATCAAGCATACCAATTTATTAATATTTTAAATTATATTTTATTTGTGGAGCCAGGCATGTTGGCACACACTTTTAACCCCAGCACTCAGGAGGCAGAGGTAGGAGGATCACCATGAGTTCAAGGCCACCCTGAGACTACATAGTGAATTCCAAGTCAGCCTGATCTAGAATGAAACACTACCTCAAATAAAAGTTACAATATATTTTATTTTTATTTATTTGATAGAGAGAGAGAGAGAGAGTGAGAGCGAGAGAGAGAGAGAGAGAGAGAGCCAGTGCCAGGGCCTTCAGCAACTGCTAATGAACTCCAGATGCATGCACCACCTTGTGCATCTGACTTATGCAGGTCCTGGAGAATTGTACCTTGGTCCTTTGGCTTTGTAGGCAAGCACCTTAAGTGTTAAGCCATCCTTCCAGCCCCCAATCTATTAATTTTAAATTCAACTTTGTTCAAATTCTCAGGACATGGGTAGAACACAGCCAGCCTTTCTGCAGTAGCCCAGTTCCTACAAAGCCCTTTCTTACCTTTCTGCAACCTCCTCATAAGCCAAGCCTTCACAGTCCACTTTTCTCTCCGAATTTAGGTCTTTCACCCTCTCACCAGAATGGCCCATACATCTCTGCTTACAGCAATGCAAGGTTTCTCTAGTCCAAAGTACCAAATCCTTCTATATTCTCCCACAAACCAGTTCCAAAAGACCAAAAACCACACAGTCAGATTCATTGCAGCAATGATCTCACTTTTTATTACCAATTTTTCTGTAGCAGTAACCTTCTTGTTGCTGGGACAAAACACCTGACCAGAAACAGTTTATGGGAGGAAAGGGCTTATTTCAGGCTAACAGTCTCAAGGGGAAGCTTCATTATGGTGGAAAATAGCAACCAGCTCATAACATCACACATGTGCAGCAGAATGAACAGCAAGTGTGAGTTGGCTCTGAACACAGTAGGGTAGATTCAAAGTCCACCTCCAGTGACACAACTCTTTCAATAGGGTTCTACTGCTAGGAACTGAGTAAGGTGCTTGGACACAACCCTTGAGGCTATGGGGGACATTTATATTCAAACCACCAGAGGGTGAGAACAGGCAATGGCCAAAGTAACCTTTGTGTCAACAATGCATTTTTAGGGAAGTTTACACTATTTCTTAAAGCTTTTGGAATAAGCAGCTTCCTAGGGGGTATTTTCCTGCCCAGGTGGCTGAACTCATTTGGATTAACTCTTAAGGGAGGTGACAGTGGTATGTCTGTATCCTTTACCAGAAAGTTTTTGACTATATATAATCTTATGATCTTCTGGGCAACTTAGAATGTCATATCTCCACCTAGGGCCAGAGATACAGTTCAGAGACCATTGTTTTTACCAGTGATCAGAGTTCTGGTTTTATAAGCTTGTAATTATGAGGGAGGGGTTCCATCCTTACTGACTTTCAAGCCTACTCATATCTGACTGGCTACCTAACAGAAACATCTGGAAAATCCTGTTTAGGGTAGGAACTGATTCAGAAAGCTGATAGAATATGCAAAGTGGTAGGCTAAAAAGTATGTGCCTGGAAGCTGTTACACGGCTAGTAGCTCTTCTTCCTCAATCCTTTCTTCTCTCCTGGTCTCATGTCTATTTTTAGTTTTTCTTTTGCAGACCTTGTCTTCAGGCCTTAGAATTTCAGGATGAAACTAGTATACTAAGTACAGATGAGTTAAAGGGTTTTTTTTTATTCTTTAAAAATTTTTAAATTTTATTATTTATTTTATTAGTTATGCTCATAATGTGAATACATTCATGTTGGTGCCTTTGATAGCCTCCTCCCTGTACTCCTCTCTCTGAAGGGACCCTCCTCATTGGGGAATGTGGTTTGTGCATTGTGGGGGTAGCCATCAGTTATGAGGAAGAGGCAATGTCTCTCTGCATAATGACCCAACTTGTGGCTCTAATAATCTTTCTGCCCCCTCTTCTGTGAATTTCCCTGAGCCATGTTGGGTTCATTTTAGTTCTACTTCAGTGATGAGGTCTTGGGAGCCTTTGTGTCTCCAGATATCTGGTTTAGTAGGAGGTGAGTGTTCTCTGTTTCTATCTCCTTCAGCCCTGTGCTGATGTCAAGTTCACCAAGAAAGCTGCACTCTTGCTCATTTCCCCCATTACTCTATGGTTTCAGCTGGGGCCCTGGTGAGGTGTGATAGGCTGATCCTCCCTTCAGGTTCAACGTCCATCTGAAAAAGAGAAGTAAATGTTCTAATGGAGAGAGAAGTCAGCACCAGATAGATGGGATGGCCTTTATTATTTTAGAGAGAATTTTATATGTGTAGGCCCTCTTATAGCCCACAATTGGTGGGAGCTTGATATTGGAAAACGGGCTCATTTTTTGGACATGGTTTTGACTTGTTTCCCAGTTCCAGCTCTGAGTTCCATTCCACTGAGTGGATCTGTTAGCCAAATCAAGACCAGTTGGTTACCCACCATGGCTGTGTGCCACTATTGCACTTGTTTGAGCATCAAGTCAGGTTGTTTACTACTGAGTAGCTTAGAGTATGAGTTGTTTGGACAGATGTTGGTCATTTTCTCCCAGTCGCTTATGTACCACCCTCTGCCACTAGACAAGCTAACTGTCTGGGGACTGACTCTCTTCCAGGTTCCAGCCAGGTCTCTCCATGCTCTGTCCCAAGAGCATATGGTGTCTTTGGCAGTAGGGTTTTACCATTAACCTTCGGTGGGTCATCAAGAACTCTGACAGAAATTTGTCTTCTTTTGGGAAACCTTGTAGGTCTCTCTGATCAATAGCTCATTGTGGGAGTTAACTGCATGCTGGTACTGGGAGTTACAGGTCAGTGCCAAGGAAGAAGGAGGAAGAAAAAGATAGGTAAAATAAAGAGAAGAGAGAGAAGAGAGAGAGAGAGAGAGAGAGAGAGAGAAATAGGAAAAGATTAAGGTTAGTCTTCATGATGTCCTCTCCAGGTCCCTGTGGTTCATGTGTTCCCTCTATGGGCCTGATGAGGGTTCAATCTTTTAGCCTGTCTTTCAGGATATAGGGTTTTATGCTACCATTTCCATTTGGGTCCCAATTTCTGTCCCTCCACTCGTACCCTCTCCTCCCATCCCACCCTCCCTATCATCTGGTCCTCAAGATGCTTATTAGGTATGACAGCATCTTGGCAGATTCAGGTTAGGAGCCACAGATGAGTGAGACCATGCTATGATTATCTTTCTATGATTGGATGACCTCACTGAGAATGATCTGTTCCAAGTCTAACCATTTTTCTTCAATTTCATTGTGTCATTTTTCCTTTCTGTTGTGTAGAATTCCATAGTATGGATATACCACATCTTTGTTATCCATTCATCTAATGATGGACATCTGGGTTGATTCCAGCTCTTAGCTATTTTGAATTGAGCAGCTATAAACATAGTTGAGCAAATCTCTATGATCTGAGGCTTGGAGCTTTTAGGATAAATGCCCAGTAAGGGAATAACTGGATCTGTTGGTAGGTTTATAATCATCCTTTTTAGGAGTCTCCATATTGCTTTCCATAGTGGTTGTACCATCATACATTCCCACCAACAGTGAAAGTTTGTTCCTATTTCTCCACAGCCTTGCCAGCATTTGTTTTCATTTTTTTTTTTAATGTTAGCCATCCTTACTGGGGTAAGATGAAATCTCATAGTTGTTTTAATTTGCATTTCCCTGATGATTACGGATGTTGAACATTTTCTTAAGTGTGTGTTTGCCATTTGTATTTCTTCCTCTGAGAATTCCCCATACATTTCTCTGTCCCATTTTGTGAGTGGGTTGTTTGACTTTTTATTATTTAGGTTTTTGAGTTCTTTGTAGATTCTAGAAATTAGGCCTCTGTCAGTCGTGTAGACGGCAAAAATTTTATCCCATTCTGTGGGTAATCTTTTGGCTCTGGTTATTGTATGTTTGTTTGTGAAAAAAAACCTTTTCAGCTTCATAAGATCCCAATGGTTGAGTGATTGTTTAATTTCCTGAGCTGCTGGGGTTTTGTTCAGGAAGTCTTTTCCCACTCCTATATCATGGAAAGTTCCTCCTATTTTTTTCTTCCAATAGTAGCAGCATTTCCAGTCTTATATTGAGGTCTTTGATCTATTTGGGCTTGATTTTTGTGCATGGTGAGATGTGTGGATTGAGTTTCATTTTCCTACATATGGTTTTCCAGTTTGTCCAGCACCATTTGTTGAAGATGCTGTCTTTTCTCCAGTCTACATTGTTAGGGCCTTTGTCAAATGTCAAGTAGCTGTAGTTACTTGACCCAAAGTCCAGGTCCTCTATTCTGTTCCATTGGTCTATATTCCTGTTTTTATGCCAGTACCATGTTGTGTTTATTACTATGGCTTTGTAATATAGTTTTAGATCAGGTATGGTGATGCCTCCACAGGAGTTTCTTTTGCTAAGGATATGCTTGGATATCTGAATTTTGAGATCATTTTTTCTATCTCTGTGAAGAAAGAAGTTGGGATTTTTATTGGTATTGCATTAAATCTGTATAATGCTTTTGGTAAAATTACTATTTTCACAATGTTAATTCTGCCTATGCAGGAGCATGGGAGGTCTCTGCATTTTCACAAGTCCTCCTCAATTTCTTTCTTGAGTGTTTTTATGTTTTCATTGTATAGGTCTTTCACTTCCTTGGTTAATGTTATTCCAAGGTATTTTATTATTTTATTTGTTGCTATTGAAAATGGGACAATGTTGCTTATTTCTTTTTCTGTATCTTTGTCTTTTGCATATAGAAAGGGTACTGATTTTTGTTCATTGATCTTGTATACTGCTACTTTGCTGAAGGAGTTAATCACCTTTAAGAGATTTGAGATGGAGGTTCTTGGGTAACTTATGTACAGAATCATGTTGTCTGCAAATAGAGCTAATTTAACTTCTTCCTTTCCAATTGGTATCCCTTTTACTTCTTTCTCCCATCTTATTGCTTGAGCTAGGACTTCCAGTACTATGTTGAAGAGCAGAGGTGAGAGTGGACACCCCTGTCTTGTTCCTGATCTTAATGGGAATTTATCCAGTCTCTCCCCATTAGGTATTATTTGGGCTTTAGGAACTTTTTATATAGCCTTTATTATGTTGAGTTATAAACAATCCATGCCTATTCTCTCCAATGTTTTGATCATGAAATGATGTTGTATTTTGTCAAAGGCATTTTCTGCATCTATTGAAATGATCATGTGGTTTTTGTGTTTAAGCTTATTTATGTGGTGTATTACATTGCCAGATTTCTGTATGTTGAACTATCCCTGCATTCCTGGGATGAAGCCTACTTGACGAAGGTGGATAATGCTTTTGATGTGTTATTGAACTTGGTTTGCAAGGATTTTGTTCAGGATCTTTGCATCTAAGTTCATCAGGGAAATATAGTTTTCTTTCCTTGTGGCATCTCTGCTTGGTTTTGGTATTAGGGTGATACTTGCTTCACAGAAGGAGTTGGGGATCTTGCCCTGTTCTCCAATTGTGTGGCATAGTTTGAGAAATATTGGTTTCAGTTCCTCCATGAAGGTTTGATAGAATCCAGCTGAGAAGCCACCTGGTCTTGGACTCTTCTTTTGGGGTGGTGTTTGATTACCTTTTAAATCTTGATGAGTGTGATAGGTTTGTTTAGGAGATTAATCTGCTCTGGCTTTAGCTTTGGTAGGTGGTATGTGTCCAGGAATTCATCCATTTCCTCCATATTCACCTGTTTTGTAGAGTAGAGGTTTTTGAAATAAGTCATGATGATTCTCCCAATTTCACTTATGTCTGTTGTGATCTCTCCTTTTTCATTTATAATTTTGTTAATTTGAAGCATCTTTTTTTTTCACTTGACCAAATTGGACAGGGGTTTATCAGTCTTGTTAATTTTTTTAAAGAACCAGCTCTTTGTTTCATCAATTTTCTTATTTGTCTTCTTAGTTTCCAATTCTGCTATGACCTTAATTATTTCTTTCCATCTGGAGCTTTTTGGGTTGGCTTCTTATTGTTTTTCTAATGCCTTTAGGTGCATGGTTAGGTTATTGATTTGGGATCTGTCTTTGTTATAAAGGCATTTAGTGGTATGATTTTTCCCCTAAGGACTGACTTCATTGTGTCCCATAACTTTTGGTATGATGTGTTCTCATTGTTGTTTATTTCTAGGAATTTTGCAATTTCATTTTTTATTTCATCCACAACCCATTTATTGTTTAAAGGTGTGTTGTTCAGTTTCCAGGAGCTGGAGGGATTCCTGGTGTACCTTTTGTTGTTAATTTTTAGCATTACAGCATTTTGGTCTGATATCATGCAAGAAATTATGTCGATTTTCCTAAAAATATGGAGGCAGGCTTTGTGGCCCAGTATATGATCTATTTTAGAGAAGGTTGCATGGGCTGCTGAGAAGAATGTGTAATCTGTGGATTGTGGTTAGAATGTTCTGTAGATGTCTGTTAGGTCTAATTGCCCCATGGTGTTGTTGAGATTTCTTACTTCTCTATTAATTTTGTGTTTGGATGATCTATCTGTTACTGAGAGTGGAGTATTGAAATCCTTGACTATGATGGTGTTGGTGGTTCTTTCTGTTTTGTTGTCAGGTAGGTTTTATTTTATGAATTGTGGTGCACTGCACCTGTCTTTGGTGTATAAAAATTGATGATTGTGATATCCTTTTGTTGGATTGTTCCCTTGATAACTAAGAAGAGGTCTTCTTTGTCTTTTCTGATTAGTTTTGGTTTGAAGTCGATTTTATCCAATATTAGTATAGCAATGACTACTTTTTTTCTTATTTCCGTTTACTTGGAATATAATTTTCCACTCTTTCATCCTGAGAAGGTGTCTGTCTTTAGTGGTGAGGTGGGTTTATTGAAGACAGCAGATTGAGGTATATAATTTTTCTGACCATGTCTGTTGATGGGTGAATTAAGGCCATTAATATTAAGGGTAATAACTGTGCAGCTTGATTTAATCACTGCCATGTTGTGGTGTGTTTTTGGACTTTGAAGTTTTTTTGGTGCCTTCTGAATTTGGTTATTATGATCTGCTTCTTGTAGGCTCTTGAGGTTGGTTATTTGAGTCTTCTGTGTGGAGAATTACCTGACGTACTCTCTGTAGATTTGGCTTTGTGTTCATATAGTTGTATAGCTGAGTTTTATCATGGAAAGTTTTTCTTTCACCATCTATTGTGAGGGATATTTTTGCTGGGTAGAGGAGTTTGTGTTGGAAGCCATAAGTTCTTAGACTTTGCAGTGTTCCATTCCAGGCCCTTCTGGCTTTCAGTGTTTCTATTTAGAAGTCTGAAGTAATTCTGATGGGGTTACCTTTATATGTAATGTGTTGTTTCTTGCCAGCTGCTTTTAGGACTTTCTCCTTGTTATCAATATTTAGTTTTAATGATAATATGTCTTGGAGAATTTCTCCTTTTGTCCAGTCTGGTTGGAGTTCTGTTAGCTTCTTGTAACTTGATGGGACTTTCTTTTGAGAGAGTGGGAAAGTTTTCTTTGATAATTTTGTTGAATAAATTCTCCATTTCTTTGGTCTGAATCTCTTCCCCTTCTGTTATCCCCATGATCCTAATGTTGGGACATTTAAGGGTATCCCACATTTACCTTATGTTCTGTTCACAAAAATTTTTGAACTTATTGAAACTTTTGGATTGACAAGCTGTTTCTTCTGTTTTGTCTTCCAGTTACAAGTTTCTATTCTCCACATGGCTGACTCTATTCTTGAGAGCTTCTATAGAGTTTTGGGCTTGTTCAATTTGGTTTGCATTTTCTACTGCATTTTTATATATGGTTTCCAACCCTCTGTTGAATTCCCTTTTCACATAATTTTCTGATTTTCTTAGTGCTTCTTGGAATTCATCTTTGTATTTAGTTATGTCTTCATTGAGCTTAGCTAGTTGGTTTTTGATGTCCTCTCTTTTTTTGCTCTCCTTCAGGTCATCTAGCTGTCTTTGGTGCCCTTCCTGGTTCTTTTCTATTAGGTCTAATCTAACGAGGACAGCATGAATACAATTATTGGTCCTTTGTTGATTTTCTCCAAGTTCTGCTATTTTCTTGGCCAGGGTTGCATTGCTTATGTCTTCATTTTGGGGTTCTGATCCTATTATCTCTTCTATGTTTTGGTTAGAGATATCCATTGTGGGACTGGGTGATCTTGTTGGGTTTACTTGCATTTGGTTTTTCATGTTATTCCTTTTTTGCTGTGGTCTGCCCATCACAGTGAAAGAATCTTGTTAACTTTAGGGGGAAGCTATAATTTACATTAAAGTGTCTTCAGTGATTATTCCCTCTTATGTTTGCTTTGATTAGGCTTCTGATGGCTTCTGCCTGGTCAGAGAATGGGAGTCCATGGGGGTCTGGTGAGGGTCTGATGAAGGGGCTTGTTCTTTAGTGATTCAGGGTATGGAACTGCATGTTCAGGTGGCCTGAGTGGTAGGGGGTGGGGGGGCAATGGAACAAAACAGACTGATGTTGCAGCTGGATTGCAGGGGTGGGGGAGTATGGGAATGCATAGTACTTCTGTGATGCTGAGGGTTGAGGGGATGGGACAGTGGGTCAGTTGGGACTATGTTGCAGGGAGTGGCTGGGATTGCAGAGTCCTGTGACAAGACAAAGCAGGGATATGGGATTGCTACAGGTCAGGTGAAGTGCATGGGGGGAATTGGTGGTAGTACAGGTGGGGTGGCAGGGAAAGGGAGGTAGTGGTGAAGAATAGCTTTTTGGCCAGGGTCTGGGTCACGGACAGGGGGAGGGAACATGGAGCAGTGAGGGGATGGTGTTTGCATTGGTATTTCCCACACCTGGGGATAGGGGCTGGCATGTAGGGTTCCTGTACCTGGAGGGATGGGATGGCAGCAAGAGTATTTCTTGAGTGGAGTTCCTGAGCTCAAGGGTACCAGCATGGCAGTGAGGGGAGAAGGAGTTTGCAAGTGGAGTTCCTGCTCCTGGGGGTGGGGGTGGGGGTGGGGTGGTGGCAAGAGGGGGCCTACTGAGTGGAGTTCCTAAGTAAACAGCAGGTGGGAGTGGGGCAGCAAGGGGGATGGAGGAAATGTAGTTCCCCTGCCCATGGAGGGTGGGGGTGTGGTGGTGAGGAGGACTGAGTGAATGGAGGACCCACATGCAGGGAGGGTGGGAGTGGGGTGGCATGGAGGACAGAGTGAATGGAATTCTCTAAGGAGGGAGGTGTGGGTGGGGCAGCACAGGGACAGAGTGAGTGGAGTTCCTACAGGCATTGGGGGTGGGGGTGGGGTGTCACAGAGGACTGAGTGAGAGTGAGTGGGTTCCCATGTGCATGGAAGGTGAGGGTGGGGGCAGGGCAGTGTGGGTGGTGGAGCTTGCTTGTAGAGCTCCATGGAGAAGGGAACCTAAGACAGGGGGAGCAGTAGCCTGCTGGCCTGGGTCTGCTTTGCTAGTGCTGGAGGAACCTGCTGCTGGGACTGCAGCTAAGGTGGCTGTTTGAGGGGATTGAGGGACTGGTGCCCCCCCCGCCCCGCAAGAGCATGGGAATCAGAGGATTCCCTGCTTTGGTCCTCCATGCTCTCCCACTGAACCCTAATTACCCTAAAGGTCTTGCCTTTCCTTCTGTGCCAGATGATGCATGTTTACATGGATACTATCTTGACCAGAACCTTAAAGGGGCTTTTATGAATTGATGCAGGCATAACATTTTCCCACCTTTATGCTTCCATTTTATTTATTGTATTTTTTGCCTATATGTGTGGTGTTTGCAGGTATGTGTGCTTTTCTGGCACCCCATATGCTCATCTCTGGCAGGGGTCACTCACCTGTGGAAGTGTGAGCAGAATATAGATGACAACTCCATCCCTCTTCCACCTGGTCTTGTTTAGAGACAGTCTCTTTTTACTCAGTCTGGAGCTTGTGAATCTCCAAAGAGTCTCAGATCTCTGCTCTTCTGTGGGACTGGAATTATAAGTATGTATGACTGTTTACATGAGATCTAGAGATTTGAACTCTAGCAGTCTCAGGCCCCCTCAGGCCTTCACATTTGAGCAGGAACTGGAATTAACTGCTGATCCAGCTCTCCAGCCCTTCATTGTTTTAAATGTAATATAGCATCAACAAAAGAAAATTTTATTCCTATTCATAGCATTTTAATACAACTCATTTCATTTTTTCCCAAATACCTTTTTAGCATGCCTACATGATAAAGATTTCTGTGAATTTGGAAGGATGGAGCACTTTCCAAATACATCTTTAGATTCTACTGCCCAATGTCATATTATAAATCCCTTTCCATGCAATGGAATAATTGATATCATAACCATTTTTTTTGGGGTGTTCAAGGTAGGGTTTCACTCTAGCTCAGGCTGGCCTGTAATTCACTATGTATTCTCAGGCAGCCTCGAACTCATGGTGATCCTCCTACCTCTGCCTCCCAAGTGCTGGGATTAAAGGCATGCACCACCACACCTGGCTATCATAACCATTTTTGATGTCTATTTAATGGCATGGTTCACTCATTTCTCTTAATTTTTTAAATGTATTTTAATTTGTGGCATATAAGTATTTATTTCTTGCATTTAACAACAGCAAATTGTTGGCTATCTTTGGTTCCTTTTTCCCATTTCACTGTTCTCTGGAGAGGCACTCTTTGAAGTGTATTCTAGGGTCAATGATTAGATATGTGTTCATGGGTTTCTGACACACACACACACACACACACACACACACACACACACACACACACTTGTTTATGGGAAAATGAATTCTGAGTTCTCCAAACAAATTTATTTATAAATAAAATTGTCTCATATTACCAATTATAAATTTTGGAATTATTTTGCATTTATTCTTATGCTATATAAATTTATATTTCTGATTATAGACACAATTCTTAGGAAATAGTTGTATAAATATATGTACATTATAAAAGATATATTCTCATCTTTGGAGAGCAGTGCTATTATGCCCTAGGGCAGGATTTCTGCTCCTCTTCTGTCCCTGGGAAATCCATAGCCTGCTGAGAGCATTAACAAATGCATCCAGCTTGATTCTGCTGCTTAGGGTGGCACATAGGAGAAAAGGAGTGTCTTTGTACTAATGTCTTTCTCCAGAACATCCCTGTAGGCAGAAGGAGTAGGATGTGTTGTCAAGGCTGAGAAACAGGATGCAGCTGCTTCTGAGAGCTCTCTGAGGAGATGGGAGTTCTTGTAGGCTGCTGTGTGTCCTCTTTCAGGTGAAACTACCATTTAGATACATCATTAATAGAATTCTCTGGAGGAGTAGAGATTGTATTTTTTCTCATTGGAACCAGTATCCATGTCTCAGACATGTTTAAAAGCTTGCAGGGATGCTAACACATGTGTCCAGAGAGGGCATTTGAAAGGAGGATGATACAAATAGCTCCCTCCCTCCTTTTCTCCCTTCATTTACCCTTTCTTCCCCCCCTTTTAAATGGGTCTTCATGTGTATGTAAGTGTGTGTGCATGTTTGTGTGTGTTGCAGTCAGGTTCACATTGCTGGCAGAAACCACCTCACCAAGAGCAGCTTGTGGGAAAAAGGTTTATTTTGGCTCACAGGCTCAAGGGGAAGCTCCATGATGGCAGGGGAAATCGATGCCATGAGCAAAAGGTGTACAACATCTTGCCAGTATCAGATGGACAATAGCAACAGGAGAGTATGCCAAACACTGGCAAGAGGAAACTGGCTATAACACCCATAAGCCCACCCCCAACAATACACTGCCTCCAGAGGGCTTTAATTCCCAAATCTCTATCAGCTTGGGAACCTAGCATTCAGAACACCTAAGTTTATGGAGGACACTTGAATCAAACCACCACAGTGTGTATGAAGTAGATGTGTGCATTTGTGTAGTTGTGTGTGGAGGCCTGAGGACAATCTTGGGTGATATCCTCAAATATCTTCTTAAAAAATATTTTATTTATTTATTTATTTATTTGAGAGAGAGAGAAAAATAGGGAGATAGAGAGAAATAAATACGGAGAGAGAGAGAGACAGAGAGAATGGGTGGGCCAGGGCCTCCAGCCACTGCAAATGAACTCCAGATGTGTGCCCCCTTGTGCATTTGGCTTACATGGGTTCTTGTGAATCAAACTGGGTCCTTTGGCTTTGCAGGCAAGTGCCTTAAGTGATAAGCCATCTCTCCAGCTCAAGTATCTTCTTTTGAGACAGGATCTCTTATCAGCCTGGAGCTCACCAAGTGGTCAAGATTTGGTGGCCAGTGATCCCTTGGGAGCCTCCTGTCTCTGCTTCCCCAATGCTAGGATCACAAACACACACCCCACACTTGGCTTTTTTTACATTGGTCCTGGGGATTGAACTCAGGTCCTTATACTTGGAGATAAATAGTACCTACTGAGCTATCTCCCCATGCCCTCCCCCCTTTAATCTTTCTATTTCCTTTCTAAAGTGATTTTAAACCTGAACATTTCCTTTAAGGGAAGGACCAGCTCTCTTCTGCACACTTCAGACCACAATGTTCCACTCTAAATGGTTCCAAAGAAAACTACTGGCTACCAGATCCCTCTACCAAGCAGCCCACTGGCAGTGCTCTCTTTTAAGTCTTTTACCACTGAGATTAAGTTATTAGGGCAAGCTGCATCTAAGCTCCCAGTGTTGGAAGGTGGGAGCTCAGTTGCTCTGTGATACCTAGGCTCATGTATTTGAATAATGCCCAGCTGGTGATGCTGTTCAAGAAGGTAATGGGGGCTGAGGAGATGGCTCAGTGGTTAAGGGCACTTGCTTGCAAAGCCTGATTGCCTGGGTTTGATTCCCCAGTGCCCACAAAAAGCTAGATGCACAAGAGTGGAGGGTGGTGGATCTTTTTGGGAGTACAACTTTGCTAGAGGAAATGTATCACTGGGACCTTGAGGTTTAGAGTCTAGCTCTGCTTGCTGTTCTCTTTCTTCGCTTCCCTCTCTCTTCTCCTCCCTCTGTCTCTCCTTTTCCCTCTGCTGATCAGATGATGTAACATCAGTTTCCTGCACCTGCCATACTTTCCCTACCATGATAGATTCTATCCCTGGAACTATAAGCCAAGTTAAACATTTTTTTATTTTA
Organism: Orientallactaga sibirica; assembly: GCA_036365145.1. Taxonomy (NCBI): domain Eukaryota; kingdom Metazoa; phylum Chordata; class Mammalia; order Rodentia; family Dipodidae; genus Orientallactaga; species Orientallactaga sibirica. The sequence continues at coordinate 13,976,667 of JAEOAD010000036.1, forward strand.
GGAGTTATTTCTTTTTTTAAAAAGATTTTACTTATATTTATTAGAGACAGAGAGAGGGAAAGAGAGAGAGAATGGGCACGCCAGGGCCTCTAGCCACTGCAAGCGAACTCCAGATGCATGCGACCCCCTGAGCATCTGGCTTACGTGAGACCTGTAGATCAAACCAGGATCTTTAGGCTTCGCAGGCAAATACCTTAAATGCTAAGCCATCTCTCCAGCCCTATAAGTTGTTTCTTGTTGGGTATATTGTCCCAGCAGTGATATAGACACTGATATAGAAAATTGAAACCAGGAGTGGGGTTATTTTTTTGATAAACCTGACCATGTGGGTCAGTTTTTTAGAATAGGTTTGCAGGATGGATATGGAAAAATATGGAACATTAGACTAGAGATGGAAGCCTTACAGCATGGTTAGCAGTGGTTAATTGCCATTCTGTCAGGAGTTTGGAAAAGCAGAAACCCAAGAGAAATGCAGATAATGGGATCTTGGCTTATGAGGTTTTAGAAGAGAACAAAAACCCTGTGGGGAATTGGGATCAAGGCAGTTAATATGATATTCTGGCAAAGAAACTGGCTACATTCTGCCCAGTTCCTGAGCAATTGAATAAAGCTGAATTTGAAAGTAATGGACTGACGTGTTTGGTGGAATAAATTTCTAGACAGAATAGCATTTTTAGTGGTATGGATTTTCTTATCACCCTGATTAAGATCTACAATGAAAGAGAAAAAAAAACATAAAGCTTAGCACAGAAAAAGTATGGGCAAGTTTAAAATCCTGGGCATTCTAACCATGTTGGCTCTAAGTTTTAAAGATGATTGCCATTGACAATAAGCCATCTTTTCTGGGCTGGGGCAATAGGAAAGATACCACAAGGGTAAGACCTAACCCACTGAAGGTTCTAGCAAGTAAGAATGTGAGTTATTTTGATAGTAAAAGGCCTGAAGGGAGAATAAAGGAGTTCCCTATTCTCCAAGGCCAGCATACAGAAGCTGCTACCACTGTGGCCCAAGACCAGATTTCATCTTAATCTGACAGCAGAATTTGGCTACATTGCCCAAGTGGTACTGGTTTGAGGAGGATGAAAAATACAAGATATGGGGTGGAGGGAGTCATAGAATATTATACCAGAGAGCCCCAGAGGCTAAGCAATATGAAGCAGGCTCAGGTTTCCTGCACAGAAACCTTGAGAGGTGACTGAATGAAACTGTGAAGGTGACCCCAAAGGACACCCCCAGGATTGTAGAGATTCTAGCACAGCTGGCCAAGGACAGCTGCAGGGTGGAAGTGGATTTTTCATAGAAAAAGGTCATAGGCAGCATATTTGGAGGTGTGGAGCTACACAAGCCTTTTGGAGCCCATAGGATTTCATTACAAGTCCCAGATAGTAGATGTGGAGCTGTAAGAGTTGGTGTTTGTCCTGTTGGGTTTCAATCTTGTTTTGATCCAATCTTTCCTTGCTATGCCTCAAGAATTCCTTTATGGAATGGGAATATTTTGTTCTGTTCCATTATATATTAGAAGCATGTAACTTTTGCTTTGATTTCACAGGGCTCACAGTTCAGAGACTGCATTGAGTCTCAGATGAGACTGAACTTTTGAACAGTGCTGGTAAAGACTATGGAGACCTTGAAAGTTGGACTGAATGTATATAATGTGTTGGTATGAATATAAAATGCACCCCCATAGATTTATGTCTTTGAATACTTAAGACTCATCTGGTGGTGCTGTTCTGGAAGGTTATGGAATCTTAAGAGTTTCATACTCCATCAATTGAGCTATATAGGCATCCTTGTTATTGAACATTAGAAAGTATATACTCTTGCTGGAGGAAGCGTGTCACTGAAGGTGAGGTTTTATAGTTTATCCCCACTTACTATTCTCTTTCTCTCTACTTATTCCCTGTGATGTGGGAATGTGATGTCAGCTTCTTACACCTGCCATGCTTTCCCCACCATGATAGATTCTACCCTCTAGTACTGTAAGACAAACTAAGCTATTTTCTTTCCAAAAGTTGTTTCTGGTAAGTTATTTGGTCCCAGCAATGACAAAGTACTATAGTTGTCTTCTGAGTGCTATGGAAGGAAAGTAATAGCATTTTCTCTGATAAAGAGGGACCATGTTCCAGATAGATGACTATATGCCCAAGTCAACTGAATCATGTTAAACAGGCTTCACCCAGTGAGCATTAGAATCCCTCCACAGCAGTCACCACTGGCATGATCACATGCTCAGAATTCTCATCTTCACTGCACTTCAGGGTCTTTTAAGAAGCCTCAGGCACCAGCTGTACTTCTTCCTTTTTGTGCCACAACCGTAGAAATGATAGGAAAGAGGGCTGGAGAGATGGCTTAGTGGTTAAGATGCTTGCCTGTGAAGCCTAAGAACTTATATTTGGATCTCCAGGTCCTATGTAAGCCAGATGCGCAGTGACACAAGCATGTAATGTCACACATGTGCACAAGGGGGTGCATGGGTCTGGTGTTTGTTTGCAGTGACTGAAGGCCCTGGTGTAGCCATTCTTTCTCTCTCTCTCTCAGCCTCTTTCTCTCTCAATAAATAAATAAATAAACAAACAAATAAACAAATAAATAAGAAATGGTAGAAAAGATATTCTGAAAAATATCTAATTGCACCCCCAAACACAGAGAACTTCAGTGACATGGAAACTAGAGAAATCTCCAAGAGAAAATGAAGGAAAACAGCTGATAAGTCAGCACTGAAATTTAGGGTGTGCATTGCCCACCCCCACATGCACACATGCATACACACACACACACACACACACACACACACACACACACACACACACACCAGAGGACACTGGGATGCCCATATCCTGTGTCCAGGCTCACCTTGGGCACAGTGAGACCTCTAATTACCTAATACATCTCAGTCCCCAAGGAACTTCTTTGCAGCTTTGCCCAATGTCATCAAAACAAAAGGTCAAGCATTAGAAAACAAACAACAACAAATGCTAGAATGGATGCAGAGGAAAATGAACCTGTTTACAGTGCTGGTAGGAGTGTAAATGACTGCAGTGAATATGGAAATCACCATGGTTCTTCAAAAGACTGAAAATAAAACTTCCATATGATCCAGTTCTGCTACTCCTAGGAATACATCTAATGGATTCTAAGTCAGCATACCACAGAGATACTTGAACACCCATGTTTACTACAGCACTATGTAAATAAGCAAGACGCCAACCAATAGGTGAATAAACAAGATGTGCCATATGTGTGCATATGTGTGTGTGTATAAAATTGAGTTTTATTTAGTCATAAAGAAGAACAAAATTATGCTGTTTGCTAAAAGATGCATGTGACTGGAGATCATCATATGAAGCATAACCAGACCCAGAAAGAAAACCACATGTTTTTTTTTCTGTCATATGTGGAACCTAGAAGACACACACATACATACACACACATGCTCACACATACATATGATATGAAAGTATAAAAGACACTAATTGAGAAGAGGAAGGGTGTGAGCAGTGTGGGTAGGCAGTACAGGAGAGGGTAATAAATGAAATTGTCACAGTATATGATATCTTGGAACATAAATGAAACCCACTTCTTTATACTATGAATATACAATGATGAAATTTTTGAATGGGCTTGGGATATTGCTCAGTGGTAGAGTGTTTGCTTAGCGTGTTTGGGGTCCCAGGTTCTATCCCCAGCACCACCAAAAGTAGGGAAAAAGATACTTTTAAGTCAGCTGTGGTGGTGTGTACATATGTAATCTCAGCACTTAAAATGTGGAGACAAGAGGGTTAGCAGAGTTTAGAACCATACTGGGTTAAAATAGACTGTCTCAAAGAAGCTAAAAAAAATTAAGACAAAACACCTTTTTTATTCCCATTCTGGCCAAGCTACAGTACTCAGGGTCCTTGTCTCTAAATGGGAGTAGTGACTGTGGGAGCCTGTGCCCCAGGTGAATAGCAATACCCTATGAATGCAGAGACATGTGAGTACCACCTCTGTTGGTTCAGATGTCCTTCCTTTACTTTCACTAAAATGTAGCCATTGGAGCTGCAGCAAACAAGCTTTCCCTCTCTGGAGGTCTGGAGGCCATCTACCACAGAAATCACAGTGCAAGTGGGATCCACCAGATGCTTGAGGAAAAAGGAGACACCAAACACATATGTCTCCCTCATGAAAAGGAGGCAGCAAACATGATGAACTTATACTTGAGAGTAAAATATCCATAGAATTATGAGGGCAGGAATTTAAATAAGCAAACAGTAGTTAAAGAATTAGTGGAGTGTGTCATAGCCATAAAATAAGAATAAATAGTTGTGGACCAAGAACACATGGTTCTGAAAAAGGATTTGGCTCTGCAAAAGGACTTTGGATCTCTTGGGAACAGAAAACAAAATTTTACAACAGCATATCTACTTCCTCTACAAATCTGAAAATCAGAACATGAGGGGAAATACCATTCATGTTCTAAGAGGAAAATGTGAGCCAATTATATCTAGCCACATGATCATTCAAGAGTAAGGAATAAAGTAGCTATTTTAAGTCACATAAGGTCTCTAGAAACTTTTCACCCCCAGCCTCTGCCTAGGAAATTATGAGGATGTATTCCAGCTAGAAGATACAGAATCCAGCAGTGAGAAGTGTATATGAGTGCAATAGTGACATAATATAAGTAGAATATATATATATTTTGATTTTGTTTTTTTGAGGTAGGGTCTCAGACTGACCTGAAATTCACTCTGTATTCTCAGGATGGCCACAAACTCATGGCGATCCTCCTACCTCTGCCTCCCAAGTGCTGGGATTAAAGGCATGAGCCACCATATCTGGCCTATTCTTGTATTTTTAAAGTTTTATTACAAATATGGGCTTACATTTGCAGATAATAGCAATGCTGTATGTGAAGATGTAGGAATGGTGTTAGAAAAATCTATATATCTGAGAGTCATAAAAATATGTTAGAGATTTTAGTAGCACTAGGGGAGGCTATTTCAGGGAGAACCATATGGAATGATCATTTTGGCATTGAAAAATGACTTAGTATTGGCAATTTCACACAGCTGTACCAAATAGATTCAGATTAACTATACAGAGCTATCTATAAGAACAACAGAAATAGAATACATACAAACCAATAGAGAGGAAAATGGGGCCTTTACAGATAGGGAGGTAATGTTCCATAAGCTACTTTGGGTGGAAAACCTGGCCTTGTCCTGACTTCTTGAACTTCAAGATTACTTTTAAAGAAAAAGCAAAAGTTAGGCATGGTGGTATATGCCTGTAATCCCAGCACATGGGAGGCTAAGACAGGAGAATTTATGTGAGTTTGAGGCCAGTCTGGGCTACATAGTTCCAGTGTCAGCCTGGGCTGAAGTACGAGACTATGTCTCAGAAAAACAACCAAAACAACCTCCCCCAACACACCCTTGCAGAGAAGTGCAAAGCAACCACACAAACAGCTAGCTAAAGGTCAACACACACACATACACTGCCATGATCCCTTCCTTCATAGCCTTGGCACCTTCTTGCTTCCATCTCTTTAGTTTCTCACTCTCCTTCTAGCCATTCCTTTGGACCAGGCTTCTACCTTAATGGTCCACAGTGGATGCTAGAAAGGTCTGAGCAGTACAGGTTGGGTAAAGTTCTAGCCTTCCTATAAGCTGTTCATATCCTTCAGCTTCCCCTATGCTCTTAGAGGAGAAGAGGCTCAGGTTTGTGTTTGGGGTACAACAGCGGTTTTGGGTACAACCCCTGCTCCTGTAGTGGTAAGCTCTGGGTGGGTGGCTGAGTGACTGCAAGTGCTGCATCCTTGTGCTCTCAGGTAGCTCCCCCTCACAGCCAGGGCACAAGAAGAGGGTATTTCTTGGGGAGAGGTGGCTCTTCAGGTTCTACTCCAAGTGAGGAAGGAAAAAGGGAGGTCAAAGGGTCACAGAGAACAAGCCTGCTGGGGCATCTTTTACTCCAGACGCAGGGGTGCTCTAGGGGTCCACTTCATATTTTCCAGTTTGGACTCCCTAAGAATGTTGCAGCTCAAGTCCATGACAATATGCCAGCAGAATTTCCTCTTCCTTTGAGAGCTCAATCTTTGAAGGCTTTCAATCAATGGGATAAAGCCCACCTACAATACAGGATTTATTCAAAGTCCACTGGTTTGAATGTTGATTTCATTTTTAAACTTACCTCCACAAGGTCAATGTTGTGGGTCAGCCTAATCCCAGAACTTGAAAATCTGAGGTAGGAAGATTGCTATAACTTTGAGCCAGCCTGGGCTACAGAGTGAGTTCCAGGTCAACCTAGGCTAGAATGAGTGACCCTGCCCTAAAAAAAAAAAACCAACAAAACAAAAAAACTGCTTTCATAGCAGTATTTGAATGGCACTTTGATTAAAAAAAAAAAAAAAATCTAAGTATTATGGTCCAGCTAAATTGACATGTAAAATTAACTTGTCCTCCATGGTTGGGCTCAGTTTGTCAGGGGACAGGTCAGCTGGCTCTTTCCTTGTGGCTCTAGGGCTATCGCAGACAAAGGGCAGACTTTTTCAGGGTCATAAATACTGTTCTTGGTCTGTGTGGTGGTTTGATTCAGGTGTCCCCTATAAACTTAGGTATTCTGAATGCTAGTCTTTCCAGCTGATGGCAATTGGAGATTAAAGCCTCCTGGAGGCAATTGTTGAGGGCAGGCTTACGGGTGTTATAGCCAGTTTCCCCATGTCAGTGTTTGGCATATTCTCTTGTGGTGATTGTCCTCCTGATGTTGGCCAGGAAGTGATGTCCATCCTCTGCTCATGCCATTGCTTTCCCTGCCATTGTGAAGTGTCCCTTGAGCCTGTAAGCCAAAATATACCTCTTTTTTTTTTCCCCAAAATTGCTCTTGATTGGGTGATTTCTATCAGCAGTGTGAACCTGACTGCAACAGTAATGGTACCAAGAGTGGGGTTGCTGCTAGACAACTGACTGTGTGGCTTTGGCCTTTAGGAGCTGATTTTCAAGAGGAATGTGGAAGGATTGGAAACCTTGGCCTAAGAGACACCTTGTAGTGCTGTAAGTACAGCTTGATGGACTATTCTGGTCAGAGTAGAAAGACCTGAATGTAGTAAGAATGATGGACTATGAGGTTTGGCTTATGAGGGTGAGAAAGTGCTTTGCTTGGACTGGGCTAGAAGCAGTTTGTATAAGAGGCTTGCTGTTATACCCATGTCTTGAGAACTTGTGCAGGGTTGCTTTGTGTAGAAATGGACTGGTGTGTGCAGAGGGATATGGTACAGAAAGAATCTTTGGGCTGAAACTTCTGCTTGTTCAGCTGCAATTGTATGAGAGATTACAACCATTGAGATTGGGCCAGCTGATCTGCATTGTGACAACAGAAAGAATGCAGCCTTTGAAGGGGCCTGAATGCTGAAGGAGTGTCCTGTTCTTCCCCCTGGATTAACAAATTGGCACCCCACTTTGTATTATGGAGTATAAGAAGTGCAGGAAAGGGAGGGTCATTAAATTTGCAACACGGTCTTGTGTTTTGGAAATGGTCATGGGCACTGTGAAGCAGGTTTGCTGGATGCCTGCATGGAGACCCGATGGAGCCACAAGGATGGACTGTGGATTGCCGTGGAGATACTGGGACCATGAGATGGCTGATAAGGAAAGCTGCTGGCCCCAGATGAAGTTTTCCAGGGCAGTGAGTAGCCTAGTTGGAAGGGTGGAATTAGAACTGCAGAGAATTGTTGCTGATTAGAATTATTGGACTTGGAGATTTTTCGCTGACTAGAGTTCTTGGACTTGAAACCACAGAGTTTGATGTTTGCCCTGTTTAAATCTTGTATTGGTTGAATATTTCTTTGCTATGCCAAGTGCCATCTTTTGCAATGTGTTTATTCTGTGCCATTATGGGTTTTGGGGGGGGGATTTTTAGTTATTATGGCTCAGTTAAAAGACCTTGGATTATGGGGATGTTTGAACAGCATTAGGATTGATAAAAACATGGATGGTTATCAGTTTATGGGGGCCAGGGGCAGAATGTGGTGGTTTGATTACGGTGTCCCCTATAAACCTAGGTATTCTGAATACTAATCTCTCCAGCTGTTGGCAATTGGGAATTAATGCCTCCTGGAGGCGATGTATTGTTGGGGGCAGGCTTATGGGTATTATAGCCACTTTCCCCATGCCAGTGTTTGGCATACTGTCCTATTGTGGTTGTCCTCCTGATGTTGGCCAGGAAGTGACGTCCACCCTCTGCACAGGCCATCATTTTCCCTGCCATTATGCAGCATCCCCTCAAGCCTGTAAGCCAAAATAAACCTCCTTTCCCATAAGCTGCTCTTGGTTAGGTGATTTCTAGCAGCAGTGTGAACCTGACTGCAACAGTCCCTTACATAAAATCAACAGTGCCTGACCTTGCTCCCCTTCTTTTCTGAAATAACACTAGTAGTGTTCTCAACCATGGGAAAGTTTTGGTGCTGAGCAAAGTTGCTATGGACTCCATGTTTGTATCCCTTGAAATCCACATGATGAAATGAGAGTGAAACCCTGTGATGGGCTTAGTGCCTGTGGTTATTTGAATGTGGAATGTCCCCATACCCTTTGTTTTTTGTTTTTGTTTATTTTTATTTATTTATTTGAGAGTGACAGAGAGATAAATAAGGAGAGAGAGAGAGAGAGAATGGGTGCACTAGGGCCTCCAGCCACTGCAAGTGAACTCCAGATGCATGCACCACCTTGTACATCTGGCTTACATGGTTCCTGAGGAATCAAGCCTCCATCCAGGGTCCTTAGGCTTCACAGGCAAGTGCTTAACCTCTAAGCAATCTCTCCAGCCCCACCCTCATGTGTTTTGAATGTTTACTCTTTAACTGATGACAATTTAGGAGGTAGAACCTTGTTGAGAAGTGCTGCAGCAGGTGTGTTTTGGGGTGTTATAGCCCAGCTTCCCTCTTGCCAGAGTTCAGGTCATTCTTGTTGCTTTCATACTTGAACATAATGTATTTTGATTATAATTCCCTCCTATCATTTTCTTTTGTCCTCATTCCCCATGTCCCTTCCACATAACCCCTTCTGTTACAACTAGTTTTTCTTCTAGTTGGATGCCCTTTTTTTTTTTTTTTGCCTTTCTCCATCATTCATGATGACATGTTGATGGACCCAAAAGGTAACAACAAGGAGGTAACAACAGCCACTCTGAGGTCATGAGTGCCATGGCCACCTGTGTCCAGAAGATAGCATTCTAAAGAACTCTTCCACATTCACTGGGTCCTACATTCTTTCTACCACTTCTACAGTATTCTCTGAGCCTTGATGGGTATGATAAATATGTCTCATTTGGTGCTGAGAACTTGACTGTCACTTCTTCTCAGCACTTGGATGAGTCTTGAGTCCCCCCAGAAGGTACCACCATATAAAAAGGAGGCTTCTCTGTCTGAAAGTGAGCACAATTGCTAATCTATGGTATGGATGTAAACATAAATATAAATAATTAGAGGGCATTTTTATAAGCACAACAAATTTAGTCAAACAGTAGTAATAGCTTCCCCTAGGGCCTATGACCTCTCCAACCATCTGCTTTTGACTAGGTTTCATGAATTTCCTCCTGTGGAGCAGGCCTCAAATCCAAGCAGATAGCAGTTGGTTGCTTCTATAACGGTCATGTCACTATTGCACTGGTGGATACTTCTTGCCTGGCTGGCCAGTTGTCTAGCTTTCAGCCTGCATTGCACTTTCCAACCTGATATCAGGGAGGAGGCTTTCAGCTCTGTTCTAGCCTGTTTTTTTTTGTATCCTGAAACTTATGCATGTAGTGTCTTCAGCAATAGGGTCTTACTGTCTAGTTCTGGTTGGTAATCCTAACCCTTGGTAATAGCCTGCATTGTTTTGGGGACCTGATGGGCCTCCTTGACCAATATCTCTCTGGGAAGTATCCCATCCCTTACACTGGGATTTCCCTATAACAAGGTATGACTTCTGAGCAGAGCATTCTCCACCCTTCAGGGGGTACTTCTACCCAATTTCTCTCTTTACTTTAAGTTATATTTTAATTGACTAATGAATAAGTTGATTTTTATATGACTTACTCATCTTATCTTTAGTTTTGGTTAACTATATTCCATCACCCCCTTCTCTCTCCATCTCCTGACCCCATTTTAGATTTTTCCACCTGCAGTATTATATATCTCAGTGCTTCTGTTTTGAATTAAACTCACAAACTCAGAATTATGAAGAAGAGAATATTTTGCTCATGGAGTGTATTATGTATCTAATATTAGTTTATAAAAGTCTACAACTTGTGGAACTAATTTGAGATGTCTTCTTCAGAGTTTGAACAGGTAATTCCAAGCACTTCCAGGTGGGGTCAGACTGTCTGAGAGAAGGATGGGCCATGTTCTTTGGGTGGCAGGCAACACCTGTCCTAGGTTATTGCTGCTCATATGCTGTGTTGAAAGACACAATTCCCAGCCCACAGAATGACAAGTGTGGGTGTTTAAGTGTGCAGGTAAATTATTTTATAATATCCCAAATTCATTTTCTGTTAAAAAAACTAATTAGTATGGAGAATACCTGACATCTTATTTCTACTGTGCTACTAAACATGTGGTCTTAAACATGTCACTCAACTTCTTTGAACATTCATTTTCTTTTATGAAAATAATACCATTGGATTAAACAGGGAATGGCAAATATAAGACAAATTTTACCAGCTTCCTATCTCATGTAAAGAGCAGACAACGGTAATCAATTATAGCATTCCTAGTGCTGGAGAAAAGACATTATTAGTTGATTGGGTTCAGCACACAAAATGACAACTATTTGTCATCCTTGTATGAAATGAACTTTTAGGTCTCCAGTTTGTTTAAAATATCAGAAAACACAATATGTTACTAGGGGGCCAGGCTGTCATCTACCTGGAATTAAGAAAGCCCTACTTAGCCGGGCATGGTGGCACACGCCTTTAATCCCAGCACTCAGGAGGCAGAGATAGGAGGATTGCCAAGAGTTCGAGGCCACCCTGAGACTATGTAGTTAATTCCAGGTCAGCCTGGACCACAGTGAGACCCTACCTCGAAAAACCAAAAGAAAAAAAAAAAGAAAGCCCTACTTCAAGGCAAGAGAATGAGTGAAATAACTCTAAAATTTCCCAACACACCTATCATCACAATATTATTTATTTATTTATTTATTTATTTATTTATTTATTTATTTATGACAGAGAGGGGAAAAGAGAGAGAGAGGGAGAGTGAGAATGGGCATGCCAGGGTCTCTAGGCCCTGCAAATGAACTCCAGACACATGCGCCCCCTTGGGCATCTGGCTTAAGTGGGACCTGGAGCATCTAACTGTGGTCCTTAGGCTTTGTAGGCATATGCCTTAACAGCTAAGCCATCTCTCCAGCCCAGCAATATTTATTACATATCCCTTATGAGCAAACGTCTCTCCCAGGTAACACTGGAATGCAAGAGAAAAGACTGTCTCTTGTATCCAAAAATGAAAACATTGTTCAGAGGAAGTAGACCAAAATTGGATGCAAAACAGCAAGAGTGAAAATAGCTGTGTAAGCCACAGGCTGGGGCCATGTAGCAGACAGCTTCAGGTTCGCTGAGATGAACTTCCAGACCAGGCACAGTTATGGAGGAAGGGATATTATTTATTGAAGCTTACAGATCCAGGGGAAGTTCCATAATGGCAGGTGAAGCGGCCTGCCTTCACAGGGCCAAGCAGAGAGAAAAACCAACAAGCCACATAGCACACAGAGCAAAAAAAAAAAAAAAACAGCCAAAAGCCCAGCACACTTCAGGAACTCCCACTAGGCACACTTTGCATATCTTTACAATGGAATCTGAAGCCCACCATCACACCTTAAGACCGGCCCCCAGTGACATTGCCTCTACCAAGGTGATTGCAGATGTAAACTATAACTAATAAAATACTGAATATATTGGGGGACATATATTCAAACTACCACATTCCGCCCCTGGCCCCCAATAGATTTAGCTCCTGGCCCCCAATAGATTTAGCTCCTGGCCCCCAATAGGTTTATAACTATCACACATTTTAAATTGTACTCAGTCCAATTTCAAAGGTTCTCACAGTCTTGATCAACTTAAGATAGTGAGTCCTGTAAAATCAAACAAGTTAAATACTTTCATCGTGTCAAGCACAGAGTAAACATTTTTAACTGGTATAAGACATAGCAAGGAGAGACTAGAACAATGCAAACTAAACCACCATCAGCCATCATCAAACTTCTGAAGTTCAAGTTCAATATAACCAGAGACTGACAGTCTCCAGGTTTTCCAATTCCGCCCCTCCAGCTGGGCAGAGTAGCCAGGGAAAACTTCGATCCCAGGCCAACATTGCACTCCATGGTAGCCCTTGCATAGTCCTGGTATATCCAAAACATCTTCAGGTCTCCATGTAAACCACAGTCCATCTTCCAAAGGCTCTTCAGCCTATAAGGGCCTCACGCCCTACTTTAGTCTGCATCTCAGCAGTGGCTTCTGGAACCATGTGCAATTCATGACCACTCCATACATTTTTAATGCTTCCAAAACTAATACCAGGTGTGCAGGACACAGCCATATTCTTAATCCAGGGACAAAATAAATCATAGCTTTGAAAAGCAGGTTCCTTCCCCAGTCAACTCTTTCCAAAAGAGTTTGCATTTCTAACAGTCTTTCCTCCGGCATCCTCTCCATTGTTTTAATGTAAAGCAGTCAGACCACTTTCCTTAAGATTGCTAATGTGTTGACAATAGCAGCTCCAGTAACCTAAACCAGTCTCAGTGGCTCTAATTTTAACTTGCTTGAGATTTTTCAACTTAAAACCTTAAGTCTCTCAGTCCAATATCTTTAGCCAAACACATCAGTCCATTACAAATTTAACCTTGATCAAACACTCTGGGCCTGGGTAGCAGAGCACAGTCATCCCTTATGCCAGTAACCCAGTTTCAGTAAAGTCTTCTACAGTCTTTCCTTCCCCTTAGAAATCTCATGAGCCAAGCCTTGAAGTTCAATACTGTCTGCACTTAGCATTCTCAAACTCTCATCAGAATAGTCCATAAAACTTGGCTTACCTCTCCAGAAGGCATCTTCAGTTGCAAGCACCAAGTACATGCCCATTCTTCCAAAACAAATGTTTCAAAAGACAAACATCCACATGGTTAGGTTCATCTCACCCTACACTCCTCGGTACCAGTTCTGTAGCAGACAGCTTCAAGTTTGCTGAGATGAACTTCCAGACCAGGCACAGTTATGGAGGAAGGGATATTATTTATTGAAGCTTACAGATCCAGGGGAAGTTCCATAATGGCAGAAGAAGTTGGCCTGTCTTCACAGGACCAGGCTAGAGAGCAAAGCCAACCAGCCACACAGCACAGTACACTTCAGGAACTCCTATTAGGCAGACTTTGCATATCTTTACAATGGAATCTCAAACCCACCACCACACCTTAAGATCCACCCAGTGACACTGCCTCCAGCAAGGTGGCTGCAGATGCAAACGATAAACTAATAAAACACTGAATATATTGGGGGACATCTATTCAAACTACCACACCAAGGAAGTGAAAGACCTATACAATGAAAACATTAAAACACTCAAGAAAGAAATTGAGGAGGTCCTACGAAAATGGAAAGACCTCCCATGCTCCTGGATAGGTAGAATTAACATTGTGAAAATGGCAATCTTACCAAAAGCACTATATAGATTTAATGCAATGCCAATAAAAATCCCAACTTCTTTCCTCACTGCGATAGAAAAAACTATCTCAAAATTCATATGGAAAGGCAGAAAGCCTTGGATATCCAAGCATATCCTCAGCAAAAGAAACACCTCTGGAGGCATCACCATACCTGATCTAAAGCTATACTACAAAGCCATTGTAATAAAAACAACATGGTACTGGCATAAAAATAGGAATATAGACTAATAGAACAGAAGACCCAGACTTTGGGTCAAGTAACTACAGCTCTTTGATATTTGGCAAAGGCCCTACCAATGCAGAATGGAAAAAAGACAGCATCTTCAACAAATGGTGCTGGACAAACTGGACAACCATATGTTGGAAAATGAAACTCGATCCACACATCTCACCATGCACAAAAATCAAGTCTAGATGGATCAAAGACCTTAATATAAAACCAGAAACTCTGCTACTACTGGAAGAAAAAATAGGAGGAAACTTCCATGACATAGGAGTGGGAAAAGACTTCCTGAACAAAACCCCAGCAGCTCAGGAAATTAAATAATTACTCAACCATTGGGATCTCATGAAGCTGAAAAGGTTTTTCACTGACAAATATACTATAACCCAAACCAGCAGATTACCCACAGAATGGGAGAAAATTTTCACCAGCTATACAACTGGCAGAGGCCTAATTTAGAGAATCTACAAAGAACTCCAAAGCCTAAACAATAAATCATCAAACAACCCACTCACAAAATGGGACAGAGAACTGCACAGGGAGTTCTCAGAGGAAGAAATACAAACGGCAAACACACACTTAAGAAAATGTTCAACATCCCTAATCATCAGGGAAATGCAAATTAAAACACCTATGAGATTCCACCTTACCCCAGTAAGGATGGCTAACATTAAAAAACAAACAAACAAAAAAACAAATGCTGGCGAGGCTGTGGAGAAATAGGAACAAACTTTCACTGTTGGTGGGAATGTAAAATGGTACAACCACTATGGAAAGCTATATGGAGACTCCTGAAAAGGATGACCATAGACCTACCAACAGATCCAGTTATTCCCTTACTGGGCATTTACCCTAAAGGCTCCAAGCCTCAGATCAGAGACATTTGCTCAACCATGTTTATAGCTGCTCAATTCATAATAGCAAAGAGCTGAAATCAACCCAGATGTCCATCATTAGATGAATGGATAACAAAGATGTGGTATATCTATACTATGGAATTCTATGTAGCAGTAAGGAAAGATGAAATAATGAAATTTGGGAAAAAAAAAAGGTCAACCATGGAACAGATCATCCTCAGAGAGCTCATCCAATCACAAAAAGATAATCGTCGCATGATCTCATTTATCTGTCACTCCTAACCTGAATCTACCTGAGATGCTGCCAAACATAATAAGCACTCTGAGGACCAGACAATAGGGAGGGTGGAATGGGGGAAGGGTAAGGGTGGGAGGGAATGAGAGGGAGGGAGGGAGGACAAGGGTGGGGGACACAAATAGGGACCCAAAAGGAAATGATACTATAAAGCCCTATATTCTGACCAACAGGCTAAAACATTGATCCTTCAGCAGGCCCACAGAGGGAACATCTGAACCACAGGAAACTGGAGACATCATGAAGACCAACCTTAATCTTTTCCTGCTTCTCTCTCTCCCTGTCTCTCTCTCTCCCCCTCTCCCCCTCTCCTCTCTATATTCACTTTCTCTTTTATATTATCTATCTTTTTTTTCCCTCATCTTTCTTGGTGCTGACTTATAACTCCCAGTACAAGCATGGAGTTAACTTTCACAATGAGCTGTTGATCTGAGAGACCTACAAGTTTTCCCAAAAAAGACAGATTTCTGTCAGAGTTCTTGATGACCCACCAAAGGTTAATGGTAAGACCTTACTGTTGAAGATAGCATACATGTGTGAGACAAAACATGGAGAGACCTGGTCAGAATCTGAAAGATAGTCCCCAGACAGCTAATTTAGTGCCAGAGGGTGCTACATGAGCAACTGGGGCAAAATGGCCAACATCTGTCCAAACAACTCGCAGTCTAAGCTAGCCAGCAGGAAACAACCTGATGTAATGCTCAAACAAGTGCAGTAGTGGCACACAGCCATGGTGGGTAACCAACTGCTCTTGATTTGGCTAATAGATCCACTCAGTGGAATGGAACTCATTGCTGGAACTGGGAAGTAAGTCAAAACTATGTACAAAAAATGAGCTCTGAGCCAGGTGTGGTGGCACACGCCTTTAATCCCAGCACTCAGGAGGCAGAGGTAGGAGGATCGCCGAGAGTTTGAGGCCACTCTGAGACTACATAGTTAATTCCAGGTCAGGCTGGACCAAAGTGAGACCCTATCTCACAAAACCAAAACCAAAACAAAACAAAACAAAACAAAAAAAATGAGCTCTGTCTCCAAGATCAAGCTACTACCAAATGTGGGCTAGAAGAGAGCCTACGCATATAAAATTCTCTCCAAAATATCTATGGCCATCCCATCTATCTAGTACTAACGTCTCTCTCCATTGGAGAATTTGGTTATCGTTTTCAGATGGACAGCGAACCTGAAGGATCAGCCAATCACACTTCACCAGGGCCCCAGCTGAAACTATAGAGTAATGCAGGGGAAGGGCAAGAGTACAGCTTTCTTGGTGATCATGATACCAGAAAAAGGCTGAAGGAGATAAACACAGAGAACATCCAACTCCTACTAAGCCAGATATCCAGAGACACAGAGGCTCCCAAAACCTCATCACTGAAGTAGAACTAAAATGATCCCAACGTGGCTCAGGGAAATTCATGGAAGAGGGGGCGAAAAGAATGTTAGAGCCACAAGTTGGGGCATTATGCACAGAGACTTGGCCTATCCTCCATAACTCTTGACTACCCCCACAAATGCATGACCCACATTCCCCATGAGGGTCCCTTTGGAAGGGAGAGGACAAGGAGGAGGATAATAGAGTCACCAATATGAATGTAAAATTAGAATAATATAAATAAAAAAACAAATTATTAAAAAACAAACAAAAAAACATAGATTTGTCTTTTTAAATTCTCATTAATATCTCATTTTAAATATGAGTGCTTTTTATATGAATCTGTGATTCAGAGAGAAATGGGCATATTTTATAAACATCTTCAAGTTGGCTGTAGTGGTAGTTGCCTACAGTCTCTGGCTGTGGCAGGAGGACCACTTGTACCCTGAGCTACATAGTGAGACTCCATTTATTAACAATAAATTTAAAAACCAAGATTTCAGGTCTGAAAATCATAGCACAGTAGAAGAATATGAGAATCTAAGTATGCTGTCAAGACTGCTAATCCAATCCTCCTATCAGATTGTTGAAAACCCCTATTTTATGACTAAAGCAAATACATATTAATGTGTTATATCAGTGACTGATAAGAGTAGTAAATTTTCTAACTCATTCTTTATTCTAACTTTAGTCGTTTTTGTGGTACTGGAGATTTTAAAACTTTTTTTTTTTTTTTTTTGGCAAGTCCAACAGACTGGCCTTTTTTTTTGGATTTTCAAGGTAGGGTCTCACTCGAGCTCAGGCTGACCTGGAATTCACTATGAAGGCTCAGGGTGGCCTCGAACTCATGGCGATCCTCCTACCTCTGCCTCCCAAATGGTGGGATTAAAGGTGTGCGCCACCATGCCCGGCCTTTTTTTTTTTTAATGTATGTGAGAATGAATTGGCCTGCCAGGGCCTCCAGCCACTGAAATAGAACTCCAGATGCATGCACCATCTTGTACACATGTGTGACCTTCTGAGTTTGCATCACCTTGTGTGTCTGGCTTACATGGGACCTGGAGAGTTGAACATGAGTCCTTAGGATTTGCAGGCAAGTGCCTTAACTGCTAAGCCATCTCTCCAGCCCTAAAACTATTTTTATTATGTTTTGAAACAGGGTCACTTGTACCCCAGCCTGGTCTTGAACTCACTATATAGCCAAGGATGACCTTGAACTTTTGATTCTCCTTTCTTTGCTGCCCAAGTGCTGGAATTACAGGTGTGTGTCACCACATCTGGTTAATTCAGTACCAAGGATTGAACTGAGGCCTCATGCTTGAGGCAAGCTTTCTACCAGACAAGCTGTATCTCTAGTCTAGGGATTCTCAAATTCTTAACAATACTTTTGGTTGGGTATAAAGACTGAATTGTGTCCCCTCCTATCTCTATAATTCAAATGTTGTAGTTCTGATGCCCAGTGTGATTATATTTGAAGGTAGATATTCAGGGAGACAACATTAGATGAGGTTCAGTGAGGGGACCCAATATAATAGCACTAGAGTTTTTATCAGAAGAGGAAAAGACACATAATGTTCTCTTTCTCCTTGAGTGCACAGTGAAAAGGACATTTACCAAGTTAGGGGAGAGAGGCCTTGTTACCAAATGCAATGGCTTCACATCTGGGTGTTTGCAAAACCAAATGAGCACAGCCAATAAAATGTAGAGTACAATTTATTCCCTGCAGAAAACAATGAGCATAGAGGAGTTATTTCCAAAGCAATGTCCTTCTTGAACAAAGAGAGCATGTGGATTTTCCTCAGAGTTGTGCATGTTCAACAGGGTTGGCCTGTTCCTAAGTGTGTTCAGCTAGGAAGCACATTCCTGAACATACTCAGCTTAATGTCACCATTTAAGAAGCAAAGGTAGTAGACATATTTTGAGCATGTTTAGCTTAAAGTCATGAAACACATGGCTAAAAATTAAAATGATGGATAGGAGTGTCTCTGGGCATGCTCCACTAGTATCATAAAGTTTTAGCTGAAAATAAAAGAAAGAATACTTTGAACACTCATTAATAAAGGAGTGTACCTTGCTTAGTGGCTAATAGCCTCAAAACCAAGGAGCCCCAGTGACACCTTGATCCTAGACTTCCATCCTGAAGATGAGGCAGTGATATCAGCCACAGAGCCTATGGTATTTTGTTACGGTAGCTTCAGTACTGCACTGAGACTTGGAAGACAATTAAGTTGAAGCAAAAACATGGTTATCAAGGATTAAAGAAAGTTGATATTAAGTAACCAGGTGGGAAAAAGGAAATCAAAGCAAAATATTACTTTGTCCTGATAACTTTTAAAAACATGGTTCTACCTCCCAGGTCTTATCAAGGACTGGAAGAACTCACATGGAATGCCAGCAGTGTTTACTGCCCATGGGTAGGGTGGTAGTTGTTTTAATTTATTATTATTATTTTTTCTGTTTTTAAAAATTAAAAAACAAAGGGGCCAGTGAGTTGGTTCAGTGGTTAAAGGTGCTTGTAGAGCATGCTGGTCTGGGTTCTATTCCCCAGTACCAACGTAAAGCCAGATACACAAGTGGCATATGTGTTTGGAATTTGTTTTCAGTGGCAAGAGGGCCTGGTGCACCCATTCTCTTTTGCTTTCAAATAATTAAATAAATAATAAATAAATAAAATATTAAAAATTACATTCATTTAGTTACTTTTATAGTTGCTTTGAAAAAATACCTGATAACATCAAGTTAATGAAGGAAAGACTTCCTTATTTAGACTTACAGTTTGAGAGTATAGTCCATCATGGTAGGGAACCCAGGGTGGCAGGAGAGTGAGCAGCCTCCATCAGGACACAGAGAGATGAATACTGGTGTTTCATTTACTTTCTCCTTTTTGTTTGCTCTGGGACTCTAGCCCCTGGGATGGTGTTCACATTCAGCATGAGCAGTTAAACTCCTTTGGAAAAGCCCTTTTAGACACACTAAGAGATGTGTTTCCTAGGTGATTCCAAATCTAATCACGCTGACAATGATTAACCATCACAACACATCAATTTCTGAGCACCTCTATAATGGACATTTATAATGAAAAATAGATAATAAGTAATATAAACAAGTTAATTGTGTACATTTCTAGGGTGTCCCTGTTAGATACTGTAAGGTGGAGTGTGTATGAAAGTAGAGCTAATTGGGAAAGATCTACTTCTTGGGTTTATGTATTGCCATTTAAAAAACATATATTTTATTTATTTATTTGGGGGGGGAGGAGAGAAATAGAGACAGAACGAGGAAGATGGAGGGAATGGGCACGCCAGGGTCTCCAGCCACTGCAAAGAACCCCAAATGCATATTTCACCTTGTGCATCTGGCTTACGTGAGTCCTGGGGAATAAAACATGGGTCCTTAGGCTTCACAGTCAAGCACCTTAACTGCTAAGCCTTCTTTCCAGCCCCATATTGGCTTTTTGAATTGAATAGACCTCACTAGTTCTGACAGAATCCTCTTCTCTCACACCTCATTTCTAATCCACATGCAAGTCCTGTTATCTCTACATTAAAAACTGTCTGCAGGGCTGGAGAGATGCACAAAATGATGCAAGTGAGGGCCGGGCATGGTGGTGCACGCCTTTAATCCCAGCACTTGGGAGGCAGAGGTGGGAGGATAGCTGAGAGTTCGAGGCCACCCTGAGACTACATAGTTAATTCCAGGTCAGCCTGGACCAGAGTGAGACCATATCTCGCAAAACCAAAAAAAAAAAAAAAAAAAAAAAAAAATGATGCAAGTGAGCAGGGTTGTACATGCACACAAAGTGGTGCATGCATCTGGAGTTCGACTACAGTGGCTAGAGGCCCTGGTGTGACATTTCTCTCTCTCTCTTTATCTGTATATTATCTCTCTCTCTCTCTAGCTCTTGCTCTAGCTCTCACTCTTGCTCTCTCACATAAAAAAGGCCAGTCCATTGGACTTGCCTAAAAAGAAAAAAAGGTAAGCCGGGCGTGATGGTGCACGCCTTTAATCCCAGCACTCGGGAGGCAGAGGTAGGAGGATCGCTGAGAGTTTGAGGCCACCCTGAGACTACATAGTTAATTCCAGGTCAGCCTGGACCAGAGTGAGACCCTACCTTGCAAAACCAAAAAAAAAAAAAAAAAAAAAAAAAAAAAAGAAAAAGGTATCTGCAACCTGACACTTTCTCACCTCTCTATTTCTAGGAATGGAAGCAGCCTTCTCACACACCTGTCTGCTTTTCCCTTTGCCCTCTGAGCCAATGTCTATACACATGAAGCAGTCACAATGTTAGCTGGAGTATCAGATAGTGCACACTGAGGTGATGCCACTCTAAAGAAGGTGAATAATGTAAGAGAAAGACAGGCATGATTGAAGCACTTACCTGGAGGGTGTCTAGAATGGCGACATTTGGGCCTGGGTGGTAGTAGAAAGTGTTTGGTCTAGGGTAATTCAAATCTATGCATTTTTTCTGGATCTGCATTTGATTTTATGATTTTATATATATATATACCATATTCCCCTAGCCATCCATACATTTATAGCATCTTTTATTTCCCTTCAGAACCTCCAAAGATGTTCTTATCTTTACACCTGCTTTTCTCTGAAAAGCATGTCCTTAAGATACCCCTGGAGCTCCCCTTCTTCTTCGGATTCATGTGTAGTTCAGTGCAACCCCACAGATGGCTCCATTTTACCATCCCGACCTCTGCATCCTTTCTATGTTCTATTCGCTTCAAGAAACTTCTCTTATCTCTACCTAGAGCAGTACCTGATGCATAGCACTCAGGAAAGCCTTGTGGATTAAATAAATATGTAAATAAATATGTTGCAAATTTAATGTATGTTCCTAAGTAATACTAAAATCAAACCAGCTTGTGAGTTGTATTTAATTACCTCCTATGAAATAAAACAGATAAATAAAATAGTTACTGAGTCATTCAGTGCCAGACACAACTTTTACCTATACAACCTGGAGAATTGAGATCAAATTCTGTTTTGACCCAAATAAAGCAAGAACTGCTTAGTTTTCTTCCTCGTTTTGTCAGTGGCAGCCCTGCCCTAGCTTTCTGAGGTAAATTACATTTTTAGCTGAATGCAGTCATGGATCACTGGCCTAACTAACGATAAGTAAATGGAATTTCTGTTTTATCTCTTTTAGGAGTGGAGAATATAGATTTATACTCATGGCTTTTCATATACTTCAGATAACAGCTTTATGCACTAAATTCTTTAAACAGAGCTTTTGTTCTAAGGCTGAAGCAGCCCTGTTTAACTAGCACAGGCTTTTTCAAAATACCAAATATCTATTCATTTGTATAA
Organism: Orientallactaga sibirica; assembly: GCA_036365145.1. Lineage (NCBI taxonomy): Eukaryota > Metazoa > Chordata > Mammalia > Rodentia > Dipodidae > Orientallactaga > Orientallactaga sibirica. Next base: position 13,998,397 of record JAEOAD010000036.1, read on the forward strand.
TAAGGTCTGCCTCTTCCCTAGTTTGACAATATATTCCTAAAGTGTCCCTGAAGAGGGGATTCTCCCATGAGCTCATGTGAGTCACCTCCTCACACAATATTGGTAAGATGTCAGTTCTTCCCAACTTGAGCTATTAATTCTATTAAATCCCAATCTAAATGTCACCATGTTATTGTTTACATATCAACAAGCTGATTTCACATTTTATGTAGAGAGACAAAAGGCCCTGAGTAGCCAACGTATATTGAAGGGGAAGAACCAAATTGAAGGACTAACACTACCCAGCTTCAAGACATACTGTAAACCAATAGTGGAGGACTGGTGAAAGAAAAGAAACACCGATCAATGAGAAAGAATAGCAACCTCTGAAATAAACCGCACAAGTATGGTACACCATTACTTACCAATGTGTCATGACAGAAGGAAGTGTCTTTTCAATAATTTGTGCTGAACAGCTGCATGTCCATATGACCCAAAGCAAACCAGACCAGACCAAACCAAGCCAAACTTAGACTTTCTGAACTCCAAACAACCTAACTCTGAGCATGTAACAGACCTAAATGACAAATGTAATATGAAAACAATCCAAGAGAAAACATGGGAGAAAAATCTCATGACCATGGTTTTTGGTGATAGAGTTTTAGATTCACTAAAGACATCTATGAAAACAAAAAGTTGGTAAGTCATGCGTTGTTAAAATGTAAAACTTATGCTTGAGAAAAATTGCTGTGAAGAGGATGAAAAGACAAGTCATAGATTTAGAGAATAACTGTGCAAAACATGTATGTGTATTCAAAATATGAACAACTCTTAGATTCAACATTAAGAAAACAGAGTAACTAAAAAAATGAACAAAACATCTGAATAAATCCATGCAAAAGAAGATAAACAGATGGCCAGTCAGTGCATGAGAAGGTGCTCAGCATTGTTTTTCATTGTGGAGTTAGAAATGAAAATGACCATGAGATACTACCTTCTTCCTACCACAAGATGACCAGATCAAAAATCCCTGATGATTCTAAGTGCCAATGAGAATGTAGAGCAATAGAAATTCACTCAGTACTGGTTGGAATAAAAAAATGGCTCAACTGCTTTGGAAGGCACTTTGGCAGTTTCTTATGAAACTAATCATAATCATCCAATAAAATCCAACATTCACACTGGTAAGCATTTGTCCAAATAAGCTGAAAATTCATACATGCAAAAAATTATGCTTATGATGGTTTATAAATTTTATTCATAATGGACCTAACTTGGAAGCAACCAAGATAAACCGCAGTAGGTGAGTGACTGAACAAACTGTGGTACCTTCAGATAATGGGGCATTATCCAGAAATGAAATAACCTGTGAAACCATGAAGAGACAGAAATGAGTCACATTGCTATTGAGAGCTCAGCATTAAATCAGATATCTCCATCATACCCTCCAAGGTTCAGAGAACACTGTGGAAGAGTGGGCAGATACAGGTAAGATCTAGGGGATGAGGAGGAGTGCTTTGAAAAGCTGTCTTCTGGACATGAACTGTTGCATTCAGGACCTCACAGCTGCTGTTGTGACCTGCTTAAGACCTGAACAATATTGGGCCCATGAACATTTTGTCATGGATGGTAGAAGAGGGCAACCCCCCCCCAAAACAAAACAAAACAAAACAAAACAAAACAAAACAAAACAAAACAAAACAAAACAAAAACCCAAACCTGACATCATCAGCCAGGTGTAGTGGCATGTACCTTTAATTCCAGGACTCAGTAGGCAGAGGTGAGAGGACTCTCATGAAGTCGAGTCCACCCTGAGACTACATAGGGAATTCCAGGTCAGCGTGGGCTACAGCAAGACTCAACTACCTCAAAACAACTGAAAATAAGCAACATCAAAATAGAAGAGGGACTAATAAGAAAGATGAAGGGGTTCAGTGAAAGGAGGATAGGTGGGGGGGGGGTAAAAGAAGGTAATGGGAGGGGATTTGGATCAAAATATAGTCAATGCTCTACCATGTATTTGGGAGGGGAATATTTGGGAAGGCAGTGTACAAAAGCTATACTCTTCCCCCAAATACATTATGCACAGGTATGAAATTTGTCAATAAAAACATTACAAAACAGAATATTTAAAAAACAGTTTTAAAAAAAGTAGTTTGAAAACACATATTGGAAGGTATACAAAGTTAAGAATATTTAGATCCCAGACCTCACTCTTGAGACTCCATGTTAAGCAAACAACTAAAGAGAAGGAAGGAGAAATACCACAGATGTGATGATATTTACTATTCTGTAGTATAAACATGAGTGAGGAATTGGAAGCAACTGAAGCATGCAACTGTGGCATCCAGATGTATGACTCAATGGAATCTAAGTTGTTAAAAGTGTGCTGGGGAAATAGCACAGTTGGTAAAGTGTTTATCATGCAAGGATGAGGACCTGAATTTGATGCCCAGAATCCACATAAAATTCCTGGTGTGCAGTCCTAAAAGGAAGTGGATGACTTACCTAAGAATCAACACCTGAGATTGTCTTCTAGCCTCCACATTCATGCACAGTACACATGTACACACATCTCCTCCACATCACATGTACACCCCCACACATATGAAAATGCATATATACATGCATGCACACCACACAAATGAACAAAAATATAACTATATGAACAAAGTATATGATATACTTGGATGAAAATGTCATAATGAAACCCATGGTTTAGCATGCTCATTTAAAAATGTAAGCAGGGTTGAGGAGATTGCTCAGTGGTTAAAGTCACCTTCTTGCAAAGTCTACCAGGAAAGGTCCCATTCCTCAGCACCCACATCAAGCTGCATGCACAAAGTAGCACATGCATCTGGAGTTCATTTGCAGTGCTAGGAGGCTCTGACTTGTCAACACTCTCTGCTTTCAAATAATTAAAAAGAGAACCAGTATAAAGTTTGTGATCTAGCCGGGCATGGTGATACATGATTTTAATCCAAGCACTTGGGAGGTAGAGGTAGGAGGATCGTTGTGAGTTCAAGGCCAGCCTGAGACTACAAAGTGAATTCCAGATCATTCTGGGCTAGAGCAAGACTCTACCTCAGTAAAGAAAAACAAGATTGTAATGTATTTAATGAGCATGTCAGGATGTTGTGTGGAGTTTTTCCTTTAGGCATAACACAAAGCCATATTGTAGTTCTGGAGCAGAACTACACTGTGATACAACATCTATGGCTATTAACAACTCCCTCGTAGAGGGAGGAAGGTGTGCTCACAAGAGCCTCACCTGGAATTCCAGCAGTTCTTCCTGCCTGCCCTTACCTCCAAGTGCAGGTGATTTGGGGAGAAGCTACATTGTATAGGAAGTAGAAGGTTAACTAGAGAGGGAATCCATGATGCAGATTCCATGAAGTCGCCATCCAGGACTGGGTGGAATTTTGGCGTGATGTAGCTGTCTTTGAGTTGAGGTCGTTTAGGACTAATAGGGCCCCTTGAACATAAAAGGTAGGAGTGTCCTTGAGTCTGCTCTTACAGTCTTCACTTTTCTAGAAAGGTCAGAGAGGGATTTGGCTTCATTTTATCTCTTGCTGCCTATGGGGACTTGACTAGATCTGTTTTTCCATAAACTCAACCTGTGTCCCTCCCTAGATTTAAGAATCCTTATAGGATTAAACCTGAACCTGGTATTGTAGCTGTTAGCTCAGCTTACTTTCAGAACCTACAAAATACCCCAATCGGGGTCTCTAAGAGGGCTTTACCTTGTTTCTACCTTCTCATGGGCAGGAGCTCTCTCCTCTTTCCTTATCTATGCTGTTTTTTCCTATCTATAATCTAAAAAAAAAATCTCTTTAAACCTTTACCCTCTTGTCTGTGGATTTCAGTTCTTTGAATTCAGAAGCCAAGAATCCAGAGATAGCCCAGGAGGTGATGTTTAACCTCTGCTCATGCCATCATTTTCCCCTGTCACCATGGAGCTTCCCCTTGAGTCTGTAAGCTATGATAAACCCTTTCCTGCAATAAGCTGCTCTTGACTGGTGTTTTCTGCCAGCCATGTAATCCTGAATACAACAGCATCTGATATTGCTTTATATTTTTGTTCCAATAAAGGTAGTCATGCCTCTTAGAATGAAGAGGAGATTGATTGCTTGCCCCCTCCCAAAGATTCTAAAAATCTTCTTGTGCTCAAGTTGCTTCTGTAAAATAGAGTGGGTTGGAGAGATGACGCAGAGGTTAAAGTCCTTGCATGTAAAGCCTAATGACCTGGGTTCACTTCCCCAGTACCTACATAAAGCCAAAAGTGATGCATGCATAGCAGCTAGAGGCCCTAGTGTACCCATTATCTCTCTCCTTGCAAAGAAATAAATAGATAAATAAAATTTAAAAACATAGAAAAGTTTTTGCATAAAATAACATACATTGCACTAATGTGGTACTGGAATCCCTGGGAGGGAGTAGAGTCCTGGAAAGAATTATATGTCCATAAAGATGCAGGAAACATCAGGCCCAACAACCCCAACTTTGGATCCTTGTCCATGTTATCAAAGAATTGAAAAAAAAAAGATTCACAGAAGGACAAATTATGAATTATGAGATTTATTTTAGGGAGAGTTAAAAGGGAAAGTCCAGGCCAAGAGAAATCCCCTCTACCCATTTTCCAGTCTGGCTGGAAATGGGGACAGATAGAGAAAATCTCCCCTATACAGAGAAAGGTCTGAGGAAGGTGATCATATACTTGGAAAATAGGCAAAAAGAAACTCTTCCCCCTTACCAGTTAGGTTGTGAAGGGAGAGGGGAGACTGAGAAGATTCCCCTCGCAAAGGTAAAGAGCGAGCTAAGAGTGCAGTAAGGGGCTGAGAGGCCAAGAGCCAAGAGGCTTATTTCAGGCCTATTTATATGAATCAGACATCCACTTAGAACGAACTTCATCATCAGACTCAGGTTGGTAAGGGAGGGACTTAAGAAGCTGAGTTAGGAAGGTTCAGTACACAGATGTACTAACCTTGGGAAAAGCTGAAAAAGAAGCAAGAAGCTTTTGCTCAAAAATTGTTGCTTGCAACCATATTAGATGAGACTAGAAAAGACATGAGTTCTAGTCTTGCCTGAGCAGGCAAACTGACATCCGTGTTTCTTTGGGCCAGTCCCTAGCTAACTACCTATCAGAAAAACAGGCTGCCTTGCTTCTAATCTGCACCAGTATTACACACTTTAAGTAATCTCTAGGACACTTATAATACCTAATATGATGTAAATGCTGTGTAAATATTTGTGATATCATATTGTTTATGGGATAATGATAGGAAAAAAGCCTGTGTGTGTTTAGTACATATCTAATGTTCCTCCCCTGATATTTTGGATCCATAGTTTACTGAATTCATGGCTAACTGTTGCTTCAGTTAACTTCATGGAAGTCAATGAAAAATACAGTAAAAATGGGGTTGTTGAAATAAGGAATAAATGAAGAAAGGAAGAAGTGAAAGAAAGAGGATGCAAGGGGGAGGGAGGAAGGAAAGAGACAAAAGAAGGATGGAAAAGATACTCCCTCCTGTTTATGTCTAGTTCTCATTTCACTAATAGTTGACTCTGTCCACTAACAGCCCATGAGGTTAAAGTAAAATTATGCCATTCTGACTAAAACTTGAGTTTGTTTTTCACAAGTGAGAATCCTCATATTGCCACCATGGCAGTGGACTAGTGATATCCCACAGATTGAGTTCTCTAAACACCTCCAAAATTTACAGGGTTGAGAACTGCCTGCAGCCAAATTAGACACATTCTTTTACTTTTACAAGTTATTTTTGTATGTGTGTGTGTCTAGGTGTGTCTGAATGTGTGTAGGTGCACATGTGTGAGCAGATGTGCATGCTTGTGTAGGTAAGGGGTAGATGTTGATGGTGTTTCTAAATTGCTCTTCCCTTTATTTACTGAGGCAAGGCCTCTCACTTGAACCAAGAACTGACTGATTTGGTTAGTCCAGCTAGCCAGCTTGCCTTGGGTATTGCCTATCTGTGTCTCCAGAGGGCTAGGAATACATATAAGCTTTCACATGGGTGCTGGGAATCTCAACTCAGGTCCTCATGCTTGTGCAGCAAGTTTTTTATCCACTGAGCCATCTCCCAGCCCCACTCCCATCTTTTACATTGCAAATCTAACCCTAAAACTGGAGACTATTCATACTCTTGAGTGCCTATTGCCTGTGATCCACTACTCTGCCCTCCCTGGGCACCAAACATTCTATACTGACTTCACTATTGATATAGGGTGGCTGTGAAATAAATTTCTTGCATGTGGACAATATTCAGGCAGTTGTTCACACATGCAGGTCAGATAAGTGTTCAGAGGACAGTGGGGACAGAGGTGACAGGAATGAGGACAGGAAGCCCTCTTAGGGTGCTTACATCAGCCATCTGCTCCTTACAGTCTGTGACTCCTTGGAATTCCACTTGGTGCTTTAGCCAGGATTTCGTCTTTGGGTCCTGCCCCAGGCTTCTTAGTGGCATTGCTCTGTACTGTTGAACAGCTGCTGTTTCAGAGCAGACTGCATTTTTATAAGCCACGAGATGGTCCTCACAGGTGGCTGATGCATGAATTTTAAGCTTAACAAATGTTTTGATATATGAAGCTAAAAATACACATCTCTCACTCTCTGTGAAAGAGAGTGTGAGCAATTATCCTTTGTGATTATGAACAGCAAAGAAAAAGCAACAAGAGAAAGCATACTGTTACTGTTGCTGTATCACCACTGTCAAGTACTATTAATTTTCCTCAATTACTCCATATGACTGGTATTAAGGGTTTTCTGGTTCTCTTGACATAAAGAAACACTGAAGGGGTTGGGGAGATGGCTCAGTCAGTAAAGGGCTTGCCTCAAAAGTGTGCAGACCCATTTTGGATCCCACATAAAAGCTGGCCATGGTGGCATGCCTGGAATCCAGCTCTCAGGAGGTGGAGACAGGGATCCCCCAGGGCAAGCTGGCTAGCTAGACGAGCCCAATCGGCCAGCTCTGGGTTCAAGTGAGAGACCCTCTCTCATTCAATAAGGTGGGGGCCATTAAGGAAACAGTGTCCTCTGGATCCCACACTTATGATCCCATGTGTGTACCTGCACACACATGTATGACCACATACATGTGAACATACAAACCACTTATGTATACACATTGGAAAAAAGGCTGGACTTCTTTTTGCTTTTTAAAAATTTTTTATTGACAACATCTGTGCATATGAGAATATCATGATTGATCTTTTCTTTTAAAAATATTTAATTTATTTGAGAGAAAGAGAAATTGAGAGGGAGGGAAGGAGAGAGAGACACAGAGAGATATCATGAGTATGGGGATGCCAGGGTCTCTTGGCACTGAAAATGAACTCCAGATGCAAAGTACCACTTTGTATGTCTAGCTTTACATGGGCACTAGGAAATTGAACCTGGGCTGGCAGACTTTGCAAGCAAGTATCTTTAACCACAGAGACGTCTCCAAGGCTTTTTATTTATTTAATTCATTTTGAGACAAAGTCATGTATCCCAGGTTGGATTTGAACTCACTATGTAGCCTTGAACTTCTGATCATCCTGCCTCCACCTCATGGGCTGGTATTATAGGCATGCACCACCAGGTCAAGTTTATAGAGTGCTGGGAATTAAAACTAGAGCTTCATGCATGGTAAACAAGCACTCTACCAGTTGAGCTACGGCCTCAGTCCTCGGGCTCTTATTGCTCCTGTCTTTGTACCCAGCCTTTAACCTTACTTTTCTCTTTGCCAGTTCTTCCTTAGCAGTTTTATGTTGGTTTCAGTCATTGAACAACCAATGCTTTGAAGGAGAGAAGAAATGCTGTGACTGGTGAGAGATACTTAGTTTGCAAAGGCACCCAGCCCCACACCTCAAAGAGCAGGAGAGAGCAGGCACTTAACCTGAGATGAAGCATGGGGAAGAGACTAAGCCCCAAACATTTCCTATCTCCAAGAATATTCCAGAAGGCCCTTCTAGGTAAAGTTGTTGTGATGAAGGTGGAGATGCACCATCAAGAACTACCCCTGGGGAAGAGTTTCCTGGCACAGCTGCTGGCAGTGTGCAGAGAGCTGCCTTGATCATAATCACATTCTTCCTGTGTGACCCACATCCAGTGGCTGAGCCTAGCAAGTATACAAAGGTCTGACCACCTTGAACCAACACCGGCCATATTAGATCCAAAGTTTCTTGTCAGTCATCTGAGTTTGTCATGGAGCCCACATTACATCTGTGTCTCCCTCTGTCCAATCCTGTTTGCCCCAAACATCACTCATTAATAACCATCCTACCTCTTAAACTCCTCCTCCAAGTCAGCTTCCAGAGAATACAAATCTTCAGTGGTTGGTGCTGGAAGAGGGCCAAGAAGAGAAAACAAGTTTGGTGGAGCTGAGGAGCTGACTCCCCACTGCTTTCTGGTAAGAGGATCCCATGGCTGTTAGTAAGTGGAACATAGGCAATCCCAGAAGTGAACCAATTCTTACAATATACACCAGTGCTATTGTGCTAGTTGGCAGATCTGAGGAAAGGAACGCAGTAGCTGGGGAGATTTCAAGGGTTTGAGGGACATGGGGAAAATAGAAACTCCAGTGGAACTGGGGAGTGTTATAGTTTAAATCTGAAATGTCCCCCCGTAGGCTCATATGTTCAAACACTTGGTCCCCAGCTGGTGATACTGTTTTAGGAGGCTATGGAACCTTTTTGTGGAGTAGCTAGAAGAAATGTGTTATTGGCTTTGAAGGATATGTGTGCCTCTGGTTCTGGCCTTGGGCTTTCTGATTCCTGGTCTGACAAAATGTGAGGAGCCCCAGCTACATGCTCTATTGCCATGAATTCTGCTGTGCCTTTCCTACCACAATGGACTTTACTCTCTAAGCTTGAACCAAAATAAATCCTCCCTTAAGTTATAAGAATACAAACACAGAATGCTACTGCTGCACTCAATTGAGTATTTTTTTATTAAGTAGAAATTTTATATGGATACATCATGTATCAGTACCATTATTTCCCTCCTCCCTGCACTCACTTCATTGAGGGCCTTCCTTAGTGAGATTGCTGGTATTCACCATGGGGTTGTGGGTTATGAGTTGTGAGAGCAGCAGTCAGTCATTGTGGAGGAGGGCAATGTCCCTGGATATTCCCTTCCACCCTGTGGCTCTTACATTCTTCCCCTCCCTCTTCCTCAAAATTCTGGGAGCCTGGGTGGGTGTGGTTTTAGTCTACTTTAGTGTTGAGCTTTCAGCAGCTTCTAGATTTATTTCTTTCTTTCTTTCTTTCTTTCTTTCTTTCTTTCTTTCTTTTCCTTTTTTTTTTTTTTTTTTTTTTTTGGTTTTTCGAGGTAGGGTCTCACTCTAGCTCAGGCTGACCTGGAGTTCACTCTGTATTCTCAGGGTGGCCTCGAACTCACAGCGATCCTCCTACCTCTGCCTCCCGAGTGCTGGGATTAAAGACGTGCGCCACCACGCCCAGCTAGCTTCTAGATTTCTGCTTTGGTGATTTTTGAGTATTCTCTGTGTCCATCACCCTGCTGCAGGTTGTCAGGCTCACCATGGAAGCAGCACTCTTGCTTATCTCACCAATTCCTCTGTGGTTTCCTTTGGGCCCTAGTTGATGTGCTAGAGGTGGTTCATCTGCTGACAGGGAGTCAGCTCTCTACTCTTGTCCTGTTGATAATTTTTGGCTGTCGTTGGTTCTCACTATTTTCTGAAAAAAAAAAAAAAAAAAAAAAAAAAAACAGATGGAGAGTGAGCTCAGCATAGGTTAAAGAGGATAAACATTGTTAATTTAGAGAGAGTTTGATGGGTTTAGCCTCACTTTTGGCCAAAGACTAGTGGGAGCTTTTCACTGGAGTCCATAATCTTGGTCTCCATAGGATTTTGACTTGGTTTCCAGTTCCAACTATGGGCTCCTTATCATTAAGCAAATATCTTAGGTAATCAGACAGCTATTGGTTACCCACCTAGGCTGTGTGCCACTATTGGACAGGTGTGTACAGCTTGCCAGGCTGGTTACTTTCACATAGCAGTGTCCCTGCTTGCTCACAACATTGTTGGCCATTTCCCCCCAGCAGCTCATGTAGTGCTTTTCAGCACTGTATGGGCTAACCACCTGAGACCTGGTTTCCTTCCAGATTGAGCTGGATCTCTCAAAGTTCTGAATCAGCAGCATGTGGTGTGTTCAGCAAGAGAGGCTTATTTTATTTTATTTTATTTTATTTTATTTTATTTTATTTTATTTTATACCTCAGATGGGTTATTAAGTGCTTTTCCAGAAGACTGTGTTGTTTTAGGGACCTCTTGGTCTCTCTGATAAATAGCTCCGTGTGGGTACTGGGAGTTACAAGCCAGAGCCAAATGTTATAAATGTGTGGGTTTTTCTTTTTTTTTGGGAAAAAAGAAGCTTATTTTGGTTTACAGGCTTGAGGGGGAAGCTCCATGATGGAGCAGAGGGTGGACATCACCCCCTGGTCAATATAAGGTGGACAACACCAACAGGACAGTGTGCCAAACACTGGCAAGGGGACACTGGCTATAATACCCATAAGCCCACCCACAACAATATACTGCCTCCAGGAGGCATTAGTTCCCAAATCTCCATCAGCTGGGAATGTAGCATTCAGAACACCTAAGTTTATGGGGGACACCTGAGTCAAATCACCTCATTCCACCCCTGGTCCCCATAAACTGATAGCCATTCATGATGTAAAATGCAATGCATTCAGTCCAAGTTTAAAAGTCCCCATAGTCTTTATCAATCTTAATGATGTTCAAACATCCCCATACTCCAAGGTCATTTAACTGAGCCATAATACCAAAAACCGCCCCCCTGCAAAACCCATAATGGAAAAGAGTAAACATATGGCACTGGGCACAGCAAAGAAATATTCAGCCAATACAAGATTTAAAACAACCAGGGACAACATAACTCTGTAGCTCCAAGGCCATCAACTCTAGCCAGTGACAAATCTCCAGGTCTGATAATTCTACCCAGCAACAAGTCTCTGGAGTTCCAATTCCACCTCTCTAGCTAGGCTACTCACAGTCCTGGAAATCTTCATCTGGGCCAGAAGCTCTCCTTGGCAGCCATCTCGTGGTCCTGGCATCTCCACTGGTCTCCCCTGCAACCCACTGTTCATCCTCATGGCCCCATGGGATCTCCATGCAGGCATCCAGCAAACCTGCTTCACACTGCCCTGGCCATTTCCAAAACACAAGACTGCATTGCAAACTCAATTGCCCTCTCTTTCCTGCATTCTTATTCTCCACAATACCAGGTAGGGTGCCAATTTGTTAATCCAGGGAGGAATTAAGCAGACTTTGAAGAACTGGACACTCCTTGAGCACTCAGGCCCCTTCAGAATAGTCTGCATTCTTCCTGTTGCCCCAGTGCAGGTCAGCTGGCCCAATCTCAAAAGTTGTAATCTCTCAGTTGCAGCTGAACAGGCAGTAGTTCACCCAAAGATTTTTATTTTTTATGTGCCAAATCCCTCTGCTCACACCAGTCCATTTCTATGCAAAGCAACCCTGCATAAATTTTCAGGACATGGACCTAACAGCAAGTTTCTCACACAGACTGCTAGCCTTGTTCAGGCAAAGCTCTTTCTCACCCTCATAAGCCAAACCTCACAGTCCATAGTTCTTACTGCATTTAGGTCTTTCACCTCTGACCAGAATAGTCTATCAAGCTGTACTTACAGCATTGCAAAGCATCTCTTAGGCCAACATTTCAAATTCATCCACCTTCCTCTTGAAAATCAGCTCCAAAGCCACAGAGTCAGGTGTCTAGCAGCAATCCCACTTCTCAGTACCAACTTTATTGTTCCAGTCAGGTTTGCATTTCTGGTAGAAATCACCCAACCAAGAGAAGCATGTGGGAAAAAAGAGGTTTATTTTGGCTTACAGACTTGAGGGGGAAGCTCCATTATAGCAGGGGGAAACGACAGCATAAGCAGAGGGTGGACATCACCCCCTGGCCAATATAAGGTGGACGATAGCAACAGGAGAGTGTGACCTTTTTCTCCTCTTTTCTCTCTCTCTTTCTTTTGTGCATCTCAGTTTACATAGGTACTGGGGAATTGAACTTGGGCCAGGAGGCTTTGCAAGCAAGTGCCTTTAGCCACTGAGCAATCTCCCAAGTCCTTACCTTAGAATTTATAACAATGAAAGGCAAATATATTAGTAGACTCTCATCATCTCAACTAAGAGAACAGAGAAAGCTGAGGCCTAGATCCAGGACTTCATCAGCAGAAGATCTGTGCACAAATGTTCTCTGTGGCATTATTTGTGTTAGACAAAGGTCAAAACCACACAAATACCCATCAAGGGAAAAGTGGAAAAACAACATGCAATATTTTCATAAATAGAATATTATTTGGCAATAAAAAGGAAAAGTATTGTTACATGCTACAGCATGGATAATCTTAAAAAGCCATATGCTGTGTGAAATTAGCCACATGAGGCCACACTTTGGAACTGATTTCAATCCAGAAAGTCCAGAATAGGAAAGTCTGTAGAGACAGAACAGATAGATTAGTGGTTGCTTAGACTTGAGGGTGAGTATAATAGGAAGGATAAAGAATAATGGCTAAATCTATGGGTCACGTTTTTGTTCTAATATTGACTTTCAAGCTAATTACATGAACATACTAAAACCAATTGACCTTTGCACTTCAAATGGGGAAACTATATGCCATGTAAATAGATGTCAATATGGCTAATTTTAAACAATGGAAGAACCGAAGAGGAAAACAGAGGCCTTGGTTGGTGACTGAGGTTTGCTTTTGTGTTCTGAGCAAGAAGCAGGAGTGGAGCTGCAGAGCCTCCTCCCCAAGTGTGGGGAGTGTCTAGAGATATGTGTGGTTAATCTTGTCAAGTTAATTTAGGAGAATGAGACACAACCCTGGGTGTGTCTGGGAGGGTGATTCACAAGGATTAATTGTAGGTTTGAGACCCCTTGAAAGTGGGTGGCACCATCCCATGGATTGGGGATTTGGATAGAGTAAAAGAGGGGAAAGAAAATAAAGGAGAAAGTGAGCTGATAGTTACATTCATGGCTCTCTACTTAGCGATTGGTGCAGATGTGAGCAAGCAGCTTCATTCATGCTCCTGCGGGCTTCTCCTGCCACTGTGCTGTTCCCACCATGATGGCTGTACTCTCAAACCCCAGGCAAAACAAACCCTTCCTCCCCTAAGATGGTATTCTGACACAGTGACAAAAGAAGAAACAAAGACCATACATTCTGGGACAAGTGCTGGTGCTGACATTCCTTGGTATCCCACATGGCTGCAAAAACCACTGTGACTAAGAAAGACGTGTTACTAGATGGTAAATGAATGACAAGGGCATAAGTATCTGCTTCCAAGCTGGAGACCTCCATAAGAAAGGCTAAGTTTTCACTAGGTTAGGTGAAGAAGTAGATTTTTCCAGGCATTCATATGTTAACTGTTCATGTCTGTTATGTGTAGAGGGCATCAGGAGTTATGGCACAGAAGTGAGTGGTATTTGCTTAGGAGACATGGTGATGGTGTCAGAGGTTCTTGCTTGTAGAATTGTCTCTTCCATCCAGAGGTCCTTAGGAAACTTAACAATATTCCACACCTAAAAACCCACAGAGTTGGACTATGCATAGCCTAGTTCCTACAAGGACATTTGTTGTCATTTAGAGGAACACCTGATACTGGCTTTCATAATGGAACACTGTGGAGTATGACTCTAGTTTGCCATCACGAGATTGTGTTCCCCATTGTCTACCAAAAAGCTGGGTTTGTTCTTGTGGAAGTTCAAGGGCAGTAAGCATTCATATTATTACAGCACTCAACTTTCCTATACTTTCATCTTTGGGATGACTTGATTCAACCTACTCTTTTTAGGAATTCTCTTTCAGAAACTGCCAAAAGCCTTGTAATAGCCACTACTTTCAACTCTTGTAGAGGATTCTTTGGGTATTTACCTTGATGTCACTAAAGACCATGCTTATATGGCTACTTCTTTATTTCTGTCGTAGACATACTTGGATTACATTCCATTATGGAAAATGTGGCTGTGTATTCCTTTATCCCCTCTATCACAAACATCCACTTTCTTGGTCCCCCTACCCTATCTTCTAAAATACTGATTTTTTAACATAGTGCTAAGACCAAGATTTAGACTTGACTATCTAAATGCTACTCAAAGCTGAACCATGAAGCAAACCACAATTACTTTTAATATCATGGAAACCATTTTTGCATTCTGTGAGTTGATCATTGTCTTGCTGGATTGTTTGCTTAATTTTTCCCTTTCAAATACTAACCAGACCCAACCCTGCTTAGTTTCAGAAATCAAATGAGATTGTATGCATTCCAGGTGGTATGGTTGTAGGATTTGTTAATTCTGACAGTTCAATCTGGTTTGTTAGTTCAGCACTGAATTGTAGACCAGTATCTCAGTGTTTCTTCAATACATTCAGTTGCAACAGGTGCTATTAATTTCATCTTCTTTCTATTACACTACAGTCTTGATGGGCTATCTTCTTTGATGCCACATTTAATATATGAAAATAATGAAGGGAGATTTATTTATTTTAAGCCTGTGGTTTCAGAGGCTTCAGTCCATAGTGTTTGGTTCTATTGGTTCTGGCCCTCTCATGATACAGAATATCAGGGCAGGGGAAACATGTGGCTGAGGATACTTGCCTCATTATGGGCAGAAAGGGGTGAGAGACAGAAAAAGAAAGAGAGAGAATGAGATGGAAAGGAGGAAATGAGGTGAGAAAAAGACCAGCTCAAGATATAGGCACAGCCTCCTAACATTTCCAGAACCTCCCAAGATAGTGTGGGGAACATTTCATGTTGAAACCATCATCTCTCTCTCCCAGCTTCTGCAGCTCCTTGTTTCCTGTGGCCACTTCCTTTTCATTTCTTTTTGTTTATTTTATTGCTTTAATGGGATATATACTGAAATAGCATCCTCAGCGGGTTATGTCCCAATAGTTCATGACAGGTAGATTTCTAAGACCTTGCATATCTTAACATGGAAACATTTATTTTACTCTACCATCAGGTTAGTCATTTGACAGAATATGATGTTCTATGCTGGAAATAATATTCCTTTCAAATGTTTAATACATTTTGACATTCTACTCCATTTCTTGTGTCATTTTGAGTTCTGTTTCATTGCTTATCTTTGGTATTCTGAACTTTTATGACAACATCCTGGCAACTCCTTCAGCCTTTTTGAAAGGAAACTTGTGTCCTTTCGAGCTAGGAAATTATGTTATTTTGTTGATAATTTCTTCTTCTTTTTTTCTTTTCCCTTTATCAGAAGTACTTTTTGAGTGTTAGACTTTCAAGACCAATACTACAATTTTCTTATCATTTCTCTCCTGGAAGCTTTTTTTTTTTCTGATTTGACTTTGGAGAGACTGCCTTAACATTATCTTTCATTACTTCTGCCAAATTTCTCATATATATATATATATATATATATATATATATATATATATATATTTTTTTTTTTTTTTTTTTTTTTTTCGAGGTAGGGTCTCACTCTAGTTCAGGCTGACCTGGAATTCACTATGTAGTCTCAGGGTGGCCTCGAACTCACAGCAATCCTCCTACCTCTGCCTCCCGAGTGCTGGGATTAAAGGTGTGAGCCACCACGCCTGGCTAATTTCTCATATTTTTAATTGCTAAGAGATATGCCGATGTACCCTTCAGAAACTATCCTGAGAATATTTCTTTTCTCTATGATATTAGAGATAATTTTTGTATGTGTGTAGTATGCACATGTATATTTGTGTGTGTGTGTATGCATATGGAGGTTCTCCAGTTTGTATTTTTGTTTTTTTTATTTTTTTAATTTTAATTTAATTTATTTTATTTTTGGTTTTGTGAGGTAGGGTCTCACTCTGGTCCAGGCTGACCTGGAATTAACTATGTAGTCTCAGGGTGGCCTCAAACTCTCTGTGATCCTCCCACCTCTGCCTCCCGAGTGCTGGGATTAAAGGCGTGCACCACCATGCCCGGCTTAAATTTTTATTTTTATTTTATTTATTTGAGAGAGTGTGAGAGAGAAAGAGGGGGGGGAGAGAGAATGAATGGGGGCAACAGGCTTCTGCAAACAAATTCTAGACACATGTGCCCCCTTGTTCATCTGGCTTATGTGGGTACTGGGCAATCAAACCTGGTCTTTAGACTTTACAGACAAGAGCCTTAACCACTAAGCCATCTCTCCAGTCCCCCACTTTATAGTTTTTGAGACAGATTATCTCACTGAACCTAGAGCTCACCAATTTAACTAGTCTAGCTAGCCATCAAGCATTGTTTCCATCCTCCCAGCATTGGGATTACAGGCATACGTCAAGATGCCTGAAATTTCTTCTTCCTCTTCTTCTTCTTCTTCTTCTTCTTCTTCTTCTTCTTCTTCTTCTTCTTCTCCTTCTCCTTCTCCTTCTCCTTCTCCTTCTCCTTCTCCTTCTCCTTCTCCTTCTCCTTCTCCTTCTCCTTCTCCTTCTCCTTCTCCTTCTCCTTCTCCTTCTCCTTCTCCTTCTCCTTCTCCTTCTCCTTCTCCTTCTCCTTCTCCTTCTCCTTCTCCTTCTCCTTCTTCAGGGCCCAGGCTGACCTGGAATCCACTCTGTAGTCTCAGGGTGGCCTCGAACTCATGGTGATCCTCCTGCCTCTGCCTCCTGAGTGCTGGGATTAAAGGCATGCGCCACCATGCCTGGCTGATGCCTGGAATTTTATACTAGCGATCTAAAATCAGGTCCTTATGAATGCATAGCAAGCACTTTATCCACTGAGCCATCTCCTAACTCTGAGAATGTTTTGAAGTTTTCTTGTTATATAGTCATTGTTTCCTTTAAATTGCTTTTGGCTTCTGCCATTTATGTCAGGTTGCTTTCCCCCAAATATCTGGTGTCCAAAATATCTGGGTCCCCCCCACTAACATTTAAGACTAGGGTGCTGAGAAGGCTGTTGGCAGCTCTTACTTGGCTGGTGGGTCTTTTGGAGTCTATGTTAGAAACAACAAGCTTTCCCTGTGGGGTGTGGGTCCATTTCTCCATTATTATCTCTTCCATGGAGGGAAAATTCTGGGTCCTGAGTTAGGGAAGAATTCAGAATCTGTGGGCAAATGTAGAAATAAATATTTTCAGTGTGATGTTCTTATGCTCAACTGGGCCTATGACCTGCAGTACACACCTCAGAGGTTTCTCATCTGTGTGTTGGTGGGGGGATCATGGATAGATCTCATCATCTAACTTATAGGTAATTTAGCACCATTTTGTTTTGAACACACACACACACACTTTGAAGAAGTAACCAGTTCCTTTCCCATTCCACTCCTGGGCCTCTGGGGATCCTCTGGTATAAATGAGGTTGATCCTTGGCTTTCTCTAGTAGCGGTTTAAGATCCACTTTCTTTTGTTTTTTATGAAGCAATACATTTTACTAGAATTAAATAATCAACATTAATACATAGTGCTTAATAATAAAACATTCCTTAAATTATATTACAAAGTGATGTTTGGGGAAGGAATTAATGGAAGTGTATTACTCTGTTTTCTTAGGAACAATGAGCACTATTAAAGGGAAGTTTATGGTAAGCTACCAATGAGCCTCACCTGGTCAAGTTTTGCCCTGTCAATTTTTTTTTATTTAATTTTTTTAATTGACAACTATACTTACATACAAAAAACGTATATTTCCCTCCCCTCCCCCCATTCCCCTTTAGAACTCCAATCTCCATCGTTTCCCCTCCCTCTCTCCATTAGTCTCTCTTTTAATTTGATGTCATCATCTTTTTCTTCTATTATGAGGGTCTTGCGAAGGTATTGCTAGGCACTGCAAGGTCATGGACCTTGGGGACATTGGTTTCCCTTGGACACTCAGCTAGCAGGGTCAGTGTGGGAGTGGAAATGCTGCTACAGCAAGCACACGACAGAGATAGGTGCTTGTATGTATGTGTTTAGAGTCAGAATTTGGGTCACCCAATATAACTTGGCTCTGCACACAGTCCAAGTGCCTGTTCATAAGCATTTTCTTCACATCTAGACCTCACCTACATTAGTTAAGGCTATCACAGGTGTGAACAAAATACTTGAGAGAAAAACCTTAAAGATTCATGTAGATTCATGGTTTCAGAGATTGGTTCATGGTCCTTTGGTCCTACACACTTGGATGGGACATCATGGTGGCAGGAAAGTATGACTGGAAAAGTTCTTTGCATTTTGGTAGTCAGCAAGTAGAGGAAATGCTGGTGCTCATGTTGCTCATGATGGCTTTAGGGCCAGTCATTCCAGCTAGATGACCACCACCTAACACTGCCTTGCATGGAGAGGCAGATGCTGTCATATGCAGGCACCGCCTCTCACAGGGACAGTCAGCTGCTCCATGTCTTCTCTCACCCCCACATGCTGACAGCACTGTGCTCATGAGCTCTGACATGGCCAACAAGGAGAGACCAGCTTCTTGTCACACTGAGAGTGACAAGCACCTATTCAGGGTGGCCTTCTAGCCCCCTCCTTGGCTTTTGGCCTTATACAATCAGTGTTCTGGAGCCAAGGGTGACTGATACTCCAAGTCACACCATGACTGCACATGTGGAGAGGAGTAAATGGGGCTAGTGTGCTGGGCTTTCTCTAACACTGGGCTTGATCTTTCAATGCCATCAGTTTTGGTGGCAAGAAATAGTTTCACCCAAAGTCACAGCTCTATAAAGGGGAAGTAAAAACAGCCAGCTATGAAAGCCTAACAGAGCATATTGTTTCCTATAGCCAGTTATGTGTGTGTGTGTGTGTGTATTCACTTTACATGGCATGTGCGTGGAGTGTGGCACTCAGAGGATAACTTGGACATTGGTCCTCACCTTTCACTGTGTGAAGCAGCGTCTCTCACTATTCATCTCTCTGTTCATTAGGCTGGCTGGCCCGAGAGCTTCCTGAGGATTATTCTGTTTATGCTTCCCCTCTTGTGGTTGTGCTGGGATTACAGATGCCTGTTACAGTGTCTGGCTGAAAGTGGGTTTGGGAATCTGAACTCATCATCATGCTTAGATGGCAAGAGCTTTATCCACTGAGTTATTTCCCTAGCCTCTTCCCTCCTCATAGGCAGGTTTTAAAGAAAGAGTTTCAATGCTAAGTCAGGCAACTTAACATCATGGTCAGAAAACTCAGGAAGCCCAGAGGACCTGTGTTGTTATTACCTCATTAAACCAGACAGGTACCATATGGACGTGTTGTCCTGATGCTTCGGGCCTGCTAACTCAGCACAGGCCATGGAAGATTATCTTCTGGGGAGTGAGGACACAGCTCAGGACCCCAGTTATGGTTTATTTGATTTATCAGAATGCATAGAAGTCACCAGATTGCCTAGAGGTCAGGGCAAGGTCAAGGTCTAGGGGGAGCCCAGGTCTGTTCTTCCCTTCTGCCCATTCCCACCTGGAGGTTCATTTCTTGGAACACAGAGTTAATATTTTTCTGTACCTTGAAACTCTCTTGATCATGAGAGGCCAGGGGGCTTCCTGATTCTGATTTACATACACAAAGTCCTCTGAGAGAGACAGGTGTGATCAAAGACCCTTCCACCCACTTGTGTTTCCTTGGGTACATCTCTAAAATTGTGTATGATTTGGGTGTGTGTGGGGGGGACTTTGGGATCTTCTAGCTCTAGATAATTTGCAATTCTGTTTTCCAGGGACCCCCAAACAGGCCAGGCACAATTAGGACTTGCCCTTTATTGGCAGGAGATAAGAGCTGTATTGATTTGGTTTGGTCTAAGAACAAAGAAGGGCCAAGTGCACATGTTCTCTTGGTTAATTTTTTCATATTTTATGACCTCTACCCCTCTGACAGACCAGAAAGGCCAGGTATTGGTTTCTCCAATGCTTTCTGTGTATCAGTACTACCCTTTCCCTTCTGGTTCTCTAGCCCAGTGTGTGCCCATGGAAGGATGTCCCATGGAAGGACCACATTGTCCTTTCTGTCTTCTCAGAGACACATAGAGAAAGAGAGAGGCTTGACTAATTGAATCACAAGTGTCCATTTTTGGCGGGGTTGAGATCTTTTTTGAAGTGATAGTGGTGACCAGATAAACACTGGAGCCCATGGTAGCCCAAAGGTTTCCTCTCAGTAAAAAGGGCTGCCTTTAGCCACGAGGTTAGATTTTGACCTTCTCACTACTCATGAAGATAGTGAGTGATGTGTGTCACCATCTGCTGTCAGAGGACTGCTTCTCTTATCAGGGAAGTCCTGTAGGTCTTGCTCCACAGGGATCTGAGTATATGTCATTAAACTCCATGATGTGCTGTTGTGCAATTGCTGATGTCTATTTCCACACTGGTTGTAAATGCTCTGAAGAGAGGAAGTCTGTTTTCTAGGTATAGTTCTGAGGGTCATTTCCAGAGAAGGCCAATAACCAGTTGCGTAATGGATGGAAAATAAAGAAAATTAAATTTGATGCTGACTTTAATTTTTCTTGAGTGGTCTTAGGCTCTGGCATTCTTAGATTCTAGAAGCTGATTCTATATTTATGTAGAACCACATCACACAAGTGTGGAGAAAGGAGATGCATGGTTTGAATCTGAATTATCCCCCATAGGCTCATGTTTTGGTTTTCTTCCCTAGCTGGTGGTACTGTTTTTATTGGGGATGGGGCTGTGGATCTTTAGGGCATGGGGCATAGCTTGTGGAAGTAGATCACTGGGAACAGGCCTTAGAAGGTGACACCACTGAGCTATTTCTCCAGCCCTCTATCTGCAACTTTAAATAATATGCTTTTCTTGGGTTGCAGGTCATAAACTCTAGGTGTGTGTGTGGCACTACTACTATTGTTTGGCTAAATGTATAAATTATGCTCTAATGTTTATGCCCATTAATGCTATTCCCACTTTTGATTAGAGAAGCTTCTCTTTTCAGATGGTAGTGACCACTGGGGTGATTCAAAACTCATCAAAGTGCTGAGAAGGTGATAATAATAGTGTTCAGCACTAAGTAAGATATCCCTAACACACCCTCCAAGGTTCAGGGACAACTGGGAAAGAGGCAGCAGAAAGACTGTAAGAGTCAAAGGAAGGAGAGGAGTACTTTTTAATATTGTCCCTCAGACACAAAGCAACTGTGGCACTCATGACCTCATTGTGGCTGACATTGCCTACAGAAGACTTTAATAAGAGAAGGGAAAAATTACATCAAAATAGAAGACAGACTAGTTGGAAAGAAGGGATTCAGATTGGGAGGGATAAAAGGGGTGGTGGTGGAGGGAAAGAATTATGATTATGGTATATTTCCTATATGTATGGAGGATGTCAATAAAAATTAAAATGTTAAAAAGAATATGATCATACCTATTTTTCTAAGGTTGTTAGTTTTTGACAGTATGATGTTTACTCTTAGCTATTAAGGTGGGTAGTTTTTTTATTACGACTTGTTTCTTCTTGTTTTTCTTCTTTTTTGTAAATGTATATATTTGCAATATGTGTAACTTTATGTATACTTGTTTGTTTGTACATGTGTGGGTACTTGCGTTTGTGTGTGTGTGTGTGCGCACGCACACATGCATGCACATGTGGAGACCAGAGGGTGTCTTCCTCAATTGCTCTCCACCTTATGTTTTTGACACAAGGTCTCTCACTGAATGTAGAGTTCATGGATTCAGCTAGACTAGCTAGTTAGAAGTCCTGGCAATTCTCTTGCCTCTGTCTCCCCACTGCTTGGATTATAGACACACACTACCACACCTGGCTTTTATGTAGGTTCTGAGGATCTGCACTCAGGTCCTCCTGCTTGCACATCAGAGCAGTTTACTGACTGAGCTGTCCCCCAGTCTCCTGCTTCTTACTTTCTTTTCCTTAGTCTATTGGCCAAGTTTGTTATTTCTTTGATTTTTTTGATAACTGACCTTTATTTCCATTTGCCTTAGACAACATTTATTTTTTAGCACTCCAATGTAAATGCACTTAATAGACATGTAATGTCTGTGTATTCTGTAAGAAAAGAATTTTTTTTATACAAGTTTAACACAGAATTGAAAGCAATTCTCAATTGATATCACATTCAAATGACCCTCCAGTATGTATGAAAGTGCCTAGAATCAGGAAGAATGTATGCAAAATAAGATTGTGCTGTATAAAAGGGTAATACTTTGAAGTATACAGTTACCTACTGAGTGAATGAATAAAGTTGTTAGGAGCTATCACATTCAGATTTTATTACATAATCCACAATTAAAATGCAATCTTTTGTGCTTTTCTTATAGTTGATTCCTAAAGAAACAAACATTTATAATACGATTTTGTAAATGTAATTAATTGCAGAAACAGTTTAATCATATTTATAAAGAGAATGTGTTTTAAATTATGAATCCTGTGTAGGATGTTTTGAATCTCAAGGTCAATTGGATTTTGCATTATAACATTGGATTTACTAAGCCAAATAGAATCTGGCTGCTATAATAAACAGCTCCCAAATCTCAATGGCTCAACATAAACTATCTGGGGTGGTTTGAATGAAAATGTCCCCCATAGCCTTGGTTATTTTTTTTTAAAGTTTAGAGAGACTTTGTTAGATTAAGAGAAGGAAAAAGAGAGAGTATGAAGAGCTCCTGCCCATGAGAAGGCAGGAGGGGTAAATCCTACCTAGAGATCCAAATAGGGTTCTTATTTATAGGTTCTTAATGAGGTCTGAGCTAACCAGTCATAATGCCAAATTCTGAGTCTGAGCTAAGTTAACCAGCCATAATGCTAGGTTCAGGCTAGGAATCTTAATTCTAGGAAAGGGGAACTCCTTCCCAGGGAGGGACTCAGGTTGCTTATGGAAAAGCAGATCTATGGGACTCCTTTAGCCACATCCTTCTCTGATCTCTAGCAAAGTGAGGACTGCAGGGACAGGCTCAAGGATATTCTCTGCTTTTACTTTTACCCAGTCCCCTTTAACTGCCTCAATTCCTGCTCTAAAGTAATAACCCAAACAAACTGCCATTAGGGCATTGGGGCAATGACTGATGTGGCTTCTTTGAGCTGAGTGGGGTTGTCAGGTATGACAGTTGGGAAACTTCTCCAGTGGGTCTATCTAAGGGATCCCAAAAGTGCATTGATAGAGTATGGGAAGACAATCCTGAAAGAAAATGTTCTTCAGGGTGTGATATCTAAGGGTTTTAATCCCAGCAAAGAGTTAGGATTGATAGAGTTAGGTCACCCTGAGGAAGACAATCCTGAAAGAAAACCTTTGGGAAAAGAAAAAAGAAAGAATAAAAGCAAGGCATTAGGTGGAAGTGGACACTGAATAAACAGGTTCTTCAGGGTGTCAATTCATATAGGCTTTCAGCCTTGGAGGACAACCAAAGGGACCTAGGTAGGTGAGTTAGATTGCTGAAGGACCATTGTCTCAGGTATTTTGGATTGAACTTCCTTTGCCAGCTGAACATGACCTTGATCTTGCCTCACTGTTGTGGTTTGATTCAGGTGTCCCCCATAAAGTTAGGTGTTCTGAATGCTAGGTTCCCAGCTGATGGAGATTTGGGAATTAAAGCCTTTTGGAGGCAGTTTATTGTTGGGACAGGCTTATGGGTGTTATAATGAGTGTCCCCTTGCCAGTTTTTGGCACACTTTCCTGTTGCTATTATCCAACTTATGTTTGCCAGGGGGTGATGTTCACCCTCTGCTTATGCCATAATTTCCCCTGCCATCATGGAGCTTCCCCTCAAGTCTGTAAGCCAAAATAAATCCATTTTTCCCAAAAGCTGCTCTTGGTCAGGTGATTTTTGCCGGCAATGTGAACCTGACTGCAACAGTAATGTTGGTACCAAGAGTAGAATTGCTGTTAGACACCTGACTATGTGGCTTTGGCCTTTTGGAGCTAATTTTCAAGAGGAATGTAGAAGGATTTGAAACTTTGGCCTAAGAGTCACCTTGCAATGCTTTAAGTACAGCTTGATGGACTATTCTGGTCAGAGTTGAAAGACCTGGATGCAGTAAGAACTATGGACTGTAAGATTTGGCTTGTTAGGGTGAGAAAGAGCTCTGCCTGGACTGGGCTACAAGCAGTTTGTGAGAGAGGCTTGCTGTTATGGCTGTGTCCTGAGAAGTTGTGCAGGGTTGCTTTGAGTAGAAATGGACTGGTGTGTGCAGAGGGATATGCACAGAATGAAATCTTTAGGCCAAAACTTCTGCCTGTTCACCTGCAATTATATGAGAGATTACAACCATTGAGATTGGGCCAGCTGACCTGCACTGGGGCAACAGGAAGAATGTAGACTCTTTCAAAGGGGCCTGAGTGCTCAAGGAGTATCCTATTCTTTAAAGTCTGCTTTATTCCCCCCCTGGATTAACAAATTGGCACCCTACCTGGTATTGTGGAGTATAAGAAATGCAAGAAAGGGAGGGTCATTGAGTTTGCCACACAGTCTTGTGTTTTGGAAACGGCCATGGGCAGTGTGAAACAGGTTTGCTGGATGCCTGCATGGAGACCCAATGGAGCCATGAGGATGAACCGTGGCTTGCAGTGGAGACCCAGTGGAGATGCTGGGACCATGAGAGGGCTGCTAAGGAGAGTGGCTTCCCCCAGATGAAATTTTCCAGGACAATGAGTAGCTTAGCTGGAGGGATGGAATTGGAACTCCAGAGACTTGTTGCTCGTTAGAATTATCAGATTTGGAGATTTGACATTGACTAGAGTTGTTAAAGTTGGATCTACAGAGTTTGATGTTTTACCCTGTTTAAATCTTGTATTGGTTGAATATTTCTTTGCTATGCCCAATGCCATCTTTCTCAGTGTGAA
The DNA here is from genome assembly GCA_036365145.1 of Orientallactaga sibirica. NCBI lineage: Eukaryota > Metazoa > Chordata > Mammalia > Rodentia > Dipodidae > Orientallactaga > Orientallactaga sibirica. The sequence goes on from JAEOAD010000036.1 coordinate 14,023,115, forward strand.
TGTTTATTCTGTGCCATTATGGGTTTTGGGGGGATTTTTGGTATTATGGCTCAGTTAAAAGATCTTGGACTATGGAAATGTTTGAACATCATTGGGATTGATAAAAGTTATGGGGACTTTTAAAGTTGGACTGAAAGCATTGCATTTTGCATCATGGATGGTATAGCAGACAGCTTCAGGTTTGCTGAGATGAACTTCCAGACCAGGCATAGTTATGGAGGAAAGGATTTATTGAAGCTTACAGATCCAGGAGAAGTTCCATAATGGCAGAAGAAGCTGGTCTGCTTTCACAGGACCAAACACAGAGAGAAAAGCCACAAGCCAAAAGCCACACAGCAGAGCACACCTCAGGAACTCCAGCTAGGCACACTTTTCATATCTTTAGATTGAAATCCTAAACCCACCACCACCCCTTAAGATCTGCCCAATGACACTGCCTCCAGCCAGGTGGCTGCAGATGCAAACTATAAACTAATAAAACACTGAATATATTGGGGGCCATCTATTCAAACTACTACAACTGCTAAGCCATCTCTCTAGCCTGAATGTGGAATATTTTTGAATACATGTAGTGTCACACAGCTCTGTACTGGCAATTTGGTATATAAATAGCATATTACCTTAAGAATATTTTTAATTGAGTGTCTAATCTAACAGAAGGGTGAAACAACTTCTTGTTGACCCAAGTTTATTTTGCAACCTTGCAGAGTCAGCCAAGGACAATGGGACAAACCACATTGCTGTTTGCCACCCTACTTTTCTTTCTATTACTGGGCCCAGATATTCTCCTGAAGATCTGACTCAGCTACTATTTCCCCAGTTAGCACACACCTGGGACCAGAGATAGTTAACCGCTGGGCCTCCTCCAAGAAGGTTCACAGCAAAGACTGGGAAGTGAGTCCTGAGTGTTCTAGGCCCCACAGGGGACCAGCAAATGAGCATGAGCAACTCCTTCTTACACACAGCACTTTTTCCCAGTGTTAGAAAGTCCTGTGGAGAAGGCTTTGGCTGTGACCCTACCTGGGCCATGATCTTCATCTTGAAGTATCTGTTACAGAGATAGGAACCCTGTAAATCCCATGAAAAGTGGCCATAGGAGCTACTTAATCTCATCAAAGAGGTCTTGGCTAATAACCAAGAGTTCAGCCTATTCCTACCTTCTAGAGCTGGGCCATTGTGCCTCCTGTGTTTCCAAGACTCTTACATCCTTTAAAGACATGCAGGCATCCAGCAAACCTGTTTCACACTGCCCATCCTTTAAAGACTTTCTGACCCTGTTTCCATTTCAAAGGTAGTCTCCAATTTGTTAATCCAGGGAATAAAGCAGACTTTAAAGTTCTTATGCCTCCTGCCTATGTTCCAGTTTATGACCAAAGTGAGATTGAATCTCTCTGGGTGGTAGCAGCAGTGACAATAGTCATGGATATATCAGACATTATGATAGCACTTGCCATACATTGTATCATTTAATTTTCACCACAAACCTGTGAGGTAAGAATCTCTCCTCCTTTTTACAAAAGAGAAAAGAATGTCTGTATTATAAGTAACCTGTGAGGATGTCTAACTAGAAGCACAGGTGGGGTTCAGATTCAGGTCTACAGGAAGCCAGCTCACACTCAACTAACAGGACATTTGACTTTTAGCAGAATTTTGGATTTTCTTCCTGTAACAATCTTCCCTTTGAAGATCCAGGATACAAAGCATGTATGAATACATTTATTTACCTACTGAATTAGTTACTTTTCTCTTTGCAGTGACCTAACAAGAGGCAACTTAAGGGAGAAAAGATCGACTTTGGCTTATGGCTCAGAGGGTACAGTCTATAGTGATGGAGAAGCAATGGAGTGGAACTGGCTTCTGGTTTTTGGTGGCAGGATGCTTCTTGATTGTATCTGTGTGGACCAGGAAGCAGAAAAGGGAAATGTCAGTGCTCATCTTGCTTTCTCCATCCCCCCCTTTGATGGAGAACTTTGATATATGAACATACTATAATTTGATAATATTTCCATCCATATGTTCATTCTACAAGCCCCATTCTGCTGCATTTCACCTTTTTCTTTTTTAAAAAAATTATTTTATTTGAGAAAAAAGAGAGAGAGAGAGAGAGAGAGAGAGAGAGAGAATGGGCCTGCCAGGGCATCTAGCCACTGCAAACAAACTCCAGATGCATGTGCCACCTTATGCATCTGGCTTATGTATGTCCTGGGGAATTGAACCTGGATCTTTTAGCTTTGTAGGTAAATGCCTCAACCACTAAGCCATCTCTCCAGCCCACATTTCACCTTTTTATTCAGTCCAAGATCTTAGCTCATGGGATGTTATCATCTATGTTCATTCTGAATCTTTCCCTCAGTTAATCCTTTTTTGGAAACACAAAAATGTGACCCAAATCTCTAAATGTTACTTAATCCAATTAAATTGCATTATAAAATTGCAGAAGCAATATGATTTATCTCAGACTGGACCCAAGAATCTTGTTCCATGGGCAAAACAAGGTTATTGATACACATTAGTAGTAGTGAACTGTGGACTTGGCAATGTGTGTGCTTGTTGTTGTGATGGTTATTCTTGCTTGTCAGCTTGACAGGATTTAGAACCACCATGGAGATCAATGTCTGGGCATTTGTGTAATGGATTTCCTAGATTAGGTTACTTAAGGTGGGAAGACCCTAAATGTGGGTGACACCATTCCATGGTGAATAAAAAACAGAAAGAGAACTGAGCACCAGCATTCATCTCTTTCTGTGGATTGAATGTGACAAGACACCTCCTGCTTCTACAGCCATGCCGTCCCTAGCAAGATGGACCATGTCTCCTGGAACTCTAAGTTTAAATAAACCCTTCCTTATTTAGGTTGCTTCTTATCAGGTATTCATGTACAGCCATGAGGAACATAACTGACACAGTTGTCTACAAATAGTTTAAGCAGCAAGTGTCTTTTCTATGCTGATGGGATGCTTCTGTAAACATTTCTTTTTTAGAACCACCCTCCTTGGTTTATCATTAGTTTCTTAAGCAAACAATCAGTGTGCATTCTTCAGTCTCAGGATGGTGAGTCAGGCCAAGGATCCAGGCCATTTTCTGGGTAGTAGCTGGACTCTGGGCTATGTCCTGTTAGGACTTGAGCCAGCTTGCTGCAGAGAGGTACCCCTTCCACCTCCTGGTGGCCAAAGCCAGCCCTTATGTTCCTTCTTGCCTGCCATCCTTGCCTCAGTGGTTGCCAGAGTAACCACAAAAATATTACTTCACATACTGCAGGAACAAAATGTCAGTGCACTTTACTATTGTTTTAATTTAAAAGCAAACATGTGAAAATAACTCCAGTCTGGAAGAAATTCCATTTCTGGCACATGGTTCCTTTTGGAAAGGAGAGGTTCAAAACCAGTGTGAAAAAGTCAGAATATTTAGATTTATTTGAAAAGTTGAAATTCCTGGGGCTAGGGAGATGGCTCAGTGGTTACTATATAAGCAAGGGAACCTGAGTTTTGAGTCTCAGCACTCACATGAGATGACACACATGGTGTGTGCCTATAATTCCAGCACTGAGGATGTGGAGACAGAGGAATTCTGAGGTTTGCTGGCTATATTGTTCAGCTGAGTCACTGAGTTCCAGGCTCAATCAGAGACTCTGTCTCATAAAAACAAGGTGGAGAAGCACATGTGAGCTCACATGCATATGAGCATGAATACACATATGCACACACACCATACATATGCAAAAAAGTTGAAATGTTTTCATCTAGTATGGTGGTAAATGTTCCAGAAATGTTTGTTTAGTAAAGGAATGATTGAAACATGACTAAATTTACTGAAAAATCTAAGAACATTTGAATTTATATATTAATATATGAATATATTTATATATTCACATACATGAATATGTGTGTGTATGTATGTATGCATATACACACACATGTAAATTTTAAGGTAAAACTTAATTTCTAGCTGCTATTGTAAATTCAGGATTTTAGGAGTAGTGTGTTGAATAGCATTTTCTCCCTACCTCAAAGCCATGTCCACCCAGCACCTCAGAATGTTACTTTATTTGGGCATAGGGTCTTTGTAGATATAATTAGTTAGGATTGTCACAGAGAAGGCCATCTGGAGATCATGGTGAGAAGAGACAGATCCGAGTCATGCTGTCACCAGTCAAGGAGTATCACCAGCCACCAGGGGCCAGAAAAGGCAGGCAGAGTTTCTTCTATAACCCCTGGGGGAAGCATAGCCCTATTGGCCCCTTGATTTCCAACTTTTGGTCACCAAGTCTGTGATAGAATATATCTCAGTGTGCCAGTTTGCTATGGCAGCCCTTGAGAGCTACACAGTACGACATTTGGGATCAGCATGGGCTCCTTAACAGTGGCTATAACACTGAAGAATTTGTCTCTCCCTTCTCCAGGGACCATTAACTGCATATAGATCCTCCGTTCTTGCTAGCCCATCTCCCTTAGCTACCACCATCTCTGTCAATAAGACCTTGGCAGGGTTGGAGTGGGGGCACACATATATTTTTTGTCTCAACTGCTCAGTGATGCAGATACAATGGAAAGGAAAATAATTGCGAAGTTTGGACTGAAAGCCAAGGGGGAAGGTGGGATTCCTCTTAGGGAAAAGATCCTTTTGGGTCATGACCAACCTTTAGCTCAGTCTTGATAGTTAAGTTTTTCTGTGTGAATATGTACCAAGGACCTAGAATTCAATCATCTGGCTCCAAAGAGAAGGGTAGAGGCTGTGTTCCAAGCATGGAGAGACAATGACATGAAAGGGTAGGCTGCTGAGACAAGGGAGACAGACAGACAGACAGGTACTGGGAGTCTAGAAAATGACACATCAAAGGTCAATGGGAAATTCCTGGTGGCAGGGAGGGAAGAAGTTGTTCACTGCCACACTTTCTTTTGCACACCTGATCTTCCATTATAGCTGTCCACACTCCACAGTGACAGGAGATAGTGCTGGCTAAGAGAATGGAGGAGGCTGCCAGTGACCAGCGTGATGTGGATGAGGGATGGTGTCTGGAGCAGAGTGTTGGCTGTGCCCTGTAGCCACTCAGGAATCCAGTTTTCAGTGGGGCACATGCAGCTTAAGATATATTCTCCAACTTTCCTAGTGGCTGGTGTGACAGGATTAGTTAATGTGAGTTAGACAGAGCCAGGTGTGAGAGTCCTGGGCCACCTTGCTCTGTTCTGTACTCCTCCCTGAGGCCGAGAAGGGGACACAGGAAGGTATCTGGACCATGTGGACAGGATCGATACTTTAAGACTTAGGGACCCTGTCCAGAAGTCACCATGCATGCTTTGGACTGCTAAGCAAAGTATCTTCTAACAATATGAGAGGGAAACACAGTTGTTCCGCATTTATAGGAACAGGTTCAAACTTCCAAGTGGCTTCCTGAAACTGCAGATAGTAGTGAACCATGGGTGTACTATGTTTTTATACTCACATACTTATTGTACAGTTTAACTTAAAAGTTAGGTACATTAAAATGCATCATTAATAAAAGTAGAGCATTATAACTGCAAAATCATATACTCTACCAAAAGAGTCCCTTCCTCTCCGTCTCCTTTCCCTCTCCCTACACCTCTTTCTGTCATAAAATTGTTATATGTTCAGTGTACATAGTGCTGGGGTGCATGAGGATACTTTCATTCATGTACATAATGTACTTTGACCAGGACTCCTCCATATCACTCTACCTTCCTCTTTATCTCACCCCATTAGTCCTTTTGTTCTCCTAGACAGCTTGCTTCTAGCTTCATGTCATTCATTCATTCATACATACATACATACATACATACATGATTTTATGCATGTATATAAAATCTAGCATCCACAGAAAGCATGTGATTTGTCTTTCTGAATCTGACTTAATTTGTTAGTACAATAATCTCCAGTTGTATCCATTTTCCTGTAAATGACATAATTTTGTTTTCTTTACAGCTGAGTAAAAGTCTATTGTGTATGTATACCACATTTTCTTTTTTTTTTTTTTCTATTTTATTTATTTGAGAGAGAGAGAATGGGCATGCCAGGGCCTCCAGCCACTGCAAATGAACTCCAGATGCATGCACCCCCTTGTGCATCTGGCTTACATGGGTCCTGGAGAGCTGAACTGGGATCCTTTGGCTTTGCAGGCAAATGCCTTAACCGCTAAGCAATCTCTCCAGCCCCTATACTACATTTTCTTTATCCATTCTCTGTTGATGGACATCCAGAATGATTCCATCCCTTAGCTATTGTGAACAGTACTGAAATAAATATCCATATACAAGAATTCCCATGATATATTTGCTAAGAGTTCTTTAGGTAAATACCCAGGAGTGGTATAGCTGGGTTATATGATAGATCTATTTTTAGTTTTTAGGCATTTTTTATTTTTAAAAATATTTTTATTTATTGCAAGCAGAGAGGGAGGGGGATGGGCATGCCAGAGTCTTTTGCCACTGCAAATGAACGCCAAATGCCTGTGCCACTTTGTGCATTCAGGTTTACATGGGTACCAGGGAACCCAACCCGGGCCATCAGGCTTTGCAAGTAAGCACCTTTAACTGCTGAGCCATCTCTCCAGCTGGGGATTTTTTTTTTTAAAAATAAACCTCAATACTGATTTCCACAATGGCTGAACTAATTTACATTCCCACCTGCAGTTTATAAGGGTTCCCTTTTCTTTATATTCTTGCCAGCATTTGTTGTTACTTATTAGTGATTGCCATCCTGAGTAGGGTGCAATGGAACTCAATGTAGTTTTAGCTTGAATTTAAATATCTTATGCTATGCTCACCCTTCTTGGGTTGGTGTGGGATGCAGCAATGCCTGTGCAGGAGTTGAAGTGAGGTGAACGATGTAGGCACTGGGGCGTAACATCAGGCTGGTTTGTGAGAGTCACTTGAACCCAAGCATTTCCATACTGTGACAGTCAATCTGTTCACCTATAAGCTAATCAGCGACTAACGGGGAGGGCAGTGTGTATGTGACATATGAGCCTCATGTGGCATGTTCTTGTTAAACTCATGTTGTACTGCTAGTGGCTTTTCTATGGATAGATTTTCAACCTAGATAAAGATATTGCTCCTGATAAAGGCAATAAGGTATCATGTCTTCCTTTTACTTTCTTTCTTTCTTACTTTCTTACTTCCTTTCTTCTACTGGAAGTGTGGAAAACAGTCATCCTTGTCTAGTTTCCTATTCTTAGGGTGAGGTCAGTCTTTCAACATTAAGGGTATTATTAGCTGTAGGCTTCACACAAATACCCTTTATTAGCTTGAAAAAATTTCCTATAAGTTTTAGTTTATAGGAATTTTTGTCAGGAATGGACTTAGGGTTTTGTCAAATGTTATTTGAGATCATTGTGATGATCACATGCTTCATGTTTTTGTATGTTACTATGGTGAAATGTGTGACAGCTTTTTGCAAACAAGTACCTTTAACCACTAAACCATCTTTCCAGCCCCATCATAAGGTTTTCAATACAAGGCCAACCTTGCATTCCTTAGATAAACCCTTGTTGGTTATGGTATATTTTTTAATATTGAGCTGGGTGTGATTTCTAATGTTTTATTAGAAATGTTCTGAGGGATGAGTGGTTTTAAAGAGCAGTGATATGCAGTTGTCTTGTCTGGTAATGTTTTCATCGGGTCTTCACATGAGAAAATAAAGAATTATTCTTTCTTTCACTAATTTTTGAAAGATCTTTCTTAAAACTTGTATTGGATTTTCCTTAAGTGTTTGTTTAGATTCACTAGTAAAAGTATTTGTACAATTTGAAACTGAAGCCTTCTTCTGTTATTGTTTGGAGAGGCTGTTGGTTATGGTTTGAATTTCTTCAATAGATACAGTAGTTTTTTCATTTTGCTACTTTATTTGTGTGGAGTATTTTATGAACTGTTTATAATGAAATTTTTTCCCACTGTCAAATAATTTTGCCTTTTAATCAAAAGGTTAAGACAATTGCATTTACTGTGATGATGGATATGTTTGAGTTTAAATCTACCATTTGTTTTGTTTGTTTCATTTGTACTTTGTTCCTTTTTTATGTCTTCTTTTGGATCAAATGAATGTTTTATTTTATTTATGAGAAAGAAGTGGCGGGAGGGAGAGAATGGGCATGCCAGGACCTCCTGCCACAGCAAATGAACTCCAGATGTATGCACCACTTTTTGCACCTGGCTTTATGTGGGCAGTAGGGAATCAAACCTGGGCTGTCAAGCTTTCAGGATAAAGCAATCACCTTTAACAACTGGACCATATTTGTTTTTTGAGGTAGGGTTTCACTCTGGCCCAGGCTGACCTGGAATTCACTATGTCGTCTCAGGGTGGCCTCAAACTCGTGGCGATCCTCCTACCTCTGCCTCCTGAGTGCTAGGATTAAAGGTGTGCGCCAGCATGCCCAGCTCTGAATATTCTTATAATTTCATTTTATTTACTTTTTGGGATGAGATATTACTAGCTATACTGCTGTTTTGGTACTATTATCTGTTGTTGCTCTAGGATTTATAAGATTCATCCTTTAATTACATAGTTCAAGCAATCAAATAATATTGACACACATATTTTGGGGACTTTACAACAGTGTTCTTCAATGTCCTTTTCCAATCTCTTGTCAAGTCTTTTATGTAACATTATGTCATAGACCCTGCAAGATAATCTCACTACTTTTCTTTAAATGGGCGTCTATTTAAAAAGAAGTTTTAAAATGATGCAAATAAGGAAAGATGTTCTTCATATGACAAATGAGGTCATGTTCTCTCTTGCTTAAGACATTTCAGTAATTTCCTATTTCAGTTTGGACTAAATCCAAATTCAGAGGCTAGGGAGATTGTTCAGCAGATAAGAATGCTTGCCATCTAAGGACGAGGGCCTGAGTTCTATCCCCAGCCCCCATGTAAAAAGCTAGCTGTTTTATTAGTTTGTAGTTTGGATCTGCAGCCACCTTGCTGGAGGAGGTGTCACTGGGTGGATCTTAAGGCGTGGTGGTGGGTTTGAAATTGCAGTCTAAAGATATGCAAAGTGCCTAGTTCCACCTAGAGTTCCTGAAGTGTGCTGTGTGGCTTTTGGCCGTGGCTTCTCTCTCTGCTTGGACCTGTGAAGGCAGGCCAGCTTCTTCTGCCATTATGGAACTTCCTCTGGATCTATAAGCATCAATAAATATCCCTTCCTCCATAACTGTGCCTAGTCTGGAAGTTCATCTCAGCAAACCTGAAGCTGTCTGATGCACTAGTGATAGCCATGCATATCTATAACCCCAATCCTTTGGGTGGCAGATAGGAGAATTGCTGGGTTTCAGTGGTCAGCCATTATGACTGAGAACCACACTCCAGGTTTGTTGAGAGAGTCCACACACAAGGAAACAATGTGGAAGAGTGATAGAGGAGGACACTCAACATTCTACTCTGGCCTCTGCATGCATGAACATAGGGGCTCACATCTGCACACCCATGTGCATACACCATATATATATATATATATATACCACACCATATCATACATACCATACACACATGCAAAAAGATTTTTAAAAATCTTCAAACTCAGCATGTCCCACAACTTACACTACTTAGGGGAGGTACATGCTGTGTTTTCAGCATCTAGTTCGATGCTTCTCTCATGAAAAGTTCTGAAGAACTTGTGTCATTATTCACTTAATTTTCATTTTAGTATTAGTTACATACCAAATAAAGGAGTCAATTAACAATGCATGATAATTTTTCCAACCCATTCTCTATTACCTAAGCTGAAGACCGTGCTAGTCATTTATGATAAAATACCCAAGATAAATCAATGTTAGGGGAGGGAAGATTTATTTTATCTTACGGTTTCAGAGGCTTCAGTCCATGATCACTTGACTCTGAGTCCTGGGCCTGGAGTAAGCTGCATAGAGTGGTGGTGAGAGTGTGCAGAACAGACTTTCCCCTTCATGTCAGCCAGGAAGCAGAGAGGAGAAGGCCCACACTAGTTGACTTTCTCCTTCTCCCTGTCTTTATTCCATTTGGCCTCCAAGCTATGGTATGGTGTCACTCATATTCTGGGCTGACCTTTTCACTCAGTTAATCTTTTCTGGGAACACTCTGGTAGACATTCTGAGACATATGCTCTGTATTAATCTCCCAGACACCTTAGTCCAATCAGGTGATGACCAAAATAACCGTCATTTAACTGTACTTCTTTTTAAAATTTTTTAATTAATTAATTAATTTTATTTTATTTTTTTATTTTTTGGAGAGAGAGACAGACAGAGAGAGATGGAGAGGGAGACAGAGATGGGCACGCCAGCAGTCTCTCGGCTGCTGTGAAGGAAATCCAGATGTGTGCGCCCCCTTGTGGGCAAGTGTGGCATTGCGCCCTTGCGTCACTTTGCATCTGGCTAAACGTGGGACCTGGAGATTGGAACCAGCATTCTTAGGCTTAGGAGGCAGGTGCTTTAACCACTAAGCCATCTCTCCAGCCCTAACTGTACTTCTTAAGAGAGGAACCATTTCATCATTGGCTAGCACAATGTTATGGTTTGAATGTAAAATGTCCTCCATAAACTCCTCTTTGAACACTTGGTTCCCAGCTGGTGGCGCTGTTTTGGAAAGTTATGGAATCTTAAGGAAGCAGGGCCTAGTTGGAGGAAGTGGATTGTTAAGAGGTGGGCCTTGAGAGTTCTAGCTTATTTCTGTTGCTGGCTCAAGCTCTCTGCTTCCTGATCCTCTGAGATGTGAGCAAGCTGCTTGATGCCTGTTCCCAAGGAGAGGAGTCACTTCTGTTATCATGAAGGCTGACATGCTTTTACTGCTCTGAAACTGAAATACAACAACAGCCACAAAAATTACTCCTCCCCTACGTTGCTTCACTCAGCTATTTTGTCCCAGTGATGTGAAAAACAACTAAAATACACACTGTGGGGTTAATAGTAGATAGTATAAGGACAGCTAAGCACAGGGATGAATAATGGGTTGATCTGTCGTCATTCTGAAGGTGTTTATCTACTGGTTTAGTTTATTTTAAATGTAAGTGTATGTGTATGATTGTATTTGTGTGTGTGCAGGTGCATGTGTTTGTGTATGGGGGTGTGAGTGCACATGTGTGAATGTACATGTGGAGACAAGAGAACGAACTTCTTTGTCATCCTCAGGAATGACATTGGCCTTTTTCAAACAGTGTTTCTCATTGGCCTAGAGATCACCAATTAGGCGAGACTGACTGGTCTCAGAGCCCCAAAGATTTTCCTGTCTTTTGCCTTTATAGCTCTGGGACTGTGGGTGCATGTCACTTCTCTCAGTGTTTTAAAGTGGGTTCCAGGATTCAAACTCAGATCCTCATGTTTGTAAGGTAAACACTTTACCGACTGAGCCATCTCTCTGGCCTGTCTTAGTTTTTTACATCCCTAGTTCTCCACAAACCAGTACAATTTCTTGCAATGTGCCCAAGATCATTGTCCTGGAGTAGTGGCAAGTGAACTTTTATACCAGCCCATCCTCAATTGCTCACAGTCTGTACCCCATGTCCTGTAATGTTCAGTGAACAGGAGTGGGAATCTCTATAACCTTTATTCCTACTGAAGGACTTCTTCATTTCAAAGGCAGTCCCTTAGAGGCATTTTTAGCCTGCTTATAACATTTCAAGATTTTTTTTTTTTAAACTTCAATGCCAGCTAACTTACTTTCCCAGACTGAAGAATGTTTAAAGTAGCTTTAGTCTATGATCACAGTTGATTGTTTTGATTTCCTCACTTTGAGGTTTCCTCACTTTCACTTGTTTCTAAGAGTCACTGACCAGAACCGCACATAGTGTTCCACACATGGACCCCCATGGCTTGAGTGGAGTTGGAGAATGTTTGTAATTTGAATTCATTACTAAGCATGCTCTGCCATCGTGTTTTATACACTGTATTCTCAGGGACATGTGATGTGTTCTACTTTGTCAAGCCCCAGCAACTCTTGCTTATGTATTTGTATACTTATACTTGCTTTGCAATTCAAATTCATAGACTTTATTCTCCAGCTCATTTTGACATGAGGATATTTATTTTATTTTTTGAGACTGGACCTCACCATGGAATTCACTATGTACTCTTTTTCAGTCCTAGAGATTAAGCCTAGGACCTCAAGCATGAATGCTGGGCAAGTGCTTGACCACTGAGCTACATCTGTATCCCTGGAGCTCACTATAGGAATTTAGGCTGGTCTGGAACTGATAAACCTCTTGCCTCAACCGCCTGAGCATTGGGATTTGGGAGTGCAGATCATGCCGAGCTGGCTTGATAAATCTTTGTTCAGGTTTCAGAACCCGGAACTTCATGGTTCGAAAATCATAATATCATAGCTGAAGTTTATGATATCTTTTATTCTTGTTTCCAGAATTAATTGTGAGTATGTTAAAACAAAGTATATCTGGTACCAAGCCCTTGGGAACTCCCCCTTTTTTAAACTAATTTTTCCTGTGTTTCTTATATCTAAATAGATTCACAGTTTTAGAATAAGATCAAAGGCTCTTTGAAAACTTCTGGATAAATCACACACACACACACACACACACACACACACACGTTTAATCTTGTTCACATATATTTTTGTTCCTTCAAAGAACTCAAGAAGAGGAGTTAGGGTTGGTTTCCTAGGACAAGTGATGGAGCCTCTCTGGACCTCTGATTATGTATTTATAGAAATACATTGTGGTGATATCAGTACCTATGTCCCCCTCAATATTTCTAGGTTAAAATGCTAACCTCCATAGTGATAGTTTTAGGATATGAGGCCTTTGGGAAGGAATTAGGAAACAAATTTAGAAAGTGATTTGAAAAGCCAGAAGGTATTGTCTATGAGGCAGAAGTCAGGCCCTCACCTAACCTCCTAGCACCTTGATCCTGAATGTTGCAGCTTTTCAAACTGTGAGAAATAAATTTCACTCTATATTATAAACCATCTGGTTTAACGGCATACTGTAATAGCAGCTATGGTGTACTAGGACATATGTCATCCACCTTTATCCTCATTACCACCAGCTCATCCTTCTCTCCCCCTTCCTTTCTTTACCCTTCATTGCACAGTGGTCACTCACTGGTTCCTTCATTCCATTCATGTTCATGAACTGTCTACTGCATGCCAGGCACTGGGACTTGGGCCACTTCCAGTTAAATGAGGGAGATTCCTCTTGGCAGTCTCTTGGTCTTTCAACAGTTGTGATGGGTTTGTTTTGCCATTTGTAATCATGGGAATGAAAGAAGAAAGCATGGGCTAGCTGGGTGTGGTAACCAACACCTTTAATCCCAGCACTTGGGAGGCTGAGGTAGGTGGATTGCCATGAGTTTGAGACCAGCCTGGACTACAGAGGGAGTTCCAGGTCAGCCTGGGCTAGGACAGGACCCCACTTCAAAAACAACAAATAAACAAACAAACAAACAAACCAAAGAAAGCATGGGATATAGGGATATATACTTTCCTCTCACTGTACAGTAGCCACCCACTACTGGGGGTTTTGCTCTATGAAATTTCAGTTACTCACCATCACTTGCAGTCTAAGAATATTAAACAGAAAATTCCTGAAATAAGTATTCATAAGGTTTTTTTTTTTTTTTTTTTTGAGGTAGGGTCTCACTCTGGCTCAGGCTGACCTGGAATTCATTATGTAGTCTCAGGGTGGCCTCGAACTCTAGGTGATCCTCCTACCTCTGCCTCCTGAGTGCTGGGATTAAAGGTATGTGCCACCATGTCTGGCTCTCCTCACTTCTTGACCTAACATTGCTCACTTTTCCAGCTGTTCATAAGTTTTTTTCATTTTTTTTTATTGAGAGGAGAGAGAGAGAGAGAATGAGAATTGGCATACCAGGGACTCTAGCCACTGCAATCGAACTCCAGATGTGTGTGCCACCTTGTGTGCATGTCTGACCGTATGTGCATGCATCACCTTGTGTGTCTGGCTTATGTAGATTCTGGCGAGTGGAACTGGTGTCCTTAGACTTTGCAGGCAAGCACCTTAACCACTAAGCCATCTCTCCAGTCCAGTAATTCATAAGTTTTAAATAACTTTTATTGTAGTATGTTACTAGAATTATTCTGTTATTGTTGTTAATTTTGAACTGTTCCTAATCTATAAACTTCATCCTACATATGTGTAGGAAAAATTTCTTTGTATAGAGTCTGCTGCTTTCTAAAGTTTCATGCACCCATTAGGAGTCTTGAAATGTGTCCCACATGGATAAGAGATGATGATTATAATAACAACATTTCACTTATGTAAGTCTTCACTTTTCTCCTCCCTTCCTCCTTCTCTGCCTGTCTCCCTTCCCTCTCTTCCTCCCTTTCTTCCACCCTTCATGCCCATTTATGGACTGGTTCTGCTGTGGAATCTTCATGGTTCAGCTCCAATCCCTGGTGTCCCATCACTGTCTGGAATGTGAGGCCTCTGGGACATACCCAGCACATCACTAGTAAGCAGCAGCTTCTTCTCCCAGGAGCTGAGAGAGAATAAATCCACACACACACTTCTCTGCCATCTCCATGCATTCAACTTAGAGGCTTCAGTTCTGTCACCTCTCAATAGTTTGCTTCTTATATTCTCTCTTTAAAATTTTTTTTTATTAGGAACTTTAATATATGAACATGTTATAAATTGGTCACATTCTCATCAGGTTATCTCTTTTGTCTCTTCTCTTCTACTTCCATTCCACTGGTAATCACTGTGGGGTCATGAATGCACCAGTCGGTTTGTGTCGGGAGGACAGTGCCCCACAATATGCCACTCTGTGGCTCTTACATTCTTCCTGCCCCCTATTCCACAATGTTTCCTGAAGTTGGAGGATGTGTTGTAAGTCTCCATAAGTGTTGAGCTCTCAGCAGCCTCTGGTTTTCTTCTTTGATGAGTGTTGAGTCTCCTCAGTGTCTACTGCCATCTCCCTGGAGGAGGTTCTCTGCTAGCAGTGAAAGCAGCACTCATGTTTAACTTGCCACATCCAGTGTAATGTTTCCTGGGTGCTGGAAGGTGTGATAGGGTTGACTCATCTCATGTTAGGCACTCAATGTTCTCTCTTGTCATTTTGATGAATCTTAGGTCTCTCCAATATTTTATGTAAAAAGCAAGTTCTCTAACCTAGGGTGAGAGGATCATTGGTCAAAAAGGGAAAACATACATTTAGAAGGCTTCTTGATGGGAATAACCTCTCCATTTAGTCAAGTAACAGTAGAAGCATCCCTTTATAGTCTATAACCATTGACTTGGTTCTCAGTAATGGTCACAGATTTGCTCCCACTGTGCTGGCCTCATATCCAATCAGAGAGCCATATTGTACCAGTGTGTACATCTTGCCTGGATGGGTGATGTTTTAGCTAACAGGATCCACTGTTCTTTGACACTGTTGATGACTTTTCCCCCAGCAGCTCGCATAGTGCTTTCCAGCATTATGGCAGTTACTTGGCAGAAAGATGGCTTCCATCTCAGTTCCAGCTTGATTTCTCAATGTCCTGTGACTTCAGCCTGTGGTGTCTTCAGCAATAAGGTTTACCATCTAGTTCTGGTGGGTAACCACGCAATTTGGCAGTGGTCTGTATTGTTTTGGGGACTTCATGGGCCTCCCTGTCCAACATCTAATTGTGAGGGGGTGACCCCATCTCTGGTTTTAGGATTTACCAACAAGAATCTGTGATTTTAGGGTTAAACCAATGGTTTTAGCACAAAGCTTTCTCTACCCCAGCACCGTACTTCCACCCAAGTGATCTCCCCTTCTCTCTTTAAGAAAGTTATATCTTTTAATTAAGAAATAGGTTTCTATGATACTTACTCATGCTGTCTTTAGTATGGTGTATCTCTCCCTCTCCACTCTGTCCCTTCTACCTTAGACATCTCTACAGTGGTATTCTGGCTCTCCACTTGCCTGTCTACTATCCCCTTCTCTAATTCCTCCCCAGTTCTTCTCTCTCAAAGTCACATTCTAGTTTCCTGACTAGTACTACTGATATGACTTATATACAAATGTAACAATTCCAAGTTAGGATCCATATAAGAGAAAGAACATGTGGCATTTATCTTTCTGAGCCCGTGTTACCTCACTTAGTATAATCTTTTCAAGATCCATACACTTTCTGGTGAATTTCACAATTTCATTTTTCTTTATAGTTAACTAGAACTCAGTTATGTATATGTACTGCATCTTCATTATCCATTCATCAGTTGATGGACTTCTGGGCTGATTCCATTTCCTAGCTATTGTGAATAGAGCAGCAACAAACATGGCTGAGGAAGTATCTCTATAGCAAGGTGTAGAATCTTTAGAGTATATGCCCAGGAGTGGTACAGCTGGGTCAATTAGTAGATCCATTTTTAGATTTTTGGGGAACCTCCATTCTGGTTTCTATAGTGGTGATACAAATTTTTACTTTTTCATGGCTTTGGGTCTTATCTTGAGGACCTTGATCCGTTTGGAGTTAAGTTTTGGGTAGGGGAAGGGTCTACATGTAGTTGTTCAGTTTCTACAGCACCATGTGTTGAAGATGCTTTTCTACAGTGTGTGTTTTTTGTACTGTGCCAAAGGTCAGGTAGCTGTAGTTAGTAGGACTTAAACCTGGATCTTCTGTTCTCTTCAGTTGGTCTATGAGTCTGTTTTAGTAAAAGTAACACACTTTTTTTTTTTTTTACTATGACTTGGCAGTGTATCTTGAAATCAGGCATGACATTACCACCAGCAGTATTTTTAATATTTATTTATTTAATTTTTGCTGAGGACATTTTTGGCTCTCCAAGGTACTTTGTGCTTCTGTATGAGTTTTATGATTTTTTTCTATTTCAGTGAAGAATGGTGCTAGAATTTGATTGGAATTGCATTGAATCTATATATTGCTTTTGGCAGGATGGCCATGTTCACAATATTAATTCTGCTGATCTATGAGCATGGGAGATCTTCCAATCTTCTCATGTCTTCCTCAGTCTCTTTTTCTTCAGTGTTTTAATATTTTCTTTGCAGACTTCTTTCACTTCCTTGGCTAGGAATATTCCAAGATATTTAATTTTTGTGGTTATTATAAATGGGACTCTTTCCCTGGTTTCTTTCTCAATATGTTTGTCATTGATGTATAAGAAGGCTTCTGAGTTTTGTTTGTTAGTTTTATATGCTTCCACTTCTCTCAAAATGTTTATCAGCTCTAAGAGCTTTTTGGTGGAGTCCTTTGGGACACATATATAGAATCATATCATCTGCAAACAGGGTTAGAGTTTGGCTCTTTCCTTTTCAATTTATATACCTTTTATGCCTTACTCTTGTCATATTACTCTTGCTAAGACTTCAAATATTATGTTAAATAGCAGAGGGGAGAGTGGACACCTCTGTCTTATTCTAGAACTTAGTGGGAATACTTTAAGTTTTTTCCCATTTATTATGATATTGGCTTTAGGTTTGTTGTACATAACCTTTATTATGTGGAGCTATGGTCCCTCAAAATTCTAGTTTTCCCAATGCTTTTATCATGAAGAGATGCTCTATTTATAAGTCTCATGCTTTACTGACTGAGCTAGCCAGGCCACTAAAGATATATTTTGTTGAAAGCCTTTTCTATATTTAGTGAAATGATCATGTGATTTCTGTCCTTAATTCTATTTAGATGATGCATTATATTTATCATTTTCCATATGTTGAACCATCCCTGCATCACTGGAATGATATCTACTTGATTGAGATGGATGATATATATATACATTGGTTTTTCGAGGTAGGGTCTCACTTTAGCTCAGGCTGACCTGGAATTCACTATGTAGTCTCAGGGTGGCCTTGAACTCAAGGATATCCTCCTACTTCTGCTGAGATTAAAGGCATGTGCCACCACGCCTGGCTTGAGATGGATCATATTTTTGATGGGTTCTTGAATTTGATTTGCATGAATTTAATTGAGAATTGCTGCATTTAAGTTCATTTGGGATATTGGTCTATAATTTCCTTTTCTTGTGTCTCTGTCTGGTTTTAGTATTAATGTAATGCTGGTTTCATAGAAGAAGTCAGGGAACATTCCGTCCTTTCCAATTTTATGAAATATCTTGAGAGAGAGTGGTTTCAGTTCTTCTATAGATGTCTGGAAGAGTTCAGCAGTAAATCTATCTGGGACTGGACTTCTTTTTCCTGGGAGATTAAAAAATTATTTATTTATTTCCAAGCAGAGAGAGATCAAGTGGAGAGATTAAAAAAAGGGTACGGGCACACCAGGGCCTCCAGCCACTACAAATGAACTCCAGATGCATATGCCACTTTGTGCATCTGGCTTTACATAGGTACTGGGAAATTGAACCAGGGTCATTAGGTTTTTCAGGCAAGCACCTTAACCATTGAGCCACCTCTGCAGCCCCATGGCTTGGAGATTTTTAATTACTACTTCAATTTCATTACTTGTTATAACTTTATTTACATTATCTCTTTTGGGTTTAACTTTGTTAGATCATATGTTTAATAAATTCATCCTTTCCCCCCCAGATTTTCTAGTTTGGTGTAATACAGGTCTTTGACATATTTCCTATGATTTCCTCAGTTTTGTTGGTATCTGTTGTATTATCTTCTTTTTCATTCCTATTGTTGTTGATTAGGGTCTTGTCTGTCTTGGTCAATTTGGCTATGGGTTTGTTGTAGTTACCTTCTTGTTGTTTGGACAAAGCACCTGATCAAAAGTAGCTTATGGAAGAAAAGTTTTTATTTTGGTTTAAAGTCTTGAGTGGAAGCTTTATGATGGCAAGGGAAAGCCTGGCATGAGCAGAGGCTTGACATCACTTCTGCAACAGCAGGTGGAAACAACAGCAGGAGAGTAAGTCAAGTTCTGGCAAGGGAAAGATGAATATACCATCCTAAGTCTGTCCCCAACAGCAAGGCACCTCCCAAATTGCTTCCAGCTAGGGACCAAGCATTTGAAGCACATGGGTTTATGGGAACATCTGATTCAAACAGCCACAATCCATCCCTGGTTCCCATAAACAGATGACCATCCATGACACAATACATTCAGTCCAACTTTAAAAGTCCCCATAGTTTTTATCAATCTCAACTCTGTTCAAGCATCCCCGTAGTCCAAGGTCTCTTAACTGTGAACCTGTAAAACCAAAAACACATAATGGCACAGAGTAAACATTCACACTGCTAAAGATGGCATTGTTAGAAAAGACTGAACCAATGCAAGATCTCAGTCAAGCAGGGAAAACATCAAATCCTGCAGTTCCCTGTTCATCTGGGACCCACAATAAAGTCTCCAGGGTTCCAATTCTGCCTTTCCTGATAGGTGCTCAGAGCCCTGGGAAAGCTCCATCCCAATCTAGCAGCTTTCCTTGGAAGCCATCCCAGAATCCTGGAATCTCCAAAACATCCTTCAGGCTCCATTGCATCCCATGGTTCATCCACATGTCTCCATTGGGTCTCCACGGCAAGGGACTCCAACCACCCTGGCTCACATTGCCCAGGCTATTTCCAGAAAAACAAACAGTGTGTCAAATCCAAAAACCCTCTCTTTCACACATTTGCTATACTTGCATAGTACCAGGTGGGATAACAAATTTGTTAATCCAGTGGAAAATAAAGCCAACTTTGATGGGCAGTTTCAACATTCTGGTCCCCTATTTTCAAGAGTCAGCATTCTTGTCTTGATACAAAACAGCTAGCCCAGTCTCAATGGTGGCAATCTCTCAAACAGTTACAGCTAAAGTGACTGTTATTTTCAGCTTCAAATTTCTTTCTGTGCCATATCCTTCTGCTCACACCAGTCCATTTCTTCTAAATTCAACCTTGCTTAAATTATTAAGACATAAGAAGAATGCAACAAATCTCTCACATGATGCTTCGATCCCAGTCCAGACAAAACTGTTTTTGTCTCCTCATAAGCCAACCTTCACAGTTCACAGTTCTTTCTGCATTTAGATCTTTCAACTCTGACCAGAATGGTCCATCAGATTCTGCTTACAACACTGCAAGGCATCTCTTATGTCCAGGTTTCAAATCCTTTCGCATTATTCCTACAAATCAGTCCCAAATGGCTAAAAGCCACACAGTCAGGCTTCTATCATCAACAACCCCACTCTACTGATATGGATTTTCTGTTGCTGGACAAACCACCCAATGAAAAGCAGCTGATGGGAGGAAAATTTCTTTCTTTTAAAAAAAAATTTCAACTTTTAGTCTTGAAGGGCAACTCCACAATGGCAAGAGAAGGCATGGTATGAGCAGAGGCTGGACATCACCTCTGCCACAGAATGTGGAAAATAGCACTAAGGTAAGCCAAGTTCTGGCCAGAGGTAGCTGGTATGCCCACCACCAAAAACACACTTGGACTCTTTGCATTTCATTCAGCCATTGGTTCATGTCTTCTTTAAGTTTGTTGTATATGCTGTTCATAAGTGTGTTTTGGAATTCTTTGTCAGATATTTCCTCTACGTAATTCTTATTTGGGGCTAACTGTGGGATTAGGCATTCTTTGTAGAGAAATTTTGCCTTGAATTTTTTTTTGTGTGTTTTTTTGAGGTAGAGTCTTGTTCTAGCCCAGGCTGACCTGGAATTCACACTGTAGTCTCAAGGTGGCCACAAACTCACAGTGATCCTCCTACCTCTGCCTCTCGAGTGCTGGGATTAAAGGCTTGGGACACCACGCCCAGCCAGTTTGCCTTGCTTCCTTGCTTTCTTATACTTGTTTTGAGTTGGAGTTTGCCCTTCTGGAGACAATCTTTTTGTCTTGATTAGAACGTAGCAGTAGTAGCTCCACTGGGGAATACAGGGTGAGCTGGGGCTGGGACTAGCAGTCATGGATCTGGATCCAAACTCACTGGACCTGGGCCTGGGCTAGTAAGTGATCTACTCCAATTGGGGGTAGGGGCCTGTGCAAGATGGCTTGATTCCCCTTGCTCTGAAATAGGTGGCCTACATGTTAGTCTGGGTTGGGCGCAATGGGAACCCCATGGTGCTCTCACCAGGGACCTGTGCAGAATGGCCCGGTCCTCCTTGCTCTAGGCAGGTGTTCTTTTCTTTTTGATACTAAAAATATGAGTAAGGCTGGAGAGCTGGTTTAGCGGTTAAGGTGTGGAAAGGCCTAAGCGAGGCCATGGGAAGAGAATGCGCAAAAGAATGGCAGAGGGAGGGTCAATCAAAATTCAAGATAGTCTGAATAAGACTTATGTAAACCTACTTTTTTGAATAATGACACATCCAGAAGCTATAGATTGTTACTAGAAAATTTTCAGTGCCTGTGATGGGATACCTTCCAGTGAATTGTTGGCCAAGGAGGTCCCTATAGCCTCCAAAACATTAAAGGCTATTGCCAGGGCTCTTGGTTTCCCTTGAGAAACAGATGGTAAGACCCTATTGCTGAAGACATCTCTTGCCTGAGAGGCAAGGTCACTGAGAAAGCAAGCTGGTGCTGAGCAGAAAACCTTCTCCCTGTAGACCAGCCAACTGAAAGCTGGAAAAAGCTGTATTGCATGCAGCCGTATGGGAGACAGAAGTCATCAGTGGTGAAAACAGTGGACACTGGAAAACTCAAGTTTGACCAGACAGGCCCAATGACTGAACAGGTGCAATAGTGGCATGTCTGCTTTTGGAGAAACCAACTGCTCCCTAATTGGACTGAAGGACCTCTCTATGGGAGGGAATACATGCCTGGTACTGAAAAAACTAACCAAAAGTCTATGGCAGGGGAGGTTGTGAGCATTGTCTTGTCTGGCTAAATGTGTATATTATTCCCCCTGAAAGCACTACACTTAATGTTCATATCCACATATTAATGCTACTCTCACTTCTGGTTAGAGAAGCTTGTCTTTTCAGATGGGGATGACCACTGGGATGACCCAAAGGCAACATAGTGCTGAGAAGAAGGGACGGAGGAGTGTCCAGCACTGAAACATCTCTGTCACACCCTCCAAGGCTCAGGGTCCATTGCCGAAGAGGGGGCAGAAAGAATGTAAGAGCCAAAGGAAGGGTACGACTCCTTATAATGCAACTGTCCAGACAGAAATTGGCCTTGATATCCATGACCTTGCAGTGTCTAGCAATACCTTCACAAGACCCTCATAATAGGAGAAAAAGATGATGACATCAAATTAAAAGAGAGACTAATGGAGAGAGGGAGGGGATATGACAGAGAATGGAGTTCTGAAGGGGAATGGGGGGAGGGAAGAGAAATATCATGGTTTATTATCTGTACGTATAGAAGTTGTCAATAAAAAATTAAATAGAATAAAAATAAATATATGAGTTAGATACTATATCTTCTAGGTTGAGGATCTTTTTGTCCAATTTTCCATCTCTGTCTTATTCTTTTATTTCTAGGAAATCTCAACTTGAACTTATACTTCTGCTTAAATTTTTCTTTTGGTTAAGATTTTGAATTTCTCAGAATTTCTTATGTTTTTACTTGTTTTGCATAGACATCTGTTATTTGAGTGCAATATCTTATTTTTATTAAGATTTGATTTTAATTTTCTTTTTTATAACATAGTAATTTACTGGATTTCCTTTTACTTCTTTTTTTTCTTCTTATTATTAACAACATGTTTTGTATGGATACATCATGAGTTTTCCCTCTTTCCCTCATCCTTGCCCCTGCAATATCTTATTGATGTGATCGTGTATGTGGTGGTTTGAATTAGATGTCTCCCATGAACTTATGTGTTCTGAATGCTTGATCTATAGCTGATGGCAATTTGGGAATTGGATCCTTGCTGGAAGAGGTGTGTTGTTGGGGGTGGGCTTGTGGGTGTTATAGCCAGCTTTCCCTTGCCAGTGTTCAGCCCATTCTCATGCTGCTGTTGTCTACCTAATGTTGTCCAAGAGGTGATGTCCAGCCTCTGCTCATGCCATCCTTTCCTCTGCCATCATGAAGCTCCTCTTCAAGTCTGTAACCCAAAATAAACTCTCTCCTTCCGCAAGCTGCTTTTGGTTGGGTACTTTGAGCCAACAACAGAAGATAACTGCAATAGTATCCAGTGTTAACATTAGTAATTAGCTTTATTCTACATCTTGCATTTTATCTTTTTTTTTTTGAGGTCCTCATTTTTGTTTCTTTTTAACTTTGTTGACCACATTTTAGCTTTTCTAAAATTCTTGCTTAATCCCAGTTTTATGTTTTATTTGTGATTAGGCAATAGTGAACATTAGGAGTCAAAATCAAGCTTCTATAAACAGAGAGGCCCTTCAACTCCGTTTCCTTTGTAATATGGAAGTTGTTAAGCATAGAGGTGGTGGCTGTGGTCAGTGGAACAGCTCTGCTTTATAAGGTCATTAGAGTTCAGCCAAAGGCAACTGTGGATGTCAGTTACTGTCAAAGATTGAGGGTTCATGGTGAGGAAAGAAGAAAGAGATGAAAGAAGAAGTGAAGTAAGACACGCCATGGATTTCCAATAGAAGACAGAGTAGACATGGGACAGAGCTAGTGGCAATTGAAAAAGTGGTGTAATAGTTGGCTATCATTGTCACCTTGGTTGGATTAAGAAACACTTGTGGCATGAATGAGGCACATATTTGTGGCTATGAAAGGATATTTCCACAGAGGATGAACTGAGGGAGGAAGACCCCTGAATGTGGGCCACACCATTGTATGGGCTTGGTTCCTGGATTGAATAAAAAAGGAAAAGGCCATGGGCTGGGCATGGTGGTGAACGGCTTTAACCCCAGCATTCAGGACGCAGAGGTAGGAGGATCACCATGAGTTCAAGGCCACCCTGAGAATACAGAGTAAATTCCAGGTCAGCCTGAGCTAGAGTGAGACCCTACCTTGAAAAACCAAAATAACATAAAATAATAAAATAAAATAAAATAAAATAAAAAAAAGGACAGCAGAGTGCCAGCATTCCTCTTTTCTGCTTCCTTATCCAGACAGATGTGAACGAGCAGGCTCATGCTCCTGCTGCCGTGCCTGCCCCTGCTGTGTTGCACTGCAAATGAAATCCTTCCTCCAGTTGGGTCTTGTCGGGTATTTTTTGTATTGTTTGTAGGAATGAGAAACATCATTAATACTAATAAGCAGGAGACAATTAGTAACATCCAGACAGCTTGCAGCTCTGAACTGGAGCTGACATGTGAGGCTCAGCCTCAGTCTCAGAAGGACACAAGGGGAGGTGGGAAGAACAGGATCCAGCAGCAGGGCTCAGGCGCTGTGCCCAGAGTGACTTGGGGCTGCAGTGAATGGATATTTTGCTCTAGTCTCTGTGGCCATTGCTGTTCAGAGTTTCTCGCCTTCAACTGAAATTGCTGAGGGGAACCTGAGAAGACACTGAGCCTGTATGTGGTTTCCTAAGTGATGGGTTTTTTGTTGCTGTTGGATGCTTTTCACTGCATGGAAATGAAAGTTTTTTTTTCTAGCTAAAGATATCTCAAACTGAAGAGATTAAGGTTGATGAGCAAATAATTAAAATGCATGAAAGGATATGCAAATTGAATTAGAAGAAACTGAAAAAGAAATAAAAATGAAACCAGAGCAGAAGCATTGAACATTTTTATGTACACACTATTAAGTGCAAAATAGTAATTTCCATATATAGAAAAGAGAAAAATATAAAGTGGAAACTAATTGATGAAGTAATCTACTTTCTAGGGCATGGAATATAAATGGGAATGTTATAGGAATGAAAGTGGGGTAGTTGCCAAGGAGAAATGCAAAGAAATGGTACAAGTTTGTAGCTAAGTTGAGAAAAGTAAGGCAAAGTTCAAAAATGAATATGGAAAGAGACTAAATGGTTTAACAACAAAATATATGAAAGAAATTTTCCTTGTTGGGTACATAGAAATCTGATTTTAAATGATACCTACAGGATTGAGACATTGAAAAAGCTATTATCTGTCTGTGCATCCATCTGTCTGTATTGAGGTGGCACCATGTGGTTTTTGTTTTGGAGGTGTGAATGGAAAACTTGGGGAGGAAAATCTGAGTCATCTGTATGCACAAGTTCTGGAGATTTGCCATTGTAAGTACTGAGCATGTATTAGTTCCATTTTAGAGAATCTGTGGGGGAGAAGTTTGGAGATTAACAAAAATAGTAAGATACACATTTATAAAAAGAAAGACCTAGAAGATTTTGGCAGATTCATATAACCCCCATGTCAGGAAAAAAGCTAGAAGAAAATAGTTGACAATCTTTCTTATGCGTATTTTAATAAAAACAGTAGTCCATCTGTGTAAGGAACAGATCCTGGGCTGGAGAGATGGCTTAGTGGTTAAGGTGCTTGCTTGCAAAGCCAAAGGACCCAAGCTCCATTCCCCAGGACCCACACAAACCAGATGCACAAGGTGGCATATGCATCTGAAATTTGCTTACAGTGGCAGGAGGTCCTGTTGCACCCATTCTCTCTCCACCCCCACCACACAAATAAATGACAAAAATAAATAAAAATTAAAAATAACAATCATAAAAGGCACAGTTCTTGCTAGAGGATGACACTCTTCCCCTATGGCAAAATGACATGTCAACTGAGGGACGTAATATGTATCAGTTACCATGTTGTCACTGGGACTTTTATTTTGCTTGAGAAATGAATAAGTGGGGAAATTCTGACAACACTAATCAGTTAAGAAAGTAAAGCAAGGTGATGGAAAAGGGAGTGAAGGTTCTACAAGTGGTGGTTAGGGAGTCCTTGTATATAGTACCCCTGGGCTGAAGAATGACAAGAAGCAGTTATGTGACAATCTGATGAAGTACAAAGGGGATAAGTACGGTTAATGATGGGGAAGGACTCAGAATCCAAGACCTTGTAGGCATGTGATAGTTTGATTTTTATTTAGGGCAAAGGGAGAAGTGAGGAGTGGCATAGAAAAAGTTGGTGGAAGCAGATGAGGTTGCCAAGGCAGCATGGAGATGGGCAGGGCTTGGACTAGCCCATCTAAGAGCAGCAAGATTTGGAATCTATTTGCAGCTAGGACTTGCCAGTATATTTGATGTGGTGACTGAGGGAAAAGGTTTAACCTAAGATGACACCTGGTTCATTGGCCTGGTCAACAACATGTCATTAACTATGATGGGGAAGACTTTGGAACAAGAGTCATGGGGAGGGGATTTAGATTGTGGGGTTCTGTCTGAGAAATGTCATATTTGAAGTACTAGCTAAGAGTTGAGTAGAAAGTCAGATAAGTTTCTGGAGCATGGGGTGGGGGAGGCAGGGTTGGCATCAGTTCAAAGTCACAGTTAAGCAATGCTATTTGAATCATCTCATTTGGATCCTCACAATTTTTCTGTGAAGTAGTTTAAAGTAACAAAAAAAGTGAAAGGCCTTGCTCAGTCACTTTAGCCTCTCCCCTTTTATAGATTCTCAAAGGTTGAGTTTCCAAATAGGTTTCCAATATCTTCTCTGAAAGTTTTACACAGTTGTTTCAGAATTTCTGTTTGGAATGTGGGAAGTCCTTGTTTTGGGGCTTTGGTGCCTTAGCTGAAGCTGGGACAGACAGCATCATCTCCTTACATGTACATTGTTACCATTAAACTCAGCACTTAATAATTAGCTGGAACTCAACTGCCTTACAAAACAAATTTAGAAACTATAGTAAGCAAAGAAGGTTGGGGGTCTGGAGAGGTGGCTTAGTGGTTAAGGCCCCTGCCTGCTAAGCCTAAGTAAGCCGGTTCCATTCTCCAGGTCCCATGTTTAGCCAGACAGAGTGAAGCAAGGGTGCAATGCTGCACTTGCCCATAAGGGGGCGTACGTGTCTGGGGTTTGTTCACAGTGGCTGAGAGGCCACTGGCACACCCATTCTCTATCTGTCTCTGACTCTCTCCAAAAAAAAAAAAAAAAAAAAAAAAGAAGGTTGGAAGTACCCACTAGTCTGGCTCAGGAAAAATATTTCTAATGACCCAGAGATTTCACAATTGAATTAATATGGTATTTTAAGGGAACTCAGAATGTTTGCTATCTTGTCTTGGCTATCTAAGCCCGGTATCAGACTCTTTTTCTTTCTCTCTTTCTTTCCCCCTCTCTCTCCCTTCCTGCCAAACCCTCCTTTATCTCTCACACACAAGTGATGATCTGTTATATAATACTATGACCAATCTCAGTCTAGAGGATACTTAGAGAATGGGCCACCCTTTCTCTGATTCTTAGGTTTACCCTCAAGATTTCTCCTTCTGCTGTGGTCAATCTTAACTTTTAAATCATTTAGCTCACAAGTGACTTACCCTCAAAAGCCTTTCCCTGTGACCCTCATTAGCCTGTCCCCCTCCTCCCACCCACTTTACATGCCTGTCAAAGTACTTTGTGCACAGAGTGCCACTGTAAGCCCCAGGAACCAAGCATTCTCTTGATAATTCTGTATTCCAAGAAGACAGTACAAATGCAGGCAGTAATGATGCTGAGTCAATACTAACTGAACATGTGAATGGGTTGAATATCAACTGTAAAATCTTCTCCTAGGCTTTGAGGGTAGGTTTGTCTAGCCTTTACTTTAGCTCTCCTAGAATATAGCCTGTGCCAAGGGGAGGCATTAGTTTGGGCAATCTCATCTTCTGTGGTGGCTCGGTATACTTGCTACATGATGCTTAAGTATAGAATTCTGCCAAAAATCACAGCACAGAGCCCTTGAATAGAGTTATATTGATCTTAAGGCTTGTAGCTCCTTTTCTTAAATTCACTTTCATTAGTCCTTTACCTTAAGAAATTTCATAGTGATCATTACATTCAATGACAAATTAAGAAAACACACAAATCTTTTGCAAGCAGTGCCTTTAATTGCTGAGCCATCTCTCCAGCCCCTAATTCTTTTGTATCTGTATTAGTTACTTTTTTGTTACTGGGGTAAAATACTTGACCAGAATCAGCTTAGGAAAGAAAAGGGTTTATCTTGGCCTATAGTTTTGAAGGGAAGTTTTATGATGGCAGAGAAATCATGGCAGGAGCAGACAGTTGGCATCACATCTTCACATTAGAAGGAAGGAAGTAGAAGAGCTTAAAAGCACTAGGTAGGGGACTGGAGAGATTGCTCAGCAGTTAAAGCACTTGCCCACAAAGCCTGATGACCTGGGTTCAATTCCTAAGTACTTACATAAAGCCAGATGCACAAAGGGGTGCATGCATCTGGCATTTGTTTGCAGCAGGTGGAGGTCTTGGTGCACCCATTCTCTCTGTCTCTATCTATCTCTGCTTGCAAATAATAAATAAAGAAACAAATAAATAAAGCACCAAGTGAGGATAAGCTATAACACCTCAAGGCATGCCCCCAGTTACATACTTCCTTCAGCAAGGCTCCATTTTCTAAAGGCTCCACAAATGTACAAAACAGTGCCACCAACTGGGAATTAAGTATTCAAATACACAAGTCCATGGGGGAACATTTTACATTCAAATTACAACACTGTATCTTAACATAGGACTTCATTTGTACCCAGCTAAGTATAATAAAGGCTAGTGTCATCATCCTCCTGGATTTTGTATCTTTCTATAGTCGCATAGTATTGGATGTGTATTACCTACTGTGGTGGTTTGATTCACATGCTCCCCATAAACATGTGTTCTGAATGCTACTTCCCCAGCTCTGGGCAAGTTGAAAATTGGAGCCTCCTGGAGGCAGTTGGGGGTGCCAGCTTCCCCTTGCCAGTTGTTGGCAGATGCTTTTGCTACTGTTGTCCACCTGATGTTGGCCAGGAGGTGATGTGCAGCCTCTGATCATGCCATTGTTTCCCCCTGCCATCATGGAGCTTTCACTTGAGTCTGTAAACCAAAATAAACCCTTTCCTCCTACAAGCTGCTTTTTGTTGGGTGCTTTCTGCCAGCAATGAGAAGTTGACCACAATACCTACCTTTCCCAGCACCACCTATACCCCAGACAAATGAGTCTCTTAGAGTCAAATCATCATGAAGCTAGACTATGCTATGACCCTGTGGTTTAGAATCCATTAAACTGTAAAAATATGCTATATGTATCAGAATGTATGTGACATCTGATTAAACCTGAAAATGAAAACAGTGGAGTCTATTTTGGTTATGTTTTAGGCTTCTGAAGTATAATACATTTCCTTTAGAAAATAAAGATGAAGAGGTAGGTGGGTTGCTGTGAGTTCAAGGACCCCTGAGACTACATAGTGAATTCCAGGTCAGCCTGGGCTGGACAGCGAGACCCTACCTCAAAAACCAAATCAAAACCATCAAACAAAAAAGCCAAGAAAGAAAAGAAAATAAATATTTTACAAGCTTCTCATTTGATAATACAGCAGGTTTCTCTATTCTAAAATGATTTCAGGCATTATTG
The DNA here is from genome assembly GCA_036365145.1 of Orientallactaga sibirica. Classification (NCBI taxonomy): domain Eukaryota; kingdom Metazoa; phylum Chordata; class Mammalia; order Rodentia; family Dipodidae; genus Orientallactaga; species Orientallactaga sibirica. Next base: position 14,052,256 of record JAEOAD010000036.1, read on the forward strand.
AAGTTACATCCATAGTCATAATTTCTGAACTTATTATGTACATACATCATGTCAAAATACAATCAAGGTAGCCCTCCATATCTGCAGATATGAAGTGACGGTAAAAAATATTTGAAAACAAACACATCTGTATTGTACATGTATATCCCTTTTTGTCAATATAATATAAAAATATATTATAAATATAGTATAACAAATAGGTATACAACATATGCATTATATTAGTTATCATAAGTAATCTAGAGATGATGTTAGGGGTATAAGATGATATGTGCTGATGAGGTGTAAATATTATACCATTTTACATGGGGGCTCTATTACTGGTGAATTTTCATATATTCAAGTAGTTTTAGAACCCACCCCTTACAGATATCAAGGGACCATTAAACTTTAAAAGGAAGTTAAGGTCAAATCTTCCTACCCAAAGTTCACCTAAGGAAACTATCTTGTCAGAAGCCTAAAGCTCAGGAACTCACATCACTTCAGGACCCCACACTTCTGTAGGAATTCACATCTCAGAAACCCACACCTCCAGCAGGAATCCAGTTCTCAGGAGCCCATATCTCCTCAGGAATCTATACCTCTCTTCAGAAACCCTCACCTTTTCCAAAACCCATATTCCTTCAGGAATCAACATCTCCTCAGAACCTATGCATCACTTTAGTAGAGAAGATAGTTAGCAAACTTTCATTTATGCAGGATCACCCTTTTCTAAGATTTTTTTAGGGCTTGTCTGGTACCATGAGGTAGCTCTTAGCATCTGTATATACCCCAGTCCTGACTTTCAAAACCAGAATGCTGATTGCAGTTCAGAGCTTCATAATTTTAAGATCAATGCAAGGAACTAATAAAATAATGATGAATAACCTTTAAGTCTTGAGAAATTGATTTACTCTAAGAATCCAAACTCTGGAAGAAAGCATCTACTGGATTTTTATTTCTGAACACACAGTAATCCTTGGCTCTTTTAAGAATATACTTGGCATTCCAAGATCTTGGACCATGGCTTGGCTTGAAACCAAGGGCAGATCTCTGCCAGAGCCTTTTATAGTTGATGCTAGTCTAGACTCTTGGGCCTTCCACCCTGGGATTAGGGTAGATATGTAGCACAGAATAATCATGAAGAGCTGGGACATGGAGTCCTCAGCTCCCTGCCTCACCACTCAGTAACAGTGGACTCTTGGACAAATACATGATTTCCCTAAGACTTAGTCCCTTCATTCTAACATGGCCTAGTTTGCAATGGAGATTAAACGAAACAACAAAGTAAAGCGCCTGAAGCATAGTAAATGCTCAACACAAAAGATCTCATCACTACTATTATTTGTAGTGTCATTCCTGGTCCCTTGTAGTGATGTAGACACAAATATTCAGGCCATGCCACCCAAGGACCAGAAAACTGTTGGCACTTTTTCCTAGAGCAGGTGCACATATGATTTGTAGAGCTTAGAGTTCCTGAAATAACTGAGGAAGAAGTTAAATTTTAAAGCTCACATCACTGGGAAGCTTAGTAAATTGTATGTAAGTCAAATGAATAATCTTTTTAATGTATGTCCTAATGTTTTGTTCTTAAGAATGTCCATAGTCTTGCCAAGTAAACACTGGGCTGTGTTGTCTCATCCTGAGCTACATCACTGCAGAAAAGTTTTGAACTTATTAAAAAAAAACAAAGAAAAATATGTCCTGGCATGGTGGATCATGTATGTAACCCTAATATTCAGAAGGTTGTGAGACTGAAGGCAGCCTGGGCTATGTAGCAAAACCCTTTCTCAAAAACCAAAGCCAGGCTGGAGAGATAGTTCAGCAGTTAAGGTGCTTGCCTGCAAAACCTAATGAACTGAGTTCAGTTTCCCAGTACCCATGTAAAGCCATATGCACAAAAGGGGCACATGCATCTGGAGCTCATTTGCAGTGACTAGAAGACCTGGAATGCCCATTCTCTCTGTATCTCCCTCTCTCTGTCTGACTCTTTCTGCTTGCAAATAAATAAATAAATAAATAAATAAATAAATAAATAAATAAATATTTAAAAAACCAAACCAAAGCAACTATAACTACAACAAAACAATCCCCCAGAACAACAAAAGGAAATATATTTTTTGCTTCTCTTGCAGGATAAAACTAGCCATAAAGAAAAATGCTTTCCAAATTTGAACTAAAAATATAGAAATGTCATTCTCTAAACTCTCATATTACAAGAAACATATCCCTAACATGGAGTGTTATGTATTTAACATATAAAGAATCCAATAAAATGAATTAAGATAAAAATGTCAATAGTAAATGAAAAATGAAGTACTATCTGTAATATGCACTTGGAAAGACATATATATATATATATATATATATATATATATATATATATATATATATTTTTGTTTTTGGTTTTGCAAGGTAGGGTCTCACTCTGGTCCAGGCTGACCTGGAATTAACTATGTAGTCTCAGGGTGGCCTCGAACTCTTGGCGATCCTCCTACCTCTGCCTCCTGAGTGCTGGGATTAAAGGCTTGTGCCACCACGCCCGGCTTGACAGAAATATTTTTGTAAAATTACAAAACACATTAATATCAAGTATTGGATGCTCATGAGAATGCAAAATATCTTTTCCTTACTTTATGAATGGTAATTTTGTGCCTGTGAAAATGCCTACTTGCTACTATACTTTGTTTTATCCAAATTATATTTCTTGCTCTTAATTAAAATTCTATTTAAAATTGATATTGGCTCTTATAAGTTCTATACTCTTTCCTCTTGAAAAAAATTTTTTCATACAATTGTTCACTAGAAGAAGAAACTAGGGAATCATAAGTGTAGCAGACAGCTTCAGGTTCGCTGAGATGAACTTCCAGACCAGGCACAGTTATGGAAGAAGGGATATTATTTATTGAAGCTTACAGATCCAGGGGAAGTTCCATAATGGCAGGAGAAGGGGCCTGCTCTCACAGGCAAGAGAGCAAAACCAACCAGCCGCACAGCACACAGACCAAACTAAAGCCAAAAAGTAACACAGCACACTTCAGGAACTCCCACTAGGCACACTTTGCATATCTTTACAATGGAATCTCAAACCATCACCACACCTTAAGACTGGCCCCCAGTGACATTGCCTCTAGCAAGGTGATTGCAGATGCAAACTATAAGCTAATAAAACACTGAATATATTGGGGGTCATATATTCAAACTACCACAATAAGTAAGTCATCTAAAACTTAAATTAGAAAAAGAATACCCTAAGTAAAAAAATGGTTGTTGTAACTTTCATCAAAGTAGTTTTCTTACAAAAATGATCTCAAGACTTATAATCATAAAACATGTCAAGTATCAGGCCAGTGAGCTGGGGAAATGGCTCAGTGTATACAGCGCTTGCTATGCAAGCTTGGGGAATGGTGTTCAGACTCCCAATGCTCATACAAAATGCTGGGTGGGATGGGGCCACCCTAGACCACAGAGTGAGTCTAGACCAGCTTATGCTAGATGGAGACCTTGCTTCAAAATACAACATTTAAAAATGGGTTGGGGCCTGGAGAGATGGCTTAGCCGTTAAGGCGCCTGCCTCCTAAGCCTAAGAATGCAGGTTCCAATCTCCAGGTCCCACTTTTAGCCAGATGCAGAATGACGCAAGGGCGCAATGCCACACTTGATCACAAAGGGGCGCACACATCTGGATTTCGTTCACAGCAGCTGAGAGGCTGCTGGTGAGCCCCCCATCTCTCTGTCTTCCTCTCCCTTTCTCTCTGTCTCTCTCTGTGTCTCTCTACAAAAAGGGGGGGGGCTGGGGTGATGACTCTGCCATTAAAGATGCTTGCTTGCAAACCCTGCACGCCCAGGTTTGACTGCCCAGAACCCACATGAAGATGGATGCAGAGAGTGGTGTGTGTGTTTGGAGTTTGTTTGCAGCAGCAGAGGCACTGGCATGCACATATTCATTCTCTATCCCACTCTGCTAAAAAATAATTTAAAATATTTTTTAAAAGAAGTTATCCAAAGTCAGCCTTTGACCTCTACATGCAGGTTCACACATGTGCATATGTACTTTCATACATGTGTCCCCACATGCATACACAGAAGGATATACACCCCATACATACAAAAGATCAGTGTACCAATAATAATACTATCCTCCTATAACATCTAGGAGTATTAAACCACTTACTATATTTGCTCCAGTTCTCCCTTTGAGAATAAATGTCTTTGGACTTTAAATACAGATTAGAGATCTAGAAGCCTCACAGTGTTGCATTTGTGAGCTTGAAAATTCACATAAATAATCTGTTTGGGGGCTGAAGAGATGGCTTAGTGGTTAAGGCATTTGCCTACAAAGCCAAATGACCCAGGTTTGATTCCCCAGAACCCATGTAAGCCAGATGCACAAGGTGGTGCATGCATCTGGAGTTCTTTTGCAGTGGCTGGAGGCCCTGGCTCTCTCTTTCTCTGTCTTAAAAAAAAATTATAAACACTCAGATTTCTATGTCTTTTTGCTGTTGAAGACAGTAGAGGGAGAATATGGAGTGACTGGCTACCTTGTATTACTTCCTTTATCTTGAGAGAAATTGAGGAAAGAATAAATATAACTCCTGGCAGAAAGGTTTCAGCCAAACAGAAAAACATAGTAAGAGTTTATATTTTACTTATCATAGGAGTAGAACAGGGTAATTCCCAAATATATGGCATGCGTTTTCGCTAAGAAACTGTGCATAGATTTAAATAAAATACTTGAAAAAGTCATTAAACTCAATTCAATTTGTGCTGTGGAGGGGAGAAAAGTATTTATCATTAACTCATGAGTGAATTTCAGAATAGTCATCCTTTGAGCCAGACCTTTGTGTGAGTGAGTGTGTGTGTTCACTTAGTGACTGCTAAGAGTAAAAATTCACAGAATTTATGATGGTTTAAGACTTGGTTGGTCACCACGGATACAAACAATATGCCAACTTTTCAGGTAAGAGGATGGCTACTCTGCTAAAACCTAGACATTCCATTATGGTGGGAGAATATTTATAGATAGGTGTGTGATATCCATTTTCCTGGCAATAAACAAGCCCAGCTCAGTAAGTATAAAATGAATGAAAGCTGGAAATAAAACGTAAGCCGCCTAAAACTTTCTAGTCATTTTAAATGATATGTAGGATGCTGCAAAATATATAATAGAGGGAAATTGATGCAGAAATCTTTTACCGGGGTCCTCATCTTTACAGGGTTGACATTTGGAAACTTTGCATATTAAATTTGTTCAATGAAACAAATGAAAGATCTGTGGACTAGGAACAAGACATACTCGTTTTCTTGTCCCAGCTGTCCCAGCCCTTTCATTTTCTTAGTCATAGCTATTTGTTAAATGGGGATTTGGTGGACTATTACTTTATGAAGGATGTGAGAGCTAGATGTCTATAGAAAAATGCTCCATTTAAAAAAAAATTTCTCAACAAGGATAGTAGATAGCATTGTCCAAGTTCAGAACCATCAGCGAGTCACATTCATTGATAGCAACCCATCCTTTATTGCAATTCTTTGCGCAAGTTATGACCTCCTGCTTCTGTCTTGTACCATATGGCCGGATAAGACAACGATAGTCACTGTTGTTTTTGAATGCTGTTACTGTTGGTGAATTACTATTCTCGTTGGATGTTTCCTCTGCTGTCGAATAATTTGTTGAAGTTCCGTGCATCCATCTGTGTGTCTGTGAAGAGCGCGGTTCACTATACCGATAGATAAAAGAATTCCCATGTTGATGGTGAATCCAAGGATTCCATAAGTACAGTATCCAGGGTACTTGGGGACACCCGGTTCCGTGCACCTCTGAGATGAGAGTGAGGGTTGCTTGCGAAGCTAGGAGTTGCGGACAAAGATACCGGGTGCTGTAACCCGGCCCAGGCGAAAGCGGCGCGGCGCCAGGGCTTAAGGTCAGGAAGGGCAGGCGCGGGAGCCCGGGGACGCAGGCCTGGCGCCGGCGGGAGGCTGTGCGCTCTGCCGGCGCGCTCTGCCCGTACCAGGCGCAGCCAGTAAGCGGCGCTGGGCCCCGGCGCGGGCGGCCTGAGGAGCGGGCTGCAGATTACCTGCCGCAGCCGGAGCCCGCGGCTCCTCCCCGCGCGCCCGCCCCCAGCCCGCCCCCGCCGCCGCACTCGCCGGGCTCCGCGGGCACCGGGGCCTCCTCGCACTCGCTCGCCGGAGCTGGGGCCGAGCGCGCTGGGCTGCGGGGCCGCCTGCCCGCGTCCCCTGGCCCCGCTGCCCTCCTCCCGCGCGGTGCGGCGCAGGGAGGCCCCGCGCCTCGGTCGCCCCCGCGCGCCCGCCTCCTCCGCGCTGCAGGCGGACAGCCCGGCTACCCGCAGCGCCAGCGCGGCCCCCGCCGCCTCGGGTTCCCCACAGCGGCCGCCTCAGGGGCAGCGACCGGGGCAGCGGCGGCGGCGGGCGGTGCGAGGGGCCGCCGTCGCCCGGTTCTGCAGGGTTCCCTAGCCGGCCGGGCGAGGAGCGCGGAGCGTGGAGCCATGGCCGATGGGGGCGAAGGCGAGGACGAGATCCAGTTCCTGCGAACTGTAAGTGACGTGCCCCCGCGCCGGGTATCCGCTAGCCGGTTCCCGGCAGAGTGACAGCAAAGGGGACCCCGCGGGCTGGGCGGAGGCGCCCTCAGGGATGCGGGAGAGGCTGGCATCAGCAAGTGTGTGCAGGTGTGCGTGTCGGGTCGGAGAAGGGCAGGGCGCGTGTCTGTGCGCGCGTGTGGAAAGCCAGGGCACCCGGTACCGCGACAGCTTGGTGAGCCAAAGGGAGGCGCCGTGGGGGCTCGGTCTTTGGGTCACCGGGACCCGCGCTACACAGCTGCAGGAGCCGAGAGATTGGCCAGGGACCTGTCGGACAGCCCAGGTGCAGAGTAGGATGGCCCGTGGAGACTCCGGCCGTGGCCGTCCCTGGGGCTTTTAGGGCTGGTCCTACGCGTTGTCACCAAGCGGTCCGCGCACTTGGCTTTGCTCTCACCCGGGCTGGCCGGGGGCGGAGGTGCTGGAGGCTGCTCTGAGAGTCCCCCCAAGTCAGGGGGCTGCCACTGGGGTGATGGGTGGCTCCGGTGGTCCCCGGGGTTCCCAGGACTAGTGCCCTAGTGATGCTGTGACCGTTTGTAGAGTGTGCAGGCATAGGAAGCGTGTGTGTGTGTGTGTGTGTGTGTGTGTGTGTGTGTGTACGCGCGCACGCGCGCATGTGCGGGGGGTGGGGGCGACGACGACCAAGAACGTGTCGTTTTCTGAACGCTGGCTTGTTGAATCCCTAGTGCAGCAAAGAACGTGTCTGCATGCAAGCGTGTGTGTGCGTACGTGTGCAAGGGCATGGTGGCTGCCTGGAATTTCCACATTGGGTGGCAGGCCGGAAAACGTTAGTTCCACTCTAATACAATTCCTTTTCCTTAAGTACCTCTTGGCTCTGCTCCTTCCTCCCTGACTTGTTTGACTACTGCAGATACCTCTCAGCCCGGTTCACCTCCAGGCAGAGAGCCTCTAGACCAAAGCAACGCAGGAACTTCGTGTTACAATAACCTAGTTAGCTTTTATAGCACCTCTTCAGTCCTTCCTTCATCCTTTCTTCCTCCCCAGGATGTCCCCATACAGAAGTCCAGGCCGACCCTCAATTTGAGGACTACATTTCCAGCTGCAACTTCTTCCCAGCAGTGGAAATGATCCCACTTCTAGGTCAGAATTCTCTCTGAAATCTCAGAAAACTAGAAATGGTTGCAATTTGAAATACTTTTAGGTGTGAAATGCTTTTGGTTAAAATTTACAGGAGCACATTGCAAAGGACCATTTCCCCGTTTAGTTTATCTTCAGCATTTGGGAGGGGGTGTTGTACATTAAAGGGGGTCAGCAAAAACATTGGAAAGGGTAAATTGTAGGGCCTGCCTCCCTTTGATGGTGAGTGAGGTCTCGTCTGAACTGATTCTTCTGCGCCATGGCTAGTGCTTTTTGAAGTACACAGCTGCTCCGAGCATTTTCACTAACACTGCTCATGGGGAATATTTGAAGCCTTCTAACAATATAGTTTATCATTTTTCTTAGAGGGCAATTGCCTCCAAGTTTTTTTTTTAATGATTCATTCCACATTGTTGGTATTTCCTCCCTCAAAACTAATGAATATTTTCTGCAGGCAAGCAGCCTATTTAGCTACTGTGTGGTTTTAAAATTCAGTTTTTATCAAACTCCATAGAGTTAAAATTAGCTAGGAAACTTTGACTGACTTTGTGCACTCAAGGGCTTCCTGCAGGCATAAATGCTAAGCCCAGTCCATGGAGGTGCTCTTATCAGTGTTTAACGGGCGCTGAGGTCCTGTGCTTGCCTATGTTTTTTTTTCTTGTACATATAAAGTAATGTCAACTCCATGCCACTCAACGGCTGCCTGTCAGCTGAAGCAACACCTTTGATAAGTGGGTTTTGGGTAGGATCTGGCAGTCCTAGGCTGGGATTGTTCTTTTAATAAAACATTTGGAGCTTGTTGTGCTGATGATAAATGACCTTGAAGGAGTAGCACTGTTGGAAGAGGAGGGTTTTTTTTTTTTTTTTTTTCTGAGTGTGTGTGTGTGTGTGTGTGTGTGTATCATTAATACCTGAAAGGAAAGTATATTCTTTCCTTAACATTTTGCAATTTTAATATAGAAATTCTCAAATTCCTTATCAGCTCTTCTGTCTTTTGCCCTGGGTCCTTTTCACTTATTCTTTTCACCTGACAATATTGATGGTTGCTGATGTCAATGGGGTTTAATAAGGGAGAGCATGCCATCCCTATATTAGATTCAGCTCTTTTTCTTTAGAGAATTTCTTTGCGCAAACTTGCTTATTTAAAAAGAATTTATCCATGTATTTATTTAGAGACAGTTTCTAACACTGTAGCCCAGGCTGCCCTGGAACTCACTATATAACCTAGGCTGACCTTGGATTTAAGGCAATCCCCCAGCCTGAGCCTTCCAAGTGCTGGGATTATAGGCACAAACCACCAAATCTGGCTTCATTTTTATTTTAAAAGCACATGTTCCAAGGAGCATTAAGTTTCTGTACATTTAGATAAATTAGTTATGAATTGAAGATTTTTGGCTAGCAATTTGTGAAGCTGTTGTGCATTAAAATATGAGTCAAGAAGACAGTCATTGTGAAGTTGCCTGGACATATCTGTGGTTTGCTGAGCATATTCTGATTATTGTCTTGAGCAGATCTTGTCTCCTGGATTTGTAGTGGGCCTTCCAGCACCTTGAAGCATCTTTCTGTCCACCACCCACAGCCTTTTCTTTTCTACAAGAAGTCTGAGATCACTGTTAAGGGACGTAGAGGTGAAATCTTTAATGGGCTGTTTCCATGGATTATGATGACTGCTATCAATTAAGTCTTCATTTGTGAGGGGCTTTGTCACTCTTTAGCCTATAGTCCCTCTCTCATCTCCTTTCCATTAAGCCCTTGCTGGCTTGTCTGCCAAGATTCCTTCCCAGCTGGTAATCAGTGGCTTCTCCCACCAGCTGGAGACATACTCCCTCTGATCTGTTTATCTTTAGAGGGATTGAGGATAGGCTGTGTAAACTTTGAATGTGCTGTGGCACTTAAGATAGATGAATCCTATCATAAAATAAACCCTCAGTGCCTAATGGATTTGTTCACTGTCATATTCAAACATATACATGATTTAAAATGCATGGCTTCTTTTATTTAAAGTTTTAAAAATTTTATTTATTTAAAGAAAAGAGAGAGAGAGAGAGAGAGAGAGAGAGAAATAGGTACACCAGGGCCTGTAGCCACTGCAAACAAACTTTAGATGCATGCACCATCTGGCTTACATGGGACCTGGAGAATTTGACCTGGGTCCTTTGGCTTTGCAGGCAAGTGCATTTACTGTAAGCCCTCTCTCCAGCCCTATTTAATTTTTTTTTTTTAAAGAACTAATTCCCCAATGTAGCACTGGTATTTAAAAAACATAGGCCATTTTGGTTATGCTTCTATTTTTTTCTCAAGCAGTCTTACAGAATTTCATAGAATATAGAATATACCCTTGACTTTTAAATTCTTATTTACTTATTTGAGAGAGAGAGAAAATGGGTGCACCAGGGCCTCTAGCCACTGCAAACAAACTCCAGACACTTGGGCCACCTTGTGCATCTGGCTTACGTGGGTCCTGAAGAATCAAATCTGGGTCCTTTGGTTTTGCAGGCAAGTGCCTTAGCCACTAAGCCATCTCTGCAGCCCCCTAAATTCAGTTTTATCAAAGTAGAAACCCTGTGTTATCTAGTGACCTTGTTGGAGAGTTGCATTTTCAGAGTCCTTTGCTTTTCTGTCATTGTCATAAGTACAGCTGAGTGACTCTGGGGTTGTCAATACATCCCTGTGGAGATATCAGGGAATTAGTACTTATGCACAGACAGAGACTTTAAACTTGGTACAGGCTACAGAAATTATTCCACTAGGAAGACTTCCAATCCTTGCAACAGGAGCTGCTTCAGTCAGGATTTGTCTTGTGCTCCCCGGTCTTGCTCCACAATGACAAGGAACATCTTAGAAAGACCCCATCAGCTGATGGCAGTAATGAGTGTGAGGCCAGTGCTCAGCCCTGTGAGGTTGGTCTGTACAGGTGCAGGAAGATGAGGGGGTGAAAGCAATGGTGGGTCTACAACACGCAGGAATCCTAGTGGCTTTCTTCACTTGCAGGAACACTATAGAGCCCAAAGGCCAGGACTGAGTGAGAACTAGATGGTTGATGTTTTGTTCCCTTGATCATGAAGCCACAATATATGTGCATTGTGGTATTTTCTCAAGGAACTGATGGCACCGCCTTCCCTGTCCACCAAGCTGACCTAATCAGACTTTGTGAACTTAGAACTTAGTGTGTACACATTATAAGAAAGGCAAGATCTAAAACACCTCAAGCACTAATTTATTTGAGATTTGGTCTTATTTGGCTTTAGATAAGTCTTCTTATTTTTTATTATTTTTTTTTTTTGGTGTTTTGAGGTAGGGTCTTGCTCTAGCTCAGGCTGACTTGGAATTTACTATGTAGTCATAGGCTGGCCACCATGCCCAGTGAGTCTTCTTTTTTTACATCAAGTCTAATTTAACTAATGAAAGGTTTCTTGGGACAGCTGGGTGGTTGAAGGAGAGGGAGGGTGATGAAGCACAGGTTGCCACCTGAAACTCTGACACAATGGGAATTCGAGATGTAGAAATGGATTTGCTGAGTACCTTCTTTTTTAAAAATAAAATTTACATATCATCCCCCAATTTTTTTCCTTTCAGAGGAGTGTTTTATTTACTTTTTTATTTATTTATTTATTTATTTATTTATTTTTATTTATGTATTTGAGAGGGGGGTATAAGATGGGCATTCCAGGACTCCTGCCGCTGCAAACAAATTTCAGACACATGTGCTTCTTTATGCATCTGGCTTTCCATGGGTCTTGGGGAATTAAACCCCAGGCCAGCAAGCATTGCAAACAAGTGCCTTAACTGCTGAGCCATCTCTCCAGCCTCCTGGGTACCTTCTGTATGCGTGTTGTGGTATTGGGTGCTGAGGAGGCATTAGAAATAAGAAGAGAAGGCTTTTTAAAATTATAATTGCAAAGGAAACATGGGACTGTTAGAGGGAAAAATGAACACAGCATTTCTAATATTAGGGTTGGGTGATAGGATGAGATTCTTAGGAAACATTCCCCGGTCTGCCCTCATCTTCCCAGTCATCTTAACTGACAAGGAAACTGAAGCTCAGAGAGCATAAAGGACTTGTCCTGCTGGGTGTCACACTTCAGGTTAGTGACACAGAATGACACAAAGTGTGTGAAAAATCTCTGCAGCTTTGTTCAGCATACCTAGCTTCAGCTGGATGTTCTTAGATAGTTGAAACCACTGTCCCATTGTATCCTTTTTTTGACCTTTGTACTATTCCTGACCACACCTGCCCTCTTGTTGCTCTTCCACTGAAAGGGAGGTTTCTGTCTTCCTTTCTTAAGTCACAATCCTTATGAACCCTAGATCCTGGGTTGGATGATCAATCAATCCATCTTTTTCCTCTCTTGCCTTACTTTCTTATTGTTCCTTTTGGATTATCTTGTAGCATACTAATTTCTTTCTCATTAAAATATATATATATTTTTTGTGAGGCTAGGGAGATGACTAAATGGTTAAAGGCACTTGATTACAAAGCCTGCTAGCTCTGATTCAATTCCCTGGCACTCATGTAAAGCTGAATATACAATGGCATATACATCTGTGATCCCAGTGTGCTTGACCATGGGGGGGGAGGCGGGCAGGAGACTCAGGCTTGCAGTGGCAAGAGACTTTGTCTTAAAGAGTGTGTTACACAGAGACCTCGATTTTGTCCTCTGACCTTCACACACATACTGTGCCACGTGTGCCCCCTCAAGTAAATAAATAATTTATTTTTTTGTTTGACCTGGATACCTTATTTAGCTACTCAACTCCTCCAAATGTGGTCTTCAGCCACTGCTGGAGAGTGTTCACTTTATCTTGTGATTCTCTAGCTTCTGCTCCTCGTTCCTGGAGAGTGTGAGTAGCTGTCTCCTTCCCCAACCTAAGTGCTTCTCGCTTTCCTGTCCTCTAAGACCCTGTTCCAAAGCTACTCATCGGATTTTCGTTTATGAAATTACTATGGCTGTGGAAACATAGCATATTGTGGGCTGTTTTATGCATTTCTCCATGTATGTGTGTGTTCGTGTGCGTGCTGATGCATGCATGTGTGGTGCATGGGCAGGTGTGGAGGCCAGAAGATAGCTGTGGATGTTGTCTATCAGGGTCATCTACCTTTTATTTATTGATTTTTTTTTTTTTGAGGCAGGGTCTGTCTTTCATAGGCTTGGATCTTGCCAAATAGGCTAGACTAGCCAGTGAGCACCAGGAATCCTCTTATCTTGGCCTCCTCAATACTGGGATTATAGGCATGTGACACCATCCTTTTTCATGTGGGTTCTGGTGATCAAATTTAGGTCCTCATATTTGCAAGGCAAGAACTTTACCCACTTTGTTTGTATCATCTTCTGTGGTGACATTTCACATGGAATCCTTACAAAGTCCCTCAGAAGTGGGGACAAAGAGGTCAAGTTACTAGCCAAGACTGGTTGATACAAGTGTTGAAGATCTTTCTGGAGCATTCAGCTTCAGCCCCAGGTGGCTGCTCCAGATCACTCACTTAACCTTCAATGCCAGTCAGCTCCCTCTCTACTGGAGGATTATACTTTAAAATAACCAGAAGGTTCCTGGAGAGATGGCTCACTGGCTAAGAGCACTTACTGTGTAAGCATGAGGACATGGGTTTGATCTTTAGCACCCACATGAAAAACCTGATGTGGCTGCACATGCCTGTAATGCCAGTGCTGATGAGGGGCCAAGACAGGGAGACCACTGTGGCTCATTGGTCAGATAGTATAACCACAAAACAGTGGGCTCCAAGGTTAGTGAGAGACTCTGTCTCATGGGAATAAAACAGAAGAGTGATAGAAGACACCTGACATCTGCTTTTGGCTTCTGCGCACATACACACAGGGCACCTATCTGCACACACAGATATACACTACACACATCTCCCCTCCCCCCTATATATTACACACACACACACACACACTCACACACTAAATGAAAAGAAAAGATGATGACTGGGTGCTCTCTTTAGGAAAACCTCTACTACATGAACAAACTTGTGTTTCTTACACTACCATCATTACATTACCACGTAGGCTGTTTTTATACAATTTTTTTGTGTGACTATATGTGTTCATGTGTGTGCTGATGCATGTGTATGTGTGGTACATGTGCAGGTGTGGAGGCTGCAAGATAACCATAGGTGTTGTTTCTTGTGGAGTGTCTACTACAGTAGGACCTGTGTTTAATGTTTGTTGAATTGATCTCACTCAGTGAGACCATATATAATGGATAAATGAATTTTTTTATTTGAGAGAGACAGATTGAGAGAGAATGAGAGAGAGAGAGAGAGAGAGAGAGAGAGAGAGAGAGAGAGAGAATGGGTACACCAGCGGCCTCTCAGCTACTGTGAATGTACTCCAGACATGTGTGCCCCCTTGTGGGCAAGTGCAGCATTGCGCCTTTGCATCACTTTTTGCGTCTGGCTAAACATGGGACCTGGAGATTGGAACCAGCGTTCTTAGGCTTGGCAGGCAGGTGCCTTAACCACCAAGCCATCTCTCTAGCCTTATAATGGATAATAAATACAGAAAAGGATTATTTTCTACAAAGTGTTCTAGGTACATTCATTTGGTGGTGTTAACATTTGAATCTGAAACATCCTGTACAGGTTCATGTATTGGATGCTTATTCCCACCTGGTGGCAGTATTTGGGGAGGGTCTGGGACCTTAAGCACATGAAACCTGGCTGGAGGAAGTAGGTCACTTGGGATGGGTCTTTGAAGGTCATAGTCCTGTCCTGGTTCCCACCAGTCTGTTTCCTGGTCTGCCTTGATATGAACAGCTTCTGCTGCTCTGCCTAGTTGTGGTGGACAGAAGTCTCTTGATTCTCTCAGGTAATTTGGTCACAGTAACATGAAAGTAACTAATATGTAAGTAGGGGAGGCTGTGGGGATGAAATGGGAACTTGCTTTGTCATGGTAGTGGGTCAGAAGACATGTTGAGTGGAAGTCTCAAGACAGTTGAACCACGTGTGCATTCATGTTGGAGCAATGTGCCCTGGTTCTGGGAGGATTGTGCTCTCTGTGCATTCACAGGGGACAGAAGTGAAGAGTTGACAAATGTGACTGTGAGACCCACATTTCCCACGTGGTGTCACTGACAGTAAAAGCAGATTCCATTTCATAGAAACTATGACAATAATATGTCCAGGGCATGCACAACATGTGTCTTTAAGGACAGTGTCCATGTTTTGGCATTATGACAGACTCACAAAGTCTGTCATGTAGGTTCATGGAAACATCTGGAAGACATTTCATCTTGAGTCATGTTGTGATGAAATGTCGTTGATTGGTGACTATCACAGCTGTTTAAGTGAGCAGTTCTGTTGCTGCCCTTGTAATTCTAGAGGGCAATGCCTTTCACATTATTCAGTGTGAACATCTTGCTTCTGTCATGAAGAACAGAGTCTCTCAGGAAAGCCTGCAGAGGCTGTCCCATTGGGGTCTAGCTCCCACAGAAGAGGGCAGTAGATGCATAAATGGGAGACACGGTTGTATTGTCAGTGTTCCTGTAACTCATCTCTGTGTCATGTTCAGCCTGAGATAACTGCTGACTGCCTACGATGTGGAGTGCATTGTACCCAGATGGATCTGTACTGCTTCCTTCCTTCAGAGAGTTTGCTCTGTCTCTGATGGGTGGGAAGGAGAATAAGGGAAAACCAGTGTTCTACTGCGAGGTGCACATCAGGGGCAGATAATGGGAACTGTAATGGGAAATGATGTCAAGAGGGATCCATGCCCCAAGAGTATGATGGGGCTTCATGGGCAGGATGGGATTTACAGTCAAGAATTTTCAGACTCAAAGAGAACTTCAGGGAAGGGAAATGGGAGGACAAGTATTTTGGTTCCATTTATTCAGCTTGGACAGGATAGCCATAATTCATGTGATTCCTGGAACAATTCATTTAGTCTATAAAGCCATTAATTGCATTTATACAGATCAGGAAACTGAGCTGCAAAGGGCTGAAATGACTTGTTCAAGGACAATTTATGAGTAAGTGATGTTGGCGAGCTAGGGTCTTCCACATGCCAAGATTCATTCTCTCTACCTTCCTCCATCATTTTCCTACCATCTCTTCAGCCCTTACCCTCCCTCCTTCCCTTCAGTTTTTCTTCCTGTTTCCCTTTCTCCTTTCCTCTCTCTTCCTCTTTACCCATTTCACTTCTTTCTTCTTTCACCTTCCTTCCATCTTTCTTCTAACTTCTCTCTCTCAATCCCCTGCTCTCCTCCCCTTCCTCCATCCTTACTTCTGAAAAATTGCAAAAAGTGTGAATTAGATGTGTGGAAAGGAATTGTGGCTGTCCTACTTGCTTCTTTCATCCATTGGGTATCTTCCTGTTTTTTTTTTTTTTTTTTTTTTTGTCTTTCAGGTGTTAAGTTGTAGTAATAAGTCCTCAATGATCTATTCCTCATCTTAGAAAATTCAATCTGATGCAGTGCATTGTGGTTTTGGGGATGATTTGTGCTTTCATCACCTTCCTGATGGGTTATGTATTTGTGTGCTCTTTGAATTCTCCTTTCAACCTGCTGTGACATCATATTGGTTGTTTCATTAAGGAAGCACAACCTTTGCCATGACTTTATTTTGTACTTGCGTCATCTGCTTGCCTTTTTGGAAAAGTTACATTCACATCATGGATGTGCTTTCACAGGCCCAGTGGGGTGTGGGTGGGTTTTGGTGGCTTTGCATGAGGTGAACAGAAGGATAGAGGAGACCAAGAACAGGGCCATGTTGGTAGCGTCTATGCTCCCACTTCCCCAGAAGTGTGCTCTGTGTCCTCTGTCCTGTGGGCACCAAGGACACAGTGTACTTGTGTACCTCAGGAGGGCTGTTGCTGCCTTCTACATGTCCCATCCCCTCTGTTGGATCCCATCTCCTGTTTCCAGCTCATATCTTGGCAAGTGTTCCTTTCATTAGGCTCTTTCCAGTTAATCCCTTGATAGTTCCCACTCTTGCCTTGGCAGGGATCTGATAGAACAGGCAGGAAACTGGAGGAGCAGGTTAGGAAAGAGATGACCTGACAGTGTGAGCTGTGGCAATCACAAAAGAGTGGGGATAAGAGACCAAGGCCAGGGGTTTGTACTGATTTTGTAAGGTAAGAAGGACCTTTGGAATTACTCTTCATTCTGTTTTCTGGGTCTGTTAGAGGGAAGCAATGTCCGTTAGGAAGATTAATGTGACTGTAATCTGTAAGACAAGTTGGGATAGAGAGGCCAGAGAAACACTGGACTAGAAGACCGTCACCAAAGAGATTGTGTAAGGTAATTCAGGCATACTTATTACTGTTTTGTACATGTGTGGTGTATGCATGTGTGTGTGTGTGTGTCTGTGTGTGTGTGTGTGTGTGTGTGTGTGTGTGTAGATGTGTACAGGTCGGAGGGCCTCAGGGCTGGAGCATATGGAGTCCTAGAAGCAAAAGCTGAGAGGAAGATGAATGGTTAGACCTTTGATGTTGCTACCAGAAATTCAGTAAGGCAGGGGCTGGAGTTCCACTATCCCCTCCAAAGGTATATCACCAATGACCAGAATATCTCCCATTAGACCCCACCTCTTAAAGGTTTCCTTGCCACTTAATAGCACCACTCTGTGGATTAAGCTTTCAACACATGGTCATTTGGGACACACTTATAATCCAAACTATAGCAAAAGTTATTACTGATTCTCTTTTCTTCTCATGGCAGAGACTAAGGGTACAGGGAGGGAGAGATGAACACTCTAGGAAGGCCCCGGGAACAGAACAAGACAGAGTCCTTGAGCCATATGTGCTCATACAGATCTTTCCTCTGTAGAAACCCAATTATTTCTTGCTTTACCTAATTTGAGTGCACACATATTTTCATTTGACTTTGGTTTAGCTTTGCATCATTTCATTTGCTACTGGGAACCTTTTGGTAAGTCATTAAAATTGGAGCTCTAGGAAGCTCGTTGGTTCTAAGCAGGGTATGTTTTGTTTGCATGTTGCAGGGTGTTGGTTATTAAATAATCAGCTACACTTGAATGCAAGCATATCAAATTAAGATGAGTAGAAGGTCACATTGGTAATAATTTTTTAAAAAAATTATTTATTTATTTTCAAGGAGGGAGAGAAAGAGAATGAGAAGAGGCATATAAGGGAACTCCACACACATGCCACTTTGTGCATGTGGTTTTAAATGGGTACTGGGAAATTGATCCTAATCTGTCAGGTTTTGCAAGCAAGTGCCTTTAACTGCTGAGCCATGTCTCCAGTCTAGATTTCAAAGAAGTCTTTATTTATTTATTTACTTAACAGAAGAAGAGTGAGAAAGAGGCAGCTCTATAGAGAGAATAGGCATGACAGGGCCTCTAGCCACTGCAAAGGAACTCCAGACTCATGTGCCACCTTGTGTATCTGGCTTACATGGATACTAAGGACCAACCTGATCATCAGGCTTTGTAGGCAAGCACCTGAACTGCTAACTCTAGCCCATCCAACTCAGATTTTTAAAACTATAGATCTACTGACTAAAAAAGTCTACAGGACATATAGATGTAATTTCTGATATTTTAAAGAAATGCTCAGCTATGAATATTGTGGAATTATCTTTTAACAGTCCATATGAGGGAGAAATTGTGAAATATCATATGAAACCCAAAAATTCTGCTAACAGGAACTGTTCTCTGGCTTCCTACTATGATAAATGGCTTAGTTGGCTAAACAAATTTTGGTAATATTTGCAATATTAAGCAATTTCTATTTTAGAGATATTTTCTCTCCCAGATTGTGTAATTGGCACTATATTGCACATATAGTTAGGAGCACTCTTCATTTTTTGCTGTTGTTTTCATTTGTTTTTTATTTTTATTAAGTAGAAGCATTGTATGGATATATCATGTGTTGGCACCATCATTTTCTTTCCCCCTGACCCCACTCCACTGAGGGCCCTTCTTAGTAGGATTACTGGTTTTCACTATGGAGTATGAGTTGTGAGAGCAGCAATCAGTCATTGTTGTGGGTGGGGGAGGCCTCTGGATATTGCCTCCTACCTTGTGTCTTATATTCTTTCTGCCCTTCTTCCATGGGTGTGCATTAAGTCTACTTTAGTGTTTAGTGTTTAGCAGCTTTGGAATTTCTGATTTGGTGCTTTTTGAGTATTCTCAGCGTCTGTCTCCATCACCCTAGCACTGGTTGTCAGGCTCAACATGGAAGCAACATTCTTGCTCATCTTGCCAATTCCTCTGTGGTTTTACCTGGGTCCTGGCTACTGTGCGAGGGGTGGTTCATTGGCTGACAGGGAGTCAGCTCTCTATTCTTGTCTCGTTGATAGATTTTGATTGGTTTTGGTTCTCCCTGCTTTCTAAAAAGAAAAACATTCTCCAATGGAGAGTGAGATCAGGATAGGTTAAAGGGAATAATGATTGTTAATTTAGAGAGATTTTGATGGATATAGCTTCACTTTTGTCCAAAGACTAGTGGAAGCATCTCATTGCAGTTCATAATCTTGGTCTCTATAGGATTTTGACTTGTTTCCCAGTTCCACCTATGGGTTTCTTATCATTTGAGTAGATCTCTTAGCTAATCAGAGAGCCATTGGTTACCCACCTAGGCTGTGTGCCACTATTGCACAGGTGTGTTCATCTTGTCAGGCTGATTGCTTTCATCTAGCAGTGTTCTCTGCTTGCTTGTTGTTTTTATTTTTGAGGTACAGTTTTCCTCTAACCCAGGCTGACCTGAAACTCACTCTGCCTATAAAACCCTATTCTTTAAAAATATCTAAATAAATGTATATTTCACCTATGTGTACAAAGTCACAGTAAGTTTCATAGTTAGCACTAGTAATTTGAGAGTAAAAGCTTTAAACAAGTGTCTTCAGTTAACAATCTCATCACTACCCCTAATCAGTGCTTATTACACTTTCACAAGAGGAATCATCTTTTGAGATGATAGTCTGTGTAAGACTAACAAAACCACATGTCCTATACATGAAAGACTTGATAAGACAAAAAATGATATCTTCTAGCCATGTCAGGTGTGAGGTGCAGTACCTTGCATGTATGTATATGTATGTGAATGTATGTGTGTGTGGAGATTTTATATATATATATAATTTATATCTGTAGTTGTATACCACATGCCAATTAAAGTCATACATCCTGTCAACCAGTGAGTGATGTACTGGTGCGAGGGACAAGATCCTGCATTTCCATGTGCCAGAATACATTGAAGGAAAGCCCAGTTCAGGCTTACAAACCCATTTACCTAGTTTCCCTCTCTTGGAAGAAGTAAATCACTCTTGTGCAAATGTTATAATAAGAGGATTGGGAATGAAGTGGGAAAAAGGGGTGGGAACCAAGTAATTCATGGGCCTCTTCCTGCCCACACTGAGACTGCCATTTTCCCACCTGGCAATGGTGATGGAGAAATGGATGCATAGTAATTCTTGGGCACAAATTAGAAGGTGTGAGATGGTCACCCAACTGTCAAATTATGGGTTGATAAGCAGTGGTCATATCTATTGCTAGCACAGCATTTCTGTTTGTTTTACCCAGGACATATTCTCTAGAACAAAATGTCACATGAGAATTTCATATGAATAATAGAGTAATAACTATGGCAAATGTCACAGCAAATGAAAATATTGTTCTGGAAAGATCAAAAACAAGGACCCAAATGTCAGCGGAGAATGACACTCATAATTCCCTAAGTCTCACCAATTTCTTGCAACCACATTGTAGATAGAAAACACGGCTCTCTTCTCTGTGTTGTAGGGCTGGGTACATCATGTGATGATCTAGTCATATGTACATATGGATGCTAAAATCTTTTTGGTAATAATGTCACTGACATTGCCTGGAGCATGAATAATGGTGATTAGTAAAATCTGACCGAAACAGAATCTGGAAAGTGAATCCAGGAGACTCACAAAGCTTTGTGCTGGAGAGAAGATAAACAATGACATCCTTTCTGGCTTGCTGTTCACTCCATCAGGAGTGAAGAACTCTGCATAACTTCCAAGAAGGGCTTTACTATCATGGAGAAATATCTATTTTTAAGGGTTAGATAAATTCAGTCTATTTTTATGGGCAGTGGAAAAATTATTACTGAAGTGTTTTTTATCAGATCCTTCTGAGGGCATAACTGCTTTTCATGGGAGTGAAGTGAGGAAAAGCAAAGTGACTGTGAATTATAGGAGACTAAGGCTCTGTTTTTTGTTTGGGTGTTAATAAATTTTCAGGCAACCATTTTTTATGTGTGCATACTTGTGTGAGCATGTGTGCATATGACCAGAAGACAACCTTGGGTGTCATCCTCAGGAATGCCTTCCAGCTGTTTTGAGACAGTATCTCATTGGCCTGGAGCTTGTCAATTAGCATAGACTATCTGGCCAGTTAGACCCAAAGATCTGCCTATTTCTTTCTCTCTAGCACACATATAAACACATATCATCACAGTCAACATTTTATAGTCTTCATGTTGTTTGAGGTAATTTATCAATTGAGTCATCTCCCTCATCCCCAGGCATTTATCTTTATTGGACTAATGGTTGGCTTTGTGGTTGCTGCAGTTCATCATGAATGGTGTGAACACTGGAAATTTTCACTGCCCTGGTGCTGATTTGTATGAACTGGTTAGGACTATGGATCACTAGATAGTGAATCATTTCAGCAAAGATGCATTTACTACCTACTGTGTATTAGTGTTTGTGGAATGCTGTAGGTTTCCCCACCATTTCATTCTTCATTTGTATTTTATAATGGTTTCCATGTAGTCACTAGTAAGATTTCAGAACAGGAAGTAACAAGCCTATGGCAATCTAGGTAATGGTTCATTTAAGGTCTATGTGAAATCAGACCCTCACTGCTCTATAATCATCTAGTGTACATTTTCTATTTTGCTGGCCAAAATGCTTAAAATGCTGGCTTTAATATTTATAGATTTATAAATATAAATTGTATACAAATATTATCATCATTATATTCTCTGTTTTCTATCTCTCTATCTCTATCCCTTTCTTCTTTATCCTTTAATATTGAGAATTTTATTGTATGAACATATTTCATATTGGTCATATTACTATCAGGTTATATTCTTATATTCCCTTTTTCCCATTCCCATTCCAGTAAGGGCTGTCCTCAGTGGGATTATTGGCAGTCACTGGGAGGTCATGAAAGTAAAGTCAGTCTCTGGAATGTGGCAATGCCTCAGAAGCCACTTTTTCCTACCCTGTGGCTCTTATAATCTTTCTGATTCCTCTTCTGCAATGTTCCCTGAGCATTGGAGGTCATGCTGTAAATCTCCTTTACTGTTGAGCTCATTGTAGCCTCTGATTTTCTGCTTTGATGAATTTTGAGTCTCCTCACTGTCTACTGCCATCTTCCTAGACAAGGTTCTGAGGCTAGCCATGTCGTCAACACTCATTTTTGATCCACCACTTCCTTTGTAATGTATCCTGAACCTTGGAAGATGTGATTATGATGATTCCTCTCATGCTAGGCAGTCAGCTTTCTTTTCTTGTCATACTGATGATTCTTGGGTTTCGGTGGTATTCATGTCCATCTGTAAAAAGTGGATTTTCTAGCCAAGAGTGAAAGCATCATGGATCAGAGTGGATAAGGAAACACTGAAAAGATTTTTTGATGGGCATAACCTCTGCTCTTCCTTATTCTTTTTGAGACAGAGTTCTTGTTCTATAACCTAAATTGGCCTGGAACTTACTATGTAGCCCAAGCTGTCCTTGAATTTGTGATCCTCCTGCCTCAGCCTCCTGAGTACTGGGAGTATAGATATGTGCTACCAAGTCTGGTTAGTTCTTGGCTTTTCTAAATACCTTTATATGCCAGATATTATATTTGACTCTATGGACACAATGATATATGCTAGACATAATCCTTGCCCACAAGAAACAATTCCTAATGCTGATTTATTTGCTTCTCATACACTATTTTATTCTTGCAAAATCTTTCTGAAGTAAATTTAAGTACTTTATTCCTGTGTAAAATATAATGAACTTATGGTAATTTATGTGAATCTTACATGTACAGCTTGAAGGTGCTACCATCCAGATCAACACAGGGGGTATTGCCAGATAATAATACCATACTCCACCCCAGAAATTATTGCTAAAGGTAACCACTGTACTGCCCTCTAAGAAAATCTGTTCTACATGTTTTTTACTTTATGTGAATGAAATAATATACTATATTTTACTCTGTGTGTGGTTTCTTCAGTTTAACATTATGTCTGTGAGATGCATCCATGTTGCTTTATGCTGTCTTATTGTTTGTTAGGAATCTATACTATCATTTATGGATCCATTCTAAAGATAGACACTGATTTGTATAGCTAGTATTGTCTTACTAGTTTTTTATAGCAAGATTGAAATCGGAATGAATACACACAAGTTGTAGACATTTAAATATGTGGAAGAAGACCCAAATATAGATACGTGTCAGTTGTAGTTTGAATATGAAATGTCCTTTCATGTATATGAACCCTTGGTCCCAAGCTGGTTCCCTGTTTTGGAAGATTGTGGCATCTTTAGGAGGTGGGGCCTAGCTGGAGGAAGTAGGTTGCTGGGGTGCTGGCCCTGAGGTTTATAGCCCAGTCTTCTTCCTGTCCACTGTGTGCTTCTTGGTCAGTACCATGTCACAAGCAGCTTGCCTCTTGTTCCTTTTGCCATGGAACTACTGGCCACCATGCCAAACCATGAGCCAAGGAAAACTCCCCTTCCTTAAGTTACTTCTGTCAGTTATTTGGGTGTGGTGAAGTGATGGGAGAAGTAACAAATACGGTTTTGTTGGAAGTGCTAATGGTTAGATTTGGTTGTCAACTTGATGGGATTGAGAATCACCATGGAAACACACCTCTGGGCATGCCTATGAAGGAGTTTCTAGATGAGGTTAACTGAGGTAGGAAAACCTACCATTAACGTGGGCTGTGCTATTCCATTTGCTGTGGTCCTGAACTGTACATAAAGGAGAAAGTGAGCTTTATCTCTCTGGTTCCTGACTGTGGAAGCAATGTCACCTGTTACTTCAAGCTCCTGCTACCATGACCTCTCCACCATGATGGACGGTACCATCAGAATATGAGCCAAAATAAACCCTTTCTTCTTTAAGCTGCTTTTGTTATTTTGTCAGAGCAGGGACAGTAATTAATATACATATATTCAGCAGCCTATACAGTTTCCCAGAATAGTTATGCTTTTTACCATCAATATTTAATAAATGTTAGTTTCTAAAATCTTAATCATTATGATGAGTATGTAGTTCACTGTGATTTTTCGTTTATATTTCCACACGTTATGTTGAACACGTTTTCAAACTCTAGTGGCAATTCCATTTAAATAATTATCTTGTGAAGCACTTGTTCAATCTTTTTGCTATTTTTAAGATTAGGTAACCTTTTCTTTTAGTTTACTAAAAGTTTAAAGAGTATGTTCAATATAGGAGTATTTGGTCAGATTATATTTATTACCAATATCTTCTCCAACAACATGGCCTTTTCTCTCTTACTGGAGTTTTATTAGTGGTGAACAGTCATTTCTCATTGTCAGGAAGTCTGGTTTGGGTAATTTTTTACTCATGGTTTATGATTTTTGTGTCTTTTTGCTTATCTAAATAAAGACTATTCTTTTTTAAAAATCTCCACAAGCCTTTATTGTTTTGACATTTAGCTGTGTGATTTACTAGAATTTATGTTCTGCTTATACTTTGGGGTATAGGTCAATTCCTACCCCACCCCATATGGATGAACAGTGCATTCAACATTGGCTGCTGAAAAGCTCACTCTGCCCTTGGCATGGAAGTGGTGGCTGTGTGGTAAGCAGGAAGCTGTGTGTGGTGTCTGTTATTGGACTCTGTGTTCTTTCTGTTCCATTGGTCTGTTTGACTTTTCTTGCTCCAAATGCTATAACTTTTAAATACTGTAGTTTTATGTTATGTGCTGGTATTCATTCTCTGTCTCTTAAGTATTTAAAAATGTCTTTGATATTCTTGGCTTCTTTTGCTCCAGATTAAACTTTGGAATTAACATTTAACTTTCCACAAAACAAACCACTAGAATTTGTAATGAGAAAGTGTCAAATATGTATATCCATTTGGGAAGAATTTACATCTTTACCAAATTTTGCAGTTTGTGAATTAGAGTGTATCTTTCCTTTTATATTTAGGTATTTTTGGGTGTATGTGAGTATGTAGAGCATGTGTGGCGTGTTGTATGATGTGATGTAAAGTATACACATGTGTGTGAAGGTACACACACCCTATGTGATCATGTGCTGAGGCCACAGGTAAACATCAGGTGTCTTCCTCTGTTGCTCATCCATGCATTTTCTTGAGACGGAGTTTTTCCTTCATCCCTGAGCTGCTGTTTTCAGTCAATGAGCTCCAAAAATTCTCCAGTCTTCACCCTGTGCAGAACAGGGTTACAGGTGTGTGTGGTCATGCCCACCTTTTTACATGGGTGCTGGGGCTTGGACTCTGGCAGTCTTAGTCCCCCTCATGCTTAAGAAGCAAGTGCTCTTAGCTGCTGAGACATTTCCCCAGCCCTGTATTTAGGTATTCTTAAATTTATCTTTGTCCTTTTTTTTCTTGTCTGAGCATTTTTTTGCACATTTTAGGGGACAGATTTATTCTTAAATACTTGGTGTTTATTGATGTTAATGCAAATGATGTAATTTAAAAATTGGTTTCTGGAATGTGAAGCAACTCACTATGTATAACAGCAGCCTTACTGAGCCCACTTGTAAATTCCAATGGTTTAGAAAGCCTGTAACTTCTTTGGATTTTCTTTGCATCCAGTCATGTCGCATGTACTCCGTGGCCACTTTGTGTTGCTCCTCAGTTTCTGTTTTATTCTTGTTTCATGATGGTGCCCAGGACATCAGTAAATGTGTAAATGTGGACTATATGTAGAGGTGGAAAAGTAGATCATGAGGGTGAAGCCTTAAGAGTGGGATCAGTGCCTTCTTAAAAGAGAGTCTAGAGAGCTCTCCTGCCCACTGTCCACCATGTGAGCATGTAATGAAAAGGCAGTTGTTTACAGCCCTTATTAGAACCCCTCCATGCTACCTACATTTCCAGGACTATGGGAAAGAAGCTCCTGGTCTGTGAAATTCTGTTGGGCAGACCAAGACAGTGAGCTCTTTGTACCTCTTTGCTGCTTCATGATTTATTTATTTTAGATTTAATGCAATACTTATTGATAGTTTCTATTTGCTTGTGAAATATGCTTTCTTCTACTGCTAAATAACCATAGATTATCGTGTCTCCTTCACTTATTCATGTCTACATTGAGTGATACTTTTTGGTATGTGTGTGCATGTGTATGCATGATGTGTGGGGGCGCATGTTATGTGCAGGTGCACACATGTGCAAGTGGAAGCCAGAGGTCAGTAACAGGTGGATTTCTCAGAGTCACTCGGCACCTCAGTGGTTGAGACAGGATCTCTCACTGAACCTGCTAAGCTAGTCTAGGTAGCCACCAAGCCCAGAGGGTGAATCCCATCTTCATCTCCTCAGCAGTGGGATCACAGGAGCATCTCAGGCCAGCATGGTACTGCTCATATTTTTTATTCTACTTACAGACATTGTATGCAGGAGTGTCCTATCCTAAGATTTGGTTGTTTACCAATAATCTTGTATTTCAGTATTTCAGGTAGTTTTATTTTTTCCAGACAAGCCCTTTATTTATGAGAGAGAGAGAGAGAAGTGAGTGCAATAACGCGCAAGAGAATTAGCACACCAGAGCCTTCAGCCACTGTAATTGAGCTCCAGACACATGTGCTACCTTGTGTACATGTGCGACCTTGCACTTGTGTCACTTTGTGCGTCTGGCTTACATGGGATCTGGAGAGTTGAACATGGGTCCTTATGCTTCACAGGCAAGCACCTTAACCACTAAGCAATTTTTCCAGCCCTCAGGTACTTTATAATTGTATCTAACGTACTGTGGGCAGGGTGAGTTCAGTCCAGCTTCAGCTTCATAACTAGGAACCCACATCTTCCACTAGAAGTTAACTTTTGATAGTAATCAAAACTTCACTGTTTGTTTTATTTTAACTTGTTTTCCAGAAAAGTTTTAGGTTGAATACTATTTGACTGGATTCTCCATTGCTTATTTCTGATCAAATATAGCATAGTATCAAAAGTAGAAGAATGATTTTGGCATAGAACATGGGTATAAACTTATGTTATATTGTCACCTATCAATTTGTGCATTTGCCACCTGAATCAGAATGTGGAATTATCCCATCTCCATAAAGACCCCTTAGTGATATCCCCTCAAGATCCTTGTAAACAATATCATCCCTAATCACCATGAGTACTGGTCTCCTTTCCATTTCCATAGTTTCCTTATTTGAGGATGTTGCATTAAGGGTAAGTTTGTGATTCATGAGGTTGCCATTTTTTTCACTGAGCAAAACATTCTTCTTGTCTATTTCCCTTATGGTAGGATGTTATGGTTTTTATTTCACCTTTTAATTAATGTAATTAAAACTGCTCTGAATAATCTATAGGCATTTATATAGAAAGATTTTTATTTAGGATAAATGCTTGGGAATATCTTTAGTGGGTTATAGGATAAATGTATATTTAGTGTTTTGTTGAGAATTTTAATACATGGACATACAGTAATTTGTATTACCCTCCTGTTACCTTATTTGTCTTATTCCAACCCTTATTCCACTGAGCACCCTTCTCTTTCCAAGTAGTCCTTTTTCAGCTTTGAAATATCATTCTTTTTGTCCTCCTCCATCTTCTATATAAAAATGTTAATGGGCTAAAGAATTGTGCAGGTCTTATGGGGATGATGGCATCGGCTGTGAGGTTATAAATGCACCAGTCAGTTCATTTCCAGAGGATGGTGCCCCACGATACTCTTTCCTACCCTGTGACTCTTACATTCTTTCCTCACCCTCCTCTTTAATGTTCATTGAGCCCCTCCTTTTTTAAAAAAAGAAAAAGATAGAAACTTGCTAAATCAGTTTCCAGAATGGTTGCACTGTGAAAAATGACCATTAACAGTGCATGACACATCCAGTTCTTCTACATCTTCATAAGCTTTGGGAATTGTCACTACTTTAAAAGTTTAGCTGATCTACTGGGTGTACTGGTATTGCATCAGACTGTTAATTTGCATTCCCCTAATGGTTGGGGTTGCTGAACATTTCTTTTTTTTTGGAGAGACACACAGACAGAGACAGAGAGAGAGGGAGAGGAAGACAGATAGAGATGGTGTGCCAGCAGCCTCTCAGCTGTTCTGAAGGAAATCCAGATGCATGTGCCCCCTTGTGGTCAAGTGTGGCATTGCACCCTTGCGTCACTTTGCATCTGGCTAAATGTGGGATCTGGAGATTGGAACTGCTGGAGATTGGAACCGGCGTTCTTGGGCTTAGGAGGCAGGCATCTTAACTGCTAAGCCATCTCTCCTTGCTGAACATTTTTGCAAGTGCTTTCTGACATGTCAATTTTTTTTTTTTTGGTCAAATGTCTCCTCATATCTTTTGCCTATTTTTCTTTCCCTTCTTTCCTTCCTTACTCCTTTCTTCTCTCCCTCCCTTTCCCTCTTTCTTTTGTCTTTCTTTCCTGTTGAGTTTTGACAGTACTTTATCAATTCCAGATGAGTCCTGCATCACCTCTGGGGTTTGCAAGTATTCTCTCCCAGTCTGTAACTTGCTTCTATTGTCCTCTAAATAGATTCTTTTCACAGAACCCTCATTTTTGATTTGGTGGTACAATTTGATAGCTTTCTTTTGTGGGTTGTGCTTTCGGTCTCATGTGTAAGGACTCTGGATCAAGCCCTTGACCTTGAAAGTGTTTTCCTTTGTTTTCTTCCAAAGGTTTTATAGTTTAATGATTCATTTTGAAATCTATGAACCATTTTGGGTTAATTTGAATTTTTTATTTTTTGTTTATTTATTAGAGAGACAGAGAGACAATGAGTGTGTCAGGGCTGCTGCAAACGAACTCCAGATTTATGTGCCACCTTGTACATCTGGCTTATGTGGGTCCTGGGGAGTTGAACCAGGTCCTTTGGCTTTGCAGGCAAGAGCCTTAACTGCCAAGCTGTCTCTCCAGCCTGTGTTAATTTTGATGTAAGGTGTGATACTTAGGTCAAGAATTTATTAATTTAGCCCATTGATCTGTAGTTATTCCTGTTGGAGCATTCCAGTCTTTGTGGAAAAGACTGTTATTCCTCCATTGAATTGTATTTGTAAATTACATTACAAAATGTCATTTGTCCCTACTTGTGTGGAGCCATCTCTAGATTCTGTGTTCTGTCCTGTCCTTCTGTGCGCTCATGTGCCCACCAGCATCACTCACACACCTGAGTCCTGTCACTAAGTAAGTCTTTTAATTGAGTTAATTGCTTGTTTCAAATACATTTCTCTTTTTTCAGAATTGCCTTACTTTTCTAGTTCTTTTGTCTTTCCATATAAATGTTGGAGTATTCTTGTCTATATCTACAGAGAACATTTTACTGAGATTTTGAGGTGAATTGAAACAAACCTGCATATCAATTTGGGCTGATTGGCATTATATTGAGACTTCCAATCCCCAAATGCTGAACCAGGTGATGATATTCAATGGGTTGTGGAAGGTCCTTCTTGTCCAAATGCTCTTCTGTTGACATTCTGCCTTTTCCCTCCGCTGCATCATATTCCTTTCACTTAACATTTTATTAAAAAAAATTACCTGTGAAAATGTTAACTTCACATCTTTTCTCCAAGACAATGTGATGAATGTCCAAATAGTGGATAGAGGGTTTGTGTGGTATAATGGTCATCTAGTTGCAATAGATAGGATCATGTTGGGTATTCAGCTGTCCTTGTGTTTTCACTATTTCCTTTTCCTCCCTTCCTCTTTCTTTACAGGGTCTTGATTTGTAGTGCTAGGTGACCTGGGCTACACTATGATAGCTCAGACTAGCCTCAAATACATAGCAATCCTCTACCTTCCCAAATACGAATTACAGGTGTGTGCCTCTACTCCTGGCTGGATGTTGTCTCTCTTTCAGGGATTACAAACTTCCCATTTGTTAATTTATTCTCCTGTTATTAAATTTGCCCTACTTTTGTGTATGGGATTTTTTTTTTTTTTTTGGAGAGAGACACACAGAGAGACAGAGAGGGAGAGGAAGACAGATAGAGATGGGCGTGCCAGCAGCCTGTCAGCTGCTGTGAATGAAATCCAGATGCGTGCGCCCCCTTGTGGTCAAGTGTGGCATTGCGCCCTTGTGTCACTGCATCTGGCTAAATGTGGGACCTGGAGATTGGAACCGGCGTTCTTAGGCTTAGGAGGCAGGCACCTTAACTGCTAAGCCATCTCTCCAGCTCTGTGTATGGGAATTTTTAAAAGAAGGTCCTTACTCTATTATGATCTGAGTAAATATAAGTGAATTCTTGTTCCTATAATTCATTTTCAATTTGAACATTAAGTGGTTTTACTGACTGAATTTTTAAGTACAAAATGAGCTTCTGGTTGCTGTCTTTAGATCTCCCTGTACTGTGGCCTTTAACTGACATTTTCTTCCAAGCTGCTTCTAGGTAAGTGAGTTGGAAAAAAAGTACATACAACAAGACATTGTGCTGAGCAAAATCTCTTGGATTGCTTAATGTTTGGCATAATCATAGAAACTCCAGGAGAATTTATCTTTTTCAGAAACAGAGATTATCAAAGTAAGCAAAGTTTAATGATGAATTGGGAAAATAGATCCTTGGGACTTCATGATCTCTACCTTCTTTCTTTTCTTTTTTCTTTTTGATGAGTGTATGTATGTAGTTGTGTGTATTCATGTTCATGGGTGTGTGGGCACATGTGTATATGTATCAAGGCCAGTGGTTGATAGTGAGTGTCTTCCTCAGTCACCATGCATTCCTCACTGTGAGAGACTAGACCCAAAAAAAAAAAAAAAAAAAAAAAAAAAAAAACTCCAGCTACTCCTTGTCAGATATTTGATTATACCAATAAGGAAAACACATTATTTTACATCCTAAAAAATCCATGCTAATCATTGCAATTTATCCTAGTGATATATTGTTTATTGATAATCTGGCTGCATTTGTGATGATAAGACATTGATCAATATTAAAGGGAACCACTGTGGGGTTTAGTCATGGCATTAAATTATTTCAGAATGGTAAGTATTTTGTGTGTATTCTGATACATAAATTGACTTCTTCTGTTTTTTTTTTTTTTTTTTTTTTTTTTTTTTTCTGGGTAGGGTCTTGCTATAGCCTAGGCTGACCTGGAATTCACTATGTAGTCTCAGGGTGGCCCCAAACTCACGGCAATCCTCCTACCTCTGCCTTCCAAGTGCTGGGATTAAAGGCATACATCACCATGCCTGGCCCCTAAATTGACTTCTTTAGGGATTTAATGATTTAATATTATTTATACTTAGTATAAGTAATTTACTTCAAAATATCCATAGCAAGTTGGACATTTATAGCTTGTATGATGGGTACAGGGAGGACTTTTGTACTGGATTTAATTATTAATGTCTGCCATCCAGATGACTAAATGTAGTCCATGAAAATGTTTATATAACATTTAGCTTAAGATAGAAATATTTCCCAAGGAAAATGCTTGCTAATGTTCCTGTATGAGCAATGCTGATGCTTTTCACAGTCTTTTAAAACTCAAGTGAAGTACTGAGTTATCAGGAATAAACAATTTCTTTGAGCATTTTGGCATAGCCTCTCTTTTCCTTATATGCAATATCAGGTAAGAGTTCAGACATTTTCATGTGCTATTTTATTTTCAAGGTCATTTACTTCTGCTTATTTTTATTATACCATTTCTCAAACAGCATGTTTTACTTTATTGTTTTTCACCCTAATACTGGTTTTCCTTAACAATAGAAATTTATTAGGAGTTTTTTTCTTAAACTATTTTTAAACTTTTTATTTTCAACCTCCATACATATAGACAATATAGCATAATCACAATTTCCTCTCATTATCTTTTTTCACACTCCATATGCCCCCAGTATTGAATCCCCTTTTTTCCAACTAGTCTGTTTTCTATTTTCATTTAATTTTAACCCATCTATTCAAATCTTGTGAACGTAGTGTCAACCACTGTGAGGTTGTGAGTGTCAGTGAGGTTATGAGGGACAGTATTGAAAAGCAATCATCCCCTTCCTTTTGGCTCTTATATTCTTTCAGCCACCTCTTCCACAATGGTTCCTGAGCTCGGGTGGATGTGATTCAGATGCTTCAGTGCTGAACATTCCACTGTCACTTCTCAGCAGTTTATGAGTTTTGAGTCTCCCCAGTGGTCACTGCCATCTAAAAAGAGAAGTTTCTCTAACCAAAACAGAGAGTAGCATTAATATATGAGCATAAATATAAATATTTGGGGGCAGTTTGGTGGGTATCCATTTAGTCAGACAACAGTAGTAGATTTCCCCCTGTGGCTTATAACCTCCATAGCCATAGGCTTTTGATTAAGTTTTCAGTACCAAGTAAAAATTTCCTCTTATGGAGTGGGTCTCAAATTTAATTAGAGAGCAGTTGGTTTCCCCACAACAGACATGCCACCATTGCACCAGTTGGTACATCTGACCTGGGTGTCTCATTGTAAAGCTTGCAGCATCCACTGCTGGTTAAGAACATTGATGACCACAAGCTGCATAGCTCTTTGCAGCATCCTGACAGCTAGTCAACAGGAAGGAGGCTTCTAGCTCAGCTCCAGCTTGATTTCTCAGTGTACAGAAGCCCAAGTATTGTCTTCAACAATAGGGTCTTACCATCTAGTTCTGGTGGGCAATCAAGAGTCTTGGCAATATCCTATAATGTTTTGGGATCATCAGGGGCCTCCCTGACCAACCACTCACTGGAAGGTATCCTGCTCCTGACACTGACATAAAATGCATAGAGGGTACAACATGACTTATAGACACTTCAGTTGATCCTCATTCTATTTTCTTATATTTTATTTTTTGTTTATTTATATTTATTTGAGAAAGAAAGAGAGGGAGGAGAGATAGAAAAGAATGGATGCACCAGGGCCTACAGCCACTGCAAACAAATGCCCGACATATGTGTCACCTTGTGCATCTGGCTTATGTGGGTCCTGGGGAATTGAACCTGGGTCCTTTGGCTTTGAAGGCAAGCACCTTAACTGCTAAGCCATCTCTCCAGCCCTCCTCTTTGTTTTCTTTTTTTTTTTTTTTTTTTTTTTTTTTTTTTTTTTGAGAGAGAGACAGAGAAAAGGGAAAGGAAGACAGACAGAGATGGGTGCGCCAGCAGCATCTCAGCTGCTGTGAATGAAATCCAATGCGTTTGCCCCCTTGTGGTCTAGTATGGCATTGCGCCCTGTGTCACTGCATCTCAGCCCTCCTGTTTCTAATTTTAAAACTGTTTTTCATTGCACATCACATTAATATAAACTCACCATATTATTATAAGTGCATTTCCTGGTCCATGTAAGTCACTAGAAATGGCTTTGCACCCTGTATTTGCATTTAGCTTTTTGCCTCTCTTTTCTTTGTTTTTCTCTTGCATGTTTACTTAAAGCATACTAAGCAGCATGCTCTGACTACTCATCAGCCAATACAATCTCTTTAGAGTGTTTGAAGCAGTGGAAAATGAATTCCTACCCTCATGGGTTTTAAAATGTAGGAACAGAGAAAGAACTGAGTTTAAGTAGTGTAATGGTTAATATTTATTGCCAATTGAACTGAATTAAGTATGACCATGGAAACATACCTCTGGGTGTGTCTTTGAGAGTACTTCAAGAAATGTTTAGCCAGGCATGGTGGCGCACGCCTTTAATCCCAGCACTCGCACTCGAAGTAGGAGGATTGCTGTGAGGTCTTGGCCACACTGAGACTACGTAGTGAATTCCAGGTCAGCCTGAGCTAGAGTGAGACCCTACCTCAAAAAAAAAAAAAAAAAAAAAAAGAAAAGAAAAGAAAAGAAAAAGAAAGAAATGTTTAATTGAAGGGGGAAAACCCACTCTGAATGTGGACAGCACCATTCATTCATTCATTCATTCATTCATTCCATGGACTGGAGTCCTGGAATAAATATAAAGGAGGGAGTGAGCACCAACATTCATTTCTCTCTGCTTCCTGACTGTGGGTACAATACCACCAGCTGCCTCATCCTCCTGCCACTATGCCTTCCCTGCCATGATGGACTGTACCCTCAAACTGCGAACCAAAATAAGCCCTTCCCCCTTACACTGCCTGCGAGCAATTTGGTCACATTGATGATAAAAGTCTCACATGCAAGAGAGTGTGATTCAAGACCAGAAATTGTGCAGTCTTTGCATTTTGCAATATTGTTGGAAATTCTGTTTCATACTGGTTAGGGTAGGCTGTTGACATTCACTTAGGTGGACAGAGAGGATGAAAGAGAAACAGGTGAGGGAACTACTTCCATCCCTGCCGCAGAGCTGAGGATGCCTGTAAGCTGTGAGCAGGTGGCATTGTGGAGCCAGTGTTCCTGAGATTTTCATTAATGTGCCAACTGGCAGCAAGGTGGGGAGAGAGTGCCAGAGGTTTTCTGGAGTGTCAGCTTTCAAGCTGTAAGCACAAAGTACACTTGGAGCCTCACATTTAATCTTAAAAAACAAAAATCTAGAAGGGGTTTGGGCCTTCTCTCTCAGTGTACAGAAGAACATTTTAATATGCAAATACTCACCAGTTAGTATCACTGATGGCACAGGCAGATGTAACACACTTACCTTGTGACCTCTTTCTACCTTTGCCCCACTGTACCCTAGAAAAGTAATTTTTGGATCTATGGATTTACAGAAAGGATCTTTGCAAAATGCTAATGGTTAAGCCAAATGTCACACTAAGAAATGTGGGTTTTATTGAGGAATCTTTAGTTGATTGGCCATTTAGGGGACTTTACAGAGTGTTTACTATTGAGAATACAAATAGGCCTTCATTGGTTGATCTGGACTTGTGGCAGGCAAGTCCAGGTACATGGATTTAGTGGCAACATGGACAGTGAGGGTGGGCAAGGCTGGAGATCCATGTTGAATAATTGTATATATTTACTTATGTTTAACTCATTTCCTCATAGATGACCCCATGCACGAGTCAGCTTTCTATCAGTATAACAAAACACTTAGATGACCAATTTACAGAGACAAAATGTTTATTTTGGTTCATAGTTTTAGAGAGTCCAATCCATGATCAGTTAACCCTGATTCTTGGACCTGTGGCAGGATTGGGGTGGGAGTGAGTCACAGAGCTCAGTTTATGACCAGGGAGAATATAAATGGGAGGGGGAGGAGAAGGTCCAGAGCACATCCCTAAAGACCTTTCACTAGGTCCCACCTCTTAAAGGTCCCACCACCTCCCACCAGTGCCAGCTTGGAGTCTATGCCTTTAGCCCATGGACATTTTTATTGAGAATTTTAATATATGCACATACTGTAATATCATAATCCTCTCCTATTATCCTTGTTAGTTCCCCTCCCCCACCTCAATTCCAGTGAACTCACTCCTTTTTCTAATCCCTGAATTTTTGAGGGATTGTGTGTCAGGTATATATTGTTATGCAATTTTCACTGAAATAAAGTTAATTAAACATCAAATAACTAGTCATTTTGGAAGGTAGTTATGCTAACCACTATACCACCAATGCCTCATAACTTGTCATTGTTTTTGAGGTGGGGTCTTGCTCTAGCCCAGGCTGACCTAGAATTCACTATGTAGTCTCAGGCTGGCCTCAAACTCACAGCGATCCTCCTACCTGAGCTTCCTGAGGAGGATTAAAGGTGGGTGCCACCACGCCCAGTCAACTTGTCATTGTGGGCCAAAATTCAAACAACTCATGTCAGAGCCAGTTCACTGCCCTATAGTGCCTCAAGACAAAGGTCACATATAGGAAGTCTTCATCAACTAAATGCTAAATATTTCTCATGGTCCAGAAATAGAGTAGTAACATTGTTATTGTAAATGCACCTCTGGATTAATTTTTTGGCATTGCTTTCATGCATTGTTTCATCATTTTGGTGGAATTAAGACTCCTGTATTATGTTCCAGCAATTAAGAACAAATATATAGATATAGATCTGTCATGGAGAACTGCCATTTAGAGCTGCCCCCCCCTGTAATCCTGCAGTGTTTCCAAGTTCCCAGTACCATAAGGTTAGCCCACAAGAGCTTGAGTAAGCAGATGTGTGTGGGCTGAGGGCTTGTTAGTCTCCCTGGGAGTTGCTTCTATATGTAAAGAATGTTAAATTGGGGCTCTGCTATTGGTACAGTATTTATATGAGTTATATGAGTTTAATAGGGGAAAGTCACAAGTTATGCAATTCTGTGTGAAGTACACATTTTCATGCACACCTGCAGTGATAGGTAACATTAATTCTTCTTCTATATCCTTGCTTGTGGAGACATCACAAAGCCTGGATAATGTCTAGGCTTTTTTTTTTTTTTTTTAACAAGTTGAAAGGTAATTTGCCTTCTATAAGCACTTATGTACTTTCTGTTTTGTGAATGTTTATAAGGACCTGTCATCCACCTGATATTATCGACTCACCCTGCATCAAGCCTTCTTGGCTGTATGTTGAGGGCTCATTTTTGGTGCTAGCTGCCTTTGAGAAGTTACTGATGGCTGTCAACAATTACCTTTTTCAAAATTCATTTATTTGGGGCTGGAGAGTGGGAGGAAAAAGCAGTTAAAACAATCTAGGGCAGTTTGATGCATGCTTTGTTTGAGGTTATTTGGTGGTGAAATTCCTCAGTGAGTTATGTGGCATTTGGAAAGCCCAAACCCCTGTGAAGAGACCTAGGGGTCCTGGGATCTAGTGTATTCTTAGGGGGACCCATGATCTGCTTTTCTCAGGCTGGCCACTAAGCTCTCACTAGATTTTTCTAGCCCCTGTCTTAATATTGTCTAGGATTTAATCCAAAAGCTGAAACATAATAGCTTTTTTTTTTTTTTTGGACAGATTGTAGAATGCCTTCATGACTGTTTTTGTTCTCTGCTTGTGTCTGTTTGCCAGCTGTTCCCAGATAGTTCAGTGGTACTAAGAACGTGAACTGGAGAGTCTCTTTGTCTTGATAATACCCAAAGGGGGTAGGTGTAGTGTTTTGTTAGGGCTCTTGTTGCTATGACAATATACTTGACTCAGACAACTTAAGGGAGGAAGGATTTAGTTTGGATCATGGTTTTAGAGAGTTCTGCCCATCACAGTGAATAGGACATGGTGAAACAGAGTAGCTTACATCATTGTAGCCAAGAAGGGGACAGGTGAGGGTGGTGGGTGGGAGGGAATGAGAAATTATACCTGAGGGCTTTCTCTCTTTCAGTTCATTCCATCTAATTACCCTCATCTATGGGACAGTGCCACCCATGCTGTAGCATGTCTTTCCTTCTTAGCCACTCCTCTCTGGACATCGCAGATGCCTCCAAAGGTTTGCTTTGCTTTGATATGCCGGTCTTCTAGGTGCTTTTCAATCCAGTCAGGCTCACCTTCAAGATTAAGTATCAAAGCTGTACACAAACACATGTAGGTTTTCCTTATCATGAGCAAAAAAAAAAAAAAAAAAAAAAAAAAAAAAAAAAAAAAAGTTCCTATCTGCTTCTTTGTTTCCATGCCCAGAATTTATTATTATTTTTGTGTATGTATGCCTGTGTCTGCCCATGTGTGCACATATGTATGGAGGGCAAAAGACAACCTCAGGTGCCTCTCCTCAGATAATGTCCAATTTTTTTTGAGACAAGATCTTTAGTTTACCATATAGGCTAGAGTGGCTGGCCAGTGAGCACCAGGATACACATGTCTTCACCTTTCTAGCACTGGAATTATAAATGCATTCCACCACACTTGACTTTTTTTTTTTTTTTTCACATGTTCTGGTGGTTCTGGGGATCAAACTCAGGACCTCAGTGAATGCAAGGTAAGCACCTTACCAATTGAGCCATCTCCCCAGCCCTCCATGCTCCAGATTTCTAGGCACAGTGATGATCTATTTACTCTCTGCCTCCTGAACAATTCCGTTACATCTCTCCAAAATGGTTCTGTGAGATACTATCAGTGAGCTCTCAAATGCTTTCCCCTTATGTGTCTGTGAAGAACAGTCACCTGTTTAGGCTCAGTATCCACTGTGCATTTAATTCTCATCTCAGTGTGAGTCAGCCATATTTCAAGCACTTGGCAAAAGGTGCCGAGTGGATAGCATGCCTCTAAACAATGATTATTTCTCACCCCAGTGGCTTCCCTATCCATAGATGAACAACACCAGAGTTTGGTCTGTGGGCTTCCCTGATCTGCCCACACATTTTCACTTTGGAAGGTCCCATTTATATTCTCATCAGCAACTGTGATGGGGGCACTAGCCCAGTGCCTCATCTCTGTCTTTTCTTTGGTGCCCAAAGGATCTCAGATTTAGATTTTCTAAAATTTCGACATTTAAAACTGAATTTCTTTTCTTTTACCTATGATTCTTTCATTTTTCTGTGTTCCAGTATTCCTCCTAATTTCATTAAGGAGTTAAGACAGAGCCTGCATAAGTGAACATCTGTGAACCCACAAGTGGAGGCTATTGTGGACATTGAATGGCAGCTGTGAGAAAGAAGAATATATCTAATGATGTGGATAATTCTTATAGACAGCCAGGTGACCCAGTACATGTAGCTATTCAGAAGCATTAAGATTGTCATTGCTCTTATTCATGAGCAGACCAAGTGTTTTTGGAAGTAGATGCCAAAGTGCCCCCAGTCCTCTCCAGGTGCTTGGAGGATCTGAAGCTGGGTCCGCCATTCTTCACCCCAGCTCTACTCGCAGAGGCTGTTCTTGCAGCTCCCTGGTGCCTTTACTGTTCCCAGTTTTACTTCACAGGTAACAGTGCTTCATTTTTGGTTAGACATATCCTCAATGTGCTGGTTCCTTGTTAGTTCCTTAGAAGGAAAATTAAATCAGAAGCTGATTTAGGCTCAATATAGGGTGAAGTTAATGGCTCCTTTCACCCTCAGCACCCACGCTGGAGGCATGAAATGAGCTTGCTTCAAGGGCTGAGGCTGGTGCTTTTGTGGATTGGGACCTTGGAGCAGCAGAATGAACTTGTCAGTAGAGATGGAGCCTCCGAAGCTGAGCAATGATAAGAAACTAGGACTTACATAGTCTTCTTCTGAAAATTGCTTCATATGTAGTTCACTATCTTTCTTTTTTCAAAAAAGATTTTATTTTTATTTATTTATTTATTAGAGAAAGAGAGAGGGAAAGAGAGAGAGTGAGAGTGAGAATGGGTGTGCCAGGGCCTCTAGCCACTGCAAACAAACTCCAGATGCTTGCACCCCCTTGTGCATCTGCCTTACGTGGGACCTGGAGAATCAAACTGGGATACTTAAGCTTCACAGGTGAACACCTTAACCGCTAAGCCATCTCTCCAGCCCTGTAGTTCACTATCTTTCAACAAAACTACCAAAGAACAATGTTCATTTTTGGCATGATTCGCAACTTTTGAGTTCCATGGTTTATATAGTTTAAATTTGATTTCTATAAGGCTTACATTACAATTTAAAAGTGATCTCTAGGGATATTAAGATAGCATTTATAGTAACCCCTTCATAGAATTATTTGTAAGAATTTTCTCATTTCAGCTACAAGGCAGCTTGAATGGAAGAATATAAGAGAAGGAATCAGAAATTTCTGTGTTCAATTCTTTACTTTAACCTTTCCTAGTACCCTCCTGTTTCAATCAGAAACCCTTTTGGACATAATGACTCATTGTCCTGGAATTCACCCAGTAGGCTAGACTAGCTATGCACTGAGCTTCAGGGACCCTGCTGTCTCTGCCTCCCCAGTGTGGGGAGTATAGTGGTGCTCCCATATGCCTAGCATTTTTACACTGGTGCTGGGGATCAAAATCAGGTCCGCATGCTTGTGAGACATGTTGTTTACTAACTGCGTTCTCTCTCTAGCCCCTAACTTCTGGAACTCATTAGGACTTCATCTTAAAATGTAGTCACATTCTGAGTTGCTCAGTGGTAGGACTTCAACATATGAATGAGCTTTTTGGGGACATATTCAATTCATAACCCTCCCCATCTTAGTAAATCTGCCATACTCTGGGTTTATCCTCTCCTCCCCATCAATCTCTCTCTCTTTTTTTTTTTTTTTTGGAGAGAGACAGAGAGAGGGAGAGGAATACAGATAGAGATGGGCACGCCAGCAGCCTCTCAGCTGCTGTGAACGAAATCCAGATGTGTGCGCCCCCTTGTGGTCAAGTGCAGCATTGTGCCCTTGCATCACTTTGCATCTGGCTAAACATGGGACCTGGAGATTGGAACCGCTGGAGATTGGAACCAGCATTCTTCTTAGGCTTAGGAGGCAGGCGCCTTAACCGCTAAGCCATCTCTCCAGCCCCAATCTATTTTCTTTATCCTACTAAGGTTGGAAGGCCCGACATAGAACTTACAAGGGAAC
The DNA here is from genome assembly GCA_036365145.1 of Orientallactaga sibirica. Classification (NCBI taxonomy): domain Eukaryota; kingdom Metazoa; phylum Chordata; class Mammalia; order Rodentia; family Dipodidae; genus Orientallactaga; species Orientallactaga sibirica. The sequence goes on from JAEOAD010000036.1 coordinate 14,092,282, forward strand.
TTGGGCATGTTGGTTCACTGATCAAAACCGGGATCCTGCACATGGGAGAGAGGTGTGAATGGGACTTTGTCTCTTTAGTATGCTGAGGACTCCAAGATTTGAGAGGGGATTGTAGGGAAAGTTATAAGTTGCACATGCTTTCCTTCTCCAGCTGAGGTAGACCACATTAGATGACAACAATAAAAACTATGATTTTAAGTTGGATGGACTTAATAATAATGGGCCAGTTAATCCTACCCTGGGGGAGTGTGGAGCATCTTTGTTATGTGGACATGCCTCCAGCTTTTAAAATATAATATTATGACTTACGCCATATGAGTTCTTCTCTTTCAAGCTTCATAACATATTTTCATGGCCCTTAATCTTGATAAAATTATTCTCAATTCCTATGTATGAAAGATAGGAGAACTTGGAGTCCTTGAAGTAATTGAGGGGAAATGTCTGGATTTCTGAATTTGACTTCTTCTTTAACTAGATGCTGTTGCTTCCAGATGGCACCTTAGTTCAGGGGCCAAGACATGGGTTTTCTGCCCAGTCTTTAACCTTGGGGTTTTATGGTTTTATGTATTCCCAGCCACTGCCACAGTTTGTCTTGCTTCATTTCTGTTTGTTCTGTCTTTGTTTCCTCCTCCCTCCTTCTGCTTCCTTACTCCCTCGTTTTCTTCATTTCCTCCTTCTCTCTTTTCCTTTCCTTCCTATAACCAGGTTACCTACCAGTAATGAATCATCTGATGTTATATTATAGTCTAGCAAAGTCAGGATAAAAAATGTAAGTGTTTTTGTTTAAGAGGAGATGCAAATGTGAGAAGTATAAGGAGTAATGATTCACTCTTCAAGTACCATTTGTGGTGGTAGATTTATTCCTAATACCAGATGCACCAAGACACTTTTTCCCCCAGCCCATAGAGATGTCAATAAGCAGAAAATAGTGTCTGTGTATCTTGCCAGAAGCTGAGTATGGGAAAGTTACTGATTTCTCTTGCCACATGTTGCTATTTGAGATGTTGATAGATGGATGCCCCTCATGTCTGGTTGGACATTCTAGGCTTTTCACTCCAAATTTGTCCTTCTATATTGGGCTTGGATGTATTTTTTTAATGAGTCTTCATAAAAATTGGAGGAATTCACTGTGTTGGTTTATTGTCATTGTTACTCTGACAGGCTTTGGAATCAACTAGAAGACACCCCTTTGGGCATGTCTATGAGAGTGTTTTCAGATACATTTAACTGAGGGGAAAAGATCCACCCTGAATGTTGGTGGAGACCATCTCAGGAGCTGGGGTCGCAGACTGAATAAAAAGGAGACAGTGAGCCAAGTGCAACCGTTCATCTCTCACTTCCTGACTATGGACATAATTTGATCAGCCACTTCATGCTCCTATTGCCATGCCTTCTTCTCCATGATGGATTAAATCCCCTCAAACCATAAGCCAAAGTAAACCCTTCCTCTCTTAAGTTGCTTCTTTTTGGTTTTTTTTTTTTTGTTTGTTTGTTTTTCGAGGTAGGGTGTTGCTCTAGCCCAGGCTGACCTGGAATTCACTATGTAGTATCATGGTGGCCTCAAACTCATGGTGATCCTCCTACCTCTGCCTCCCAAGTGTTGGGATCAAAGTCGTGTGCCACCATTCCCTGCTGTAAATTGCTTCTTGTCATGTTGCCATAGCAACATGAAAAGTAAGTAATATATTCTCATCTAGTTTTATGTGGTTTTCTATCCCATTCTCCTCCTATTCAGTGTAGAAAAAACTTTCTAGACTATTTTAAGAAGTTAGTATTTACTACCATTATTTTTGTGTGAGTGCTGGGGTTAAGTCACTGCCATTTGCTTTATCCATTTGGTGTCTCTTGGCAGGACTGAAGAACGTGTCAGTAACATCTTTAAATTTACAAGTGAATTGATGGCTATAATGGTCATCTATTTTGCTTCAAAGAGTACTGGAAATTAGCACAAGTAGAGAAAAGGCATAATACTGGTTGTCCCTTTTCTCTAAAATGATGTACCTGGCGCGTTGCATTCATGGGCTAGTGTCCTTTGTTGGATGTGCATAATGCAGAGGGTGAGTCACATCTACCCTCTACCATGGGCCTTGTGACCCTGAAGTTTAGCTTCTACAACCATGCTTGTGACCTCAGAGTACAATCTAGTTTCCACTGTGTTTTGTATGATCCCAAAGTAAGGGCTAGACTCACAATTCATATGACCTCCCACTTAAGAACCTCAATGCCTGGCTGGTCAGGGGAGATGAGAAGTTAGTACTTTTCCTTTGTTGTCTTCTTGTACTTTCTACAGGACTGGACCATATGCCCATTTTCTTCAATAAGGTATAAATATAGCTTGGATGTGTGCTGGATAGTCTCTGGAATAAATGCTTTTCACAATTTATCATCTCTAAGTTCTGTGTCACATGAGACAAAAATAAACACTAAACACTAGAGGCACTGGTGGTGGTCAAGACAATTCAGATTTCCTTATTATTCTTCTATGCTTTGAATTCCATTGCATGGTGGAAAATTAGGGACTCAGAAATTAGCCAGTGTCAGTTTTATATAGTTGTAGAAAATATTTGAGGGCTATCAGTTCATTTTGTTTGATTACAAAAGAATAGCACACATGGATGAGGCGATTTCTAACAATAGACATTTATTTGCCTTCTGGTTGTAGAGGTTGGCAAGTTTAAGGTTGAGGGGATAATTGAATTAGGGCCTTCTCAGTGCATCTTAAATAATGGAAACTGTTATGGAGAGAGGGAGTAGAATGTCTTCTGCTTATGAAGCCTTGTTTCTGTGGTATAACTAACTTTCTTTAAGTACTTAGACATGTTTGGATAAGGCTGTCATGTGATGCATCCAAGATATGGCTCCTAGCATCTTGCATTTTAAATATACCACAGGACAGTATTCTGAAAATTGTATTTCCTTGAATTTCAGCTGAGTATTAAAAAATTTTTTTGGGCTTTTTTGTGGTGGGGGGACTGGCACACCACAGCCCCCAACTTCTGCAATCAAACTAGACACATGTGCCACCTTGTGCATGTGTGCGACCTTGCACATATGTCACCTGATGCTTTTGGGGGATCTAGGGAGTTGAACATGGGTTCTTAGGCTTCACAGGCAAGTGCCTTAACTAAGCCATATCTCTATCCCTCAGCTAAGTATTTTTATTACTTATAAAATCAACACAATCAGTATATCAGGAAAGTATTTTACTATTTCCAAGTAGCAAGCCAAATCTTTAAGGCTCAACAAAGCAGGGTTTTAGTTCTCAGATTATAAATAGCGCTGGCCCAGGAAAGGCACCCTTGGCTCTGTCCTTTCACCTGCTGAGTGTTACCTTTTAAGTCTTTATCTCAGGAGATCCATACTACTTCCATCCTTGACATCCACATTCAAGTTAGGCCATACCCAACAGGGTAACTGTAGTCCATAATGAATCTCAGAGCCAGTTTTTAATCTTCTTTTTATTTAATTTTCAGATATTTAGATATATTCCAAATAAGTTAGTAGTAAAAAAAGAATAATGGTTTTCTTACATATATTGTTTTATTTCTTCTGAGTATTTATTGTAATTTATTATAAAATAATATTAAAACATTTATTACAAAATATTTTTTGTTCAGCCTAGTACTAGTACAAATTTTTGTAATTTTGAAAAGAGATAATCTACTGAGAATGAATTAAAGTGTATCTTGTCAATTTCACATTCTGCCTCACATTGTCCCAGCATCCCTCAAGTGACAGTTATTCCACATTACTTTTAGCAAATACAATTGCGTACCATATCACTGAGAAATATGAAAGGGTAAACAGTCTCGAATAGAAAGAGTTCACATTCTTTTTTAGCTAATTCCAATGTCTTCAACCTGATGTTGAAATGCATACTTAAGTTAGTGGAGTTACAGAGTGAAATTTCAGTAATCTTTGTTATTTCAGAAGATTATTAGTAGTTGGATGGTCTGAAGAGAAGAGTTCATGTCTTTATCTGCATCTAGAGAAAGGAAGGCTTTTCTGGATTACTAGTAGACCCATTTGAATCACAAGGGTCATTATATGAGGGAGGGAGGAGGCTGAATCAATTAAGTTCTTATCACTGTCACCAAAGCAGCCTAAGGAAGGAAAGGTCTTATTCTGGGTTACAGCTAGATACATTACATCATGGTGGGGAAGGTTTTGCAACAGCAGACAGAAATGACTGGTCACCTTGCATCCAGTCAGGAAGAGGGTGATCAAATAGGAAGTGGGCCTTGCTATCAAACCTCAGGGTCCATTCGCAGTCATCCTCTTCCTCCGTCAGGACCCCACCACCTAATGGCGCCACAGCCCTCCCCAACAGCACCACACATGTGCCTATGAGGGACACTTTACATTCAAACCATACCAGGATGCAAGAGTCAGTGGACATTTAACAATGGAAGTATGGGGGGGGGGAAGAGATTGATTGATTAAAGATGCCATATTGATGGTTGGAGACCACAAGCCACAGATTTTCCCCAGCATTTCCAGTAGGAATACAGCCTTGTAGACCCATTTTAGACTTCTTATCTTCAGAACAACAACATAATAAATTTACATTGCTTTAAGCCATTCTGTCTGTGGCAATTTGTGACAACAGCAATAGGAAGCATCAGTTCCCTGTTGAAGTACTGCACTGTGATAGGTACTGTGAATACTGTCTATGCAAAAGGATAGAGTTTTTGCTTGCTTATACATTACTGACTGTCATCTCTGATCTCTCCACATGGTGTGCAGTCACTAAGTTATTTTTAAAAATATTTATTTCAGAAAGACACAGACAGAATGGGCACACCAGGGCTTCTAGCCACTACAAATGAACTCCAGACACATGCACCACCTTGTGCATCTGGTTTTACGTGGGTAGTGGGGAATCAAACCAGGGTCCTTAGGCTTTTTAGGCAAGTATGTTAACCACTGAACCATCTCTTCAGCCTGTAGTGAGTGATGTTTAAATGTGACAAAGATATTCCAGCTACAGAAAGTTTGCTGAGAAATTATATTATTTGGGCAAGTATTTGAATGAGGAAGAGAAAAGGAAGAAGAGGAGGAAGAGAAGAACACTCATGTTAGAGAAGGAAAGTCCATGTGAAATTAAGGGTTCGAGAGCTACTGTGTGGGTGTGGTAATACTGCTGCATGTACACTACAAAATCTAGTCATTTTGTGATGAATTAAGTTAAATGAAGCTTATGCACTTGCATTTAATTGCACACATTTATTTTTGGAAAAGACTTCACATAATATTTATGTTGGGTAATCTTGGGTTGATGGAGGAGTGTTACTATTCTGGAAGGAGATATTAATAGAGATTTGAGTCAAATGGTTAACTCTGAAGATCAGGCTTGAGAAATGGACTGCATAAAAAGAAATCTGGTATCAGGTACTATTGGTATCTGCTGGGGGACTCTGTGAACATCCAGAGAAATTGGCAGCCACTACGGTATGAGCATGAATGTCACCATTAAGCAGGTTGTGTTTTGGATTCCATATGAGGGATGGATACATTCTCTTCTGCCCTGCCCAATGGGCAAAGGGTCCCATAGGAAAACATTTACCATAAGGAGGAGGGTGCCATTCCTAAGTCCATGGTGATATTAAGAAACACAGTGCTCCAGGGTCTGATTTTCTAAGACCCGTTCAAGTCTTGAATCATGGCCAGACTTGAGTCCTTACCTTGTCCTTCCTTTGAACCCTTGCCCTTGAATAACAGACTTATACCACTCTATATAGAAAAATATACCCAGGAGGTAGTAAGCCTTGTGTTGATGCCAGATTTCTTGACTAAAGGATGGGATAATGTAGAAATGGGGTGGGCTGAAAATGGAATTAAGCATAGTATCCAGAGGTTCCTTTTATCCTCTTTTCTTTTGTCCTGTTCTTTCCTGTATCTTTCTGGTCTTGATTTGACTTGTAATTACATTTAGAATGGCAGTCATATCACCAAAATATAAAATATAATAATGGTTTATAGGAAAATAGTCCTTGTAGAAAACATAGTCTACGAATGGGTTAACAATGGGTACTACTATGTAATGATAGTATAGAGTGTTAAGGTCAGAGAAAGTAACGTGAAAGCAGCATGGGATATCCTTAGACAGAATCTAAATGCTATTTTGTTTGTTTGTTTTGAGGTAGGGTCTCACTTTAGCCTAGGTTGACTTGGTACTCACTCTGTAGACCCTGGCTGGCCTTGAACTCACAGAAATCCTTTTACTTCTGCCTCCTGAGTGCTGGAGTTAAAGATGTGCACCACCATGCTTGGCCTAAATGGTGTTTTGATGCCTGAACTAGCATTGAAATGAAAGGATGTTTGTTTCTTTGAGAGAAAACTGTCTTGGGCTCTTGTGACCTTACATTCTTGTGCCATGTGAAATGCTGATCCCGCTGGAAAGCATGTTATTTAAAAAATGTATAAATTTTTCATATATTGAAAATACTGCATAGATATGAACTGGTCTTAAGATGGGCTTGGTAGTGGACATGTATAATCCCAGCACTGGGTAAGATGATGAGGCAGGAAGATTGTGAGATTCAAGCCAGCCAGGGTTAAATGGCTGATCCTGTCACAAAACAAACAAAACAAAACAAAAAACAACCCAGACAAACCAGAACAAAATAACAGTGTTATGATTTTAAATCCTAGTTCAAAACTTGCCCTATAGCATTTATGTGATAAAACCTGCTATAGAAATATTGCATGTCCCCTCTGTGTGCATAGCCTGGCTTTCCTGTGGCCATAGTTCTGTCATTGTGCTATGCAGCTTAGCTCACTATGATGGCAGGAATGATCTGTTTTTTTATTTTATTTTATTTTATTTTATTTTTTTTGCCAGCAACACTGCAGGTGCTGGCCGCATATGGCTATGAAGTCCAGTTCTACCAAAGAACCAACCTTTTAGTTTCCTTTAATTTTACTAATTTAAATAGCCTTGTAAAGCAAGTGGTTACTGTTTTGAAAAGTGTGCCTCTGTAAGATCATTTGAATAGAGGAACTGGTCAGAAGCTAGGAAACTAGATTTGGGCTCCTTAAGAGACTTTGAATTATTTTGAATTGGATGAGACCTTAAAAGCCCATAATGTAGTGTCCTGGGAGAGAAGTTACTGATGCTTTTAGGAAAACATCAGTGTAAGTTCAGGACAGAGTGTTCATTTGTGACATCAGGAATAAGCACATGGGAGGATCAAGGACAGTTCAGAGGAATAGTGAGAGGAGCAGCAGTCTCGGGGGCTTCTTTCACTTTTTTAATGGTTGATTTCCACTTACAATAGGAAATTATTTTATTAACCTCGATCTGAGTTTTTGACACTTTCATATATGTATATAATATATATTTTTGCATTAAATACTTAAATATTTCTTTTTTATTGACAACTTCCATAATTATAGTCAATAAACTATGGTAATTCCCTCCTCCCCACTTTCCCCTTTGCAACTCAGCTCTCCATCATACCCCTTCTCCCTCTCAAATCAGTCTCTTTTATTTTGATGTCATCATATTTTATTTTTTTAAAGATTTTATATTTATTTATTTATTTATTAGAGACAGAGAGAGGGAAAGAGAGAGAAGGAGAGTGAGGATGGACTCACCAGGGCCTCTAGCCACTGCAAACAAACTCCAGACATGTGCGCCCCCTTGTGCATCTGGCTTATGTGGGATCTGGAGAATCATACTGGAGTCCTTAGGCTTCACAGGCACCTTAACCGCTAAGCAATCTCTCCAGCCCATGTTGTCATCATCTTTTCTCCCTATGATGATAGTCTTGTGTAGGTAGTGTCAGGCCCTGTGAGGTCATGGATATCCAGGCCATTTTATGTCTGGAAGACTGCATTGTAAGCAGACCTACCCTTCCTTTGGCTCTTACATTCTTTCCGCCATTTCTTGCATAATGGACCCTGAGCTTTGGAAGGTGTGACAGACAGAGATGTTTCAGTGCTGAGCACTCCTCTCTCACTTCATCTCAGCACTATGTGCCTTCTGAGTTATCCAAAGGTCACTGTCATGTAATATATTTTTATCCTATTCCTACCAATTACTCTCATTACCCTCTCTTCCTATTAAAACCCTTCTTCCCAATTATTTCCCACCATGGGGAAAGTAGTTTCATGGCTTTTATTTATTTATTTATTTATTTATTTTTTGACCCACTAAAGTAAATTAGGTTTGCTTGCGGGAGCAGGGGTGGGTGGGATGTTATTTATTTATTTATTTATTTATTTTTATTTTGTTAATTTTTTTAAATATTTTTGACAACAAAACATACATACGTATTTAAATCCCCCTCCCCCATTCCCTTTAGAACTCCACTCTCCATCATATCTCCTCCCTCTCTCCATTAGTCTCTTTTTAATTTGATGTCATCCTCTTTTACTTCTATTATGAGGGTCTTATTTGGAGGTATTGCTAGGCACAGCAAGGTCATGGATATCAAGGCCAATTTCTGTCTGGGCAGTTGCATTGGGTGGGAGTTCCTTTGGCTCTTCCATTTATGGAATGCCCTGAGCCAGGGTGTGACAGAGATGTTTCAGTGCTGGGCACTTCTCCATCCCTTCTCAGCTATGCCTTTTGGATCATCCCAGTGGTCATCGCCATCTACTCATCTAGCAACTATCAACTGCTACTAGTTACTATGGAATGTGAAGTACCAGAGGCCTGCTGAACCTTTACTAGTTACTTTCGAGGCCATCCCCATCCATGGTGCAATACTGACAGGCTCAGGCTTGCAGGAAGTCAGAGCTGCTGTGAGCTTGTGAGTACAATGGCCATGTCACATCTAGAAGACAGCATTCTGCAGCTTTTCTCCCCATCTTTCTGCTCTTAAATTCTTTCTATCCCCTCCTCTATGAGGTTTCCCAGGGGGATTCTTAAGTGAGTCCAGGTGACCCTGGGCTAGGCTTAGGTAACTGTGGAGAGAGGTGTTCAGGATATAGATGCTTCCAGCTGGGGAGAATTTACATTCAGGAAAGCAAGAGGGCACCTAATAGGCTATTCATTGCACCACTCAGCATGGCTTAACAAGAGGAATTCACAGATATTCATGTCAGCTGGTTGCCCAAGGTGGTTGACCTTGAAGTCTGGCATTCCAGGCAGGTGGATCAACATGAACCCTGGCAAAAGTTCCCCTTGACTCACACTCTACAATAGTTTTAAAATAGTTTTCCTTTCTCTGGAGTGGTCTTGAGTCTAGTAATGAATTAGACTTAAAAACTATCACAGAAAAATAGAGAAGGTCATAGCCGCTGGGTTCTTGGATGTTATTTTGTGTTCTCATAGGCTTTAGTGGTTCTGGATTTATGGGATGGAGAATTCAATTCCACATTTGAGAGCTTCTTTCTTCAACAGAAGGGACTCGCCTTTCAGTTTATGACATTAAACAGTTTCAAATATTTTCCACTGTAGCAAGAATGCATTGCCAGTCTGGGAAATCTTCTCCTGGGTCCGTTTCACTTGGGGATTAAGGCACATGCATCTCTTCAGCTCTTGTCTATACTCCAGACACTCTTACTTCCTCCCTCTCAGTGGGCCTTTTTTAAAACCAGAAATGTGCCCTTCAAGTTTATTGTTCCTACAAAAATAGTTTCTTTACAGCAGTGTGTAGAGGTTAACAGAACTTGAAACTTAAAGCATAGGGGATCATGTTGTTACTAATTCTAGTTTTCTTGAGCAGTTTTGTCCTTTTTAAAAACTTTTTAAAAAATTGTATTTATTTATTTTGCAAGGAGAGAGAGAAAAAGAGAGAGAAAGAGAGAGAGAGAGAATGAGTGTACCAGAGCTCTTGCTACTATAGATGAACTTCAGATGTATGAGCCACTTTGTGCATCTGGCTTTACATGGGTACTGGGGAATCAAACCTAGACCACTAGGCTTTGTAAGCAAGCGCCTTAACAGCTGAGCCATCTCTCCAGTCCTAAAACTTTTTTTGCACATATATATGTGTGTATATATGGTAGGCAGATGTGTATATATGCATGTGGGTGTGTGTGTGTGTGTGCAGGCCAGAGGACAACCTTAGCTGTCATCCGCAGGAATGCCATCCACCTCCTTTGAGGTAGGTCCTCTCTTTGGCCCAAAGCTTGCCAATTTGATTTGACTGACCAGTGAGCTCCAGGGAGCCTTCTGTCTTTGCCTCCACAGTGTTTGGATTATAAGTGTGTGTCACCATGCCCAGCATTTATGTAGGTACTGGGTGTCTATATTACTTACTTTTTCATTGCTTTGACCAAATACCTGGCAAGAAGCAGAGAGGGAAGGGTTTATTTTGGCTTCCAGTTCCAGTGAGTATACTTCATCATGTCTGGGAAAACATGGCCGAAGAAGCAGGCAGTGTGCTGGTCACATTTCATCTAGTCAGAGGAGAGAGTGAACAGGAAATAGAGCTGGACTATACAATTTCAAGTTGTAGGCTGGAATGGTGGCTCAGGGGTAAAGCCTAACGACCCAAGTTTGATTCCCCACTACCCACGTAAAACCAGATGCACAAAGTGGCATGTGCATCTGGAGTTTGTTTGCAGTGGCTAGAGGCCCTGCTGTACCCATTCTCTCACTCTCTTTCTCTGCTAAGTGTGGTGGTGCACACCTTTAATCCCAGCACTCGGTGAGGCTGAGGTAGGAGGATACCCTTGAGCTTGAGGCCAGCCTGAGACTACATACTGAATTTCAGTTTGGCCTGGGCTAGAGGGAGACCCTACCTTGAAAACAACAACAAAACAACCCCTCAAGTTGTATATCACCCCTAGTGATCCATTTCCCCAGCAATGGTCCACATCCTGATGTGCCCTCACCTTCTGAAATGGTGCTCTCAGAAAGGGACCAAGTGTTCAGATGCATGAGCCTGTGGGGTTCATGTTACACTCCAACCACAACAGGATCAAACTCAGATCCTCATGCATGTGAGGCAAGCACTTTACCCATTAAGACATCTCCCTGACAGTTCAAGTAGCTTTATTTTTTAGCAATGAATTGCATATTGGTATCTTATTTTCTGTACTCCAGTAACAGTGTCTGGGATGAGTGTTGCTTTAAAAAAAATAGTTTTAAGTTTTATTTTAGAACGAGTGAATGAACGGGAGAATTGGAGTGCCAGGACCTCAGCCACTGCAATGGATCTCCAGATGCTTGTGCCACCTAATGGGCATGTGCGACCTTGTGCTTGTCTCACTGTTGTGTATCTGGCTTATGTGGGATCTGGAGACTTGAACATGGGTCCTTAGGCTTCACTGGCAAGTGCCTTAAATGCTAAGCCATCTCTCCAGCCCTAGTGTTGGCTTTTTGCTGTCATTCCACCATTGATAATCTACTTCAGAAAAACAAAAACAACAACAACAAAAAAACAGACATGCAACTATGAAGTAAAGATTTTATTACTTAGACAAAGGATTAAAGTTCCAGAAGAGGACAAAGGGAGTTCCTCTGGCATATATTTGGATCCTGTCTTCTACAACATTGTTGTACAGGGCAACATCCCATTCCTCCTTTAAACCTATAGGTTGTTTTCCTGACAGCCCTTCTCCTGCATGGCATTGAACTGCTAGTGCTACACCCTGTAGGAATGGTTGCTGTGGGCTGGTCTGCAGGTCCTACATGGACAAGAGTCCCAAGTGAATGCCTTGTGTTATGCTTGTGACTTTGGGCTATTTTAGGGTGGCCTGTTTATTCAAAACCTTACTAAAATTGGATTGAGTAATGGCCTCTTTAAAGTTGAATTGATCGTGGCTTGAATATGTATTTTCATTTCTTCTTTCAGTTTCTGGATGGCTTATGTTCCAGAGAATGTGATTCAAGTATTCCAGTGCAGTAAGAGAGCCAAACTCTGTTCCTTAGGTAGATAAATAAAGCATGGTTGGAACTATTTGAAGTTGTCACATTGACCTTTTCTTTTTCTTTTTTGGTTTTTCAAGGTAGGGTCTCACTCTGGCCCAGGCTGACCTGAAATTAACTATGTAGTCTCAGGGTGGCCTTGAACTCACGGCGATCCTCCTACCTCTGCCTCCCGAGTGCTGGGATTAAAGGCGTGTGCCACCACGCCCAGCTCACATTGACCTTTTCTATCAGCACTAGACTCTCTGAAAAAGTGGTACTAAGATGTAAGGCCTCCGGGTAAAAGGAGAAGAAACTGAGATATTCGAGTTGAAGGATCTAGGAGATGCTGTCCTTTTTGGTTCTCTGATCATTCCTCTGTATTCATGTCTAATAAGGAAGTGAACCCCAGATGGCAGGCCTGATTTGCTTTGATTGAGTAACTGTTGAAATCTATTTCATTGCTTAAATCAGGTTAACTAAGAGAGAAGGATGTTCTGTAAGTCTGGTCCCTGGGTTTCTGGTATATTTACAGATTTCTACTTAGTACCTATTTCTGTTTCTTAGGCATTTTCTTGATACCAACTTCTGGTATAAAGGATTGAAAAGGATAAGACAAAAGGAAAATAGCTTGTAATGCAATCAAAGCAAATTCAGTGGTTTTGCTTTTTGGCAGGGAGAATGTGGGCTTAAATAAAAGTGTCTTCATTTCACCCCTTCTGGGAATTTAGTTTTATAAACCACATATGAAAATATTTCATGTCTGTTCACTACCAGTGATGTTAGCCATAACCAGTCAGTGTCAACACAGGGAAGGGCTGGAGAGGGGCAAACCAATCCTTATAGTCTGTGATCTCTTGGTAAGTCAGCACCCCCTTCCTGTTGGCCTTGGTACTGCTTTAGTTTCATTTGTACACCTTATTTCAACCTCTCTCTCTCCCTGTGTGTGTGTGTGTGTGTGTGTGTGTGTGTGTGGTGTTTGTGTTTGCCAGCTGGCTTTATGTAGGTGCCTGGGGAATTGAACCTGGGCCAGCAAGCTTTGTAAGCAAGTGTTTTGAATTGCTGAACCATCTCCCCAGCTACATTAAATTTTTTACTAAAAACTATAATTATGGGCTGGAGAGATGGCTTAGTGGTTAAGGTGTTTGCCTGCGAAGCCTAAGGATCCCGGTTCGATTCTCCAGGTCCCACGTAAGCCAGATGCATAAGGGGGCACATGCGTATGGAGTGCGTTTGCGGTGGCTAGAGGCCCTGGTGCACCCATTCTCACCCTCCCTCCCTCTCTCTTTCCCTCTCTTTGTTTTTAAATAAATAAATAAATAAATAAAATAAAATCTTAAAAAAAGTGGTGCCATCACACCTGGCCCCAAACCTTTAAAAAAAAAATTATAATTTTATACTTGGGGCTAAGAAGATATATCAGTCAGTAAAGTACTTGCATTGTAAGCATGAGACCTTAGTACCCAGGTAACATGCTAGGAATGCTGAGCCATGCTTGTAATCCCAGTGCTGGGCAGGTTGAAAAAGGAGAGTCCTTGCAAAGGGACTCATTGGCCAGCTGTTTTAGCCTATTTAGTGAGCTTCAGGCCAAGAGAGACCCTGGCTTCAAAGTGTGAGTGGTATTCCTAAGGATAGCACTTGAGATTATCCTCCAGCCTCCATAAGCATGAGAACACATATGCACATACATAAACACACATACATATGCATACTACACACAAACATACAAATTATACTTGAAGGTAAAAATCAAGATTAACTCTAATGATGTGTTTTATTCACTATTCATTTCCCAGTTAAATATTCAGTTTATATAGGAAAATGACATTTCAGACTGAAAAATGAGAAATCTTGGCACATCATTTGTTCAGTAGTCTACTGCTATAAATTACAGAAGAGGGGTTAGTGATTTAGTCTTTATTAACTGGTTGGTTGGTTGATAGATTTTATTTTCCTCCAGCTTTGCTGAGATAGAATTTAAGAAAACAAATATACATAGTCAAAGTTTACAGTGTGATATTTTGTTATCTGTGATATTATTGTAAACTGCTTGTGGTAATTAAGGTAATTAACATATCTATCACATAGCTACTGTGTGTGTGTATCTGTCTCTGTGTGTAGTAAGAGTACTTAAGATCTCTTTCGGTAGATTTCAAGTATACAGTACAGTATTAATAATATGCTGCATAATTCTACAGAAACAACCTAAGTAATAATGAATGAAAAGATAAGGAAAATGTGTACAATGTGTATACAATGTGGATATGTACAACTAAAACCAGTTCATCCTTAAGTTAGTAGAAATTCCTGTCATTTCTGACCACATGGATGAACCAGGGATATGCTGTGCTTATGAAACAAGCTATGCAAGTTGAGGACTGCATGATTTTGCTTATATATGAAATCTAAAAAGTCTAAACTCATAGAAGCACAGAGAATGATGTTTTCTGGGGGCGTAGGATTGGGGAGGGGAGATGTTGGCTAAAGTTCACAAAGTCAGGTCTGCAAGAAGCTTAGTGATTCAGTGCTGACTGTGGAGAAATCCATGTGACAAAGAGCAGACACTGCAAAATACCTGGCAAGGACTTGTCACAGTCTCTCTTCATGGAACCTCTCAGCCATCTTGGCCCAAACCTGAGTCCTGAGCCCCCTAGAATACTATGAGAAGGATCCAGAGACTACTACGCTCCTTGTCTGCACAGATGCTATACTGCATCACTTCCCAATGGGTTTAATAATTATCTACCAGGTAAAAGTAATGTGAACATTTGCAAAATACACCTAGACAATGCAGCGTCAGTGCAGTATTTAGGTTGATTTGGCCCTTGGGCTAATGGCAGTCAGTGTTTCCTCTGTCTCAGGAAAGCAGGTGGCAGGCCAGCCTCTGTGTTCTCTTCTTCAGGTCCTTGCCATGGATAACAGGATCAATCTAAGAAGATGGCATGAGAACACAAGGACAAATTATAAACTAAAATTCCTAGATTTGAAATTGTTCAGTATCGTATAGCTTATAGAAAATCCACAGAGCCTTCTTTTGCTCTGAAAACATAGTTTGATAAAAAATTAGGTGTTTGAGAAAAACTTTCACACAAAAGAAGAGGTGAGATTCTAAAGTGCCAGGTACTAAGCCTCTAATCTTTTGATCTTCCTCCAGATTATAAAATAGGCACTCAATTTTATACTTGGGGCTAAGAAGATATATCAGTCAGTAAAGTACTTGCCTTGTAAGCATGAGATTTAGTACCCAGGTAACATGCTAGGAATGCTGAGCCATGCTTGTAATCCCAGTGCTGGGCAGGTTGAAAAAGGAGAGTCCTTGCAAAGGGACTCATTGGCCAGCTATTCTAGCCTATTTAGTGAGCTTCAGGCCAAGAGAGACCCTGGCTTCAAAGTGTGAGTGGTATTCCTAAGGATAGCACTTGAGATTATCCTCCAGCCTCCATAAGCATGAGAACACATATGCATACATAAACACACATACATATGCATACTACACACAAACATACAAATTATACTTGAAGGTAAAAATCAAGATTAACTCTAATGATGTGTTTTATTCACTATTCATTTCCCAGTTAAATATTCAGTTTATATAGGAAAATGACATTTCAGACTGAAAAATGAGAAATCTTGGCACATCATTTGTTCAGTAGTCTACTGCTATAAATTACAGAAGAGGGGTTAGTGATTTAGTCTTTATTAACTGGTTGGTTGGTTGATAGATTTTATTTTCCTCCAGCTTTGCTGAGATAGAATTTAAGAAAACAAATATACATAGTGAAAGTTTACAGTGTGATATTTTGTTATCTGTGATATTATTGTAAACTGCTTGTGGTAATTAAGGTAATTAACATATCTATCACATAGCTACTGTGTGTGTGTGTCTGTCTCTGTGTGTAGTAAGAGTACTTAAGATCTCTTTCGGTAGATTTCAAGTATACAGTACAGTATTAATAATATGCTGCATAATTCACAGAAACAACCTAAGTAAGAATGAATGAAAAGATAAGGAAAATGTGTATAATGTGTATACAATGTGGATATGTACAACTAAAACCAGTTCATCCTTAAGTTAGTAGAAATTCCTGTCATTTCTGACCACATGGATGAACCAGGGATATGCTGTGCTTATGAAACAAGCTATGCAAGTTGAGGACTGCATGATTTTGCTTATATATGAAATCTAAAAAGTCTAAACTCATAGAAGCACAGAGAATGATGTTTTCTGGGGGCGTAGGATTGGGGAGGGGAGATGTTGGCTAAAGTTCACAAAGTCAGGTCTGCAAGAAGCTTAGTGATTCAGTGCTGACTGTGGAGAAATCCATGTGACAAAGAGCAGACACTGCAAAATACCTGGCAAGGACTTGTCACAGTCTCTCTTCATGGAACCTCTCAGCCATCTTGGCCCAAACCTGAGTCCTGAGCCCCCTAGAATACTATGAGAAGGATCCAGAAACTACTACGCTCCTTGTCTGCACAGATGCTATACTGCATCACTTCCCAATGGGTTTAATAATTATCTACCAGGTAAAAGTAATGTGAACATTTGCAAAATACACCTAGACAATGCAGCGTCAGTGCGGTATTTAGGTTGATTTGGCCCTTGGGCTAATGGCAGTCAGTGTTTCCTCTGTCTCAGGAAAGCAGGTGGCAGGCCAGCCTCTGTGTCCTCTTCTTCAGGTCCTTGCCATGGATAACAGGATCAATCTAAGAAGATGGCATAAGAACACAAGGACAAATTATAAACTAAAATTCCTAGATTTGAAATTGTTCAGTATCGTATAGCTTATAGAAAATCCACAGAGCCTTCTTTTGCTCTGAAAACATAGTTTGATAAAAAATTAGGTGTTTGAGAAAAACTTTCACACAAAAGAAGAGGTGAGATTCTAAAGTGCCAGGTACTAAGCCTCTAATCTTTTGATCTTCCTCCAGATTATAAAATAGGCACTCGGGCTGGAAAGATGGCTTAGTGGTTAAGGCGCCTGCCTGCTAAGCCTAAGAACCCGGTTCCAATCTCCAGGTCCCACGTTTAGCCAGATGCAGTGACGCAAGGGCTCAATGCCGTACTTGCCTATAAGGGGGCACACATATCTGGATTTCGTTTCACAGCAGCTGAGAGACTGCTGGCGCACCCATTCTCTGTCTGTCTCCCTCTCCTTCTCTCTCTCTCTGTCTCTCTGTGTCTCTCTCCAAAAATAAAATAAAATAGGCACTCTTTCCCCTACATTTTACAAACTGAGGCAAAGTAGAACTTTATTACTTTCTCAAGATTAAGCAGGCAGTTCAAGAGTTGGAGTATGAACTTGGTTGCTTGGTCTGGGAACACTCACTGTCAGGAGCTGTGGTAATGAATATTGTAGGGAATGAATGTAGTGAATGTGTAAGGAACATTGTAGTCAGCTCTATGTTGCTGGGATGAACTTCCAAACCAGACACAGTTTACAGGAGGAAGGGGTTCTTTCAGCTTACAGATCCAAGGGGAGGGTCCATCAATGATGCAGGAGCTGGCTGTCATTCATAAATCTAAACAGAGACAGACACCACCAAATAGCCAGCACCATAAGTGAGCAAGCAGGAATGGGACAGCAAAAAAAAGCAGGGACCAGGCAGAGGTCAGGCCTCTTTGTTCATTTAGGCTAGAAATCATATCTGCCTCCAGTGATACCTCTTTTAGCCAGGCATCTGAAGACAAGCTTTAATAAAACCACCGGAGTCTATTGGGGGACATACATTTAAACTAAACATGAGTGAGTGTGTGTGTGTGTGTGTGTGTGTGTGTGTGCGTGCGTGCATGCATGCCAGAGATTGATGTCACGTGGTAGTGATGTCTTCCTAAGCTACACCCTACCTTATTCTTTGAGACAGGGTCTCTTAGTAGCCAGTGTTTCCACCTCCCCAATGCTCGGATTATAAGCATGTGCTACCTCACCCAGCATTTTACATGTGCTCTGGAGATTGAACTCAGGTCCACATGCTTGTGTGGCAAGCACTTTATCCACGAAGTTATCTCCCCTGTCCACCTGGGCCTTTATCTTTTGTCCAAGTCCCTAGGGTTCTTCTGAAGTTGTTAGGGAGGTCCCAAGTTCTTAGCTCCAATTCAAGCCTTGTCTTGTTTGGCTTGTTACCATATGATCTTTAGGGTGGCCTCTTAAGCTGGCACACACATACCACTCCAGAGCTGCATGGCATGCTTTCTTTCAAAGTCCAGAAACTTTGCTGTGGCTGTGGCTACCAGCTACCTGCCATGCTGCCTGTCTGGTGGGGGAGCTGTCCTCCCTTCTGGCCGACTGGAATTTCTGGGAGAAAGGACAGGTTCCCAGCTCAGTGAAAAAGTAAGTTCACGTCCTTGGCTCCAACCATGGGTTCTTTTAGGCCCATCCCTTGGATACTTTCACAGGTATCACCAGACAGATTTCAATCATTCTTGTCATGCATTTCCTTAAAAATTAAACCTTACATGAAAAATCCTTTTTTAAAAAAGATAGACACATGTAGTGTTATGATTAGGATGAGAGCCATCTCTTCAGGGCAGTGGTAGACTTTTATTATCACAGTTTACAAACAACCTTCATCTATACTCATTCTACTTTTTATCCTTTACATTAACCACTCAGTTCAGTAATATCTATTGAACCACATGCCAGAGATGGACACACACAAACACACATACATACAAAGCACACAGTGGGAGCAACAGTAAGAATTCCTCTACACAATTTTTAGTGTTTTTGAATGTGTATGGGGGTATTTGAGTGTGGTAGTTTGAATATATGTCCCCCAATATATTCAGTATTTTATTAGTTATAGTTTGCATCTGCAATCACCTTGCTAGAGGCAATGTCACTGGGGGCCGGTCTTAAGGTGTTAATGGTGGGTTTGAGATTCCATTGTAAAGATATGCAAATGTGCCTAGCAGGAGTTCCTGAAGTGTGCTGTGTGACCTTTTGGCTTTAGTTTTGCTCTGTGTGCTGTGGTGGCTGGTTGGCTTTTTCTCTGCTTGGCCCTGTGAAAGCAGGCTGCTTCTCCTGCCTTTATGGAACTTCCCCTGGTTCTGTGAGCTTCAATAAATAATATCCCTTCCTCCATAACTGTGCCTGGTCTGGAAGCTCATCTCAGCGAACCTGAAGCTGTCTGCTACAGTGGGTATATGTAGGTGTATATACATGTGTGTGAATATGTGGAGGCTAGAGATTGACATTGAATGTCTTCTTCAATCCATTTCATTTTATTTTGTAGAGACAGGGACTCTCTCTGAACTTGGAGGTCACTGATTCAGCTAGACTAGACAGTTATTGAGCTACAGAAATCCTTCTGTCTCTGCCTCCCAAGCACAGGGATTGCAGACTTAAGTAGCATCCTTGGCTTTCACATGGGTGCTGCGAATCTGAACTCAGGTCCTCATATTTGGCAGCAAGCACTTTACCAAGTGAGGGACCTCTCCAACCCCATGAGTCCACATACACATGGGGGCAACTAATCATATCAGGTGAGATCCATAAGTGCCATACGGTGGCAAGCAATTTTATAACACCATAGGAACTTTCATGTATAAAAACCAAACGCAGGTGGCTTCACTGTTAATAGAAGAATGATGTCCACAACTTATGGTCAAGTCCTTTTTCTTTATTTTTCTGGGATTGGAACTATACCCCAGAGACTTTACCATGCCAAACAAGCACCCTACCACTGAACTACCTCTAAGGATGTTTTAAACAATTATAATGCAACATTTGTTTTTCAGTTCTATATCAGTTTTTCACTTTTGAAAAAAACTCCCCTCAGTTGTTCATATATATTGAGTATTTCTTTATTTAAACTAAGATGAGGTAGTGGAGGTTGAGGACAAGATCGTGTCTGCCCTTATGAGTTCCATCTTAATACACTATATGTATCCATAACAGATGAATTAATGAAGGAAGGTGGTGTCAAAGAGTAACTTTTGTTCCCCTTGCAATGAAGTATTATAGGAATTTAGAAGCCAGAGAAAGGCCATGGGTTGTGGTGGTGTGCACAGGTATCGCCAACAGTTCGACAGCTCAGGGACAGGATGGACAGGTTGGGAGAGTGCCCATAGGTAACAAGGGTGGGAAAGGTGTGGCTTAGTCTACCTGGAGGTGGGCCTTGCATAGAGGGAAAGGCTTTGGGTGTTGCAGGGGCATTTCAGAAGGTCAAAAAGTCACATCATTACCTGCCACCCTGCACATACACACACACACTCACACATATACAAACTCACACATCAGAAAGTCTTTCTCTGCTTAATGGATCTCTTTTCTAAATACAAATGCATTCACTGTTCCTTTAGTGAAGTGGTTAAGTCACAGTAGGAGGCTGGGCATCAGTGAACACAAATGCAGGTGTTTCTTGAGATTTTTCCATCAGCTGTTCACAGAGAATGAGTTTTTATTTATTTGACAGTGAGGGAGAGAAAGTTATTTTTTATTGTCATATAAAATTTACTTTTAGCTTTGCTTTCTTTTGTTTTGAGACAGAGTCTTGCTATGTAGCCAGGGCAAGTTTAGAACTAGAGATCTTCCTGCTTCAGCCCCTTAAATGCTAGGATTATAGCCACGGGCCACCATATTTGGCTAAAATTTACCAATTTTAAGTGTACATTCCACTAGTGTTAAGTGAATTCACATTGTTGTGTAGTAGATCTCCAGATCTTGCAAAACTGATACTGTGTACTCATTAAACAATTGAGAGTAGTTCTTCTTGTGTGCATGTGTATGTGTGTGGTATATATGAGCATATTTGTATGTGTGTGGGTTTGCATGTATGTAAGTGTGGTTGGAGGCCAGAGGATAACCTCAGGTATTCTCAGGAATGCCATCCACTTCTTTTTGTGAGAGAATCTCTTGTTGTCCTAGAGCTCATCCATTCGGCTAGTCTGACTAACTACTGAGTTCCAGGGATCTGCCTGCTTATGCCTCCCCAGTGCTGAGATTACAGGCAGTCTACCCAGTCCACTCTCTGGAGTCCTTTCTAGGAGGGCAGAACCATGAATTCCTCTTTGGATGTTTTCAGTCCCCATAGTTGGGTTATGGGGTTATGGGTACTTGGTTGCAGCAGGTGTAGCAAGATCATCCATGATAAATATGTCCACAGCATGTTGTGCTTAGTGTAAGAAACTCCTTAGTGGGCATTATTATTATTATTATTTTAAAAACTGGGCTGGAAAGATGGCTCAGAGATTGTGTGCTTCCTGTGCAAGCATGAGAGCCTGAGGGAGCCTGAAACTGCCCAAATTAAAATCTCCAGAATCCATGTAAACAGCTGGGCATAGACACACTTGCCTGTAACCCCAATCCTGGAAAAGGGGACCAGAGACCAGGGGATCAAGCTCTGCTAACAGTAAGAGACTCCTGCTCAAACAGTAATGGTGGAAGAGGAATGGAACAGGACACCTGTGTTCTGCAATGCCTACCATAGGTGAGTGCCCCACATCTTAGGCAAGCACACAGGTGCACATGCTGCCTCAAACACTCACACACTCTCACATGACATTACACACACACAAACAAGCCAAAAAATTTGTTTTGAATATGCAGTATCAGCTCTGTCCCCTCTTCAAGGACTTCACCCTGGCGTGACTCCTATAGCAGAGGCCAAGAAGGCCCAACTTTGGCTTCTGGTGCCCTGCTGTCTAGGCATTGAGCTCATCTGAGCCCAAGCAGTCCAGCTCTGGCCTGGGCCTGTGGACCTGAAGTCAGTCAGGTGTCACAAACTCAGATGTGTGTGCTGGGAAGGTAACTGCTCCCAGGTGTGCCTTGGCTGTGGAACTTCTGGTTACTGGCTTCCTTTGGTTCCTGCCTACTTTCCAGCCATATTCTACCATTTCTTGATTTCTCCACCACAGTTGGTCTTTGTTTTTGCAGCTAAGAACTCCGACCTGCTATCTCTTGTCAGCTGTCTTCTGTGGGCTTTCCTAGTCTATATCTCATCCTGGGCTGGGATGAAGTTTCTCAAGGTTCTTTTTTTGACCTTCACTGAAGGTCATCAGCCAGACTGGGTAGGAAGGAGCTCTCTTCTTGTAGCCTTTCTTCTTCCTTTTCTTTTTGCCATGTAGCCTGGAAGGAACTGCTACAGTCATCAGCCTTGGAAGGTGCCTGCCTGTAGTTTGGACTTATGGGGTTTGCCCAGGGTCCCCTTGCGTTGTATTTGGTGCTTTACACAGCTTTGCATCACTCGTGGACACCATTGTTTCTCTCTGTTCTACTGAACATGTGTCTTCCCCACATCTTGAGGGGGTTTTGCTACGTGGTTGGCTAGATGGCTGTAGCACATAAATTTTTTTCCCATGCATCCTCTTGCTTTAATTTAAGCTTCCTGGCTTCTCAAGGGGACAACATTTCCAGTAGGGCCCTGGCAAAGCGTTCTCCGTTCTCTACATCCTGCTACCTGTCTATCTTTTGGGCTGTTTTCCTAAAAAATTTGTTCTGCTCACATCCATTTTTTGGAATACAAAGCCAGCATTCTTTCTGGGACTCTTACCTCCAGCAACACCTCTGTGACTTCTTCTCTGGAAGTTTACTGTGTAGCTACTTTAGTATGTCCTGCCTAGGGGCTGGGAAGATAGCCCCATGCTCTGTGACTAACGTGTTTGCCTTGTATTCGTGTGGGTCTGAGTTTGTTCCCCAGAACCCACATAAAAATGATGGGTGTGAGATGGGAAGATGGCTCGGTCGGTAAAAGCTCTTGTTGTACAAGCAGGATAAGCCAAGTTCAGATTCACAGAACCCATGTAAAGCCAGGTGCAGTAGTGTCTATAATCCTAGAGCTTCTATGGTGATATGGGAGGTGGTGCCAGGAGAATCCTAGAAGCATGTGGGCCAGCTGGCCTGTTACATACAGTGGTTAACTATAAGAGCTCTGCCTCAAGCAAGGCAGAAGGTGAGGGCTGACGCTTGAGGTTGTCCTCTGACTGTAGAATGTGTGCTCCTGCACTCCCACATATATACACACATCACACACACACATAAAATAATAAAAAATATTGGGTGTGGTGGTGCAGCACTGAGGAGGCAGAGACAGGAGGATTCCTAGAACTTGCTGGCCAGCTAGTCTGGCATATTTTGTGAGCTCCAGGCCAAGGAGAGACCCTGTCTCAAAAAGAGGTGGAGAGTGTTCTTGAAGGTGATTTCTGTTCCCTGGCATCTACATGTGTGTGCACACACACATATACATCCCTCACATGCATGTGCCCCTGCAGATACTAACACACATATACCACCACATACAAAAATTATCCATATACACACATACATACTCCCATTTGCAGTTTTGTGGCTCCACAGGCAGTGTCCCTCTTCTTTTTCCCTTTCCTTGGCATATTCTGGCATTTGCCAGCTTTGTCTTCTTTCTGATGGCTTTTGTGTCTTGCTGTTACTAGGGCCTGGTTAGTAGCTCTGTGGGTGTCATGCAAACCTTCATTGTAGGGCTGACAAAGAACTGTGCTCCTCTGAGTGTGCATTTCCCTCCCTGCCTGGGTCTGCATCTCTGGGGTTGGGCAAGGAGTTTCTAAGTACAGGGCCTCTGTGTGGCTGGACCTCCATGTGTGTTTACTGCTGTACAGTGACAGATATCTAACAGTAAATGTGTGCCTGCACAATGGTGATGGCTGTGAAGATTTTACCATGTCCCATCCTCCCCAGAGGCTGGGTACACAGGTTTGACACTATTGCTGGGAATGTTAGGTATTCTGGCAGAGTGCCAGGGGAGAGATTTGAGGGCAGAAAGGCCTTCTAGAACCTCACAAAGAAGAAGGGCTACTGCCTGTAGTCTGAGTCCCCTCTTGATAGAGATCTCAGTTCTGGCAAACATGGGGCAAGGTGGAGCAAAGCCCCAAGCTTTCCGTGTTTTCCTCATGGGGGTGTGGGGAGGCTCTAGTGTTTATGAAGCACATCCTGCCTACCTGAGGGGCTCTGTGTGCCAGGGAGCTGTGATAGGAAAGACACATACTGGGCTTCCTGGACGTTAGAAGGTCATAAATACTGTGGAGACACATGAGGAACAGAACTGGTAAGGGGACTGAAGAAGGGACTGAGCTGTGATGTACAAGGTCATTATCAGATGGGGCTTCTTTAGATTATGATATCTGAGCAGCCTTGAAGATGGGTCCAAGGCTTGCAAGCAGAAAGAGCAGCTAGCACAATCATGAGGGTGGGAAGAGCAAGAAGTAGAGAGCGTGGGTGGGGGGGGGAATGGGAAACAAAATAGCAATGGGGAGGCCAGGGGCCCATGCAGGGCCAGGAGGGCTGTCACAGGACTGGCCAATTTTTCTTTTCTTCTCTTTCCTTCTCTTCCCTTTTTCCCTTCTTCCTTCCGCTGCCTTCCTCTTTCCTCTCTCTCCTCCTTTCCTTATCTCATTTCATTTCAAATTATTTATTATGTATGTGTGTGTATGTTTCTCTGGATGCATGCGTGTGTGGGAACCCATGCATGTATGTATACACATCTGTGGAGGCCAGAGGACAACCTCAGGTGTAGTTCTGCAGGTACTGTCTACCTTTTTTTTCGAGACAGGGTGTCTCACTGGCCTGGCTAAACTGGCTAGACAGCAAGCCTCAGTGATTGTCCAGTCTCCATCTCTCCTGCTGAGATTACGAACATGTGTCTCCATGCTGGCTTTTCTTTGATTAATGTGGGTTCTGGAGATCAAGCTTGTAAGGTAGGCACTCCACTGACTGCATGAACTCCCTAGCCTTTAATTTGCACTGTAAAAGTCTTACCTGGCTGTTGTGTTGTGTGTAGATTGGAGGTAGGAAGTGGAAGAGAGGCAGCTGGGCTCTGCCTTGGCTCTACCACATGGTGATAGTTGATAGGTGTAGAGCAGCAGGACTCTGGGGGTACTCTGCATGGAGAGCCAGTGAGTTCCCCACTCCTGGCTCAGATGCAGGCTGAGAAAGAAGAGGAGTAAAGGGGTTATCTCAGGTCCCTGGCAAGTGGATAGCATTTCTACCCACTTAGCTGGAGCAGAAAGGAGAAGCAAGAGTGGTTGGGCACAGCTGCTACAGTCAGATGGCCAGGTTGATAAGCAGCGTGGGGTTCTCAGAGGGATCTGAGCTGGAGATGGAATGTGTCTCAGAGGAAGTGAGTTTCTCAGTGTGGTGAATGTGTCATCTTCCTGTCCCAACCTTGGTCCCTTTGGGCTGCTGTAACAAAACACCACGCACAGAGTGGCTTATAAAACAGACACATATTTCTCAAAGTTTTAGAGGCCAGAAAGTCCAAGATGAAGGGGCCAGCAGGTTCAGACACTAAATCTTTCCCGTGTCATTGTTGACACATTTACCCTGTGACGAGTTTGGTGGAAGGCTCTCAGAAGTCCCTATTATAAGGTACTAATCCTATCCATGCAGGCTCCAAACCCATGATCTGATCACCTTTCAAAGGTTTCGCCTCCTAACACTATCATTGTGGAGGCCACAGATGTTTTCAACAAATGAATTGTATGTGTGTGTGGGGAGACACACACATATTTGAAGTACAGCACATGGAAAGTTAATTTGCATTAAGAAATTTATGACAGCTGGGCGTGGTATGCACACCTTTAGTCCCGGCACTCGGGAGGCAGAGGTAGGAGGATTGCCATGAGTTCAAAGCCACCTTGAGACCACATAGTCATTTCCAGGTCAGCCTGAGAGTGAGACCCTACCTCAAAAAACCAAAAGAAAAAGCCTAGAAGACAAAGAAGGATGATGCGCTTGCTCTGTTCGCTCCTTTCTTCATTGCTATGACAAAATATTTGACAGAAGCAATATAAGGAAGGCTTTACTGTGTTCACAGTTCAAGGGCACAGTTCATCATGATGGGGAGGACATGGAGGCAGGAGCTTGAGGCAGCTGACCACATTGTATCCAGACTTAGGCAGCACAGGGGGATGAATACTCCTGCTCACCTCACGTTCTCCTTCTCATGAAGTCCCCAGCTCACAGTTAGGGCGGATCTTTCCACTTTATGTAGCCCAATCTCAAAACTCCCTCACCAACACACACAGAGGTTTGGCTCCTAGATAATGCTAGGTCCTGTCAGGATAGCAATCAGTACTGACCATCATAGAAGCTAAAGTGAAAAAGGCCAGCACCTTAAATCATGGCATCTGAATATCAAGAGCATATGTGATGTTCCTGTTAGAAATATTTTCATTTATTTACTGGAGGGAGAGACAGAGGAACAGAAAGTGACTATAGGCACACCAGGACCTCTGCCACTGCAAATAGACTCCAGATGCATACTCCATTTTGTGTGCCTGGCTTCATGAGGGTGCTGGGGAATTGAATCTGAACCATCAGGCTTTTTAGGCAAGCACCTTTAACCACTGAGTCATCTCTCCAGTCCCAATATATATTTTGATTTTATAGACAGAATTGGTGTGCCAGGGCCTCAGCCACGGAAGTTGAACTCCAGATGTTTGTGTCACCTAGTGGGCATGTGTGACCTTGCACTTTGTGCATCTGGCTTATGTGGGATCTGGAGAGTCGAACATGGGTCCTTAGGCTTGGCAGGCAAACACCTTATCTGTTAAAACATCTCTCCAGCCTTGGTATGTTTTATGTCTTAACAGAGAAGTTACAGGTGGTTCAATATATCCCACTTATGATTCTCTGCTTACTAGAAAAGATAACAGGGTATATCCCTCACTTTTCTTGTGGCTATGATAAAATACTTGAAAATGCAACTTAAGGGAGGGGAAATTTATGTCAGCTCACAGTTCAGGGCATATAGCCTTTTATTGCAGGAAAGGTACTGGCACCAAGGCTGGGCCTCTGGCTATGGCTTACTTACATCTTGTGGATCAAGAAACTGAGCCATGATGCTTCAACTGGGGCTGGCCTATAACCTGTAAGACCGGCATGGCACTCACATACCTGTCATATACATGCAGACTCCTCTTTCCTCCCCGTGGTGGTCCTTGTCTCATGCCTGGGCCCGTGCACCACAACCTTCCTGTATTGTTCTTTGGACTTGAGTTCTTCATATGGCTGTACCTCCCACTACAAAGGTTACAGCCTATGGCTGGGGCTATTGTTCAGTGGTAAAATTCTTGCCTACCATGTATGATGAAGCCCTGGGGATTAATCCCCAACATTGGGAGAAAAAGTTGTAATCACGACTTTAATGTTTCTGTAACTTTCCCCTGTGGGAGAAATCAGAGCTGAACTTGCTGATGGTGCTAAAACCTTTGAGGTAGCTGGATGCTATCACTACCAATTTTGCATAACTGGGAATTTGATACTAGAATATTCTTTCATACAACATATCCAAAATGTTAGCATTTTTTCAGGCTCTTTTTCCAAGGATCAGGTGCTGATTGAAACTTTCCCAGAAAGATGCTCTGGGAAGGGATCTTGGAATTGGGGTGGGCATACCATACCCGTTGGAGGAGTAGGAGGCCCAAGTATAATGACTTCCCTTTCCTGTCCAGGTTCCCAGCTGACTGAAGGAAACACAGTGACTGGAACACATGGGAGGTCAGAGTGCCTTGTCTCTGCTGGAGAATATTGTGTGAAGTCTGCCAGCACCAGCCAGCTAGCCTGCTAATTGAATTCCTGGAATGAGTCTGATGTACTGCAGGGGCACCAGCAGACCCATCCCTGGGGGCAGGGCCTGGAGCTGCAAAGGAGCTCAGATTGCAGGACTTTGCTTCCAAAACCCAGGGCAGGGCAGAGCTGAGCTGAGCTGAGCTGAGCTGAGCTGAGCTGTGCCCAGACTCACCCTAGCCTATCCAAGAACTTCCTTATCCTTCCTGGGAGGCAAGTTAGGAGTGTGCTGGACATTCTTGCTGCTGAGTGCAGCTGGGATGTGTTTCTGATAGTGGTTAGAGGTGGAGAGGGCAGCATTTGCTCATTTTTCATGTGGCTGCATGGGGTGGCACTGATTTATAGGGACATGAGTGCGTGGGTTCAATTCTGACATCAAGACTTCTTTTCTTCTCTCTCTCTCTCTCTTTCTGTCTGTCTGTTTAATAAAGTAATCAGACAGGGTCTCCAGTGAGTTGTTGGTTAGGTAGGCCTCCGATGTTCCTCTAATTAATACAGGCTAATGCCAAGGCTCTTGGTTGCCCACCAGAACTAGATGGTAAGACCCTACTGCTGAAGATGCCACATGCTTGGGCTTTAAGACACCGAGAAATAAATCTGGAGCTGAACTGGAAGCCTCCTCCCTGTTTAGCTGTCATGATGCTATGCAGCCTGTTGGGGGATAAAAGTCACCTATAGGCTTCACCAGCAGTGGGCCCTGCAAGCTAAACATGGCTGGCCAGCCAAGCAGGATATGTCAACAGGCACAGGGAAGTCATGTCTGGTACTGAAAACACAATCAACATAAAACGTAAAAAACTGCATGGGGTGAAGCTTTTTTCTTCAGGTGGTTGTGACCACCAGGAGACACTATGAAGAATGATATGAAGAAGTGGCAGTGGAACATTTGACACTAAGTGAGACATCTCTATCTGTGTTACCCTCTAGGGGTCAGGGAGCATGGCAGAAAACATGTAAGAGCCAAAGGAAGGGAAGAGTACTTGGAATACTGTTTTCCAGTCATTAAGTGGTCATTGCATTTATGACCTCACAATGGCTGACACTGTCTTCACAAGACCTGCATAATATGAAGGCAAAAAGACAGATGGCATGAAAATAGAACAGGGACTAGTTAGAAAGGAATCCAGTGGAAAGGGACAGGGGAGGGAGGACAAAGGAATGTTGTGGGAAGGGATTATGATTAGGGTACATTGTGTATATGAATGGGGATTGTCAATAAAAAGTTAAACTAGCACTCGGGAGGCAGAGGTAGGAGAATTGCTGTGAGTTCAAGGCCATCCTGAGACTACATAATGAATTCCAGGTCAGCCTGGGCTAGAGTGAGAACCTACCTCAAAAAAAAAAAAAAAAAAAAACAACATAAAATAAAATAAAACAAAATAAAAAGTTAAACTAAGAAGGCAGGGAAAATTGAATCTTATGATACTTGTATACTCACACATGTATGTGTATATGTATATATGTGTGTGTGTGTGTGTGTGTGTGTACACGTATATATTCAGTCCATCACATATACCTGTTAGAATGCTGTCCTCCAAGCACAGCAGACATCACCTTCTTCATCAGAGCAGCTGTGACTGCCCTCAAGACCTTCAAGATTGGGCCACTGATGTTCTCTAACAAAGGGTGGGAAGTGGTCATTTCACCTGTCATCTCAGCTACCCGCCTGTGCCTTCCAGTCAGCTGTACCCTGCATGGGGCCTCCTGGTTCAAGGAAGTGTGAGAGTATGTAGTGTGTGGAAGGATAGCTAAAGGGGAATTCCCCCATACAGCTTTGGGGAAGTCACATCCATGCTGGAAAGACTTTATGGTAGTGTGGCCTTTTTTTTGGGGGGGAGGGTGTCACACATACTCTTGCAAGCAACCCCTTACCTATGTTCTGTAAGCCCTAAACACAGATTGGTTTGCCCAGTCAGAGTTGGTGGAACCATTCTTTTTGTCTGTCACTAGTGCTCCATCATGGGGGAGCAGATCTTTGCTTAATGTCTTCCCCAGAGAAAGTTCAAGAAATACTATATCATAATACAAACATATACATTATATGTTATATAACTATATATTTATATATAAATATGTAACTTTAATGAGTTACAATTTTTTTTTAAGTTTTTTCAAGGCAGAGTCTCACTGTAGCCCAGGATGACCTGGATCTCACTTTGTAGTTCCAGGCTGGCTTTGAACACACGGTAATCCTTCTACCTTTGCCTCCCGAGTGCTAGGATTAAAGGCATGTTGCCACTATGCTTGCCTTTATAATATTTTTAACTTTTATTAAAAATAATTTTGGTTTAATAGTGTTGCAAAGAAAGTGCTGAGAAGTTTCCATGTAGAACACCCATGTAGAACATTTCATTTTTTTTATTATTACTTTATTGTTTTGACATAGGGTCTCTGTTGCAGTCAGGTTCACATTGCTGGCAGAAATCACCTGACCAAGAGCAGCTTGTGGGGAAAAAAGGTTTATTTTGGCTTACAGGCTTGAGGGGAAGCTCCATGATGGAAGGGAAAATGATGGCATGAGCAGAGGTGGATATCACCTCCTGATCAGATGGACAACGCAACAGGAGAGTGTACCAAACACTGGCAAGGGGAAACTGGATATAATACCCATAAGCATGCCCCCAACAATACACTGCCTCCAGGAGGCAGTAATTCCCAAATCTCCACCAGCTGGAAACCTAGCATTGAGCACATGTAAGTTTATGGGGGACACCTGAGTCAAACCACCACAGTCTCACTGTAATCCAGCTGACCTGGAACTCTCTCCTTTAGCCCCAGGCTGGCCTCAAACTCATAGAAACCCTCCTATAGCTTTTCTCAGAAGTCCACATTCTTTATTCTCATTCTCTTTAGTCTGCATTCTTTCATATTTTAAAGTTTTATTTTTTATTAATTTGATAGAGAGAGAATGGGCATGCCAAGATCTCTAACCACTGTAAACAAACCCCAGATGAATGTGCCACCATGTGCATCTGGCTTATGTGGGTTGTGGGGAATTGAACCTGGTTCCTTAGGCTTTGTAGGCAAGTGCATTAATTACTAAGTCATCTCTCCAGCCCAAGTCCACATTCTTTATTCTCATTGTCTCCTCTTTAGTTTGCATTCTTTCAAATTTTGAAAAGTTAAACTTTTAAAAATTTATTTGTGAGAGAATGGGCATGCCAGGTCCTCTAGCCACTGCAAACTCCAGACACATGTCCCACCATGTGCATTTGGCTTACATGGGTGCTGGAGAATCGAACTGGTACCCTTAGACTTCACAGGCAAATGCCTTAACCGCTAAGCCATGAGAGAGAGCTATGAGAAAAAGAGAGTGAGAGAGAGAATTGGTGCACCAGGGTCTCCAGCCACTGCAACGAAACACCAGACATGTGTGCCACCTTGTGCGTATGTGCAACCTTGCTCACTTGCAGCACCTTGTGCATCTGGCTAATGTGGGATCTGGAAAGTTGAACATGGGTCCTTAGGCTTTGCAGGCAAGCACCTTAACTGCTAAGCCATCTCTCCAGCCCCCTTTCACTTTTTAGACACAGATAAGAAATCACAAGAATGTGCCATTCAAAATAAGGTTTTAAACAGTTGATAACACAACACAGGGTAATTTTGTAGCATACAAATCACATTTAATCTCGTTATCTTGAATGAACTTGATTTCAATAACCACAATCGCCTTTGGAGCAGTTTCAAATTTTCCATGTTAGCTTGGCAGTTTTTGAGGTAACATTTCACACATGTAAAAGCCCCAAGGCCTGCACGTCTTTTCTCACTCAACAGGGCAGACACCTTCACACCATATTTCTAAGCCAAAGCCGAGTTCCAGTGTTTAGGGCTTCATCACATTTTCTGTGTGAAAACGAGCCTTTATAAAACCAGATTTCTTGCTAAGAAAGGGCACATTTTCTTCCTTACAGGCAAGAGGCGCTATCACACTTCCTAAAATGGCTTCCAAACATTCCTTTACTACTTCTTTTCCAACATGAACACTGCTTTGTGCTGGAGTCCAGCTAAGGTTGAAGGTGTCCAGTAACCATCCTCACTATGCAGAGGATATACTATACAGTTCCCTGCGGATCTGGGAAGGGAAGATGGAGTCTTCCCCAAGCTTTTAAAAGCATCATGCTTCCCCTAGAATGAATGCTGGGCTGCCACTGGCCCAGAGCAGGAAGGCCATGCTCTCACTCCCCTCCTTTCTGACCTCCCTTTGTGAAGTTAGAGCTCAAAGTCAGTGTGGGTGGGAACTCCCCAATTCTTACACCTGGCAATAACTACCTTGCTCCTGCCAGTGTCCTGCATAATCTTTATAACAGTAGCCTCTAGAGGGACACGTGGTAAAACACAGGCTCTGTCTCACATTCTAGTCCAAAGAGCCATCAGCTGTACACATTGGACTTTCAGAGCAGTCCCTATTCTGTTGTTATGGCTTGAGTGTGAAATGTCCCCCATAGGCTCATGGGTTTTAACACTTGGTCTCCAACTGCTAGTACTGTTTTAGGAGGTTGTAGAACCTTTAGGAGCTGGGGCCTACCTTGAAGAAGTCAGTCACTGAGTGATGGCCTGGCTCCAGTTCTGGCCTCATCTCTCTGCTTCTTGATCCACCCAAACATGAGCAAGCAACCTCACGTTCCCATCACCACAGTGAACCAAAGCCACCATGGTGAACTGAATCCCTTCAAACCCTAACCCAAATAAATCCTTCCTTTCTAAAGTTGCTTCTTGTCGGGTATTTAAACACAGTGACAAGAAAAGTAACGAATACATTTGTTCATAGCCCCATAAAGCAAATACTGGCCAAATGCTACCCGACAGACTGAGAATCAAGACTCAGAGATGTTGAGGACTTGCCCAAGATCACCATGCTAGTCAGCAATGGATGGGAGCTAAGACTTATATTGGCCCCTTATTCACTGGGCTTGGCTGTCCAAGCCCCATCATTTTCCTAAATTACTACATCTCCATGACTCTATGATCTGTCCTCACTACAGCTTTCTCCCTCGAAATCAAAATTTCTTAAAAGGTTTCCCAAAGTCTTATCAATGGAACAGCAACAGTTTCTTAATCTATGTACTTCCAAGTTTCTGACGGTGTCTAAGTTCTAAATGTCTGAACTCCAAACTCTTATATTCTTAAATTCCATGATCAGAACCTCATTAGTTTTGAATTAGTTCCTAAAAGAAAGGATACATTTCTATTGTCACTTTCAAAAGCTTTTATGTGGTAGAATGTCTTGTGAATCAAAGACTTCTGTATAAAAAAGTTCTTTATGTTTAAAATTTTGGAGAAAAAATTAGGAGTTGGGGTGAGACAGGATCTTTCTATCTAGCCCTACATGGCCTGGTGCTTTCTTCATAGCCTCAGGCTGGGCTCAAGCTTGCAATCCTACTTCCTTAGCCTTTGGAATGCTAGCATTTCAAGAGGGCGCCACCATTCCTGGCAAACTTAACAGAGTTTCCATTAGATAAGAAAATATAAATGAAGGAAAAAAGAGAATTTCAAGCCTTGGGCTAGTGCTAGTAATACTGACCAGGCTGGAGCTATCCTAGTGTGGGAGAAGGCACTGGGTCTTCCACATTTAACCCCATGAAAGTGTCTAACCAAAAAAGAAATCATTCTCTTATAATTTGATGTCAACTTACATTGTTTGGATAATCACTTGTCCCAGAGACATCTATATTTTTGAAATACTCTATTTGTGAAATCAAAGCATTTGCCCTTTTGTGAAGCAATGCATGGTTGTGCCTGGGGAGATAGTGCAGTTGATGGAATGCTTGTCTTGAAAGTATCTGGCCCTCCTAGGGGTTTGCTTCTCAGAACTGCCAAGAAAAGTCAAAAAAAAAAAAAAAAAAAAAAAAAAAAAAAGGAAGAGGAGGAGGGAAGAGGGAGGGGAAGGAGAAGGGGGTGGAGGAAGAAGGAATAAAAGGAGGAGGGGCTGGAGAGATGGCTTAGCGGTTAAGGCACCTGCCTCCTAAGCCTAAGAACGCTGGTTCCAATCTCCAGGTCCCACGTTTAGCCAGATGCAAAGTGACGCAAGGGTGCAATGCTGCACTTGACCACAAGGGGGCGCATGCATCTGGATTTCGTTCGCAGCAGCTGAGAGACTGCTGGCACGCCCAATTCTCTGTCTCCCTCTCCCTCTCCCTCTCTGTCTCTCTCCAAAAATAAATAAAATAATAATAAAAAAATGTTTTTTTTTTAAAAGGTATTTCCTGAAAGGAAATACCTGGCTGACCATGTGTACTTAGTAGAGCAACTGAGAGTAGAAGAGGCACATCGTGTGTTTGGGACAGGAGGGACACAGAGCAGGCATCATGCCATAGCCACCAGTTCTACCTGAATTGAGAAGTCTCCACTCACAATTTCCTTCAGTACAATACTTAGAAAGGGGCTTACCACATAGCAACACAAAATGTTTATTTTCATGTGGTCTTGAAAAATAATATCCTTTGTGGTATTTCAGTACATGTGATTAGAAATCATTTCTCCACCACCCAGTAGATGTGAGCCCACTGGATTCTATCTTCTCACTGTCTGTCCCTTTGCCTGCAAAATTCCAGTTCTGCTCTCTTTTCTGAGAACTGGGATGTATTAATTCTCTCTTGTGTTTCATCAAAGTCTCAAGACCCTTCCAAGCACATAAGAAGTACAAGACTGAGGCAGAATTTTGAAGGGAGTTGTAGGTAGCACAAGTGACTAGGGTGGCATTCTAACATGTGAGGATCAGATCTCCCTAAAGGACAATGTGAAAAGGTCCTGAAACAGGGAGGCCAAGAGAGTACTATGTCTGGATGGACGGGAAATTGAGCTGATTGAAATGGAATGCCAGATACAACTTATAACTAAAAAGCAGGGGTTTGTCCTGGTTGCCTTCCAAGCAATGTACCAAGGATACAAAGGGGAAAATGCTACTGCTGAAATCCACAATACAGCCCCTGGTAGCTCCTTTAATAAATATTTATGTAACACCAAGGATCTGCAAGGTAGGGCACTTAGGGATAAAAAAAGCCAACAACCACAACGCAGGATTAAAGATAAAACAGCCAAAACCAAGAGAGACAGAAAGTTACACAATGGATTATAAACTAAACACAAGCCAGAAACAGTTGTTATTTTAAAAGTCACTGCATGTCACTAGAGAATCACAGCCCAATTCCTAAGAGGGTTATACCCTCATAGTGAGATTAAATCAAATAAACATGGGTCCCCAGAAACTTAAAACTGTAATTAGTACTTTATACAGGTTGCAGAGGTGAGCCTTGGAGAAGAAAACATCATGCCACTTAACCCTAGAAATCTGCCTGGAAAGCATGAGCCAGGAGCTGATTTTTTTTTCTTTTCTTTTTCTTTTTCTTATCTTTCTCTCTCTCTCTCTTTCTATTTATTATTTATTTATTTATTTATTTATTTAGTTAGTTATGTATATAATGTGTATAGAGCCATGATGATACCATCGTTAGCCTTCTCCCTGCCCTCCCCCCTCGGGGATTGTGGGTCTTGCATTGTGGGGGTAGTCATCAGTTATGGGGGAGAGGCAATGTCTCTGTGCATAATGACCCAACTTATGGCTCTAACAATCTTTCCGCCCCCTCTTTCGTGAATTTCCCTAAGCCATGTTGGATTCATTTTAGGTCTATTTCAGTGACGAGGTCATGGGAGTCTCTGTGTCTCTGGATCTCTGGGTTGGTAGGGGTTGAGTGTTCTCTGTGTCTATCTCCTTCACCCCTCTGCTGATACCAGGTTCGCTGAGAAAGCAGCACTCTTGCTCATTTCCCTAATATTCGATGGGTTCAGTTGGTGCCCTGGTGAGATGCGATGGGCTGATTCTCTCCTCAGGTTCTACGTCCATCTGCAAAGGCGTGGGGCTCTGGCCAGCAAGGATGGCATCTGACCAGCAATGGGACTCAGCTGACTTTTTGTGTTTTAATACTGTAGCTTAGAAAGAAGTAGATGAAAAATCTTCTCTCTGTTTAGGTAAACATTTTTAATGGAAAAGGTGAACAAAAGTGGCCAAGTGAATTAAAATATAGAGAGATAGGACTGGAGAAATGGCTTAGTGGTTAAGTCACTTGCCTGCGAACCCTAAGGACTCAGTTTCAACTCCCCAGAACCCATGTAAGCCAGATGCACAAAGTGACATACAAGTCTGGAGTTTGATTGCAGTGGCTAGAGGCCTTGATGTGCCAATTCTTTGTCTCTCTTTCTCTCTGTCTGCCTGTCTCATAAAAAAGAGAGAGAGACATGAGAGAGAAGAGGAAAACTGGGGTAACGGGGGGGGGCTACTACAGCTATACATATTCTGTCTCGTTTAATGTTCCTACTACTCACCAAGATCCACTCAGCTGTTCCCACCACATCAGTTACTTTTCTCATTGCTCTGAACCAAAGCCTGAGAAGAAGAAACTTCAGGGAGGCTCATAGTTTGAAGGTACAGTCCATCCTGGAGGCCGGGGAGTTGTGGTGGCAGGAGTGTGAAGCAAATGATTCATTGTATCCATAGTCAGGAGGCAGAGAGAGAGAGAGAGAGAGAGAGAGAGAGAGAGAGATGAATACTGGTGTGCTCAGCTCACTATCCCTTTTCTCCTTTCTTATTCAGTCCAGGACATTAGTCTATGGGAAGATGATACCCATATTCTTGGTGGGTCTTCCCTCTTCAGTTAAAACTCTCTGGAAACACCCTCATTGTCATCCAAGAGTCTGTCTCTAGGTGATTCTAAATCCAGTCTAGTTAGCAATGTCATACCACATGGGTAGGGACAAAATGCCAC
This sequence comes from Orientallactaga sibirica, assembly GCA_036365145.1. Classification (NCBI taxonomy): domain Eukaryota; kingdom Metazoa; phylum Chordata; class Mammalia; order Rodentia; family Dipodidae; genus Orientallactaga; species Orientallactaga sibirica. Next base: position 14,128,389 of record JAEOAD010000036.1, read on the forward strand.
AGGATGCCAGATGAGTCACCTGCTGTCATGGAACTATTCATGGAATGAATCACATCTTATCACCCTGTTGTACAAATTCAGAAGCATACAGTCCTACCACCACACAAGCCCTTTCTGCTCTAGAGTGCACAGGAGACAGAATAAAGGCATGATCCAGGCAGGTATGTCTTACTCAAAATTCAAGAGCTTTCTGGAAATCTCCTAGGATGGAAAGAAACAAGCAAAAACTAAAGAGGATCTCAGGGCTAGTAATGTCTTCCATTGAACAATCTTATGTCCTATTTTCATTGCACACTGAAGGCTTGACACCTTTACTCTTTCTCAGGACCTCTTTTTTTTTTTTTTTTTTTTAAAGACAGGATTTACTTGTGTCCAAAGTTTATACATTGATGCTGTTATCTGTCAAATTACTTTGTATTTTGATTGGATACCTACAGTTTAGCTCTGTATTTAGGGCCTTGATTGTAAAGATGATTCAGGCAGATATTTGTTAAAAGCACAGTGTTTTTTTTTCTTAGCTGCCTTTCATGGCCTAGTCAGTGAAATCTGATATTGTTTCTAATCTAGTAAATATTCAAGGACCTGTTGGGTTTATTTTTCTCTTTTAAGTTACCTATCTAGAAGTTTTGCTCCTTAGCTTCCTACTATAGTGTTTTTTTTTTTTAATATTTTTTATTTATTTGAGAGAGAGAGATACAGAAATAGGCAGAGAGAGAGAGAGAGAATGGGCATGCCAGGGCCTACAGCCACTGCAAACAAAGTCCAGATGCATGTGCCCCCTTGTGCATCTGGCTTATGTGTGTCCTGGGGAATCGAGCCTTGAACCGGGGTCCTTAGGCTTCACAGGCAAGCGCTTAACCACTAAGCCATCTCTCCAGCCCCTCAGGACCTCTTGCCCATATCTTGAGACTATAGCCACATATAGGTAACATCTCAATTCCATGATATACAAAAGGTACTATAGAGAATAGAATAAACAGAAAAGGAATAAATCATAATCAATTCCTCTCATAAGCAGTTATATGATAAATACTCTTCCATTTTTCTAGTATAGGTGTGTCCAGCTTTTTGAAACCACAGCATACATTGTATCTTCCAACATGTGAGGCCACACTCATACCTATGCAGGGGTGCATGCGGCAGGTTGGATACCTACTGAAGTACTTTTGAGAGAAAGGAGGACAGCAAGCGTTCCTATAAAAGACTCATAGTGCTTTGAGCATCCTCCTAAGTTTTCTTTCCTCCCCTAGCAGCCTGACATGAAAGAATGAAAACATGTACGTACTAATTAACTAACCAATCAACCAACTATACACATTTATTTAGTCTCCCCTCCTAGCATTCTTACAAAGGACCCAATGGGTCCTGTGATGGATCTCAAATATAGAAAAAAAGAATGGGGGCCTAAGAACTGAGACTGCAAGTTTGAAACCCAGCATCATGTTTCACCTTGATGGTGTCAGTGAACTTGGGAATCTTAACAAAGAAAAGGAGTTCAAAATTGACCTTACAAGATTACGAGGTTAAAAAAAAAAGTAAACTTCATATAGCAGAGAGTCCAGTATTGCTGAAGCAATCTATTATTAACTGCCACAGCATCTGACATTCTGGCTCCAATTGCTCTGAGCATGTTGGAATCTACTGCAGAGGGATACAGAGGATGTGCACTCAGGGCAAGAAGAGCTGTGATGACACAAAGTGGTAACAGAACACTGCTTACCTGAGTAGGTGGCAGGAAGCAACTATCTGAAAAGGATTGGCAGCTGTAACTAGGACAGTGGTCCTTAGAGTACAAATTGCAGACCACCAGCAGCAGGAACACCCAAGAACTTGCTACATATGTCCATCTTCAACCCCCACTGCAGGCCTACCTGATCAAAAACTTAGGTGTCAGAGACCAACAATCTTTGTTGTAGTAAGCTTTTTAGGGGATTCTCATGCAAGGTCATTTGAGAACCTCTAGTGAGAAAAGACGGCAGCAGAGAAAACGTTCTTTTGGGCTCTATAGTTCTTCTTTTCTTAAATGTGTATGGTGTGCATGCAAATGTGCATACATGTTCATGTATATGGATACACATGTGTGTGCACGTGTGTGTGTGTGTAGAGACCAGAGCTCAATGTCAGGTATCTTCCCCAGTTGCTCTCCATCTTACATTTTTGAGACATGTCTCTCCATGAACTTGGAGAGCACCAATTTGTCTGGACTATCTAGAGAGAGAGCCTCAGGGATCCTCTGTCTCTGCCTCCCCAGTGCCGGGCTTACACATGCATGCCACCATGTGTGGTTGCTTGGGATATGAACGCACAGCAAGCACTTTACCAACTGAGCCATTGCTCTAGTCCATCCTGCAGTTTTAGAAGGAAAGTCAGTCTAGGGTGTAGCATGGTCTACCGTTTCCACTCTTGAAAAGCAGGACAGGAGGATCTGAATTTTCTGCTTGGCAAAGAGGACACATCTGACTGCACCATACTTTCCAAGGCCTTACTTATGACCTATTATTCTGGAAATCGTCTCATACTCAAGGGCAGATCACATGCTAGAAAACAATGCTGCAGACCACAAAGATGACATTTTAAAACACAAAGCCCTCATAGAGGGATTCATCCCCAGAAACTACCAGCCAGAGAGCTGGCAATCAGCTGACTTCATCCCCTCTACCCACCTAGCAAATGTTTTTGTTAAAATTTTCAAATCCATCACATGGCACCCCTGTAGCAGGGTCCTGCTTGGAGGAGATGCCACCCACACTCCACCCACTGACAGCAGATGCTTCCCTGGGCTGTGACCCCTCACACAGTCCCTTGGGCAGAATCAATCCTGTAGGCATGCTGGTGGGTTTGAAGCCATGAAGCACAGATAATTAGATAGTGCTTTTAGATTTTACAAAACAAACTGCTAACATCACAGGGAAAATCAATGCAAAATAATAATCCTCCTTTTCCAGGCAAATAGTTGTCTGAGTAATCCATGTCTGAATTATCTGCATGTTATTTCTCTACTTTAAAAGAGGGAGAAAAAGAGCTATTTTCTGTCCAGATTATGTTTTGTTTTTCTAAATATTTTACTTATTTGAGAGAGAAATAGAGACAGAGAGAAAGAGGCAGACTCAGAGAGAATGAGTTTAGGCACACTAGGGTCTCCTGCCACTGCAAACGAACTCTAGACTCATATACCACTGGTTTTATGTGGGTACTGTGGAATTGAACCCAGGCCATCAGGTTTTGCAAGCAATCACCTTTAACTGTTGAGCCATCTCTCTAGCCCCAAGATTATATTTCTCAATAAGAAGTATATATAAACTTGCTGGAAAGAAGAGATTCAGTGGAGCAGCGACTTGGGAAGGGAAGGAACTATGATCATGATATATTAGCAAGAACATCTAATGATATGTTGTGTATATTTATGAAAGTTTTCAATAGAAAGCTTCATACACGCATTCATGAGGAAGGAGAAGACAATGGGAATAAAGAATGTAGGCTCTTGAGGAAAGAGAAGGAGACAATGGGAGTTTAATAGTTTCAGAAGATGATTTCAGCTGATCTTAATCTTGAAATTATGGCCGCAGAATCTCTATATCTTCTATTAAAGTATTGTAATTTCTGGGACTGGGTAGATAATCTAGTTGGTCAAATGCTTGCCTTTCAAGGCCTAGGACCTGAATTTGATCTCCAGAACATACACGTAATGCCAGACATGTTTGTTTATGCCTGTAATCCCAGAACTGGGAAAGCAGAGACAGGTGGATTCCACAGGGCACACTGGCTAGCCAGTCTAGGCCAATTGGTGAGCTACAGACCAATGAGAGAGCTTGTCTCAAAAAGAGGTAGAAGTAGTTCCTGAGGTTGTCTCCTAGCCTCCATGTGCATGTGTCCATTCACTCAGATGCACATATGCACATGCATAAAAAGAATTGTAATTTCTTATATGATTTTTGCAAGCCTTTTTTTAAAAAAATTGATCCTTCACAACTAAAAAGAAGGGAGAGCAGCTATCTCTAGAAGGTCAGCCAGGCAGAGGGATTTGGTATTAATGTATCCAGTTGGCATGCACTGCAGGCGTGTGGAAGGACAGAGAAAGTGGAGCTATTCCTGTGTATCTTCATTAAGAACCTATTGTCTACTAGAAAATATGGCCAGTACTTGTACAGTCATAGGCATCAACCTGCTTCGCCTGCCCTCCAGAAGGTCCAGGTGTATGTCTGTCTTGATTGTGCTGTGTGTTATTCTTCAGAGAAACTGAATAAGTCAGAACAGAACCTGTGTGTATGTGTGTATAGTGTATGTGTGAGTGTAAGTGTGGGTGCATGCATGACACCGAATGCATGTGGAGACCAGAGGATAGCCTCAGGTGCCGGTACTCACCTTCCTTGTTTAAAGCAGTATCTCTTGCTATCTGCTGTGTTCACCAGGCCTATCAGTTTATGGGGATTATCTGTCTCTACCTGCTGTGTCACTGTAGGTGTGCCTGGATTACAGATGCTTGCGCTACTATGCTTTGTTTTACTTGGGGGCTGGGTATCTGAAGCCAGGTACTCACATTTTTATAGCAAGCACTTTATCCATTGAGCCATCTCCCTACCCCTGAAATAGAACTTATATGTGTGTACCTCTGTGTGTTTATCACAAATCCTTGTCTCCCATGACTATGGAGGCCAAGAAGTCTCCCAATCGATTTGCCACAGTAAAGCTAGAGCCCGGAGTCCATGGTGCTGTGGTTCATTGTGCCTCATAGCTACATCAAGTTGATGCTTATAACCATCCCATGGTGGAAGTGTGAATACATACTCTGAGCTCACAGACCAGGGCAGGACAGCCTCAGAATGTGTGAGTCAAGGAAGGCCTGGATCATGGGGAGGTACTTGGAGAGAGATTGAAACTGTATAGATGAACAAGATGCTGAACTGGACATGGTGATACATGCTTGTAATCTTAGCACCTGGGGGATTAAGGCAAGAGGATTGCCAGTTCTAAGCCATCCTGGGATACATATCAAGACCCTGCCTCATGAAATGAAACCAAACAAGCAAGAAGTACAGAAGTAGCAGAAACTAGCAGATGGGAAAGGAGAGAGGGAGAGGGAGAGAGAGATTGAGATTGAGATTGATTGATTCCCAGCAAACAGGAGGCAACAGTAAGAAGTGCAGAGTCCAAGGCACTGTTTAGCAGGCTGAGGAAGATGTTGGAATCAGAGGTCAGGTGCTGATGACAGATCTTCTCTGTGACGCTACATGATTTGAATCCCCTCTAGACTGGGCGTCAGTGGAGGCCTGGAAGTATAGGAGGAACACTTTGTTGTGCTGGCAGGAAGCTAAATTATGGTCCGTTGTAGATGGTGCACAGGTTGGGTGGGGTACTACATTCTTATCTCCTTGCCTCTTGTGTACCTCAGTTGACTATTTCTGGGTTGTTGAAAGGAAGTTGAGCAGGCCTCAGGTGCTGGACTGGAACATTATGGTCCTTAGGAGTTCGGGTCTGGGATCAGTGGGCTCTAGTTGCTCCTGCAATCGCCTTTACTTTTCTCACTCCCTCTCCTTTCCCTCCCTCCTTTCTACCTTCCTTCTTCTGAGACAGGTCTCATAATTCTTAGGTTGGCCTCAAATGCATTGTATAGCAGAGGATGATCATGAACTTACTATCATCTTGCCTCTACCTCCTATGTACTGGTATTGTAGGCATGCACCACCATGCCTTGCTTATGTGGGATTGTGGAATCAACACAGGGTCATGTACATGCTAGAAAACGCTCTACCGCTCTACTAAGCTTCTTCCCCAGACCCTTGTTTCAATTTTCAACCTTTCTGCTTATAAATATACACACAAATGCCTGCAAATACATTTTTTCCCCACTTCCAAAGTACCTAGAGGAATGTGTGTGAATATGTTTTAAATAGAAAATAATTGGAACTTACTCTTTTTTATATTTTTAAATTTTCATTTATTTATTTGAGACAGGGAGGGAGAGAGAGAGAAAAAATGGGCATGTCAGGGACTCCAGCCACTGCAAACAAACTCTAGATGTATGCATCTGGGGCTTATGTGGGTACTGGGGGAATTAAACCTGTGTCTTAGGCTTCACAGTCAAGTGCCTTACCTGCTAAGCCATCTCTCCAGTCCTCCTTTTTATTTTTGGAAAATATTTTGGAGAATAGATTTTCTTAGATGCATTTGAAACAAGGCTGGAGTAGTGGTCTTTCCTGTCTACCTGACTGAGGGCCTGAGGCACATACCTGTGTGTACTGTAGTCACCTTAGCAACCAGACACTTATTGCTATATAGAGTCAAGCAACTGCTAGTGTCACCTCTCAGTCACCTGCCTAGCTGCATACTAGATGCTGGGCTTGGCTCTGTGGAACCCAAAATGAAATGATTCCCTGGGCCCTGCCTCCAACAAATCGGCTCATTATCTAGTCAAAAACACTTTATGGTCTTCATAGCACAGAAGTTAGAATGGTGGTGGAAAGGAAAATGCAGAATTAGTGTACCATGGTAATAGATTTTCAGATCTATCCCTTGTAACTTTGCATGCGTATATGATGATTTTCTTTGGCAAAATGACTTGCTTAGAATGGCTTATTGAAAGTGTGCGAATTTCTGGTATTTCATTAAAAATTTCCAGGTGCCCCCTAGAAAGGCTTACCAAATTGCTTTCCTATCAGCTGTATGCCATTTTATTTACTTTTCACTAACACTAAGTGCTAACACTTGTTTGGATGACTTATAGCAAGTAGGCCAAATAGGAAATCTCTGATTTAATTTGCATTTGTCTGATAGTAAGTGCATGCTTTTTCATATAAAAATGGTCAAAATGGGGATTTAATGCGATGTGGATTTTTAGCAATTAAAAATGAAAATAAAAGCACAAACTTCTAAGAGTATACACATGTACTTGACTTAATTATTTTCAAATGGTGGCTTGAATACATCCTCCCTTAGCACACTATAAGGTCTTGCTGTTTACATGGGATAGAGGAGAACTTGTGGTCACAGGTTTACAGTTCTGGGACAAAGTAGGTATGCATCAGAAAAGCAAAAATTGCTTTGTTCTGTTTGTTAAAAGCATCCTTAAATGTGCTAACAAAAGCTGCAAGTGTTCCTTTCCTGTCCTTGAGATAAGCTTAACACGAATCTGTATGTCATTAACACACCTATGTACATATGCATATAAGTATGCTTTATTTAAGAAATGGGCATCTTGAACATATTGTTTTATGACCAACATTTTTTAACTTGGTGTGTGTTGAGCATTTTTTCTAAGTCACAGACATTCCTGTACTTCATGATTTTCATGACTGTGTAAGACATTGTGACACTATTTAATCAGTCTTTTAGTGTTGTACACAGGATGTTCCCACAGTTTTCAAGATGGGATAAGATTCCCATTATGTAACTGTTCAGAGGAAATTTATATACATAGGTCAAAGGGATCATATCTTTTTAAAGGGATTTTACTTTTCCCTTATTGTTAACATTATTCAAGTAGCTATGGTTAAATATTTTAAGGGGAATGAATTTATTAGTCTTATTTAGACCCAATTCCCAAGAAAAAGAAAAAAAAAAAGAATCAGTACTTTTGTGAAAGATGAATTTAGAATGAAACTGCTCTGAGTGTTATAAAGACATAATTAATGAAACTGTTCATCAAATTCATGTTCAAACCCTGGTATTTATGTGACTGTTCACAGACAGGGTCGTGAAAGAGGAAATTAAGGTCAGTGAGGTTATTCAGTTGATATCTGATCCAATGAATCTGCCATCTGTGTGAGAAGAGGAAAGAATGCCAGGGGTGTATGTACCTGGAGAAAGGGTTTTGTAAGGACATAGGCAGACGACAACCATCTGCCAGTCAGGGAGGCCCTTTGATCTTGCTGATATCTGCTTTCCTGTGCCCAGCCTTTAGAACTGTTAGACAAGGATGTCCTGTTGGTTAGGTCACTTAGTTTGTGGTACTTTGTTAAGACAGCCTTCACAAACTCTTTCTATAGGTCATTGCTAAAACTGCAGGGGTGTGTGTGTGTGTGTGCACACATGTATGTGTGTTCCCACTTTCTTATTCTCTCACTCTGACATACCTGTGATGGTGTTTGAGTTCATGGCTGGCTATGGAAGCCTGGGCTACAGGTGTCCAGAGACTGACAACCAGGTATGGTGTCAGATGGGCCTGCCAGGCTACATGGAACCCTTTGTCTGAGGAGGGTCAGATTGGATGGTATACATCTGATGAGTGGCAGGAGAAGCTAGGTTGACTTCGTGGCTATGAGGCTGTCCTGTGCTAGTGTTGCATGGATCCAGGAAGGGCCAGATGAACAGATTGCACTACAGTGAAGGACCTGCCTTCTGTCACCTCCCAAGTCTGGGGAGACATGGACAAGCATTCACCTGGGCCTCAGTTCAGGCTGTTGGTCCCACATCTTCCTCTTGACTTCTAGTTACTACATCTCATCTTGGATCAATTTCAGTTTTGAGCTTTGCTCACAAGAGATGCTATTAAGTGATAAATGATTTATCCTAGCACTTTAAAATTAAAGACCAGAACCATCATTTTTCTTTGAGGCAAAAGCTTTTTTTCTGAGATGTTTGTTCTTCAAAGCAAAGGTGAGATAGTGAAATGTGTGCTTTTATGATATGTGGTGGGAGATTTCTTGGCTTAGATTCCTATTTTCTCACTTTGTTTTATATCCTTCAGCAAGTTCATTGATTCTCTGACTCTTAGTCGTCTTCCTTATCTATAAAATGGTTTATTAGTCATGTTTTTTCATCATAAGGACATTAGAAGGCAGCTATGTTCACCACTATACCACCAACACTATGTCATCATAAAGGTGTTGGGAAGATCTCTGAGGTAATGCATGAGTGGCTTGTCTCACATTGCCTGACACAGATCAAGTACTTGATCAATGTTAGCTCCAATTCTATTACTTAAATGTCATTTCAAATGCTATGTTAGGAATCAGTGTGGTCAGAAGCTCTGAACTACTTAGCTCCACTTAAATTTCTGTCAGAAATATAGTAAGTTTGACATAGCCTGTTCATCTTTAGAATGAGAAAATGTCATGGTCTGAAAAGTGGAAAATGCTCAATGTGGTTGTGGAATCTTATAAACAAGCAATGGATGGTGGCAAGAAAGTGTGCAGTTACCTAGCTCCTTCTCTAAGGAGCTTTGTGACTGGATGTAGGTCTCATAATATTGTCATGCCTCACTTCCCTCATTGGTAGAGTGTAATCTTGAACTGACCTCAGGCTCATTCTGAAGCTCATGGGTGCTTCCTGGAGCTTGGTCTTTACTGTTCCCCAATGTGGCTTTCCAGAACACATAATGGCTGATGAGGAGTAAAAGTTATCCAAATGGAGGTCTGAGTTGAAGATGAGGACAATCACCATGATGCTGGGACTCCCATCAATTTCCAGGTGTTCAGAGATGTGTGGGATCACTTTGGGACAGCCTCTTTCAACAGAGGTGGTCAGGTATGCCAGTAGACAGATAGGAAGAGCTTCCTGCTTCCTTGGGTATCTACAGCTGTTGGTCTAACATGCTCGGAGTGTACACATGCATATGTGTGCTCAGTGAAAATGCTGTAGCCACATACAGGTGGTGTGGTGTCCAGGAGACATGGTGGGCATAGAAGAGATAAGAATTGTAAGCAATGTGGCTTGTCCAACTACAAAGTCCAAGCAAGAAACACCATCTCTTTTTAAGGTTATATGTAGGTCATGGAGGAAGGTGTAGGAAGAGGCTTACTTTGGCTTCTGGTAAAGTGTGGCAAGAAAGAATGCAATTCTTTTGAGTACCAATTTGCTCTTGGCTACATTTTACAAAAATTCTCATTTAGTGCAAATAAAAGGGATCAGTGATATTTAATCTTGATAAAGAACAAACTCCTTTGAGAAAAAGAATCATTGCAAGAGAATTGATAACCAGAAAAAGAAGGTGCAAACTCCAGATGAGCTGTGTTCCTGATCTGAGAGGAGCTTGTGTTTGTGTCACATTTCTGTGGAGAGTTCTCTATCACTTTGATGAGCTGCTGAGGATCTACAGAGGGAGGAGAGAGAGGTATGAGACAGAGAATGGATCCCACAGGGTACAGAATGGAGTTTTTGGATATCTGGACTGATAATCAAATGTATGTTTCATGAGGAAGAAGGGGAATCATTAATCCCCAGACACCCCCATGTGCTCCTATAGACAAACATGATGGCTGATCTCATTGGGCTTCAAAATAGCATGCTGGTGGAAAGATGGATGGAAAATTGTCCATGTGGGGTTATCAATTCAGATGTAGTATATATGATAGTTGCTGGGTTTCCTTGGGGAAATTAAGTAGTGAGATTCAGGAAAAAGCATAAGAGCAATGATTAATTGATGTGGAGATAAAATTATCTCAATGGTTATCCCTTCCAGATATTGGTGAGGGGCTGAGAGTTGATATTACCCAAGAGAGAAGCTTGCTGTACCTCTTTTGGGCCCACCATTTTTATCTGTGAGGATGTAGGTGGCAGGTTTATCAAATTTGTGGAAAATTTAGAGTCAGTTAAATGTTAGTTGCTGGATTATTGCAGCTGAAGTTGGAGGTCACGGATAATGATGATGGAACAATCCAGAAGAGAGGGAGATGATCTTAAGGCGAGGGTCACATTAGCCGTAAAGTCCTTTACATAAACTGCTTGCTTATCTGAAATGAAAAATGAGTTTCTAAATCAGGAAAGACTTAACCAAATTATGACATTTTCTCTTCAAAAGATGAAAGTGAAAAGGGTGCTTATACAAAAATGATGGCACATATATAGCATGAATAAGGACTTAGTCAGCAAATACGATTCTATTAAAGGCATTTAGGTAACTTTTCTTTTATGCATAATGCTTGATTTTTCACAGAAGCAAAGTTGAGGTTGGCCTTGAACTTCTGTTCCTCCTGCCTCCACCGCCTAAGTGCTGGGATTATAGGCATGCACAGAAATGCCTGTTTTATGCTGTGTTGGGGATTGAACCTAGGGCTTCATGCATGCTAGGCAAGAACTCTGCCAACTAAGCTATACCCTCAGCCTCATTTTAAAAAAATTACAGACAAGACTAAGCTATTGGCAAATGTGCCATTACTTTCTCAAATTATATATGTATATATATATGTGTGTATATATATACACACACACACACACATACATACACACATACATACATACACACACATTTTATTTTATTTTTAATTATTTACTTGAAAGAGAAAAAGAGAGACAGAGAGAGAATGGGCACGCCAGGGCCTCCAGCTGCTGCAAACGAACTCTAGATGCATGCGCCCCCTTGTGCATCTGGCTTATGTGGGTCCTAGGGAGTCAAGCCCAGGTCCTTTAGCTTTGCAGGCAAGCACCTTAACTGCTAAGCCATCTCTCCAGTCCCCTCAAATTTTTTTATTGCCAGTTAACATATTTTCTCTTCAAAAACTTTAATAAAAATCTTTATGTATAAAAGGGCTAAAATAAAGTTTCCATGGATTCTCAGATGAAAAGACATTTATATCTTTCTTGAAGTTACATAATGAGCAAGTGTCAATGCTGTGAGGGTTATGCATAAGGAAAGTTTATTAGACACTCTATGACAATTTTTTGTATGTGTAATTTGCTTCTATCTTTTCTAGAGCATGGTTTTTAATTTCAGGTTATGATTCATAGTGAGGGCTGCACTTCATACAGTGGGTCAAGGTGGCTACATACATGAAATGAGAAAGGCATGAAATAATACTCTTTCTGTTCTATGTCTCCTATGGTTTCACATTATCTTCTTGATCTGATTCTGTTTTGTTTTGATTTGATTTTTGGTTTTTCAAGGTAGGGTCTTGCTCTAGTCCAGCTAGCCCAGGCTGACCTGGAATTCATTCTGTAGTCTCAGGGTGGCCATGAATTCCTCGAGATCCTCCTACCTCTGCCTCACAAGTGCTGGGGTTGGTGCCTGGTTTTTTCTGTTTTGTTATTTAAAAAGTCCCTATTCCTGATTCTGAAGGGGAATGGGGGGAGGGGAGGGAAAGATCATGGTTTATTGTTTGTAAGTATAGAAGTTGTGAATTAAAAAAAGTCCCGATGAAGGCCTCCTTCCTTTTTGTTTGTTTGTTTGCTATTTGTTTATCGAGGTAGGGTTTCACTGTAGTCCAGGCTGACCTGGAATTCACTATGTAGTCTCAGGGTGGCCTCGAACTCACGTTGATCCTCCTACCTCTGCCTGGGATTAAAGACGTGCACCACCATGCCCGGATCGCACTCACACTTTTGAAGCACTGCTTCAAAAGTTTTAATCTATGTTGAATGATGTGGTTGTCCTTTTCCTCCAAGAAGAAGGTTGTCTTTCATCACCATCTCCTCTTCCATCATTGTGTATGACGTCAGGCAGAGTCCTTGTAGACATTTGGAAGTGCATCTTTTATAGACGGAAAGCAGTCATAGAGTTAGTTTATAATCAGAAAGCCAAACTTCCATTTGGCCATTTTCTTATGGACCCTTTTGTGTTGACTTGCCCTAGCTGTCAATCATCTATGCTTAAGAATTAGGCTAAAATTTAAATTGAGCATTCCTAATCTGAAAATCCCAAATGCTTCAAAATTAAAACAAAAATCTTGTCTGTCTCTCTCTCTCTCTCTCTCTCTCTCTCTGTGTGTGTGTATACAGTACAGGTAGTGTGGTATGTGATGTGTATGTAATGTAGATAAATGTATGTGCAGATGTGCATGCCCTGTGTGCCTGCATGCACAGGCCAGTGGAGAATGTCTCGTGTCCTCTTTTTGCTTGTCCTCCAGTTTTCTTGAGATGGAGTCTCTCACTCAATCCAGAGCTGCCAGCAGCAAGCCCTAGTGATTCTCCATTCTCTTTCCCAGCCACCAGCACTGGGGCTACAGACATGCAGAGCCACACCCAGCTGTTTACCTGAGGTCTAGGAATCAAACTCAGGCAGTCTTCAGCCTTCGTGCTTGCTCACCATGCTCTATTAATCACTCCCTAGCCCACAATTTTTTATGTGGCAACACAATTCCATAAGTAAAAAAACCTTCACAGCTGACCACATGTGAAGTGTGACAGTGTCAAAGTATCACCAGTCTTATTAGATATATTGTATGTAATTACCTTCCGGCTGTGTGTAGAAGGGTGTATAAGATGTCAGTGAATTTTGGGTCTGTTCTAGGGTTCAGTCCCTAGAATCTCATCGTGCATAGGCAAATAATTCAAAATCTGAACCCTCCCTCCCACAAAATCCCAGTATTTTAGATGAAGGACATTCAACCTGCAGTTGCATATGACTCTTTGGGTTGGAAGGAGTAGCAGAGGTTGCCTGTTCTACCATCGCTCCCATTGAGACCCCTCACAGTTGACCACACAGCACTTTTCTCCTGGCAATTGCTTTAATTGTTGCTGTGACCAACCACCACATATTTAGTGGCTCAAAACAATACAGGCTTAGGATCTAAGCTGTGTGATTCAGAAACCTGTCCTGGGTCTGGCTGGGCCCCCTTGAGGTGGTAGTGGGAGGGCTGCCTTCCTTGCTTCCTTGTTTTCTTGCTCCTTCTACTCATTCCTTGTCTCCACTCCATCATCAAAGCCAGCCATGGCCACTTGAGTCTTCCTTACTTCCCTGCCCTCTGACCCTTGTGTCTTTGGCTGTATCTATCTTCTGCCTTCTCTTTCTCTTGTTAGGTGAGGTGACTTTCCTCACAGAATAAAATGATGATATGAGTGGGAATGGGTTGCTATGCCATTTCACTCATCACTCGAGCTAGTTCATTCTTTTTCTCATGGTCTTGCTTTTTGGAAACACACATATAATAATGACCTCTACTCACGTAACATAGAGGCTTATTTAACATACAATAAGGGAATTAGAAGCCTACAGATGTTCGATTTTGAGAAAGCCTTCAGTTCTGATGGCAGAGACTGAGAAAAGTACAGGAGGGGCTGTTTTATGGGAGGTCAGGTCCCCCTCTGCTGGCTGTGAGGCTAACCTGTGTGTTGAGCAGATATTTGCTTGCTGTTGGTCAGGCAGGGGAGGAACTAGGCATCCCTCAGTAGAATTGGTGAGGTATTGGGCTGATGAATGTCCCAGCTGCGTAATTCCTCTTGATCAGTGTTGGGAAGGTCATTTGAAGGTGCCTGTGGCTACACCTGGATGGGTGGTGAGTGATCGAGGGAAGGAAGCCTTTGGGAGTTCTGGTTTTATTGCAGATGCTCATCTGTTGACCATGTGACTTTGGTTTGACGTACTCTCGGGCTCAGAGGTTGCAGCTCCAGTATTTCATTCTTTTAACAATGATGCAGCAGCTGAGTGAGCCTTGGAGGGCATTGACTCTAGTGAGAATGCCTTCCTTTTGAAGAGGTTAAAGTTTATTTGAAAACTTTAATCTGGAAATGGATTAGGAAATCAATAAAATATTAATAGCACTGTTCTTAAACTCAAGTGAATTTAGAATATTGTCAGGCTGAAAGAAAAAATCAGTTTAGACAAGTTTTCAAATTGCAATCCTTTGTGAAAGCAAAGTAAGAACATGTCACACATGTTTGTGAGAGCATCTAGTGACAGCCTTTGGCTATGGTGTTCAGCCTGGACCCATCCTGTCCCTGGGCTGCTCTGGCCAGTGACTATATATGGCTGGGGACTAGAGCTGGGTGCTTTCTGCCCTTTGGGGGACTCTTTAATGAGCATGCTTATGCTCTCCTCCTGCCCCCACATCAGCCTTCCTGAGAGTTGTTCAGAATTCTACCTGCAGTGGGAGGCTCTCCTCTCCCACCCTTCTTCCTTTCCTCTGTTCTGTAGGGGTCAGACCTATATCTAAGAGCTTCCCCTGGCCGACTCTTTCTCTTCCTTATCCCTCATCAGCATTCCTCTAGAATGCCAGTACGGGTCTGATTCTGCCTGGAGTTAGCTCTTTGGAAGACTTGAACTGAATACATATGCAAAATCATGGGATGTTGCTCAGTGACAGCCATGCAGTAAAGCTGGAGCAGAGCGATGAAGGGACTGAGTGGGAGGAGTCAGGCCCACACAGAGTGAAAGTGCTGATGGTGTGGAACCTACTGAACCATTTTATGAATTTGTTCCATTGCTATGAGTGAGATAAGCCATAAGTATTCTTCAAATATATGTATGTTGCATATAGATGTATATGTGTGTGTACACATGTTTATGTGTGTTCATATGTCTGTGTGTACATATGTGTGTGGGGGGGAGTGCATTTATGTTGAGGCCAGAAGTTGATTTTGGGTGTCTTCCTCTTCCTGTGTACAAGTGACATTCCTGTGCCACTACACCCAACATTTATGCGGGTTCTGGATACCCAGACTCAGGTCCTTATGCTTGTGTGGCAAGCGCTTTACCAATGAGCCATCTCACCCCACCCCTTGTTTATATTTTTAGTCAATTTGTTTGATGTTGATCTTAATTATATATCAAGATACACAGGGTGAAATACAGTTTAAAATTTCCTTCAAAGCAAGCAGTCAAAGGAGCTGTGAAGATATTTAATTTTGTAATAATTATATAATAGGCAATCTGTTTTAGATAGTGCCAGGGACCACTGTAGGCATTTTGTGTTTCTTACTTTACTTTGGCAAAGCTAAGAATTGAACCTGAGGCCTTGCATGTGTGAGGCAACCACTGAGTTATAGCTCCACTATGGCATTTGTGAACTTACTTAATTCCCTAAATGCTTCATGTGTGGTTGTCGTCACCCATATTAGAGATGGGGAAGCTGAGTTAGTTATGGAGCTAGAGAGTGTCAGAGATGAAACCACATCTAGATAGTTTGGTCCCAGAGTCTGTGTTGCAATCATTTTCCATGCCATATTGTTCTTACTGTGGCAGGACAAGTTGGAATGTAGCACGGCCATACCAGGAACTTGAAAGGAGAGGAAGCAAAGTCCGGAAAACATAAAACTTTGATTTCTGTTAGATGCCAAGTTAACTCTTGGCAACATATTTAGTATGCAAGCCCTTGTTGGGAGATGACTCATGATTTCAGTGTCTTACATAAGATTATTCAATTAGTTACATGTAGTTTATTTTCAGGTATCTTCAGTAATCTTTAAAGAGTCTTAGCAACAGTAGCCAAAGAGGGTAGTCAGCTATCTTTGTGATATAATATTATGAGTAAAAAAGTTCTATAATAGAACCACATGGGGTGTCAAGGTTTCCTGTTCCCCTGATTTATAAATTCTTCATTGTTTGTTTATTTTGAGACAGGCCTGGTTTCATACTGGAGTCCAGTCTAGACTATAATTCACTATGTAGCCCAAGGCAGGCTTTGAACTCATGGTGATTCTCCAGCCTCAACCTCCTGAGTGCTGCGATTACAGGTGTGAATCACACCTGGCTTAGTTTGCAAATTACAAAATCATAGTGCCTGGCATTCCCACCTCAAATGAACCTTTCTGAAAGACCCTCAAAGATATGCCCAGAGGTTTGTGTCATAGGTGATTAAAAATCCTTTCAAGTTGACAATGAAGAGTAACTGTTGAAGGGAAGTAATCAACCAATAATAATAAGGTTTACTTTTGCTCACATTTTTTGTAGGATTCAGTCAATGCTGGGTTGAGCCTGTGGTAAGGTAGCAAGCACATTATGGTGGCACCATGTGGAGAAAAAGTCCCTCATGGCCAGGCCACTAAACAGAGGAAGAGAAAGGGGCTAATCCCAACATCCCCTTTAAGGCCATTCCCTCAGCACACTACAGGACCTTTCACTAGGCTCCACTTCTTAAAGGATCCATCACCTCCCATTGGGAACCAAGCTTTTGGTTGGGGAATCCCTCATCCAAACCATAGAACTTCACCTTCACAGTTTTGTGCCTCTCAGGATCTTCCTGCAGGGACTGCAACTTTCCATGTTAATTACCTTATTCACTGTTGTGGAAAATACTTGACAGTATGGTGTGGTGGTGCATGCCTTTATTCCCAGCAGTAGGGAGGCAGTAGTATGAGGATTTCTGTGAGTTTGAGGCCACCCTGAGACTAGTCTAGAAGTCCAGGTCAGCCTGGGCTAGTACAAGACCCTACCTTGAAAAACAAAACAACAACCACAAAAACTTTGAGGTGATGCACTGCATTGTGGCAGGAGCATGAAGCAGCTGGTCACATTGATTGCAGTCCAGAAGCAGAAGATGAGTATGGTGCCTATCTTGCTTTTGCATTCATAATTAGCCTGAGACCTCAGCAGGGGGTGGGGGGAGGTTGTTGTTTTGCATATTTAGGATGGATCATCTCACCTTGATTAACATAATCTAGGAAATACCTCATAGATATGTCCCTAAAATTGTTTCCATTGTAATTCTAAATCATGTCAAGTTGATAACTGACTTTAACCATCGCATGTGGGATGTGGTCCCCATGTAAATGTTTTTTTTTTTTTTTTTTTTTTTTTGAGAGAGAGAGGGAGAGAATGAGTGCACCAGGGTCTCCTCTATCTGCTGCAAATGACTTCCAGATGCATGCGTCACCTTGTGCATCTGGCTTATGTGGGTCCTGTGGAATTTAACTTGGGTCCTTTGGCTTTGCAGGCAAGCACCTTAACTGCTAAGCCATCTCTCCAGTCCTAGCTGTGGTACTTTTGTTAGAGGAAGAAGCCTGAGTTAGCAGGAGTAGAGTGCAGAATATACTCTTTCCATTGCCTCAGTCTCCTTGTCATGCCTTGTGCTGGTGGGATACCCTCCATCTCCTCATCTCAAAGGTAATGTACTTGGGAATCATTGTTGGGCTATGAAGCACTGTAAACAGTAAGGTTATCAGGAGCTAGTGTAAGATATCTTTTTCTAGGGCTGGAGAGATGGCTCAGTGGTTAAGGGGCATGGTAGTTTGATTCAGGTGTACCCCATAAACTTAGGTGGGCTGAATGCTAGGTTCGCAGCTGATGGAGATTTGGGAATTAATGCCTCCTGGAGGCAGTGTATTGTTGGGGGTGGGCTTATGGGTGTTATAGCCAGTTTCCTTTTGCCAGTGTTTGGCACACTCTTCCATTGCTGTTGTCCACCTGATGTTGGCCAGGAGGTGATGTTCACCCTCTGCTCATGCCATTGTTTTCCCCTGCCATCATGGAGCTTCCCCTCAAGTCTGTAAGCCAAAATAAACCTTTTTTCCCCCACAAGCTGCTCTTGGTCAGGTGATTTCTGCCAGCAATGCGAACCTGACTGCAACAAGGTGCTTGCCTGCAAAGCCTAACACCCAGGTTTGATTCCCCAGTATTCAAGTAAAGCCAGATGCACAAAGTGGCACATGCATCTGGAGTTCATTTGCAGTGGAAGGACACCCTGGTATAACCTCTCTCTGCCAGTTTCTTTCTCTGTCTCTGCTTGAAAATAAAATATTTAAAAAAAATAAGAGAGAGAGAGAGAGATACAGAAATAGGCAGGTGGGAGGTGGGGAATGGGTACACCAGGGTCTCCAGCCACTACAAACAAACTCCAGATGTGTGTGCCCCTTTGTGCATCTGGCTTACAGGGGTCCTGGGAGTCGAACCTGGGTCCTTTGGCTTTGCAGGGAAGCACCTTACCACTAAGCCATGTCTCCAGTCCAAAAATAAAATATTTTTTAAAAAGATACCTTTTCAGGCTGGAGACATGGCTTAGGCTGGAGACATGGCTTAGTGGTTAAGGCACCTGCCTCCTAAGCCTAAGAACGCTGGTTCCAATCTCCAGGTCCCACGTTTAGCCAGATGCAAAGTGACACAAGGGCACAATGCCACACTTGACCACAAGGGGGCGCACGCATCCGGATTTTGTTCACAGCATCTAAGAGGCTACTGGCGTGCCCATCTCCATTTGTATCCCTCTCCCTGTCTCTGTCTCTCTCTGAGTCTCTCTCCAAAAAAAAAAAAAGATACCTTTTCTATTGTTAATGATTTCTTGGTAAGGTTGAAGAATAGTTGTGACCCTAGGGTTATGTACATAGTTTATAGTTATCAAGGTAATTAAAGAGTTTTTGATATTCTAATAAATGTAATTTTCAGGTAAGTGGCAGCCAAGAATGTTTTTGAAAGGAGAACCACTTTGGAAGATTGGGTGATTTTTCAAAGCAATGCTTCTGTTTATGTGCACAGAATAAGTTGTGCAATGCAATTCTCATTTAAATGAATATGAAACATAAAACAAATATAATTGTGTTCCTTTAACTGTCAGATTTGGATGTATTTGAAGTAATTTCTTTTGTAAAGCAAAATCTCATTTAAATATCAATGAGTTAGCATGGGAAAAAGTTTGCTTTTGGACTTTATTATTTGTGAAATATAAAGTCCACATAACATCTATAAATAGTTAAAAACAAATAAGATACAAACTTGTTTAACTATTTCTCAACTTGGGACATTATAAACACAATGGAAACTGTTAAGTGGGCTGACCCCTGCCCAGTATATAACCACTTTTTTGGCTTTAGTGGTAGCCATCTATTTGTACTTTCTAGTTTAACCACATTTGAACTGGACATACTTTGAAATGGTTCCATTTTACCCAAAGGAAGATTTTTTAAAATGAATTTGTTGTTGTTAATTTTATTCTGCTAGAAAGAGCCGTAGACCAGGAGGTATGAGACTATTATATTCTTATTGTTATTATCTGGCCCAATATAATTCTATCACTTAAAGTTTCCAGGCTTATTATATGTATATGAAAAATGATAAATTTGATTATATTAGTGGTTTCATAATTGTTTTATCAAAAAAAGCCTTATCAGATTGTTTATGAAATCCTAACATAAAACAAAGAGATGTTAGTATTTATTTTCTAAGTTTAGATTGATTAAATTTACTCATTATACACATTAGCTTATTGGCAGTGTTCAAATTTGGAAACTAGAGGTTCCTAATTTGAGAGTAATTCTACTTTGAAGCTGTGTAAAAATTAAATGCAATAGCCAATAAACACATGAAACAGTGGTTGTCTTTGTTCCTAGGGAAGCACAAATTGCTGCCAAATTGAGATACCATTTCATATCCACTAGGAGAATTGTTATTTTTTCTCAGGTGTGTGTGTGTGTGTGTGTGTGTGTGTGTGTGTGTGTGTATGCTTGTATGTGTGTTCATATATGTGTGCTCGGGTATGCATGCATGTGTGTGGAGGCCAGAGGATGATGTTGGTTGTTTTTCTCACTCACTCTTCACTCAGGGCTCACTGATTCAGTCAGCCTACATAGTTAGCTTGCCTTGGGGATCCTCTTTATCTACCTCCCAAACACTGGTGTTATAGGCAGGCTACACATCCACTTGGCTTTTACATGAGTATTGGGGATCTAAATGCCAGAATTCACTCTTACATGGCTAGTGCATTTTCCACTGAGTCATCTCCTGACCCTCCATGAGGAGGATAATAATTTAAAATTCAGACAAGTGGGGTTTTTTTGTTTGTTTTTCAAGGTTGGGTCTTGCTCTAGTCTACGCTGACCTGGAATTCACTATGTAGTCTCAGAGTGGCCTTGAACTCATGGCGATATTCCTTCCTATGCCTCCCGAGTGCTAGGATTAAAGGCATGCACCACCACAAGTGTTTTTGTGGCTGTAAAGAAATGGGAACCCATATATACTGTTGTAGACAATGCAAGATGGTACAGCTGCTATAGAAAAGTCCAGAATACCTCAAACAGTTAAACACACAGTTACCATATGTATTGGTCAGTTTTGTGTTACTATAATAAAAGGCTGAAGGCAATTCACTGACAAAAAGGAAAGATTGATTTTACTTCACAGCTCTAGAGGTTCCATCTACGAATGGGCAGCCTCATGTCTTTGGGCTGCTGAAGAGAGCAGCATATTGTGGTGGAGCAAGTTATTCACATCATGAGCCAGGAAGCAGAGAAAGATGGGACTGTGGTTCCATTATGCTCTTTGAGATCATGCCTCCCCATGACTATAGGACCTTCCACAGACCTTTTCTCACAAAGGTTCCTTAAAATTTCCAAATTTACACACTTTGGGTGACAGTAATGCACATATTATCAAAGCATGACCCAGCAATTCTGTTGCTGGGTATATACTTCAAACAAATAAAGACATATGGCTACACAAAAACTTGTTGATGAATGTTCATAGAATTTTTACAGTTGCTCAAAAATCAAAACAACTCAAGTATCCATTAACTAATCAGTAGAGGAGCAAATATGGTCTATTCCTGTAATGGTATATTATTCAGCCATTAAAAGGAATACAGTACAGTTACATAATACAGTTGGATAAGCCTTGAAAATATTTTGAGTAAAAGAAGCCATTCACACAGGACCACATATGGTATTATTTTAGTTATAGAAATGTCCAGAACTTCCAAATATATAAAGGCAGAGAATAGATCTGTTGGCTGACTTCTAGGAGCAGAGCATCACAGGAGAATTGTGTGTATGTGGCTAAGCAATGAAGGACTCTTTTTGAGCGCTGAAAGTGTCCTAAAATTGTGGTGATGATTGCAAAACTCTGAATATACTAAAAACACCTCAGTTGCACACTTTCCATGGGTGAATGGTATGGTAATAATATGGCATATGGATTGGTTGTACTGCAGTAAAGCTACTATAGAAAGAAGCCTGGTGTAGGAAAGTAAATGGTAATTGTGCTTGATACTGAATGGGGGGAGGAGAGAGGATTCTCTCCTGAGAGAGACATACCATGGTCACATCCCTCTGTGGGCTGTTCAATGTGTGTCCAGCAGGTTCTTTACCACCTCAATCATGACTGTCACATATTTGATCATGCCAAACATGACTTTCTTTATCTCCAAGATCAGGAATACATGCATTTTTGCAGCATTTCTACTGATAACTCATTTTTTATAAGCCACAGAATGAAATGTCCTGATAGTTTCATGTAATTTCATGGACACCATTGTACTGAAAACTGGTAGCACTGACAGAAATGGAAGTGCAGCTGGCAGGCATCTCCAGGTGATGCAGTTGCTCATATTGTGTACACAGAGGTGGAGATTAGTGAAAACTGTGTCGAGTGGGTGATGCTTGCAAGAAAGCAAAATGCAAGTGTCCCTTATTCACTGAAGGGAAAAAAAAAGTGATGTGATTTACAGGGTATTTGATGTCCCAAGGCCCTGGTAGTCTAAAGGAAGTCAAACTAGCATGGAAGCTGTAGCTGTGAGCTGGGATGACCTCCTGCTCCGTTTATCTTCTGTAAATTTTAGTAGCATTTCTGGGCCCCAGGGAGGGAAGCACTATGGTAGGATGAAGAAGGATTCTCAGTAATCTTTTGAAGAAACACAGCCTGACCACAACAGGCCAACCATGGATGGCCTTGTGAAGGGAGCTCTTCCATGGCAGACACTTGGGCAGCCCTGGTTTCTCAGGGAATGCACTACTCTATGTTGTATGCTTTGACTTCTGCACTATGAGTTACAGATCAGACATACAGAGGGGGTCTAACCCTGATGGCAGCATCTTGTTCCTACTGGTGACTTACTTGATGGCTTCCTTTCTGGTTGCACTGTAAGGTGGGAATGAGCAGAGTGGCAGGGCACAGCTGCCTCCTAGTTCTATGAAGTGTAAAGTTCTTTTAGTCTCTATACATTTTATAAATTAAGTTTTTAGGTTAGCATACAAAATAATGGGTTTCATCTTGGCATCTTCATAGGTATGTGTCATTATTCTTCATTGTCCTCATTCATTCCCTTCCCCTCACTGCAAGCCCTTATCCTCCCTTCCCACCTTTAACTGATTTCCTTTTTTCCCATTAGTCTACCCTTCAGCTTTCTTATCTATAAAATTTATTATCATTACTCTGTGTGTGTACGTGGGTATGTATGTAGGTGGGTGCACATGTGGTATGGCACATGTGTGGAGGTCAGAGGATAATTTTCTACTTCTTCGTTTCCTTCTAATTTGTTTGAGACAAGGTTTCTCTTGTTACTGTTTTACCACTGGAAAGGCCAGACTGGCCAGCAAGCTTAGAATTTTAAATTTTTCCTAACTCCACCACCATAGCCATAGGTAGGTTGGGATTACAGATGTATGCTCTGCTCCACATGTGGCTTTACTGGTAATTCAAACTCCAGTTGGCAGGCTTGAGGAACAAGTGCCTTTAACCACTGAGCGATCTCTCCCACCTGCTTCCACTTTCTCATACTAGGTATTCCACGACCTGATTTCCATCTCCCTTAAAGTGTCTTCATCTTTTATAATTCCTATTCTAGTCCCATGAAGTACACACATATGCACATACATAAACATACACACATATATTTTTAAATCTAGATGCCACATATAAGAGAAAATATTATGCAAGTGGAATTTATCAGTGATAGAAATAAGTTCTGGGTTTTTCTTGCATATGGTTGCATGCTGGGAAAGATGTGTCCACTCCATGAGTGAAAAATTGGCTGGCTCCAAATTGATTTAGACTATTATGCCAACATTGCTCTTTTATTTTTTTGATATATAAAGGCTCCTTGGTATTCTTAAACCTTATTAGGGGTGAGTAACCCCTAAAACTGTAACAAGACATTTGTAAATTAAGGGCTGGGAAGATAGCTCTGTGGATAAAGTGTTTGCAATGCAAGCATGAATACCCCAGTTTGGAACCCCAGCACCATATAAAGAGCCAGATGCTGTGGCAACCATTTGTAATGCCAACTGTGCTAATGGGTGAGGGGGAGGGAGACAGAAGAAGCTGCATGAAGCTCGGACCCAGCTGGCCTGGGGAAAGCAGCCATGCTCAAAGGAGGTTGAAAGTCATTCTCTGACCTCCACACGTGTTGTGCCCACACTCATACACATGAACTCACATGCACATACACTGTTCCCTGCAAAAAGAAACAGGGTTGGAGGGATGGCTTAGTGGTTAAAGCGTTTGCCTGCAAAGCCAAAGGACCCAGGTTCAATTCCCCAGGACCCATGTTAGCCAGATGCACAAGGGGGTGGTGCATGCATCTGGAGTTCGTTTGCAGTGGCTGGAGGCCCTGGTGCGCACATTCTCTCTCTCTCCTTTCTCTGTCAAATAAATAATAATAATAATAAAGAAAAAAATGTTAATTTTCTGGAGCGCCAAAGTACCTGTTTTTTTCCTATTATTTTGTTGTTCAGATTTAAGAACAGAAATGTAAATCATTGTGCAAAGCACACATCAAGTCATTCTTAAAGTTCTCCACTGAATTCCCATTGCATTTAGGTTAACTTCGAAGCTCCCTCACATGAACCATAGTGCCCGCTGATTTTTGGGTCCTGCTGTAGCTCTGCTTAATTCATCTGCCTTTAGTTATAAACTTGGCTACAGATAGCGCTCTTCCTCAGCTTTGGAGAGCTTGACATCCCAGGGTGGACCTCTGTAGCTGGCCTTTACAAGAGATTCCTCTAGACATTAGCTGCATTGCCTACAGCAGCTAGTGCCTATGAGGGACTGTCCCTGGCTATCTGTCAGATTCCAGAACCATCCAATATGGAAGTGTGAAGGCCCAGCTCCTTCTGAGGCAACATGGCATCAGGAACATTGTTCTGCTGTGGTCCCTTGTTTGTATTTTTCCCCATTCTATCACTTTATCCATACTACACCAGCCTCTGAAGAAGAGTTCCTTTCTCATCCTCTTGCAAATGACTCCTTTTCTTAGAATCTGTTGCTTGG
The DNA here is from genome assembly GCA_036365145.1 of Orientallactaga sibirica. Classification (NCBI taxonomy): domain Eukaryota; kingdom Metazoa; phylum Chordata; class Mammalia; order Rodentia; family Dipodidae; genus Orientallactaga; species Orientallactaga sibirica. The sequence goes on from JAEOAD010000036.1 coordinate 14,152,945, forward strand.
GATGCTGATCTAAGATGCCACCCAATTTAAATTCCCTCTCTCCCACTTCTGTCAGAGAAGTATAATTAAAAAGAAGATCTCCCCACTTTGAAACCCTCCCCATGAGGGTAATAAAGTCACAGCGTTATTACTGAATCAACATTAAAATAAAATGCCCACTGCAAGCAATCCACCAAGAGACTAGAAAGACAGCAGTTTCACCCTGTTGCATAACCAAGCAGACATTACCTAGTCTGTGCTTGTTCTTAGGATAGACAACTAGACCCTAAGTAACATGGTGGGATAGCACAGAGTTACCCAGAATTCTCCTGAAAATCACCTGTGTGGGCTGACTATGGGCATTAATGAATTCCTGTCTTTGACAGGAGATAACTTGTTACCTTGGAACTAGGCACCCAAGTAAGTCTTCTATATGTCTGTGGGGACTGGGAGATAGGGAATTATCTCCTTTGGCTATTAGCATTCCAAAGAAACAGTTCTAAGGTCCTTGAGAAATATGTTTTGGGGTCATAGAGCTGATCTGAAGTCTTATTTAACTTTAAAGGAATGTACACTGTTTGAAAGAGACAAGAGAACTGTTAAGTTTTCTGCAACAAATGTGCTAGGAAAAGGAGGGTGGTACCTTTTTCCCTTGTTTTTTTTTATCAGAGAGAAATGACTTGTGTTTTAAATTTTTATTTGCCTTTTAGACCATGTTTCTTTGCAGCTTTTCAGTGTAATATTTGGTATATACACATGGCTGTAGATTTCACATACTTAACTTATGAAGTCTAGCAGTAAAGTAAAAGCTTGAAAACCTGGCACTGAGCTTGAGAGCTGTACCTTGGGTATCCCCAACTCCATTCCTGCAAGTCCCCTATCTTAAAGTCAGTGCTTGTTATTTCCTCACTTGAACAACTTATGCATGCTTACCTTACAAGTAGTTCTAAACCTATAATTGAGCACTACTTACTTTTGAATATCAAAAAAGCCAGTGACACACTGTAGGCAGCCTTGGGACCAGCCCTTTCAGGTCCCTGTTGTTATTCAGCTCCCATGTTGTTGCATGTAGTAGTGGGCATTCACTTATTTTTATTTAGTTAGTTTGAAAAAATTAACTCTTAGTACTATCTGACATAAAAAATACAGTGACTAATAAAATGAATGAATGAACCCATCACAAGATACACATTCATACTCTTTTTAAAAACTTTTCTTATTAATGTTGAATATTGTATTATGTGATTATATGGACATTTATTACCTAATTTCCTATCTATGGGCAATAAGGTTGTTTCTTGTCTGTGATATTAGGGGTAGTGCATCTATGAACATTTTTTATAAACAGTGTTTTATGTGTTCTAGGTGGTCTACATAGCCAAGGATAACTGTGAACTTCTGATCCTCCTTCCTACACCTTCTGGGTGCTGTGAATACAGGCCACTATGCTTGGTTTATGTGGTGTTAGGGTTCAATCCCAGGTCCTCCTGCATGCTAGACAAGCCCTCTGCCAACCAAGCTACATTTTAACTCCCCATGAACATTATTTTTGGCTTGTGTACATGTGTGTGGTGCACATGTGTATATGGTGCACAAGCACATGTGGTGCCTATGTGTTTGGAGGTCAGAAGTTGAGATAGGGTGTCTTAATTGTTTTCCACCTTGTTTTTTCCTGACAGTCTCTTATTTAAAAAAAATATTTTTATTTACTTGAGAGAGAGAGAGAGAGAGAAATAAGCAGAGAGGGAAGGAGGGGGGAGAGGGAGACAATGGGCACGCCAGGGCTTCCATCAGTGATTCATCTATACTAGCTAGCTAAGAAGTCCTAGGGATCTGCCTATCTCCCCGTCAGCCCTGTGATTATAGTCATGGACTGCCATACCCAGCTTTTTAAAGGGGTGCTGGGGATCCAAACTCAGGCACCCTTGCTTATCAGCAAGCACTTTACTGAATGACGCATCTTTCCAGGCTCTTGACCCACGTGAACATTCTTCCTGCTTTTCCTGGTGTCCATGCACGTGTTTCTTCTGTGTGTACTCAGGAATGGACTCACTGGCTGCACTCTTCTCTTTTCCTTGTAGCATGGATACCCCTGCAAATGTCATGGCAATGCTTTATTTCCCGGGTTACTGTCTGTCTCATGTCTGTTACTATGGGCCTCTGGTATGGTGTCCTTTTTCTTGGCATCAGTAATATGTTAGATCAAAATGTGCTGGTACATGAACACAAAAGGGCCAGTATCTCATGAACAGTTTCTCTAAAAAGACCCTCAAGAGAATACTGACAAGCCATTCAAGTCATAGCAGTGGAGAAAAAAATGTGAAGAATACTGGGAAACTGGTAGATGTTAGCCTAAAAATAGTTTTTCTTTTTCTCAAGAAATATGCCCTGGTTGTAATATTTTTAAATGTGAGGATTTCTGGCTATTATTAAAGTTGAAGGGGTTTTCTCTTCCAGCAATCACTGTGTTTGAGTAAGCAAAAACCATGCTTAAGGCTTCAAGGTCTCAGTAAACAGGGTCACGTCACTATTCATAAGAATATTACACAGTAAAATTTGCCCAGAGATAGTAATGCCAGTAAGAGACTCTGGGAAGATTTAAGATTAGCAGCCACTTGGGAAAATATATGTAGTGTTATCTGCTGTATAATGAAAACACTATTATTGAATTTCTCTTAAACATTTCTTGGGTCTGGGGAGATGGCTCAGGAGGCAAAGTGCTTGCTGCATGAGCATGAGGATCCGAGTTCAGATCCCCAGCACCCACATAAAAGTCAAGTATGGTATGTTTACAATCCCAGTACTGGAGAGGTGGAGGCTAGCAGATTGGCTGGGTAAGCTGACTAGCTGACTCAGTGAACTGCAGGTTCAGAGAGAGACCCTATTTCGAAAAATTAGGTAAAGAGCAAACCTGATGTCAACCTGTGGTCTCTATATGCATGTGCACACACATACACCATATACCACCCCTCACCACACACACATACACCACCATGCACATGTACCATGCAAAAATAATATTTTTTAAAAAGAACATCTCTTTAGAAAAGGTATAAAGAGTTTTATTTGGAAATTCAGGGAAAATTTTAAAGTATGGGTTATAACATTATTTCATTGGTCCCAGTATTTTCAATTCCATTTTTTAGTTTATCATGTATTGTCTCTAAACTATAAATAGTGAGCTATCTGAAGAGGATGTCAGTGTTGGGGAGGGTGCTGCAGAATTGTGTGTGGCTTATGTCTTGGCAAAAGCTATCCAACTGACACAGAGGGGAAAGTGTGGGAATGAAGTTCTCAAGGTCCCTGCCTGACATGGCTCTGGGACTCCACTGCAAATCTATACCTTCTATAGCATCTGGCATTCCCAGACCTGGCACTTCCCACTGTTGATGGGAATGTTTCTTTTTATAACATTCTGCTGCACTGTCAGCTGCTTTTCTTAACTAGTTCCACTGTGGTAATTTCAACCTTTCTAATGTTCATTATTTCTTTTTTTTCCCCACAAGCTTGTGTCTAAACTAATAGTTTCTTCTTAGGCTTATTGGAGTTGGTTTTTAATTTTTATCATTTTCCAACTTCTTTTTACTTCGAGGATATGTCAATGTATTTTCAGCACAAATTTTTAAGTGGAGATCACATTGAGTTACAGTGAGCTTGGGATAAAGAGTCAGGGTTTCTAAAATACATACAGTAAGCTATTAAGGGTAGTAGTAAATGGTAGACTCAACTGATAATACCTTTGGTATTTTATTGTCATTGGAATTGCCTTTCAGATCTAGATAAGATTGTTTGGAGCCTCCATTTTCAGATTTTGGAAGAGCTAGATCCCTACCCCAGTTTTGTGAATTCGTCAAGTTCATACATGTTTGTGCTCACTTCTGTTCTGAGCCTTAGCTTCTTTTGTGATAGTTTTTCTATTTGAGAAAATCAGAGAGGAGAAATCATTCAAAGCATTGCTGACATAGGGTCAGATGTGTTGGAAGATAATACTTTAATGTGTCAGGCAACAATTCATACCAAAGTAGAGGGAATATTTTTGGACATGTATAATTTGTTTGAAGCTTATGCTTATATTATTTTATTTCTTTAAAAAACATTTATTAAAAGTTTATGTAATCTGGCCTGGAGAGATGGCTTAGTGGTTAAGGCGCTTGCCTGCAAAGCCTAAGGACCCATGTTCTACTCTCCAAATCCCACATGAGCCAGATGCACAAAAATGAGGCAAGCACAAGGGCACACATTCCCACTAGGTGGCGCAAGCATCTGGAATTGATTGCAGTAGCTAAGGCCAATTCTCTCTCTCACATTCTCTTGCTCACTCTCTCTAAAAATAAAATAAAATTAAAATTAAAAAATTACATAATCTTTGTCCTCCTTTCCCCTATCCCCACTCCACTGAACCCCATCATCTTTCCAACTATTTGCTATTCTTCTCTCTTTTTATTTATTTTTTTTCCTTCTTTTTAAACCTTTTTTTTTTTTTTTGCAAAATATTTTTCAGTCACCATTAGTGTGCCAGTTATGTCCATCTCTGCTCTTCAATTATTGGGAAATTAAAAGAAAATTTCAAAGGAGCTAGGGTAGAAGCAGGTTAGTTGACAAGAGTATTTTGGTATGACCTAACAGTTGGGTTCCTACATTAATTTGTTTTTCATCACTGTAATGAAATATCTGATGTAGGCCTACTTTATAAATGGCAAACATTTATCTCCCAGTTTTTTTTCCCCAAGGTAGGGTCTCACTCTGGCACAGGCTGACCTGGATTCACTATGTAGCCTCAGGGTGGCCTCGAACTCACAGCGATCCTCCTATTTCTGACTCCCAAGTGCTGAGATTAAAGGCACGCCTGGCCTATCTCCCAGTTCTTGAAATTCAAGGGCACTAGCATCAGCTTGACTCTGGTGAAGAACTTGTAGAAAGAAGATGGGTATGTTAGAGTGTGGGAGAGAAAGAGATCACCTCCCCAAACAGGAAGCTAGAGAACAACTAGGGTACCACAATCCCTCCTGAGGCCACAGCTAGGCTCAACCTCAAGGTCCCACCACATTTCACATCACCACACTGAGTTCCAAGTTCCCTATATATGAATCACTGTTAGACCAATGATACTGAAACCATAGTTGTTCAAATGATGTGCAATAAATAAAAGAAAACAATGAATTCATTTAGTAAGACTCATATTTATAGACAGCATTATTCACATTGTGAGGGGAAGATACAAGCAGAAAAATTATTACATCCCACTTGGATTAAGATGAGTATTCTTTTTTTTTTTTTAATATTTTCCCAAGAGTTCTTACTAGATGTTGTAGATCCTGCTGTCCTTCAAGGGTACACCCACAATAACCTAACTTCCTTCTATTAAGGTCCCACCTCCTAAAAGTTCCCTTACTTTCTTATAATTCCACATGGTGGTGACCAGACCTTCATCACATGGCCTTTGGGGGACATTCAAGATGACTACTACAGTGGGTGTTATGTAAAAATTTGAGAGCTTAATTTACCATAATAGTTGTTGAAATATAGCCCTCATCCAGGAGCATTTCCTGAGGACTCAGTTGTGCCAGAATAGTGTGAGGTATTCTTCACTATTTCCCTTTATCCCTTTCTCTTCTTGAGATTTAGAAACACTAAGTAACTCTCCCAGGATCTGGAGGTATACATAGCAAAGTTGGGACTTGAACAGTGTCTGATCTCAAACACTGCTGTTTGCTTCTACCTCCATAATAGCTGATTCATGTGGCACAGGAATTAAAAATCATACCGACCATAAATAGGTACCATCACTGTGGGTGAGTTAAAAATGACTGGCTTTTGAAGCCCAAGGATAAGTTTGAGAGAATAACCGTAGGGAAAACAAGCTGTAAATCTTGGCAGCACCCAGGAGGAGGGATCTGGAGAATAGAAAGAGAAAAGGTTATACCTTTGATTTAAGTTTCAGAAAGTAGAGAGGTTCATCAATGGGGGTTGGCAAGCATGAGTAAGTGTGGTAGGCGGGTCTTTAGAGAAATGAGAAGAAAATCTAGAGGGTCAGGACAAGCATGCTTGGGATTTGGGCTGGTATTTAAAGAAGGAATGGAAAGGGGAGTGTTACAGTTACTTTCTCATTGCTGGGTCAACACATCTGACCAGAAGCAGCTTATGAAAAGAAAGAATTGAGAAGAAGCTTCTTCAGGGCAGGAAAAGCATAGCATGAGTAAGACAGCAGGGGAAAGAAGAAGTCCCAGCGAGCCAGAAAATGTGCAGCAGGGCTGGACTAATAAATCTCAAGTGACACAGCCCCTCCAGCAAGGCTTCACTTCCCCAAAGGTTCTTTTGGCTGAGAATTGAGTATGAGACTTAATTACAAATACATAAGGTTATGGGGGACATTTCACATTCAAACCACCACAGGGAGAAAAGGAAAAGTTAGGCTTTTTGAACTATTACTTAGAAAAGCAGGTAAGCAACTGCTAAATATGAAAAGGAAAAGTTAGGCTTTTTGAGTTATTACTTAGAAAAGCAGGTAAGCAACTGCTAAATATGATTTTATGTTTGATTCCTTGTTGGACCATGGCTTGTCCTTTACACCAGCAATGGCGTTGATGGGACAAGGCCACAAAATGGAAGGGTCTTGGAAAACACATTTCTGGATCGGGCTTTTTCCATTTTTGTGTCCCGAGTGTTTAACCCATTTAGCATTTGGAAACCCTTGAATATAGATAAGGCAGGAGCTTATCTTGGATTATTAGTTGAAAATGACTTTTCTTATTAAACCCTTGGCATAGTCTACATAGCCTTATTCTTTATTCTCTGAAAAAAAAAAAAAAAAAAAAAAGCCCTAGAGGTGGAAAACAGGCTTGGGAGAATATTGAATGCATCAGTGCATTTTCACAGATTTCACTGCAGACTTGGAGTAAGCTCTTCAGTGTTTCAACTAGAGGATTCTAGAAATCTTGGCATACGTATGTGGAGGGATTAATAGGAAATCCTACAGATTCTTCCTTCAAAGACCTAATTTTCTTTTGATTGACAGGGGTATGTACTCCTAGGGAAAAAGAATACTGATTTGCTAATCTTGGGGTCAAAGGTTTAATTTAGTGGTTTTAGACTTACTGGGATAAGCTTTCTTCCTTTGGGTCTCAGGGTCATGACATTGAAAATGAGATTGGACAAAGAAACATGAATCCCTGGAAAACGTAGCCTGTGTTGATTAATTTTGGTGTAGGACTTTTATTTCTTTTCAAAATTCATTTTATTTGACAATTTTATACATGTATATAATGTAGCTTGATCACATTCACCTCAATTACTTTATCTTGTCCTCCTCCCCCTCCTTCTGAACCCCTTCTTTCCAACTTGTCCCCCTTCAACTTTGATGTTAGGCTCAGAAATAATAATAGTGCTGTTAGTAAAATAGTCTTAAGGACTATTTATTTTGCAGTAGGTTTGTGCCACACATGATTTTTAATTTTAAGCTTAGGATCAATAAATTAATATTCAGATACAGTCCTGAAATTGTCAGAACTATCCAGAGACTGCTTCTCCTGAAGGACTTTATTGTTAATATATAGCAAAAACTGGGGATTTGTCTGCTCTGGTAGCAGAAATGTCAGAGTGGAATACTTACCCTAACAGGCAGATACCTCACCTGTTTTTGTTTTGCTTTAATTCTAGAGAGAATGCCTTTTGTGATGATGCATGAGGCTCCTCTACAAAGTTGGGATATTTACTGATTCTACTTTGAAATAATCCAAATGAAATAGCTGTTGTTATAATTGAGCTTTCATCAAAATAGTAATAGGAATGTAGAACTTAAGCAGAAAGACCTAATTTCAAATTTTTTCCTGCTTGCAATCCATCTATTTCCTCATAAACCCCTATTATTTTAAACTGCCAAATGAGGATATAAATATTCTAAAAGGATTCTAAGATGCATTGATATTGAGCTCAATGTGTGACCATTGTTGTTATTGAATTGTTATCATTGTGGGTATCAAGGAATACCGAGTGACTGCTGATGGAATAGGAGAGTGCCCTTGTAGTCTGAGCTCTTGAGGAGATGGAAGTGGGCTATGGGTTTTGGCCTTAGGCAGTGGGATACGATGTGGACATCCAACCAGCAGATACTAACTCAAGGCCTTGGGTGAGGCTTACTATGCTAGCTGCTGGCTGCAATTTGTGTTTGAAAACAGTGAGGCAAGGAGATTGGAACCAGGAGGACAGTGAGGATATTCTTGCCTGGGTGGCAGATATTGAAGGCCTGGATCAAGAGTAGATGGATGTGAGAGATAATCGGGCAGTAAAAAGGCAGAGTGGTAAAGAGTTGGATTGCAGAACTGCTGCTGTAATATGTTATGTTGGTAAAATGTTATGTGCTGTAATAGTTTGTTGAGAGCTGGCCTTGGGGGTGGGACAAGACTGCCCCCCCCACATACCCAAGCATGCTTATAGCCCAAAGGTTGGAAACATTATTCCCTGAGAACAGCTGAAAACTAAGCCATTTCCCAGATGATCTGGTGCCCCAAAATCTTAAGACTTGAACAGAGGTCATTATTATTTATCCCATGGTGTAAATTTGTCTGTGGTGGGAACTGCTGGAAGCCTCACCTAAGGAGAGGTGCTATCTACTTGGGACTCCTGATTGATTGACTCCAGATGACTATTGTGGGGCTTCTCCAGTTATTTCCACAGGACACTGTAAGCCTCTGATCAGATCTTCTGTTATCTGATATTATGTGCTTGTTTTTCTACTGTTCATCAGGGCACCTGGCATCTCTGCTGGATGTCCTTCAGTGCCTGGCTTTATTTTCTATTCTGCTTCATGGGGCTACTCCAGTAATACGTTTTTAATTTTTTTAATTTATGGATTTTTAATAAAAAAGTTGTACTCTTAGACCCCTCTCTCTCCCCTGCCCCAATTTTGCTGGGGGTTATTGGTTTTCATTGTGGGGGGCCAGAGACCTCCTTCTTTGCTGGGAAGAGAGGTATGATACCTCAGGCTATTCTCACCCACCCTGAGGCTCTGACAATCGTTCTGTCCCTCCTTTTGCTATGTTCCCTGAGCCTTGGCTACTCCAGTCATTTCTGCTGGATGTTGCATCATATACAGCTTGATATTCTATTATTATTTATTACTTGCTCTTTCTTCTTTTACTTTCACTTTCAATATCTTTAATAAATGCATTAATTTGAAACCTGAAGTATGGCAGTCATGGTCCAGTCGCCATACACAACAGGTGGAGATAGGTAGGAATGAATCACGAAAGAGGTCAAGGTTTGTGAGTGAGAAATGACTACAAATGGATGCAGAATATACATGGGAAAGGAGCAAGTTGGCAGCAGATGAGAAAGGAGGCAGTATCTTCCCTAGGAATCCTTTAATTGAAACCTAAATTGTTCCATGTTGTTTTTTAAGCAATTATGGACTTTTATTACCCTTCATTATTCTGATAGCTTGAATTAGGTGATAACATTTTTGTGAAATAATTATGCTGAGGCCATACATTTGGAATAATAATTTAACATTGAGTCAGCTGATAAGGGACAGTTCCAGATAACATGAGGTTTATATATTCACACACTTACTTTATTTATGTATTTCTTTTATTTTATTCATTTTTAAATATTTAAACTATTTATTTATTTCTTTGAGAGAGATAGAGAAAGAGGCAGATAGAGAGAATGGGCGCACCAGGGCCTCTAGCCTCTAGCCACTGCAAATGAACTCCACATGCATGTGCCACCTTGTGCATCTGGGTCAAACTTGGGTCTTTTGGCTTTGTAGGCAAGTGCCTTAACCACTAAGTAATCAATCTAGCAGAGAGAGCTTGGAGTCAGAGATGTAGAGAGAATGGGTGTGCCAGGGCCTCCAGCCTCTGTAAATGAACTCCAGATGCATGTGCCACTGTGCATCTCACTTTACATGGGTACTAAGGAATCTAACTCAGGTTGTTAGGCCTCAAAAACAAATGTCTTAGCCATGAGCCATCTCTCCAGCCCTATTTTGGTATTTTTTGAAGGTTACAAAACCACAACTAAATAAATATAAATATTTTTTAGGTTTTTCCAATAAGATTGCACACAAGCTATAAAAACCTTTTTTTTTTTTTTTGTTTTTCGAGGTAGGGTTTCACTCTAGCTCAGATTCACTATGTAGTCTCAGGGTGGCCTCGAACTCATGGTGATCCTCCTACCTCTGTCTCCCAAGTGCTGGGATTAAAGGCGTACACCACCACACTTGACTAAAAACCATTTTTTAAGGCCATAGATAGGAAACGAACATCATGCATTTAGATGATACCTCTTATTTTTTATGTAATTCACCCGAAGGTTTGTATTGGAAATAAAGAAGTCATTTTCTACTGCACAAGTAATGACTTACCATTCGGCAAAGAGTATCTTTTGACTTTAAGGAAACAGATCAAACTAATGTTGTGGCTTTTATATTTTTCTGGGTTGGTATGCATTACTTATGAAGTTTTCTGTTCTAAAGGGAAGTCAAATTAAATGGTGGTTGATCATGAAAATCAGTAATGAATACAGTGTAAGAGGAGGATGAACAGGAATGGGAAGTGAGACCTGGAGGAAGGGCTGTGGGGTTTTTTGCAGACACCAGAAAATCTTGCTGACCTCCAGTGGTGCCCTGAAGGAGAACAACTACAGGAGTTTATGGTAGAGTGGGGCAGTTTTGTAGAACTACAAGTGAGATCTAGACTTCTGCTCGGTTAACATTTGTATCTGAGCACGCTAAATGGAGCTGGCGTGGTACTTCATTGGCACGTTACAATGATACGCTTGGGTGATGCAGAGCTGTGAGTTGTGCTCTGGTACAAGCAACTGAAGTTCCATTGAGATCTGCAGTGATTGCTCCACCAGGTTATCCCTTGAAAGGTCAAACTGCTGGCCAGTGGAAATCAGTTATAATTTCTGTTCATGTTTTCATTGGCCAGTGCAATGCCTGCTACCGTGCTTACTTTATGAAAATCATAATTTTTAAAATTAGTTTTTAAAGTAAGCTTATAAAATGATGGGTTTTATTATGGCATTTTCAGACATACTTTCTTCACCCTCTTCTACTCCCCTCTCTCATACTCCTGCTCCTTCTTGCTACTCCCTTTATTCTCCCCCAATAGCCCTCCTCCTGCTTTAAGGTAACATGCACCCCATGACCTTTTTTTTCTTCTTTTTTACTCTCCCTTCAACCTTTCCTTAAAATTAGTAAGATTTTCATGGTCAACTTTCTAATTTCATGATTGGCACACATTTAGGTTTTAAATAAAGCATTCTGTAATGACCTGTGTGGCTTTGGATCACCTTCTTATGTTGGAAAAGGTTTTATAGGCATCAGTATATGTAACATACGCTGTTAAAGCATGTGATGGTTTGAATGTAAAATGTCCTCCAATAGCCTCAAGTGTTTGTGAATAAGCATCCTACTTAGTCCCCAGCAGATGGAGCCTCTGGGAAGTGGAGCCTTGCCAGAGGAGGTGTGCCACTGGGGGGTGAGCCTTGAGGTTTCTTAGCCCAGCCCACTGGATGTTCAGAGCTAGCTCACTCAGGCTGCTTCCTTCCTGCTGCTAATGGATGGAGATGTGACCCAGAGGCCATGTTTTCTCCACCATGATGAAACTTCTTTTCAAAAATCTCAGTCTGATAGTGGTTAAGGTGCTTGCCTGTGAAGCTTAAGGACCCAGTTTCAACTCCCCAGATCCCATGTAAGCCAGATGCACAAGGTTACACATGTGCACAAGGTGGTGCACGTTTTTGGAGTTTGATTGCAGTGGCTAGAGGCCCTGGTGTGCCAATTCTCTCTCTGTCTCATTAAAAAAAATCTAAGCCTGAAATCTTTTCTTACCATACCAGCTGTTTCTGTTGGGCATTTTGTCCTAGTAATGAGAAGGCAACTGCTACAAAGTATAACAGGTATATTTATGTTAACCTCAAGTTTTCTTCTTATTGGCATTAGGGATGAAATGAGACTTTCTAAATATGTGTGTAAGTTCCTCTGCAGTAAGTTACTGTTCTCATTGGCCATGGAGATGAAAAATGTATCATCACAGAATAAGAAGAAGATACCTCATCAATGTTCATGCTTTTCTGTTTCTCCTGTCTCAGATGCCACCAGAGCCCCGTTGTATTCCTCAGGGATCCTTGGGGACCTATGGGTTTGTTTTAATGTCACTTGTCTCTTCATTTTTCAAATTTAAGTCTCTAATAAATAGGGGGGCATTGGTCTGGAGAGATGGCTCTTCTGTTAAGAATATTGTCACTTGAGCATGACAGCCAGTGAGGGCATGAGACCACCAGAGTTCTACTCCCTAGAACCCATGTAAAAATCTGGGCATGTCTACACATGTCTGAAACCCCAGTTCAGGGTATAGCTGGGGCTCACTGACCAGAAACAGCAGCTCTGAGTTGTAGGATAGACCCCATCTCGAGGAATTTCATGGATAAGCAACAGAGGAAGACATGGACAGTTCTCCTCTGGTCTTTGCATGCATGCACATGGTGCATCTACACACATGTGCATATATCACACATAATATACTACACTACACATTTTCTATACACACACGCAAAAAAGGGCAGAAATGAGATGAAAATACTTAAGACATGAATTACTACTGAACAGTGGCTTATTAACAAAGAACAGTGGAAATTAGGTTTCTATTTTAGAGTGTTACTTAAGCGGAAAAATCAATGGTTTTGACTTGAAACTGAAGGTGGATTTTATTAGTTTTCTATGAGAAGAAAATGTAATAAGCTTTCACCGAATGATGCAGATGCTCATTAAACTGTTTCATGGTTGTGTTTGTAAAAGAGTTATTCATGTGTGCATTCCAGCTGTGTAGTGAATGTTCATGCAGTTATATATTTGACTGGAATGATAAGGGGTGTTGAGGTCCATGGTGGCTTTGTTCTGGGTCTTGACATCCATGCCCATGAACCATGGATCAGAAATGTTCAGAAAATATTACATCTGTTCTAAACATGGACAGACTTATTTTTCTTGTCATGACTCTCTAAGCAGCAATATAGAGTTGATTAAAAGTCTTTAGGGGTATGAGTAGGTCATGTAATCATATTGTGCCATTTTACAGAGGGATTTGAGCATTGTTTTCTGCAGGTGAGAAGTACTGGATAAGTCCCCCAGGATAGTGAGGGGTGACTGTGAATTGGGACATTCTCTCAGAGCTGCTGAGGACTTCTTAGCCCTATTGATATTCCAGCTCTCTCGGTACTGGGCCTCTGTCTCACTGTCCTCTGTGCTCAGCCTCACACCACTATCATCCCTCGACCTTGGGTGCCTGGTCACATGTTCAGGTGTTCTTTCTTGGAGGACCTACCTGGTCCCTCAACAATGGCAGCTCACTTCATGGCACTTATGCTTCTCCTGCCATCAGCCTGCCCATCTTGGAAAATATTTTAAAATTGTGTTCTGTGGAACCTCACATCTGGTTCTGTCCTCCATAGAATACGTAATCAGAAAGTTCTAAAATGGGTGATGGGACAGTCCCACAACATTGTGCAGATACTTAATGCCACTGGAACATACATCTAGAAAGGTTAAATTGTTTGTTTTTATATTATGTGTATGTCTAAGTAATACATAAAACATGAGAATCTAGGGAGTATTCCTATGTTCCAGAGGTTTTATGATGCATGTTAATAGATTAAAGTACCTGAGAAGTCTTAAAGAACCTGCTTAACATTGCTTGTTTCAATATTCTCAAAGCTGTTAATGGACTTTAAAAAAATGTACAATTACCGGGCTGGAAAGATGGCTTAGCGGTTAAGGCGCCTGCCTCCTAAGCCCAAGAACACTGGTTCCAATCTCCAGGTCCCACATTTAGCCAGATGCAGTGACGCAAGGGCGCAATGCCGCAATTGACCACAAGGGGGCGAACACATCTGGATTTCGTTTGCAGCTTCTAAGAGGCTGCTGGAGCACCCATCTCTATCTGTCTTCCTCTCCCTCTCTCTCTGTCTCTCTCTCCAAAAAAAAAAAAAAAAGTACAATTACCTATTAATGTCTAGCTAATTAGCATTCTCTGGAATGCTAAGTTGTAATTGCCTGCTTGATTGTGCCTCTCCTATACTAAATGCCAGCAATGGGACCACTTTTGTCAGCTTGAACTAGAGGTCAGAATAAGTATTCAGTTAAATATTTGTTGCATGAAATAGTCAAGTCAATATAATCATGTGTCAGATGCCACTGGGCAATATGAAAGGCAGGTGACATCATAAGAAGTCACATATGTAGCTCTGTGACCTTCAGTGAACTCCTTAAACTCTGAGCTTAATTTTTTTCCCACTTAGTAACGGAGGCGCATGACATAGAAGGTACTGGATAAGTGGTAGTTTCTTTGCCATAGCAAGTGAAATTGTCATAAATTGTTATGGATGAAATGAATTGAATGTTCAGGATGCAATGGCTTGCAGCTATGAGGATATGGGAAGGTGTTGTAGTCACATTAGTTAAAAGACTGGAAGAATTTGGACATGTGGCATTTAAGTTAAGAGAAAACTGGGGCTGGAGAGATGGCTTAGGGGTTAAGGCGCCTGCCTCCTAAGCCTAAGAACGCTGGTTCCAATCTCCAGCGGTTTCAATCTCCAGGTCCCACGTTTAGCCAGATGCAAAGTGATGCAAGGGCGCAATGCTGCACTTGCCCACAAGGGGGTGCACACATCTGGATTTTGTTCACAGCAGCTGAGAGACTGCTGGCGCACCCATTCTCTGTCTCCCTCCCTCCCTCTCTCCTCTGTCTGTGTCTCTCTCAAAAAAAAAAAAAAAAAGAAAGAAAGAAAGAAAGAAAGAAAGAAAGAAAGAAAACTGAAGAGTTAAAACAGCTTAAAGGCTGGCACAAAGCAACAAAGCAAGTGTGTGTACTCTTAAGACAAATCCCACATTCATTTCCACACTTCCCTTTTTATTTTTGCATGTATATGTGTGTGTGTGTGTGTGTGTACTTTCATATGTGTATGAGTACATGTGCATGTGGAGGCAGGAGGTTGATGGCAAGTGTCTTCCCCAGTGGCTCTTCACTTTATTTTGACTCTGGCAGGGTTCCTCATTTGAACCCAGAGTTTGCCAGTTTGGTTAGTTGAGTTAACCAGCTTGCCTCAGGCATTCCTACCTCTGCATCCAAGCATGTCACCACACCTGCCTGGCATTTATCTGAGTGCTGGGGATATAAACTCCAGACCTCATACTTATGAAGCAAATGCTTTACTAACGAGTCCATCTCCCTAGCCCCATTTCATGATTTCATAAGTTCTTTCTCCCTAACTTCTGAGCAGGAAATAGGTGATTTTTATTAGACATATGTTGATCATGATTAGACTATTTTTCCTCATTCCCATTTTTCTCTCTGATTTTGTCTCCAGTCCTAATGACTGGATTTTTACCTTCTCTATATTCAGTTTTAGCACTTCATTATGCCACGTCTTTTGTTCAGAATATTCTGTTTTTAAAAAATTTATTTTATATATGATATAACAGCTTAAGTACTCTTTTATCCCTTCAACCTAGCTCTCGTTATCCTGGGGCCCTCCTCAGTGGGGTTATAGTATTAACTGTTGGTCATGAAAGCCTCAGTCAGTCCCTGTAGGGAAGTGGGGGAGCTGCGTCTCATGGTATTCCTACTTACTCTGTGGCTCTTGCAGTCTTTCCACTCCCACTTCTGCAATGTTCCCTGAGCCATGGCAGGCCTGTTGCCAGTCTGATTTAGTGTTGAGTCTTATGTAGCCTCATGATTTCTACTTTGATAGGTTTTCATTGATCACTGTGTCTGTCACCTTCACCCTGGAACTGGTTGTCAGACTAGCAGTAAGAGCAGTATTCATGTCACTGCTTCCTCTGTAATTTTTCCTGGGTCCTGGCAGATGTGGTAGAGGTGGCATGCCTGGTGGTGGGAGTTGGCTCTCTTCTTATCTTATCAGTGGATCTTGGCCCTCCTCCATTTTCTCTGCCATCTTTCCCACACACACCACTAGGGGTCCAGAATATTCTGTGTTGTTGAACAATTAAACTATAGGATATGTGCTCCTTGAGGGCAAGAGTTATATGCAAATTCTTTCTTCTCATTGCTTTGTGTAATGTTTAACACAGAGGCATGGAATGAATGATTGTCAGATGAATGAATGAATGAACAAATGAAAATGAACACACAAAACCCTTTTACTTAATACAGGTTCATGATTTCTCTTTCATTTTTAAAAAAAATTTTATAGGGAGAGAGAGAGAGAGATAGAAAGGGGGATGCAGAGAGAGAATGGGTGCACCATGGCCTCTCAGCCTCTGTGAATGAACTCCAGATGCATGTGCCCCTTGTGCTCATGTGCAACATTGTGCACTTGCATCACTTTTGCATCTGGCTAAACATGGGACCTGAAGATTCGAATGGGCATTCTTAGGCTTCACAAGCAGGTGCCTTAACAGCCAAGCCAGCTCTCCAGCCCATGATTTCTCTTTTTTAAAAATATTTTTATTTATTTATTTGTTCGAGAGAGTCAAATAGGAAGAGAGAATGAATATAGGTACTCCAAGGGTCTCTTGCCACTGCAAATGAACTCTGAACACATGTGTCACTTTCTGCATCTGGCTTTCCATGGGTACTGGGGAATGGAAAACTGGCCGTTAGACTTTGCAAGCAAGTTTCTCTAGCTGCTGAGCCACTCTCCAGCCCAAGGTTCCTTATTTCTACTGTGTCTGTATTGGATGCTAACTGGCAGGTACTGTTAGAAATCAGGTCCTCCCCTTCAATACCTTGCAATGAGATCTGTCAGGAATTCATAATATAATGCACAGTCCAGGTTCCCACCAGTTGTAGAAAGGGGCAAGTATAGAAATAGCAGCTAAGTCACAGACAGTCATCTTTGGGCATAGTGTGACAAGGTGGTGAAATAGACAGGAGAACTGTGTTAAATGCATCACACAGCCTCCTTATCTTAATCTGGTAAGAAATATTGATGCGTAGGAAACAAGGAGAACAGGAGATTATGAAAAATGGGGGATGGGAAACAAAAAGAAATGCATAGTATGAAAGCAGAAAGTAGGCTATGTGGAGGAAGACACAGGGTGGGGGGATTTGGGGGAACAGAGGGGAAAAGGAAACATAAAAACTTTTGTTTGATAAGCACCATAATGAAACTTGATTCTTTGAATGCCAATATTACAGTAAGTTTACACATTAAATTTTTCAGTGAAAGTAAATAAAAATCTATAAAAGTATTTGTGTAGGTTTTGCCAGTTGTGATTTAGTTAAACATTCATAGAAGCATGTACTTAGAAGCATATACTTAGCTGGACATTAGAGAGATATAAAGAGCTTATAGTGATTGATGCTTTGGGAAAATTTTAGTTTATAGAGAAATAAAACATACACAAGGGAGACATCTTTTAGGACTTATATCAATCACCATTGCCATGAATTCATGTCCTATGGAAACACCCTTACGAAATTATTAGTGTGCAGGTGGGAACTTAATGTTGTGTCATGTTACTTACTCCTCCCTCTTTGGATATTAATCTTGTGCCTCCCTCAGCTTGAATTTTTGAGGTCAGGGACTGTTCCTTATTAATATAATGATAAATGATGGTCAGTGTTCATTAAGTAATCTGAAGAGATTCCCAAAGTCTCTAACAATTGACTCTTGACAGATGCTATATAAACAGAAGGATTGTTAGATAAATTTTCTTAATTGTGACAGAATACCTAATAGAAGAATGAAAGAAATTATTTATTTTGGCATACAGTTTAGATTAGCATGGTGATGGACTTGTTCCTATGAGTGGTGTTGGGAATATGAGGTGGCAGATTGGAAGTAGGGAGCAGAAGTTAAAGTAGGGCAGAGCTATAACCTTTAATGGCCCCCTAGTGGCCTGCATCCTCCACCTGGGTTCCACTCCCCCCAGATGCACAGTCTTCTGAACCAGTGCCACCAACTGGCACAGAGTGTTCAAACACATACACTTAGGGACATTTCAGGTTCTAGCCATAGCAAATACTTTATACCTTGTAAAGCAGTTTGGTTTACAAGACACATTTATATTTAAATTTTTTCCTTTCTATTGATAGCTTCCATAGTTACAGACAATAAACCATGATCATTACTTCCCCTCCCCCACTTTCCCCTTCACAAATCTACACTCTATCATATCCCCTCCCTCTCTCCATTAGTCTCTCTTTTATTTTGATGTCATCATCTTTTCCTCCTATTATGAGGGTCTTGTGAAGGTATTTCTAGGCACTGTGAGGCCAATTTCTTTCTAGACAGTTGCATTGTAAGGAGTGGTACCCTTCCTTTGGCTCTTACATTCTTTCCACCACCTCTTCCACAATGGACCCTGAGCCTTGGAGAGTGTGATAGAGATGTTTCAGTGCTGGACACTCCTCTGTTACTTCTTCTCAGTACTGTTGTTGCCTTTTGGGTCATCCCAGTGGTCACCATCATCTGAAAAGAGAAGCTTCTCTAACCAAAAGTGAGAGTAGCATTAATATACGGGTGTGAACATTAAGTAAGTGCTTACAGGTCAGTTAGGTGAGCATAATATATGCATTTAGCCAGTCA
The DNA here is from genome assembly GCA_036365145.1 of Orientallactaga sibirica. Lineage (NCBI taxonomy): Eukaryota > Metazoa > Chordata > Mammalia > Rodentia > Dipodidae > Orientallactaga > Orientallactaga sibirica. Next base: position 14,171,479 of record JAEOAD010000036.1, read on the forward strand.
GGAGCAGGCATTATACTCCTAATGCTCATGACCTCCCCCACCACAGCATGTTTATGTTTCTTATTCTATTAATATCATTAGGGATTAGAGTAAATTGAAATTTGAATTTTCTTTTGTGTTTCTTTAATATTACTCCTCAAACCTTAGTCTGCTGGTGATGCTCTTTTCTAGTTGGTTTTGTAGATTTTGTCATCTTGAAAGATAACAAGATTCTCTCACTTCCTGCCTCTCTTCCTTTCTTTCCTGCCCTTGTTTAGACTTGCAACAAATGGAAGAGACATTTGACAGTGTGGCCCTAAGTATGTGAATGCATGTTCATTTTGTTGTCAGGTTGAATCATCCATTTTACTAGCATTTACTGACAGCCCCTCACTGATCTTTACAGTTATCTGGTCAGGTAAGATTATACAGCCCAAGGGTGATTGCTTTAAACTTGAATTCCCCACCCCACTACATGGTTTAAAGACTCAAAAAATCAGGGCTGGAGAGATGACTTGGCAGTTAAGGTGTTTGCCTGCGAAGCCTAAGGACCCATGTTCGATCTTTATCTAGATCCTACATAAGCCATATGCACAAAAGTGAAGCAAGCTCAAGGTTGCACATGTGCACTATGTGGCACAAGTATCTGGAGTTTGATGGCAGTGTCTGAGGCTCTGGTATGCCAATTCTCTCTCTCTCACTCTCAAAAGAAAGAAAGAAAGAACCCTCAAAAAACCAAGCAACAAGAATGGAGCCTACAAATTCATAATGGGATGGTTCTTTGTAGCTTTGTTTTAAGCTATTGTAATTTATATTTTATTATATTTATGCATGTAGAAACATATGTTTCATGAAGACATACACTCCTCAGTGTTAGGCCAATGATGGGACTGTGTGTGTGTGTGTGTGTGCACGCACGTGCGTGCATACATGTGCCGTGACACACATGGAGACAATCTCAGATATCAGTCCTCATCTTCCACTTTGTTTCAGACAGGGTCTTTTTGTTATTACTGCTGTGTTCATCAGGCCAGCTTCAAGGGATTTCCCCTGTCCCTGCCTTCCATCCAAACTCAGGACTTCGTGTATATTCAACAATACTCTATCCACAGAGCATCTCTCCAGCTTGCATGATGGGTTCTGTGTAGTTAGATGTTTTTGTCCACTGAAGTTGTTTTCTTTATAGTCATTTAAGAAATCAAAGTTGCTTAAGATAAAGCTAAATGATATTTTAGATTATATGCTAAATTGGGAGATCCTGAAATTTAAAGCTTTGGAAACACTTGTTTAAACTCAGGACTAAGCATTCAAGTGTGGATAAAAAGAACCATTTAAGCCTCGAACTCATGACGATCCTCCTACCTGGGCCTCCTGAGTGCTGGGTTTAAAGGCGTGTATCACTTCAGACAATTACGTGGGATCTGGAGAGAGATCAAACATAGGTCCTTAGGCTTCTCAGGCAAGTGCCTTAACTGCTTAAGCCATCTCTCCAGTCCCTCCCAATACACTTTTAAATGATATTTTTTTTCTATTATGAACAAAGATATCAGGTTCTGGTGATTCAGTGATTAAAAGACCAGATGGCTATTCTGAATAAACTCACATTCAGGCAAAAAGCTATGCAACAAGTAAGTAAGGCACGGGAATTAATTTTTTAAAATATTTTTAAAATTATTATTTGAGAGAGAGAAAGAGGCATATATATATTCATATATGTATATATGTATAGAGAGAGGGAGAGAATGGACATTCCAGATCCTCTAGCTGCTGCAAACTAACTCCAGACACATGCATCACTTTGGGTGTCTGGCTTTATATGGGTCCTGGGGAACTGAACCTGGGTCCTTTGGCTTTGCAGGCAAGCACCTTAACCACTAAGCCATTTCTCCAGCCCCAGAAATTAATTTTAAAGTAAGAAGCATTTATTTTGGCCTATGGTTTTAGAGAGTTGTTCCATTGATTTTTGGTCCTGAGTGAGGTCAGACATTATGGTAGTGGGAGCATGTGGCAAAGGCTACTCAACTCATAGGAGTCAGAAGCAGAAGCAAGCAAAACAGAAGGGCCTAGAAATAAGCTACTCTTGTTTTTTTGGCGAGGTAGGGTCTCACTCTAGTCCAGGCTGACCTGGAATTCACTATGTTGTAGTCTCAGGGTGGTCTTGAACTCACAGTGATCATCCTTCCTACCTCTGCCTCCTGAGTGCTAGGATTAAAGATGTGCGCCACCATGCCCAGCTTTTTTTTTTTTTTTTTTTTTTTTTTTAAGGCAGGCAGGGTCTCACAGAGTGACTTGGAACTCACTCTGTAGCTGCAGGATGGTCTCAAACTCATGACAATCCTTCTACCTTGGCTTTGCAAGTTCTGGAATTAAAGGCATGCATCACCATATCCAGCTGTAAAAAGCTACTCTTAAAAACCATCCCCTGACCCAAAAGGCAACATAGTGCTCAGCAGAAGGGATGGAGGAGTGTCCAGCACTGAAACATCTCTATCACACCCTCCAAGGCTCAGGGTCCATTGCGGAAGAGGTGGCAGAAAGAATGTAGGAGCCAAAGGAAGGTTTCAACTCCTTACAAAGCAACTGTCATGACAGAAATTGGCCTCTGTATCCATGACCTCGCAGTGCCTAGCAATACCTTCACAAGACCCTCATAATAGGAGGAAAAGATGATGACATCAAGTTAAAAGAGAGACTAATGGAGAGAGGGAGGAGATATGATGGAGAGTGGAGTTCTGAAGGGGAATTGGGAGAGGGGAGGGAAATATCCTGGTTTATTGTCTGTAAGTATAGAAGTTATCAATAAAAAAATTAGTCAAAAGAAAAAAAATCCCCTGTGACCTACTTCTTCTTCCAGCTAAACTCTACCTCCTAATTTTTCCACAACCTTCCTACATAGTGCCACCAGCTGGGAAGCAAGCATGCAACATATGAGCCTGTTGGGGACATGGCATATTCAAACCAAAACATAGCCCCATGTGGAGATTCCACTGAACAGTTCAGTATCAAATGATTCATCTGGTGGAATCACAGCATAGGGGAAAATTCTTGCTTATTATTTATTATTATTAATTATTATGGAGCTTATTTCCAGAAGTCAAGCAAACCTCTTCAATGGTTGGATGGTGATAAGTGTTACAGTCCTCAGTCACTTAGGGAAGATGATGCTGTTTTAAGGAAGGTAATAAGAAAGTTCTTGGCAATGGACACTGTTGGAGTCTTTGAAGGGGATGAAACTTTAGGGATATGGTATATGAGTGGGATGACCTGGGCTTCTTTTGGAGACTGATGTACATAGTGATAGCATTGTAGTTATGTTTATAATGGATGTCCCTTGTTCTTTCGGGACATATACTAACTCTACTTGCAGATTAAGTGATAAGCCTTAGGGTTATTTATAGCACGCTTGGTGAAGGAGAGGGTAGAGGTATAGAGAAAGCAGAACTGACTATGGGATAATTATTGTTAAAGTTAGGTATATAGGGCTACATTGCAGTTTTCTGTGTATATTTGAAAATTTCCATTAAAATATGAAGGGAGCCCAGTGAGATTAGTCCTGATGGCCCCAGATAATGAGGCTGTGAGTTTGGATGGAAGTTGTGGATTCTCCTGCCAAAACTTCCAAGCCTTGTTGCGTGAGCTGGATCCTCTCAATACTCAGGCTCCAATCAACTATAGGGACCACCTGGACCATCTTTTTGATAATATTCCCTTTTTGGAAAAGAGTCCAGGATTGGATAGGGATGTCTGCATGGAGGGAGGAATGGGGGCACTGTGCCAGGCCATTTGCCATCCCTGAAGCTTGCTGTGTTCCTTCAATGACAGCTGAAGGATAATGGAGCTTCAAAGTGGAACAGGTAGAACACCATGCTATTCTTGTCACTCACTTGCCTCTACTACTTCCTATGGCCATGGTGAAGCCAAGGGTGGCATCCGAGTGGAGGGAGGAAGATGGGATGCCCTGAAGTCCACTGTATCCTGAACGATTGGGGGTACTGTGTTAGACTTGGTGCTATGTAGCTTCCTCGGGGGAGGGAAGATTTGGAAACAGGTTACTCACCTTCTTATTTGCATGAATCTTTTCTACATCAGGCACTTGTGCCTTTGTAGAGAATGTGCATATGGAATAATCAAGTCATCTCATAATTTATCCAACATAGCAGTTTTGGTTTTCTCTGACACCGTGAGCTGAGATAAGCCTCTCCTCTTTTTACTTATTTCAGGTATTTTGTTGCAGTATCATAAAGCTGACTTATACAAGGCATGTCATTTGAACTTTTAATATCTGATGATGAAAAGCACACTGAAACTTAAGAATTAGCCAGTGGGTTTTAGTATTAATTGCTACTGTTTTCCTTCAATACAATAATATTTGAGCAATCATATTTTTATATGTAATGATGGTACTAGTTGCAGGAAAATGCAAAAGTAATGATTTCTAAAATTTTGAAATGGTTATGAAATACTGTGACACATTAATGTCTGAGTACTTAGTACCTGAGGAATGCATGATATAGATGATATAATATAGGGATTTTTCACATTTAAAAGTGGTATCAGGTACCTTCATAATACATTGAAAGGTCTGAAATGTAATTGCTCTTAGTCTTAACTGTATTTGGGTTTGGTTTGGCATTTGCATGATCTAAACATGTTCTAAAAGTATTTAGTCTTTTCAAAAACATATACACCTACAAAATAATAATTAAAAAGTATTTATAGATTATTCTTTGTACTAAAAGGAGGAAAAGGAAGGGGAAAAAAAGAAACATTCTGTTATTTGAACACTCTGGGTTTGTAGTGTATGAGCACTCTGAGTGCTCATAGGCCAATTTTCTATGCCAGAGAATCATGGAACAAGCTTTGGTACACTGGCTGTGGAGATATTCCAAGTACATGGTCCTTCAGGTTTTATGCATAGAAATCACTGAGCATTCTGAAGATCCATTGTTTAGATAGATATACCATGTTAAGAATTGAAACACAACTTTTTAACATTTATTCTGTCATTTAAAAATACAGTATATGGAGCCAGGCATGGTGGCCCACGCCTTTAATCCCAGCACTCGGGAGGCAGAGGTAGGAGGATCGCTGTGAGTTCAAGGCCACCCTGGGACTACAGAGTGAATTCCAGGTCAACCTGGAACAGAGTGAGACCCTACCTCGAAAAACCAAAAAAAAAAAAAAATACAGTATATGTTAATCAACATGTTTCATTTTAACAAATAAAAGTAAAATGACATGTTTTGTATTTGTTTCCAAATTTCTGATGATTATCTTCATAGATGACAACTGGACTCCCATGCCTGTTTTGCTTCAGTATGTTGTATGTTACTTAACAGTTATTGGTGAAAGCCTATTGTGATGGTTTGAATGTATGTCCTCTATAGACTCAGGTATTTTACTAAAACTAGTAACCTGGATCTCCAGCTGCCTGGCTGGAGGAGGTGTCACTGAGGGTAGATACTGCAGTTCAGTCCTAGGGTGTCACTGGGGTTGGATCTGAATTCTAGCCAAATTCCGAAATTCCAGCTCTGTGCCTGGGTCCCTAATGCTTGCTCCTCGTTTGTGTTTTCTGCTTTTGGTTGTTTATTGACTTTTTAAAAATCTCTCTTCTTGAATGTATAGAAGCAGCTTCTTCCACCAAAGATGGAACTTTCCCTGGATATGTAAGATTGAAATAAATTCCTTTCTTCATAAAACTGTCTGTTTGAGAGTTCATCCCAGCATCATAGAACTGTCTTTATCATCTATGAAGAAAACAGTCCCTTTACCCTTTTCCAATCTATGATAGGAAAGAGGGCTCCTAGATAGCTGGTGACCATTAGGTGTCCACAGGGCTCAGCCAGAGAACATAGGTATAAATCTATAGAATGCTACTATGTGTGTGTGTGTGCAGGTCAGAGGACAACCTTGGGGCATCAGACCTTGCCACCCATCTTGTTTGACACAGGGTCCCTCTTGTTGTTTGCCACTGTGAATGCCAGAGTGGCTGACCCACGAGCTTTGCGATTCTCCTGACTCTGCTTCCCATTGCCATAGGTACCTTGGCATTACAGATGCTTGGTCATCAGATTTGCAAATCAAACATTTTTATTCTCTGAGCCATCTCCCCAGCCCAAGTGCTGCTGCAAATGGTACCTAATATGATGAAAAGTTGTCTCCCTGTAAGTTTCAGGCATGGTATATCAAAAGACTGTAAAGAATCAGATTCATTCATTCCAATCCATTTCTAGGTAGTAGAGGCTAGATTTTAGCTGGTCTATTTACTCACTTATCTAGCAACAAGGAAATTGTTTTGTCAAGTGTGACTGGAGGGTGCTTTTTAATTAGGGGAAGAGGGACATTAAGCAGAAGAGAATGTGGTCTATGTGTTAGGTCAGTTGGAATGATAAATTGAAGTGCCTCAATGTCCAAATGCCCTCTGTACTTCTAATTGTAATCTTGCTGCTGCATAAATGAGGCTGTGAATCAGTACCAGATTTTGTGTCTGGCACAAATGTCCTTTTCTATCTACCACTTCTTCTGTAGAGACAGGAAGCAGTCAGAGACATTGCAGCCCCTTTATGCAGCATTAATTTAGAAGTATTTGACATTGTGATTATTGGGTACTTATTGCTGAATAAGGCAGCTATGCTAAACAAAACCTACTTGACCTTATCTTTCAGCTCTTAACATTGCACTGACTACATTGCCCCATCACAGCTCTTCATGGGTTGTTTATGTGAAGAATCCACAGTGACCTCTGAACCACCTGAACTCCACACCTGTAGGCGTTATGTAAACTAGTGCCTCTTGTATGTCATGCCATGTTCCCACAGTGAGCATTTCCTTCTAAGTTCAGGTGTTTCCAAGATGGTGTGTTGTTGGGCACTGCCAAGCACAGGCTGGAGCCTTTAGGAGGCAGGCCTGAGCTGTCAGATGTAACAAAGGACCCTGGGCTGCGGAGTTTGTAGCAGGCCTAGGCACCAGTAATCTCATTCTGGTCCCGGGGCTGGTAAAAGTGGGGTCACTCCCTCTTAATGAGGTCCCAGCACATCTTACCTGGACAACCTCACCCAGAGATATGGGTGAGAGCAGGGCCACTCCCTCCCCCAGGCTCAGGACACCTGGACATTCCAATAGCCTTAGGTTTTGTTTTCCTCACGGCCATGACCTTGTGACCAGTTGCCCTAGAATACCCTTATATGGCAACAGCTAGCCACGTTCCTACAGCTGCAGCCCTCCTCTAGGGTGACTCATGTTAGGTAGCTTTCCTGCCACTGCTTAGACCATGTGGCCCTCCCCTGCTCAGTCCCTATATGCTGAGATGACATCAACAAGCAACCTTTAAACCAACCAATCCCTTTGAGACCTGTGTCCCTTCCCGCTAACAACTGCTTATAAGGCCATTCCCCTGTTGAATAAACAAGCTGTTCACTGAAGCTGTCTTCCGGGTGCTTCTTCACGGCCACTCCTGACCCCATGCCACCATTGCTTGGACATCATTGGGGGACTGCAGTCCGGAGACCCCAGGACCCACAGTGTATGATCCACACAGAACCGCTGGTTCACCTGGGAATCACTGATGTAAACCATGGTTGGGGTTTATCTACATATCGCCTGGCTGTCCTTTTTTAAAAATTAGTAATTTTTTCAATCTTTAGAGAGAGTGAGAGATTATGCATGCACCTGGGCTTTTAGCCACTGCAGACAGCTCCAAATGCATGTGGCCCTTTGTGAATCTGGTTTTACATGGGCATTAGGGAATTCAACTTGGGTCATCAGGCTTGACAAACAAGTGCTGAGCCACCTCTGCAGTCCCAGCTGTTCTGTTATTATGTTGATGTTGGCATCCCTTCAGGTTGAAGGAAGAAATGAGTATGAAGATGATCCTCCTTACCTATTTGCATATATGTGTGCTTGTTTGTGTGTATATGTGTGTGAGCCTGTGTGTATGTGTGTCTGTGAGTAGGCTAGAGGTTGATGTCATGTGACTTCCTCAGTATTGCCAACATATTCTTAGAGACTGTCTCTTGCTGAATCTCCTGCTCCCCAGTTGGCTAGACCAGCTAGTAATCAAGCCTCAGGGATGGCCTGTCTCTGCCTCTCCAGGAGTGGTATTACAGGAATGAGCCACCATACCTGCCTGGCATTTCATGTGGCTGCTGGAGGTCCTCACATGTGCATGCCAAGCACTTTATCTACTGAGCCATCTTCCCAGCCTATCCCCTTCATCTCTTTTTGTCTAGTGCTGCCTATCTGAAGATCCTATGTTATCTGAGTAGGTACTAGTTAGTGGTATTAGTTAAGTGGTTGGGAAATTTGTCCTTACTTTTGAAAACTAGAGACCGAAGAGGAGCTGGAATAAACCCACCTTTTGGGCAGCTCCAGACTGTCAGGTTCACCACCAAGACTTGGTCTATAGTTGTGAGGTCTAGAGTTCGGACAGAAGGCATAACCTTTGGTGTCTATCCTAGGCGTACAGATCAACACAGAGGAGGCTAACTAAGGGACATCAGGGCCATCTTTGATACTCAACTACCCACCCAGGTCACTGATGGAAGCTGAAGTCTGGCTCTGCCTTGTGCAAGATCAGGAACTTATTTCATTAGTGTCCTGGAGTTAATGACACAGATGCCTCACAGCTGGAAAGCTCCAAGGAGGCAGGAACCACCTGGATGTGCTGATGGGTGGCTGAGGCTGAGCAGTGCTGTGATTGGCTAGACTCGACTCTTGTAGCTGTCCGGCTGCAGATTTGGTGAGCCATGCTGTGAATCCTGGGTCTCACTGTGCATGAGACAATATAGTGTGGGCTGCAGTGGAGGAGGAGGGCCAGTGCAGGCAGCACAGAAAGAACAGGGACATTTCCAAATGATCATGGATGCTGACAGGGCTAGATGGAGGAAGCTGGGGCAGGCAGGCGTGATGCCTTGGGGATTTGTGGTCTACCAGAGCTGAAGGGTACTCAGTGTACTTGGCAACTTTGCACCTTGGACCGACGTGGACTTTGTTTAGTTATGTTTGTAAATTCAGTCTGTTTCAGATCCAAGCTCCTGAAGGCCATCTTGCCTGTCTATGTGTGCACTCATGCTTCTGCTGCTGCTTCACTCTCAAGACGCCATCTGATCCTTCCTTTTTCTCTCCCAAGTTCTCTGCAGCTGTGCCTTGCTCCTTCCCATGCTCCATGTATCTGTTGGGAGGTTCTAGAAATCATCTGTCTTTGGGTGGAGATGTGTTCCACAGCGTCATTTCAATGTCAGCAATTTCAGATTTCATGTGTGTGTTTGCTTTCTTTGTGTGGAGTACAGATGGGGTAGACAGAACAGAAAAGTGAGTGGCAGGGGTCCTGAGGAATAACTGAACATCAGAAGTGCTTTTGAAAGGGGAAAAGTCTTAAATCATGTTAACAAATTCATGGGCAAATTGCTGCTGAAGAAACAGAGATGAGAGATCATGGTCCCCTTCCTGTAGCTTGTTTCATCTGAACACTATTGAGACAACTTCAAGTTATTAATTTTTGACAAAATTGGATGCTGACTTTCTTTGGAGTAGAGTAAGCAATATCATCAGCAAAATGTTGTTTAGTATATTTTAACTAATGTTTTTCCAGATGTTGTTGTGGTGCTGGGGATTGAACTTTGGGCCTTGTGCATGCTAAGCAAGCATTCTCCCACTGAGCTACATCTCTAACTCTCTTTTTATTTTGAAACTGAGTCTCATGAAGTTGTCTAAGCTGGCTTTGGACTCACTTGATAGGCCAGACACTCCCTGAAGTTGTTATTCTCCTCTCTGAGCCTCCCTAGTAGGTGAGATGACACCTATGTGCCATCTGCTGCTCTTCCATTTCTTGCTAAGGCTTCAGAGTATGAGAATGATTTTCTTGCATTACCTACTACATAGAGGGAGTCCTTTGTCACCCCACTGGGCTTCATCAGGAAGTATATCTAGAATTGGCCAGTTAACACCAAATGAATCTTGAGAACTTACCTTCCTGTGGTCAGTGGTCTTCTAACTTGAAACATGTGGTTTTCTTGTGAATTTCCATCTGATGTTATTGGTGGGTAGTCTTTTGAAAGTAAGATTAGGTCACACCAGCTACAAAGCAGACACTTTCTGCATGAATGTGTTTGAGGCAGAAAGAGAAGTTAATTCAGCATGAATGTTTACATGTGTGTGAACTTTTTGTACATATGGATGGTCCTTTAGAAATTTGTGATTTGATGCTATTCACAGTGAAATTTAAACTTTCTCAGAGCTGGAGCCCAAATTTTTAGATGACTGGGACTTCCTATTTCAGAGCAAAACTATAGCAAGTGGAATCAACTGTATATTTTAAAATGCATGAGCATGCGTAAAAGAGTTCAAAAGCAGGTAAAGTCTAACATGTATTTTATTCATTAGGTAGGTTATATCACTGAGTCATGTAATGAGTATTCAAGAAAGCAAAACAATTCTTTTAGAACTCCCAAATTCCATCTTGGCAAATTGGGCCTAATAGAACATTTGCAATTCTTGCTATGAATGGTACTGCAGCACAGAAGGGCTCATTGGTTTTAAAACATTCACTGCCTCTTGTGTCACTTCAACAATGAAGCAGTAAAGACAGCACAGGGAAGTTGTTAGGTTCTAGGGTTTTGGGCTCCATCTCTGTAGAGAGGAACATAACAAGAAAACCAGTACTCACCAGAGAGAATGCTTGGCATTGGATGACATGTGATGGAGTTCAGTGTATTTGTTTGGGTTTGAACAAAACGATATTGAAAAATAATGATGCAGCACAACTCAGCGACAGAACCGACTTCTTCCCTGCAGCTCGGCTGTTAATGTCTAGCATTCTACGATTGTTCCCCAAAAGACTGTCACCCAAGCTTTTTAATTTGATTTTGAAAGCTGTACTTTGTTGAATATTTGATGACATGGACTGCAGCTCTCTGCAATGCGTTCTCAGCGAGTCTCTGCTGGCAGCTGTAGGAGTCTGTCCTTTTGAAGATTTCCAGGGGTTGCTTTTCCATCTCGGAAGTAGGGAGGGAAAACATGCTTATTCCAGTCAGATGGGCAGGTTCACAGGGATAGGGGAACACTCCATCTCCTACCTTCCAATAAAAATCCCAGCGGTCCTCACTTCTGTATTCGGTCAGAATAGTGGCCTGACTTTCTGAAGGCCAGGAGTGTAGCTGTCCAGCACTTTGCCTCCAGTGAGGGCTATTTTGCTGAGTAATATCTCCAGGGACCATGGTGAGGCTCTTTTATTTACAATAACTTTCCGGCTTGATGACTGTGCTAGCCTGGGTGTTCTTGCCTGTAGGGAAGAGAGGTAAGCAACATAGCTGTGCAATTGTAGTGGTCTCTGAATATGTAAATCAGTACAGTTCTGGGATGCCAGCTTAAAAAATAAAGTTTAAAGAAAGTTCGCAAGGCAGGAGCCTGTGTTGAATGCTATCCGTTCTCAGAAGTTATAGATCTTTAAGGCAAAACCCCAAGCAATACTAACATTTTTTTCCTGGATGCTTAGCCAGCCAGTTGGAGATACTGACTTCCTGGGAGACTTCTGTGAGAGCAGTGATCTGGGGAAGGAGAGAAGCTGGAATTCATGGCTGGAATGGTGTATCCTGAAAAAGACCCATTTTTCACATCTGTGCATGCTCAGTGTTGATGCTGTGTGTGACTGGAGGACTTGACTGCCTGCAGGATAGAGGTGCCTTACACCGTGTCCAAGGTTTCCTTCTTGGATTTCTGGGTATCAGTCATTAAATTTCTTTAGGAATGAAGATTTAAGAATAGGTCTGATGTTCTGTGTGTGTGGAGAGAGAGGAAGAAATGGAAAGGGAGAGAAAATGGTTTAGGGACTTTATCATAGATTTTTGCTTCCATTTGTTTTCTTCTGCTTCTTCATTTGTTAACAGCTTTGATTGCTGTCATTTATCTTCCTGTAACTCTGCCCATTAGAAATTATGTTACTTAAGAGACTTCTTGTGATGAGCATGGATTTCCAAGCATTCTGGCCTTTCTCTGAGAGGATCTTTGTGCTTTCTGAAGATGGGAGTGAAAACATGTCTACCCCATAATATGTGCACTATAGTTTTGGTGAAAAAGAAACTTTGAGGTGTTATTTAAAATTTTTATATTGTATTTGTATCTTTTTTTTCAGTGCTGGAGATAAAACTCGGGGCCATGCAGTTACTACACAAGCACTTTACTACTAGGTTCTATCCCCTCCCTTTTCTATTCTTGCTGATTTTGTGTGCTAGTGAGGAGAGAAAAACTGGCCATCACTCTCTGCCCTGCACTCAGTTTTAAATACTCCACCTTGATTGGAGATTTGATGGTCAATGGCAGTTTTTGGCCTGTCAGTATTTTGGGATGTTGATTTAAACTCACTAGGGTACTCCAATGAGGTACTTTTCATGTGAAATAATATGGTTATTATAGAATGTTGATTTTTGTCCTATTTTATAGGAATATGTGTGTGTTGTGTGTGTACATGTTTGCATGTGTGTGTACATGTGGATTTGTGGGTACTTGTACACATGTTTACCTACCTTCAGAGGACAGAGAACAACCTTGAATGTCATTCTTAGATATGCCATCTACTGCTTTTTGAGACCATCTTTCATTAGCCTGGAGCTTAGCAATTAGTTTAGATTAGCCAGTGAGCTCCAAGAAGATTTTTCTCCCCAGTACTGGGATTAATGGCATGTACTACCATGCCCAGTACTTACTTGGGTGATGGGGGTCAGATTCAGATCTTGTGCTTCTGAGGCAGGCACTTTTCTGAGTGAAATATATGTATTTCACTCAGATATATATATATATATCTTTAATATTTTTATTTATTCACAAGAAGATAGAATATAAATATGAATGAATAAATGAGAATAGACATGCCAGGGCCTAGTGCCACTGCAAATGAACTCTGCACACATGCATCACTTTGTGCATCTGGCTTTACATGGATATGGGGGAATTGAACCCAGGCCATCAGGCTTTGTAAGCAAGTGCCTTTAACCACTGAGCCATATCTTCCAGCCCCCTATATATTTTTCTGAACCAACCAGAAAAGAACACAGTTGCTTAAATGGCTTATTTGACCCCTTTAATTCTGTGTATGTTTATCTTTGGGCCTTTCATGACCAGACTTGCTTGAATATCTCATGGTGATATGTATCTCTTTGGGTAGTGACAAAATGAGGTCCCTCTGATTACATAAGGTATTAGGCTGTTATTAAATTTTAGTTAGTGTGAACATGGATTCATAATGTTCTCAATGTTGTTTAGTTAGATTCTAAATTACCCATGCCTTCCCTAGACAACAAAAAGATCATTTTGTTTTTGTCTTGGCTTATGATATGAATAGGCTACTGTGTGTGATTGTTATTTCAGTGGATGAAATATACTTTTAATTTCTTGCTGGGCCTTAAAAGGAAATATGACTGGAATTTCATTTTCACATTTCTAAATGCAATATTTTAACCAGAAGATGATAAAGTAAGCAGATTTGCTTGGAATTCTAGAAGTAATTGTACTATTTATATTTAAATAGGCATTTTGTTGTAGTAGGCTAATTCATGTATTATAGGCATGAATATGAAGTTTGGTGAAAATTCTAAGACTGAACTTTTTTGAAATGTTACATACCACATAAGCATTCCTCTAAAATTAGCTGTTCTATATCAAGTTAGTTTGTACACTGTTATTCTTTTATTCAGTTATTGGGTGATTATTGTGTAAATTCATTAGTCTGGCTGCTGAGGACTCAGTGATGAACCAAATAAACAAGAGTGTGTGTATGTACGTATTTGGTAGGGGGAATTTACCTTCGCCATGTAGTAGAAGAGAAATCACATGGGATTTGGGGGTAAACACGAGGGGGTAGCAAGGTGATCTAATGATTCTTTCTTGTGGATGTGTGATGAATGGTGAAAAAGAGATACAGGCAGAGGGTATCCCGAAGTGAAAAGTAGCAAGTTCTGAGCTCCCGGATAGCATTGGGCCTGACTTGTTGAGGATGTCATGGAGAGAGAGCATGCATGTGCAATGGATAAGGAGAGAGAGGAGATTTGGAATGAGGACTTGAATGTGACAACCTCTGGCAATTATCCCCACCGTTGACACCTGCAAGTTTATAAGAATATATGTTTAATTGAACTTTGCTCTCATAATAAACCTGTAAAAATTGTTGTGAGTGCTGAGGAGTTGCTCAGTGGGTAAAGTGCTTGCTGCACAAGCATGAGGACCCGAGTTTGGATCTCCAGCACCCACATAAAATGCTAAGTGTGGTGGCATACACCTATAATCCCAGCTCTGGGGAGGCAGAGACAGGATCTGGCTAGCTTGTCTAGCTGAATTGGTGAGTACTGGGTTCAGTGAGGTACCCTGTGTCAGAAAAGTAAGGTGGAAAGTGACCGAGCAAGACACGTGATATTGATCTCTGGCCTCCACACACATGTGCATGCAGACATGCACACATATATGCACCTACATGCATATGAACATGCATACACATGACATACATATAAATCACAAGAAATATTTATAAGCTAGACATGGTAGAGAACACCTATTTCCTTAGCACATGAGAAGCTCCATGTCATTCTGAGCTACTTAGCAAGACCCTGTCTAAAAACAAAAATCTTTACAATAAACAATTTTTAAAGTGCTTCATGAAGATATAGGAAAGAAATTCAGAAACACAGTAATTATTCTCCTATAGATGTAGGAAATCTTTCTTTTAAAATGAAAAATAAACTTTTTCTCTGTATATTTATTTTATGTCTATATACACTTATATTTACTTTTATCAAGTCAATCAGGAAGGGCAATAAGTTATTTCGAAGAGTATAAGAAGAGCATAAAGAAGAGTAATAGGGATTATTTATGACCATGTGGAGAATGTACTCTCTAGCATGGGGCTGTAGCCTCAGCCAATTGTTGAACCTTGTTCTGGCTGTAGAACATCATGATCTTATCACAGTGTAGAGATGCAAAAAATAAGAGATGTATGTTTTTTTTAAAAATAATAATATACCTTGGAACTGGAAGTTACAATTTAACTAAAATCACTCAGAGATGCAAAGATTTAGTTGGTCAGGGTGACACATTCCTGCAGTCCCAGCACTCAGTAGATAGAGAAAAGAAGATGGTAAATTCAAGGCCAGCCTGGGCTACACTGTGAATGCCAAGCCAGCCAGGACTACAGGAAATGTTTCAAAGATGCATGGAGGCAGTGTGGATGCTGTGGAGCTGTGGGCAGAGACAAAGGAGTTAAATTCCAGAGCCTGCCTGTGCTCAGAAGTGGTTCTGGAACTTAGGAAATATGACTGCATGTAGGTATAGTCCATGTGGAGGCAGGGGTGGTAGAAATGTGTAAGGTGTGTGCACACCAATGATTCTACCTTTGGGTTCTAAGTAATTCTCATTCCTGGAGGTTCCAGACAGGATATTGATTATGTTATGCAGAAGATCATGGCTAGATGGGTGGGTTTTTCTGTAGTATCAGTCTTCCCTTTATGAAGAAGAGATCTTAACATACTTGGCTTTGAAATGCCAGCAGCAATATGAAGATTGGCATGTTATACTTGCCAAAGAGTGGTGCAGATTGTGAGGTGTCTGAGTTGTAGTCACTTTCTTTTTGTGTGGATAAAATATCTGACCAGATGTAGCTTATGGGAGGAAAGGGTTTATTTTTTTCATGTTTAATTAGTATTTTTATTTATGATCAGTTGTTTAATCTTCTGTCCCAGAGCTTTCATCCAGCTTGCCTGCAACAAAGAACACTTTTAGTCATACATCCAGATCTCAACTTAAAATGGTACTTGGAAAACACAACAGAATATCATGTCTTTAATTATCATCAAGTGACCAGTGACAGAGTTTAGGATGGCTTACAGATTTGAGAAGTTGCATCATGGTAGGGAATGTATGGCAGAGCAGGTGACTGAGTGTCACATCTTGTCACATCAGCTGGGTGCAAGTAGTCAGAGTCAGCTACCTCTGAACACCTGGTGGATTCGACTACAAAACCTCAAGGTCAGTCCCCAGTGACACACCTCCCAAAGACTTTACAACCTTCCCATTTTGCTACCAGTTGGGGACCAGGTATTCATGAACCTGTGGGAGATGTTTCATTCAAACAACCACAGTGTGGCAGGAGACTTTCCCATTTTTTGAATGCATATGATGTGTGAATGTGTGTATGTAGGCTCATGTATGTGGTGCATGTGTAAGTGTGCATATGTGTGCATGATTGTGTGAAGGCCTCAGAGCACAACAAATGTCTTCCTCAGTTGCTCTCCAGCTTAGTTTTTGAGACAGGGTCTCTCATTGACCCTTGAGCTCACTAATTTGGCTAAAGTAGCCAGTGAGTCCTAGGGTCTTTCTTATCTCTGCCTTCTCAGTGCTGGCATTACAGGTGTTCACTACTGTGCCTAGTTTTATGTAGATGCTGTCTATTCAGACTCATGTTTGTATGGCAGACACTTTACCCACTAAGCTGTCTCCTCAGCTCCAAGACCTTCTCATTTCAAACCATGCTTACTGCCTTAGAGTTGACTGAGCCAGTTCTAGGAGGTCCACATGAGTGTCCAGAGTCCACATGAGTGTCTAGGTCAATGTAGCTATAATTTCTTGCTTTTCTTTCCTAAGCTCACTTCCTTGTATAATAGAACCCCACCCCTCAGCTCAGTGTCATCGAGAATGTGCCTATCCAGATTTTGGCAGTGCACCACTTGCACTATCAAAATATTATCATATACCATCTAGGGACAAATAAGAATCACTGAGACTCCTTTGAAACTTATTCTCATTCTGTTTCCATCAGGATCCTCAACTTACACAATACAGTGTTTCAGAATGAGGCTGCCACAGCACTATTTATAATTGCTTCATTGCTGCAGGTATTTGTATCATACAACAAGTAATGTACCTGGGAAATGACCAGCTATGTCTCACAGGCAGTCCCTCAGCTGAAATATCAAAGCTTTTACTAGTGGCTTTCTCTGCTTGTTTCACAAGAGGTGAAAAACACTTCTTATTTATCTCAACTTGGTGTTTCCTGGGCATGTGCCCCATGTGCCTTAACACCACTGACTACTTAGCAGAGAAACTGCTTGGCTGTACCCTTAAAAATATGTAGTCCTTGGAAATCAGAGTGGCACATTAATTGGAGTATCTGGCTTCAATGATCTCCCCTCTCGCCAGTGTTATTTGGGCATAATTAAATTACAATTTAATTTTTCTATTAGGGAGAATTCTTTTTCTTTAACCAAGTTCTTAATGTACAGTCATAAAAGGTGGATTTAATCAGTGAACTCTTTCACTAGGCTCTGAATTTTATTTTCTGGGTAGGCAAAGCTCAATATGATTCCCAGTCCTGGGTCTACCAGGCAACTTTCTTTCATTGTATTAATTACTGTTTTTGTTTGTTTGTTTTTTTGAGGTAAGGTTTCACTTTAGTCCAGGCTGACCTGGAATTCACTATGTAATCTCAGGGTGGCCTCAAACTCATGGTAATCCTCCTACCTCTGCTTCCTGAGTATGCCATCATGCCTGGCTCTTTATTAATTACTTTTATGTCACTGTGACCCAATGCCTGACAAAAGCAACTTAAGTGAGGAGAGGTTAATTTCCATTGATGGCTTAGAGGATTACATTCCATCATGGCAGGGATGGCATGGAGGCCCAGGTTTAGTCTGTGATGATGGGAGCTTGTCATGTCATGGTGAATGATGAAGCAGGACTCTTGTAGGCTATGACCCTCAAAGCCCACCCCCAAGTAACCCACCTCCTCCAGATAAGCCCCCCCCACCCATCAAAGGCTCTACAATGTCCCAATACAGTACTACCTGCTGGAGAGGAGTTGTTTCAACAAGTGATCACTTTTTATTCTCGATTTTTTTTTTTTTTTTTTTTTTTGAGGTAGGGTCTTGTTCTAGACCAGGCAGACCTGGAGTTCACTATGTAGTCTCAGGGTGGTCTTGAACTCATGGAGATCCTCCTACCTTTGCCTCCCAAGTGCTGGGATTAAAGGCATGCGCCACCATGCCCGGCTTTTATACTCGATTCTTAAGTGCTCTACTTACTGTAGGAATTAGAATACAGGATGGAAGATTAAAAGAGAATTTGACCTTGGTAATAAAAGTTTAAGTTGATTAAGTAAAGTAGTTTATTTAATTTTTTAAAAAGATAGCTCCCAGGATACGTAATTATTCAACATTATGAGACTTAAAGAGTGTCATTTCTCTTCATTCAATCTAACTTAGCATTTAAACAGAAGTATTTAATGAGGTTGCAGACTGGTGCAATTATACTAAAGCAGTGTGGCTTGGGATTTTCAAATATCTTTAGTTTGACTCTGTCCTCAGATTACTATTAAAGAAATGAACAGCAATTGTGTTGATATTGATGCTGACCTGGATGATAGTATTTTTTTTTGAGAGAGACACAGAGAAAGAGAGAGAGGGAGAGGAAGACAGACAGAGAACTGGGCACATCATCAGCCTCTCAGCCACTGTGAACGAACTCCAGATGTGTGCGCCCCTTGTGGGCAAGTGTGGCATTGCACCCTTGCATCACTTTGCATCTGGCTAAACATGGGACCTGAAGATTGGAACCAGGTTCTTAGACTTAGGAGGCAGGCACCTTAACTGCTAAGCCACCTCTCCAGCCCTGGATGAGAGTATTTTAACCTAGTCTCCAACCATTTAGTTTCTCTGGGTCACACTGGATTAAAAAGAATTGGATGACATCACCCCTAGTCACTCCCTCCCAAACTAGACTCCCTTTCTAGTGAACTTTGATTTCAAATATGCAAGCTCTTTCTTGATAGTGACATTTTGCATTTGCAAATGTTCCCTACCTCCATGTGCATGCTTTCTCCAACTCCCAGTCTCACTGTTCATACTACTAATGCCTATTTAGACAATGTATATATTGGCTTCCATTTCCTCCAGGAAGCCTTCACTGCCCTCTTTGAGGTCCACCTCTCTGTTTTCCCTCTAGCCTTCCTGTGATAACTCAATAGAGTTGTAGTTGTGTGTTTAGTTCTTTGCTTTTCTCTTAGACCTACTCTGACATTTGTCAAATCTCATGCACATGTCAATACTTACCAACTGCTTTTTCAAATAGTTAAGGGTGGTAACTATATTTTTAATCTGCATTTAATATTTAGCAATAATACCAGGATGGGGCTTTTTTGGGTTCTGCTGGTTTAAATATCTCCACAAAGACACAGGGTCAAGACTTAGTAGCATTTGCAAAGCATTTTGATTCCTAGTAAGTAAAATGAGCTCAGAGAGACTGCACATTTGAAAATCACAAGTAATTGATTTATGTAAATTTATCAGTGAAGGCTAAAACCTTATGCTAACTAAGGTTTTCTGTTTGCCATCTTTTCAAATATTTTCTCTAGATTAAGAGTATCATCATGATTCAGCCTTGCTATTGTGGAATTTTAGTCTTGCTAATAATGAATCATGTACTTATGTATGGCATTGAATATGCAAATTTATAATACTCATAAGTTTCAGTTTACTTAAAAAAAAATCATAAATTTTTGCAAATTAAATTCATCTGGTATAGTGACTTGTGATTAAACATTTTGGGGATACCAGTCTTGGGGCCATATTTCTAGTTTTTTTTTTTTTTTAAATTGATGGCCTGTTGAACTTTTAGCGCTACTATAGAGATATATTCTAAATGTATTCATCACCATGTGCTTATTTTTTATTACACAGGAGCTTTGTATGGATACAGAATTGGTACCATCATTTCCTTACTCCCTGCCCCCATTCCTCTGAGAACTTTCCTCAGTGGAATTGTTAGTATTCACCATGGGGTTGCGGGTTATGAGATATGAGAGCAGCAGTCAGTCATTGGGGGGGGCAATGCCTCACACTGTGGCTCTCACAGTTTTCCACCCTACTGTAGCAGACAGCTTCAGGTTCGCTGAGATGAACTTCCAGATCAGGCACAGTTATGGAGGAAGGGATATTATTTATTGAAGCTTACAGATCCAGGGGAAGTTTCATAATGGCAGGAGAAGTGGCCTGCCTTCACAGGGCTAAACAGAGAGAGAGAAAATCAACCAGCCACACAGCACACTGAGCAAGCTACAGCCCAAAAGCCCAGCACACTTCAGGAACTCCTGCTAGGCACACTTTGCATATCTTTACAATGGAATCTCAAACCCACCATCAAACCTTATGACCAGCCCCCAGTGACATTGCCTGTAGCAAGGTGATTGCAGATGCAAACTATAACTAATAAAATACTGAATATATTGGGGGCCATATATTCAAACTACCACATTCCGCCCCTGGCCCCCAATAGATTTAGCTCCTGGCCCCCAATAGATTTATAACTATCACACATTGTAAATTGTATTCAGTCCAATTTCAAAGTTTCTCACAGTCTTGATCAACTTAAGATAGTGAGTCCTGTAAGATCAAACAAGTTAAATACTTTCAACATGTAAAGGCACAGAGTAAACATTTTTAACTGGTATAAGGCATAGCAAGGAGCGACTAGAACAATGCAAACTCAACCACCATCAGCCGTCATCAAACTTCTGCAGTTCAAGTTCAATATAACCAGAGACTGACAGTCTCCAGGTTTTCCAATTCCGCCCCTCCAGCTGGACAGAGTTGCCAGGGAAAACTTTCATCCCATGCCAACATTGCACTCCATGGTAGCCCTTTTGCACAGTCCTGGTATATCCAAAACATTTTCAGGTCTCCATGCAAACCACGGTCCATCTTCCAAAAGGCTCTTCCAGCCTATTCCTGATGGTCTTCATGCCCTGCCTCATGCCGCATCTCAGCAGTGGCTCCTGGAACCGTGTGCAATTCATGACCACTCCATGCATTTTTCATGCTTCCAAAACTAATACCAGGTGTGCAGGACACAGCCATATTCTTAATCCAGGGATGAAATAAATCATAGCCTTGAAAAGCAGGTTCCTTCTCCAGTCAACTATTTTCAAGAGTTTGCATTTCTAACAGTCTTTCCTCAGGGATCCTCTCCATTGTTTTAATGTAAAGCAGTCAGGCCACCTTCCTTAAGATTGCTAATGTGTTTGACAATAGCAGCTCTAGTAACCTAAAACCAGTCTCAGTGCCTCTATAATTTTAACTTGCTTGAGGTTTTCCAACTTAAAATCTTAAAATTTTCAGTCTGATATCTTTAGCCAAGCACATCAGTCCATTACTAATTTAACTTTGATCAAACTTTCTGGGCATGGATAGCAGAATGTAGCCATCCCTTATGCCAGTAGCCCAGTTCCAACAAAGTCCTCTGCACTCTTTCCTTCCCCTTAGAAAGCTCATAAGCCAAGCCTCGAAGTTCAATACTATCTGCACTTAGCATTCTCAAACTCTCATCAGAATAGTCCATAAAACTTGGCTTACCACTCCAGAAGGCATCTTCAGTTGCAAGCACCAAGTCCATGCCCATTCCTCCAAAACAAAGGTTCCAAAAGACGAATATCCACAGGGTCTGGTTCATCTCACCCCACACTCCTAGGTACCACTTTACTGTAGCAGACAGCTTCAGGTTTGCTGAGATGAACTTCCAGATCAGGCACAGTTATGGAGGAAGGGATATTATTTATTGAAGCTTACAGATCCAGGGGAAGTTCCATAATGGCAGGAGAAGTGGCCTGCCTTCACAGGGCCAAGCAGAAAGAGAGAAAACCAACCAGCCACACAGCACACTGAGCAAGTACAGCCCCAAAGCCCAGCACACTTCAGGAACTCCTGCTAGGCACACTTTGCATATCTTTACAATGGAATCTCAAACCCACCATCAAAACCTTAAGACCAGCCCCCAGTGACATTGCCTCTAGCAAGGTGATTGCAGATGCAAACTATAACTAATAAAATACTGAATATATTGGGGGACATATATTCAAACTACCACACACCCTCTCTTCTGAGCCATTCTCTCATTTCAGTCCCTGAATCATGGTGAGTGTGTTTTATGTGTACTTTAGTGTTGAGCACTAAGCAGCTTTTGGATTCCTGCTTTGGTACATTTTGAGTGTGCTCAGTATCTGTCTCCACTACCCTACTACAGATTTGCTTGCTGTAGCACTCTTGCTCATCTCACCAATTCCTCTGTGGTTTCACCTGGGCCCTCGCTGATATGCGAGTGGTGGTTCATCTCCTGCCAGGGAGTCAGCTACCTTTTCTTGTCATGTTGTTAGATTTTGGTTGTTCTCAGTTCTCACTGCCTTCTGAAAAAGAAAAACAGATTCTCCAATGGGGAGTGAGATCAGCATAGGTTAAAGGGGATATGCATTGTTAATTTAGTGAGATTTTGATGGTGTAACCTCTCTTTGGGCCCTGAACTAATGGGAGCTTCTTGTTGGAGTCCATAATCTTGGTCTTATGATTCTGACTTGGTTCTCACTTCCAGATATGGATTCCTTTCCCCTGAGAGGATATCATAGTCAATCAGAAAGCCATTGGTTACTCACCTAGGGTGGGTGCCACCATTGCACAGGTGTGTATGTCTTGTCAGGCTGTTTGCTTTCATATTGCATTATCCCCTGTTTGCTCACAATGTGATTGGCCATTTTACCCCAGCAGCCCATGTAGTGCTTTCCAGTAATATATGGGCAGACTGCCTAGGAACTGGCTTCCTTTCAGATTCCAGCTGAATCTCTCCATGTTCTGTGTCAGCAGCATGTGGTATCTTCAGCAATAGGCTCTTACCTTTTACCTCTGTCATGTGCTTTGACAGAAGCCTTTCTGGTTTTGGGGACCTTGTAGTCTCTCTGATCAACAGCTCAATGTAGGTTGTAACTGATTTCTGATACTAGGAGTTATAAGCCAGAACCAAATGTTTTAGGGTTACGCTTCATTCTACCCGCTTCAGGGGAATGTCTTACCAGATGACCCCTCTACATTCCTATTGAAGGTTATATCTTTTAGTATACTATCCAGAAGCAATGTCTCTGTGGTACCAATTCATTTTGAATTTAATTGTGTGTGTGTATATCCCACTGCACTACCTTTCCCCAACCCAACCCAACCCTTCCATCCCTAATATCTGTCCTTCCAGTTGAATTGCCCATTAGGTATGCCTGCAACTCAAGCTTTTCTAGGTTAGGAACCACAGATGGGGGAGAGCATGCAGCATTTGTCTTTCTGTGCTTCTGTGAGTTTGCTTAGTATGATCTGTTCCAAGTCCATCCATTTTCCTACAAATTTCATTATATCATTTTTCCTTACTACTGAGTAGAATTCCATTGTGTAAATGTACCACATCTTCATTATCCATTTGTTGAACAATGGACATCTGGGTTGATTCCAGTTCTTAGCTATTGTGAATTGAGCAGCTATAAACATGTTTGAGCAAATATCTCTGCAGTGAAAAGTGGAGCTTTTAGGACAGATGCCCACTGGAGGAATAGTTGGGTCAGTTGGTAGCTCTATTTTCATCTTTTTCAAAAGTGTCATATTGATTTCCAGAGTGGTTGTAAAAGTTTTCCCTCTCACCAGCAGTGAATGAGGGTTCCTCTTTCCCCTTATCCTCACCAACATTTATTTATCATTTGATTTTTTTAATGATTGCCAATGATTGACTGGAGTAAGGTAGACTGTCATAGTTGTTTAAATTTGCATTTCCCTGATGGATAAGGCTGTTGAATATATGCTTTATGTATCTACCTACCTATATACTTATGTTTGCACATAAATGTCTACCTGTAGTTTATTTTAAACTTGGTTGAGTTGTGATTGTTTTATATAGATGAGAGGATCAGTTGTGGAAACTATTAGGGTGTATGGGACTATTCTTTCACTCTTTATTTTTATAACACTTGGAGAGTGAATTCAGGGCCTCATGCATGCTAGCTACACACACTACTGATGAGCCACATCCCCAGCCCATTTTTGAAATAAGTAGACCATTAGTTTTGATTACAAACTCTTGTTATTAAAACAAATCCTTTGGGATGGAGAGATTGCTCAGTGGTTAGAGATGCTTGCCTGCAAAGCCTAATGTCCTGGGTTCAGTTTCCCAGTGTTCACGTAAAGTCAGATGCACAAACCGGTGCAAGTGTCTGGAGTTCAGTTTGCAGTGGCAAGAGACCCTGGTGTACCGGTACTTGCTCTCTCTGTCTGCCTCTCATTCTTTCTTAAATAAATAAATAGTAAAACACAAATCCTTTTTGTTACAATAATACATGAACTTTATTATTTTTCTTGATGTTCTTGAATTTCTGGTTCAACCGTCAGTATTTCCTGTCCCTTGGGAAGTATTTTTTTAATGAAAAATACAGATTTCTAACACTATAGGTACAAACTTTTTGCTTGAGATCTCAGAGAAAGTATTCATGCTTTATTTGGTACACTTGGCAGAAAATCTTTTCTTTGCTTTTTATTGTTGTGTACCTGGTAAAGATATTCGCTAAGTTCATTTAAAAGCATAGTATTTTAGGAAAATTGTGTATTTGAAACGAGCTAATTTTGAGATATATGTGTATGTGTGTGTGTCTGTGTGTTTTACTGTGGAAGAAGAGATACTTTGATATTTACTGTGATTATAGTGTTCTTATGAATAAAAAACAGATCCCTTTGTAAATATAAGAATAATCTTTGAGGCTGGGGAGATGGCTCAACAGTTAAAGGTGCTTGCTTGCAAAGCCTGTTGGCCTTGATTCAATTTCCCAACACCCATCCCAGCACTCATGACAATAGGAAGTGAAGCCAGGAGAATCCAAACCTCATGGGCAAGCTAGTCTGACATTCATTTTCAGTAACAAGAGACTCTTTCTCAAAGAAGGTGGAACATAGACACCTTGAAGTTGTGTGTATACACACACACACACACACACAAACACACACACACACAAATAAAACTTAAATAAAATCCTCTTTAGTATATATTGTATTGTCTTTCATGATGTTACCTCCCTATCATCTTTGTAAGCCTTGCAGATTGGCTTTAGTAAGTATTAAGACTGTTTTTTTTTTTTTTTTTTTTTTTTTTTTTTTCCCGAGGAAATATGCTCCCAAGGTTCCTCTGAAATGTCTACTGTACAATAAAATCAGCTTTTTATATTGGATATGCAATGTGATTTTAAAGTATGATGTTATACAGCAAATTTGATATAATTCCTTACATAGTTATGATTCCATTAATGTGAATGGATAAAAAAGATAAAATTTAATTTTATTTGGCCAATAAGAAGAATGAATTTATGACATTTACAGGAAAATTGTCTCAAAAAGAGGTGAATGGTGTTAGCATGGAATGACACCCAAGGTTTTCTTCTGGCTTCTAAATATATGCATACACATGTGTGACCCCACAATGTGAATATGCAAAGTAAGGCAAACTCAGAAAGATATATAAATATCACATGATTTCTCTCATATGTGGAATCTAGATTTAAATATATAAATATATACATGTGTGTGTGTATGTGTGAATGTATGTGGCAAATGAAAGGGGGAATTGTGAGGGGGAGGAAGACATAAGGGAAGGAGGAGGGAACAAGAGAGGATGATGTGATATATATTTCATAAAAGCAGAATGGGGGATGACTTGGGGGCAGGAGGAAGGGGACAGCAAGGGTGGAGGAAGGGCAAATAAGACAAGGTCTAATGATATATATGTATAAAAGTTTCATGTCATAATGAAACTCATTGCTTTGCATCTTAAAAAATTAAGGTGCAAAACTGGAAGGAAAGCCAAAACCTTAAGATATTTAAACAATGCTAATAATGTGTGTAAACTCTTACATGTGTGCGATGTCAGTACTTCTGGTAGTGTTTTCCTGATTGCAGTCCCTACTACCAAATTGATATCTATCCTGGTTTTTTTCTTGCTTTTTTTACCTTTTCTGAACGTGTGTGTGTGTGTGTGTGTGTGTGTGTGTGTGTGTGTGTGTGTGTGATGTTCATATGCCTGCTTATAGATGTCAGGTTGCACATTTGTGTATGTATGTGTGTAGGCCAGAGGACAACTTGGCTGTCATTCAATAGGAACACCATTCACCTCTTTTTGAGACATTGGCCTGAGGCTTACCAAGTAGACTAGACTGGTTGGTCCATGAATCCCAGGGTCCCTCTTATCACTGCTTCCCTAATTCTGGGATTACAGGTGCTGTCATGCCTGTGTCCAGCATTTCACATGTGCACTTGAGATCAAACTCAGGTCCTCATGTTTGCAAGGACAGCATTTTATCCACTAAGCTATCTCTCTGATACTTGGACATACTTTTTCTTTTTCTTTCTTTTCTTTTCTTTTCTTTTCTTTTCTTTTCTTTTCTTTTCTTTTCTTTTCTTTTCTTTTCTTTTCCTGTCCTGTCCTGTCCTGTCCTGTCCTGTCCTGTCCTGTCCTGTCCTGTCCTGTCCTGTCCTTTCCTTTCCTTTCCTTTCCTTTCCTTTCCTTTCCTTTCCTTTCCTTTCCTTTCCTTTCCTTTCCTTTTTTTTTGATGTAGGGTCTCACTCTAGCGCAAGCTGACCTGGAATTCACTATGTAGTCTCAGGGTGGCCTAGAACTCACAGTGATCCTCCTACCTCTGCCTCCCAAGTGGTGGGATTAAAGGCATGCACCACCACACCTGCCTTGTGGACATTTTTATAATAGATCAATATAACAATGTGATATAGAAAATAGAATATACATTCTATAGTATTTATAGTAGGAGTTTGTATATTATTTTTTTCTGTTTTTGAATCAGAAAATCTTCTTTTCCAAGGTCATGTGGATGATTTTAAAGTTGCAAGTTTGCACTGGAGAGATGGCTTAACAGATAAGGTATTTGTCTGCAAAGCCAAAGGATCCAGGTTTGATTCCACAGTACTCATGTAAAGTCAGATGCACAAGATGGTGCATATGTCTGGAATTCATTTTCAGTGCCTAGAGGCGCTGGTGTGCCCATTCTGATTATCTGCTTCTCTCTCAACTAAATAACTAAAAAAAAAAAAAAAAAAAACATTAAAGTTGCAAAGTTTAACTTTCAACCTTGACGTTCTTCATATACAAGAATTTTATTTATGTATGCTGTACTATATGGGAAAATACATAATACTTTTTTCCCCAAAATACCCATCAAGTATTGTTAATGTATTATGCATTAAATGATCATATTACCCATTGCCCCTTTGTCATGTGTGTGTGTTTCTGAACCTATTCCTGTACTATTTCCTCCTGTGTGAATTATAAAGCTACTATAGTGTGTGGTGCCATTTAGGGCAATCCTTGCTCTTCATGAACATTCTAATAAGAACACTTTATCAGTGTTGTGTGACTTGTGCTTGAGAAAGAAACAAGACTGGGGCCTCAATTCTGCTTTCATTTATCTTCAGAAATGCTCCATATCTGAAGAGACATGCTCTCAGAACTCACTGGACAGATTCATGAACTGCTGTTTGCAGATAAGCCTGATCTTACTGCACTGCACAGTTTTCTCATTGTATTTTCTAAAGGCAAGCTGCAGATGGAACAAAACATTCAGAAGCCAGGATTATATTTGATGTGTGGGTTCTGTAGGAAATTCTTTACATTTAGGAGAGTAGGTACACCTTCAGAAGTCCTTGAGCTGGTCCTCCTGAAGGAGCAAGGGGGAGAAAAGAAGCAGAGGAAAAGAAGTCACGGTTACTGGAAACTGCAAAGTCACCTACTTCATTGTGCTTTTTATTTGCAGTACTTCATTTAACATCCCAGCCTCTCTGGGATGGGAATCTAGTTTCCTGTCTTTTCTGTCCAATGTACCCCATGCATCTGTAGGGTGTCCTTCCCATTCACACTGATTGTGTGTTGCTGATGCTGTGCTGGGTCTCTGTACACAGTAGAGGGATGTATGGCAGAGAGATGGATTACTCTGCACAGTGTAGAAAAGTGTCTGCAGGTGATGTACCTGAAGGAACATGTGGACATCTGCCAGGGGACCCTGAAGATCCCTGCCTCAGGCTCTGCCAACAGTTGTCATAATCTTTGCAGAGCTCTATGTTGCGAATGAAATCTGCTGGGCTGGCCAAGAAAAATGTTGAGGGTCAACATGCCCTTTAGGAGCCTGCAAGATAGAAGAAGGGGCACATTTGGCTTTCTAACTGACTTTTAGGTCTGCTTTGGTTTCTGGGGTAGGGAGGGTATTCTTAATCGGAAGCCCAGCCTACTGCATCATATTGTTGTCATTCATGGTGGGCCACAGGTACATGTTAGGGGACAGTAGTTTGGTGGGGTGCTTTGGTCTAGTTCCCTGGAAAGCTGGACTCTTGGGGGTGCTGCCTGGAGGAAGGAAGGGGGTGAGCACAGCTCAAGTGACATTGGCCTGTCCTCAGCTCTTAGCTTTTGTCTGTTCTCCTTTTCCTGTCTGCTAAGGACCCTGGGCTGCTCTGGGTGTCCTGCAGCACACAGTTTTCCTGCCCTTTGCCGTTTGATTTCTCTCATTTGCTCTTTAGAAACTGACCCACCAACTCCTAATGCACAAACCAGCTTTATGCACTCCCAGACTTTTCTAGTTTTGGTCTTTTAGTGAAACTCCTCCTTTTTGGCTTTGTCTTTCTATAGCTCAGGTAATAATAATTTCATATGCTAAAATTAATTACATTAATAATTAGTATTACATAACTGCATAAATAAGTTTAGTTCTATAATTAAATATATATCTGTCATCAATAATAATAAATATAGGTATATCAATTACATATTCAATTATGTATGTTGTGACTTGAATGTGAAATGTTCCCCATAGGCTTGTGTGTTTGAACACTTGGACTCCAGCTGGGGGATGGGCTTTGAGGTGAGTTTAGCTAGAGGGCATTCCTTAGCCTGGTCTCACTTCCTGCCCTGGCTCTGCTTCCTGACTGCAGACAGGACACAATGTAACTAGCTGCCTCATGCTCCTGACACCATGCCTTCCCTGCCATAATGTACTGTGTCCTCCCCCACCTTAACTGTAAACCAAACTAAAGTCTTCCTCCCTTAAAGTATTTCTTGTCAAGTATTTGATCATAGCAATGAGAAACATAACTAATACAATACAATTATGATTAAATCAATAACTATAATATGTTACTGTGTCATAGTAGTTATTATTTCTAACTCTAGGCACTTTCACGTATTACCTTGTCTGATCCTTATGATGACAAGAGAGAAATGTTGGACCCCATTGCATAGCATAAGCAGACTTAGTCTTTCTCTCAAGGTCAAGCTCTTGGTGAGTAATCGAGGCTGTAACTCAGGCTGACATCTGTAGCAAGGCTTCTCAGCAAGGGATATCTGGAGTCACTCAAGTGACATCAGAACACTCAAGAGAATGTTGTCACAAAGCTGAGGACGGCTGGGACTCCTGTATATATAGTTGGCTCTGGTGTATCACAACTAGAAAACCAAAGCCTCCAGCCTACCACCTTTATTGTCTTGTGGAACTGCACAGTGGCTTCTAGGTAAAAATGACAGTTCTCATAAATGAGAGGCTAAGATACAAAGTGGGTTCTGTGTGCCAAGGGAGGGGGAACTGGATAATATGGTTTTAATATCATCTAAACAGATGGATTAACGGGGACATAATTTTATTCAAATCTGTAATTTCCACAATAATGCTGACTTATGCCATGGCTAATCCAGAGGAATAGGACTAGAATATGGTCACTAAAAAAGCTGTGGCTCACATGGCCTTGTCTTGCACACATTAAACTGAATTGTACTCCGGTTGTAGGCAGCTGTGGTTGGTAAGCATGATATACCTTGTCTTCTGTTTATTTTTCTGTTTTTTTTTCCTTATTTTGAGCTAGGTCCTACTCTTTGGCTATGTCCTAGAATTCACTATGTAGCTCAAGCTGATTTTAAACTCTTAATTATCCTGCTTCAGCCTCCCAAGTACTGGGATTATAAATATGAGCAACAACACCAGGCTTCTGTTCATCTTAAACTAGAAAACATTTGACAAATATCAAAGAATGTGTGTCATGAATGCAGGTTTAGCCTTTAGCTTAAAAGGATTCCTTCTTCATCCCTTTCCCTTCCTGGAAATTTTCACCAACTTTTAAAATCTTTTTTTCTCTCTCTCTCTCTCTGTGATGTATGTGTGTGGATGTATATTTGTAAGTGTGATTTTGGGTATACATGTACCTCGTGCACTTGTGGAGGTCCTTGGGTGTTGGTCCTTGCCCTCCACCTTGTTTGAGGCAGACTGTGACACTGAACCAGGAGCTTAGCAATTTGGCTAGACAAGCTAGCTTTAGCAGCTCTTCTTGTCTTCACCTCCCCATCACTGGGATTACAGGCACTGGCATTCATGTGGCTGCTAGGGATGTAAATTCATACTAGCATGATAAGCATCTTACCCCCTGAACCATTTCACAAGCCCTGTATTTGGATATGACTGTGTCATATTCATGTTAGCATAAAGGGACTTTGTGGGTGGTTAAGATAAGATATGCTCATAGAAATAAGGGGTGGGGCACTGAGAAAGTAAAATGTCATTTGAGAGCTAGACTAAATATGAAAGAGCCATAGCTAAGTAACCTTTCAGGGACCTTACCAGACTTGGAGCCAATATTGTGTCTAATCATTTGTTTCACTTAATCAATCACTCCTCTTTGTCCAAACCCCAGTGATAAGAAGACAGAGGTTTAAGAGAAGGAAGGACTTTGAATACATATAGATGAAATTAGTGAAATTTTCCATGAGCCTTTGAGTTCATGCAATAGCTGAAGACGTAGCTTAATGTTGCATATTAACTTCTGAATGAGTCAGCAGTTAGAAATCCAAGCCTGCAGCTCCTTAAAAGATAGGGATTCCAAACCCTGAAAGATTTTGCAGTTAAATTGATCAAGATTTAGGACATATCCTGTGCCTTAGGATCACTTTTGTACCACTGCCACCTTCCAGGAGAACTTGTCCCCATGCTGGGGTGTAGCCCTGTGGATGAGCAGTAGGGGAAAGCACTAAAATTCATGCCTGGTGTCTGTAGAACTCCCTACTGCAGCATGTGACATTTCCATGTGTCCTCACCCCCTAGGAAAAAGCATGTGTCCAGTTTTCTGAAGGGGTGTACCCACTGGTTAGGAGCCCATAGTCCTGTAAGCTACCCTACTGAAACTCATTGGGTAACCCTCCTCCAAAAAAATGAATATAGAAGGGGTACTGGAGTGAGAGGGGTCTTGAGAGGATAATTGAGGCTTATGTGATCAGAGTTCATTATGTATAAAATGTCATAATGAAATACATTATTATGTATAATTAACATGTTAATAAACATAAAATACCCTATGTCCAAACAAGACTTGGGTGGCTGTAGATGCTATTTCTGCATCTACACCTAGGAAGTAAGAGAAAGGCTCCTGAGGAGGACTGATCCTCCTGGATGCTGTCTTGGGAGGATCATGGCTCCTGTTTTCCTCCCAATTATGAGATGAGAACATGCTGACTCCGCTGTGTCAGCTCCTCATGATGCAAGTTTCAGGTTTTCTCAAATTATGGAATGCAATTTACAAAAAAAAGAATGACTTTCCAGGAACCATAAATAACCTTAATTAAAGCTTAATTTAACCAAGAACATATTTTTTTCAGAGAATTATATAACTTATTTTCTGATAAATAATAGGTACAGTTGTATGACTCCTAAGTTCTTGGCAGAATAGTTTTTGACAAAAGCGATGCATTATGTAGCCTGCTCTTATTCAACAATTATATAATGATGAACTTGAGCTAGTACTGTAGTGCCATTTGGGGAACCATGCAGTGGTGTATTTATAAATGATCTATGAGGCCCATAGTCTCCTGTTTGTACTTCAATGTTTATCATATGATAATGCTTATTATTTTCTAACATGATGAGTACATTTGTAGGTCTCCTTCCTTCCCTCTCTCTCTCTTCCCCTTCTTCCTTCTCCTTTCTCCTCTCCTCCCTCCCTCCCTTTATCTCTCTTTTTCTTCTTACCTTCCTCCCTCTGTCCCTTCCTTTCTGGAGTACCTCCTATGGTCTCACTGAAAGTGGTGACTATTCTTTCCTTAGCTGAGTTGAAGGAGCTCAGTCCTTTTGGAAGAAGTCTTTATTTAGAATCTATGGCATGGAGTTAGTTGACACAACATAATCAGAAGGAACTGAAATCATCATTTTGCAAAATTGACATTAGGTAGGTTTTATACTGCACACTCCCAAACCACAGTTCTTTGTCTTTAGCCCATGTACTTGGCCTCACATATTCCCATTTCTAGCACCTTTGCCTATGGTCTGGGTCAGCACTCCTTAGACTCTCTCATTGTTCCTGCTTCCAGACAATGCATAGCCAGCTGTCAGGTATGTGACAGGGCTATAGATGTGTGAAAGATAGGAGTCCCCTCTTCTAGCGACAGGAAGTGATGATGTGTAGCTAGGGACTCTCACAGAGAAATGACTAACCTTGCCCCGTGCTCTGGGAGTTCCCAGGGCTTTGTCTCTCAGGGAGAAAGAGACTTTTAGAAGTAGAGACAGATGATGACAGGTGAATTCCAGGAAGTGAGCCCAGATAGGCACACATGCTACTTGTTCCATTGATGGTAGGGTGTGCTTATGCACACCAGGTTGGACTCTGGCACTGTCTGTGGAATCTCTGCTCCCTGTAAATGTTGTTGTAAATGGGGTTGGTTGCCAGAATTTCATTGACAAGAATCAACCTCTAGGTCTGGGATCCTTAATTTTTTTTTCTAACTTCAGGGGCCTAAGGGCTGCAGTGTGAGGTCAGAGTCTACAATCAGGAAGCCAGGTACTCCCTTGGGACCCACAGCTCTCATAGGCATATGCCACATCTGATTCCGGAGAAACAGGATCACATCTCATGGGGATTTATAGCTGTGAATTGTTAAAATATTTTCTTCCTTTCTTTCTCTGTTCCATGCACAGACATAACTAGTCACTTAGGACAACTTTTCATACAAGTGTGCTTTTTTTTGCATGTTTTATGACATACCATTCCATATGTAAAAGACAAGTACATGTTCAAATACATGTGAATAAAGTCTTTAGTGTAATAATGAGAGCTCTACATTCTCCTGTCCCTCTGCTGTTATGGCTTATAAAATCAGTTGAATGCCACCAAATGAACAGGAAACCAAGTATGGAAGTGTCATTATATTTTGATTCTTCTTTTTTTTTTTTTGGTTTTTCAAGGTAGGGTCTCACTCTAGCTCCGGCTGACCTGGAATTCACTCTGTAGTCTCAGGGTGGCCTTGAACTCAAGGCAATCCTCCTACCTCTGCCTCCCAAGTGTTGGGATTAAAGGTGTGTGCCACCATACCTGGCTTATATTTTGATATTTTAACTAGGTGTCAGTTATCTCCAGTTTGGGGCCAGATGACTTGATTTATAGTTGCGTTTTTTCCACTTTGATTATTCAGACCCAAAGATGTCTCCTGAGTAATTATTTGGAGCATCTCTGATAATGGGAAAACAGAAACAGAAAAAGACCAGCTTGCATAACTGGCCCTATCCCTATGAAGAAAAGTACAGGCTGTCCTTTCCCGTATGTCTCCAGAAATCCCATTATCTTGATTTACTGTAGAAAACAGAGAGAAAAGCCTTTAAAAAATAATTACTCGCTTTTCCCTGTGGCTGTGAGCGGAGCTGGAGCTTGCACTAAGTTTTCCGCAGCTGGACATATTTGTGTCAATGTGCTGCAGAGCTTAGGTTGCAGAGGGAGCTCCCCATGTGGAGAGGCCTTCTTAGGGCTTCACTCAGTAGCCGTACCTCCTTCCACGGTGGCATTAGGAGACTGGGGTGGTGGAGGAGCTCTGAGGCTAGGGCCCCTCTAGGTAAAGGGGGACCAGCTTTTTGCCAATTCCCAGAGCTGGAGGCAGATTTGGCTGTAACCTGGCTCTTGCTGAGATGCCAGGCACTGCCACTTTCCACATTCAGATTAGAGCTGCGATAAAAACCCAGTGGGAATAGTGTCACATAACTTTCCAGTCCTGAAATTGCTCTCTGGACAGTAAGCAGATGGCAGAGTCACACCATATTTTCTTGCCCAAGAGACACTGGGGATTATTTTAAGAACTCAAAGCTTTCCCTAGACTATAGCTGTGAGAGCAAGAACTTCTTATATTTGTTTTTTTTTCAAGTTATAGTTTGCCCTTGAATTGTCTTAAACCTCTATGCTCTTTGTGTGCATTGTGTGTATACATATGTGTGTGTGTGGTATGTGTGTACATATGGCATGTGTGGAAGTCAGAGGACAACTTTATAGTGTGACCCTCCACCTTTTTAGATAGAGTGTCTCGTGTTCTGCCACTGGGAATGCCAGACTAGCTGGCTCATGAGCACTGAAGTCCTCCTGACTTTCTCTTCACACTGCCGCAGACACATATGGCACTCCAGACAGGGATGCTGCTTGCATCTGGCTTTATGTAGGTGCTGGGGACCCAGACTCTGTTTCTCAGCAAGTACTTTTAATCACTGAGCCATCTGCTCAGCTCCACGTGCACAGCTTTAAATATTCTCCTCTCTTCATACCTGAGCTTACTCCTCCTTCTCTAGATCACTGAGAGTGTGTAAATCAGCTGGTGGGATGGTGATGGTTCATGATTTCCAGGCCTTGAACAGCTGTTTTAGAGGAGCAAACTGGAATTGCTCTGGAAATTCTATAGATGGCCAGGGAATGTGATAATGCATGCCTGGCATAATTCTGCTAGGGAAGATTGGGAGAGGAGTGTTTCAGCTGTAAATATAGTTCCCCCAAAGTGATGTTCTAACATTTATTTATAAGCTTTGCTTAAAAGGAAGGAGAGAGAGAGGGCTAGGGAGATGGCTTAATTTGTAAAATGCTTATAAGGATGAGGGTCTGAAAAGAGGTGACCAACACTCATGTTAAAATACAATGCTGGGTGAGACAGTGATATGCTTCTATAATCACAGCAGTGAGAATGTGGAGACCAGAGAATCCCTCGGGCTTGCTGGTCAGCTGAAGTGATGAGCAACTGACTTAGTGAGAGACCCTGTCTTAATAGAGAGTGACTGAGGAAGCCACCCAACATCAACCTCTGGCCCTCACATGGATATGAGCATGTGTACACACACATGAATATGTACACACATGTGCACTCTACACATAAATAAATTTGGAACAGGAAGGAGAGGCAAGAGGGAATCTCTTGTCTTGGGCAGTGCAGGAGCTGTCTGTAATGAGAGTGGGAAGCTGACCCAGTGTGCTTTTATGAAGTTGTTAACATTACCATTTTTGGCCATTCATTCTTTTAAAAATATTTTAATTTTTTACAAGGAAGAGAGAGAGAGATAGAGATAGAGAGAGAACATTACCTTCTTGTTATTGACACAAAACACCTGACCAATAGCAGCCAATGGAAGGAAAGATTTTATTTTGGCTTATAGTTTTTTTTTTGTTGTTGTTGTTTTTGTTGTTTTTGAGGTAGGGTCTCACTGTGGTCCAGGCTGACCTGGAATTCACTTTGTAGTCTCAGGGTGGCCTTGAACTCACGCTGATCCTCCTACCTCTGCCTCCCAAGTGCTGGGATTAAAGGCATGTGCCACCATGCCTGGCTAGTTTTTTTTTTTTTTTTAAATCAGTCCCAACATTGTTCAAACATCCCCATAGTCCAAAGTTTCTTAACTCTGAGCCTATTAAAAACACCAAACACATAACAGCACAAAGTGAATATTCACATTGCAAAATATGGCATTGCAAGGATAGATTGAACCAATGCAAGATCTAAAACAAACAGGAAAAACATCAAATTCTGTAGCTTCGAGTCCCTGGTGTACCAGGGCTTTTTACTGTTGCAAATGAACTCCAGATGCATATGCCATTTCATATATCTTGCTTTTTGTGAGTACCAGGGGAATTGAACCCAGGCTGCAGGCTTTGCATGCGATTGCCATTAATGGATGAGCCATCTCTCCAGCCCTTAGCCATTCATTTTTTGCTTAATTAGGAAATGATGGTATCTGTTGTGGGTTTTGTTCTCTGGTCTAGTCTTCACTGCAAAGATTCTAGGTATTCCATTACATAGTCTAATGCACAGTAACATGGACTTGAAGTCATGGCTTTTCATGTATGACCTTGCTAAACTTTAGTGTTTTGTGTAAAATGTGGTTAATAATTTCTGAGGTCACATTCAGTGCTATTAAATGAGTCAGTACATGTAAAGCTTTTAGCTGAGTACCCACCATGTATGTTGGCTAAATGATAGTGGTTGTCAGGTTGTCATTATGTCCCTTTACAGGAATTCTTACATGACTGTCTAGGGAGGTTATTTCTATCTTTTTTTTTTTCCTGTTTCTTAACAGAATATCACTGGGGGGTTTGATTGGGATTTCAATAAATATTGACTCCTTTAGCTTTTTCCAGAACAGGATTTAATGAGAAAAGTGAGCTATTGGCTGAGTGTTTGTTTTGCTGAAAAATAGCCTTGTTGCCAAATGTGTATTCTGGTTGAGTACAATACAGGGACAGCATAATCAAATGACATGGCATAGCCTGGGGACAAGTTGTTTATAGCTCTAAGACCCTAAAAAATATTTTAACAATGTATATTGGATATGAACATTGAGCATGGATTATTCTTGTGAGGTGTTAATATAAAGTGAAAGTCCCTCAATTAGCAATTTCAGACCCAAGTGACTAGAGAGATTTTTAGTGGTTAAGGCACTTGCCTGTAAAGCCTAATGACCTGAGTTTGATTCCCTTGTATCCATGTAAGGCCAGATGCATAAAGTGGTGCATGTGTTTGGAGTTCATTTGCAGTGACTAGAGATGCATCCGTTCTATCTCTCTCTGCTTGAAAATAAATACATTAAATTTATTTTTAAAAAAGATACAAGTTACTAATGGAAACACTTTGAAGAGGAGGAAGCAAGCAATGGGCATTTTCTGGTGGCTGTTGCTGCTGTTGCTCCTTGTTAGTCATGTTTGTTACATACACTCTTGGTTCATGTCCCTGAAGAGAGAATCCTTAAGTTTATCCCAATCCCTAATTAGCCACGGTGATACCTGTTCAAATTTCTTTGATAGTCTCATCAACTGCAGTGAAGTAGGCAGAATAGACTTTCTGGGAAATATCAGCATAAGTAGATGACATTTAAGAGAGTCAGGCAACTTGTTCAAGGCTAGGTGACAGGCAGGGGCAGAGCCAAGAGGTGACCCCATGGCTTGTTCTACTGTAGCCTCTGTTGTCTTCTGAAGATAGCTATTTGACATCTTATCTTTTTTTTTTTTGTGGCCTCTGTTTGTGGTGTGTGTGTGTGTATGCTTGCATGTGTGTTGTGGGTACACATTTGTATGCTGGTGCACATGCATGTGTGTGCAGGCCAGAGGTAGGCATTGGGTGTCTTCCACAATCACTTTTGGTCTTATTTATGATAGGGCTCTCACTTGAACCCAGAGCTCACTAATTCTAGCTAGTTAACTAACCTCATGGATTCCAGGTCTGTGCCTCATGAGTGCTGGGATTACAGGCAGGCTGACACACCTGTCTGGCCCATTGACATGAGTGCTGGGAATCCAAGCTCAGGTCCTTATGCTTTCTTAGCGAGTACTTTGCCCACTGAGCCATCTGCCCAGCACTTTTGACAGATTTTAATATGATTAGTAACTTCAGAGAGTCTGTGAGCTTATTTCCATAAGATAAACCACACATTCAGCAGTAGGATGGCTAATTAGCCTATGGGCAGCTCCTTTACCCAGGAGCCAAATGATCACAGGAGATGTTGATCATCTCAAAATTCAAGAAAGGGAGGAGGGCAGAGGGCATTTTTTTCACCTAATTCATTTAGCTTAAAGATGTTGAATATTACTTGTCATTCACAAACAGATTTTCTTGATCTTCATTTTACTTCATTGAAGTGTGTTTCTTCACTGACCTATATTAATCACTGACTAAATAGTCTTCAGTGTGCATCCTCTGAGATAGTGTTTCAGGTAGTCTATGCACTTAAGTTATTTGATATCATTTGGTATCCAAACATAATGACATGGAGAGGTCAGTATTCCACATACTTAAAATCAAAATCTGTGGGCAAGATGACACTTCTCCCTCCTTCCTTCTCTTCCTCCCTTCTTCCCTCCCTCCCTCTCTCTCTCTCTTTTTCTGGGGTGAGTGTAGATTTAGTATGCATGTTGAGATGTACTTGTGTAGACGGATGTGTGCATTTCATACACATACATGCAGAGGCCAATGGAAGATATTGAGTGTCCTCTATTGTTCTTCTGCCTTATTTCCCTGAGTCAGAATCCCTCATTGAAACTGGAGCATTTGTTTTGCAGTTAGACTAGCTGACCAGGGAGCCCAGAGCTCTTGTCTTTCTAACTTTAGCACTGGAGTTACAGGCATGTGCAGCTTTTCCCATGGGTGCTCAAGATTGCACCCAAGTCCTTAGGCTTGTGCAGCAAGCGCTCTTACCTGCTGTGTCATCTCCCCAGCCCCATAGGTCTTCTTTTGATGTTATGTTTCTCTGGGATGCCCATATTTTTTGAGTTCTTTAACCTGGGACAGTGGTGTTCTCTGAGTACAGTGAAACTGAGGACAGTGCCCTGCACTTCACACATCAGCATCTTCCCTGTGCAAAAGGCATTAAGCAATGCTTTTGGAGGAAGAAGCTCTTATAAGTTGCAGATGTTTTTGGATCTCTTTTTTTCATGCATGCATGTATGTGTGCATGTGTATGTATGGTCTGCTCACATGTGTATGTTTGTGTATGCATGTGGGTACGTATGTGTGTGGGCATCTATGTGGAGGTCAAGGTTATTATCATTGTTCTCTTCACTTACTCTCCACCTTAAAAACAGTCTTGTTGAATCATAGCTCATTGCTTTGGCAAGATTAGCCAGCCTACAAGTCCCAGGAATACTGCCCAGTGCTTACCACCACCCCTAGCTTTACATGGGTACTGGAGATCAGAACTGAGGTCCCCATGTTTGCATATCAAGCACTGTGCTGATTGAGCTATCTCACTGGCCCTGGCTCTCATTGCTATGTACATCATATTTCTTATTTTCTGGAAACTGTGAAGGAGATGCACAATTTCTACTGGTGTCAAAACTGACAAGCCCATAAAATGAGCACAAATATATTAGAAAACACCATGAAACCAACCATTGGCATCAGGACTTTGACTAAATTCAAGAGGAATTTGTTTTTTACATCTCTGTTGCTTCTTTCTTATTACAGTTCTAATAACTTAATTAAAAAACAAAACTTCTAACCAAGAGAAGATTGCCTTTCTGTCAAGTCCAAAGCCTCACAGTGGCCATGCCATTTCTATATTTTTCTCCTAATCTCTGAGAATTCTTTTGAGGTCTTTGAGTGCTCACCATTGATTAGAGCACCTGAGCATTTGCATTGGAAACATTTTTTCTTTGCATTCTCACATATTTCTTTTGCATGCATTTATTTAGTCTCTGCTCATCATGACTTTAATGTAGTTGTTGGAAGAGTGAGAGTATAATTTTTCAGCTTCTTGGCATGTTCTTTGCTTCTGCAGGACACTGGCAAAGCTGTCTGAATGTAACCTAGATTTGAAATCCAGAGAAGAAAAGTAGTTCTGTGGCTATCATATTTATATCAGTCACAAAGTCCAGATCATTGATTAGTTCATTACTGCTGAGATCTTCATTGTGCTGCACTTTGTAATGTCAATGAATGGACATCCAGCACCTGTTCCTGAAATGACTGTGTGAGAGAAGTAGTTCTGACAATATTAAGTGGTGATGGCCTATTCAGAAGAGCAAGGAAGAAGAGTGACAAGAAAGAACACACAGGGTCAAGGCATTATTATGCAAGCAAATACTAAAATACAGTCATCAAAGGACCCTATTACTGGTCATCCATGTAGCCCATCATCCTGACCTTATTCCAGAGGCAGGTGTACACTTATTTTCTCTGCTGAGGTTCTGGGAAGGAACGGGGCCACCAAGCTGTCCTTGCTGGAAGAAAATGGCACAGAACATCTCTTGGAGTCTGGCAGGGAAAGCCAGAAGTTTGAAGAAGTTTGAGCTGCTGGTTTCCAAATATTCACATTATCTTCAACTGAGGCTTTTCTGGTCACGTGGGTAGTTTACCTTCCCTACAAGGAATATGCTCCAAAACTCCAGTGGATGCCTAAGTTCACAGACTGCCCTGCATCCCATGAGTAACATTTTCTCCTTGACATACCTGTCTATGATAACGTTATTGATAAATTCAGCAAAGTAAGATTAACAGCAGTAGTTAATACTAAAATTCTGTGGCTCACCTGATATATCATAATAAAATTGTTAGGATCACCACTGTGCACTCATTAGCAAGTAATGGGTTACTTGACCACTTTGTTACCATCAGCATGCCCCATCTGGCTATGGGGCATGCAGCATACACAGTGTGGACACATATGATCTGATAACTATGCTGGCTACGGGATGTGGTACCATCTGATAATCATGGGACATGTAGCATATGCTTTGTGGACATAAAGGATTTGATTTACTTCTCAGGTGGGGTAAAGTGGGATGGCATGTGATTTCATCATGCTACTCAGAATGGATAGTGATTTAAATTTTGTCAAATTTTTATTTCTAGTATTTGCCATTTAATATTTTCAGTGTTCGGTTGATAGCTGGTAACTGAAAGTGAACCCACAGAAAGTGAGACCATGACAAAGAGGGACTGCTGTAACAGAGAGATGGCTGAGGAATTGTGGGAGGAGCACTGGACTGGAATGTGCTTCCTCTGGAAATTTGATGAGCTCAGTTTCTTCATGTAAAGTGGGGATCTTTTCAGCAAACAGGTAGTAAGATGAAATTGCCTAAGTGCTTCGCAAAATACCTGGGACCTGTTGAATTGAAAGTTCCATAAACATTTAGTATTTACCTGTCAATCAAGTTGTTAAATTCGTGCATTTTTTTTGTAGTTTTTCAATATATTTATTTTGGCCATGAAAGTTGCACATTTTATGAAATGGTAAAATACAAAAAGTACAGAAAAATAAACTGTAGATCTTAACATTTATTTTCAGTGAAAATTAAAACAACTAGCATCTTGGTTCTTAGAAATAAACAGTATCAGTGTTTAATGAGCTACATTCAGTCTTTTCTATACATGAACTGGAAAGTGCACTCTATTTTGCCTGTATGTCTATGTGTGCAGAATGGAAGAATGGAAGGAATTGAGCACCAGATATGTGTAACACCAGTCCAGTCATCACATGGTCTTGGGCTATACCATTTCTTCCCCAATACAAGCAGGTAATTTTACCCATTTCATTGCAGACATTTAAGAAATGAATGAGGTAATGCATACAGAAGGCTTACCATTAATATTTTGGAATAATGAACATTCATGGAATAACTGTGGTTGCTAATATGTGTGTGTGTATGCACATGCATGCAGATGTGAGCACCCTGTGCATACATGAGCAGAAGCCAGAGGAGGATGTTGTGTGTCTTTTTTTTTGTCACTCTTCCACCTTATTTTCTTGAGACTGAATTTCTCACTGAACTTGAGCTTCTCTTTTATTGGTCAGATTGGCTGACTAGAGATCCTCAGTAATCCTTCCTGTCTCCTCTCCACTCAGTGCTAGAGTTATAGACATGCCCATCTCTTTGTGTGGGTTCTGGAGATCAAACTCAGGCTCTCATGCTTACATAGCAAGCTCTCTTACTTGCTGAATCATCTCTCCAGTCCCGCTATTCTTGAATCATAAATATTAATTGCCAAACAAAAACAAGTCTTTGGGAAGAGTTCTCCATGTCAGTCTTCAGCTTAGCATCTCTCGGCAGGCAGGCTATTAAAATCATGTGCAGAGCTACATGCATTTCTTCTCTAGTCACAAAGCAAAAGCAGTGCTATGATTTTACGAGACATCATTGAGAACAAGTGTCACATCAGCGGTGGCACAGAGGGCTGCTGAGTGTGTATTATGTTCCAAGAATAGCTTAATGGAATACCTTTTAGTTGGCTTTTTATGCACTAATAACAAATTGTTTTTAGTTGCATTTTAGCTATGTTAAATAAATATATTGAGGTAAAGAAAATTAGAAAAACAAATGCTGATTTGAGTAACCTGAATAGAACAAAACACATGGAAATGTTCTTAAGTAATTGTGTAAGTTACTTTTCCACTACTGTGATCAAATGCCTTGCAAGAAACAACTTAAGGAGCTAGGAAAATGGATTGGTGGGTAAAGTGCTTGCTGTGCAAGCCTAGGTACCCAAACCTGGCTTCTCAGTACTTGTGTAAAGACACACACAGTAGTGTTGTACCTGGAATCTCAGCGATGGGGAAACGTGGATGGGAGGAATCACTGGGACTCTTAGCCACCCAGTCTAGATGAATTGCTAAGCTCCAGGTCAGGGAGAGACTCTGTCTCAAAACTAAGTTTGGGGGAGAGTGATTGAAGAAGATACCTGATGTTGACATCAGGCCTCATTTCGGGGGATCATGGTGAGGAAGCCAGAGCAGGAATATGAGGAGGCCAGTCACATTATGTCACAGTCATGAAACTGGCAGATGAATGTGCTCAGCTCCCTTCCTCCTTTTGATGCAGTCCATGAGCCCATGGAATGTAGCTGTCCATATTTAAAGTGAGCTTTCCCATTTCAGTAAACCCTGTCTAGAAACTTCTTCACAGATATGCCCAGAGGTTTGTCTTCAAGGTGATTCTAAATTCTAGCAAGTTGGCAATCAATTTAATCATCACAGTGACCTTGTAATAATACTGCCTACATGTATTTAAAATTCATAAATATATACATATAAACATATACATTTATATATATATATATATAAATACATATAAATATATATATTTCTTAATTGAAAATCCAGATATATATATATGATAGATAAAGCCTGTGCCTTTTTTTTTTCTTTTTTTTCAAGGTAGGGTCTCACTCCAGGCCAGGCTGACCTAGAACTCATTCTCTAGTCTCAGGGTGGCCTTGAACTCACAGCAATCCTCCTACCTCTGCCTCCCAAGTGCTGGGATTAAAGCCTGTGCTTTTTTTGTTTGT
Source organism: Orientallactaga sibirica (assembly GCA_036365145.1). NCBI lineage: Eukaryota > Metazoa > Chordata > Mammalia > Rodentia > Dipodidae > Orientallactaga > Orientallactaga sibirica. Next base: position 14,214,370 of record JAEOAD010000036.1, read on the forward strand.
TTGTTTGGCATAGGGCACTGTGGCCCAGGCTGACACCAGTCTCAGGGTGGCCTTGCTAACCTCTGCCTCCCAAGTGCTGGGATTAAAGGCATGCACCACCATACCTTGCTAAGCCTGTGCTTTTTTTGTTTGTTTGTTTTTTTTTTTTTTTTTTCGAGGTAGGGTCTCACTACTGTGGCCCAGGCTGACCTGGAATTAACTTTGTAGTCTCAGGGTGGCCTTGAACTCACAGCGATCCTCCTACCTCTGCCTCCCAAGTGCTGGGATTAAAGGCGTGCACCACCACGCCTGGTTTAAGCCTGTGCTTTTAAAAATGTTTTCATATGCATTATTTTATGACTTAAAATTCTAATAGCTAGCTAGATTAAAATAAAAGGTCATTCTCTAATTTAAAATTTCCCCTCATGTATCTTTAAAATTTGTCTAGGTTTGCTTTTCATCACTACTTATTGAATCTACTTGGATTTTCTTTTGGCAGTTAACTATTTTTTCACATAGTGATAGTGGCTTATTGTTGCTCATTTTATCCCAAGGATTTATATGTGAACTCTATTATATATCAAGTTGCCATATAGTCATAGGCTTCATCTTGTCCTTGTAAGTATACTCCTATTCTGTGCCAATAACATATTCACTTAATAACTATGGATTTATTTTAAATCTTTACTCTTCCTTTTGATATATTATTACTTATTTTGGGCATATTTTGATATAAATTTAAGAATCAGCTTGTCGAGGTTTGTGAAATACACTGATATTTTAATTGAAGTGTTACTGAATTTATAGATCAATTTGGGAGCTGTTCATAATTTTAGTATATTGAGCCTTCCTACTCATTAAAATTGTATATATCTCCATTTATTTTGGCTTTATTTCTTTCTTTTATTATTTTTGGTACTTAGGACCAAACTTTGGGCCTTGCTCTTACTAGCCAAGCATTCATCACTGAGCTAAGTTCCTAACCCCTATTTTAGTTTTCTTTAATGTCCACCAATGAATTTTTAAAAATTATCTTTGGAAATTTTTATTTACTTTTTGCTACTCATGTTCTTAAGTGCTTCATTTATTTCCCATGGCAGTTGCTAGTGGAATTAAAAAAACACTTATCAATAAATCAATTTTCTAACTAATTTGTCTGAATTTTATCTGCAAGCATTTTGTCTGGGGATGAAGTCTTTTCGAATCCACAGATCTTTTCCTTACCATATTCCCTAGGGTTGTTCCATACTCAGCCCTAGATTTTTAATCATCTTTATCATGGTTTTTTTTTTTTTTTTTTTGAGGTAGTGTCTCACTCTGGCCCTGGCTGACCTGGAATTAACTATGTAGTCTCAGGGTGGCCTTGAACTCACCGCAATCCTCCTACCTCTGCCTCCCGAGTGCTGGGATTAAAGGTGTGCACCACTACGCCCAGCCATCTTTATTATGTTTTATTTTTTGTTTATGTTTTGTATTTTCTTTTTTTTTTTTTTTTTGGAGAGAGACAGAGAGAGAGAGAGAAAGAGAGAGAGAGAATGGGCATGCCAGTTGCCTTTCAGCCTTTGTGAATGAACTCCAGATGCGTTTGTGCCCCCTTGTGGGCAAGTGTGACATTGCGCCTTTGAGTCTCTGCATCTGGCTAAATGTGGGACCTGGAGAATCAAATGGTGGTGTTCTTAGGCTTAGCAGGCAGGTGCCTTAACCACTAAGCCATCTCTCCAGCCAATTTTGTGTTTTCTTGATTTTTTGATGTGTACATTTTTCATTGAATTCCTTTTTGTATGGTCTTTTTAACATTTTTGGGTGAGAAGGAAAAATGTCTTCTGTTTTCTCAAGTAGCCTTTTTCCCTGGAAAAGTGAAAAGGAATAGAATTTAACACAGAAGATTGCTCTGGGGCTGGAGAGATGGCTTAGCAGTTAAGGCGCCTGCCTGCTAACCCTAAGAACGCTGGTTCCAATCTCTAGCGGTTCCAATCTCCAGGTCCCACGTTTAGCCAGATGCAAAGTGATGCAAGGGTGCAATGCCGCACTTGCCCACATGGGGGCGCACACATCTGGATTTCGTTCACAGCAGCTGAGAGGCTGCTGGCATGCCCATTCTTTGTTTCCCTCTCCCTCTCTGACTGTCTGTCTCTGTGTCTCTCTCCAAAAAAAAAAAAAATTATAAAAAAAGATTGCTCTGCTCTTTTTAGTGTTTTGACCTTGACTGCTCCTAAGATGGCAGAGTGTAACAAGAGGCACATACCTTTCCATTAAATTTGGCAAAGGCTATGTTGAGTATCCAGGATTTATTCTGAACTCTACAACTTTTGGGGTCTTAGGAAACTTGCATTTAGAAAATCCATATGGAAGAAGAACTTAGATTCTGTTTTCTGGAAAAGTGATGGTTCATGTATAGTCTTTGGAAGTTCTTTTTTTTTTTTTTAACACAAAGATTTATAGTCTAGACAAATGGGCAAAGCTTTCTTCAGTTGCACTAGGAATTTTATAATCTTAATTGAATCTAAGTCAATACTATGCAAAATTGTCAGATTAATTCATGAAGACTGTGGTAAGTGCGATCATGTTGGTTACTTTGTAAGCTCTTTCTAAGTGTATGCAATGGAAGTTAGACATTTTTTTTTTCTCTGAGCTCTCAGGAAAAAAATCAAGACATTTTTGGATGTTAACAATATAGGGTTGAGGAAATGGCTCAGTCAGAAAAGTGTTTGCCTTGCAAGTATGAAGAGTACCCTTGAGTTTGTTCCCTAGAACCCACAATTTAAAAGACTGTGGTGACATTTGCTCATGATTCCAGTGCTATGGAGGTGGATATGGGGAAACCTATGCCTCACTGGCTAACCAGTCTAGCATACGTGGCATATTCCAGGCCAGTGATAGAGCCTGTTTCAAAAAAGGTGAACAGTGCCTCAGGAATGACACCCAAAGACTGTCTCCACATGCATGTACATACACATGAACCTGAACACCAATGCGTGGATACACACGCACACACACGTACACATATACACATGCATTTAACAGCATAGAAAAGCATAGTGCTTAATTAATTCTCAGAACTCTTTCAACTGTGTGGATCTACAAATAATAATTTTATGTCTGAAAACATCTTTGAAGCCTGGGAAAATCTGAATATAAAATTGCTTCTTACTAAAAATAACAGATGCCAAATTGCATTTATGTTACATAGACTCAAGTTGTGCTCATTTGAACTTCAAAAACTTAATAAGCTATTTTTGGGTGATAGTAAAAAATATTTCTTGATAATTGATATATAAATGTACTAAATATATTACATGTGACAGTTAAACCAGCCACAACAGGAATCCTATTAAATATGTCTGTTATTCTTTTTTTTAAACATAAAGATATCAGTGAAGTTAATTTATGAAATGTTACACAACTAATGTGGAGACGAGCTGATATTACAGTTATAGCAGTTGTCTTTTTATTATGTAAATGTTGAATATTATGGTATTTTCATATATACATTGTTTTATTTAATTTTACCCCACATCTCTATAAACCCTTTTCAAACTGTGTTCTTTTACCTTTCCCACTTTAATATTTCATGTATTCTGTTGTTTGGTCTTCTGTTTTATTGTTTGTGTTTGAGACAGGGTTTCATGTAGCCAAGACTGGCCTCAAACTCACTATGTAGCTGAGGCTGGCCTTGAACTCCTGATCCTCTTGCTTATACCTTTCTAGTGGTGGAATTGCAGACATGTACCACCATGCCCAGCTAGTCTTTTGTTTAATTATTTATGACTACTTCTCAATTTTATCCCTTAAAATTTCCCCTCTATTCTTTAATGTGTAAATGAAGTAGAAAATTTGAAAATTTGGAAGGAATTTCTTTTGCCATCCTAGGGCATATTTTAAGAAATTAGAGTAAATTGTTAGTTTAGGATATTACACTGCTCCTTCCCAAAACAAACAAACCAATAATACAAAAACTAATCAGAAACAAACCACAGGAAGGAGCACAATACACTTTGAAAATTATAGCATAACTTTGAGTGCTTATTTCTTAGCATTTAGTTTAAATGTGCTACAGATTTCCCATCAGTAGCTCAAGGAAAGTATCCACAATGTATCTATCAGCTTTGAGTCCCTCACTGGAGTCCTTGGAATCTCTTACATTGTGAAATTCAGTGGTTGGTGTATTTGTTACTTTACTCATTGCTGTGACACAATACCTGGCAAAAAGTCTCTTAAGGAAGAGTTTATTTTGGCTTACTGTTCCAGGAATCCGTCATGGTGGGGAAGACATGGTGGCAGAAGAGGGAACCCTGTTGATCACATTACATCCAGACTCAGGAAGACAGAGTGAACAAGCAGTTGGGCAGGGTATAGAATCTCAAGATCTACCCCCAGTGACCTACTTCCTCCAGCAAGGGTGTACTTCTTAAAGGTTCCACAACACTGTCAAATAGTGCCATCAGCTGGGGACTGTGTTCAAACACAAGAACCTATGGAGGACAGTTCACATCCAAATCACAACAGTTGGAGAACAACCTTCTTCAGGAAACTGGCTCATTAGTATGCTAATCATATGGGAGAAAGCCTTGTGTAATTCCTAATGCACATTCTTTTGGTCCCTTCTCCTGGGTCTTCCCATGGCATGAGATACCATTTGTGGAAAGATGGTAATTTTAATAAGAAATATCAAGAACATTGCTTTCTAAGGTTCTGATGTTAAAACAAGCCTCTTTTAGCCAAGAATTGAAATGACTGGACTAAGACACATTTGACATTTGCCCTGTGTCTCTAACTGCCTTATTTGCTAGGAACAGAGTGGAAGGAGTTAACCATACTTGGTGTCCATTTATATCCTTATTCTAATAGTGTCACTTTGAGGTCCTGACTCTGCGCTTGCTATTATTCAAGGTCTTGGTTTACTGATTGAACTTGAGCTTGACAGCTGTCTACTTTCATCCTTAATAGATCTGGACAGATATGTTGCAGCACCCAATGAGAGGCATACTTGTCAGTTGGGACTGAAATAGCTCTGTGAGTCTTGCTGTGAAATTTCATTTGTCTTTATCTGGTCATTAAAGGGAAATCTCAAGCAGACATGGGTAGGATGTCTTTTTTTTTTTTTTTCTAAAGTTGATTATTAGCCCACTTGTTTAATGTTCACAATAATTTAAAGATATAACTTTGCAGAATCTAGTGTTAGCTTCTTCCTTGCCCCACCCACACATTTGCATGATTATCATCGCAGAGGAAGGGAAGAAGGTCCAAGTTTCCATGTGGCTTATTCACTGGGCAGTGAGTTCTTCAGTCTGCCCAGTCAGTGCTGACTGCCACTGTAGGTTATGACAGCCCTGTGCTCAGTGATAGTGTCAGGGGGTGGGCTGAAAGATGGCATGCACCCAGAATCAGTTGGAAAAAACATCATTTGGTTTTATATGACTTATTTCATCTTATCTACTGATTCATTGACTGATCTGCCAGATGAAATGATAAGCTAATGCAGTTTTGTTGCATTTTCTCAGAGAAGGCAGCTCTGGGTGAATGCAAATGCTAAATCTAGAATGTTCACAGAGAAATAGTGGAAGAAATCAAAGCCTTCCAGGCCGATTCTAAAGGTGTTAGCATTATTCTGAACTTCAGATACACAGGAAGAGATTTCTATCCTGTCCATCAATATCTCACATTTACGAGAAAAACTTTTCTTACAGTTTTCCTCAAGATAGATATTCATGTGATATGATGGGTATATTTTTGTCTCCTAATATCCCATTGTCATTTCTTTGTCACTCATTACTAATAGCTTGTCTCCACCTCTTTTTGTTTAAGAGCACTTCAACATTGGGAATATATTGGATGATTACTTTGTAATTGAAATTTCCCTAGTCCATTTTCCTTACACATGACACATGTAATTTCCTTTAAATGATAACTTTTTAACAGCTTGTTCAGAGCAGTTTTCATTCAAATTCTGAATTTGGATGAAATCTTTTTGAGTGCATTTAAAAAGCTATTTGAACAACTTGATAAGCAACATACTGAAAGTTTTCTTAAAAAGAAAGGTTTTCACAGTCATTTCATCCACATAACCCTTTTGCTTGTATATGTGTTCTTTGTAGTCCATATTGACATCTCCATAACAATACAGACAGATTCTCAATGACTGTCTTAGCATTGTGTCATACTGTTTATACTGTCCATTCTATGATTTATTCTCAAATGATATTGTGCCAAATAGAAGTGCTTGCATTTACAAACTTGTTCACCTATTGTGAGCCATTTAGATTGTGTCTATTCTTTTTTTAAACATTTTTGTATTTTATATATTAGAGAGAGAGTGTGTGTCAGATAGAGAAAATGGGCATGCCAGGGCCTTCAGCCACTGCAAATGAATTCCAGCTGCATGCGCTGCCTTGTGCATCTGGCTTATGTGGGCACTGGGGAATTGGACCTGGGTCCTTAGGTTTCACAGGCAAGTGCCTTAACTGCTCAACTATCTCTACAGCCCCATGTGTCCATTCTTTGATTGTTAAAATCAGACATGTTAGCTTATTTGCAGAACTCTCTATATTTTATAATGGTTTTCCCTGTGTTTTTTTTTTACATTTTAAATATTTTTATTTTATATTGAAATATAGTAAACAGAAATGTGAAGTTTATATAAAATTAATATATCTAACATATAGACAGATATCAGCATATATACACTTGGGTAAGAAAGAGAAAGAAAAGAGATTTGAAATTTCAAGACAGAATAAATTTATTTTTCCTTCTCCCCTTATATCTCTTTGGCATAAAGTTCTAATTAGGGATAGTAATCAAAAATATTTACTAACCATTGTGCAAAGCACGGGCTCAATGGACAGACCCAGGTTGCACACTGCTTGCTATAAGCAAAATGAAGTGCCCAGCCAATCTCCCACAGTCTCAGGAAAACTAAGAAAAGGCAAAGTCTAGACAGTACTTTTTTGTGTGTGTGCTTGTGCATGTGACATACACAGGAATCCTTAGACTTTTGCCCAATTTCTTATTTTGATGTTAACACTTGTATCTTTTTAGTTGTTTTAGAGGAAGCCAAGGGTAATGGCTGAACACAGAAGAAATAGACATGATGGCTATGATCAAATTCTTTCATTTCTGTAGTAGTTCTGTTATGTTTTGTAGCTTTGCTTGTGGGGGTAAAGGGACAAATCTGAGATCTACGTAGGAAGCTCATCATTACTAAGAGACATAACCTGGGATACTACTGATCAATGGACTACTTTAGTACCTGTGGTAATAATAACTCAGATGCACTTCTGATTCACACCTGTTCCTTCAGGGTGCCTAAGCAGCAGCACATGTTCCCACACAGTAAGTTACACTATATTTTTTCAGAGCAGATTACAAATATCTAGCTAAATAACTCTAAACTCTGATGCAGAATTCTCACATCTGTCCAACAACTCTCAATTATATATTTCTTAAAAGAGACTACTACAAAACAATATTGAATTCCTTGGAAGAATGCCCAAAACAAAATTTTCAAAAATCATTAAGGAAAAGAAACAATCTAGAGTGCAGAACAGCCTTTCTGAACTTCAGTTAAACAGCAGGATTATGAGGGACCAGGAATCTCTTCTGATACTGTCTTTTTCTCTCGCTTTTGAGCTCTGTAGTCCCTTCCTTTCTCCAAAAATTTAAAGTTTTAAAGGACTTCTAAGTCTAATAATTTGTAAAATAGGAAGAAATGAAGGAAGAAAGAAAACAAGGTAAAATAGAAACAAATACAAAATCACCACTTACCAAACATTGTCATACATTTTGTAAAATCTATAATTATTGGAGAAAATGTTAACATACAGGGAAGAAGAAAACCAAACTTTTACCACCAAGAGACCAACATTTATAGTTTAACAGCTGGCATTTTTAATAGCACTAGTCTACCCTTTTCTGTCATTGTCTGTCTATTATTTTGTAACAGAAGAAACATACTAACTGTACATTAGTGTAACCTATATAAAATATAATTTGATGACCATATACATTGGCATTGTTCTTTTATTTTGTCACTGTTCAAACCACTTTGTATGTATTTTATTAGTTTTGTACATAGACTGTCTTCAGTCATGTTGGTACTATTGTTAGCCTCCTCCCTGTCCTCCCCCCTTAAAAGGGACCATCCTCGTTGGGGAGTGTGGGTCGTGCATTGTGGGGGTAGCCATCAGTTATGGGGAAGAGGCAATGTCTTTGTGTATAATGTCCCAACTTATGGCTCTTGCACTTGTGTGAGCATCACATCAGGTTGTTTGCTGCTGAGAAACTTAGACCAAAAGTTTCTTGGACTGATGTTGGTCACTTTCCCCCATTCGCTCATGTAGCACCTTCTGGCAGGTAAGCTGACTCACTTCCAGATTTAAGCCAGGTCACTCCATGTTCCATATCAACAGCATATGGTATCTTTAGCAGTAGGGTCTTATCATTAAACTTTGGTGGGTCATCAAGTACTCTGACAGAAATCTGTCTTCTTTTGGGAAACCTTGTAGGTCTCTCTGATCAACAGCTCATTGTGGATGTTAACCATATGCTGGTACTGGGAGTGATATGCCAGCACCAAGGGAAAAGAAGGAAGAAAAATATAGGTAATATAAAAGAGAAAGAGAGAAGAAAGAAAGTGAGAGAGAGAGAAGCAGGAGAAACTTAAGGTTAGTCTTCATCATACCCTCTCTGGGGCCCTGTATTTCATGTGTTTCCTCTAGGACCTGATGAAGGTTCAACCTTTTAGGATATAGGATTTTATGTCTTTCAGGATATAGGATTTTATGGTAGCATTTACATTTGGGTCCAGTTTGTGTCACCCTCTACCCTTACCCTCCCCTTTCATCCCACCTACCCTATTGTCTGGTCCTTGAGAGATGCTTATTAGGTGTGTCAACATCTTGAGCAGATCCAGGTTAAGAGCCACAGAGGAGTGAGACCATGCGACACTTATCTTTCTGTGATTGGGTGAGTTCACTGAGAATGATCTGTTCCAAGTTCAACCATTTTTCTTCAAATTTCATTGTTTCAGTTTTCCTTACTGCTGAGTAGAATTCCATCATGTAGATATACCATATCTTGGATATCCACTTGTCTAATGATGGACATCTAGGTTGATTTCAACTATTAGCTATTATGAATTGAGCAGCTACAAACATGGTTGAACAAATCTTTCTGAACTGAGGCATGGAGGTTTTAGGGTAAATGTCCACTAAGGGAATAACTGGGTCTGTTGGTAACTCTATAGTCATCCTTTTTAGGAGTCTCCATATTGCTTTCCATAGTGGTTGTACCAGCTTACATTCCCACCAACAATGAATGAGGGTTCCTATTCTCCACAGCCTCACCAGAATTTGTTTTCATTAGATTTTTAAATATTTGCTAATCTTATTGGGGTAAAGTGGGATCTCATAGTTATTTTAATTTGCATTTCCCTGATGATTAGGGATGTTTAACATTTTCTTCAGTCTGTGTTTGCCATTGATATTTCTTCCTTGGAAAACTCCCTGTACAGTTATCTGCCCTATTTTGTGAGTGGGTTGTTTGATTTTTTTTATTTTTTAAGTTCTTTGTAGAGTCTAGAAATTAGGCCTCTGTCAGTTGTATAGCCAGCAAAAATTTTCTCCTATTCTGTGGGTAATCTGTTGGCTCTGATTATTGTATGTTTGTCTGTGAAAAAACTTTTCAGCTTCATAAGATTCCAATGGTTGAGTGATTGTTTAATATCCTGAGCTACTGGGGTTTTGTTCAGGAAGTCTTTTCCCATTCCTATATAATGGAAAGTTCCTCCTATTTTTTTTTTTCTTCCAGTAGCACAATTTTTGGTCTTATATTGAGATCTTGGATCCACTGGGACTTGATTCTTGTGCATGGTGAGATGTGTGGATCGAGTTTTATTTTCCTGCATATGGTTATCCAGTTTGTCCAGCACCATTTGTTAAAGATGATGTCTTTTTTTTCCAGTCTACATTGTTAAGGCCTTTGTCAAATATCACGTAGCTGTAGTTACTTGACCCAAAGTCTGGGTCCTTGGTTCTGTTACTGTTACATTGGTCTATAATCCTGTTTTTATGCTAATACCATTTTGTTTTTGTTACTATGGCTTTGTAATACAGCTTTAGGTCAGGAATGGTGATGCCTCCAGAGGTGTTTCTTTTGCTGAGGATATGCTTGAATATCCGAGGCCTTCTGCCATTCCCTATGAATTTTGAGATGATTTTTTCTATTTCTGTGAAGAAAAATGTTGGGATTTTTATTGCTATTGCATTAAATCTGTATATTGCTTTTGTTAAAATTGCCATTTTCACAATTCTGCCTATCCAGGAGCATGGGAGGTCTTTCCATTTTCTCAAGTCTTCTTCAATTTTTTTCTTGCATGTTTTTATGTTTTCATTATATAGGTTTTTCACATCCTTGCTTAGTGTTATTCCAAGTTAATTTTTTTGTTGCTATTGAAAATGGGACAATGTTGCTAATTTCTTTCTCTGTATCTTTGTCTTTTGCATATAGAAAGGCTACTGATTTTTGTGAATTGATTTTGTATCCTGCTACTTTGTTGAAGGAGTTAGTCACCATTAAGAGTTTTGAGATGGAGGTTCTCAGGTCACTTATGTATAGGATCATGTTGTCTGCAACTTAACTTCTTCCTTTCCAATTTGTATTGCTTTGATTTCTTTCTCCTGTCTTATTGCTTGAGCTAGGACTTCCAGTATTATGTTGAAGAGTAGAGGTGAGAGTGGACACTCATGTCTTATTCCTGATCTCAGTGGGAATTCCTTCAGTCTCTCCCAATTAAGTATTATTTAGGCTATTAGAAGCTTTATATATAACCTTTATTATGTTGAGATATAAACTGTCCATGCCTATTCTCTCCAAAGTTTTGATCATGAAGTGTTGTTGTATTTTGTCAAAGGTCTTTTCTGCATCTATCAAAATGATCATGTGGTTTTTGTGTTTAACCTTATTTATGTGGTGTATTACATTGACAGATTTTCGAATGTTGACCCACCCCTGCTTTCCTGGGATGAAGCCTACTTGATCCAGGTGGATAATGCTTTTAATATGTTGTTGAATTTGGTTTGTGAGGATTTTGTTCAGGATCTTTGTGTCTATGTTCATCGGGGTAATAGGCCTATAGTTTTCTTTTCTTGAGGCATCTCTGCCTGGTTTTGGTATTAGGGTGATACTTGCTTCATAGAAGGATTTGGGGAGCTTTCCCTGGTATCTGATTGTGTGGCACAATTTGAGAAAGATTGGTTTCAGATCTTCCATGAAGGTTTGATAGAATTCAGCCGAGAAGCCATCTGGTTCTGGACTCTTCTTTTTTTTTTGGGGGGGGGGTTGATTACCCTTTTAATCTCAATAGGTGAGATAGGTTTGTTTAGGAGATTAATCTGCTCTGAATATAGCTTTGATAGGTGGTATGTGTCCAGGAATTCATCCATTTACTTCATAGTATCCAGTTTTGTGGAGTAGAGGTTTTTGAAATAAGTCCTGATGAGTCACCCAATTTCACTTATGTCTGTTGTGATCTCTCCTTTTTCATTTCTAATTTTGTTAATTTGAAGCAGCTCTTTTTTTCACTTGATCAAATTGGCCAGGGGTTTATCAATCTTATTTATTTTTTTCAAAGAACCAGCTCTTTGTTTCATCAATTTTCTTAATTGTTTTCTTAGTTTCCAATTCATTAATTTCTGCTCTCATCTAAATTCTTTCTTTCCGTCTGGAGCTTTTTGGGATTCTTCTTGTTTTTCTAGTGCCTTTAGGTAGATGGTTAGGTCATTGATTTGGGATCTCTCAGTCTTTGTTATGAAGGCATTTAGTGCTATGAATTTTCTCCTCAGGACCGCCTTCATTGTGTCCAATAAGTTTTGGAACATAGTGTTCTCATTGTTGTTAATTTCTAGCAATATTGCCTTGTGATCTGATATCATGCAGAAAATTATGTCGATCTTCCTAAATATATGGAGGCAGGTTTTATGACCCAGTATATGATATATTATAGAGAAGGTTCCATGGGCTGCTGAGAAAAATGTGTAATCTGTGGATTTTTGGTAGCATGTTTTGTAGATGTCCATTAGGTCTAATTGATCTATGGTTTTGTTAAGCTCTTTTACTTCCCTGTTAATTTTCTGTTTGGATGATCCATCTATTGCTGATAGTGGAGTATTTAAGTCCCTGACTATGATGGTGTTGGTGGTTATTTCTGTTTTGTGGTCAAGTAGGTTTTGTTTTATGAATTGTGGTGCACCTGTGTTTGGTGCATAAAGATTGATGATTGTGATATCCTGTTGTTGGATCATTCCCTTGATAAGTAAGAAGTGACCTTATTTGTCTTTTTAAAATTTTTTAATTTATATTGTCCTAATTTTATATTCATATTCATGACTCCATTTTCTTCCTCCTCCCTGTCCTCCCCCTTCCAGAAGGGACCCTTATCAATGGGGAATGAGGATCATGCATTATGGGGATAGTCAAGATTTATGGGGGATAGGCCAAGTCTCTCTGCATAAAATGACCCAACTTGAGGCTCTAACACTCTTTCTGCCCCCTCTTTCATGAATTTCCCTGAGCCACGTTGGGATCATTTTAGTTCTACTTCAGTGATGAGGTTTTGGGAGCCTCTGTGTCTCTGGATATCTGGCTTAGTAGGAGTTGGATGTTCTCTGTGTTTATCTTCTTCAGCCTTTTTCTGGTGGTGTGTTCATTAAGAAAGCTGTACTTTTGCCCTTCCCCCGCTGTACTCTTGCCCTTCCGCTGCATTACTCTATGGTTTCAGCTGGGGCCCTGGTGAGGTATGATAGACTGATCCTCCCTTCAGGTTCATCGTCCATTTGAAAAAGATAAGCAAATTCTTCAACACAGAGAGAGGTTAGTACTAGATAGATGAAATGGCCCTAGTTATTTTGGAGAGAATTTTATATGTGTAGGCCCTCTTCTAGCCCACATTTGGTGGGAGCTTGATCTTGGAGACTGGGCTCATTTTTTGTACATGGTTTTGACTTACTTCCCAGTTCCAGCAATGAGTTCCATTCCACTGAGTGGATCTATTAGCCAAATCAAGAGCAGTTGGTTACCCACCATGGCTGTGTGCCACTACTACACTTGTTTGAGTATTACGGGAGGTGTTTCCTGCTGGGTAGATTAGACTATGAGTTGTTTGGACAGATGTTGGCAATTTTCCCCCAGTCGCTAGTGTAGCACCCTCTGGCAGTAGACTAGCTAACTGTCTGGGGACTGACCCTCTTCCAAATTCTGACCAGGTCTCTCCATGTTTTGTCTCATCCGTGTATGCTGTCTTCAACTGTAGGGTCTTACCATTAACCTTTGGTGGGTCATCAAGAACTCTGACAGAAATCTGTCTTTTTTGGGAAACCTTGTAGGTCTCTCGGATCAACAACTCATTGTGAAAGTTGACCCCGTGCTGGTATGGGGAGTTATAAGTCAGCACCAAGAAAGGTGAAGGAAGAAAAATATAGGTAATATAAAAGAGAAACTGAGTATAGAGAGGGGAAGAAGAGAGAGAGAAGCAGGAAAAGATTAAGGTTGGTCTTCATGATGTTCTCTCCAGTTCTCTGTGGTTCAGGTGTTCCCTCTGTGGGCCTGCTGAAGGATCAATGTTTTAGCCTGTTGTTCAGAATATAGGGTTTTATAGTTTCATTCCCTTTTGGGTCCCTATTTGTGTACCCCCACCCTTACCCTCCTTCCCACCCTTTTGCCTCCTCCCACGCTTACCCTCCCCCCCATTGTCTGGTCCTCCGGGTACTTATTAGGTATGACAGCATCTCAGGTGGATTTAGGTTAGGAGCCACAGATGAATGAGACCATGCAATGATTATCTTTTTGTGATTGGGTGAGCTCACTGAGGATGATCTGTTCCATGCTTGACCATATTTTTCAAATTTCATTATTTCATCTTTCCTTACTGCTACATAGAAGTCCATAGTGTAGATATACCACATCTTTGTTATCCATTCATCTAATGATGGACATCTGGGTTGATTACAGCTCTTAGCTATTATGAATTGAGCAGCTATAAACATGGTTGAGCAAATCTCTGATCTGAGGCTTGGGTAAATGTCCAGTAAGGGAATTAGTGGATCTGTTGGTAGGTCTATAGTCATCCTTTTCAGGAGTCTCCATATAGCTTTCGATAGTGATTGAACCATTTTACATTCCCACCAACAGTGAAAGCTTGTTCCTACTTTTCTATAGCCTTGCCAGCATTTGTTTATTTTATTATTATTATTATTTTTAATTTTTAAAAAATATTTTATTTATTATTATTTATTTATTTATTTGAGAGAGAGATACAGAAATAGGCAGTGAGAGAGAGAGAGAGAGAGAGAGAGAGAGAGAGAGAGAGGGAGGGAGAGAATGGGTGTGCCAGGGCCTCCAGCCACTGCAAACGAACTCCAGATGCATGCACCCCCTTGTGCATCTGGCTTACATGGGTCCTGGAGAATCAAGCCTCAAACTGGGGTCCTTAGGCTTCATAGGCAAGCGTTTAACCACTAAGCCATCTCTCCAGCCCTGTTTTTATTATTTTTTTAAATGTTAGCCATCCTTACAGGGGTAAGGTGGAATCTCATAGTTGTTTTGATTTGCATTTCCCTGATAAGTTAGGGATGTTGAACATTTTCTTAAGTGTATGTTTGCTATTGTATTTCTTCCTCTGAGAACTCCCTGTGCAGTTCTCTGCCCCATTTTGTGAATGGATTGTTTGATGATTTATTGTTTAGGCTTTGGAGTTCTTTGTAAAGTTTAGAAATTAGGCCTCTGTCAGTTGTATAGCTGGCGAAAATTTTCTCCCATTCTGTGGGTAATCTGCTGGCTTTGGTTATAGTATATTTGTCAGTGAAAAAGCTTTTCAGCTTCATGAGATCCCAATGGTTGAGTGATTGTTTAATTTCCTGAGCTGCTGGGGTTTTGTTCAGGAAGTCTTTTCCCATTCCTATGTTGTGGAAGGTTCCCCCTATTTTTTCTTCCAGTAGTAGCAGAGTTTCCAGTTTTATATTAAGGTCTTTGATCCATTTGGAGTTGAATTTTGTGCATGGTGAAGTGTGTGGATCGAATTTATTTTCCTCCATATGGTAGTCCAGTTTTTCCAGCACCATTTGTTGAAGATGCTGTCTTTTTTCCATTCTGCATTGGTAGGACCTTTGTCAAATATCAAGTAGCTGTTGTTACTTGTCCCAAAGTCTGGGTTTTCTATTCTGTTCCATTGGTCTATATTCCTGTTTGTATGCCAGTACCATATTGTTTTTAACAGTACATCAAAAGCATTATTCATCTTGACCAAGTAGGCTTCATCCCTGGAATGCAGGGGTGGGTCAACATATGGAAATCTGTCAATGTAATACACCACATAAACAAGCTTAAACACAAAAATCACATGATCATTTTGATAGATGCAGAAAAAGCCTTTGACAAAATACAACATCACTTTATGATTAAAACATTGGAGAGAATAGGCATGGACAGCCCATAATTCAACATAATAAAGGCTATATATAAAACTCCTAAAGCCCAAGTAATTCTTAGTGGGGAGAGACTGAAGGAATTCCCATTGAGATCAGGAATGAGGCAGGGGTGTCCACTCTCACCTCTGCTATTCACCATAGTGCTAGTAGTACTAGCTCAAGCATAAGACAGGAGAAAGAAATCAAAGGGATACAAATTGGAAAGGAAGAAGGTAAGTTAGCCCTATTTGCGGATGACATAATTCTATACATAAGTGACCTGAGAACCTCCATGGTATTACCATGACCCCAGTGTTAGGACATTTAAGGGTATCCCACAATTCCCTCATGTTCTGTTCATTAAATTTTTTTGGATTTATTGAAAGTTTTTGGCTCATGATCTCTTTCTTCTGCTTTGTCTTCTAGTTCTGAGTTTCTATCCTCCACATTGCTGACTCTATTCTTGAGAGCTTCTGTAGAGCTTTGGGCTTGTCCAATGTGGTTTGTGTTTTCTACTTCTTTTTTACGTATAGTGTCCATCCTTTTGTTGAGTTCCCTTTTCACATCATTTTCTGGTTTTCTTAATTCTTCTTGGAATTCATCCTTGTATTTATTTATGTTTTCATTGAGCTTAGCCAGCTGGTTTTTGAGGTTTTTTTTTTTTTTTTAATCTCCTTCAGATCATTAAACTGTCTTTGGAACCCATCCTTGTTCTTTTCTATTAGGTCTAATCTAGCGAGGACAGCATTCATACAATTATTGGCCCTTTATTGATTTTCTGCAAGTTCTACTATTTGCTTGGCCAGGGTTGCATAGCCTGTATATCCATTTTGGGGTTCTGATCCTATTGTCTCTTCTGTGTTTTGATTAGAGTCATCCATTGTAGGACTGGGCAATCTTGTTGGATTTACTTGCATTTGATTTTTCATGTTAATTCCTTTTGTGCTGTGGTCTCCCCATTACAGTGTAGGAATCTTACTTAATTTAGGAGGTAATTGTAGTTTACCCTTGAAGTGTCTTCAGTGATTATTCCCTTTTATGTTTGCCTCAATTAGGATTCTGATGGCTATAGACCCTGTCTACTCAGAGGGGAGGAGTCTTTGAGTTTGTGGTGAGGGCCTGAATAATTAATGAAGGGGCTGGTTGTTCAGTGTTTTGGGCTATGGGACCTTGTGGTCAGGTGGCCCAAGGGGACAGGGGTAGGGAGTAATGGGACAGAACAGACTGGTGTTGCAGCTGGGCTGCGAAGGGGAGGAGGTTGGGAATGCCTGTTGTTTCCCTGATGCTGAGGGGTGAGGGGTTGGGACAGTTTGTCTTTTGGGACCATGTAGCAGGGGGTGGATCGGACTGCTGGGTCCTGTGATGAGGCAGGGTGGGGATATGGGACTACTTCATGTCAGTTGATACACAGTGAGGGGGATTGGTGGCAGTCCCAGTGGGGTGGTAGGAAAAGGGAGGAAGGGTCTGAGTAGCCTTCACAAAGTGCAGTAGGATCTGATCTGCACACGGCTGCGGTGGGAAGCCATTCATGCAATGAGCTGCCTGGTGGCTAGGAAATAGGGCACACTAGCCTGCTGGCCTGGGTCCATCCATGGGGTCTGTGGTCAGTGGTGAGTGGATGGCATTTGTGTGTAGAGCTTCGTGGTGGCTAAAGTCTGGGAGGGGAACACTAGCCTGCTGGCCTAGGTCCACACATGGGGGTGGTTTGGGGTGGTGGTGGTGAGTGGGATACGTTCGCATGTGGAGCTCCATGGTGGTGGGAAAGCCTAGGGTGGGGAGAATGGGGCAGCGGCAAGTGGGATGACATTCACGTGTGGAGCTTTGCAGTGGTGGGAAAGCCAAGGGTGGGGTGGGCAGAATGTTAGCCTGCTGACCTACGTCCACACAGGGGTGTGGCAGAAAGTGGGATGGCATTTGTGTGTGGAGCTCCGCAGTGCCAAGAACATCTAGGATGGGGGGAACGGGGCAGCAGTGAGTGGGACAGTGTTCGTATGGAGAACTCCATGGTGATGTGAAAGCCTATGCAGGGGAGGTTGGATGCTAGCCTGCTGGCCTTGGTCCAGTTAGCCTGTGGTTACTGAAGAAGGACTGTAGCAATGATGGCTGCTTGAGGGGACTGGTGGGCTACCTGAGAGCATGGGAAATCAGTAAATTTCGTACTTTGCTCCTCCACACCCTCCCACTGGAGGTCTACTAGTATCTGCAAACCCCTGAAAACCCCAATGAGCCCCAAAGGTCTTGCCTTTTCTTCCTGGTGAGGTGAGGCATGGTTAGGCTGATGCTATGTTGACCACCAGTCCCAGAAATTCCTTAGTCAAGTATCTACCAAGGAACTGATGGATGCTCTTTTGGGCATCACATTTTATTTATTATTTATATTATTTTTATTATTTAATTTTGAAAGAGAGAAAGAGAGAATGGGTGGGCCAGGGCCTTTCAGCCACTGTGAATGAAATTCAGACATGTGCATCCTCTTGTGTGCATGTGTGACATTGTATGCTTGTGTCACTGTGTGTCTTGGGACCTGGAGATTCGAACATGCGTTCTTAGGCTTCACAGATAACCACCTTAACCACTAATACATCTCTTAAGCCCTGGATGTCACATTTTTATAGACAAAGCCCAATATTTGAAGGGCTACTAGTGCTGTGTTCTATGTGATGGTGTGATGGCTGAGTTGATTATCAACTTGATAAAATTTAGAATCTCCATGTAAACACACCTCTGGGTATATCTGTGAGGGAGTTTCTGGATTGGGTTAATTGAGGTGGGAAAACTCATCCTAAACGTGAATGGCAGCATCCCATGGGCTGGAGGTAGAGGTGGTCCTGGACTGAATAAAAAGGAGAAAACAAGGTATACCAGCATTCATTGCTATGATTCCTCACTGTGGACTCAATGTAACCAGTTGCCATCATACCTTACCCCTACCAAGATGGACTAGGCCCTTAAACTGTGAACCAGACTAAACCCTTCCTTCTTTAAGTTGTTTTGGTTAGGTATTTTGTCACATTAATGAGAAAAATAGCTCTTACAGAAGAAGTGAGAAAAATATTTTATATTTTGTTAGTTTATATAACTCTATATGATGATTATCCTTCTAAAATTTCCCAATATGCACTATCAGGAAAATTCATTTATCACTTGTTACCATATGAATATGTCCAGAATTCATGCATTTTGAGGAGTTCAAACTCAGGCGTTGCTGATATAATGGTATTAAGAAGTTGGGCCTTTATGAAAGTAATTAGGTCACAAGGATTCTCCTTGATGGGATCAATACAGAGGCCTCTATACAGAGACTTCATCCAGCATTGTCCTCTCTTGCCTTTTTACTAAAGAAGAATGCCTTGAGAAAATGCTTGTTAAATACAGACACATTGATGCTTGTCTTCACTGCCTCTATAATGTGAGAAAATAAACTGTTCTTTGTACATTACTCAGTTTCAGTAACACAAATGGCCTGAGACACTGCAAGGGGGTTCACCATACTCTAAAAATTCCATCTTTTCTGAGTTTGTATTTAATTACAAAATTATAGTAACATTATATGCCTCCTTTGTTTTTGCTTTAGATGGGATCTTTGAACATAGTTGAGAAGTATTAGGCTCAAGAGAGAGTAGAAAGGTTCTGTTTGCTGCACGTGAGGCCTGTGTCGACTCTATCCAACTATAGTGCCTGGATAGGCTCACACTATGTTGTCCCACAAGTTCTGGAAAAAGCTGAAGTATTTGGACATCATTGCTTTGCTGCGAGTGTTAGAGTTTTGGAACAGTCTGGATGGATTAAGATACATGTGGAATAGTGAGTCATTGCAAATTTATCTCTAGTGACTATTAAGACAGACAAAACCAGGTGCCATCATTTTGGAGTTTGCTGACTCCACAGTTTCTTGACAATAGTGACAATTTGGAATGTCTAAGATTTTATGCTAATATAGATTTTTGAGTGATTTAATTCTGTGTGGATTATTTCCCTCAATTGAAACACTATATTGCTTAAAATAAAGATGTTGAGATGCATATACAGTATGATTTCTTTTGAAAAGTACATGAATAATGTAGCATTTGAATGAGAATTGCTGCCTAGCACATGATTCTTATGATGGTTGGATAGACATGACCTTGAAATGCTGTCGTGTTAAATTTTTCAGCTTTATTAATGCATAATTGGTGATATATAATATATTGATAATATACATATAATATGTATTTCACATTCCAGACTTATATGTTTTAATTTACATATGAGTTGTGAAATTATTATCACAGTTAAGATAACTAGCACATATATTATCTTACACAGTAGTTACTTCTATATATGTGTCATGAAAATACATGAGATTTTCTGTTTAGTAAATTTCAAATACAATGTAGTATTATTAATGACCATGTACCAGGTCTCAAGGACTTACTCATTTCATGACATATTTATAGGCTTGTACTATAAGGATATCTTTCCATTCCCATACCACCTGACCGTGGATAACTATCCTTCTTTGCGCTTCTGTAACAAAGGGACTGTTTTGGATTCTGCATGCAAGTGAATACATACAGTGTACGGAGAGCTCTGTTCCAGATTCTTTTCACTCAGGTTCAGACTCCACATTGACTGGTTGACTGAAGACACTGTGGTTTGAATAGAGTCCTTCCAAAGTCAGGTGTTGCCAGTGTGATGATATTAAGGTGTGGGACACATAAGAAGTGGTTATATCATAAGAGTTGATCTTTTGTACATGGAATTTAGAAAGAGAGGAAGTGTGGCTAGGATCGATCTTCAGGGATGGATAACTTCTTTAACTTTGGGGATTCTTCAGTTTTAGTTTGCTCACATCTTTGTAGTTTTGATGTGTTGCAGTGGATATTTCTGTTGGAAAAGGTGGAAGGGCAAAGAAGCTAAGGGCATTACTGTCCAAAGGACAAAGGAGTCACACTCTGGTTTACTAACAGTGAAGACCTGGCTGCTGGGAGAGGGGCTGACAGTCTGCAGCCTGGACCTTGCTGTGGTCATAGGATGCTGTTGCTATGGAATGACACAGTGGAGGACGTGTTTGTGGATCTCTTCCCTGGTGAGATAGGGTATGGAAACTTGAAACTTCATCTCTTGAAGAGCACCAGATTGTTCAAAGGTCACTGTGGCCCTGTCTCTTGTACAGTAACAGCCCATGGTACATACTTAGAGAGCCAGTTATGGGCTATCCCAGCATTTGTATTTGTCTGTATAAATACAGGTAATAGTATGGTTTGCAATGATGATAGAGGAGCTAATATTGATAAGAATTTGAGTATATTCTTTAAGAGACATCCTTACTAGCATGACAAATTTACATTTTTAAAAATGAATTGTTACTGTTTCAGGGAAGGAAATTAAGGTTCACATCTATGGGCTTGCCAGAGTTCTCCTAAGTAGTCAAGAGTACCCTGGGATGACATTTGAGTTTTCCCTGAATCATGTCTAGTACTTTTTCTAGATTGTACCTTTTCCCTCCTTCCCTTCCTCTTTCATTTTCCTTCCCTTCCCTTCCCTTCCTCCTTTCCTCTGCCTCCTGCCCCCTTTTCCCTTCTCTCTCTCCCTCCCTTGCTTTCTCCCTCTCTCCTTCCTTCTTTCCTTCCCTCCCACCCTTCCTTCCTCCCTCCCTTCCTTCCTTTCTTCCTTTCTCCCTCCCTCTTTCCCTCCCCCCTTCCTTCCTTCCTTCCTTCCTTCCTTCCTTCCTTCCTTCCTTCCTTCCTTCCTTCCTCCCTCCCTCCCTCCCTCCCTCCCTCTTTCCCTCCCTCTTTCCCTCCCTCCTTTCCTTTCCTCCTTCCTTCCCTCCTTCCTTCCTTCTGGTGATTGAACCTAGGACTCTGTGCAAGTGCTTGGCCACTGAGCTATATCCTCAGCACTTACTGTACCAATTGTTAAACTAAACCATTACATCATTTCCTTTGTAGAAGATGATTTCATTGTAGTGGATTTATTCTTTGGTTTATCATTTTCCCCTTTGATGGGTCTGTGAACCATGATTACCCCCCTTTTAAGAAATACCAACAATGCCATGCATGAGTGAGCTGAATGTCACAGTGCTTCCAGTAGACATTGAGTAACTGTGGTGTTTAAGGATGATTCCTGAAAATGACACCCCCCTTTACTTCACTACAGATTGCATGATTTATTATTCCCGAGGGTGGCTGATACGTAGAATTCCCTACTTGAGGAAAGTGTCACCTTTTATGTGACGCATACTTTGGATAAAATTCATGATTAAAAAAAGAAAGTAAACTTGGTGAGGGAAATTAAAAATAAAACATCTGAAATCAGATATACATACAGAAATAATGATATTTATAGTTTTTATGCACATCTTAATCTGTTTGCCAGATGAGAAGGACTTGAAGATACAGGAATGCCCTATTTTTTAATATTTCTTGCATTGTTTTTTGTTTATTTTTTTATTGCTTACAAAGAATATTCTTTGGAAAAAGTTCTAAAAATACTAAAGACCAACAGAAAAGGGATAGTATTCCATAATTCTAGGTGTAGATACCTAGTACCTGTGATGGTTAATATTTTCACCTTGATTGGATCTAGAATCACCTGAGACACAAACGCCTGAGTAAGTTAATTGAGGTGGTAAGGCCTAACCTAAAGGACTAGAAGCCTGAACTAAATAAAAAGGAGAATAAAAATAAAAATCAGAGCTGAGCACTGGAATTCATCTCTCCCTGCTTCTAGGCTATGGACACAATCTGACCAGCTGGCTAAAATTCCTGCTATGATTACTTCCCTGACACGATGGACTACACCCTTAATAAAACCTTAAGTTGTTTTTTTTTTAATTTTTTAAAAATTATTTTATTTATTTTTGGAGAGAGACACAGAGAGAGACAGACAGAGAGGGAGAGGGAGACAGAGATGGGCACACCAGCAGTCTCTCAGCTGCTGTGAATGAAATCCAGATGTTTGTGCCCCCTTGTGGGCAAGTGCAGCATTGCACCCTTGTGTCACTTTGCATCTGGCTAAACGTGGGACCTTGAGATTGGAACCGGGTTCTTAGGCTTAGCAGGCAGGTGCCTTAACCACACTAAACCACCTCTCCAGCCCTTAAGCTGTTTTTTGTTAGGCATTTTGTCACAGCAATGAGAAAAGTAACTAATATAGTATGTCATACTGCATTTTATGCTATACTTATGAATTTTCCTTTCTCATTTAAAGCTATATTGTAGGCATGTTCTGTGGACATTAATAAATCCAATTACCCATATTTAATGGCTTCACAGTATTATATTGAATTCATTCTATTGGTGAATATTGGGTTGTTCCCTAGATTTTACCATTGTACCAGGGAATATCCTTACATGTTCATGTATCTTTACTTTGTTAAATTTCTCCCTTTTCTTCTCCCTTTTCTCCCCTCTGTCCTTCAAATTTGTAGTCCATTGTCCCAATTCATTCACAATATCACCAATTTTCAGTGATTTAATGTATATATAAAAAGCTATAAATATTTAATTAGTATATTTTTCATGTTGCTATAATTACTACATCTCTATATTCAATGTTAATTGCAAACGGGTAGCTAAATTCAATACACTCATTTTGCAACTTAATTTTGCTTTCTTATAAATTTATCTTGCAGATGAACTTTAAGTATAAAAAACTTCATTGAATATATTTGCAAAACCAGTGTGAGAAATGCAGTGCTTGAAGTGAGATGTGTTTTTTACAGCAAAGGCATCTTGGGGGCATATGAATATCTTGAAGTTGGGAGTAGACAGTGGAAATCTTGCACAGGTTTGATTCTTGGGCAGGAGAAAATGAATAATAGCTCACAATATTTTCTGCTCTCAGACAAGTCATCTTGGAGAAGATGAGCATCTCTGGTTCAAGTTCATTATGCTCCATGATGGAGAAATGACAGCTTCTGTTCTGTAACATTACATCTTCATTTGGCCCCAGCATTGAGCCAGGAATCCTAGGGTAAAACGACCTTGGATCCTCCCTTTCCCGAATAACTTAAGAGTCTTTCCAAGAGAATATTCTGTAGCCTTGGCAAGATCTGAGTGAAAGGCTTCTTTCTCCTCTTTAATTCTGTGAGTGAAAAGGCAGTTCCTCTTGTTCATTATGCTTCAGTGTCTGAGAGCCAAGCATTCCCTAGACACATGTGACCCAGTGCCCAGAAGAGCATAGCACTCCTATCTCATACTATAGTAACTAATTCAACTTAAACTGACCTCTTTGGTCTATCACCATCTTCCCACCTTCCTTTTTTTAAAATCTGAGTTGGGGGGCAACATTTGTCCTGTCTTCAGTACTTTCATCTGGACAAACCCTTCACCAGACAGTTACTTATTCAACAGTTTAAAAAATATTTTTTTATTTACTTGCAAGCAGAGAGGGGGAGGGGAGAGCAAGGAAGAGAATGAGAATGGATGCATTAGGGCCTCTAGCCACTGCAAATGAACTCTAGATGCATGTGCCACTTGTGCATCTGGCTTTATGTGGGTACTTGGAACCCAGGTCATTAGGCTTTGCAGGAAAGAGCCTTAAGTGCTGAGCCATCTTTCCAGCCCCAATAATTTTTAATTTAATAATATCCTCTAGGTTTTAGTTTCATTTATTGTATGAATAAGATTAATTAGAAGTTAAAACATTAGATAAACGGGAGACAGTTTACAGTAGCAGTATGCCATTTCCAGATAAATAATGTTAAAATTCCAAATAGCCCTTAGATGAGCAAACACTGCTACATTGCACAATTGGAAAAGGAATATTCAATGTTTAACTTACCCAAAGACCACAATCATTCTTTTTTCAAAACAGTTTTATTTTATTTTATTTATTTGAGAAAGAAAGAAAGAGTGAGAGCGAGTATGAGCACCCGAGGTCCTCCTGCCATTGCAAAAAAACTCCAGACATATGTGCCACTTTGTGCATCTGGCTTTATGTGGGTACTGGGGAATTGAACCTGAGTTGTTAGGTTTTAGGCTTGGCAAAAAGCAAGCAAGCAAGAACCTTTAACCACTGATCCATCTCTCTAGCCCCACAATCATTTTTAAGAGAAAAAGAGTAAGTTGGCGTGGTAGTGCATGCCTTTAATCCCAGCATTCAGGAGGCAGAGGTAGGAGGATCGCCTTGAGTTCAAGGCCACCCTGAGACTACAGAGTGAATTACAGGTCAGAGTGACAGTGAGACCCTACCTCAAAAAAAAAAAAAAACAAAAAAAGAGAGAGAAAGAAAAAGAGAAAGAGAGGAAATAGCATGCCAGGGCCTCTAGCCATTGCAAATGAACTTCAGATACATGCATCACTTTGTAAAGTGGCTTTACATGGGCAGTGAGGAATTGAACCCTGGATGGCAGGCTCTGGTAGCAAGCACTGCTGAGCTATCTTCCTACCTCCCAAATCATTTTTGATAGTCCTTAGCATACAAGTCAAAATCAGGTTATTTGTAATAAAAAGAAACCCATTTGAGGGCTGTGCAGAACGCTGGTTGTAGGTTCTAAGGTACCTAGAGATTTGTCAAACTGGTATGATTTACTGGGTTTTCATGCCAGTTTGCTTTCAGGGCTATAAATGAGGAGTCTGGTTCCCAATTTAGCTACTACTGGAATCATATGGAAAATTATTCTTTATGTCTTAATATTCCCTTTCATTGAATTATATTTCCTGTTGTATATTTCTTTTCCTTCTTAATGGGTGTGCAATACCATTAAGTAATCATGGTAAACATATTAAAATCTTTTTGTTAACTTCATATGCAAATGAAGACACAAAGCACACTAGATTTCAAAGACCAGCAGACCTTTTCCTCTGCAGTAACTCTGGCTGTGGGCACTCTGTGTGCCAAGTTTGTTGACTTATTTGCCTTCTTAATGTTATTAGAAGACATTCTCCCCCCCGCCCAAGTCTGTAAATGTGCTGCTAGGAGTTGAATGTGAAATGTCATCCATAGACACATGACTTTGAACACCTGGTCCTCAGTTGGTGGCCCTGATTTTGGAGATGGTCCAACTTTTAGGAAATAGGGCCTAGCTGGAGGAAATGAGTCTTTGGGGTCTGGCCTTATGGATGCTAGACTGGTTCCAGCTCTGTCTGGGACTGCTTTCTCACTGCTGGCACAGTGTAACAGTCACTTCATGTTGCTGTTGCCACAGCTGTTCGCTGCTCCTACCACTGTGCCTTGCATCCCATATGAAGGGCTATATCTCCTTAACTATAAGCTAAACTAAATTGCCCTCTGCCAGCCAAGTTACTTCTATAGGGTATTTTGTCACAAAAGTAACTGAAGGGGGGGGCTGGAGAGATTGCTCAGTGGTTAAGGCACTTGCCTATAATGCCTAATGACCCAAGTTTGATTCCCTAGTACTCATGTAAAGCCAGATGCACAAAGAGGCACATGCATCTGGAGTTTGTTTGCAGTGGCTAGTGACGCTGGCATGTCCATTCTCTCTGTCTGTCTTCCTACTCACTCACTCTCACATGTCTCTTGCTCCCTCTGCTTGCAAATAAATAAATAAAAATCTTTTAAAAAATAATGAGAGGGGGCTGGAGAGATGGCTTAGCAGTTCAGGCACCTGCCTGCTAAGCCTAAGGACCCGGTTCCAATCTCCAGGTCCCACGTTTACCCAGATGCAAAAGTGACGCAAGGGTGCACTTTACCACAAGGGACGCACACATCTGGATTTCATTCACAGCAGGTGAGAGACTGCTGGCGCGCCCATCTCTATCTGTCTCCTTCTCCCTATCTCTCTGTCTGTCTCTCTCTGTGTCTCTCTCCAAAAATAAATAAAATAATTTAAAAAAACTTTAAAAATATAAAAAATAAATAACGAGAGGGTTGGAGAGATGGCTCAGCATTTAAGGTGCTCGCCTGCAAATCTACCAACCTGACTTCAATTTCCCAGTACCAAGTAAAGCCAGATGCACAAAGGAGCACATGCATCTGGAGTTCATTTGCAGCAGCTAGAGGTACTGGCATGCCCATTCTTTCTGCATCTGTTTCTGTCTCTCTCTCTGCTTGTGAATAAATAACTAAAAATATTTATTTTTTAAAAAGTAGCCAATAGGATACCTAACATGACCATAGGAATATTTGAGAAGATTTAATCTGGAACTGTTGGGTAGTTATTAATAGCGGTTAAGAGTATCAGTAAGGGAGCTGGGGCTATAGCGTAGCTATAGAGTGCTTGCTTGCCATCCGTAAAGTCAGGGGTTTGATCTGCAACACTGCATAAACTGGTCATGGTGGTACATGCATGTAATGCTAGCATGGGGGAGGTGGAGGCAGAAGGATCAGGGGTGTAAGGCCATCCTTGGGTACATATCAAGTTCAAGACCAGCCTGGCCTATATGAGATCCTGTTACAAAGAAAACCAAAACTAAACAAAAAAAAAAAACCAGCATCATCACTTAGCCTGACTTGGAATTATGGTCAGATGGCTGCCATGTGACCTTGCAGAAAGCTAGCTTCCACTGAAGCAGAGAACTCCTTGGAGTTTGTTGGTGCATTGTAAGAACTCAGAAAATGTCAAAGGTGGTAATTATGACATGTGCATGAATCATGAGGTCCCAGCTTGCCAGAGGAAGCAGTAGTTGTGTCCAGTGATTTAGTAGCAATGGCCACTGTGATCACTGCTGTCCCTCCCCATGTGCCCACCGGAAGACACTTCCACCCTGAGGATGCAGAGAGGGAAAGCAGGGACTCATATTTTGGATATGTGGCCTGCAAACAAAGGCTTTGCTGTATTTGTGTTGCTTTAAAAAGCTCATTGTTATGTCATTCAGAATGTGAAATGATAGTTAATGGAGACAAGGGGATTAATAGCAGAATTTAAAATCATTTACTGACTAATAACTTAGTGATTACAAAATCTACCTTGATATGCAGAGTGGCTATGCCATTAACAGTTCTGAGCTGTTTAAAAAGTCAGTTGGATGCTGTTCAGCTCACATCCATTTTTCATCTTTGCTCTTCCATTCAAGGAAACATCAATAGAGTTTAATAAATCCCCATCGTTTCTGGAAAGATAAATAAGATTATAGGTGATTAAGGGTTATTTTTCATTTTGATGGTGAGTAAACATTGAGATGAATCCTTGCTGAATGAAAATTGTGACTTATTGATTGTAATTTTAGGATGAATGTAAAGCCACTCAGATATTTCAATGCTCTCAGTTTTTTTTTCTCGTTCTGTTGTAATTATATTTAGGAACACTATTAACTATGATGATTTATTACTTGGTGGACACCTGCTTTGCACACATTGAGTATAAGGTTCGTATGCATAATATTTGGTCCTAATGTTAACTTCTCAGAGTAGGTACTTGACAGCTAAGTAAGTGTAGGCTGCAGGGTGGAGTGGGGGTTGTTGCACAAATGACCCTAATGACTGTGGCTATACATTTCTCTTTTGTATTTAAAGCTTTTAGAATAATTGCCTCCTCTTAAAAATTGACTTCAACTTGGCTGGAGAGATGGCTCAAAAGTTAAAGCTAAGCCAGGCATGGTGGCGCACGCCTTTAATCGTAGCACTTGGGAGGCAGAGGTAGGAGGATTGTTGTAAGTTCGAGGCCACCCTGAGACTACATAGTTAATTCCAGGTCAGCCTGGGTCAGAGTGAGACTCTGCCTCAAACTCCCCCCCCCCAAAAAAAAAGTTAAGGCTACTTGTCTGCAAAGCCTGACAGACTAGGTTCAATTCCCTAGTACCCACATAAAGCCATATGCACAAAGTGGTGCATGCAAGAGGTGCTGGTGAGCCCATTTTCTTTGTCTTTCTCTCTTTCTCTCTTTGCTTTCAAAAAACTGAATAAAATATATAAAAAATTGGCTTCAATTTTATGAATTCTAGCCTTCTTTAAGAGATGTTTGCTATGAAGAATTTGGCAATGAAAGTTGGAGTCAGTTGCTGGCTTATGGACATTAAGTAAATTATATGATGTGTGTTTAGGATTTGGAGGGGACATGTGGAAAAGCCACTAGTTTTTCTTCACCCCAGACAGTGGTATGGGCTCTGGATTAGTTATTTTACTCATTGCTGTGACTGAATACCTGACAGGAAACAGTAAGGAAGTTTTTATTGAGTTATGGTTTGGAGGTGATACATTGTACCATGACAGAAAAGGCAAGGTAGGCCTTCTTGTCACATTGCTGCCACATTCAGGAAGCAGAGAACGTGGGATGCAGGCCCCGGATATAAAACTTCAAGGCCTTCAATGAGTTACTTCCTCCAGCAAGGCTCCAATGCTTAAAAATTCCACAATCTTCCTGAATAGTGCCATCAGCTGCAGACCAAGGGTTCAATCATGTGAGCCTATGGGGGAAATTTTACATCCAAACTACAATAGGCCTCCACTGTGTCTTCTGAGGTCCAGTGAAATTAATGCATCAATCCAGGGAATAAGCTGGGGCATCGGCAGACATGAGTCTGAATAGGGCACCTGCTACTACTAGGCACTCCATCTTTTGGGATGCTTCGAGCTGTGAGATTCTGTGGCTTCTAAATGACTCATACCAAAGATAATATATATATATATATATCATCTACACTTAAAATATGTATATTTAATTTTACTCAGCCAATTTATATATGTGCATATATATAGATATATACATATCTATACATGCATATATATCTATGTAAATTATCATTTATATATTTTATTTTACACTTATAATATGCATATTTCATGTGAGCCAGTTAACCAATTTATATATATGCATGCATACATATCTATACACACACACACACATATATATAATATACTTAAAATATGTGTATTTAATGCTAGACCCAGTTTAGATGATCCCATTTTGTGTGTGTGTGTGTGTGTGTGTGTGTGTGTGTGTGTGTGTATGGAGGCTAGAGTACAGCTTCATATGCTGCATCTCATGCACCATCCACCTTCTTTGAGACAGGGTTCTCACTGGCCTTGAGCTTGCCTATTAGACTAGACTCTGGCCGGTGAGCCTCAGGGATCTGTTTCTGCCACCCAAGTGCTGACATTATAATGCTTTCTACCATTTGCCTGGTATTTTTACACAGGCTTTGGGAATCAAACTCAGGCCCTGATGCTTGAGAGGCAAGTTCTTTATGAGCAAGGTGGTCCAGATTTTGTTGGCAACATCACAAGCATAAGCCAGCATAGTGTTTGCCTTCTCTCACTTGATCTTGGTCCCATAAATGTCACAGAGCTTCTTCACAGCCTTTTTTTTTTTTTTTTTTTTTTTTTTTTTTTTGGAGAGAGAGAGAGAGGGAGGGGGAGAGAGAGAGATCCAGAAGACAGAGATGGGCGAGCCAGCAGTGTCTCAGCTGCTGTGAACGAAATCCAGATGTGTGCCCCCTTGTGGTCAAGTGCGGCATTGCGCCCTTGCGTCACTTTTGCATCTGGCTAAACATGGGACCTGGAGATTGGAACCGCTGGAGACTGGAACCAGTGTTCTTAGGCTTAGGAGGCAGGCGCCTTAACCCCTAAGCCATCTCTCCAGCCCCACAGCCTTTTTGATTTTACACTGTTGTTAGCCTTGACATCCACATTGGGTCCAGCTGTGTTGCTGCCTTCTGTCTTCTCTGGTAACTTGATGATTTGGGGAACTTGATGGTATTACTGTGGTCATACATGTTTCTCAGAGGATACTTAAAATGCCTCTAGGGCCCAATGTCCTGAGACACCAGAAGTCAAGTGACTTCTTTGTTTTATAATTTATTTTTATTTATATTATTCTGATTTTACATTCACAATGGTGGCTATAGTCACCTGTTAGCACTGCCTTGATGGCCTTCAAAGCCTTTCTTTGGCTACAGCTTTGGTAGGATTAAGAGATTCCTTCACTTTATGTTCATTTGGTGAAAATCTGAGACATTTTACTTATAAATTATTATTATTATTAATAACATCCATATGGACACATCTTGTGTTGGTACACTCTTTTCCCTCATCCCTGTCCCTACTCTGATGGTGACCCTCATCAGTGGGGTTGCAAATATTTTCTATGGGATTGTGGTTTATGCATTGTGGGAGCAGCAGTTATTTTGGGGGGCTGGGAATGCCTCTGGGTATGATATCTCAACCTATGGCTCTTACATTCTTTCTTGCCCCCTCTTTTTATATTTTTGTGAGACAAGGTCTCACTATGGAGTCCAGGCTGACCTTGAACTTATGATCCTCTTACCCTAGCCTCTTGAGTACTGAAGTTACAGCTATGCACCACAGTGCCTTTGTTGTCATAGCTCCAGAGGCAGAGCACCCAGGTTGCTCTTCTCTACTTGATATTAGCGTATCTAGTAACTCAATAGTAAGATGGTAGCATGTCTTCCAGGCATCCTGTCTAGATGGGACAGTGTCCAGAGCAAAAAGAAAGACCATTTCTACTAGTAGCCTTTTCTTAGAAAGGAGAAACAGATTTTCCAAAACCCTTCTTCCCAGGATATTTCCGTGTGTCTCATTAACCAGAGTTTGGTCAAATTCCCATTCCTTAAATAATTACCAACAAAGTAAAAATATCCAGCTGGGAGTGGAGTGGTCCCCCTTAAGGCATGTGGCTATATGGGGAAGGAATCCTGTTAGAGAGGAGAAAGGAGAGAAAGATGTTAATCTCTATGACTGGATTTTCTCAAGGATGCATGGGCGAATGTGACACTTATCTCACTTGCATATTTAATGACCCTGGCACCCAAAGCCAGCATCATAACCATGAACATAAAGGAACTTGAGAGCCGATGGCACAGTTTCAGCCTTTGCTTAGGCTTAGTCATTTAAAGCTATACAATTTAGATAATTTTGATTTTTTTTTTTCATTTGCTGGACAGCTACTCTTTTGTTGTACTGGGGATTGAACTAGGGTCTCACACATGCTAAGCAAGGACTGCAGCACTGAGCTATATTTCCAGCATTTATCATCTGTCATCTATCAGCTGTATGTATGTGTGTACATATGTATGTATATGTATGTGTAAGAGTACATGTGTGCCATAGCATGCATGTGGAGGTCAGAGGAAAACCTCAAGGTATCTGTATTCTACATTGGAGACAGTATCTTTTGTGGCTGCAAATGAATGCTACTCAAGCTGGTCCATGAACTTTGGATCCTTCTGTCTCCATCTCCCACAATGGTAGGCACATTACGAGCACAGACATATGTGCTGCTTTGGGCCAGACAACTATCTTTTGGGAGCTTACCATGTGGCAGGCACTGTGTCTGGAGCCATGTCCAGAACATTCCTGCTCCATGTGCATGCCAGTATTAATTAGCTGTGATTATGTGTTATATAGTATAGGCTACTAATACATGCTGACTACTGAATACTGGCTATGCTCTATATTGTACTAGATAGTTTACATATATCATTTCATATCCTCATAGGAGCTCTGCTAGTAGTAAACAGTTGAGGAAATTCTTGTAAGAATATCAAGTATTACTATCAGGAAGTAGTGGTTGAAACAAACAACTCAGAATTTAAAAATATTCTCCTGGTTTCTGCTTATTTCTTGTGTTCATAAAATTGGTGACATGTCTGCTTGCCTGTAATTGTTAGTTAAGTATCTTCCCAATTAATATTCTTTGAAATCTGAAAACCCTTAATGGAATGGTGGCAGGGAAGAAGTGATATAAGAGGATAACAGGAGGGGAATGGGACCAACATATAATTTGTTCACATAGTAAGTTCAGAATTAATAAAATAAATTTTTTTTTAAGTTGGGACTGGAGAGATGGCTTAGCGGTTAAGACACTTGCCTGCAAAACCAAAGTACCTCAGTTCGATTCCCCAGTCAGTACCCACGTAAGCCAGATGCATGAGGTGCATGCATCTGGGGTTCGTTTGCAATGGCTTGGAAGCCCTGGCACACCCATTTTTTTCTCTCTCTCTCTTTCTCTCTCTCAAATAAATAAATAAAAACAAAATAAATTTTAAAAGTGAAAAATCTATTATTTCTGTAACATGTTAATTTATTAAACTTTTTCATAAGTGAAAATTTATGAATAGGAGACTTGCATAGAAAACATTGATTTGATAAAATACCAAAACAGTAAGACTTCACTTTTTCTTACTTAAGACATTGAACTTCTTAAGTCATTCTGATATGGCAGCTGATGAAATGTGTATGGAATGAGTTCTCTGGAAAAAGTAGTCCACATCACAAGTGCAGATTTGACTAACTTCGTTTTGGTGATATTTGTGACATTTCCAGCACTGTGTATGTTATAGGTATTAATAGCACAGAGAAATGCTTGTTTAAAAAAAAAGAAAGCATGAACAAACTGGACATTTTTAGGGATATTTCACATTGAGCTAATCACACTTGTGTTTTAGTACCACATACTGTTTAGAGATTTTTTTTTACTATTTGTTTTATTAGATATAAACTCAGAAGTAGCAGCTTCTCTTTCCATCTTCTTTCCTTTCCTTATTTATTTCCCTTCCTTCACCTTCCCTCCCTTTCCTCTCCCCCTCCTCTTTCTCTCTTATATTTCCCACCTCTTTCTTGTCTCCCCCTTCCTCTTTATCTCACATTCTTTCTTGCGGTAGCAAGAGACCCTAAAGTCTCATGATGCTAAGCAGTGCTCAAACCACTAAGCAATACCCTGGTCCCATTTATTTATGTCAAGGACATGTAAACATCTGAGTAAAAAAGAAAGGAAATGGTTTCATCTTTATCCATTGACTGTGTGCTATTTTTCCAGATGGTGGCATCCATAGACTGTATTTTCTGAGTTAGGTGGTCAGTAGTGGCCCTCCTGAATTGGCCAGCTATGGGTTGACAAAAAAATCAATGGCCCATTTACATTTTTGTAAATTATATCCTAGTCTTTCAATGAATGGCTATATATTTATTATTTATGGTAAGAAAGAAATATTGGAAATTTAGAAACTGCTACCTCCAAAGCGGATAGCATTTAGTGAATATCTATCTATTGGCAGGTTCAACGGAGAGTGGGTCTAGAGGGCCACAGGGACTTTGTATGCATGTTTTTATGGTGAGGATGTGGTATTTATAGAACCTTTTCTATCTTCTTCCAGAATTTTTAAAATTGGAGATTCAGGGCCAGTAGACATGATGAATATTGACCTGGCTATTGAGAAGCATATAAGTGCCCCAGCCCTTCTGGCTTCTCTTATTGGACCTGTCAGGATCTTCTCAGATTTTTCTCTTCATTCTCTCTGTCCTAAGCATTTTGTCAGTCCACTAAAAGTAATAAATCTTTTCTCTTTTTTGAGGGTTTTAATGTTTTAATGCCTTCAGTTTAGGGAATCAGCAGCTCTGCTTTTAGATTTAGTTTTAGTGCAAAATGCTGTCCTTTAAGCATAACACCCATTAACATCTTAATGAGAGCAGCTGTGACTAACATCATTCAATCAGGCCTGTTGATGTTCCCTCAGAAGGAGAGATTGGGGAGGGTAATCAGACCCTCAGCTGAGATTCCAACTGTATGAGATCTTTCCCTTGTTTCATGTGGTCTCAGGATATGCTAGACTATATAGTCAGTGGAAGGTTAACTGAGGTGGGCAGGGACTATCTATGCAGCTATAGGGAAGTCATTGCCCATGCTGGGTAAGAGTTTCCTGTGATACACCTGTTTTGGGGTGTCTAACACCTCTATAAGGAACTCCTTTAAGTAATTCCAATAAACTCATTACTTCACCAAGCTAGATTTGGGTGGAATCATTATTTTGATTCTGCCCATGTTACCCTATCTAGGGTGAGTAGATATTTGTGTGCAGTGGAGGAAATCTTCTTATAACCCAGAGGGATAGAATTTTCCAACCCAACCTTATATTTTGTCTTCATATTATTATTCTAAGTACTCTGTATAAGTCTATGATAGGTAAGCAGAAGTTTGTATTATTACATTATGCTAAGTGTCTTCAGCTTCTACTGCTGTAACAGAATACTTGAGAGTCGAGTAATTTATAAAGAACATAAATGTATTTCTCACAGTTCTGGTAACGGGGATTAAAGTGCTGGTGTTTGGTGAGGGCCCTTTTGCTTTCTTCTCACATGATGACAGGTGGGATGACAGGTGGCAGATAGTTGAACACTGGTTGAAGCCTCTTACAAGTGGTTCATTTCTGTTCATGAAGGAGGAGTATCATGGATTAATGACTTCTTATAGACTCTACCTCTTGTTTAGCCCACTGTTGTACCACTAGCAATATCTAAATTTTGGAGGGAATACATTCACTTCCCAGCAGTAAGTTACAGCTTGTAATCTTCTTTTGTTACTAATTAGAAAGGTCTTTGAAGACTTAACTTGTTTCTTGACGCTGATATTTCAGTTGCAGGCTATCTGGTCAATTAAAATAGAATGTGGTAAATCAAATGACAAAATTGCCTCTTCTACTTTCCTATCTTGTTTGTTTTTTACATTATGTGATAAAGGGAGAGAAGTGATAGTCCTTGGTGATTCAAATATTGGACAAAGAGCATGGTAGCATTTCTGCTATCAGCCAGAGGCTACAAGGCCACACCATAGGTTTGTGTTATTACCTTATTATCAGGCAGATTCATGAACACCAGAAACTTGGACACCAAGTTTGAGCAATTTAGACAAAAACAACAAAAGTAAAAATACAAAATTCTCTTTTATATGTGTGCTAAAAATATGTGCTTTTTGGTTTCTCAGGCAAACTTGTTCAGGGGAAGTGCTGACAGTACACAAGACATCATTTTTCCTATGAGTTTTTTATGGTTATTTCATTATTCTTAGAGTCCTACTGTAGACATGAAATTATAAATAGTATCTAATCTCATTTTGGGGGACACATAATGTAACTAATAAGAAATAATGAGGACATTCATGATAGCTAATACTCACTTAGCTTATCATATGAAGGCACTATTTAAGGCCTTTATGTATTAATAATGAGTAACAGTAATTGTCCACACTTTATAGGTGAGGAAATTAAGGTCTAACAAGGGTAAGAAATTTACCCTTAATGTAGTTTACTACTGTATTGTTACTTCAGAGCAGTTGTTTAATCTCTGTCATGTAACTATGAGACTATAAATCTGTCTCAATTGTTTCAGCTCATGTTATGTTTTGCACTGTCTGGGAAGAACATGCCCACAGCATCCATTTTCCCTCTTAAGTTCTGAAAGACCTAGGAAATAACAGAGTAAGGCAATTTACTACATTTCTTACTGACTGAACAGCCTGTTCTCTATGTGGGCAATGTGCCCTCAAAGAAGGAAGGAACAGCAGAGATGAACTGAGAATGTCCACTCATTCCCACATTTACTAGCTAAATCAGGCTATCTCCTAGGGATGAAGCGAGAAAAGGAATAGAAAGAGTTCTGGAGTATAGGGTTAGAAGTAATTCTTCCTGACTAGGCACCAGGTGTGAGGAGAAAAGGCTGTACTGTAAAGTTAGCATTATGAGTGGCTCAAGCTGGGAATCTAGTAAAAATATTAATATTGTCAATAAATAGGGAATAGGAAGGGTTGTTATGGTGTTCAGTAATAGTTTTGTGGGAAAATTCCATGTTGATGTAGGTATAATTGGAATCCTCTCCTGAGTTCATATATAGCTGCATAAATCATTTTTACTGATTTAAAATGTAAAATACTTAAAAATGTATCCTTGAGAACCAAGGTGTTTATATTTTGGTTCTATGTTTTTGAAGGGCATCTATCTGCACCTTCTGCACTGTCAGTGACATGACTTACATGTATTTGTTCACAAGAGGGTGGCCAATTGTTGTCCTCAGAATGGATTGTTATCTTTGAGAACATTATACCGCAAGAGTAGTAATTCTATTTATTTAGAAAAATACCTCATATCTCAAGACAATTTAGAGAGCTCAGAAAGCAATGTCTGAAGAGACATTCCAGACATAATGGTAGATCATCGCACTGCAGCTCATTCCTGATTGTAATAGCTACTGCAAACAGTGTAACACTGGGCTGCTATTTCACCATGTCAAGAAGAAGTGATTAGTGGTGAAGTTTATGGTTCTTACAAGTGACAAGACTTGAGGAGGAAAGGGAGACCACATTTGAATTTCTAGAAGTGTCATCTGAAATGGAGTGGGAGGAAACATATATGTCACATAGTATTCAATTACAATTATGAGCATAAATTGAGAGAGGTTGTTCAAAGAGTACAGCATTTCAGTTAGGATGAATAAATTCTCGAGATCTATTGCATAATGTGTTAACTATGACTAATAATGTATTGAGTACTTGAAACTGTTAAGAACATATATTTTATATGTTCTCATCACACAGATATATGAAGTGGCAGATATGTAGATAGTGTGATTTAGTAATTTCATATGCACACAGCAAAATATCATGCACACTGTAAATATGTCATTTTTATTAGCCAATTGTGCCTTTGTTGGGAAATAAGTCATAGCCTGTGCAAAAGCAGTTGAGTGTGGATATGTTCCAGAAAGAACCTGATGTACAGAGATGAAAGAAGACTATGTTCTCATTTGCTTCTTTACAAAGAAAGGTTTATAGATGGTCCTTGACTTATGATAGAGATTGCTTGATAAGTCTGTAAACTGAAATATCATAAGTAGGAAATGCATTTAATTTACTGAACATTCTTGCTTAACAGTGGAGTCCTCTGTGAGTATCAGCAGTGTGCCTTCATTATCAGGTGGCTAACTTAGAGCTGTAGTAGCTGGCATTGCCCAACATCAGGAGAAAGGATTGTATCTCATATTGATAGCAGGGAAAATTACCAAATTCAAAATTCACAGTGTGATTTCTAGTGGATGTGTATTTTTGTTGTACCTTCATAAAGGTGAAAAATCAGAAATAGAACCACTGTAAACTAGGGACTGTCTATATGTGATAACACAGCATGGTTAAGTGTGTGGGATTTACAGTTTTACCATCTACAGTTTTTCCTTTATTATTATTAACAGCATATTTTGTATGGATACATCATGTGTTGGTACCCTCTTTTCCCTTGTCCCTGTGCCCATTCCCCTGGGGACACTCCTCAGTGGGTTTGCAGGTATTCCCTATGGTGTTGTGGATTATAGCAGTCAGTTATTTTGGGGGGGGAAGGGAATGCCTCTGGGCATGATGTCTCAACCTGTGGCTCTTACAATTTTTCTGCCCCCCCTCTTCCGCAAAATTCCCTGAGCTGTGGTGGGTGAGTTTTAAGTCTACTTCAGTGATGAGCTCTTAGGAGCTGCTGGATCTCTGCTTTGGTAGGTGTTGAGTGTCCTCAAGGTCTGTCTCCTTCATCCTGGTGCTGATTATCAGGTTCAGCATGGAAGCAGCACTTTTCCTTGTCTCCCTAATTTCTCTATGGTTTCAACTGTGACTTGGCTGAAGTGTGAGGGGTAGTTTATCTCCTTGGGTCTCTCTACGTTCTGAAAAGGAAGAATAGATTTTCCCAAGGACAGTGAATCAGCATAGTTTAAATGGGACAAGCATTATTAATTTAGGGAGAATTTGATGTATGTAACCCCTCTTTTAGCCAAAGACTAGTGAGAGCTTGACACTGGAGAACACAATCTTTGTCTCCACAGGGTTCTGATCTGGTTCCCAATTCCAGATATGGGTTCCTTTACCTTGAGCGGATCTCTTAGCCAATCAGAAAGCTATTGGTTACCCACCAAGGCTCTGTGCCACTATTGCACTGGCATGTACATCCTGTCAGGGTGTTTACTTCTGAGTAGCTCAGACTGTTATTGTCCACTTTCTCCCAGTAGCTCATATACCACTTTCCAGCCCTAGACGGTCTGTCTAGGGACTGGCTATCTTCTGAACACTAGCCAGGTCTCTCCTTGTTTTATATCAGCAGCATATCGTGCCTTCAGCAGTAGGTTCTTATCTTTTGCCTCAGGTAGGAAATCAAGTGCTTTGATAGAAACCTGTCTTGCTTTGGGGACCTCGTACGTCTCTCCGATCAACAGCTCAATGTGGCTAGCAACTGTTTTCTGGTACTGGGAGTGACTGGCCAGGACACAAATTATTTTTTTTTAAGCTTAGGCTTCATCCACCCTCTCCAGGGCACTTCTTTTCAGCTGTTCCCCCCTTACTTCTTTTGAAGGTTATATCTTTTAGTCTATCTCCAAGGATAAAGGTTTCTATGATACCACTTCATTTTGGATTTAGTTTTGTATTTGATCTCTGTCTGCAGTCTGCAGCTTCCTTCTGTATGAATGCAAGTTATTTAACCTTTCTGTGCCTTAGCTTATAATCTATAAAATGGAGATAGTAATGAACTTTTCTCATAGGGAAAAATACATGGTAAATAGTAAATATTTATACTGTTTAAAATTTATATAATATGATATTTGAAACCCATTGCTAAATTCTCTTCCTTCTGTTTTTTCCTGTTTTTTTTTTTTTTTTTTTGACACTTCTTTTCTAGTGCTGGGATTGAATCCAGAGCCTTGTTCATGCTAGGCAAATGCTGTATCATTGAGCTCTTCCCTGCCCTCTCTTCATATTTTTTGAATACTGTTTGGTGCATACTTTGAAGTAGAAACCTTTTAGTGACACAAATGAGAAAAGAGAGTGACAGCTAACATTTATTATGTACCTATAACATGCCAAGAACTGTGCCAACCATTGTGCCACTTAATCCAAGAGGGGGTGACTATCCTGCAAAAATGGAATTTAAGATTTTTCAGTGGTTGAATTTCTTGTCTTAGTCTCATATTAAATGGTGGGAGATTAGCTGCAAGTTCACCTGTAGTGTCTTCCCTAGGAAGGGAGAAGTGGAGGCTGATTTCCTTTAGGTTGAGGGAATATAATTGGTGGAGAAAATACTCAAATTTTCAGATACTAATAAATAAAAAAAATAGTCTAAATGAGGAATGAATGTTGTACAGATGTGTGTGGTGGCACAAACTTGAACTCCCAACCCTCTGGAGGCTGAGGCAAGAGGATTGGGAGTTAAAGGATAGCCTAAGTTACAGAGAAAACTGATATCTAGGCTGGCATAGGCTGCATGGAGACCCTGTTCTCTAGAAAGGTACATTGTAGACTTTCACATGTTCGTGTGACTGGACACTAGGACCTTTTGAGTTTTATTATATTTCCTGATATTAGCTTTGCCTTTTAATATTATCTGGATGAAGGCCTTGGATTAGAAGACTGTGCTTCCCACCCCCAGAGCTGACTTGTGTCAGGGGATAGCCCATAGGATAGAGG
The DNA here is from genome assembly GCA_036365145.1 of Orientallactaga sibirica. Lineage (NCBI taxonomy): Eukaryota > Metazoa > Chordata > Mammalia > Rodentia > Dipodidae > Orientallactaga > Orientallactaga sibirica. The sequence goes on from JAEOAD010000036.1 coordinate 14,253,907, forward strand.
CTAGATGTGCATATACTAGAACTTTCCATAGGACAGTGAGTCCACAAACCTCCTAGGCACAAAAGAATTACCAACAAATAGTTACCTGGGATTGGTAGGTCAAGTGTCAAGAAGAGTTCTTCTTAAGATTCCTGTGTGGACAGGTGTTTGGTTTGTTTAGATCTTACAACACAAAGATGGTGACAACTCATGCAAACTCTGGCACTCTACTTTCCTGAACTCTGAATATCATATTCTTCTCATACCTGCTTCCCCTCTGATCACTACATGGGTGACTTTGTAGGAGATTGTAGGTATTTCTCTGTCCCCACCATTCCTTTTTTTTTTTTCACATACAACCAAGGAAGGCTTCAGAACCATTTGCCTTCACAATGCAAACTAGGTGATTTATTTAGTTATCATTTCACACATTGTTCATATTAAAGAGGAATCAAATATTAAAACATTATATTTACCTTACTAAAATGACTTCATCATAAAAATTATTTTTGTTTGTAATGGAAAAACTGAATTGAATAAACCAACAACAACAAACAAATTTTGCTTACTCAAAGCAGAGAAGGGGAAAAATGTAACTCAGGATCTTCTAAAATAACTGTTGCTAATATTATTCCTGATATTGCTTTACTTATTTAAAAGATCTTTTTATGTGTCATGATTATAGTAATTTTAGATTTATTATGAAATCTCTGAGTGGAAAATTGCTGTAGAATAATGACAAAACAAAGACTTGCCCAATAGTCACTTAAAATGAATAATTAATTTTCTCAAAATTAAGGTTTTTTTTTTTCAAATCATGACATCTTTAAGGAATTGACATTGAATCTAGAAACAGTTTGAAATTTTCAGACATACTTAAAAAAATAAACAATGAGGCTCTTTTTTTCACCAAATGCAAAAGACAATTGTAAGCTAGTATGTTGTTAGTGTTTAAATAACACTCCTTAAATTATGATTACTTGTTTTATGGAGTATACTTGCTTTATCATGTACACAAATTAAATCCTTGGTAATTTTAAGAACACATGATTTGAGCATGATGAGTAAGGATTGTGAGATTTGTTTACATAGCCAGTTGAATTGCTTTGTTTCTAAGCATTGTATATCAAAGAATATCCAGGCACTAGATATTTTTGTCATTTTGATGCCCATTTGCCCCTGTTTATTATTCTGTATTGAGAATTTTAATACATTAGCATAAGGTAATTTAATCATCATTCTCTCCTATTACCCTCGTTAGTCTCCCCTCTCCTCATCCTAATTCCTGTGAACCCCTCCTCTTTCCATCAGGGCAGCTAAATGCCTTGCTGAAGAGGGATGGATTGAATAGAAGTGCATTTTAGAACTTCCTCAGTAAATATAATTCATGACTACTAGATGTATTGGTATCTATGGTAGAGACATTATGGGATAGATATAACTTATTAAAATAAATGTGTCTTTCTTAGATGTTTGGTTTACAAACATCAGCTCCCTCTAAAACCAAAACTTCAAAATAGAATAGAGTATAAAGATATAAAAACGGAATGTTCTTGATCATGTTCTCTGTTGAAGAGAAATGTATATGGGATTAGAAGAATCCATAAGTAAGCAATCTGGACCAATAGGCCAAGAGGAACTTATATTTATAATACTGTTGTGTGGCTAAATAAGTAGTTATGTGCTTTCAATCCTCTTCTACTTCTCTAATTCCTACCAACTTTGCTTTGTGAAAGGAAATCATGAATATCTGTTTTCTTTGCCTTCTATGAGGGTGTGATAGGCATTCTGTTATCATCTCTTGGACTCATCATGTGCACTGTTAGAGTGGTTTATTTTTCCCAGTAGGTGCTCCAAAAGATGAGGTTTTCTCACTACCAGCCCAAAATTCTTTAGCTTGCTTAAAATGAATTAATTTTAGGTAGCAACTTCCTTAGTCTATGGGAGAAAAAATATGAGCAGAGGACAGGAAGTATTGAAAGCTAGTATGACTGGAAATTGTGTCTGAATGAACTTCAACACTGAAGGCAATTTTTACTCTATCACCCATGGGATGTGTGGCTGAAGCCAGACATAGACATAACCTACGTTTTTATCAGCTTTGCATGTAACAATAGGATGTACAAGGAGACAACCAGGAAGAAACACAAAAGGAATATGAAGATTGAAGAAATACTGTCTTGTAGCTAGGCAAGGTACATTTGGTAGAAGGAATTGTCTGCAATAACTCCTAGATTCTAGTGAATATTATAAATTAACATTTGGCATCTGTGCTCCAAATTATTTTAATGCCTAAAAGGTGTTTAATTATACTGTGTCAATTTAGGCTGGCTGAAGAGATATAAAGGACACCTTCTTCTTAAAATTTTACCTTGTGCAAATTTCATGTGGTGAACAAATATTTTTCTTATTTTGAGGTAAGAGATTTTTAACAATGTAAATAAAAGTTTCATGGGGCTGGAGAGATGGCTTAACAGTTAAGGCACTTGCCTGCACAGCCAAAGTATATAGGTTTGATTCTCCAGAACCCATGTAAGCCAGATGCATAAGGTAGTGCATACTTCTGGAGTTTGTTTGCAGCAGCTGGAGGCCCTGGCATGCCCATTCACACACATTCACACTCTCTCTCTGCCTTGTTCTCTCTCAAATAAATTAATATATTCAGTAATTTTCTATTAATTTTCAATGGGACTTTTGCAGGTAACTTTTGTTTAAATTATTGAAAACATTTTAATTAATTTATTTGAGAGAGAGAATGAGAATGGGCACCCAAGGGTCTCTTGCCTCTGCAAAAGAACTCTAGATGCATGTACCATATGGTTTCTGGGGAACTGAACCAGGGTCATCAGACTTTGTAAGCAAGGGCCCTTGACCACTGAACCATGTCTCTAGCCCTGTAGGTAACTTTTGATTCTCTACTTCTGCTGGATGGATAACTCTTTTTCTGTGTGTGTGTATGTGTGTATCTGTATTCATGTGCAAGTTCAGGTATGCTTGCATATGTGTGTGTATGTGTGAGGGGAAGAGGTTGGTTATTGTCCTCAATCACTCTCATTTTTTGTGATGGGGCTCTCCTTAAACCTGGAGCTCACCATTTAGTTAGACTAGCTGGCCAGGAAGCTCCTGGGATCCTCCTGTCTCTGCCTCCCCAGTAGAGGAATTATAGGCATGATGTCCTGCTTTATATGTGGATGCTGGGGATCCAAACTCAGGTCCTTATGCTTGCAAGTCAAGCACTTTATGAATGATACTATCTCCCCTACCTCTACAGGGTAGATTGATGAAAGACGTGTTCTATATTATTACATGGCGAAAGCTTAGTATATGCATGGGTCAGACAAGAGTAATGGTGATTATTCTTGCTGTTCCAAGATTGGCCATTATATACTTTAAAAATTAGATATAGTTCCTTGTGGTGTTCCCTAGAAATAATACATATTTTAATGTGACTTGATTAGATAATCTATAAATCTAAGCTTTAACTAAAATGTAAGTCTACCAAGTATTATAATGTCAATTATAATGTCAATGTATATAGTTGAGCATGTTACCAAACAGGATTGAATATTTGAGTGGATCAGAGCATCAGGGATGCTTTGAAAGCCCAACAGAGCTTTGGTTAACCCTGTAATTAGAACCTAGATCACATAGCCTACAGGGCAGCTTTGTGTAGTGTTTTCTCACATAGGTAATTAACAGTAGCAAAGTACCAAGAAGTGAGAAAGCTTAGCAACCTGCTTTTGGTGAGCATAATGTATCCATTTAGCCAGTAGATTCTCCCCAGGGCTTATGACCCATCTAAGCCATAGGTTTTCAGTACCAGGCAGGAATTCTGTCCTATGGTGTGGGCCTCAAGTCAAGTTATGGGCTTCCCCCATAACAGGCATGCCACCATTGAAAAGATTTGATATTAATTCTATATTAAATTCCTTTACTAATAATTACATTTGATGAGAGTGATAGTATCTTGAATTAAGATTATAAACATCTAAAAATTCAAAATGAAAGCCTAGATCAAGACTTGATACTGAATCTATAGTCAGTGCTAAGGGTTTATCTGTGGACTGCTACAGAATTGGCCTCAAGGTGACTCCTAGGGAAGGTACTGGAAAGGGTCTTTTCCCTTGATATTTTGAGCTGCCAACATTTTGTTCCTTGCTCTCAAAGTGAAACCCTGTATGTTTCAGGAATAAATGTGACTCTTTTGAAAACACAAACTCTTAGATACTAAGGTTGTGCAATTCTAAGAAAGCTAGATGGACCCTTTGAAATGAACTTTCAGACCTTCATGCGCTACTCCTCCAGTCCTTTATCTGCCTTTTGGCTATATCTAGGTAGAATTCAGAGCACTTCCAGAATGTAATTTGGGCTATTGGTACTTAATTCCCTTCAGAGTTGTTCTCCACAGAGGAGTTTGCATCTGAAATATCTGTTCAGCAGGAGATGGCATGTCATTGAATCTCAGGTGTTAAAATACTTTAAAAAAACATATTCTGTGTTGGAATGATTTCAACTTTTTAAACTGCAGGGGATGAATTAAAATATGTAAATTGAAATGTTGCAGACATGCTTTTAATTGTAAAACGCCTTTCTTTTTGCTGTGAATATTAAACAAGGTAGATTCAAGGTTAATGTTTGAACATTAGCATATACTTTTAGAGTTAAATAAAACTTTTAGATAGATAGATCAACCTTGCATAGATATATATAAATTAAGGTATAATCATTGTTTCATTCAGTAGCCTTTTGCAATACTTATTAATTTCCAAACACTACAGTAAATATGCAAGATTCAAAGTTGACATAAGTCACTCCTATCATCAAGAATCCAACCATTTTGTGATTTAAAACAATTTATTTATTATAATTTTACATTCATGTTGGTGCCTCCAGTAGCCTCCTCCCTGTCCTCCTCCTCCCTCCGAAGAGACCCTAAAGATTTAATTTTTAACATAGTTTATGGCTGCTTTAAAAAATGTGTCTATCTTTAAGGTACTGGTGTAGCCATTCTATGGTTTTGGGATCTAGTTGGTGTCCCTTTTAAAGGTTGTGATACTTTTGGTTGTCGTTTTCTTGATAGATTATTGAAAGACTTAAGTTTTGCTGACAAATTTCTTTCAATTCTAGATTGTATGCATTGTCCCTGATTCTTTGTATAATATTTGCAACAAATCAGGAGAAACCAAGAGGATCTGGGCTATTGTTGCATCAATGTCTTCCTGGGGAGATGTGAAGGGATGTCAGCTCCTTCAAGATAGGGCACCAATGACAGACCAAAGGGCTGATTCTACTTAATTCCAGTTTAGTTAACTCATGACTTTACTGAGCTAACTTACAGGAGCATGGTAAGGGGTTTAGAGGAACATGACAAAGCACACATCACCAGAATAGTGATCCCCATAGCTGTATAGATAAAGTTTACCTCTTAGTTAACCTTCCACCCCATAGCACTCTGGCACCCCTGAGACCATGCTCATCTGTGGAAGAATTTCCTACAATTTGGAGGAGACTATAGGAGGGGGTGGCTGGAATTCAGATAAGGGGTTCCTAACCTTCTCCACCCACTTCTTAAGTGAAGAAACCTCACCAGGCCCAATCTTGAGAGTCTCTTGGAGTAATCACAGCTGCTGTGATAAAGATAGTCATGGCTGTGATGCTTAGAGGACAGCATTTCACAAAAGCTATTTTTAGCTAATGACCCTTATGATCTATGGAGGTTCTACTTGGGTCTTCCTGAGTTTCCTTGGCTTGGTTATTGCTAAGCAGCTGTCCTTTGTGTTATTTTTTATGTATGTAGGGTGTCTGTGTGTGTATGTACATGTATGTGTGTGGGGGGGTGCACATGCACATGAATGTATATGAGTGTGGCATACAGAAAATGACATTGGCAAATTCTTCCATCACTCTCCTTTTTACTTTACTGAGGCCAGGTTTCTCATTCGAGCCTTTTGACCAGACTAGCTATCCAGCATGTCCCAGATACTCACTATTCCTCTTGTGTGCTGGAATTACTGGCAGCCACCATGCCCATAAGGGTTCTAGTGTCTATGTTAGTTAATTTCTTATTGCTGGGACAAAATACCCAACAAAAGTCATTTTAAGGGAGGAAGTATTCATTTAAGCTTATAATTCCAGGTTATAATTTGTCATGGCTGGGAAGGAATGGTGGTAGAAGCTTGAGGCAGCTGGTTACATTCAGTCCACAGCAAAGAGGTAGAGTGATGTATGCTGGTGCTCAGCCAACTGTCTCCTTTTTATCCAGTCCTGCACCCCAGCCCTTGGATGAGGTTGTCCACAGTTATGATGGGTCTTCCCGCCTCTATTCATGATACTCTAATTCATTTAATCTCATCATAATCATTCCAAACAGATACACCCAGAGGCTTACCTGAGCTAGACAATCCCTCACAGGTGATTCTGGGTTCTGTAAAAGGAACAATCAGTATAAACCATCCCAGCGTCCAAACTCCCATCCTCATGGCTTCATAGCTAGAATTTACTTACTGAGCCCTGCCCCAGCCCCTGCACAGATGTTCTTCATCTGTTTGCTTCTTGAGAACAGCTCAGGAGTTGGACCTGATATTCAGCTTGTGGATTTATAAGACAGTAACATTTTTACTCTGGGTTAGTTTTGGAGTTTCTATAAGTGCTAGGATTTCTACTCTGTATGGTTTCTGAATGTTGGTGTCAACTGACCTGAATTTGGGCAACAGTTCCTTCTCTAGCCTCTTCTGAGCATGTTGTGGGGTAGGGTGTGGAGTAGATTATTTATTGTTTGTTTTCTGGAACAGTTGGAAAAGATTATGTTAGGCTTTTGCAGTTGTGTCATCGATGGGTATGTTAAGCAGATGTGAAGATAACAAAGTTAGACGGACTCATTTTCTCTCTGTAACAGGACTCTAAAACAGTGACAGATGCCTGCTGCTCATTATTTTGTGGGAAGATTATTTCACTTTTTAAATATATTTTTTAATTTTTTGTATTTATTTATTTATTTGAGAGAGAGAGAGAGAGAGAGAGAGAGAGAGAGAGAGAGAGAGAGAGAAAGGGCCTACCATGGCCTCCAGACACTGCAAGTGATTTCCAGACACATGCACCACCTTGTGCATCTGGCTTATGTGGGTCCTGGGGAATCGAACCTGGGTCCTTTTGTTTTTTCCAGACAAGTACTTTAACCACTAATCAATCCTTCTAGCCCTCATTTTTTAAGGCAAGGATTCCAGGCAATGTGTAGGGTACAGATGTATCATGATGAGCTGGACAAACAATGACTTTTAATAGGCAGGGTGTATATATGCTCAGATAAGCATCTGAAGTAAGGCTTCATGTTTAAGACATGCTCACCTAGATGTCAGTGTGGTTCTAAATTAGGCCATAAGGAATTTTCTCAAACCTCTAGTCATTCTAGCATATTTCTGAGGAGTGAAGTATGTCCATTAATATAAACTTATTCTTCCACAGTGCGATATCATGCATTCCTTTTTCAAAATAACATTAAAACACTTACAGTTGGACTTATTGCTTTAAGATTGATGGTTATCATAAAGGGGGAAGAGAAAAGTCCATCTGTGGTTGATGCTTTCTACTTCTGACCTTCTCTCACCTTCTTCCCACTGATAGTGCTCACTGTGAGGTAGTGGATCAGAAAATAGCACTAAATACTTCTTAGTTTGGATTCTTCCAGTTTCATCATTAGTTTCTTTTCCTTGTGAAATATCAGAAAAGCATTAGGAATTTAGGAAAAAATCATATTGGAGAGAAGAAATATGTTTTCAAGATTTAGAAAAGGGGCTAAGGAGTTTTATGATAGACACAGACTTTGGAAAACCTTAGACATTTATAGATACTTTCTTATGTTTTATATTGTAGATAAGGAAATTTAGATTTAGGGGAATTAAATTATTTATCCAAGGTTGGCCAGATAGTTCATGGTAGTGAAAAATATGGTTCTTCTTAAATATAAAAAATAAATAGCAAGCTGGGCGTGGTGGCACACGTCTTTAATCCCAGCACTCGGGAGGCAGAGCTAGGAGGAGGATTGCCAAGAGTTCAAGGCCACCCTGAGACTACATAGTGAATTCCAGGTCAGCCTGGGCTAGAGTGAGACTCTACCTCAAAAAACCAAAAATAAAAAATAAATAAATAAATAGCAAATATATTGCAGGCATGGAACTTGAGTATTTCTCCTTTGAGCAGTCAGAAAGTGAAATAATATTAGAACAACTTTAAGCAATTTAAGATAGGATTTTGGATAGTAGATACTTTTAGCAATAGAACAGAGTGCTTTGGGTATTTTGTTGAGGAGATCTGTGATAGAAGGTGTTTGGGGTAGGGATATGGTCCTTGTCAGAAAGTTTGGAGGGGAATGGTTGATGTCTTTCGTATTCTTTAGTTATTTACTGTAGTGTTCCAAGAGGATTCTATAATTCAGAGAAGGAAATTTCATAAAATATTGTTTATCCTAACCTCTCCTCCAGTCTCTTGATTTTGGCCTCCACTTTGAAAAGCCATGATGAGGACTATGACACCATCAGCTAAAGTGGCTGTTCTGAGTACAGAGCTCTTCTTTGGATTAATAGCTATCCTATGTATCCATGTTAGTATAGACCTGAGGTTCATTATCAGATCTACAATAGATTCACAGTTGACCTTTGCAGGTAATGGCTTAACTTTGTTTTGAAATGGATAAGGAAATGTTGTCTAGCATGTTTACCAGCATTTGTAAATAGATTATTTATGAAAATTGCATAAAATCATGTAAACCAATTGGTTTGATTTGGGAGCATTTGGGTAAATTATGGTTGTTTGAAGGTCAACATCAGTAGACCTGTAGTTTGGTCAGTGTGATGAGTAGCACACTTCCTCATAAAATGAAAGAGTATTTAGAATATAAATACTATATTTAGAATATAAATACTATACACAAATGATGGGGTGAATTTTTCCCATTCATGGATATATTTCATGTATATATCTAATCAACTCTCTCTCCATATATGTATATGTATATGGCATGTATACAAGTATATTGTTTTTTTTTTTTTTTTCTGGGAAACTTCTCTGAACCTATGTGATTACAGTGTCTGGTCTTTGGTCATAAGCAGTGTACTTGAACAAGTCTCTTAGTTTTTCTTTTCTCAGCAACTGTTGTAAAATGAGCATATAAACTAAGAACACATCTGAGTTTGTTTTTAATCAATAATTACTCTGTAAGTCTGTGAGGACTTTGAGGGTTAACTAAGGTTTATTTCCATTAGTGAAGAAGGGAATATCTCCTCCTCTCTTAGCATTTAATTATTAGGAAAGCTCACATAACTTCCTCATTAGACCTGGAATTAATGCCCAAGTATAAGAGACAGATGGTTGTACCATGTATGGTCTGTTGTTCCTGCCTGCTGTTTAATTTGCTAGTAGCATAAAAGTATTTGAACCCCAAGATATTTTTAGATGTGTAGGAGTTCTGCTGATGTGATCTCATTATTGTCAAAGGGAGATACTACCCAATTTAGAAAGGAGAGTTATAATTAATAGGGATATTTAGAGTCCTTCTCTTGTCCAGCTTTTCTACACTGTATAATTCATCCCATTGTGGCTTGAGAAGATTCTGTACTCCATATGTGGCAAATAGGACCCCGGAATACAGATTTTTCTAACTAGGATGGAATTTGTTCTCTGTCTGCATTGGTGGAGATGATTCTTGATTCCCCGTCCTCAGCTATGTTATTTCCACATTGCTCCCTGGAAGTCTTAGAGTTTACTGGATAATAAAAACGTTTTTGCACTCCTGTATCTTTGACTAGGTGTTTCCTCTCTGTGGAATGGCCTGCCCCTCCCTACTTCTGCTCTTAAACCTAACCCCTTGCTTCTGGCAAATTCTGATGTGTCCATCCACGTCTGAAGGAAACCTTCCTTGACATTCCTGGTTCATCTCTCTCCCTGGGTTTCCACACAGGAGCACTTGGCAGTGCTAATATTTATGTCACAAACTGATATGGTATGCTGTTTTTCTTCCTGGTTTCATGCACTAGACTGAAAAGACGTTGAAAGCACAGACATTTTTTAGTCACCTATGCATTGTCAACACTGCCAACAATATGTACTGACTGACATTTACTAGACCAGTTCTCCATAGGGCTGATTCAGTAGCTGTGGGCTGGCATGTCATTGCAACTTAGTTACTGAGCATTCATTGAGGTAGTGTGTCTTTACTGTTTCATCAGTACAGAGAAAAGGAGGTTACTGATGGTCTCACTATTTTACAACTTCTCTCTCATCCCTTTGCTGTGGACCTGCAGCAGGACATGGGTCCACTGAATTCTGTTTGGCTGTAGTGGAATCATACACTATCTTAGATAAGTCACTCACCTAATAGATTTTGTGTTGAAAATGTCTATCATTATTTTCAGAGAACTTGGGGGAACTCCCCAACTTCTACAAGGACATATAATTCTCAAAAGGGCTTCTATAATTCTTCAAAAAAAATCTTAATATAAATATTGTTCTAATTGTGACCCTTGGCTTACATAGAACCCCAAATATTTTGTTTATTAGCTTTTTAAAAGTTAGAAGTATTAATGCTGTAGCAGACAGCTTCAGGTTTGCTGAGATGAACTTCCAGACCAGGCACAGTTATGGAGGAAGGGATATTATTTATTGAAGCTTACAGATCCAGGGGAAGTTCCATAATGGCAGGAGAAGGGGCCTGTTTTCACAGGACCAGGCAAGAAAGAAAAAAAATCCAACCAGGCACACAGCACACAGAGCAAAACTACAGCCCAAAGCCACAGCACACTTCAGGAACTCCTATTAGGCACACTTTGCATATCTTTACAATGGAATCTCAAACCTATCACCACACCTTAAGAACCACCCAGTGACATTGCCTCTAGCAAGGTGGCTGCAGATGCAAACTATAAACTAATAAAACACTGAATATATTGGGGTACATATATTCAAACTACCATAAATGCTAAGACAGAAAAATGGTGGTGGCAGGTCACAAAAGTCTGTATTAACCATAGCTCTGCTGTTAACTAGCATGATGGTTTTGAGAACAGCACTAAATGAAGTTTGAACTTCTACAGTGATAAAGTGAGAAAGTTCTAATGATTTCTGATAATTTCCTATTAGGTTCTATAATGATAACCTAATATTTTTCTTAAAAAACTGTTTATTGACAATTTCCATAATAATGTATTTTGATTATAATCCCCTCCCATTACCTTCTTTTGTTACTTTCCCACATCTCCTTTCCATTTAATTTCTTATTTTTTTCCAACTAGTTTGCTTTTATTTTTATATCATTTTTATCCTCCTCAATGATGAAATTCTGATGGCACCATTATTATCCAGCCTTTTTAAAATTTATTTTTTATTTTAGTTATTTTTGAAAGAATGAGAGAAAGAGAGAGAGAGAGAGAGAGAGAGAGAATGAATGAGAGAGAATGAGTGTGCCAGGGCCCTCTAGCTATTGCAAATGAACTCCAGATGCACATGCCATCTTGTGCATCTGGCTTGTGTAGGTACTGGGGAATAAAACCTGGGTCCTTACACTTTGCAGGCAAGTACCTTAACTGCTAAGCTATCTCTCCAGCCCTTGTGCAGCTCTTGTGTAGGCAGTGACAGTCCCTGTGCACCAGAATTGCAACAGTTACTTCATGTCTAGAAGACAGTGTGTCAAAGCAATCTTCTTCATTCTCTGTCCCTTACATTCGTTCTGTCCCCTTTTCTCCAAAGTTCTCTGAGCCTTGGAGGGCATGATAGAAATGTCTCTTTTAGCTTTGAGCACTCAGTAGTCATTTATTTTCACCTTAATGAGTTTTGGGTCTACCTAGTTGTCACTTCTATCAGCAAAAAGAAACTTTTCTGACTAAAGATGATGTCAGCACTAATATATGATCACAAACATAACTATTTAGAGGGAAATTTGATGGATATGAAATACCCATTTATCCAAATAACAGTAGTTGCTTCCCCCACAGCAGGACCTTTGACCTTTCTAGTCATAGGCTATTGATTAGTTTTCAATACTAGGCATGGATTCCCTCTGATGGAGAGGGCCTCAATTCAAATCAGTGTGCATATGGTTGCAACTTAATACTTCTTATTTTAAGTTATAATACAATAAGTGCAGATTTATTTACTACTTCCCCAAAGCCTAAGTTCAAACCATAATGGGTCAGAGTGTTATGCAGAGTAAATTCTGTGCAGTTCATTGATAAGTTGGGTTGATGACGTTAGAATTTCCTTTGAACTCCAAGATTTCATGCTAAATATCCTTTCTTAGATTATTTTATCATTTTTTCAATGGGTTGGCTATATAGGGTGGAAAAGTCAACCCCATTTGTATAAGTGGTAAATGGAAACAGTAATACCACTTCTAACATTACCACCTTAAGATGACATGGCATTTCAGAGAACATTTTCAGATATTATTGTTTTAGATCAAATGGAAATGGGATGAAATGAGTACTGAGGTCTATGTCATGCCTTTGATTTTTAGTTTCAAGGATGCTGTCATTTAATCAGAACCTGGTGCTATTCTGAGAAATGATAATGCAGACAGGTTGTGTGGGATTATAGGACAGGGCTCCAACTGGATGCTATCTTTCCTAGAATAATTGCCCATACTGTGGGCTGGTTTTAGGTTTATAATGTTGCATGTCAACATACCATGATGTCATCCATGTCATCCATATGTAAAACATGTTAGGATTGACTATGTCAAAATGTGAAAAGTATGTTATGTTAGGATGCAGGGAATATGTTGCATCCCAATTAGTATTTGAACAAATGGATTATAGATAGCAAGGTATGATTTTTCTTCCTATTTGAAGATTTGTTCTCTCAGAGAAGCACATAAAAGGAGGAAAACTAGTACTACTGAATAAATACACTGTGGCAAATGAAAATTTTTCTTTTTTTTCTTTTCTTTTTTTTTTTTTTTTTTTTGGTTTTGTGAGGTAGGGTCTTACTCTGGTCCAGGCTGACCTGGAATTAACTATGTAGTCTCAGGGTGGCCTCGAACTCATGGCAACCCTCCTACCTCTGCCTCCCGAGTGCTGGGATTAAAGGCGTGCACCACCACACCCAGCTTTGAAAAATTTTCTAGGGCTTACTCTTAGAACAGAAGCAGAATATGCAGAGGAAAAATGATTTGATTCTGCCTTACATATGTTGAAAGCTATACTTTTTCTGTCATCTATTAATTCTGGGTTTTTCTTTCATTAAAGCTCAATACTATTTTGATATAATTTTTTTTCCATGTTAGGCTTTAGAGGGCAATGAATCATATGTAAAGAATCCTTAGAGAGTTTCATGAACTGAGAGAGACTTTAGAAATCATCTTGAATACTTTTCTCATATCACAATAAGCTGAGACTTAAAAATCAATGCCATGATCAAGTAAGACATTTAGATTATTGGTAGAGGTCAAAACAGAAGCTCAGATGCATTTACCTTCTTGTTGTTGGGGCAAAACACCTGACTAGAAGTAGGTTGTGGGAGGAAAGAGTTTCTTTCAGCTTACAGTTTTAAGGGGAAGCTTCATGATGATGGGAAATGCATGACACTAGAAAGACAATGGGGGAAAGAAGTAGTGAACTGAGCTATGGACACCCAGCAGGGCTGGGCTAATGAACTCTAAAGTCCAACTCTCTGTACAGTGAAATGCTTCCCCCAGCAAGGCCCTATCTCCCTAATTGCCACCAGATGGGGTGATGCACTCAAAACACACGAGGCTATGGGAGACATTTCATAATCAAACCACAGTAACCTCTTACCATCTGCCTCCTAGACTAGCACAATTTTAGGGTAACTAAAGGCAAGTGGGAAGCAAAGGATGATTCTTAAATTTTTAAGCTTCAAATTAAGTCTGATGAGTGAAACAGATACTTTTGAGCCATAGGATTCTCTGAACTTAAAGAGAATTTACACCAACTGGATATATATCCTTGACCTATACATTGTTTTTAGATTTTACTATTAAATAAGGAACTGAGAAAATATGACATGACCCAAGGTCCCTACTATGGTTTGGATTTTAAATGTCCTCCAGAGTCCCATGTGTTAAAGGACTTGTTCCTAATTGGGGCACTATTAGCAGGTGGTAGAACTTTAAGAGATATGGTCTAGAGGACCGTTTGTTCAGATTTTTGGAGGCATACTGCTTAAGAGGATACTGGTACCTAGTATCCTTTCTTTTCTCTCTCTCTCTCTCTCTTTTTTTTTTTTTTTTTTTTTCGAGGTAGGGTCTCACTCTAGTTCAGGCTGACCTGGAGCTCTCTCTGTATTCTCAGGGTGACCTCAAACTCACGATGATCCTCCTACCTCTGCCTCCCGAGTGCTGGGATTAAAGGCGTGTGCCACCACGCCCAGCTTTTTCTCTTTTTCTCTTTCTCTTCTTTGCCATGAGGTGAAGGGTTTTTCTCAGACGCTGGCTCCATGATCTGCTGCCTTGCTACAGGCCCAAGTTACAAGTCTGACTCATCACAAATGCAAACCACCAGAACTGCGAACCAACCTTTTCTCTTTGTTGACTGCCTCAGAGATTAGTGATAGTGACACAGCCTAATACCACAATCTTTAAAATTTTCTCAAGAACATTACCTTCTTTCATTAATTTTTTTATGTTTGAGGTTTATTAATTTATAGCTTGAGCTGACAGGGCTATATTGATTTGCTTAGGTTCTGATAAATAAAACCTTTTGGTGTTTGTCTGATCTTTTGGATATATGTGCAGAAATACAATGAAATTGGAATAAGCCAAAATAAAGAAGGTTGTATTATTGACTCGTACAAGAGGTCTAGGGTAGGCCCCAGTGCAAGCATGACTTTCTAGTGTTCAAGCTATGCCATTCTCTGGAGAAGCTTTCCTTGATGTTGACTTTGTATGCAAGCAGATTTTCCCAGTTTCATTGCTGCAAGGATTGCATGAGGTTCATTGCACCAGTTTGGGCTGTTCCCCTCTGAAGGTGGACATGATGGTTTAAATATGAAGCATCTCCCACAAACTCTTTTGTTACATACTTGATCTTATACTGGTGGAATTCTTGGGAGGTTCTGAAAACTTTAGGAAGTGGAGTCTAGCTGTAAAAAGGGTACCTTTGAAGGTCATACCTGGTACCCAGTTATTTTTTCTCATTTTCTACCTCCTATTCACCTTGAAGTACTATCATTTCAGCTGCACTTTCCACATCATGATGTTCTGTTAGACATTCTGTCATGGCGAGGAGAACAGTGACTAATACAATGGAAGGGGCTGACCACTGGTCCAGAGGTGTGGGCATGTGATCATTTTTTTAATCCACTTGGACAGACAGTCTGAGGGAGTGGTTACCCTTGAAGAGGAATACCTAGGTGTCTCACTAAGGGTGGAACCCACTGGACTGTTCAAACAACAGATGACCCCTGTCTTCTACCTAACCATTGCCATTCACATGCACTCACACACCAGGTGGCATTTACTTTAGGCAAGAATGCATCTTCTTACATTCCATAGTTCTTTGAGTCTGGTCTCATCATCCAGGTAGAGATTCCTTTTGTCAAACCGTATAGAGCAAAGCTCTTAAGATTAGCAGCTGTGGGGATAGCTCAGTCAGTAGTGCTTACCATGCAAGCAGCATATGGACCTGAGTCAAATCACTATTACCCATGTAAAGCCAGTCATGGGGGCAATGGACTGTAACCCTAGTGCTGAGGAGGCAGATATCCCTATTGGTGCATCCCTGGGGCTCACTGGCTAGCTAGTTTAGCTGAAATACTGAGCTCCAGATTCAGTGAGAGACCCTGTCTCAAAAATAAGATGGAGAGCAACAATGTTGACTTTTGGCCTCCATAAACATGTGCACATATGTGCATACCCCACATGTATTCACACACATGCACACCATATACAAAACATGTGTAAACAAACTAATTATTTCACTGTTTTGTTTCAAAAATGAGTTTTAGTTACTCACTGTTTATATGTTGTATCAGCACTTGCTAAAGATAGCTTATATTTATCTTACTTGGCCTGTTGTAGGATTGGAACTTTAAGAAAGAGTCATATCCATAAAGATTTAAGAGACCATCCAGCTCCTGGGTCCCAAGCCTTAGGGGGTTATTGTCCACGTTATCAAAGAACTGAAAAATGTGCACTCGGAGAAGAGTAAATTATGGAGGATTTATTAATGGTAGGGTGAAAACAGGAGAGAAGACAAAGCATGAAAGCCCCCCAAACCAAGAGGAATTCCTGTCCTCCCAGCCAGCATAGCCAGAAGAGGAGAGGGGAAAAACAGGGAAGAATCTCTCACATGGGGAAAATTCTCTGGAGAAAAAGTTTCTGTTATAGACATGACTCAGGTCCATTTATATGAATTAGGCATCCAATTAGAATGAACTTCAATGCCAGGTTCAAGTGTATAGGAAGAACCCTGATTGGTTGGTGGGCCCAGGAGAAATGATGATTCAGGAATGGCCCACCCACAGAGGCTAAGACCTCCTTAAAAATTGAGAAAGAGAGCTGGAGAGATGGCTTAGCAGTTAAGTCATTTACCTGTGAAGCCTAAGGACCCATGTTTGACTCTCTAGATCCCACCTAAGCCAGACACACCAAGGTGAGGCAAGTGCAAGGTCACACATGCCCACTAGGTGGTGCAAGCACCTGACATTTGACTGCAGTAGCTGAGGCCAGGGCACACCAATTCTCTCTTTCTAAAAAATAAAAATAAATTTTAAAAAATTGAGGAAGAATCAAGAAGCTGCTGCTGCTTACAGCCATCTTTGATGAATCAGAGTGGAGTTCTAGTTCAGCCAGGGCAGAGTGACATCTATGTTTTGTTGGCCTGTCTGTAGCTGACTACCTACTAAGAAAACTGTCTTGTATCTCTCTCTCTCTCTCTCTCTCTCAAGCATATTATCTATATCAGTGTCACTTCAGTTCTTGAATGCTCAGGGTAGTGCTGACCACACTGATGAACTACATCAGTCAGTTTCTATACAGCCGTCTCAAGGGAGCCATGTACCTGCTAGTGTGAGAAGAGGCCTGGGTTGGGACCTAGGAGGAGTAGTGGTGGGGGTAGAACATCCAGAGATATGTTCATTAAGGTTAAAACTTATAACTAGAAGGAAGTTACCAGTAGACTCTTGACAGTATGATTCTACTTATTTAAACTTAGGCTTTCTATAAATCAAGGTCTATGAAATGGCATTAAACTAAGAGGAAAATCTCAAGAGAGATGATATAAAAGGGCAATGTTGATCAGAGAAGATTTAAAACCTGCTTTAAATCTCCATCCTAGCTGTTCAGAGAATCTAAATAGCTTGTCAATCAAACAGTTGTCAAACACATTCTTTTAAAAAGTATTTTTATTTATTTCATTTGAAAGAGAGAGAGGGGCAGGTATGTAGAGAGAATGGGCACACCTGGGCCTATAGCTACTGCAAACAAACTCCAAATGCATGCGCCACCTTGTACATCTGGCTTACCTGGGTACTGGGGAATTGAACTTGGGTCCTTAGGCTTCACAGGCAAGTGTTTTAGCTGCTAAGACATCTCTCCAGCCCTCAAACACATTTTTTAATTCTAGAGGTGGCTTTAGTCTGAAGTTCTTCCCCATCGCCCTTCCCATGCCAGGGATTGAACCCAGTGCCTGGTACATGCTGGACAAGTTCTCTATCCTTGATCTAACACCTCCAATCTCCTTCATATTGCTTGATCACTCTGACCCCAGTCTATGCCAGCAGCATTATTCAGTTATCTGGGGACTGTCACTACTGGTTTTTTTTTTGGGGGGGGGGTCAAGTGATATCACTTTCAGAAGCCAGTGTTCTTCTGATGTCTGCAACCCTCCAGTGACATTGTCAACTTCCTACTCAATTCAAAAGTGAATGAATCTTCCTCTCTGGCTGTAGTTTTTGGGGCCTAGTTGTTTATGACTTTTGTTTGCTTAATGTATTTGGTTTTATTATTGCTTGAAAATAGGATTGACTCCCCCCTTAATTTTAAAATTGTTTTAGGATGGCTTGAATTAATGAGTCCACAACTACTTTATAAACCCAGCATGCAATGGAGAATTTATGGTATTTGATTGTCAATTTCAGTTGAATGTGAGTATAATTTTTTTGTCTGAGTTACATATATTATTTTGCAAATGGTCACTGGTTTTTTAACTGAAAGCCATCTTTTTGAATTTTATGATGTCTAACACTGTCTCTAGTATATATCTTACTATTTTCATTTGTTTCCCCATTTAATTAGAACATGCTCCTCTCCTCTTCTCCTTCCCCTTCACATGGAGATCATGGGGATGCAAACCATCCTCTCATTTTGATTTGAAAGAAAAAAATCTTCAATGATCCATGGCTTCTCAGAAATGGTTCTGTAATTTTCTTTCCTATTTTTTCTGAGATTACTTGAAAAGTTGAAAAGAAGAGAAAATGCAGATCCCAAAGAATAAACATTTGAGGTTCTGAAAGCTACTTGTTTCTTTGAAATTTTTTTAGCTGCATCTACACTTGTCATTTCTCTATCTCTATCAAGTTTAAATAACACAGTTGCAGGGTAAGAGTCCCCACACTTCCTCTTGACCATTCATTGGGGAAAGATTCCTTTCAGGGCTGATGTTGAATGAGAGTGGCAGTTACTGTAACTGCAGGGGGAAGAAAACAAAACCCAAGCCCACTCATATGTCACAGACCAGTGAGGTGCTGGTGGATTGCCAGTCTCATTATGTTCTGCTGCCATCAGTGCTCTCCGCCTTGTGGAGTTGCCTGGGGAAAGGCTCAGATGACAGTTTAATAAGCCACCCCCTGTTGGCTGTTGTTGGGTTGGGAGAGTAGAGCACCATGGGAGGATCACACAAAAGAAGCTTGTTTGGAGGAATAAAGAGCACTCTAAGGGCCTTTAGGTAGCGGCTGAAAGGTGGAGCAAAACCTGCTGGCAGCAGAGGAGACAGAGCAGTCTTTTGAGAGAAACTTGCTGCTGACTCTGCTGCAAGGAAATAGAACAGGGTATTTTCTATGTTCTGAAAGTGGAAAATTATATCACAGTTGACAGAAGGGCTAGGTTGAGCAGATTCACAGGCTTCTGTAAGTGTTGATACCTCAACCACAAATCATGTTGCGCAAAATTTTTATTTAAATTTTTTGCTTTATTTATTTATTAGAGAGAGATAAAAAGAGGTGTACGCACCCATATGTGCACGTGTGTGTGCATATATGAGAGAGAGAATGGGCACATCAGGGCCTCCTCCAGCCACTCCACATGGACTCTAGACACATGTACCACTTTTGTGTCTGGCTTACTTGGGACCTGGAGAATTGAACCTGGGTTCTTAGACTTCATGGGTGAGTGCTTTAACCACTAAGCCATCTCTCCAGCCTGTTTAAGGGTTTTTGAATAATCTGACTAGAAGGAAAAGTTAAGAATCAGTAATATAGAGAAGCCCACTGGTTTCAAAGGAGAAATGCAGCTTTTGGTAGTGCATCATTTGTCATGCTTTCCAGGATATTTTCAATGTGAATTGAATCATGGGGCATGTTCTTGGCTTCATTTTCTCTCATCAGTAACCACCCAGATAAGTATACTTCATTTATTTTATTTTAGTTTTTAAAAATTGATTTGTTTTATTTTTTATTCATTTTTTTGAATGCAACAGACAGACAGAAAGAAGCAGAGAGAGAGAGAGAGAGAGAGAGAGAGAGAGAGAGAGAGAGAGAGAGAGAGAATGAGTGCACCAGGACCACCAGCCACTGCAAATGACCTCCAGATGCATGCGCCACTTTGTGCCTCTGGCTTACATGGGTTCTGGGGAATCGAGCCTCAAACCAGAGTCCTTAGGGTTCACAGGCAAGTGCTTGACTGCTAAGCCATCTCTCCAGCCCTAGTTTTTTGCTAATAATACAAACTTCACCCCTTTCCATTGGTAGATGCTTTCATATAATTGGATATTTCATCTACAAGGTAGGTAAGGCAATGCAAGGAAGAACCCAATTTTCCTAACAGAAGGACTGATGAAGACAGAGCTGGGACATTACTTTAGTGAAGAAAAGTTCAGTTTGGGCTTTTAAAGAATATACAAAGATGACCAGAGAGCAGAACATCCTTTTGGACATTTTAAGATCTAAAGATAAACAGAGATTGTTGACTTGCACTTCTTTGATTAGAACGAATTCAGTATGTTACATAACCTGGATGAAATTTTGATGAGAATTTTGGGAAGATTAGTAAATTCCTTGACCAAACCAAGTGTGGCTTTTGTGCTGCTCATCATGGATGTTTGTTTGCATTTTCTTCCAAGTCACATTGCTGTCTTCCTTGGCATCTGTCTACCTTTCCTGATTCATATGGTGCAGTGCAGGTTTCTTGTAGGTATCAGGCCTGATGACAGCTTGCTTGCTGTCTGGAGACTGACTTTGCTCATGACCTCTGTTGCTAGTCTAACTTATCATTTCTCTATATATTAGTCATTGCTAAGTATTTGATGATATTTCATATTTTACAGAGGACTTTTGTGTGTTCTGTGTAATTTGTGCTATATAATAACTGTGTTTTGTTGGTCAGGGGGCTAGTTAATTTTAAAATTATACATGTGTGTGTGGAGGCTAGAGAACAATCCTGGGTGTGGTCTGTATGTGTGTATGCATGTTTCTGTGTGGGGGCATGTATGGACATGTATGCATGTGTGTATTTGTAGACCAGAGGATGGTGTCTGAGGCCTTCTTCCCTCTTTTCTGCATCATTATTTTTGAAATAGGGTCTCTTACTAAACCCAAGATTCAATTTTGCTAGACTAGCTAGCCAGCCAGTCCTGGGGCTCTCTTGTCTCTACTTCTCCAGTGCTGGGATTATAGGTGCATTACCACCAGCCCCAGCAATTTATGTGGGTACTGAACTCAGGTCCTCATGCTTTGTGCAGCAAGCACTTTCCTGACAGCCATCACCCCAGCAACTAAGTTTATGAGTCTTATGTTTTCATTTGCCTCTTTTCACTTACTCATCTATGTAACGTTTCTTGAATGTATACTGCATTCAAGGTATGATAATAGACACAGAGGCTGCAAGAATAAGACACATTCTTTGTCCTTGAGTAATAGAGTCAGAGGGAGAGAGAGTCACATGAGAGAAGTGTAATGAATACAGTGAGTCATAATCCCAGTGAGGAAATCCATCCATAGAGTCCAAGTCTTAATTCAAGAGTGGCTTACACTGTTTCCTATGGATATTTTTAGGTGACTATAGCAGTCTTTGCTTATCTGCCTTCAGTAGTGTTGGGATGTGAAAATCAGAATGAAGGTTGGGAGCAGTTGTGCAGACCTCTGTGACCATGAAAGCTGGTGAGACAGACCCTGCAGTCAGGCATGAGGAGGATGCTCACAGGATAGCTTTTCTACTGTGTGTTCTGCTGGCACCTGATCCTTTTCTGGCATCCTGTCATTATATGTATGTTCTGTTAGAGCCAGTGGTCTGCTTGTTCTCTCTCTCCATGGGGCTTCTGAGCACTGGTTGCATTTTCATAATTTTTAGCTTAGTATGTCCAACTAGTTCTCATACTAATGGTGTTTCATTCCCCTCAGCCATTCTCCTCCTCCTTTCATTTTTTGTGTGATACCACATGCTATCATAGGATATGGGTCCTTGTATAAGTTTTTTTTTTTTTCATTTAAATGGGCATCGTGAAATGTATAAGACCTCTAACCTCAGCTGGTCCTGTTTCTCTTGTTAGTTCACCCTGATATTCCTCCAAGGAACACTGTCCATCTTTTATTTTTGAGACAAAGTCTCTTACTAGAACTAGGACTTGCCTATTAGGCTAGACTAGTTGGCCAGTGAGCTCCAAGAATTTTTCTGTCTCCATCTCCCCAGAATGGCAATAATAAATATGTGCCACCATGCCCAGCTTTTTAAAGTGGGTTTTTGGGGATTTAACTCAGGTCCTCATGCTTGCAAGACTAACAATTTACTGGCTGAGCTATTTCCCCAGCTCCTCAAGAATCTTTTCTCTTTGCTATCCCTTTCATTTCATTCACACAGTTGTCAGAGAGGTCAGCACAGTTTGGCCTGTTTAGGATATGAAGCCCCATCATCTGTCCTACTCCTTTGTGCCTCCCACACCCTGGTTTAGTATATATCTATCATTTATCCCAACAAGACCACTTTTATCTGTTTTGATCTCTTCTCAACAGTTCCCAGAAGAGCACATGAAATATCACAGACTTCCTCCATGTTTCCTTTCTTAACTCTGTACCGTCTGTAGCTGTTGTTCCATGTCTTGCAAACATATTTCAAACTCTGTCTACATCTGCACTACTAATTCTCCTATCCTCTCTTACCCTCACTTCATTTGGAATCTCCTCTCTGTCACTTCTCTTAGAGAAACTTGACCAGGCCAGCAGTGACCACCACACAGTCAGATACTGTGGCAGGTCTCAGTGTTCTTCTTACTCAGCACCTGCTTGACATTCTACATGGTCCTTATCTGTCTTCTTCTGAGGCTGCTTATTTCATTTGGTTCCGGATCTTCCTTCTGCCATGAATACTATCCTCTGTGACTGTCCTTCATGGGATCCCCTGCCTCTTCTGTACTCCTAATGTCAGGCGTACAAGTTCAGGGTTGAGTTCATGTCATATTGTTTTGAGTTATTCATCCATTCCATTAATGACCTTAACTAGTATCATGTCTTTAAATACATTCTTCACATTGGTGACACTTAAATACTTATGTTAACCATGACCTCTTTCCTGCATTTCAGATTTGTGAATCTAACCATCCATTTGACCTTTTCTTTGGATGAAAGTCATCACCAATTGAACACATCCAAACTTGACCTTATATCCACTGCCCAACCACAAACTGCTTCTTCCCCATTTCATTTCATGGTTACCAATATCAAGCCAGGTGATTGACCCTTAACCTTGAAAGCATTCTCTCCTTCTCAGTCCTACCCACATGAGGAAATCCTGTAAATTATACCTTTAAATTATATCCAGATTCTATCTCTAATAGTTGTGGATGTGACACCCTAATGGAAGTCGTCATCACTATTTGCTTGGACCCTAGTACTTTACTAATAGTTTCATGCAACTAGTATCATAGCACAAATGATGATTTTTCAAGTGGAAATTTGTCAAAATATACCATTCCTCTGTTTCTAACTCTCCATGGATACCATATTACTTTGCCAAAGTCCTTTCCTAGACCTACAAGACCTTTTAGCTGTGCATGTCTCATTTCTTTGAATCATCTTGATAACCCTCTGTGGTGGTGTATGTCCCCTAATAGCCTCAGGTATTTTTTAATTAAGATTAAGCTTCCTACTTAGTCCTTAGCAGACAAAGCCCTGCTTGGGGGTATGTCAATGGAGGGGTGTATCTTGATTCCAGGCATACTAGATGTGTTGAGAGCCAGTTTGATCTCTGGCTGTTTGTTTTTTTTTTTTTTATTTCTCTGCTGTGGATATATGCTGGAGTGAGCCAGCTTCTGATATGATGAAGCTTCCCTTGGAATCTGTAAACCTGAAATAAACCCTTTCCTATTATCAGCTGCTTCTGGTTGGTTGTTTGTCCCAGCAACATGGAGGTAACTGCAATAGACAATTGTTACTAAGAAGTGGCACTATTGCTGCAGTGAGCCTGACCATATGGATTTTGGTCTTTTGGGATGTATTTGTGGGAGGATTTGGTACTTTGGATTGGAAATGCCTTGCAATGCTGTAAGCAGAGCTTTATGGGCTATTCTGGTGACAGTTTGCAAATGTTCAGTGCAGAGAGAATTGTGGACTGTGAAGGCTTGGCTATGAACTTTCAAAGAGGAAGGAAAGAAATTTGTTGGAACTGAGCTACTGGTGAAATGGCTGGTTGCATTCTACCTGTGCCCTGAGAATTTGGTCAAAGTTGAGTTTAAAAGTAATGGTCTGGGGCTGGAGAGATGGCTTAGAGGTTAAGGCGCCTGCCTAAGAACGCCGGTTCCAATCTCCAGGTCCCACGTTTAGCCAGATGCAAAGTGACGCAAGGGCACAATGCCGCACTTGCCCACAAGGGGATGCACACATCTCGATTTTGTTCTTAGCAGCTGAGAGACTGCTGGCACGCCCATGCTCTGTCTGTCTCCCTCTCCCTCTGTCTCTGTCTCTCTCTAAAAAATAAAAAATAAAAAATAAAAAAAAATAATGGTCTGGTGGACTTGGCAGAAGGTAGAGAACAGAAAAATGTTAAAGATGCACAGCTTATCACAGAAAAATTCAAGCAAGTTTGAAGTTACTGGCCCAGAGACTGGTATTCAGTTACTTAAGCTACAGTTGTTAACCAAATTACCACCATTAAGAGTGGGCTAGTTATTTTGCATTGGGACTATGGGTGCCTAAGGGTGAAACATACCCATGAAAGGCTTAAGCCAGTAGGAATGAAAATTCTTTTGAAAGGAGGGGCTTGAAAGAAGACTAGTAAGGGAGTATTCCTGCTCCCTAAGGACAAGCCCCCCCCCCGGATTTACAAATTTGGCTATGCCACCCACCTGACACTGGTTTTGGAAAGATGGAAAAATGCAGGGAAGCAGGTCATGAAAGGCACATGGTTCCACAAGCTGCTGAGATATAGCATGATAAATAGGGCTGAAATCCCTGTTAAGAGATCAAGAAAGGGCATTGTATGAAGTTGAACCAGTTGCAGTAGCCATTGAGATGTGGCAGTGTAAAGCAGGGTTGAAATCCCTGTGTGAAGACAAAACAAGGTCACTGTATGGATTTATGAAGATGAACTGTGATTTGCAGTATAACTCAAAGATGTTTTGTATATACAGGACTGTGGAACAGCTTTCATGGAGAGCTGATGGTTTTCTTTGGGCTGTTCAGTACAGCTGGAGGAGCAGAATTGGAAACCCAGAGACTTCACCACTGGTTCTGGATGTTTGAGTTAGAAATGTGGATGTTTTATGTTTATATGCTGGTTATTGATTTTCCATTGGTCTGGTCTCCTTGTTATGTCTTTTTTCAATGGAATTTTTACTTTGTGCCATTATGTGTTGGAAGTATGTGACTTGGATTTTGCTTTTACAGGGATCACAATTAAGAGGTAGTTTTGAGTCTCAGATGAGACTTTAAGGTTTAGAACAATGTTAAAGTTAGTAAAGATTATGGGGACTTTTAAAAAAATATATTTTATTTTTATTTATTTATTTATTTGACAGAAAGAGGCAGAGAGAGAGAGAGAGAGTGAAAAAGAGAATGGGCACACCAGGGCCTCCAGCCAGAACTCCAGATGGGTGCGCCACCTTGTACATCTGGTTTATGTGGGTCCTGGGGAATTGAACCTGGGTCCTTTGGCTTTGCAGGCAAGCGCCTCAACCACTAAGCAGTCCCTCCAGCCCCAGATTATGGGGACTTGTAAAGTTAGACTGAGTGCACTTTGCATTGTGTAATGGTCACATTTCACTATGGAAGTCAGGGACAGAATGTAGTGGTTTGACTACATTGTGAGACTATGTCCTCCATAGTCTCAGGTTTGTTTTTTTTTTTTTTTAAGTATGCGTAACTAATAAAAAATATATTTAAAAGTGCAACCCATTTTAAGGGCTCAAATAATTTGCTCAGGTTTTCCCAGAATAATCTTCCTTTGGACCAAATCAAAGACAGTTCTTTTGGCGACTTAATTACTACTAGAAGTCCTTACATTTTGTCATATAACTTGATGTTGTTGCAGGAGTGTAATTCATGATCTTCACAGTCACTCTCAAGGGTAAGCTATTACACAGGGCATGTTTACTATGGGGAAAGAATCTTGGAAACAATGTTAGAATTGTCCCTATTACAGGAGACTCATCATATAATATTTATTTTATATTCTTTTCATATTTTAAGAAACGATATATGAATCTTAGTGAGATATAAGAATTTTAAAGCAAATAAATGCTTTCTATATGTTACCATTTTTTTTTTTTTTTTTGGTTTTTCAAGGTAGGGTCTCAGTCTTGCCTAGGCTGACCTGGAATTAACTATGTAGTCTCAGGGTGCCTCAGACTCCTGGTAATCCTCCTACCTCTGCCTCCCGAGATCTGGGATTAAAGGCGTGCACCACCATGCCCGGCTGCTACCACATTTTTTTAAAAAAGAAAAAGATTAAGTTCCTATTTAGTGTTCAGCAGGCAGAGCCCTGCTGAAGGGGGTCACTGGAGGAATATCTTGAGTCCAGGTCCACTAGGTGTCTTGAGAGCCAATTTGAGTTCTGGCTGTTTATACTTGTGGGTATTGGTTTTTCCTCTCTCTGCTGTGGATGTATGCTGGAGTGAGACACCTTCTTCCACCATGATGAAGCTTCCCTTGGAATCTTTAAGCCTGAAATAAACTCTTTCCTCCCATAAGCTGCTTCAGATTGGGTGTTTGTTCCAGCAACATGAAGGTAACGTCATCATCCTCCTAGAGTCCTCTAGGCCCTCTTTCCCTTGCCAGTTTTGCTTGTTGCTTTCTCTTGATGGACATTCTACTTACTCACTCCCAACCCCATGCATATTTTTGATTAGTGTCACCAGAGAGGTCCCTTTGGGCCACCTTTATTACTCATGATCTTCCAACCTTGTTCTGCTTCTATTTCTCTTTTAGTTTTATAATTATTTTATAGCAATTTGCTTGCTCATTTTTAGTCTTCTCGCTGACTCTAAACTCCATGTATGCAAGAATTATTCTGCCTTGTGTTTTTATTTTTAATTTTTTATCTTATTTATTGACTATATATATATATATATGTATATGTATAAAATCTATTTTAATTGTATTCACCCCATAGCCTTATCTTCCCCACTTCTCCCTCCACTGAATCCATTTTTCTTCCTAACTTGTCCCACTTATACTTAGATGTCTTCTTGTGTGTGTGACCTGCTGAACTTAATTACACATGGGTGGAGGGTTTTGCAAATTAATTTAATCCTTCCAAAAATATGAAGAAAAGAATAACTATTTGCGATGTTTTACCCTTTCTGGGTACTTAATATGAATTATAGTTTTGATTAATTTCTTACAACAATCCTTGCACAGTGATGTTTTATTTTCATAGGTCAAAACCTACAGTCATACTGACTAAAAAGAGGAGAACTAAAGAGCTGACATTCAAACCCTGGGTGTGGTTCATTTGAGAATAATGTTCTTTCCATGTAATTTATAATAGGTTTCCACTATCGGTGATGGACAAGGGCTTATAAGTTAGGTCTCTGATTTGACTCTATGGGGCTTTCTTTTCTCTTTCTTTCTTTCTTTCTTTCTTTCTTTCTTTCTTTCTTTCTTTCTTTCTTTCTTTTTTTTTTTGGATAACCACAAGATTTCTTTGACATATGTTCTTTGCACATTTCACTGTATGTGGCAGTTTTTTATGTCTCATCAGTTCTGTTTATTTCTTGTCCACTGGTAGCTACTTCCCTTTGGAGTTCACTCAAAACTTGTAGCATGAATTTTCCAGTAAAGCTTACCCTTTAGTTCTTCTTAATAGTACCAGTGTAAGCTCAACAGAAACAACAGCTGAGCGAAAATTTACTGTTTTGCTCAGACTGAATTTCTACCGAACAATTGCACAACTTGATTCTTATCTGGAGCAGATTATTTCTCGGGCATAAACTGCTGGTTCACTGATTAATTACCAGCCCAGAGGAAAGCCCTCAGCTGAAATGTTTACTGATTGCAAGAAAAGTGAATTAATTCACTTAAAGCCTGTGAAAATGGGGTAGTTGTAATGCCTGGTATACTGCATGGTAATTTTCATTTTAATTAAAGAATTATAGGTATAATTTAGCAAGTAAGAAGATAATTTAATGGTTTCACCAATTATAGAAATAAATGAAATATTGAAGCTAATTTTTTTTTATTTTACTATGAATGTATCTATCCCTACACATAGAGCTATGCTAGCCTTGTAGAAACATGACAGTGGGGAGATACTTAACAGATCATGTCCCAGAGATGAGATTAAATTACTTGTCTGAATAATATTATGTCAAGCTCCATGTCTTTTCTGCAAACCTCTTGGGTTTTTTTTCTCCTACAGCAGTGGACCATATATCTTCCAAGACCACTGTTACATTATTTTTCAAGTCTTGAAAATTTGTCTTTACCATGTTAAAAAATATATTACAGAAGGTCATTGCATTGTATAATGCAGGAAAGGATGGTGTTCTCAAAAGTTAAATTGCCTTATCTTCAAGTAATGAGTTTTAGATATACAGATTCAGATCTTGAAAATTGCCTCTAAAATTACTTCTTCATCTTCCCTTGTATAACATTTGCTACTTATGCAGTGAATAGTCTTTTCAGTATCTTTCCTAAAAAATGTACTCTCTTTAGTATCCTTCATTAAAATGAAGTCTTTTCAGGATCCTTAATCAAAATGTTGGGATAATTAGTAGGCTGTGGTTTTCTTTTCAGCATTTTAATGTGCATTATGTCATCTTGGGGGAGGGTTGAGACTTTATAGCACATACTTGATGAGTCATGTCATTCTTTAGAGATGAGGAGAATGGTATTAAACAATCTAAAATATGCATACAAACCAATATGTCATGTAAAATGTATGCATATATTCTTACTTATATATAGGTTCCATCTGCTCTACATAGGACCTAACTATTTCAGAGTAGCATGAATAAATATATTTCATTTTTCATAGAAACATCTCTCACAGTTTGTAGAATAGGCAGTGGTCTCTGGTGTCATTTCCAGTATAGAGCCCAATGGGTTAGCCCATCTGGCAGTTATTTTTATCTCTTAATATTTTATGCTTGGTCATCCACCAGGTGACAGGAGATATTATTGATGGTGAAACTACTCTTCTTGTCTCTGCAAGGATTTAAATACTTTATTTAAAAGAGGAGCACGTATTTCCTTTAATAGCCATTTCTTTTCTTTTTTTTTTTTTTTTTAAATTTTTTTCCCCGAGGCAGGGTTTTGCTCTAGCTCAGGCTGACCTGGAATTCACTATGTAGTCTCAGGGTGGCCTCGAACTCACAGAAATCCTCCTACCTCTGCCTCCCACGTGCTGGAATTAAAGGCATGCGCTACCACGCCCAGCTAATAGCCATTTCTTTGATCTACCTACATGTGTCAGATAACTTACTTAGCACATAGAGTATGATGAATTTAATAGGGCCCTTAGTAAATGAGCCATTCTTCAATGTCAAATGGGAAAAATGCAGGTTACCCAGGCCTAGGACTATAGGAGTGTACTTTATTCGTGCTGTTCTTAGGAAGGAAAGAGAATAGATGAGTTCTGTTGATGTTATTGACATTGTTAATCTGGAGAGGAGAACTTTGAATAACAGAAATATGACCATTGTTTTTCTCGATTTCTGGTCTGTCACTTGGTGCCAAGTTGCCTATAAGAAAGGTCAAGTTAGATGTTTAAATTTTAAATATGCATGTGTGTTTGTGTGTATGCATGGACATGCAGGGTCCAGAGGGAAACCTCAAGTGTCACTTTTGTTTAAGGCTTGTGTATGCACGCATTTATGTGTATGTGTGAGTGAACATGCACCACATCACATGTGGGGAGGCAAGAGGACAACTTCCAGGTCGTTCCTTACCTATTCACCTTATTGGAAGCAGCATTTCTTGCTCTAGATTCTTATTCCATGTTCTTTACTGTGTTTGCCTGTTTTCTTTTTCTGCCTCCCATGGATTACAGAAGCTTGCTGACTTGACTTTTTGCATGGGGTCTGGGAACTAAACTGGGTACTCCAACTTCAGTGGTCAAGCCATTCAGATGGCTGAGCGATCTTACCAGCTCCCATCATCCTTTTTTTGAGACAGGGTCTCTCATTGGCCTGTAGCATACTAATTAGGGTACACTGTCTGGCCAACAGGTCCAAGGGATATTTCTCTCTGCCTCCCAAGGACTGGAATTACAGGCATGTACTACTATGCCTGGCAGTTGTATGTGGTTACTGGGGATCAAACTCAGGTTCTCATACTTGTGAGGCAAGCCCTTTAACAACTTGGCTATCATCTCAGCTCCATAAATACTGAATTGTTGTTTGCTGCTTCTGTGGTTATTATTCTGGCTCATTGAAATATATTATTCAAGTTATTTTAGGCCTTTAATTCCTTTTATCTTTTGCTAACACAAAATTTTGTGTTGTCAAGGAATTTTAACATAGGAATAAGGAAATTCCTCATGTATTCTTTGAAAATTTTCTTCCACTTTGCTAGAGGGGCTGGGACATTGGCTCAGTTTACAAGAGTGCTTGCTGTGTAATCCTGAGAACTTGAGTTTCATCCCCAGCATCCATGTAAAAAGCTGGGCATGGTTGTGTGTTCATGTAACCCCAGCAGATAAAAGGTAATTATTGGGTTTTACTGGTTATCCAGTCTAACCAAAAAAGTATGAGCTTTAGGTCCACTGAGAATGTCTTAAAGAAATAAGGAGAAAGAGTGATAGAGGATAGCATCTATCAAGATAGGAAGTTTGCTGAGTCTCACATGATATGATGAGCAGGAATACTCATTTTCTTTAATATCCCTTTACTGGATCTTATTTGTTGGTGTGCTCTCTTAGACTAAGCACATATCATCATGATTTTAACAGGGGCCTTACAAGACCAAGAGTCACAGTCTCAATTAATTATCTGGTAGTTACTAAACACCTGGGGGAATGCAAGAGTTTACATGGACTGTATTGGTACAATACATTTTCTCAGCCCTGAATTAGGGTATGAATGAGAAAAGTGTAAATTTCCTTTCTGATAGAGAAATTTACTTCTGTTAAGCTGGAAGATAAAGGCACTAAATGGTGGGATGTTTATGTTTTCAGAGGCAGCATCTTCCTTCTAGCTTCTGCTTGGCCAAATACTACCTTTGGCTGGTAAAATGTGGGAGTTCTGATGTCTCAGTTGTATCTGATAGTTGGGAGTTCCTGTCTAGCTTCCCTTTGGTTGACATTACCAAAGGCCATGCTGACTGCTAACCTCACAGACCATAATCCCTTGCATGCTATTTTGAATATAAATTTTCATATATAAGCCATTATCACAGAACAGAAGATTACATATGTAGCTGTTTGGTTTGTGAAATAAAGCCATATTGCTGTCACCTTGCATCAGACCACATCCATGCCATGAGTAGGCAATGCTAGTAACAAAATATCCTGTAGTTTATTGAACATAAAACCGGTGATAGACTTAAACATAAATGTCAAAGGTACATTTCTCCCATTGAATTTTATAGGGGAGGATCTCTCTCTCTCTCTCTCTCTCTCTCTCTCTCTGAACCATAAAATGTGAGCACTAGAAGGAATACTGGAAGATACTCAGTTCATCTGCTGATAGAGAAATGAGGCTAGGCATTCACATTGTAGTCTAAATGGGATCATGTTGCTGCCAATACAAATATGACCTGGAGGGGCTGGGAAGTTGGCTCAGAGTGTATGATTGCTTGCTGTTCAAACCTAAAGACCTGGGTTTCATCCCCAGCACCTATGTGAAAAGCTGAGCATGGTTGTGTGTTCATGTAACCTCAGCAGATAAAAGATGATTATTAGGTTTTACTAGTTAGCCAGTCTACCAAAAAAGCATGAGCTTTAAGTCCACTGAGAGACTCTGTCTCAAAGAAATAAGGTGAAAGACTGGAAGAGGATGACACTGAAGTGTTCTGCTGGCCTCTGCACACATGCTCACAGTGTGTGTGCACAGCAGCATACACCACATATGCTGGTTCCTCTTCCCCCGGCAGGTAGAGCGGAAGAGAGAGAGCCAGGCCAGCGGCTCCTCTTGAGGCTGAGTGGGATGACGGGTGTCGGTGGCTCAGACCCCTCCCCCCCTAAAACACCTGGGAGGAAAAAACCACACTGAGCCAGGAGTCTGTCAAGGCAGGAACTTGGTTTATTGTAATGGGAAGGTGTTTATATATTTTGAGAAAGAGGGTGGGAAAAAGGATGAGATAAAGGTGTAAGGGCCAATAGTATTTCGCCACGTCAGCAGTAGCTGGGTGGAGGCAGTTTCGGCTTAGGCCTTGCTGAGTCACTCCTAAGTGGAAGTAGGCCAAAGACAAGTCGCCAAACTCTAGTCAGGCTCAGGAAGTTCCACTAGGCCTCACACCCGGGAGTAGGCTAAGGACAGGTCGCTAAACTCTAGCTAGGCTCAGAACCACTAGGCCTCACACCGGGGCCTCTTAGGGCCCAACACACATATACACAAACCACACATACTACACACAAATATCAAAAAATATGACTAAGGAAAGCCAGTTGCAGTGGTGCACACCTGTAATGCTAGCACTTGGGAGGTGGAGGCAGGAGGAACAGGAAATCAAAGGTATTCTTGGCTATATAGTGAGTTTGAGGCCAAAAGGTATGACCAAAGTATGCCTGAGAACACTAGGTTTCCCCCAAGTAGCTGCAGAGGTACTACAGTATGTACATGAGTCATGACCAAACCACATGCACACGATGGCAGTGACAAGTCAGGCCACTCTTTCCTGAGCTTGACAGTGATGGACAACTGTGAACAGGCAGCAGAGAATGTGGTGGGGTTCCTTCCTTGTTTTCTGGTAATCACTGTCTAGAAAGATGCACAGATCAATGCATGGGAAGCATAAAAATAGGCAAGAGGGTTAGAATAGATGAAATGAATACATGAAACAATGGTGATGATGCTGGAAGTGAAATTCCAAATAAGGAGCTTTAGAAGGAAAATGTGGTTGTGGGAGGAGGATAGTGTTACCCTTGGAAGAATTCTACATAGGTAACCGCAGGAATATAATGAAGCTGGGCTTGTTGTTGTAAATAAGGACTGACAGTTTGTCCCAGTGGAGGCAAAATACTTCTCATACTAGAAAATCTCAGAGTTAATTCATTGTGTTGACAACTCAGGAGAAGATACTGAAAGCCCATTCCAATCCTGGGGGAGTGTGGTAGTTCAACAAGGTCTTATAGATGATGATCACAGCATATGGAAAGCTAACTGATGGGCAGGGGATATAGTGGCTGGTTTAAATAGCTCTTCATAAGTGTTTTACAAAGAAATACATTCCTTAATCCTCAATGTATTCAATGATTTAAATTATAGTGTAGTAAATATATTTTAGTTCTATCATTTTCTTTCATTTTCCTGTATGTTCATAAATCTTAATAATAGTTTTAATGGTTAGATAAACAATTTTAAAGGTCATGGAACAAAAAGAAGCTCTAATAATTTTCCAAGATTATCTGAAAACTGTCCTTTACTAACATATTAACTGAGGGCTAGATACTCAATAAAACTCAAAAGTATCAGCTCCTTTCTCTGCCGTACAATTCTCTTCACTCATTTGCTATGTTCACTAAACTACTTATTCTCCATAGAGAAAATTGATATAGATAACATTAAAGTGGTATAGATAACATTTAATTTGACCAGATGCCAGTGGGCTGAACTTATAAGAACTTATTATGGTATATGCAACATGTCAGGTCCTTGACAAAGACATCATCTGTGCAGAATTGGTTAAGTTGCTCATCCTCCATGTGACCAACCTGATCTGAGCCATCATGTCTTCCAGGAGTGGTTGTAGTCGCCACTGTTAAATAGATGACTCCATTCTGTACATTAACTGCATACCCTATTGGGTCTCCACTTCCCCAGTAAAAGCAAAAGGTTCCACTCACCTCAAAGCCTTTCATTATCTGAACCCATCATTGGCATTCTTATAGTATTATAAAATACCATCCTCCCCTTGTCTTATTTTGCTCTAGCTACAAGGTTCTTTCCTGTTTATATCCCCTCTTTTTGGGGGGTAAACATTGAACACACAGGCTACCTATGCACTGTGCTAGTAACCTATATCCGCATGTCCGTGTTCTTGATCATACTGCTAGGACTGCAATCTCCCTGGCCTCAGGACCTTTCACCAACCATTTCTCTCCATGGATTACTGCTGCTTCACACGGTCATGGAGCTTTTACCCTTTCCTTGGAGGCTTTGTTTGGATGTCACCCCCTCAGTGAGTCCCTGACAGGCTCTCATAGACTTCAAGCACTTGTGACCCTCTTATACTGTTCTGTTTTGTTTTTCTAAAAGAACTTTGGGGGGGGGGGCTGAAGAGATGGCCCAGCAGTTTAGGCACCTGCTTGAAAAGGCATAAGGGATCAGATTCAAGTCCCTGGTATCCACATAAAGCCAGAGTGAATCTGGGCTTCATTTGCTGTGGCAGGAGGTCCTGCAGAAAACCCCTTATCTCTTGCTAGCTCACTCTCTCTCTCCCTGCTAATAAATAAAATAATGTTTCTTCTTCTAAATAATTATAAATTTAAGTTTTTATTTATTGACTCTTTCCTCTCACCAGCATGTGAGCCCAGTGAGTTTGAGGAGTTTTGGTTGATTCAGAGATTTATCTCAAGCACTTAGAATATTTCATAGCACATATTTGCACCCTGAGCAAATATCTGCTAAATGATGAATGGATATCTGAAAGCACTGTTGATGTTGTTGTTGGAGAATTATTTTCTTTGCTTGCTATTCTAGAAGACTTGGCAGCATTGGTTATAGAAATCATGCCTTATTTACCCATCACAAAATTGTCTGCAATACAATATTCTAGTTCTGGCCTTCTCCCAATAAATATCACACCTTTCTTGTAAGAAGTTTTAAGTCACAAAATGTGCACAAAAGACTTGAATAAAGGGAATCCAAGTAAATATGTTTCTGAGCATTTAATACATGAAATTGTTGGAAGTGGGTGATGGTTTGATTGCTTTAGACTTTAACTAAAACTCTTATTTCCATGAGGAACCTGGCTATTGTGGAATCTAATTCTATCTCCTTAGCAGATACTTACAGGATATATACGGGGAATGAGTTTCTTAAATAATATTGTAAAACTTTACTTATTTTCAAGGAGAAAGAGATGAGCAAGGGGGAGAGAGAGGGAGAGAGAGAATATGAATGGGTATACCAGGGCTTCTTTTCACTGTAAACGAAGTCCAGATGTATGCATCACTTTGTTATGCTGGATTTTCATGGGTGCTGGTGAATCAAATGGGGCTGGCAAAGTTTGCGCAAGCATGCACCTTTAACCACTGAGCAATCTCTCCAGTCCAGAATAAGTTTCTTAAGGCTGACCTTAGGCAAATTTTCGTGATATAACATGGAAAGGATTAGTTAATAAAAAGTCTAAACTTGGATAAAACATTTTTGGTGGTCTGTGTGCATATGTGTATATATATGTGTCCACATCATGCCTATGTGTGCATGTCGAGGCCAGAGGTTGACATTGAGTGTCTTATTTGATTTCCGTCTTACTTATTCACTGAGACAGAGTCTCTCTTGATTCCTAAACTAGCCAATTTGGCTATTACATCTAGCTAGCTTGCCCTGGGGAATTCCCTATCTCCACCTCCTGTGTGCTGGGATTGCAGATGGGCTGGCATGCCTGGCCGACATTTATGTGGGTGCTTCATATCTGAACTCAGGTTCTCAAGCTTGTGTTTCGAGCACTTTATTCACTGAACCATCTCCTCAGCTCCTGAATAAACCTTTTGGAAGATAAGCCTAGTAAGAGTGTAAGGAAAGTGCTTTGCCTGATGGCAAGGCTTTTTTTTTTTTTTTTTTTTTTTTTTTTTAACTGGCCACAGTTAATTAGAGCATCTAGTGAGGGCTAGGCAACAGTTAAGTTGGTAAAGCACTTGCCTTACAAGCATAAGAACCTGAATTTTGTCCCTAGAACCTGCATCAGAAAGCTGAGTGTGGTAATATGTGCTTGTAACCCTAGCAGATCTTTGGAGCTTACTGGGCAACTAGTCCAGCCTACTTGATGAGCTCCAGGCCAATGAGAAATCTTGTCTCAGAAAAGGTGGGTGGTACCTTAAGAACAGCACTTGAGGTTGTTCTTTGGCCTCCATATGCACATGTATGGACATACATACACTCACAACTGGACATACATATGTACCTGCACATATACACATATTCATGAGAGTGTATATTGAGCATTCAAGAGTCTAATATGATTGGCTTGTGTAGACTGTGTATGGAAAGGGTATTATTTTCATCAAAGTTTTATTATGTATGTGTAAAAGTAGGAAAATTAGGGACTACATTACTTTTTCATGTAATTCACTTGGGGTTATGTTGTTATTTTGGATTCTTATATTACATTAAAATTTGTCACAGCTTGCATAGACAGGCTCACTAACTTTCCTCCACTGTGACCCTACTTCTTGGCTTCTCTAAATCAAAAAATCATTTATTGCAGATCATACAATACTGCACTTTATTAGGAATTACATAGGATCTCACCCTGGCCATAGTCAATAAAAAGTGTTGTAGTCATTTGGTTAGCACATTGTATTTGCCAGGCAGTATTAGATAGAACATGGGAATTTACTGATGAACAAAGCAGATCTTGTCCCTGCTCCCACACAGCTGCCCATATCATGGAGATGCATGTGCAGAAGGGCCAAATGCAGACTAAGGAACTGGAAAGAACATTCCTGTCTGAAAGTAACATATTGCTATCATGGCTTATGAACTCTGCTGGCAGCTATAAAATGGCTGTTGGGAATTTGGTATGGAAATGTAAGGGAAGATGAATAAAAGACTTAGACTCATCTTTGCTTTAAAAGCTGAAGAAACTGGGTATCTTTTGTTTAATACTTCATTATAATACTTCATTACTTACAGAATGGCGGAAGCTGTTATAAGTTCTAGCCTCATGTGTGGATGGAACTTTTCTATTCATCATTCATTCAGCATATATTTCTTTATTGCTTCCTGTAGACCAGCATTCTTTGAAGTGTTTCCCATAGTAAACAGGACAGAGTCCTTTCTCATCATAGGAATTGCATTCCTTTGTCTTAAAGAACTTTTTCATTATTGAACTAGATATTGGGGAAGCTTGGAGAATTAAAACACCACAAAGCAAATAGCTATATAACATGATGTTGGATGATGAAAATAAAGGGTAAACAAGCTGAAAAAGGGATTCAGGGAGATAGGCTAGCCAAATTCAGGAGGAAGTAGTTTTCCATATGTGTGTGCCACAGGTGTGGAAGCATAGCCAAGCAAAATTTGCTCAAAATTGTTAAACCCAGATGGGCGTGGTGATGCATGCCTATAGTCTCAGCACTTTGGAGGCACAGATGGAAGGGTGGTGAATTTTAGGACAGCCCAAGTTACATGACAGGAAATAGAAACTCAGAAGATAAAAGGATATAAAAGGTGAATATATAAGACTGCTTTTAGATTTACAGACCAAGATGGGAGACATGATGGTAACCATTTGTATTCAAGCCTTGGGCAAACTACTGGTGCACATGATGCAAAAAAGAATGTAAATTGGAGGCTGAGCTAAGGGGCCAATTCTCACAGATGAATTCAGGAAGTCTTATGACTACTACTACTTCTGTAGTAGCTATTAAATGAGGACCACAAGCTTTCTAGATCTCGTCAGTGTTAGGCAACTCTTTAGTTTTGAGGGTTGAAACTAGACTGTATGTATATCTGTGCTGTGCACACACAATTATGTCATCATACACATCTATATGTCTTAACCATAACCAAACACATGGGCTTCCATAAGCAGAAAACCTCAAGTGTCCTATTATCACCAAGCTCTCAGATCCAAAGTGTACACATTCTCCGACTGCAGGGATACAAGAGAGAGTCTGCTTACAGATGAGTGATGGGTTCATTAACAGGATCTGGCAGGTGATTTGTGTTTTAGTGATTGGTCCATGAAATGTTTGTTATATGTTACTTTTTGTCAAAAGGGAACTCCTTACTTTCCAGCATGTAATGCAAAAAATGCTCCCAGGTAAACAAGAGACAGCCTTATTGGTATGTCAGGTTAGGTTCTATCATTTAAGGTTAAGTCATGATTGAAAGTGCTGGCTATAGCCTGTCTCCAGGGAGGTGTACCAGAGCTTTTTTGAACATAGTGTTACATGTTTTTTTTTTTTGTCACTCCATCATTCAATGTTAAAGTACAACATTGCAGGAAAACCTTACATAAATGATTCTATTTCACAGATTGGATAGAGTAGTTTAATGTATCATTTAGTTACATTGTTTTCTCATATATTCCATATAATATTCTCCTCAATTATTTACCCCATAGGTTTACTTCATCTCCACGTGAGCTCTACATTTCTAATTATGTCTAAAGTACATATGGTTATGTTAATATTCAACAGGAGACTCCTCCAGTCTCCTATGGAACTCATTCTGGATCCTAGATGTCCTGTAGCATCAGAGTGAGTATTTTAGCAAGAGCCAAGGGTGGTAAGATGTTGTTAGTGACTGAGGAGCATGCTTGCCTTTAACAAGCATTTGACAAGCATGGTTAAAAAAAAAAAAATCATTTCCCGTTAGAAGCAATGTAGGGACACTGACTTTTAGATTCAGATACATTAGGTTTAATGAATCAGTTTCTGGAAATATGTATAACAAGCCATGCATGAGTAACAAGTTACTGTGACCCTCACTTTTCTCCCCTGCATATATGTGTGGATAGTGTTTCTATTAAAGAGCACTGAGGATTGTAAACTAGCACCAGGGCAGGCACATCCAATACCCTTGGTAACTATGTTGTTCCTTGTGATTTTTCAGGACTTACTCAGCAATACTGCTGTTCTCATTTATCTCTTATGCTGTGGTTTACTTTCTCCTTTCTACCCTCCTCTCTTACTGTCTTCTCTTTTTCTTACTCTCAGAGTGCCTTTAATTCATACATTAAAGTAATTATTAACCAAATGGATTTTGGGTCATCTCCAGCATCCCAAAGGCTCTCTGACTCAAGAGCGTTGTTTGCATGTTTGAGCTAGTTCCACAAGGCAAGTAGCAAGATGGTGAAGAGACTTTTGGGGATTCACTAAGCTTTTGAGCATATCGGCATAATTTTCGGTGCTCATTATGTTACATGTGATGTGCTACACCATACTGATCTCATAGTAGATGATGTAAAGCACTTCAGCATCTTTTATTATAGTCATGCTGACCATGAAGTTTACATTCATTTGTACTTATATGAAAATCAGGCAATTTTTCCCCCAGCAAATGGCTTTTTTAAGTAAAATGAATGTTCACTCAAAATTAATGGGCACCTGGACAGTGAGTTAGGGGTGATTGTTACAAATTGGGCTTTGCCTTTTGGCTGGTGCTATAGGCTAGTTATTACACGTTGCTGCTACTGTATAGGAAGGAAATAAAGGTAGATAGCATGCCTCACAAAAGCAAAAAATCAAACTAGACTTGTACTTTTTCAAATTAAATAGCATTTTCTTTGAGTTAACCAAAATAGATTACTTTCTATTTTAAAAGATATCTTGGGGCTGGAGAGATGACTCAGCAGTGAAGACACTTGCCTGCAAAGCCTAACAACCCAAGTTCAGTTGCCAGTATCTATGTAAATCCAGATGCACAAAGTGGCACATGCATCTGGAGTTTGCTTGAAGTGGATGGAGGCCCTGGTGCAACCATGCTCTCTGTCTGTATCTCTTCTCTCTGTTTACAAATAAATGTATAAAATATTTAAAAAGATACCTTTATTCTATGATTTGACCTTGAGGAAGGGTATTATGTTTCATGCTTCCTTTTCACTCTGAGCCAAATTAGAAAGATTGATGACTATATTTGTTCTTTTTGTGTATTATATGCATGTTCATGTGTGTTTGACTGCACATGCATGCATGTACACATATGTGTGGAGACCAGAGGACAACCTCAGGTATTGTTCCTTAGGGTTCATGACCATGCAGCTTGGTCAAGTAGACAAGACTGGCTGGCCAGCAAACTTTGGGGATCTGTCTGTTTCTGCCTCCTGCATTGCTAGGATTGCAAGTGCATGCCCCATGCCTGGGTTCTTGAGATCAAATTCAGTCCTTCATGGTTGCAGGGTGAGCATTGTACTGTCTGAGCTACCTTCCTAGCCCCTAATTATCCTTCAACTATTTTGTTATGTGTCCTTTTATGTCTTTGATATTGAGATGTCAAACTACAAATGGTTACATTTCTTAGGCATTTGCCACAGAATATGATTACTGAGATTTTCTGAAATAAAATAACTATACCTCCCACTGATTTAGTGTCTATTTAGTGCCATTGTATATCAGTTATTTGTAAGTACTTTGTCCCATGTTATTGTTTTAGGGATTCCATACCTTGTTTAAGATCACAAGGCCTAGTTTAGAGCTGCTGGGGTGGTAGATCCCGTTGTCTCTGTCTCTCTCTCACCTCCTCTTCTCTCTGGACAAGATGTCACTAGAACATCAAAGCTGGTCTTAAACCCTTGCAGATCTTGCTCAATCTTAAGTCCCTGCTTCTTAAGTAACTCCTGGTCCTTGCACCGTGTCTTCCTGCTTATTGGCTTTTCCCATGTGTACTTCTTCCTGTTATCCTGCCTCATGAAGTGATTGGAAACCCATGTTGTGTTTCAGGGGATTTGAAATAACAACTGGTCTCTCTACACTTTTTCAAACAGCCCAGGATAGTTTCAATTATAATCAAATAATCAATGTATGGTTGAACTAAGATGAATTTTACAGAAGTGCAGTTATTGACCCGTTTTTCTTAGTTTTAGAATGACGTGTGCCTGCCTTTGGGATTGGTACCATCCTTGATGATGGTTTGATGACCTAGGACTGCATTAGATACTTTCTTGATAATACTGGTGATTAAAGTGGCGTTAGGAGTGTGAACATGAAAATCCTGTGTCTTTTTCATCTATTTAGGTTGCCTCTGGTGATCAGTAACAACAAGATATCTATTGATCACCTTGAGTGACTTTAGCTATTCCCTTCTCCCCAACCCAGTTACATTCTTGCAAATAAAAGGTGCCTGAGGAATTGATCTTGTAAAACTTGGTTTTGTATGTGATGGTTATTACATGTGACTCAGCTTTAAACAGGTGACAAGATCATATTTCTAGATCAGGTTTCGACAGTGTGCACATCCTCACTCTCCTCTCTTACTTCTCTCTCTAGGATGATGAAGTGGTCCTGCAGTGCACCGCAACCATCCACAAAGAGCAGCAGAAACTGTGCTTGGCAGCAGAAGGATTTGGAAACAGACTTTGTTTCTTGGAGTCTACTTCCAATTCCAAGGTGGGAAGAAATCTTTCCAGGCCATTCAAATAGTCAAGTTTTATTTTTAGTATTGACAACATTGATGAGCTTTCTATTATTTTCTGTAGGACACATAATATGTAAACTAAATGGGTAGGAAAAACATTTTTAGCTGATAACATAGAAAATTTTAAACTGCTATTGAATACTAAGCTGGGATACAGTTATTCATAAGCATAGGCAAAGGCCTTGGTCCAACAATGCTTATAGTCTTGTTGAGAAGTAAATATATAAGTAAGTTATATAATTTCAAAATGGATAAGGGCCAGGAAAGAAACTATATAAATAGAGTAGACAGAGGTGGGTGGAGGTCTTATCCTTTCACAGAGTATTTCTAACAAGCCTTTTTGAGACAAAGACATTTGGCTGGCCATCACATGTAAGAATGAGTAGCACTAAATTCTGGAAATTTCCATAGGGAGGAACTAGATCATGCAAAGTTCCCATGTGGGAATGTATGTATATATGGTGTATTTAAGTGACATTATGGAGTGACTACTCATGCAGATCAGGTCTGCAAGGGACCAGACCTTAGATGGTGCTATAGGCCATGGTTAGTAATGATGGTTTCTTTTCAATATGAAGGAAGGCCATGGAGATGGGACATGAGGTAGACCAGTGATTCCATTTGTTTGAGATGCGCTAAAGACTGCCATGCCTCTTAAAGGGTTTGAGATTATAGAGAACAAGAGTAGAAGTCAGGACATCAGTGTGAAGGTGCTTGTTCTTTGTTCTAGTGGGAGGCAATTCTTTATCTTACCAGGAGCATGGGGGTGGGAAATGGGTATGGATTTGGACTGTGCTCCAAGCACACATGCCTGTGCTGATTGATCAGCAGGAGGGGAAGAGGGGAGCAAACATGTCTGTTGGAGTGAGAAATCAACAAGAAAACAGCCCTTTTGGTAATCGTTTTTAAATTTATTATTTATTTTATTAGTTATGCTCATAATGTGAATATATTCATGTTGGTGTCTTTGATAGCCTCCTCCCTGTCCTCCCCCTCCGAAGGGACCCTCCTCATGGGGGAATGTGAGTCATGCATTTTGGGGGTAGCCATCAGTTATAAGGAAGAGGTACTGTCTCTGTGCACAATGACCCAACTTGTGGCTCTAACAATCTTTCCACCCCCTCTTCCACAAATTTCCCTGAGCCATGTTGGGTTCGTTTTAGGTCTACTTCAGTGATGAGCTCTTGGGAGACCTCTTTACATAGCACTTTGTAGTTTACAGAATTTTTGATATTCATTCAACCTTAACAGTGAGAGAATGAGTACTTAATATTGTCATTCTCATTGTACAAATGAGACACTACTTCTGCGCTTGAAATATTGAACATGACATTGGTTGTGCACACTTATACCTAGGTCTTTTGACTCCAGATACTTGATTTAGTCTTTATGCCACATAACCTCTGGCCATTCTGTAAAAGTAATATTACACTGTGCATGTGTATAATTTGTTTTTTATAGTAGCTTATATTAAGAAGCATTAATGGTCTTTCACAAACATGTTATATTT
Organism: Orientallactaga sibirica; assembly: GCA_036365145.1. Lineage (NCBI taxonomy): Eukaryota > Metazoa > Chordata > Mammalia > Rodentia > Dipodidae > Orientallactaga > Orientallactaga sibirica. Next base: position 14,296,447 of record JAEOAD010000036.1, read on the forward strand.
CTTACTTTTTAGATTTTTTTTTTTTTTTGAGATGAGGTCCGATGTAACCCCCAGGCTCACATCAAATTCAGGTGTGTGCTACCATGCCCAGTTTATTCAGTGCTGGGGATTAAACCCAGGACTTCCTTCATGCTAAGCAAGCACTCTACCAACTGACTTACATCCTCATTACCATCTATCAATTTATTTTAATTGGACAGGTTGCTATTGCACACTCTTTTATGTAACATACTATAATAGATCTAGTTATAAAATATTCTTCTTAAAGAACTTTATCATTTTAATATTTTGTGTTTTCTCTGGTTTCTAACATTTTTGTGGAGGGTATAACCAAGCTGGACTCTTTGGTTAAGGTGGCTTTTGACTATTCACATTATGTCAAACATTTTATTAGTTTTTATTTTGGTTCTTTGATAAAAGAGTTGCTTTTGAATTTTAAAATGAACATTCCTGGCTAGACAGTATGTGTGCTATGTGACAGCCAGGCATCGAAGTAGGATCAAGTATCCATTTGAGCTGTGTAGTTCCTGGAAAGGTTATTTGACTCTCTTTTGGTTGCTGAATAACTAAAGAACTTTTTTTTTTTCACAGTATTTTATATTTTTTGATTTATCTGAAAATTTGCATGGGTTTATTTCTAAAGCATAGAATTAAAGATAAAATTAAAATATTGTAGGCTACGCTGGGCTACTTATTAATTTCACTTAATGTAAAAACTTCCTTCCCACCCTGGGATGGATGGGTGATCTGCCTGCTGTGTAAGCTTTGCTCCCTCCTTCCTTTGCCTGGCTTCACTGGTGTGATTGACCTCCCTGGTTTTTCTGCCTGTATGAATACTGTTTGCCCTGCTTCAAGCAGGCTCCTTGTGGCTTGCTTTTGCCCAAATACCACAGTAGCTCCTGTGTGTGTATTAAGTGCTTTGCTTGTATTTCCAGCATTCAGCCATTTGGTGTTATTCTGACACTTTGTATGACTTTTCCTTCCTGAGTTCATCCCAGTGTCCTTCTTGGGTCCATCTACTTAGACCCCTGAGAACAAGATATATCTCACTTATTTTCTTATCTTTTAGTGCCATGCATAGTGCTTTGGAGTAGAAAAACTTAATGGACTATTAGTTTTGGAAGGGAACCAATGACCTTAGGCTAATTGTATTTTTCTCTAAGATAGACTTTTAATTTTCTGTAACACCAAAAAGACAGAACTCCAGATCTCAGTTTACCTTTCTAATATGTAAATACAAGTATAAATGCATCTCATATGGATGTATCTGTATTTGACTTTCATTGATAGAATATGGCCTATGATTTTCCTTTTTCTACTTGGTGTTTACTGCATTTATTACAAAAGTCAGGAGACCAGAGTGACTGTCAGAATTAACCAGTCAGACACTGTAAATTATATATGTGCTCCTGGAGAAAGTCCCAGACATATCTTAAGCTGTAGAACCTTTTCATCAAGGGCAGGACTGACTTCTAGCATAGGTTGTTTTTTGCCTACAAGAGAATAGTTTTTTATTTGAGTATAGATTTTCCTACCCGAATATAGGATGGCATTTTAGTTCTTCTTACTTCAGCATAATGGATATTTACTGCTCACTTCTTGTGTGAATGGCTTTTCAATTTTACCTCTACAGAGTTAGGAAGTTGGGCCTCTAAAATTATTTTTATTTTTATTTCTTAGAAACCACAATGCTGAGGCCGAAGCCCATTGTAGTTAACATTTTAGGAAGCTATGAAAAATTATCATGGATGCATACATTTTCATCTTATTTATAAAAATAGACAGTTACAAAGATGGTGAAACAGCAAACTTACAGACCCCAGAATATTTGAAGCAAACTAGGTAGCCAGTGTTTACTACATGTTGTATTAAATAGATAGTAAGAAGTGGAGGAAAGATAGGTGATTGCTTTTGTCCACAGACACTGGTAACAGGTTCCCAGTATAAAGCATGGTGGGCCAATATGGAAGTAACAGCCATGTCTTGGAGGGAGCAAAGGAATCCTGGACCAGTGGGATGTTTCTGGAGTACCCCCGAGGCTATGGACTTTCATATGAACCAAATAAAGCTCCCTTCCAAGACCAAAGCTTAAGCTGATGAGAAGCTGTTGGGAGTAGAGTCTGGATGGAGTGAGAAGGGAAAGCATAGAGAAACACCAAGCAAAATCTGGGGAGGAAAGCTGAATCAACAGAGCCTATGTTTCAGTCAGTAGGGCAAACTGTGGAAAAGGAGCTCCTGAGTCATGGAGCTAGATGCTGCATTCCTCTTCTGCTCAAGAGTACCAAAAGTAGCATCTCAATCTTCTCTATTTGTTTTCTGTGCATTATTGCCTGTAATTAGGTAATCCACATAGAAGTATGTGTAATCATATATGGTTTATATATGAGATAATACATGTTTGTTTACATGATTATTTACAACCACCTTTTTAAAAAATTTTTATTTTTAGAGAGAGAGACAGAGAGAGACAGAGAGGGAGGGAGAGAGAGACAGATAGAGATGGGCACGCCAGCAGTCTCTCAGCTGCTGTGAAGGAAATCCAGATGTGTGCACCCCCTTGTGGGCAAATGCAGCATTGTGCCCTTGTGTCACTTTGCATCTGGCTAAATGTGGGACCTGGAAATTGGACCCAGGTTCTTAGGCTTAGCAGGCAGGAGCCTTAACTGCTAAGCCATCTCTCCAGCTCTATAATCATCTTTTATATGTAATCTATATCTATCATCTATATATCTATCACGTATCTAATCTAACATATATCATCTCTGGAAGTTTGAATGTATGTTCCCTTGCAGCTTCAGCCTCTAGCAGGCAGACTTCTGCTACAGTGGGGAGCTTGGCACTGGGGTGCAGATTGAATTCTAGCCTAAAGGTATTTAGAGAGGTTTTGAGCTCTGGCTGTGCTTGCTGCTGGTGCTGGCTATTTGGTGGTGTCTGTCTGCTTGGATTTATGAATGGGAGCCAGATTCTTCTGCCATTTGATGGAACTTCCCCTGGATCTATAAGCTTGAAATAAATCCCTTTCTTCCATAAAATGTGCCTACTTTGGATGTTCATCCCAGCAACATGAAACTGACTATAACTGTCTGTCTGTCTATCAATTATCTATCTATCATCTAATCTATCTATCTATCCATCTATCTATCATTCATCTATCTATCATCTATCTTAATTTTAGGCATAAAAAGACAGAATAAAGATCAAAATAGTGATTATCAAATAAGTCAACTTATATGTGTTACCTAATGTTTTAATAAGAGCTAAAAGAAATTCAGAAAATTAGGGCTGAGGAAATGGCTCAGTGTGGACAGTACTTGCTGAACAAGTATAAGGACCTGAGTTTGGATCCCCAGCATCTATGTAAAGCTGGGCGAGGTAGCACACATCTGTGATCCCAGTACTTCTCTGCCAAGAAAGGAGAAACAAGAGAATCCATAGAAGCTCACGGGCTAGTTTGGCACATGTAGTGGTGAACAACAAGAGACGCCAAGTCAATTAAAGTGAAAGGTAAATACCAACACCCATGATTGTTGTATGCCTTCCACATGTTCACTGTGTAACATGTGCCTGCTCATACATACATGAACATATGCATACGTACAAACATACACACCTATGGTTGTTGTATGTCCTCCACATACAAACATGAACACATACAATCTCACACACACACACACACACACACACACACACACACACACACATACACAAAGTGGTTGCATTCCCTCCATATGTTCACTGTGGAACATGTGTGTCTGTTCATACATAAATGAACACACATGCATACATACATACATACACAAAAAGAAGTTCAAAAAACTACACTGAAAAACGAAATAACTTTTAGAGGAGTAGAGAAGAAAGATTTGAAAAGAGAATTAAAAGATAAAAGGACCATATTGTAAATTAAACAAAAGCTAACTTTGGACTGGAGAGATAGTGCAGTCAGTAAAGTATTTGTCTTACAGCATGAGGACCTGAGTTGGATCCCTACTACCTGTATAAAAATGCCAGGTGTGATGATACATGTCTGTAATCCCAGTGCTAGAGAGGCAGAATAGGAGGATCCCTGGGGCTCAGTGGGCAGTTGGTCTAGCCTAATTCATGAGCTTCAGGTCAGTGGGACACCCTGTCTCAAAAAGATGTAGATGCCATACCTGGGGACTAACACCTGAGGTTGCCCTTGGGCTTCTACACACACACACACACACACGCACACACACACACACATACACATGAACATACACATACACATGCATACACACATGCATGCAAAAAGAAAATTAATTTTACCAGTAAACAGAGCATATCAACATTCAGGTAATTTCTTCTGAGAAATGGAGGAAAAGAAAGAAAAAGCCTTCACAATCCCAAAGGAAGTGAAAAAGAGGACAAAACAGGAGAAGAAGTAATATAGTTGATTGGAGTAAGGTACAGCACATTCATTATAGAAATCTCCTGGAAGAAAATAAAAGTATAAACAGGACAAACATATCCCAGGAGTACTTTGAAACTACCCATTGAAGGGCCAAGTGCACACCTGGGAAAATCAACCCCTTCACCAAAATGTAAGTTCAAGTAAAGTGATGGGAGTTTAAAAGTATAGAAAATAAGTCTTTTAATCAAGGAAAGAACAAATACAGGAAAGTCCATTGGCACTGGACTTTTTAACAACAGTGGAGAAATAGATTATCTGTCTAAATGTTAGTCAAAGACTCCAGCCACAGTAATTTTTTTTTTTTATCAATATATATTTTTTATTTATATTATTCTGATTTTACATTCATAGTATTGGTTCCATTGTCCTCCTCCCCTTCCTCCCACTTTCAAAGGGGCCCTCATCAATGGGGACTGTTTATCATGCATTGTGAGTTTGCTCAAGAGTTCTGGTGGATAGGCCCCAGTCTCTGTGCATAATGCCCCAACTTGTGACTCTAACAATCTTTCCGCCCCCTCTTCCGCGAGTTTCCCTGAGCCACATTGGGGTCATTTTAGTTCTGCTTCCTTGATGAGGTTTTGGGAGCCTCTGTGTCTCTGGATATCTGGCTAATGACTGGAGTTGGATGTTCTCTGTATTTATCTCCTTCAGCCTTTTTCTGGTGTTGTGATCGCCTTGAGCGCTGTATTCTTGCCCTTCCCCTGCGTTGTTCTATGGTTTCAGCTGGTGAGGTGCAGCCACAGTAATTTTTCATTACATGAAATACCACACGCCGTCACAAGTCTGGAAGCATGTGGAGCTATTGTTTCCCCGAGTCTCCCTTTCATTGTAGAGGGGGTTTCTGACAACTAGACTCCAGACAGACTTGGAATGAAGAACAGTGGTGATCCTCTCATACACCTATACCAGAGAACGGTGACCCATCCAGGGATTAAGGGGAGAAGATAGTGGAGAATGGCCCCTCCTCTACCAGAGCACCCACAAAACAGTGGGAGAAAAGTGTGTGGTAGGTGGGGGAGTTTGTAACAATCATACTCAAATTTCTAATTGCCTTGTAAGTATTGTCTCAAAGTAAACCCTACAACTCTGGGTGAAGAGTGAATTCCTCTTAGTATTGCTTATACAAACAATAAAGGGGCTTGGGGTGCTATTTAAAGATGTTAGTATTAAGGTATCTCCAACTTCCTAGAGAGTTCCACAGTGCTCCTCACACCCTCCAGGTCTTACATTCTGTCCATTCCAGCTCCCACAGTGTTCCTTGAGCCCTGGAGGGAGTGATGTATATGGCCTTTGTAGGAATGAATTTTCATTAGTCATTTATTTTCAGCACTTGACCTGGTATGATTTTTCTACACTAACTTCCGCTGCTGAGAAGAGAAAAACCTTTTCTGACCAGGGCTGAGATCAAAGCTGATCTATAAAGATAAATATTTAGGAGGAAGTTTGACAACACATCTGTTCAGCAATACAATAGTAGATTCTTCCCTAGTTCTATAATTTTCCCAGCCATGGGCTTTTTACCTGGTTTACATATTATGAGATCTTTCCTGTGGAGCAGGCTTCAAATCTAATGGGAGAACTATTAGTTACCCCCATAAGAGTCATGCCACTATTGCTCCAAAGGAAATGTCTTACCTGGTGGATTAGTTTTGTAGAATGCAGGGTTATATGAAGGTACTCCTTTATTATATGCAAATGAGAATGTCACTAGACTCAGAAACCTTTGCTTCTGAAATAGAAAATAAAGAACACAAGGCCAAAGAGACGGCTTAGTGATTAAGGTGCTTGTCTTTGAAGCCTAAGGACCCAGGTTTGATTTTCCAGTACCAAGGCAAGCCAGTTGCACATGGTGGCACATGCATCTGGAGTTCATTTGCAGTGATTGGAGGCCCTAGAGCACCCATTCTCTCTCTCTCTGCCTCTTTCTCTCTAAAATAAATAAATTAAAATAAAATAAAAATATTTTTAAAAGAAGAAAATAAAGAATATAGGTTATTTTTGTTTGTTATTTTAATTAATGATATTGCAGATTTTTTTTAGAGTGAGAGAGAGAGAATTGGTGTGCCAGGGTCTCAGCCACTGCAATCTAACGGTAGATGCCTGTTCCACTTAGTGAGCATGTGCAACCTTGCACTTGCCTCACCTTTTGTGTGTCTGGTTTACGTGGGATGGAGAGTCAAACATGGGTCCCTAGGCTTCACAGGCAAGCACCTTAGCCACTAAGCCATCTCTCCAGCCCACTGTTGCAGATTTTAGTAAGTCTGGAGGAGAGTAGGATAGGTTGAAACAAAGAATGTTTCATTCTGAGTAGTAAAGACCTGACTACAATTTGAATTCCTGAGGGCTGGTATTAAATTTTTGTAACCCAACTTTACAGATGGGCATACCTTTTGAAAAGTACACATGCACATTCTATTCCAGTTGTATTTTGGTGCCCAAGGCATCAACTTTATCACTGAATATGGCATAGGCTGGCTTGCTTTGCTAATGACAAGTCATTAGCATAGAAAACCTATTCCTAGATAGAATGTACTATAGTTTTGGGCATTTTCAGGATATATGACAGTACTGAGATTTCATTTATAAGTACTTTGTCCTCAGTAAAATATCTGATTAAGTGGAATAATTAATTCCCACTTAACCTCATGTTCCTTTGGTAATATTTGAATTTTTCTGCAGTGCTAACTTGAATTACATCAAGTAGTAACACATAACTGATGTTTAATAGTTATTACAAGGTATATTTAACCTATGAGAAAATTTAAAGTAAAATTTTAGTGTTTTTTTTTTTTTTCTTTTTCCCTTAGGTAGAGCAGAATGATTTTGACCAACTCAAATAGATTTGGCACGTTTGAGCTCCATCTTGAAGGAGTGGGAATGTTAAACAAGCATTTAAAGAAGGATGGTCTAAATATAACTCTGTGCAATTCTGTGAAAGATTTCTATATTATTTGGTTTAACAGTCTCACCCGGTGCTAATTTGGCTTTTAAGTTCATGACAAGGTATGGTTTGTAATAATGAGCAAGTTAGCACTGATCCTACCAGAAGATGCTCTATGCTACTGTTCCCCTCTGCTCAGATATAAAATACAGGACAGTCAATATTATTAGAATACTGAGATACTTAATTTTGTATTAAATTAAATCAAAGTTCTACTAAATTATAGTATAAAGCTGAGATAGTTTTAAAGTAACTGAACATGATCACTATAGAAATTAAAACTGTGGTCAAAATTACAAAATGGGGAAGTAATTTGCCTGCAGATAACAACAGATCTCATAAAACACTTGAGTTCCATAGGAACACAGTTTGGGAAATATTTCATACAGATATGACCATTGAGTCAATAGCCATGCAGAAATCCCCTCAAAACAAAAGTTCACATAGAAAAATACCATTCTTAAATATTTATCTTATTGTGACAAGACTAGTTTTCTGATGTTTGTCTTTGTAGAGACAAAAAAAAATGAAATGGGGTGTTCTTAGATTTGTTTCAGCTTACAACTTAGCTAATTCTGTGTTTCTAAGACTGGTTCATATTCATAGTATATATAGGCAACATGGTTGGTTTTAATCAGGCTTTCAATAACTGCATTGTAGAGAGAGTAATAATATGAATTTCCATTTCTTCCCATTTCTGTGGCATCACTTTAATTAAAAGTATTTTTTTCTATAATGGGACATGAATGTGTCATACTTTTTCTTTGGTGGATTCTCTTCTCAGGACATTATTCACCACCATAAATAATGCATTGGGATATTAATGATGCATAACAGTTGTGCTATTCCTGATGAGCAGCTCTTCTTATTCAAGTGAGAAATTTTGAATAATAAAAATGTCAGTATAAGATAAATGCTGCATGACATAAAAAAGATTTACTCTAAAAATAAAGCTTATGAAATATCTTAAACAACAGATACTTGTTTCTCAGTGTGTTTCCTCTGAAATTTAATTGAAATAATAAAACATGATAGAAAAATAAATATAAACATTATCATTTTACTCTTTATTCATTTGGCTTTCATTGAATTTTATTTGTGTGGAAGGGAGGCAAAATAAATACGATGTGGTTGGGAAAGAAGGTGAAATTCATTAACCTTTTTTGTTTATTAATATGCTTTTGTTTATATAATTTATTATTTGCCAGTATTTTAAAAATGAAACAAAATTGATGGTATGCATAACAAAATCAAACTATCTCAATGATATATGCATATTTAGTCTATATAAAATAAGTAACTTTATACTTAAAAACATTCTGATGGAATGGAAGAATAATAATACAATGTCTGATGTGGGTCAGATTACTACATTGGGCCAGAGTAGAGCTGTGTTTGTTATTGTTTATAGACTAGATAAGAATTTTGCCTGTTTTATTTTTGAATGTGTATATAGGTGTGAAATATATGTATATGTGTATGCATGTTTTGTATGCATGTGGGTATGTGTGCGGATGAGTGCACATGTGGAGGCTAGAGGTTGACACTGGGTGTTTTCCTCAATTACTCTCCTGTTTATTTCCTGAAACAAGGTCTCTCAGTGGAGTCCAGAGCTCACTGATTCAGCTGGTCTAGCTGTCCAGTTTGTTCTGTGATCCCCTGACTCCATCTCCCTACTGCTGGAATAATAATCATGTGCCATTCCTGCTTTGCATTTATGTGGGTTCTGAGGGTCCCCACTCCAGTCCTCATACTTGTATGGCAAGCAATTTATCCACTGAGCCATGTACGACTAGTTCTTGCTAGAATCGTACATCTGTTGAAGCTGCTACCCACTTAGGACTTGGGAAAGAGCGCCTGCACAAAAAGACAAGTTGACATAATTGAAACTCTAGAGTTAGGAAGCAGGTTTTGGAATACTTAGATAACATGACACCAGTATTTTCCATCTATACCACAAAAATCACCTTGAAGATCTTTCATACACTTTAAAGAATTCCCATGATGGTAAAATTGGACTTCCAATTTCCTTTTATGTTTCTTTCAAGATGTGGAAAAATGAAATAAAATGAAAACTTAAAACATTAAACACATTTATTCAACATCTATTTCTTCAAATGTGTGTTGGTTCCTGAAATATGAGACAGGTAAGAGACTCTTTGTGCTTTCACAGCTAGACAGGCAAAAGGGAAGGGTCACCGCGTGATGCAGTAGAACTTGGCACAGTGAGAGGGAGGGAGTGAGTTACGTTTTCAGAAAGGAGGATGCTTCAAAATGGAGGAAAGGATATTTCACACTTGCCTAAAAGGGTAGTAGGCTTCCTTCAGGTAAAGTGTTTACAAGGATTTTTCCAGGAAGAGACAGAATGGGGTTTGTTCAAGGGCATGTAGTTTTTCAGTAAAGCCAGCATGGCCTATTTATATTTCAAGGAAGCCTGCCCAGGTCTAAAGCAACAGCAGAGAAAAAAATGCAGTCGACTGCTCAAAAGCTATCTGTTGCTCCTTTCATCTTTCAAATTAATGTGCAGGGGTTACATAGCCTTTGAAGGCCCATCTTGTCCCTCCATAGAATACTTGGGAGTTTCAAGTCACAGAAAACGTTTCCCTCTATACCACTCTATCATCATCTATCTATCTATCTATCTATCTATCTATCTATCTATCTATCTATCTATCTATCAATCATCTCTCTGCATGCATATATATATATATATATATATATATATATATATATATATATATATATATATATGCATCTCCCATTTGGTCTCTCCTTCAAATTTCAAAAATAAATGTGTATTGATTGTTAACTATTTTTCCTTAAACTGATAGCAGTCTTTATATATCCATTTTGATAGTTTATTGTTCATTTGGAGTTTTGTAAAACCCTCCTGTACACTCTAGAGAGCACTTAGAAATGGTCTTCTGGCTTGTAGAATTACTTTAATGCCCTTACTGTTGCTTGAGCACATACATTTGTGACTATAATATTGCTCCATCCTCATGAATTGATGGAGTTTGGTGCAGTGCACCCACAATAATATTTAATTTCCTATTTTACATAAGGGCTGCATTTTTGTTATCATGCCTATTCATAATTTAAAGATTCAAAGGATTTATAGAAAAATCATTAAAACAGATCGTGACAAATTTGATATAGGATAAAATTCAGAGATTTTGGCAGCATAAGTTTTAACATATGTGCAAAAAACATTGTCTTATGACAAATAATAGTGAACTTGAAATTATATTTTATTATAAAATGCTACTTTTATTATATTTAATTTAATTTATTTATTTGAGAGAAAGAGGCAGAGAGTGAGAGAGAGAGACAGAGGAAGGGATATAATGGGCACACCAGGGCATCCAGCCACTGCAAATGAACTCCAGATGCATACACCCCTTGTGTATCTGGCTTATGTAGGTCCTGGAGAATGAACTAGGTCCTGGAGAATCGAACTGGGGTCCTAAGCCATCTTCCAGCCCAAAATGCCAAAATAGTTTCTGAATATATTTGAAAGATACAAGTTTTAGTAGATAAATCCAATGCTTTTGACATTAATATAAAGAGGTTCAGTTGGCTGCAATGTAAATTTGCCCTTTCAGTGGTTATTAGGCATATAAATAATATTCCTTGGACATTTCAGTTTGTAGTCCTTTTAGGAATAGGCTCTAACACAAATTCACTCAAATAAAATGTTTTTTTTTTTTTATTCTCCAAAGTTCATATCTAGCTTTATAACAGTGGCAGACAAAATAGTTTGTGTTAAATGAAAAGGCGTTCTCTTTTGAAAGTAATATGAGTTTTATATAACATTCTTGTCCTGGCCATGCACATGTATTTTCATCTCCAGCCCAAAATGCCAAAATAGTTTGGTTGTTCCTGATAAAGGTAAGCTTTTGAGACAAGATAGCAATCCACTGTTGGTTATCCAAGGATTACTTATCTATTCCTGCTCAAAGTCTTGTACTTATATGATTAGGACATTTTTATACAATAGCTTTAAATTTGAAGTACTAAATTTCTAACTTATAAAGGGGATTACTATTGGGCTAATACTTTGAATGTAGGGACATTTTAGGATATATTAACCTGAATATGTTGTTTTAGAACTGTGTATCCTTTTGTATCTCGTATCTGTTAACATTTTATCTATTAAAATGTACTATAGGGTATTAAAATTATGAAAAGAGAAAATGATGTAAATGGACCGTTAGTTTGATGGTGCACAAAGCCACTATGGAGTAGTTGTAGCAGCTATATTTGTTACTCTGAAAGGGTATTACAAAGTTGGAATGTAACAGGGATATAAAATGACCAAAATAGTTGTTAAATGATGGATATCAGTAAGGAGGTTTTCCAAAAACTTGAAAATAGAACTATTAGGAATGTGGAAAGGTGAAGAGGAGTATCATAAAGGGAAAGAATAGAAGACTATACTAAAAGTATATTATATGCATGTATAGACATGCCATCCCCTTGTGCAATTAATCTATGCTAATAAAAATGATGACATGATAGTCACATTTGCTCTGTAGTAGAAGAAGGAAAAGTAAAATTGATAGAACATGCCTTTGTAAAAATAAAAATATTTGACTGGTAGAAGACTGATTTATAAAGAAAAGCAGGGCTGACTGGGGATGTACTTCAGTGGTAGAGCATTTGCTAGTGTAGGTTCCCTCATCCAACTAAAAAGAAGGGAGGAGGGAGGGAAGGAAGGAAGGAAGGGGTGAAGGAAGGAATGAGCGAAGGGAGAAAGGGAAGGAGGAAAGAGGAAAGAAGGAAGGAATGAGTGAAGGGAGAAAGGGAAGGAGGAAATAGGAAAGAAGGAAGGAATGAGCAAAGGGAGAAAGGGAAGGAGGAAAGAAGGAAGGAAGGAAGGAACAAAGAGAGAAAGTAAAGGAGGAAAGGAAAAAAAGGAAGGAAGGGAGAGAAGGAGGGAGGGAGGGCAGGCAGAGGTGATCCATGCATTTTAATACTTAGGTTGGAGAGGATCTTTATGTTCTATAACATACTGCAGGAGCAGGGAAGGCTGACCCTGTTGTCTGTGATTAACACAGAGTAATGAGTTTTCTTAATGTCCTATCTGCAGAGAGATAAGGTGAAAATGGATGCCAGACTTCATGATTTCAGGGAACCCATGAAATTCAGGAACAATAACTATGTCAAGCATTTTCACAGCATTTTAATGAATTCACCTCAAATTGGAATATAGCGTGATGGTTTCATTCAGAATAAGTTTGAAGTTTCCCTTAATTACAGGCTTTAAAATTCTTAGTTTTAAAAACATATCCTGGGGCTGGAGAGATAGCTTAGTGGTTAAGGTGTTTGCCTGCAAAGCCAAAGGATCCCGGTTCGATTCTCCAAGACCCACGTAGGCCAGATGCACAAGGGGGCACATGCATCTGGAGTTCGTTTGCAGTGGCTGGAGGCCCTGGCACACCCATTCTATCCCTCCCACTCTCTTTCTCTCTCTGCCTCTTTCTCTCTCTCAAATAAATTTCACACACACACACACACACACACACACACACACACACACACACAATACATACATATCCTGGACTGCTGCTCCCACAATGCATAACCCACAATCCCCATGGGGATAACCTGTGACCCCAATGAGGAGAGCCCCCTCTGGAAAGGAGGCAGGAATGAGGGAAAGTATGGTACCAACACGTGATATTTTCATACTAAGTATGTCTATAATTAATAATAATTAAAACATATTCTGGAAGTCAAACTAAGAATTTCACTGTGGGGCTGGAGGGATTGTTTAGTGGTTAAGGCCTGCAAAGCCCAAGGACCCAGGTTTGATTCCCCACTACCTATGTAAGCTAGATGCACAAGGGGGCACATTCATCTGGAGTTTGTTTGCAGTGGCTGGATGCCCTGGCATGCCCATTCTCTCTATCTGCCCCCTTCTCTCTCAAAATGGATAAATAAAATTTTGAAAAGAAAACAGAATTTCATTGTGAAAGACCTGATATGTGGGAATGTACAAATCTATTAGTGATTGGCACTTTTTGAAAGGCCATGTTTTGCCTTTGTATGTTTTTGTGTGTTCGAACATGTGTGTATGGTGGGCATGTGTAAGCATGGTATATGCATGTGTGTTCACATACATGTGCAAATGCACATGCCTGTGTGAATGCGTGCCTGTGGAGGATGCAGAGTGTCTTTTATTGCTCTTCTCTCTTATTTCCTTGAAACAGGATCTCTTATGGAACCTGGACCTTGCTATTTTTCTGGCTAACCAGCAAGCCTCAGCAATCTTTCTGTCTCCATCCCAACATAGCCTGGGGGTTACAGGAGTGCATAGCTTTGCCTGACTTTTAGGTGGGTGCTGGAGATGTGAACTCAGGCCCTCATGTGTGTGCAGCAAGCACTCTTACCCACCTAACCATCTCCCCAGCCCCATCTTTGTGTGTATTTTATCTATTACATCCATTCTAGGAATGAATTGGGAGCAAGCTGCACAGTTTTCTTAAACAACGGATTAATTTGCAGTAATCAACCATTTATTACTTGGCTGTAGACACATTTCCCCTTTCATCAGATCCCCACCACCTGAGTTCACTTATACTTGGTGGTGAAAGCCTGGGAGGACTAAGTGAGCTCAGGAGGGCAGTGTGTCCAGCTGGTCTTTGAGCATCCACTCCTGACCTACTGGGGCTCATCCATCTTAGAGCTTGCTTGCAAAAGGATCATGTGTGAACTTTCCTCATCAGAGTAGCAATGAGGTATGTGGCTAAGAAAAAGAATCATTGGCGTAAGCTTTAAAATGTAATATATACCTAGAATACATAGTTTTGGTTTTGCTTTCAAATTCTCATCCTCTTCTCAGGGGGTCAGAATCCATAACCTTGGCCCTGTTACCTTTCCATTCTCTTTTCTGTAGGCTCCCAGACCATCCAGGAGGCCAATACTACTACAGCAGTATGCCAGATGATAATATTGAATTTTCCAATATAAAACAAAAAATTTTATAGACATAAATAAAAAATGTTTTTTAACCTTGCTTTTGTATCTGAGGATTGCCTCTGCTAAACCATTCCATGCAGGAGTGAATGTGATCAGTGGTCCTGTTCTTTGTTGAGCTCATGGGCACTTTACTGAGAGTCTCAGAGTACTGGGTTTAAATGATGAACTCAGAGTAGATCTTAGCTGACATCTTAAAAATGCTTTGGGCTTTTCCCCCTCCTCTTTATTCTGCTAGTGGGGTTAGGAGTTCTCATTGGCGTGGCCTGGTCTGGTCTGTGCAGGTAGCTCTGGGGTGGAATGCTTGCTTAGCACACCTGAGACCTTGGGTTCCATCTGTATCTTTTGTGAAGTGAGGTTGGGGGAAAGAAGATTATATCAGTAATTAGTTATTGACTTAGGGTGTTTTCTTCTTAATGTGACTGCCAACAGTGGCTTTCTGCTAGTGAGAAAGGAAAAAGTTAGAGGTGAAGGTTTCCCTTCTGGATATAGAAGATAAATATAAAGTCCAGTTAATGATGAAAGAGAAGGAGGGGTACACAAGAATGTTGGATGGGGGTCTTTGAATAGGAAACTGTTCTTTAAACTCCTGTATAGAGGATTCCTAACCTTTCTATGCCTCTTTTGATGAGCTGAACTTCAGGGCCAGAAAGGTTTTCTGAGGCATCTTTCATACCTTTCCCACCTGAGTTATTTCAAAGTCAGGAGACAGTAATGGCTGATGTATGTATAGCAGGTATCCCTGGAAGGTGAGTTACACAGCTGGCTGATAAGGAGTATCATACTCTGACATGTTCTGCTAAATTTTTCCTCTGAGTTTTGAATGTTTAATGTTCTCCTGGGGGCATCCAGGGGGATACACTTTCATAGTACATGTGGTGCTGAGTACTTCAAACCAAACCAATAGGTTTTAATTACGCCCACAGCTGTGGATTATGGAGCTTCTGAAGCATTGCTCATGTCTTATTAACAGGTAGCATAGAAAGTACATATCAAAGGTTTCACCTGGAACCATGCTTGCAAAGTCATTCTATTTGCCAAAATGCCACCTGCCACTTTAATTTCTCAAGTTGAAGAGTATGCTTTTTTATGTAGCTGACATGTGCTATAATGGTTAAATAACCTCTTTTAAAAACAGAGTCTATTAATGTAGCAAGAAATTTCCATTTTAAAGATGTTTTCCCTGGTATTATTAAGCATCACCATTTTTTTTTTTTTTTTTTTTGCAATGAAGAATAAGACATGGACCAGTGTGGTTGCTTGCATATTCCTGATGGTAGACAACAAAATAAATCTAGCATTAACAATAGAAGCATGCTGTGTAGAGAATACAAGTACTTGTTATAAAACCAGGAGCCTTGCCTGTTAAGGCCCACTCATCTAAAGGCAGTCTCAGCTGCCATGTAATTGGCTGATGGTCCACCGAATTGAAGCTGCTTTCTTTGAACTCTAGCTTCTTCCTCTTGAAGTGAGGAATAATTTAGTTGATATGAAGATGAAAAATATGTTATTCAAAAGTACATTTCACTTAATTCATGGAGTTTAGTAGATTTCCACTGACAAACTTTTCCATTATTTTACAATGCATAAATTTATCTGCTATCAATTAGAAGTTGGAAACTTCAGGGGGGCTCAGGGGAAAAATGCTTGTCAAACAAGCATGAAGACCTGAATTGGGATGCTCAGTTATGCACATAAAATGCCAGGTATAGTGGCATGTGCCTGTAATTCCAGTGCTAGGAGCCCAGAGGCAGGGAATCCCTGGGACTCAATGGCTAGCTAGTCTGGTTGAATTGATGACCTCGGGGTACAGCAAGAGACTCTGTCTCAAAGAATAAGGTGGAGAGCAACTGAGGAAGACTCCCAGTGTTTACCTCTGGCTTTCATACGCAGACATGCACATACACATGTATGCACACACACATGGATCTGCACATACCCACTTACACATACAGAAACATGCATACACATAAGCAGAAAACATATAAAATTTAAAAATAACAAGCTTAAGATGATGCTTTAATATGGTGAGTGTATTACTTACTTTTGTATTCCTGTGACTGAATGCCTGACAGAAACAGCTTCATGGGGGATGTATTTTGGCTCACAGTTTCAGGATGTTTCATTTTATCATGACAGGGAAGGCATGTTGGAATAGCTCAGTTTATGGCAGTGGGAGCATGGGGCAAGGGTTCATTACATCACAGTAGACCAGGAAGCAAAGAGCAATGCTGGAACCAAAGGCTGGGCTATTGCATTCAGAGGACTGCTCCTAGATACTAAATTCTGCTAGCTAGGTCCCATGTTGCAGTCAGGTTCGCATTACTGGCAGAAATCACCTGACCAAGAGCAGCTCGTGGGAAAAAAAAAGGGTTTATTTTGGCTTACAGAGTCAAGGGGAAACTCTGTGATGGCAGGGGAAAATGATGGCATGAGTAGAGGGTGGACATCACCTCCCTGGCCAACATAAGGTGGAATATAGCAACAGGAGAGTGTACCAAACACTGGCAAGGGGACACTGGCTATAATACCCATAAGTCTGTTCCCAACAATACACTGCCTCCAGGAGGCGTTAATTCCCAAATCTCCTTCAGCTGGGAACCTAACATTCAGAACACCTAAGTTTATAGAGGACACCTGAATCAAACCATCACATTCCGCCCCTGGCCCCGATAAACTGATAGCCATCTATGATGCAAAATGCAATGCATTCAGTCCAACTTTAAAAGTCCACATAGTTTTTGATCAATCTTAATGATGTTCAAACATCCCCATAATACAAGGTTTTTTAATTGAGCCATAATATCCCCCCAAAACAATCCCCCCCAAATCCCACTGAATAAACATTCACACTGCAAAAGATGGCATTAGGCATAGCAAAGAAATATTCAACCAATACAAGATTTAAACAGGGAAAACATCAAACTCTGTAGCTCCAAGTCCAACAACTGTAGTCAGTGTCAAATCTCCACGTCTGATAATTCTAACCAGCAAAAAGCCTCTAGAGTTCCAATTCCGCCCCTCCAGCTAGGCTACTCACAGTCCTGGAAAACTTTATCCTGGGCTGCCAGCTCTCCTTGGCAGCCATCTTGTGGTCCTGGCATCTCTACTGGGTCTCCACCACAACTCATGGTCCATCCTCATAGCTCCATCGGGTCTCCATGCAGGCATCCAGCAAACCTGCTTCACACTGCCCATGGCCATTTCCAAAACACAAGACTGTGTTGCAAACTCAGTGACCCTCTCTTTCCTGCATTTCTTATGCTCCACAATACCAGGTAGGGTGCCAATTTGTTAATCCATGGGGGAATAAAGCAAACTTTGAAGAACAGAACACTCCTTGAGCACTCAGGCCCCTTCAAAAGAGTCTACATTCTTCCTGTTGCCCCAGTGCAGGTCAACTGGCCCAATTTCAAAAGTTGTAATCTCTTTAATTGCAGCTGAATGGGGAGCAGTTTCATCCAAAAATCTCCCTTTCTCTCTCTCTTTTATTCCTGTGCTATATCCCTTTTCTCACACCAGTCCATTTCTATGCAATGCAACCCTGCACAACTTCTCAGGACACAGACATAACAGCAAGCCTCTCACACAAACTATGTCTAGCCCAGTCCAGGCAAAGCTCTTTCTCACCCTCACAAGCCAAACCTCACAGTCCATATGCATTCAGGTCTTTCAATTCTGACCAGAATAGTCAGTCCATCAAGCAATACTTACAGCACTGCAGGGCATCTCTTAGGCCAAGGTTACAAATCCTTCCACATTCCTCTTGAAAATCAGCTCCAAAAGGTCAAAGCTACACAGTCAGTTGTCTAGCAGCAAATGAACCCACTCTTTGTACCAACTTTACTACTCCAGTCAGGTTCACATTGCTGGCAGAAATCATCCAACCAAGAGCAGCTTGTGGGGAAAAAAAAAAAAGTTTATTTTGGCTTATAGACTCGAAGGGAAGCTCCCTGATGGCAGGGGAAAATGATTGCATGAGCTGAGAATGGATATCATCCCCTGGCCAACATAAGGTGGACAATAGCAACAGGAGAGTGTGCCACACACTGGCAAGTGGACACTGGCTATAACACCCATAAGCATGCCCCCACTGATACATTGCCTCTAGGAGGCATTAATTCTTAAATCTCTATCAGCTGGGAACCTAGCATTCAGAACACCTAAGTTTATGGGAAACACCTGAGTCAAACCACCACATCCCACCTCCTAAAGGTTCCTCAGCCTCCTACAATGGAACTATAAACTGAATACCAAGTGTTCAAAGCATGAGCCTTTGATGGACATTTCAGATTCAAACCATAAAAGCATGAAACATACTTCATGACTTAATGGTATAATTTTGAATTCCAGGTATTTGGACCACAGGTAAAATAAAAGACACTAGGAGTATACAGCAAGCCTGGCTGTGTTTATCATGGTCCACTCCACAACCACTTCCTGTAGTGAGCTGGTTGTATCAGTGAATAGATGCCTCTGATTTATTGAGGTTGATCTCCCTGCAGAGTGAGAAAAACATATCCATCATTATTTACCCACAAATTTTACTGGTTGTTTCAGGTTTAGGAAATAACAAGTGAACCACCAGGCACTGAGTATTGAGTCTAAAGTTATCAGAGGTATCAACACTGGAATGAGAATGCCTTCAGTTAAACTCCCGTGTGTGTGTGTGTGTGTGCTCCTTTTTATGTTATAAAGCAACACTGCAGTGAATGTCCACTGTGGACGTATCTCTAGACACTACTCAGTATTTCCTTAAATCCCTACTAATGAAATTTCTATGAAGTTTTAGGGCTTTTGAACATTGTTCTCCAAGACACTTGGCAGTCGTGTGCTATCATGCCTTTTTCTGCATTGCCACAGGAGTAATATATGGCCACTTCATCTGAGAAACGCAAGGTCTCTTTCTGTTCCAGAAGGATTGTGCTTGCCATTACTGGTGTTGTGACCATTTTTCATTTTTCATGTTTCCTATGTTTTTGTGTATCCTCTGTTTATAGCCCTTGCCTGTTTTTATAACAGAGTGTTAGTTCCTTTTGGTACATGACTGTATGCATTGTTTGACTATATGCACATTTGCATGCATACATAACTGAGCATATAAAACTTCCAGTTTTTTTAACCCACTGCTTTCATTTTAGTGCTTATGCTGTATTGAAAGTAAAATGCAGTTAGTAAAATCTATTTTTTCATGTTTCTGCCCTTAGGAGTGGCTTTATTTCCCACTACTTTAAAAAAATCTATATTTGGGTTGGAGAAATGGCTTAGTGGTTAAGGCATTTGCCTTCGAAGTCAAAGGATCCCAGTTTGATTCTCCAGTACCCACGTAAGCTAGATGCACAAGGGACACATGCATCTGGAGTTCGTTTGCAGTAGCTAGAGGCCCTGGAGTGCCCATTCTCTCTCTGTCTGCCGCTCTTCTATCTCTCTCTCTGTTTGCAAATAAATAAATAATTAATTAAAAATAAATCTATATTTTTCTTAAAAGAAACTTTTGTAGATTATGTTCTTAATTTTTATGGAATTTCTTTCATAAGACATGGATGTATTTTTGAAGGGATTGTATGTTTAACTAGTACAAATTTAAAACTTGCATTGAGAGTCTCTCACACCTAAGTAGTGAATTTCCCTATATTAAAGTTCCAAAGGTACACTATTTTAATAATTTAAAAATATTCATATATATGCAAATAAAATAACCCTAGGTTGTCCTTTTTGATTTTTTTAAAATTTGTGTTCATATTTCCTGAAAACTCCATGAATAGATGATGATAAATATATACTTTACTTTTTCCTGCCAATCAATAAATTTTGTAGTCTTGCATTCATATGAGCAGAGCTTCTCTCCACTAGTTCCCATGTGACTCACGTAAGTATGGAGGGCCTTTGCTTTCTGTAGTCACTGCATTATTTGAGGCTAGGCTCACTAGCTAAGTCCATGAAGTCTTTTAGTCAGCTAGAATGCATAATTACCAGACAAGCTAAAAATCCAACCTATTTAGCCATATGTAGTAAGCAAAAAGGTTTTACATTTTTGGATCTATCTCCTATGAGGAGTAAGAGATTCATGTTTAAGGGAGATATTGACTTAAAAGACCATGGATTAGATATGTGAGAGATGCAGATTTCCCTACTATAATTCTATGTCTGCACCTAAGGGATCTGGCTACACAATAGTGTTATTCCTGAGAAACATGTGATTCTTTTCTAAATAGTAGGTACAAGTTGACTACATGAGTCAATTTCAATATAGCATTTTTCTTCTGCAGTGGTGCCCATCCTGATCTTGGGAGACAGTGTTAAGGGATGCAGACAGTATTAGAGGGTAGCACACCTATACTCACTTCCAAGCTCATCCAACCCTTTGTTTCCTTTGATTCCTCCATCCTTTATGATTGAGAATTGAAAAAAGTACATAAAGGACAGTGAAAATACATAAAGTACTTTACAAATGTGAAAGGAAAATTGCTGGGTGATTCTGAGCTATCTTGTGGCTCAGTGCGCAGTTGATACCAAATGCACTGTCACTGGCTGGCTGTCCCAAAAGCTGTTTGTTCATATCATCCTCTATTTCTAGCTTTGGGGAAGTTGGGTCAAATTTTCAGATGTAATGTGAGGAAAGTTTTCTATTGGTTTTTGTTTATATGTTGTGTTTTAAATGTAAAATGCTCCCCCTTCCTACACCCAGCATAGGTCTGTATGTTTGAACACTTGGTTTCTGGCTGGTATTGCTGTTCAGGGAGGAGGTAGAGCTTTACAGGAGGAAGTAGATCACTGGTGGTGGATCTTGCTGCTTTTTAGCCTAACCCCATTTCTTGTTCATCCTCTGCTTCCTGATTGCAATGTAACCAGCTAGCTTCCTGTCTCTGGCTGAATGTAATAAATTGTCCTGCTATGCCTTCTCTGCCATAATGGACTATATCCTCTTGAACCATAAGCCAAATAAATCCTTTCCTTCTTTATGTTGCTTCTGCTAATGTATTTGTTCACAGTAATGAGAAAGTGACTAATACATATATATATACATACAGACATATGATGTATAGATGTAACTAAAAGGAGACAAATTCTAAGATTTATACTTATATGTTTTGTGTGTTAATGTACTTTTAATGATAAAGTAAAAGTATAGTTTGTCAAAGGAGAATCCAGTTTTATTATTTTGGTTTGTTACATGTCAAAACATACAACTTTAGACCTAGAAGTGCCCAGCCTTCTTATCCCCAGCTATTTGTTCCAAAATTAAGATCACTATATAGAAATAAAATGAGAGATGAGCAGGAATAGGTGTTTTATGGAAGAGGAAATAAATGTAGCTTGTTACAATTTGAGAGCATCAGCCTCATTATGCATTACACCAGTGGAAATGAAGAGCACAATGAACGTCTTCTCACAGACTGGCAATGTCATTGTTGTGAGATTGTGGCCCAAAAGCAACCTTTACCCATTTCTGGGGGGTGGAGGGGACAGTCATGGAAGCTGGGGTAATAGCCACTGTGGATAACTATAATTATTTCCTAAACTTTGAGCTATGACTAGTCTGTCATTAAGAATTTTCACTCTGAAGCACATAACCTTGTGAGATTTTTTCACATGATATAAGGGAACAAATAAAAATATTTGTTGTAATATTGTTAAGGAAAACTGAAATAGCAGCAGATACTTGGGGAATGATCATATAGTGGATTATTATTCCATAGTAGTAAGAATGAATGAGCTACAGGAATCTACATCAAATGTAAATGGCTCTAAAATATATCTGCTGTACCATTACATTAGTAATGTGTGATAGTGCAAACCTGTAATCTTTACACTTGGGGGATTGAGGCAGATTGATCACCACAACTTTGAGTCCAGGTTAAGTTACAGAGTGAATTCCAACGCAATTTGAGCTACATAGCAAGAAACTATCTCAAAAAAGAGTCATGTATTTTTAGCAGATTTATTTATTTATTTATTTATTTATTTATTTATTTATTTATTTATTTGTTTGTTTATGAGAGTGACAGAGAGAAAAAGTCAGATAGTGAATGATTATGGGTGTGCTAGGGCCTTCTGCCACTGCAACCAAACTCTAGATGCATGCGCACCGCTTTGTGGTTACTGGGAAATTAAACCCAGGCTGTCAAGCTTTACAAACAAGTACTTTTAACCACTGACCAATCTCTCCAGCCCATGCATTGTGTATTCATATAATTGAATATTCAGAAAAGTTTCAAAAAACGCATACTTCAAGCTTCTAATTATGCAAATAGTGATGCCCAGAATTATAGAAGCATGCATAAAGTGCTAATAAAATTATACAGACACAAGGGGATGCTGCTGTGGAGAGATGCAGGAGCTTTACAAATTACCCATAAAGTTATATTTTAAAGCCTGGATTGATAAACCTATGAGTGTTTATTTAAAGCGTGTATGTCTTTT
Source organism: Orientallactaga sibirica (assembly GCA_036365145.1). Classification (NCBI taxonomy): domain Eukaryota; kingdom Metazoa; phylum Chordata; class Mammalia; order Rodentia; family Dipodidae; genus Orientallactaga; species Orientallactaga sibirica. The sequence continues at coordinate 14,319,228 of JAEOAD010000036.1, forward strand.
CATGCATTCTCTTGAAGAGATGCTACCATTTACACAAGACTGTGAGGGTCTGAAATGTGTTGGTTGGGCTCTGTCTGCAAATTTTGTAAGAGAATAAAAAGCCATTAATGAATATGTACTCTTCACTCTAGTTTTACAAGTGCTATACAAGTAAGCAGAAGTGCAAGAGAGTATGCAAAGTGATGTGTGACTCACAAGCCTAGAGGAGAGACTTAAGCAATTCACTTAGACCGGACTGTTGAATATCGCAGTATCTGATAGAATGAATGAAATGTCATTGTAGCAATTTTCTGATTATCCTGTTTCCATGCAAAAATTCAATCTATTGAGATCCTTGCATCCAATCACAAAATTTAGTTTTACTTTGTACAAAATAGAGGCAATTCATTCATCTGTTAAAAGTCAATTTACATGAAATGATCGGTTTTATGTTTAAATTTTTAGACTCATCACTGACGTAATGAATGACAAAAATATGCCATTTTATATTTATGCATGAAGTGTATGAATTTTTCTATTGTTTAATCTTGCACGTCCAAGACTTTTCATTAAGATGGATTCCTTTTTGAAGTTAAGGGGAATGAAGAACAACCCGTGGACATTATTCTCTTGGTTGCTCTTTATGTGGCTGACATTCAGTTACTTGACCTTTTCTTGTGTGTGGTAAACATCTTTCCCCTGATGCTCTGACTTTTTTGTGTAGGTTTTAGGTTTTTTTTATTAATTAAATTATGTTTTGGCTTAAAAGCTGCAGAAATGGATCCTTTAAAGACATAAAATGAACTGGAAGGAACTATGCAAATGATTTGCTTGTTTCTTCCTTTGTAATCTGTTGGTTGGGGCTCTGTTTGCAAAGTTTGTAAGAGATAAAAAGCAATTAATGAACATGTCCTCTTCACTCTAGTTTTACAAGTGCTATACAAGTAAGCAGAAGTGCAAGAGAGTATGCAAAGAGATGAGATGTGTGACTCACAAGCCTAGACCTCTGTTATTATTTATTGGTGTGAGACAGGGTCTCATGATGTATCTTAGGCTGGCCTTGAACTTGGCTTCCTCATTGCTAATATCACAAGGTATGGCCACTATGCCCCACATAAATAGCAGCAACAATTAGTGTTTTGGAGGGATTTGTGTGTGTGTGTGTGTGTGTGTGTGTGTGTTAGTATGTGTATGTGTCCATGTAGCATCCCTTTCACTCACAGGTGCACTCTCCTGTTGTGGCCAGAAAGAAATGTTGGTGGCCCCCTTAGGCCTAAAGGCTCACAAAGGAAGCGCTAGTTCTTCAGCCTGATAACAGAAGTTTTAACGTTAGAACATAGCTTTATTTGTGCTTCTGAGTTTGAGGACATTATTTCTGCTGTATCCATTCTAACTCAATAAGATGGTTCATTATAATATAAATGTGCAATTTAATTAGGCAGAAGATGATTTTAATCCTTTTAAGATGTAAATACATAACCTAACGCTAAGTTACTTGAGCCTAAGCAAATTGTAACACATCCATGAGTCACATTCTGCATATTCTCTTTAGTATATGTTCACTCTCATAAAATCCCATTTTTTTTTTCTGTATTACTTGAATCCAGCCAGTATTTTCTTTTGTAGTTTAAAAACTCTGCAATCACACTGGTACTATCAATTTTTTCCATGTACATAGTTTATCAGAGACTGTGTTAGGCATTGCATATGTAATCTTTTACTTCTATTTTACATCTTAAGGAAGACTATGAAGTCCAGAGAGTTTTGATTCAAGATCACACAGCAGCTGAATAGCCTGCTAGGATTCTAGGCTTGCTCTTTCTGACTATACTATGACAGGCCGCTGTTTACTCAGTAAACCGAACTTACAGATATTCCTAAATTGAAATGGAACCAAGAAGTCAGTCTGGGTTTTTCACAGTGGAATGGTGAGAGAGTCCCATGAAGTGTGACTTTAAGAATAATTATGCAGCTACTGTCATGAATATGCTGGGTGTGATTGTAATTTCTACATACATTCATTGGCATTTTGCCTTTTGAGGTTTGTCATTTATATTTTATCAATCTAATTTGAATATTATTCCTATTTTCCATACTTCTTAGCATACTGTCAAACTTAGTGGTTCCTGAAAATCTCAGTGTTTTACCTCTTGGGGGATATTCCATTCTATGTGGTATTTCTACCGACCCTAAGCACTGTTGTTCCTAGGCTCTACCCATCTTACGTATCTGTAAGTCATGCTCTACTAATATGCACATTGTAAGCACGAGTCTTTTGTATTTGTGTGTATAAGCACACATATGTGAGTGCATGCACTTGTGTGTGTGTGTGTGTGTGTGTGTGTGTGTGTGTGTGTTTGGAGGACAGAGAACAACCTTAGGAGTTGTTTCTTAGAAATATGGTTCATCTTTTTATAAGACAGCTTTTCATTGGCTTGGAGCTGACCAATTAGGCTAGATCGGTTGGCCAGCAAATACCGGAAATGCAATGCTGGAATTATAAGCATATACCACCACAATGGTCTTTTTCTATGGTGTCTGGAAATTGAACTCAGGTCTTTATGTTTGTGAGGCAAGCATGTTGCTCTCTAAGCTACCTCCTGAGCCCCAGTAGGAGTTTGTATTTGTACTGTCTTTTCAATATTATGATTCTTTTGTAAGCCACAGAGTTGTATACTGTGACTGTTCTCCAACATGATTGACTCTAGGGGATAAACAAGGCAATTCAATGGTATATGAGAAGATAACATTCAAAGACATTTAATATTTAGCTAAAACCTGTAAAAAAGCAATGAAATTTCATTACTGAACTAATATTTACTGCCAAGTATATCTTTCTCTTGGTTGGTCTGAATAACATTTAGTTTTATATACATCATCCCTTACTATCTTAATGACACAAATTATTGTGTTGGTGAGCAAGAATTCCCCCCAAATTAGAGTACATGTAATTTTTGCACATCCCAACAAAATATTAATTTAGTTTAGTAAGGATTTAGTACATGTAAGTTCCTATATGAATTAAGGTAATGAATGTCAAGTGCTCAGATTAGTAACAGGCAAGGTTGGACAAACTGAGTGCTAACATTATTTTTATTTATTTGGAGCACTAGTAAGTATTTTAGTTCTACCTAGATATGCTGAAAAAAAATCACACTACTTATTTCATGCGATTTTTTGGAGACATTTACATTGAAGAATGCATTAGTAATATATAAGTGAAAAAAATCAAAAGAGAGAACTCCCCCTCACTCTTGCTTAAACTCTTTACCAAATGTACCTTGAGTTCACACCATAACAGTCATTAGATATGATATAGATTTTTCCCCAAACATTCAATTCTATTGAGGAGGCATAAGTGAGTTTATATTGTTATTAATGCCCTATATTGTCGTATATGCCTTGAAATATAAACCAATGAGTGTGTGAAGGTATCAAGGTTAGTGAGACAGTTAAGAACGAAAAAACAAAGAATGGTGACTTACATAAGGGAGTAAAAAGCTTGCCTAGCATGCTAAAGGCCATGGGTTTGATCCTAGGATCTCCAAAATACAACAAATAATTTCCATTGGGGAATGAATATTTAGAACACCTAGCTGGAATATCATATAACTTGTAAAATCCCTGAAAAAAACTAAACACCTCTTTTAGACTTTGAATAGTGAAAGACATAGTCCTTTGGAAAAAATGCCATCATAGCTAAAATCATCCTAGAAAATTGTCTTGTCACCCACTGAAATGCATTTCTGTTCCAGTGGACATGGCTGGATGACATGTTGGAAGATGAATATCAGGAACTTACCACGATAGATTATACAGTTCCAATAGTTCTATTTCAACAGTGAAAATGAGGCTTTTGTGAGGCTCTGAAGGAAATAAGTAAGGTATTCAAGACTTTCAGAGAAAACTGGATGTTTTTTTATTAGTCTATATTCATTGCACATAGTGAGGGGTTTCAGAAAGATATTTTCATTCAAGTATATCATATATTTTGACCATATTCCCCCATTTCCCTATTCTCTGTCCCTTTTCTTCTAACTCTATTCCTTTCCACATATAGTCCCTCTAATATTTTCATGTCATATGTGATAATATGTCATATATGTAATCTATGATCCACATAGGAGAGAAAGCATATGGGATCTCTTTCTGAATTGGCTGGGTGGGTGTGGTGAGAGCTTCCAAGGAGTTTTGGGTTTGTTCAATTTGGTTTGTATTTTCTTGCCTTAGCATGCTCTAAGCCCTGGGTTTCATTTTCAGAACCATTAAAAAATTAATAATAGTTACTCTTTTGGAGATGTTTTTAAGGTGAGGGAGGCATTTGCTTCAGGGAGAACTTAACTGCTTCAAGGACAGAAGAATTACCATGGTGAGGTGATTATGAAAAGGACCACTTGGGTTTGTTTTCTCATTATGTGAATATGGTGCGGAAAATGTCATATACATATCACATATCAAAAATCTCACATAGGTGCTTTACAGACTAGAAGGAAGAACAACTTTCTCATCATTCAAATAAAGACTCTAATGAGTTTTGAATTTAGTTGTTAGAAATAAAAGTGCAAAAAGCACAACATAAGCAGTGTGTTAGAATTGATTGACAATAGTGGAATGGGAATTTACTACCTAGATTTCAACACTGTTTTTATTTTTGAAAAAAAAATTTTTACTTATTTATGAGAGAGCGTGGGGATGAATGAATGAATGGGCATGCCAGGGTTTCTTACTTCTGCAAACAAACTCCAGAAACATGGACACTATTTTGTACATTTGGCTCTATGTGAGTACTGGCGAATTAAACCCAGGCTGGCAGACTTTGCAAACAAGTGCTTTTAACCACAAAGCCATCTTCCCAGTCCAACAAAATCTTTTTAAAATTGGTGAATTAGAATGAAAAAGAGTCACTTTTCATTTGTAACTATATATGATAGTGACATTTTCACCTTTCAAAACTATAAAGCTAAATATTAATATAAACTGGGATTGATACCTTTCGTATTATTGAGGCAGAAAGTTTTAATCTAAGATTTAAAACATAATGTTTACTTGTTTTGCCTTTGCAAGTCAAGTACCATTTGTTCTATTAAAGTATAATAAAGTTGTAGTTAATATGTTTTATCACTTATTTAATTTTTTGTTGCCAGTATTGAAGCACAGGAAAGTAATTAAAATAAAATAATCAAAATGCTAATCAAAGGCATAATCAAAATATCTGTGTATGGAATATGTGGAGGAGTTAATTAGTCCAAAAGACAATTCAGGTCTGGATTGTAAGAACTTATACATGTTATAACATATGAAAAAATAGGCTTTTTAAGTTTGATAAAGAAATTTGAGGTAAGATTTTCTTGGATTTTATTTGTTGAGCTGCAGATGTAATAATGATACCTGTTCTTAAAGGAAAGAGGCAGAGAGAAATTTGACTACAAAAGAAGGGAAGAGGACATGATGGCTGTATTAGAGCTTAGAATGGTACACTTGGAAGATGGTAGAGGGCTGAATTCATCAGCCAAGGAGTGCAAGAGGCCCCTGTGAACTAAAAAGTCCTCCCTGAGAGCCTCAGAAAGGAGTCAACCATGTCACATCTTGATTTTAAGGCAGTAAGACAGATTTCAGACTTTTAATTGCTAAGAGAATAAATTTGGGTCATTTTCAGCGGTGGTAATTTGTTATATCAGCATTAAAACATAATACTGAATGTGCAATGAAAGGATGTGGAGAATACTTGGTCTGTCTCCAGATTCCACTTTAATGAAATGGCCCTGCTAGCAGTGTTGTGTTAACCTTTAGTGCTTATGCATCCTTTCTCCCCTCCCTCCTCTCCCCCTTCCTTCCATACCTCTTGCTCCCTCCCTCCTTCCTGCCTTCCCTCTCTTACTTCATTTATTTATTTTCTTTTCTTTTGTAGTCTACCAGATTTCCATGAGTGTTTGGATCAAATCACGGTATCCCACTCCAAGTAAAATTTTCAGTTATTTTGAAAGGTGACACAAATAATAGGAAAATCAAATGCAAAAGGGTGACTACTCAGCAAAATCACTTGGTGCCTCATGTAGTATTTTCACGGGTACAAGCTTTTTACACATCTCAGTGTTACAGCTTTCAAAGTAAGCATTACTTAAGATGAAGCTGTCATTATAATCTCTTGAAACATGCTGAGAGTTAATGGTTGAAGGCTTACAAAGGTAAGCTGGTACTAGCCTAGTTCTCAGGTGGCCTGTCTGAATTGGTGTGCTATGATGACACATTGCTTGTTTTGTTGAGCATGTCTTAATTCAACATGAACGGCTCAAGTTAATTTTTATTAAAGATATTTCAAACTAAAAAAGAGATGAATAGTTGGGTACTTAAAGACCAGTGTATTGTGTTGGACAGAGAAGCAGGTGATCCCTAAGTCCCTGGCTTATCAAAATTCTTGCTCTTCACTTCTTTTTGTACCCTGGTGCTCTGTTTTAAAGGAATCAATCAATTTCTCCAGGAAACTAGATCGATCTAACAGATGTGTTTCAGCAGGCACCAGAAATGTGAATCATGCCATGGTATGAGGTGAATATAATGAATGAGATGAATAGAAACAGGGATTAGCTTGGAAAAAAATAGATGGATGGTTATATTATTAACTTTATTTAGTATCATTAAAGCTGGTGGAAATCATTAAATTCTCTTTTAAAGATGTTTATTTAGGGGGCTGGAGAGTGGCTTAGCAGTTAAGGCATTTGCCTGCAAAACCAAAGGATCCCGGTTCAATTCTCCAGGACGTACATAAGCCAGATGCACAAGGGGATGCATACATCTGGAGTTCGTTTGCAGTGACTAGAGGCCCTGGCACACCCATTCTCTCTCTCTCTCTCCCTCTTTCTCTCTCTCAAATAAATAAACAAAATATATTTTTTAAAAAAGATATTTATTTAGGGTGTTAAAGTGTTTGCCTAAGGACCCGTGTTTGACTTTCCAGATCCCACATAAGCCAGATGCACAAAGGTGAGGCAAGTGCAAGGTTGCACATGCCCACTAGGTGGCACAAGCGTCTGGAGTTTGATTTCAGTGGCTAAGGCCTTGGCATGCCAATTCTTTCCCTTCCTCTGTCTGTCTCTCTCTCGCTCTCAAATTAAAAAAGAAATGTTTATTTAGTTGTGAGAGACACAGAGAGAATGGGACACCATGGCCCCTTGTTGCTGCAGACAAACTCCAGTGCATGTGCCGCTTTATGCATCTGGATTTTTGTGGACATTGGTGAATTGAACCCTGGGCTGGAAGGCTTTGTAAGCAAGCATCTTTAACCATTGAGCAATCTCCCCAGACCTCAACCATTAAATTCTACTGTGGAGTTTGCCACATGAAATTTTCAGGAGTGAACAGCTGTATCATTAAAGACTTACTGCTGGAAAGAGCCCATGCATGTTGCTTGTTAGGAATCTCCCTGTGAAAGAACCAGGTGAAGGGCAGGTGTATTTGTTTACTCTCTGTTCCCTTTGTTCTATTACCCATTAAATGCAAGCTTCTGCCTGCATGTGAGTGGATCAGTTGTGCATCCTACAGTGGAAAGAATGAAATGTCCATGAGGTAATTCTGAGGTTTCAATGCCCATTTCTTTCTTTCTTTCTTTTTTTTCTTTTCTTTTCTTTTCTTTTTTTTTTTTTTTTTTTGAGGTAGGGTCTCATTCTAGCCCAGGCTGACCTGGAATTCACTCTGTATTCTCAGGGTAGCCTTGAACTCATGGTGATCCTCCTACCTCTGCCTCCCGAGTGCTGGGATTAAAGGCGTGTGCCCCCCACGCCCGGCTCTTCAATGCCTATTTCTATGAAGGCACTATGACTTCTCTTTTCAAGATCAGTATAAATCTGAATTTTTAGACCATCATCAAAATATTGCAATTTCAAACTTGTCCTAATATATTTACCTTTGAAAAATTGGGTCTATGTTTGCTATATAGTAGTTGCTTTTTAAAAATAAATTATTGTTTATTTTTTATTTATGAGAGAGAGAGACTTGGCATACCAGGGCTTCAAGCCACTGCAATGGAACTCCAAACACTGCACCATCTTGTGCACATGCGTGACCTTGTGTGTATGTGTCACCTTGTGCATTTGGCTTATGTGTGTTTTGGGGAGTTGAACCTTTGTCCTTAGGCTTTGCAGGCAAGCACATTAACCGCTAAACCATCTCTCGAGTTCTAGTTGATATTTTGTAATATTTTAGTTTAAAATACGTTTAGGGATTATCAGAAAACTTCTTCCTTGTTCATCTGCAGTGAGGTGACTATCACATCATAGGAATGAGGTTTTGCTTTAATGATTGACTAGAAGAAAGCACAGACAACCATGAAAACATTCAACAAAATTCACAGTGGCACTAGGATGGGTAACAGTCTCTCTTGGCTATGTTGGTATGAATAACAATGTATGTAAATATGTTTGATCCAAGCTCTTTGAGGTTTGAGGCATTCAGCAGGTGGGTGTTTGAGCTTGTTATTGGGGATGGGCAGAAATTTGGCAGTTGACAAAGATGAAAAATAAAATAGATGAAAAATTGTCTGGGAAAATGACTGCTTTGACAAAGTATTTGCATGAGGTCCTGATTTTGTTCCCCAGAACCCATGTGAAATGCCAGGTGAGTGGGGTATGTTTATAATCCCAGCACTGGTGACATGAAAACAGGAGGATCTATGAAGCCCATTGGCCAACCAATCTGGCTAATTGATAAGCCACAGGCCAATGAGGAACCCTGTTTTGAAGGATAGGCAGTTTTCCTGAGGCTGAAACCCGAGGTTTCCTCTGGCTTCCATGTGCACATGCACACACAGGTACCAGCACATAAACACATACACATACATAAAACACATGAAACACAGACTTATCTTGGCTAAATAGTCATAAGACTACATATAGGCTAGAGAATCATAAGGGAATCAGAATGGCTAGCAGGTGAGGAGCTTTGACTTTATATGTTAGGTGGTAGGGTTTGGTAGGCGGCAATTCTAGATAGGTGTATGGTATTGGGAGAGGTCTCATTTATTGGTGATAAGTCTAAGGATCTGGAGATGGAGAGGCCGGTACATGGTGGTTTATAGAAAGCAGTTCAGATATGAAGACTAAGAATTCAGGCAAATAAAAATCTTAAAAATATATTATTTTAAATCAGGTATGGTGATGCACGCCTTTAATCCCAGCACTTGGGAGGCAGAGGTAGGAGGATTGCCAAGAGTTTGAGGCCATCCTGAGACTGCATAGTGAATTCCAGGTCAGCCTGGGCTAGAGTGAGATCCTGTTTCTCTCTCTCTCTCTCTCTCCACATATATATATATGGAAGTTACATGGAAAATTTAATTTAAAATTTTATTTTATGACAGTGTAAAAGGTTTGGTCTGATTTCCAGTTTCAAATATGGATATTTATTGTAGGTTAATTTTTAGGAAAGTGATAATTTAATTAAAAATGCATCCAAGTATATTATTGATGTGTCTTAGCTTTCTTAAACAATTAAGCTTCCACCCCAATAGTCAGTTTCTTAAATTGTCATTCCCCATCTGCCATTGCTATGATACAGAAACTCTCATCTTTTATAGAAATTTTGAAATAGAATCATTTCACATTACTTTTACTAAAATAATTTCTTTTATATATGCCTGGTTCTTATTTCATCATCATTCAAAGATGCTCTGCTTCCTCACCCTGTTTCACCTCCCTCTATTTGGTACTTACAAAATGAGGGTGGAGCAGGGCGTGGTGGCACACGCCTTTAATCCCAACACTCGGGAGGCAGAGGTAGGAGGATCACCATGAGTTTGAGGCCACCCTGAGACTACATAGTGAATTCCAGGTCAGCCTGAGCTACCTCCAAAAACAAAAAACAAAAAACAAACAAAAATAAGAGGGTAGAAGCTAGTGACAGAGCTCCAGGAAAATGCTTCCATACCAGCACAAAGATCTGAGTTCAATCTCCTGAAACCCTGTAAAAATGCCAACTGTGGTGGCATGTGCCTGTAGTCCTAGTGCTGGGGAAGTGGAGACAGGAGGATCCTTGGACATTGTGACCAGCTAGTCTAGCCTAATTGATGACCTTCAGGCTGGTGAGAGCACCCACCACATCCTGAGGATGACACCCAAAGTTGTCCTCTGGCCTCTACACACATGTACACAAACCTGCACACAGAAGAACACCCTCTCACACAACATACACACTATTACACAATTAAAAATGGGAGTACCTCTCTTGTGATTGCTTGCTTCATTGCTGTTGTAGTCAAATTCACATTGCTGGCAGAAAACACCTGACCAAGAGCAGCTTGTAGGGGAAAAGGGTTTATTTTGGTTTACAGACTCAAGAGGAAGCTCCCAGATGGCTGGGTAACATGATCGCATGAGCAAAGGGTAGACATCACCTTCTGGCCAACATCAGATGGACAATAGCAACAGGAGAGTGTGCCCAACACTAGCAAGGGGAAGCTGAATAGAACCCTTATTAATCAAACCACCACCAATACACTGCCTCCAGAAGGGTTTAATTCCCAAGTTTCCATCAGCTGGGGACCTAGTTCAGAATACCTTTGGAGGACACCTAAATCAAACCATCATATTCTGCCCTGGCCCCCATAAACTGATAATTATACATAATGTAAAATGCATTACATCCATCCAACTTTAAAAGTCCCCTTAGTTTTTCTCAATCCCAATGATGTTCAAACATCTCCATAGTGCAAGGTGTTTTAATTGAGCCACAATACCAAGCCCCCCCCCCATAATGGCACAGAATAAACATTCACACTGCAAAATATGGCAATGGACATAGCAAAGAAATAGTCAACCAGGGCTTCGCAGTTGAGGTATTTGCCTGCAAAGCCAAAGGATCCTGGTTCCATTCTCCAGGACCCACGTAAGCACAAGGGGGCACATGTGTCTGGAGTTCATTGGTTGTGTCTGGAGGCGCTGGTGTGCCCATTCTCTCTCTCTCCCCCTCTCTTCCCCTCTCTCAAATAAATAAATAAAATATATTTTAAAAAAAGAAATAGTCAACCAATACAAGATTTAAACAGGGCAAACATCAAACTCTATAACTCCAATTCCAATAACTCTAGTCAGTGACAAGTCTGGAGTTCCAGTTCCTTCCCTCCAGCTAGGATATTCACAGTCTCGGAAAACTTCATTTGGTGCTGGCAGCTATCCTTGGTGGCCATCCCATAGTCCTGGCATCTCTAACCGCAACCCACAGTTTATCTTCATGACTCCACTGGGTCTCCTTACAGGTAATAAACCGCCTTCATACTGCCCATGGACATTTCCAAAAAACAAAAAAAATGTTGCAAATTCAATGACCCCCTCTTTCCTCCATTTGTTATACTCCATAATACCAGGTGAACTACCAGTTGGTTAATCTGGGGGGGAATAAAGTAGACTTTGCAGAACAGGACACTCCTTCAGCATTCAAGCCCCTTCAAAAGTTTCTGCATTCTTCTTGTTGCCCCTATGCAGATCTGCTGGCCCAATCTCAAAGGTTGTAATCTCCCAAACAAATGCAGCTAAATGGACAGAAGTTTCAGACCAAAGATTTTATTTCTGTACCATATTCCTCTGCTCATACTAGTGCATTTCTACACCTTGAAACCCTGCACAACTTCTCAGGACACAGGCATGACAGCAAACCTTTCACACAAACTGCTTCTAGCCCAATCCAGGGAAAGCTCTTTCTCACCCTCATAAGCCAAACCTCACAGTCAATAGTTCTTGCTGCATTCAGGTCTTTGAACTCTAACAAGAATTGTCCATGATGCTGTACTTACACCACTGCAATGCATCTCTTAGGCCAAAAGTTCAAATTCTTCCACATTCCAAGGTCGAATCCACACAGTCAGATTTCTAGCAGCAATGACACCACTCTTAGTACCAACTTTACTGTTGCAGTCAGCTTCACACTGCTGGCAGCAAACACCCAACCAAGAGTAGCTTGTGACAAAAAAGCTATATTTTGGCTTACAGACTTGAGGGTAAGCTCCAAGATGGCAGAGGAAAACAGTGGTATTAGCAGAGGGTAGACATCACCTCCTTGCTGACATCAACTGGGCAATAGAAATAAGAGAGTGTGCCCAACACTGGCAAGGAGACACTGGCTGTAACACCCATAAGCCAGCCCCAGGAGGCTTTAATTCCCAAATCTATCAGCTGGGGACCTAGCATTCAGAATACCTAAGTTAATAGAGGATACATGAATCAAATTACCATAATTGCCTACTGCATTTTCTTGATTTCTTCTTGTTTGTTTTGTTTTACTTTTCTTGCTTAGTTTCCTCACAAATTTCTTAACTTCATATATCTCCAAAGTCAATACAAGATTATTTCTTCTGTGTTGCTCATGAATTTGCCTCTTCCTTTCTATATCAGAAAAGATTTATCATGTGGCCTCAGGATAGAAAATCTTGGCTGAGAACAGGAATGTAGTTGTTACATGGCTTTTCTGGGGGATTCTGTTTCTATTCTCCCAGGATAGAGAGGTCAATGACAGACCAAAGAAATGATCACATCCAAATCCAGTTTAGTGAACCCCCAAGTTTATTAAGGTAATTACAGGAGCCTGGTGACTCAGGCAGCCGAATCACTGAAAATCACACCCCAGCATGGGTAACCACTCATGAAAGTTGCATCACAGCGTCATTCTCATTTGGAAGTCCCCAGACCCATGCAAACTTCCACCTCCTATGTTCCCTAGCATGTCCCAAGACCATGTGTAGTTGGAACAGATGCAGATTACTTGCAGCTCTGGTGAGGTGGAAGGCTAGAGTCTCATGTGAGGGTCTAATGGTCCTCCCCCTTCTCCCAGAAGAGAATATTATTAGGTCTTATCTCATGAGGGTCTCTGGGTACTAATCACAGCTACCCTGCTTCAAGATGGTGATGGTCATGTCATGGCTGGTAGACAGAGTTCCACAATGGCAGTAATCCTTCCATTAGCATGACCTAGTAGTATCCCCACTGTGGGGGATACATTCCCAACTTTTCCTTCTGGAATAAATGAGTATCCCTTCAGCATGTATGACTTTGCCTCTCAAAGTCCAGCCTGACAGAATGTATCATTACCCTCTTCAGGTTGCCTCCTCCAGTGATCCTTGATTCAGTCAATGGTAATATCATGTGTGCAGGTATAAAAATATGGATTAATCTTCAGTTCCTGCCTCTTTTACTCTCCTGTCCTTGCCCCCTCCACCACCAGAGCTGCAGCCATTGTGGATAACTCAGCTTATATTGTGTAAGCCAATAAAATCCCCTTTGCAGGAGTGGAGAAATGGCTTAGCAGCAAAGATGCTTGCCTGCAAAGCCTACGTACCCATGTTCAACTCTACAGGTCCCATGTAAGCCAAACACACAAGGTGATGCAAGTGCACAAGGTTGCACATGCACACAAGATGTCACATATGTTTGGAGTTTGACTGTAGTGGCTGGAGGCCCTGGCATCTTAATTCATTCTCTTTCTCATAAGAACATTACAAAAAAAAAAAAAAATCCCCTTTGTCTTATTTCATTATTCTATCAGTTCTATTCTTTTAGAGAGCTCTGACTAATACACTCCCTCTTAACCAGAGGTGCTGCCGCCTTGCCGTCTACTCTGAAGTCCTCATAAAAGGGCAAATCAATGACTACTTTCACCCTCTAGCACTGAGAGCCAAATTTGTGTGTGTGTGTGTGTGTGTGTGTGTGTGTGTGTGTGTGTTTTATTTGGGCCTTCCAGTGTACCTAATCACATGGAAATACAGTTTCATTACTTTTCCAACCTAGATAACTTTACTTTATCTCTCCTCTCCTTTCTTTTTTTCTTGACTTAGTTATTTTTTTATAATATGGTTTAATAACAAAATCTATTTTTTGTTTATGTGACATTGATATGATTTTTCTAGCCTGTGCATAATAAGGAAGTACATGCATGAGAAATTCTGGTCTTTTTTTTTTTTGGAGAGAGATACAGAGACAGACAGAAAGAGAGAGAGGGAGAGGGAGACAGAGAATGGGTGCGCCAGCAGTCTCTCAGCTGCTGTCAACGAAATCCAGATGTGTGCGTCCCCTTGTGGGCAAGTGCGGTATTTAGCCCTTGTGTCACTGCATCTGGCTAAACATGGGACTTGGAGATTGGAACCGGGTTCTTAGGCTTAGCAGGCAGGCGCCTTAACCACTAAGCCATCTCTCCGCCCCAAGTTCTGGTCTTTTGAAGTCTTACCAAATGTCCCTTCTCCTCATCATCTGTGTCTCTCTTGCGTGTGTGCTCCTTCACTCAGGATGAATTAGGTCAGGCAGACAGAGCTCTTGGGTCTCCGTAGTCCAAGCTAACACAGATAACATAGTGTGCATGCTGAGTTCCAAATCTAGCAACAACCCCTTTGGAGAAAATGGCATAGGTGCTGGTCCTCACAATATGAAGCAGGAGGTTGGGGGAGGCATAGCAGGAGGAAGGAACAGCACAGACTTCTTACCCCGAGTTCAGCAATGCTTAAAACATAAAAGTTTCCCATCTTTTTGTATGCTTTAAGTGAATTTACCCAGCTCTCAAAGTTTTCTTTTTCCTTTTTCATTTTGTACAGCTTGTTCTGTAGGCAGTGGATATGCCACATCCTCCCTCAGACACAGGAGGAATTCCCCATAAATCTTTTAAAATCTGTCCTCAATTGACCTTTAAACATAAAAACATGTCATGTGTCAAATCCTGGCTCCTACTCATCATGCATCCTGTGCTAGAATTATCTTGTAAAATGTCCTCAGATTTCTTTGTGCTATCTAGAAGCCCTTTCTGAGCTCATTTATGAGTTAGGTAAGGTGAAATATTGGTTCACCCAACTATACTTGTGTTCCCTTGGGTTCAGCTTTTGGTGCATAGTTTATATGGAGTAACAAGGCTCCAGAATTTGTCCAGATCCATCTCCCCAACATTAAGTCACAGAGACAAGTCTCAACAAGTCCAAATCTTACAACCTGACATTGACTGTCATGAGGTAGTTCCACTGGAATTCCACTTATATACCTCTCTCATCAAGATTCTACAAGCAAAAGATATTGTCCGGTCTACAGAAATGGTGACTGTAGCAGCAAAGAGCCCTATATATTCACAGAATCCCACAACACAGCCCACAGGAAAGGTTGACTATTTTGATGCCAAACACTAAAAACTCCTTTGTTCTTGCTTATGCATCCCAGAGGCTTGCCCCCTGCCACCTCATGAGCTTCTTAAATGGCTCCGATTGGTTTTAGATAGTTATTCTATGCAGGATAGTCCTCATCACCACTTGATACCATTTTAGGTAACCTAAGTATATCTTGGTTTATACATCTTTTTCTTCAAAAACCCTGAAGCTTTTATAGCTGTGATTATGATAACATTAATGTTATATTTCCTAAAAATAATACTGACTCACTGAAAAACAGAGCGCTTCATTCATTAATCAAAGATATCAACCCAAAGCACAAGGACTGTGTCTCAGTACTGAGCACAGCAAGGAAAGTGTGCATGATTGTCTATAAACATCTATGCTGGAGGCTTTAGTGTGTAATCATCTGCAAGGTACCATTTTCCCTTAGTTTTATTATCTTTAAAATCAAATCCCATTACTGAGAACATTGATTTTTTAGAACTCCAGTTTGCAAGAACTTTCTTTGACCTAAAACTATGAGGCCCTTCACACATCAAAACTGCTTGATAGCACAGGACTATAATCCCAGATCTTGAAGAATTTGAAGCAAGAGGATCACAATTTCAAGGCCTTTCTGGGCTACCAAGTAAGTTTAAGTTCAGCTTCAGCAACTGAATGAGACCCTGTCTCAAAATAGAAAGCAAAAAGGTCTGGAGAGATGGCTTAGCAGTTAAGGCATTTGCCTGCCAAGCCTAAGGATCCTGGTTCGATTCTCCACGTCCCACGTAAGCCAGATGCACAAGGGGGCGCACATGTCTGGAGTTCGTTTGCAGTGGCTAGAGGCCCTGGTACACCCATTCTCCCTCTCCCTCTCTCTCTTTCCTCTCTCTGTCTCTAATAAATAAATAAATAAAAATAAAATCTTAAAAAAATAGAAAGCAAAAAGAGGGTTAAGGATATAGCTCAATGACAGAGTGCTTGCCTGCATGAACAAGGCCCTAGATTTAATCCCACTATAGTGCAAAAATTTAAAAGGAAGAAATGCTTCCATATCATTTTCCTTATGGGTGCATCAGCACGTCTTGATTTTGAAACTGAACACTGCTGCTAAGAGTACATACCTACCTGCCTCTTACAAATTACAAATCATACTCACTTGCACAGAATTAAATCAGTGATTTTGATTTAGTCTGCACAAATGTGTCCAAATGTCTCCCTAGAATGTGTCCAAATCAAGCTGACAGGAGATTCATAATACTTTTTATATAGATGGAGACAGTAACAGTTTCACAAAAGTAACTATAACCTGGGAACATGGATCTGTTCTTTTGAAATATGACTGGTCATGATTGACCTCAGCCTGGTAAATATCTCCTAATATTAGAAGAGAGAATTCTCTAGAATAAATATAAAACAATATCTGTTTTGTTGGCTCTGGAGAGCCTATGTATGTAACATCAATTGGGTTTCCAACTGAGGTTATCATCAAACCATTTGGCTTCCCCAGAGGAAACTGCCCAATTCACTTAATACATTGGGACATGAGGCTGGGAATATGGCTTAGTAGGCAAAGTGCTTTCCACACAAGCAATGAAGAACTGAGTTTGGATCCCTAGAATGCACATAAAATGCCAGACATGGATAGTCTCAGTGTTAGATAGAATGAGACAGGAAATTCCTTGGGCTCATTGGTTGGCTAGCTAAATTGGTGAGCTCTGGGTTCAGTAAGAGACCCTGTCTCAAAGAATAAGGTGAGGAGAGGGCTGGAGAAATGGCTTATCAGTTAAGGTGCTTTCCTGGAAAACCTAAGGACCCAGGTTCAATTCCCCAATATTCATGTAAACTAGATGCACAAGGTGGCACATGTGTTTAGAGTTTACAGTGACTAGAGGTCCAAGTGTGCCCATTCTCTCTCAAATAAAATAAAAAAAAACTTAATAACAAAAAAAGAATAAGGTAAGGAGAGATTTAGGAAGCCACCTAATATATTTACATTTATGGTTATATAGAAAGATATAGATTGTGTCCAGAGATGGTGATGCATGCCTGTAACCTAGCACTTGGGAAATGGAAGTAGGAAGTTCATGAATTTAAAATGACTCTGGGCTACATGGCGAGACCTTGTTTCAAAAATACAAGGCACAGTTAAACACTCAACATTAAATGGGACATTTATCTATCATGCCGCCAAGGCTCAGAAAACACTGCAGAAGAGGTAGCACAAGAATTTAAGAGCTAGAGGATGAGGAGGAGCACTGCAGAGCACTGTGTTCCAGACATGAAATGGCTGTTGCACTCATGACCTGACAGCAGCTACCGTTACTTGTACAAATTGGGAGCAAAAATGAGAGAAGGCATAAAAATAGTAGCGGGACTGGTTTGAGTGAGAAAGGGGTTTGGGGGAAGGGGTTTGGAAGAAAGGTCAAGAAAGAGAGTGATGGGAGTTGATAATGAACAAAACACATTATATAGATATATATAAATTGTCAGTGTAAGAAACCAAAAAAAAAAAAAAAAAAAACATGCCAGATGTGGGTGATGAGTAGGAAATAAAGAGAGATTGAGTTGTGATCTTTTGTTCATCTGCAGTTATAACCAGTTTAGGCCACTACAAGGCTCTCAAAATCATTTCCATGGGCTGCAGAGATGGATTAATAGTTAATGTGCTTGCTTGCAAAGCCTAAGGATGCAGTTTTGGCTCTCCCATGCCCATGTAAAGCCAGATGCTAGATGCATAATGTGGCACATGCCTCTGGAGTTTGTTTGCAGTGGCTAGAGGCCCTGGTGTGCTCATTCTCTCTCTCTCTCTCTTTCTCTCTCTCTCTCCATCTCAAATAAATAAAGACATGAAATATTTTAAAAAATCTTCTCTAGGGCTGGAGGGATGGCTTGGCAGCTAAGGCATTTGCCTTCAAACCAAAGGATCCAGGTTTGATTCCCCAGGACCCACATTAGCCAGATGCACAAGAGGGAACATGTGTCTGGAGTCTGTTTGTAGTGGCTGGAGGTCCTGGTGCACCCATTCTCTCTCTCTCTCTCTCTCTCTCTTTCTGTGTCAAATAAATAAATAAATAAATAAATACATAAATAATCATTTCCAGATAAATGTATGTTTTGGCAAATTAAAGACTGAGGCATACCACAAGGATATTATGCCAGACTTAACCTACTTATAAATTCCAACAGTAAAAACAGCAAAACAAAAATCAACCTGCTAGATAGCATTGAATCTCATATTGAATTTCCTTCTCTTACCTCACTTTGGTGTAGAACATTGGATAAGGGAAGCCATGCTCAGCTAAGAAGGAGGAAATACTTCCAATTTTTAGTACATACATTCCTAATTCCCAAGGCCCTAACTCCCTTTCCTATGAAACATTAACTTCCCAAAGTTTTGCCTGCAGTCAAGAACAGTTGATCATACGTTTCTCTGTTTGTCCCTTGGTTGCCACAAAATAACCAAGGCTGCCTGACACGTTCAGATACTAGGGGATAGGTCAGGTAACCTTACACTTTTCTAAAACAATAAAGGAATCATCCTTTTAAAATCTGTGGCATATTATGTAGAGCAATTTAGGGCATGTGGGTCCCATGTAAGATTATGATGAAATCTACCAACTAACTTCCCATGCTGGTAACCTATGTCTCTGGTCCATCTAGTGCAGGCATGAGTGTCACGTTAGGTCACCTCTACACTTGGAACAAGGCAAGACCATGTTCACTGCTGCATGACTTACTCGAGTGGAGCTTATGGATCTTCTCCCTCTCATTAAAACTTTGTGTTTTGAGGGATGGCTCAGTGGTTAAGGCGCTTGCCTGCAAAACCTAAGGACCCGAGTTTGATTCTCCAGTACCTACATAAATGCAAATGCACAATGTGGCACACGAGTCTGGAATTCGTTTGCAATGACTAGAGGCCATAGTGCACCCATTCACTCTATTTCTATATGCCCCATTCTCTCTCTTTTTCAGTGTCTTTCAACTAAATAAATAAACAAATAAAATACTTTCTTAAAAAAATATAACCAACCAATAAAGCATACATAGATCTCTATCTCTGTATCTATTTATGTATCTATATGTCTATCATTATCAATCAATCTATCATCTAGCTACCATCTGTCTATAGAAGTTGTCCTTTACTCTTAATGGGCTCAGTTTATACAAATTATAATTCCTTGATTTACTTATACATTGTGGCTTCACTTTTTGTCAGTAAATACATATGCAATTCACTTACCATGACTACTACAGACATCCAGATGTGTCATATTATTTTATGTTATTTTTTTTTTTGGTTTTTCGAGGTAGGGTCTCACTCTGGTCCAGGCTGACCTTGAATTAACTATGTAGTCTCAGGGTGGCCTTGAACTCATGGCAATCCTCCTACCTCTGCCTCCCGAGTGCTGGGATTAAAGGCGTGTGCCACCACGCCCGGCTGTGTCATATTATTTTTTAAAATATATTTTATTTATTTATTTGAGAGAGTGAGAGTGAGAGAGGGAGAGAGAGAATGGGTACACCAGGGCCTTCAGCCACTGCAAACGAACTCCACATACATGCACCCCTTGTGCATCTGGCTTATGTGGGTCCTGGAGAATCAAACCGGGATCCTTTGGCTTTGCAGGCAAACGCCTTAACTGCTAAGCCATCTCTCCAGCCCAGATGTGTCATATTCTTAACAGAGGACCAGCTCAAGGTTAATGCCATGCAACACTGTTACCAACATGGACTCCACAACCATCCTAACATAGTGACTTAAAGAAATAGCTCCATGTTTGATGAACTGACCTCAAACTATAATTTAATGTATTTCCAGAAAATTAAACAAATATGTGTGTAGGGACAGAGGCAGTTAGGATCCTAGTGACAAATCTTTCTCATTTTGGGTTATTAATCCTATAAAAGCAAGCCTGCTAATTTAACTTTTATACTTCCCTTCTATTGTGCTCCAAGCAACCTTCAGGGTAACACAGAGATGTTTCAAAATGTGTTTTAAAAATGAGTGATATATCAGCCAAGGGTGGTGGTGTACACCTTTAATCCCAGCACCTCGGAGGCAGAGGTAGGAAGATCATTGTAAGTTTGAGGCCACCCTGAGTAAATTTCAGGTCAGCCTGTGCTAAAGTGAGACCCTACCTTGAAAAACCACAAAATAAAAAGCTTATCTGTTTGTGCTGGAGAGATCACTTAGCAGTTAAAGAATTTGCCTGGAAAGCCAAAAGACCTTGGTTCAATTCCCCAGGACCCACATAAACCATGCATGTGCATACAAGGTGGTACATGAGTCTTGAGTTCCTTTGCAATAGCTGGAGTCCTTGGCATACCCATTCTCTCTCATCTCAAATAAATAAATAAAAATATTTTTTAAAGAGTGATGTGTTAAATCTTCATAGTTTGACAGCACAGAGAAAAGAAGGAACTTGCAAGTCAGATCTGATATATAACTGGCCATGAATATGTGAGAACCTGTCTGGGCTTTGTACCTGTGAGGTGCCATAATATTTCTACTTCAAAGAACCACTGTGAGATTCAAATAAGAAAATCCTCACCAGAGCCCCAGCTGAAGCCATAGAGTAACAGGGGAAATGGGCAAGAGTGCAGCTGTTTTGGTGAACCTGACATCAGCACAAGGGTGAAGGAGATAGACACAGAGAACACTCCTACTAAACCAGATATGCAGAGACACAGAGGCTCCCAAGACCTCATCACTGAAGTAGAAGTAAAATGACCCCATCATGGCTCAGGGAAGTTCATGGAAGAGGGGGCACAAAGAGTGTTAGAGCCACAAGTTGGGTCATTATGTACAGAGACATTGCCTTTTCCCCATAACTGTGGGCTACCCCCAGAATGCACGATCCACATTCCCCAGTGAGGAGGGTTCGGGGTGGGGGAGGATAGGGAGGAGGCTATCGAAGGCACCAACATGAATGTAAAATTAAAATTAATTTATATATATATATATATATATATATATATATATATATGAAAATCAATACCATATAAAATGTAAAAAATAATCCAATAAAATATTTTATCTCTCCAATTTAAGAAAACCCTAAATTAAATCAAAAGCTCAAAAATCTCAGAGCTATAAATTAAGAGAGAAGCTGCTGGTTGGCCAACACTTGTGAAGACGCACACTTTAGAACAGAGCAGATGGCCAGGGCTGGGGCGGGTTTGTTCATGCTTGGCCACCCATCTGCTGAGCAGCTTTTGGCCAGGCACTGTAACTGCTCAGGGTCAACTTCTCCCTGAATTAGAGGGATGTCAGTGTGATGTAAGAGATAAAGTTGTTGTTGTTGTTGTTAATTTACTAACTAGAGACAAAATTTTGCAGACCAGATGGGGAATAATATTTTTTCACTGTTTATGTTCTCCAGTGGCAATAAAACTATGCTGTTGTAACCCACTGACTTGTATGCCATGCCATGAGAGGAAATATCAGCCAGAATATGGAAAATCTCAGCTCATATCTTTCTCTTTAGAATGTTTCAAAGCATTCTCCCATTTTCCCAGCTTGGAAATGTTATTTCCAGGGCTTTGCATTTTCTAAACGTGGATGGACATGGCTCTGGGCCTTTTCTTGTCCTTTCTTTTCCCCTTCCTCCCAGTCTGTATCAGTGGTTAACATGACTGCCTATGGAAAGGAAAGAATTTCCCTGTGATGATGAATCCTTCTATCTATGTCACTTCCTTGAAAGATAAGGATAAATAAGAAGCTCATTAGTGAAGCTGATCATCAGATGCTCCCAGATCTTGAGAGTGTTCAGAAAAACAGAAGGCATTGACCTTGGCATTCTTGACCTCTGGAGGGTCCAGGCGGGAGAATAGACACTACCAGTTTTAAATGGGTAGTGATTAGTGGGACATTGCCACCTCAAAGGCTACCGCTGTGCTCAGTTAGCACTGAATTATGAAAGCCCCTAGTGAATTAGTGGAGGGTTTCAGGATTTGCTCAGTGTTCATTTTGCTTCTTGGACCCATCTTTCACAGCACATTTATTAAATGTAATTGTTCATGAGTATGACAATCCATATTTTTTTGGGGGGGGGGCGAGAGAGACCCAGAGAGAGACAGAGGAAGAGGAAGACAGATAGAGATGGGTGTGCCAGCAGCCTCTCAGCTGCTGCGAACGAAATCCAGATGCATTCGCCCCCTTGTGGTCAAGTGCAGCATTGTGCCCCTTTTGCATCTGGCTAAACGTGGGACCTGGAGATTGGAACCAGTGTTCTTAGGCTTAGGAGGCAGGTGCTTTAACTGCTAAGCCATCTCTCCAGCCTGACAATCCATATTTTAAGTAATTATTTAAGAAAAACAAAGATCAAATGTACTGGTGTAACAAACAAGTACACCTGTTTGATGTCCCATCCCCCAATGCCCTCGACACTTTAATATCACAAGGTAGTATTTCTTCATATCGATACTGTCTCCATGTGCCATTAGTGGGGACTGCTACAGATGCACATATGATTTCATAGAATAGTGAAAGCAAACAGTCACAGGAATCCCAGAAAAGAGGCTTCCTGTACTATAGATTGAGCCCCAAGATAACATGAAGGATCTTACAAGGGGCATATATAAAAAATAAGACCCTTATTGCCATAAAAACTGTACCTACCAGCATGTAATCAACTATGTAACTAATAGGATTTTTAAAAGAAAAGGACTTGATGTTGACAATTGTGCTTTTTAAAGTGTTACATCTCATCACTGTTGTCAGAACTTCAGAGCTGTCTGAGTGAATGCATAAATAAATGAGTGACTAAAGCAAAGGAACACAATGATTAAGGAAAATTTCTGAACTGACACTGCAGTTCAAGTACCCATGACTTATGCAAAGCAATTTCCCTTGTTGCTCAAATAAGTTTTTTTTTAGTTACTACATATGTAGTAAGCATCTGGCATTGTCATATTATAAAGTGATAAAAAGATGAAGTTAGTAAATGACCGAAATGTTGTTAAGATCTCAGCTTTGCTCAGTGAACATCCTGGACCACCACAGATTCTGAACAAGCCAGCAGTGTCTCCTGTGAAAATTTTGGGTTATTAACAGTGGTGGCTCAGAGAAATTTTGTGGAAAGTGAATTTAAATAAAACCCATTCCTAGGCCCATGGACAGAAAGAGAATCTGGGATGGAAATAATTTCTACAGTAACTAGGTCAATGTAACCATCTGCAGTATGGCCTTTGGCACAGGAGCCATAGTTCCTATTCTGGGTTGAGAAAGGGACATATCATACCAACATAGACATGAGAGCAATCTACAGATGATGTCTGTTTTCTAGAATTGCATAAAAAAATCAAAAGGAGAAAAAAATGGAGAAAGAGTTATGAATTTTTGGAGGTGATAAGATAATGTCGCCAACTTCAACTAACTATGCAATGCCATGCAGATTTATCCAGGCATATCCATACAGACACAACCTTTTCCCTGTTTGCACATGTCTCATTTCTGGAAAAATGTGCTAGATTAATAAGTATATAGTGAGTTTAAGGCTAGTTTGTGACTCAGAAGACCCTGTCTCAAAAAAAAAAAAAAAAAAAAAACAAGGAAGAAAAGAAAAATAAAGAAATTCACAAGTACTTTCAAAGCATATAAGGTATGAATAAACTTTGTGGCCAGGTCATGTGTTTTACTTATTTGTACAAATAATTTTACTGTTAAATCCAGACCTCTAGTATTAGTCTTTCCTTCATGTCATAAAGCATCATTCTTTGCCAATAATTTAAAAAAATCATCCAGGTAGTAGTGGTTTAATTAGTAAATGCTTAACACTCTAAATTGTAGCTTTGAAATATTGCCTTAGCTCATCAAATCTATCCTTCCAGGATAATGAGTTTAATACCAGCTTACGACACCTAGTGAAACCCTGTCTCAAAAGAAAAAAAAACTATAGCAACAGAAAAGAAAACAAGGGCTAGCGATATTGCTTAATGGTGGGGTGCTTGCCTCATGTGCATAAATCTCTGGATTTGATTTCCACTTTTGCAGTGTGATATATATATAACCTCCTATTATTCTTTTCTTGAAAAGACAAAATTTTACTTGCATTTTTATCTTTGTGTATATGTATGAGCATGTCTGTGAGTGTGTTTGAGTGCAGATGCAAGGGTGCCATAGCATGTGTGCTGAAGTCAGTGGACACCTCAAGTGTCAATCCTTGCCTTCCACTTTAAGCCAGGGTCTCCAGTTGTTCTCATATGTCAGGCTAGCTGGCCCATGAACTTCTGGAAATTCTCCTTTTCCATCTCTTTGTAGGAGCATAAGGATTACCAATGTTCATGCTATTGCTTCTGACTTTACGTGGGCTCTGGGCATCCAAACTCAGGTCTCCCTGCCTGCATGGCAAACATATCCACTGAGCAATCCCACCAGCCCCTTGTTTTCATTTGCTTTTAGGGTACTTGTAATGCTTTCTATAGACCTCTAGTATTTAGTCTTTACTTGATGTCATAAACCACCATTCTTTGTCAATGATTTAAAAAAATCATTCAGGTGGTAGTTGTAATTGTAATTTTGAAATATTTCCTTAGCTTATCAAATTTATCCATCTAGGATAGTTAGTTTGATACCAACTTGGGCTACCTAGTGAAACCCTGTCATATGAAGAAGCCTGTGTTAATGAATATTTTATTCCAATTCACTCTTCTGTTTGCATAACTATAATATTAATATGAGAGAAGTGTTATTTTTCTGTCCTTTATATGTCTTTTTAATCAGCAGTGGGTTAGAAATGAACACTTGAGAGTTGGAGAAACTGGATTTTAAAATTGGCTTCAACATTTTGGAGAAGTAGCTTAACTTCTCATTTTCATTGTCATAGCATGGTTTTAGTAATCCTTATCATATGACCACAGGAGCTTTGGATAAAGCTCCAAGTATGATGTGCATCACAGTCAGCACTCCATGAATGGCTGTCACTGTCCCAGGTTTAAAAATGTATTAAATGAGAACCATAAGGACAGTGTGTTCTGACAATGGGGTGCTGATCATGAAAGGTGACAGGAATGTGAAAGGAAGCAGAAGGTAAGTAACCTGGATGAACACTTGACAAGGATGTCACATTGATGGTTCTTCCTCTGTCCACACAGAATGTCCCCCCAGACCTGTCCATCTGCACTTTTGTTCTGGAACAATCTCTCTCGGTGCGGGCCCTACAGGAGATGCTGGCTAACACGATGGAGAAGTCAGAAGGGGCAAGTACCCACTTTATGTAGACTTGCAGTATTTTAATGAGCTCAGCTGCTGTGTGAGTGGTTTCTCTCACAGGGTTTGTCATCATCTTTTTCCAGAGATGTCCATGGTTTCTATGTGTGTTTCCTCAGGCTTGACTTTTTCTCTATCAGGCCAACTTGGGTCTTAAATACTTAAAAAAAATCCAGTTCACCTCATGCTTATGTCTGTGGTTTAACAGCTGCTCTGTGGGCTTTTGTGTGTCTCCTTACATGTTCTGAGCTGCATTGATACATGCTTTATGCATGGCTGTTCCATTATTGTTTGTATTGTTTTCCAATGCCTCTAACCAAGGGACTGTGTTCTAAGCTGTTTTGTGCAAAGCTAATATAATTTCATGGCACTGTTATGTATTTTAAATAACAACATTATGGTGATAAGGTTTACTGAATTACAGTTTTGCAAGCAGCAAACCATCTTATGAAAATTTAAAGTTCTTATTTTGTCTCCTAATGTGGATATTTTTTGAAAATCTATTTAATTATTTTAATTATTTTCCATGACTAAATAGACTTTCAAAAATACCCAATTGTGAAATTTTTGGCTAATACATATTTCTAACCAATTCACTAAAATTTAGAATTCAGCAGGAAGATAAGTGGTCAATTAGGTTTTCTTTTTTGTTTTCTGCCACTCCGGTCACTACAGTGTCTCATAGACTAATAAGCAACACATTTCAGGAATATTACTAAGAATTGTCTTTTACCATTATTGACCCATATATAGTTATTATTGAATTATTTTTCCAGTTTGGATAAGTAAAGAGATTAAAATGTTGTGATACATGCTTTTGTGGTATAATATTATTGCTTTAGCCTTAACATTTAAAAAAAACACCTCAGGATTTGAATTGGTTTGTTCATTAATTCTCAGTTAACTTTAAGTTTTGACATACTATTAGATATAGAAGAGATACTTTCATGATTTTTATTAGACATTAGACTGAAAGCTATTTTTCAAAGCTCCACATATATTGTAATATTTTTAAATCGGCTTTGATTACAACAAAATATAAAATTTAAAATTATCACAGTAAAATATATGAAACTTAGTTCCCACTTTCAAATTTCCATTCTTCCTATCATTTTAGGGTAGGCTAAGTTAGGAAAGAGCAAAACTTTTTCAATGCAAATGGTTAATTTTTACATGGAATAACCTCTTCTGGTTTTTAAATATCACAGAAGCATACCAGTTTTGAAGTGCAAATCTGTATTTATAAAACATAAAAAAGAAATCATTTTGCTTTTTATCAGGTAGAAAAATGTGTATTGCCACTTTCCCATCTTTTTAAAAATATTTTATTTATTTATTTATTTATTTATTTATTTATTTATTTATTTATGAGAGAGAGAGGAAGAGGCAGAGAGAAAGAGAGAATGGGCATGCCAGGGCCTCTGACCACTGTAAACAAACACCAGACTCATGTGCCCCCTTGTGCATCTGGCTTATATGAGTCCTGAGGAATCGAATCTGGGTCTTTGGGCTTTACAGGCAAATGCCTTAACTGTTAAACCATTTCCCCAACCCCCTTTTTAAATGTTTATTTATTTATTTGCACTTTCCCATCTTTATAGATATGTCTTACCTCAACTGCCCTGCATTTAATTTTTCTATTGTAAAGCTGCTTTTGCTCAATTTAAAAATTTCAGAAAGCTTTTTGCCTCTTCTCCACTGTAATGCCAAACTAGGGAAGCTCTAAATATCCCATGAAATAGATTATATGAAATACTATCTTAGGATTTATGTTTTTAGCATACTTATTGTTAGAATTTATTTATTGTTGGACTCTTCTCCTGATATTTTAATTAGCTGAATTTGGTTTAGAATTGTTTTATAACTAGAAATCCTGTAATAGAGATGAATTAATGATGTATGTGATATGTGAATGCTCATTTTATGAAGACTAGCATAGCCTGCATAAGGTATTAACTGGGATCTCTAGCTTCAGGAAAATCTGCTATTGGAGATAAATATATTTAATGGAGCTGAATTGTGCTGTTGGAAATTGAATATTTTCAGAAGAAACCGTGGTCAGATAATAAATACTGTGTTTTAAAGAAATGAAAGATTTTTCTCTTGAAGACTTATGGACAATTTTGATTATGCTTAGAATGAGTTTCAAAATATTTAACAAATTCTTTGGCACAGATACTAGTTAATCAAAAAGCACGTACTCACCAGTTTTGAATGTGGGGATGCTATGAGCAATTTGGGGCATATTATGGGTGATTTTGACTTGGGGCAATGATTGTTTACAAAGAGAGAGGAGAGAGGGAGGGAGAAAAGGAGGGAAGATAAGGGAGCCATTTTCTATTTTAATAGTCATTTTAATCATCAGAATCTCTCAGCCGAGTATCATGTTATGTGATTAGTGGATGCTGCTGGCATCTGTAGGTATGGTCTTTTGGACTCAGTAGACATGCAGTTTTTTTCTAATATCTCATAATGTCTACTTTAAATTCATTACGGAACTGTGATGGCTAATCCTTTCATCAAGCAAATTGTTAACTCTGTTTTAGTATATTATCTGCAATAGATAGTCTGAAGTAGAGAACCCCTTTCCCACAATGCAGTGCATCGCAAAGATATGCTGATTTTCATGAAATTATTTCCTTTTATATAAATAGTGCATCAAGTAGAACCTTGTGTGTTACCTTACTTCCCACTCTTTCATGATCAACTTATTTTGTAAAACTTTGCTCTTCCTATTTAATATTTCTTAAATTCCTGTTTTAACCCAGTAAATTGAATTATACTGACTTAATGTTGTGAGTGCTGTGATATACAAATACACTTGGTAACAATACAGAAAAGTTTCCACCTTGAAGCACACCTTTGCTTTATGTGGCTAAGGACCACTTTGTTCCTAGTGTCTGAATAAATGCTTGTTCTTCACAAATGTAAGGGAACCTAGGATGAACTTCTCAACATTATTTGTAACAGAGAAAACCCTAAAAATTGTTGCTAGCAAAAGAAGATATGTGTAAGTTGCACAGGAAAATATTATCTAATTTATGAGGCTTTGGTTCCCTGAAGAGTTCCTTACTGTGACTGTGTGTAAAATAACTCACATTTTCATGGCACCAAAATCCTTCTGAAAGATTTTATTTACAAGGATTTTCTGTTTAATAGAAAAATATATGGTAAGACAGAGCTCTAGAGGTGATATCTGTCTGTCTGTCTGTCTGTCTGTCTGTCTGTCTGTCTGTCTTTCTATCAGTCATCTATCTATGTAGTAGTCATTTAGATGTATAAATAATTTCACTGAACACCATTTAGCATTTGTTCTTATTCAAAACATGTTGATATGAATGGTCCAACACTTGTTTATCTGTGCAGCTGTCCCCAGAACCTTGAAGACACTGAAGGTAGAGACAGTCCATGGAACCAGCAGGAGAATAAATGCACCTGTTATACTGTGTCCATCACCCCTTATTGGCTCACTTTTGTCTGGACTTCTGTATATGCACATCTTTTTTGTTGTTGTTGTTGTTTTGCTTTCCCTTGTGTGCTTGCCCTCTGGGTTGTATGAGATTCTTGATGTCTCACCTGCTTCCAGTCCTGTTTCTGTATGATTGCTCCTTTTCCAGGTCTACTTGCATATGATGCTATAGCAGAGGACTGAAAGCAGGGGCTTGGGATTTCTGCTCTACCATGTGTTAGCTCTGTGATTGCCCAGAGGGAGGGCAAGTCTCCACACAGTTCGAGTAATTGTGAAATAATGAGACATGTTGAATAGATCACACAAGGTTAGCATGTATTTAAAAGTGGCTATTGAGATGCATGTGTAAGCTTCCACCAATAATCCTTGCACCTAGGAGACCCATGCAGGAGGACTGCCATGAATTTGGGACAAGGTACATATAGTAAGTTCTCGGCCAGCCTGGACTACAAATGTGCACCTGTATCTCAAGAAACAAAATGAGTGTCTATTGTATTTTTTTCTTTCCCTATACATGAATACTCAGTTGGCCTGTTACTAACTCTCATTAACTTTTTTTCCAGTCTTCCTTCTTTTGAATCTCGGCTAATTCCATCCTCCCTTTCCACCCTAATATCACAACTGGCTCTGCCGTACAGAGTTTGACACTTTCATGATAACATAATTATTTTAAAATGGAATCAATGTGGCTCTTTCCTCCAAATTGAAATATTTCTTCCTGGTTGAAGGCACCTTAAGACTCAGGAAGTAAATGAAACTTACAGTGCTCAGGAAGTTATGTCTCAGGAAGCTCCTGAGACAGAAGGTTTACAAGGCCTCTCTAAATTTGTGTGAGCAGTAGCAATTTCTGGATGAGGAGACTTTCCATTTGGCCAGTCCATCTGTAATATGTGTAAGGAGTTTCAGGATGCAGGATCATGAGCTGTCATCAAAGACGGAGTGGGCTTTTTCAGTAGTAAAACTGCTTTAGAGTCACCCATGCTCCTGTAAGTAGCTCCAAAAAACATACTCATTCACTCAGCTAGAATTAGGTGGAATTGTTTCATTGGTTTGTCATTTGTGCCCAATTTGGTAGTAAAAATGAAAATAGTGATTCATTTATTTGTGTATTTGGTTCAGAGTTTACAGTTGCTTCCTCCACAGGGGCTGAATTCAGTTCTATTCAATGTAGAAATAATAAAAATGATGCATGCACATCCAGAATGCCTCCTGTGTGCTAGGCTTGGACTGTGTACTTAAGTTATATTATTTAATTCTTACTACTCAACGAGGGAAACGCTATTAATCTGCTCACTTCTCTTCATAATTTTTTTTTTTTAAGAGGCACAAAGTAGTTAAGTAACTTCTTGCTTTACTGGGATGTACTTACGAAGTTTGCTGTTAAATAAATGTGCTTAGTCACTATGAGAGGGCATCAGGTTCCATAGACCTCATCTGTTGTTCTTGTAGATATATAAAATCATCTTCAACTCTATTCCTTTTTTTGAAATCTATTCCTAAAGATTTGATAAGCATGGTTGTAAAAAACTCATTTATGACACTTTGATGTCAAAAATGTATGATGAAAAGCCGGGCGTGGTGGCGCACGCCTTTAATCCCAGCACTCGGGAGGCAGGGGTAGGAGGATCGCCTAGAGTTCGAGGCCACCCTGAGACTAGATAGTTAATTCCAGGTCAGCCTGGACCAGAGTGAGACCCTACCTTGCAAAACCAAAAAAAAAAAAATAAATAAAAAAATAAATAAAATGTATGATTAAATAACTCATCTACCAGTGAATGGAGCTTTTCCAAGAATATATTTTATTTATTTATTTATTTATTTATTTATTTATTTATTTATTTATGAGAGAGAAAGAGGCACAGAGAGAGAAAGAGAGAGAGAGAGAGAGAAAGAAAGAGAAAATGGGCATTCCAGGGCTTCCAGCCACTGTGAATGCACTCCAGATGTGTGTGCCTCCTAGTGCATCTGGTTAACGTGGGTCCTGGGAAATCGAACCTGGGTCCTTTGGCTTTTCAGGCAAAGGCCTTAACCACTATGCCATCCCCCCCAGTCCGAATGGAGCTTTTTATACACTTTTGATTTTCTCAGAGTACATGACTCAAAGAGATAGTGATTTAATTAGCAGAATTACATAGATGTCTTAATAGTCCACATTTTACAATTGCCATTTTTTCACAAAAATGGACTTATATTTGTTTACTACATGGATATGTCAATAATGAAGCCATTGCAGTATTTTGTTCTTTTGATTAGAAGACAATTCATTATTTAGAAATAAAACATTTTATACTTAAAATTTCATATAAAATAACAAACTACTTAAGTATACTGGAACATACAAATCACTATGAATACTTTTCAGCTTCATTGTGGTGGCTTACACCTGGAATCCCAGCACTCAGGAGACTATGGCAGCAGGATTGCTCTAAGCTTGAGCTTAGCTTAGACAAGCATGGACTACAGAGTGAGACCTTGCTTTAAAAAGTTACTATTTGAAATATGCTACATTCCTGGTGAGTTTTATTTTCTGTCTGTATTCAAAAGAATAGTGCAATAAGATCAAATTGTTCCTGGGGACAATTTTGAAATTATTTCATATTAATGTATATTAATTAATTTTATATTAATCTTAATCCTAACTTCTTTTGGAGATAAAACTAAAAATTAAGGTAAATTTCAAGGTAATAAGAATTTCTACATACTTAAATCATTCCTCATGGAAACACTATGATTGTTTTTGTAACCCTGCAGACATGAGCTCATTGATGACACACCTTACATGTTACTGACCTTTAAGTGCAAGAAAGCACTTAAATAACATAATTTATTTTAATAGTGTTATATAAAGTTTTCATTAAGAAAATAAGTGATTAGAATTATGTTGATTAAAGATCAATTCAACATTATTTGATAACACATTTTAACTTTTATAAATTTTAAAGGCATAATTTATGATTTATATTAAACCACCAATACCCATAACCAATGAGAAATATGTATCCTAAATTAAAGTGACTGAATGATGAAATGTCAACATACTTCTCCATCAAAGAACAAAATGTAGGAGGCCAGTGTTGGTTAATTTTAATTATTTTATTATTATTCTTTGACTACAGTATAGTACTTTAAACAGTCCAACCAACAATTAAATGGCAATAAGCCAAGGGGAAAAGTAGCAAGCTACTACAAGTAGAAGTAGCTACTCCAAAACAGGAAGGATAGGCACTGTCATATATTGTAAATATAAACTCTTAAATAGGATATAGAAACTATGTGTTATGTACATGCTATTAGACAAAAGTGATGCCTTTTCAACAAATTATCATTACAAGTAGTTTCTGAAAAAGTAAGAATTTTCAACAAATTTCATGAGCTTAAAAACTAAGCTGTTTCCACTATAGTGTATTACCTTTCACATGACATGTGTGCTTGTGTGGAATAGACTGCTGAGCTTGAACTAAGTATTTAAAAACAAAATTATATGGGGAAAATAGTTTGTCAATTTTTTTGTAAGTCAACTAAAATAAAATAAACCTATGCCAAAACAAAAGTCAAAATAATTAAGCTTTATTAAACTAAAAAAAGCCACAGAAATAAGCAAATGCTATCATTGTATTGTGTGTCTTTTCCTGAAGAGAAGTGAACGAACAATGCTTGGAATAATTCCCAATCAGAAGCAAGTTCTGGAAGGAAGAGAATTTAATTTGGCTTACAGTTTGAGAGGGTAGACTCTACCATGGTGGGGAAAGCATGGCAGGAGCAGGAAGATGGTGTCATATCTTTACATCATAGAGGGGAAGGAGAGAGGGTGGGGAGAGCAGCAAACAGAGCTGGACTATAAAACTTCAAACACAGCCCCAGTGACACACACACATCCCCCAGGAGGGCTCACCTCCTCAAGGTTCCAGCATAGTGCTACCAGGTGGTAATAAAATCTTCAAACACATGAGCCTATGTGTGACGTTTCACAGTTAAACTATCACAAATGGGATAACTTAAAGAACATGGACATGGCAATTTCAATGTATGTGTCCATAGAATTAAGCTTGAAACCTGAGTTGCCAGTGGGTGGATCCCTACTGGGATAGAGGTATTTCACTGGGTGGAGGGCACAGATCTTGGAGGCCAGCCCCAAGGTATGTTTGGAAGCAGATCTGGTACAGCTCTAAGGTGTAGAGAAAGCAGTTGGAGCTCTGGAAGTTCGTGCTGATGTTGGTGTTTGGTGACGTCTTGCTGCTTGGATCTATGCCAATGAGCGAGCTACTTCCACCATTGATGGTGTTCCCCTGAAATTTGTAAGCCTGAAATAAACCCTTTCTTCCCATAAGCTGCTTATGGTTGGGTGTTTGTCCCAGAAATTCAAAGCTGGCTGCCACAATGGGTGATCCAAATGCAGCTGCATTACCATATGGGAAGGATAACAATCTCTCCATAGCTGCATAGATGTAGTCCCCTTTTCAGTTAACCATCTATGTACTGTATCCTCTCACACCAATCAGGACCACATGCAGCAAGGGCAGAATTACATACAGCTGCTGGAAGGTAAAGAACAGAGTGACTGAGATCCCAGGTGAGGGTCCAATGGCCCTCCCTACCCTGTCCTATATGGGAACATCACCAGGTCCAATCTTAGCCTCCCAAATGCTAATATTGATGGTGTGTGACACCATG
This sequence comes from Orientallactaga sibirica, assembly GCA_036365145.1. Classification (NCBI taxonomy): domain Eukaryota; kingdom Metazoa; phylum Chordata; class Mammalia; order Rodentia; family Dipodidae; genus Orientallactaga; species Orientallactaga sibirica. The sequence goes on from JAEOAD010000036.1 coordinate 14,352,660, forward strand.
TCCAAGTAACAGGCTTCCTCTTAAGGGTCACTTGCTCATAGTCATGACTGCTTCTGATAATGATGACAATGGCTGTTATGCTCAGTGGACAGTATTCAGCAGTGATCACTGTTCAGTACATCTTTTAAATCTGTGAAATGCCTAGTGGGTTAGTATTTTTACATATAGGTTACAAAATGTCACTTTTATTTATATGGAAAATAGGAATTCTCAAATATTCACTATCACTATAGTATTTCAAGAGGGTGGATGCTGTTTGCTTTCCTGTTCAGGTACATCCTTCCCTGGTAAAGTATAAAGACTGCTTTGGGGATGAGGCTAAGATGCCAGTAATTTGACACATTCAATAACTGATATGACATTCAGCTACCATCATATTTAAAGCTTTAGTGCATGAACACACACCTTTCCTTCACTTGCAGAATTGGTGCTGGGATATTGAAGTGAATGCAGTTATAATCTAAAGGGCTTTTGGCTGAAACATTTACTGAACAACTGCTGTCTGTCATATATGTAAGTTTGAAAATTTGTCTGTGGTCAAAATACCCATCTCTTAATTGTATTTATTCTCGGTTTCACTGACATTCTTTTTCAAGAAAGGCAACTTTCTATGCAGAAGCAAGGGTACTGCTATGTAATTCTGTGCATTTGAATGTTGTGGTTTATGGATTCTAGCATCAAACTCAGTAAGGAGGTCAGTTTAATCAGCATGTAATATAATCACAGGGACACAGTTATATACTGTTTTAGATAATGAATTTTGAATATATAGATTATTTTATTCACTTTTGACTTGTTCTCATAGTTTTGTATTTACAACATAAAAATATATTTTTTACATGTGAATGTTTCTTAAGAAATGGTCAGGAAGGTTCTGTGACTGTTTCCGACCACCAGGGACTTGAAGATATTTGGCAACTACTGAGTCCAGTTTCTATTCTCTTAAATTTCCATCTTTCTTTTTAAACAAATATTTCAATAGATGGGATACTTCTCTCACTACTTTATGGAAAACTTCCACTATTCCATTACTTCTGTTAGAACAACTAACAGGCCTGAAAATGGCTCACTGGGTAAAGTGTTTGCCATGAAAACATGAGAATCTGAATTCAGACCTCCAGAGCCCGTATAAAAGCCAAGAATGGTGCTGTGTGCCACCATTCCCAGTGCTACTGAAGGGAAGGGGCATTCCCATGTACAGGAGGCCCCTCAGTGCTTACTGGCTAGCCATTGTAGCCAAGCATTGGGCTACATGTCCACTGTGAAACCTTGTCTCAAAAAGTAAGGTCAAGAGTAATGACCTGCATGAATACACACAGGCACTCCACACATTTGTATAATACATCAAGCACATATGACACTCATAAACACATACAAAAAATAAAACGTGCTTTCACACCTTCTTACTTTGAGCTTTTCCCAACACCTTTGTCAGTTGATGGCTCGCTTATTGACTGCCTATCTATCAGTTAGATTTTTATCTACATTACAGTATAAACCAGGGGTCGGGTGAATGCTTGGCATTTGGTTTGTTGAGTTCACTTGCCACCCCACCTTGGTATATAGGAAGCAGAGAAAAGAGTCAGGCTGGACTGTATTACCCTAAGGAACACTTCCAGTGGTTCACTTCAGTAAGACTTCTCCTAAAGGTTTCACAACCTCCTGAATAGCACCACCATCTGGAGGCCAAGTGTTCAAACATATGAGTCTATGGGGACATTTCACAAACCATAAGAGAAATCTATTAGTATTAATAGTAGATCTGGAGTTTCAGGAATATTAATGTTTAGGTTGTTTTTTTTCCCAATAATTGAGTAATAGTCCTATTATTATCCATGATGGATGACTCTCTTCCTTGTATTTCTTGTGAGACATTTTTAGTCATACATTAATGTCATGTATATAGTCCCAGGTTTGATACGTAAAGCTAAACATCCATTATACAAGTATGTCTATTGTAACAATAATTTATTTAATAATTTGACATTTTATAAATGTTCCAGTGTTTAATAAGGCTATTCCCAACTCCTTCCATACATTGTTTATGTTCTTCTCAACATTTTGTTCTCTCAGTAGAATTCCTTGTGGTATTTAATTGTACTTAGTAATTATGATAAGTAGCCTACATGGAAGAGAGCTACTATATTATTCCCTTAGCATTCATCATTTGAATTTGTTAACATGAAAGCTTCTATAAGAGCCATTTTAACATATTTTCTGCTTTGAGAAAGGAAGTGTTGATAATTCTGAGTTTAAAATGTGCATATTTTCCTGAGGGTTTCAATATATTCTAGAATCATATAAATAGTATTAGAGGAACTATTCCTAAATCTTAGTACTCTGTTGCCTGATTTAAAATTTTAAATGAAAAATAAACTTCTGAATAGAAAATTCAAACATGTTTTGTTGAGTTAAGTCATGTGTATTAGTGTTTTTTTCAAATGTACAAGTTCCAGGAAACAGCATCAATGGCAGAAGAAGCTTTTTCACTTCCATATATCTAAGCAGAGAGATAACACCAACAGCCAGCATCACAAAACCACCAGAACTGAAAACTGTTCTGAACATACCTAGTAGAGCTGAACTACAAGATACACCCCCCAGTGACTATCTCTCTTCCCCATCAGGACTCTATCCACTGGAAATTCAAGTTCCTAGCTCAATCTTAATAAAATGCCCGAGTCTATGAGGCCATGTATCCAAACCACCACATTCCACTCCTGGTGCCCATAGACTCATGACTATCTCACAATGCAAATTGCATTTAGAACAACTTCAAAGGTTATCATAGTCTTTATCAACTTTAACATTTTCAAAAGTCCCAAGTCTCATCTGAGGTTTTAAAACTGTCCAAGTTACATACTTCCAACACATAATAGCCCAGAGTGAACATTTTTGTTGCAAAAAGATATAACAAGGAGAGACTGGACCAAATAGAAAATCAAGCATCAGGTAAACATCAAACATCTGTAGTTCCAGTCCAATAGGCATAACTAGTGACGAAAGTCTCTGGATTTCCAATTCTGCCCCTCCAACTGGGCTGAGGGGAGTCACAGCCCAGGAAAACATCCTGTCCTGAGCTATCAGCTTTCCATGGTAGCTGCTGCACAGTCCTAATATATTCAAAACATCTTTGGGTCTCCACTGAAAACCACTGTCCATCTTCACAGCTCCATGCGTTGGCTTTATTTGGCCTCCAAACAGTAATGCATGTCTACTTCCCATTGTCACATCTCAGCAGCAACTAGAACTGGCTTATCTTCATATGATGATGCTTTATTGGGTCTCTACACAAGAATCTCACCCTGCTTCACATTCTCATTTCTTCAGCTCCTGGAACCATGTGCACTTTGTGACCCTCTTCCCTTCATTTTTCTTGCTTTCAAAACCATCACCAGGTGAGCAGTGGCATAGCCCCACTTGTTAATCCAGGGAGGAAATATACCTTGACCTTGAAGAACAGCATAAGTCTTAAGAATTCTTTCTTCAAGTCACCTCTGTAAGGTTCCTGAATGACCAAAGACCACACAGGAGTATTCTGAGGCAGGGAAACAGCTGTTTATTGGGGCCCGAGCTGCTGGGCAGTCTCACAGGAGGAGAGAGCACAAACAGCGAGTGTGACTCTGCATAGTTTGGGGTTTTATAGAGTTTTTCTTTTGGGGAGGGGGATACAGAAGACAAAGGACAGGGGACTGCAGGGGACAGCAAGGACCAAACGGACAAGCTAATTAATCAGAGGGACAGAGATCAAACGGGGGGGAGGGGAGAGTCAGGTTGTCTCTAAGATAAAATTGGCAGGAAACTATAGGCAAGAGCACTGTTAAGTCAGGGGAATTGGGGTTAGGCAACATAAACATCTAAAGTTGTATCAATCAGGCTGCTGTTGTTCTTTTCCTTCATTTCAACTCCATCTTGACAACCTAACAACCTCCTTGTAAAAGAATTTGTATTCCTATTTATTTTATCCTTTCCTGGGTGTATTTTAACCTCAGGGATCTTTAGTATGTCCCAATGCAAAGCAGTTGGCCCACCCTTTAATATTAATGATCTTTTTAATAATTACAGCTTCAGTAACCTAAAACAGTGTCTGTGCCAGTAACTTTAAACTTGTTTGAATTTTTCCTGTGATAAACTATACATCTTTCATATCTTTCTGTTCTGTACTTTCTGCCAAGCACACTAGTCCATTAATATTAAACTCAACCTTGTTCAAACTCTCTGGGCATGGGCAGAAGATTACAGATAGACTTTATACCAGTATTACAGTTCCAACAAAGTTTAGTAAGTCTTCACAGTCCTTATTTAACTAGAAACACTCTGCATTTACCATTTTAAAACTTGTCAGAGTAACCCATTATGCTGTGCTTACTGCACTATTATAAGACATCTCCAAATCCAAAGTTTCAAGTCCTTCCATATTCCCCCAGTACACAAATTCCAAAGGACCAAAACCCACATGGTCAGATAAATCTCAACAATGACCTCATTCATAGTGCTATTTTTCTGTTATATTGAGCTTCACTTTGCTGGACAAACACCTGACCAAAAGCAGCTTATAGGAGGAAAGGGTTTATTTAAGGTTGATAAGTTCGAATGGAGCACCATCAATGTGGGAAGAATTTGGCTCACTTCCATATACTCAGGCAAAGAGACACCATCAGACAGCCAGCATCAAAACCTCCAGAGCCCAAACCTGCTCTGAACACACCTTAAGATCTATCATCCCCCAGTGACATATCTCTCTTCCCTAGCAGGGCTCTGCCCATTGGAAACTCGAGTTTCCAGCTCAGTTGTAAAAAATACCTGGATCTATGGGGCCATAGACTTGAACTACCACAGGTAGAGTGCAAGATCCTGAGATGGGTATAGTCATGTAAATCTGCTTCCTTAGGTGGCTGATCTTAAAAATGGGAGAGTTCTGCACAGTTAATGTATAAGCAGAGTAGTCAAAAGCTGGGATAATGTGTAATTCAGTGAATTACTGGACTTACTTCTGTGATTTCATTTGCATTTGCTTAATTAAATTAATGGTAATTTTCCCCTTAAACTGATACCAGAAGGATTTTGCAATCTCATGCATCTTTATAAATTGCAGCCAATGTTTCAGTATGCAGAGTATTTATAATCTCTAACACAAATGCCATGTACACATGTCCTAATTCTGTCCTTTGTATTTTCCATGTTGAAATTGTTTGGCCTGTTCCACTTCACGCTTAGGAGAGATTTTAGTTTGAAGTTCAGGACATCTAGAATTCTGTCACTTGAAAACATTAAGATGAGAAAGAGGAATAAATAAGGAAAAGGTTTCTTTCTATTAATACTTTTAAAAATATTTATTTATTTGCAAGAGAGAGAGAGAGAGAGAGAGAGAGAGAGAGAGAAAACAGAAGGGACACACCAAAGCTTCCTACCACTAGAAATATATTTCAGATGCATGTGCCACTCGGTACATCTGGCTTTACCTGGGTACAGGGGAATTGAAGCCAGGCTATTAGGCTTTGCACATTATCACCTAAACCTCTGAGCCATCTCTCCAGCCCCTTTTGTTATTAATTCTACTAGCTATAGGGATGAAGGCAGATATAAAAGTCCTTAGCACTGTCTCTCTAGGTTCTCAATAAGTACTAGCATCTTTTCTTTTTCACTTATAAGGGATAAACTCTGTTGAAATTTAATAGACTTATGTAAGCTCTAATGATATAATAAAATTTTACAATGTAATTTTCATATAATTCCTTGACAATTGGAAGTTTGGCCAATTATTTAACCAGCCAGTAGGTAGCAAAGAGTAAGTGTACTAAATAGATGTTTTCATTAGAGGAATAAAATTTATAGGTTCCAAATGGTGTTTGTTTTTTTAAAACCTTTTGTTGTTTATATCAAACCCTATATGTAAAATTTGGAGAAAGAAAATTCAATATTTTTTCCAGATTATAATTGATTAGTATTCTAGCTATAGGGGTGGGGGAAATAAAAGAAAACCTCAAAACTCAAAAAACTTAAAATATTAATTTAATATTATTTAAACACCATAGATATATGTAATCTCTGTGATAATACCTAAAAGATTGATGTAATCAATAGCTGTTAAGGGAAAATGGATATCAAAATATTTGATTAATGTTAAAAGGAAGAAGGGAGAGAAAAGAAATAAGAACATATGGGATTAAATCTGTTCTGAACTTAAATCATGGTCATGGTTTATGGTTCTCTGTACTAAAAGCCCTGAAATTGTGCACTTTATATAAGTGAATTTTTGGCATATAAGTAATATTTCAGTTTCTCTCTGTTATTGATGTTTGGGGTAGGGCTCCTGAAAGTCTTGTACATACATTTTAGATAAGCATGCTACCATTGAGCAACAGCCCTAGTCACAGCTGTTGTTAGGTCATGAATGAAATTGCCATTTCATGTCCCAGAGTTAGTGTTCCACAGCACTACTCCCCATCCTCCTGCTTCTACATTCTTTTCACTTTTCCTTCCCTGATGTTCTCTGGGTCTTGGAGGGGTGGGGTAGATGGCCCACTAAGGGCTGAGCTCCCAACAGCCCCTTATTCTCAGTACTCTAACCAGTTATGAGACTGCTGTAACTGACACCCCATGCAAAAAACAGTTTCTCTAACCAAGGCTAAGAGCAGTACTAATGAATGGCTATAAACATAAATATTTAAAAGGTATTGCCATGGGGGCAAAATGTCCATCTGGCAAAACAACTGCAGTAGCTTCCTCACTAGGACGTATGACCACTCTAGTCACAGATTTTTATTTTATTTTTAAAAAATATTTATTTTTATTTATTTATTAGAGACAGAGATAGGGGGGAGAGAGAAAGATACAGAGAGAATGGGCACATCAGGGCTTCCAGCCACTGCAAATGAACTCCAAATGCATGTGCCACCATGTGCATCTGGCTTACATGGGACCTGGAGAATCGAACCTGGCTCCTTAGGCTTCACAGGCATATGCCTTAACCACTAAGCCATCTCTTCAGCCCTAGTCACAGATTTTTGACCAGGTTTACAGTACCAGGCATGGATCCCTGCCCATGGAACAGTCCTCAAATGCAATCAGAAAGCAATTGGTTAACCACATAACAGTCATGCTATTGGACCATTAGGCAAATCTTGTGGAGCAGGTAGGTTAAAACCCCTACATGACTGGATAATAAACTAGTTATTCATTTGTTTTACATGCTTTCTGAATTTTGAAATTATTTAGTTTTAAAATTGGTCAGTTCTTGTGAATTTTGTTTTTATCTTTCAGCTCTGTTTAAATCATTTTTCTCTTCCTTGTTTACAGAGATTTAATTAATTGATTTTTGTTAACATTGATGAGACATGTCATGAAATAGCTCTGCATTGCTTGTGCATAATTATAACTGTTCTCTATTTTATTTAGTTTTCACACTTGTGGGCCATTTGTCTTGTCTTGTGTGTCTAGCTGTCCATTTAACCTCCAGCATTGGCTAAGCTTCTCTGGGTATTTTAATAGAGTCTATTATGTTACTACTATCAAAGACTTGCTCAGTTTCTGTTTTGTAATAAACATCATTAAAGAGCTTTTACTCTGATAATAATTAAATCTGACTCTTGATTACCAATTGTTTCTTCTGATAAATCCTACAGTGCTTGTCTTTTCACTGAAGAATGTGTGCCTGTATGTGGGCATAAGCTGGGGTGATTAGCATTTAAAAGTGAACACAATGCCTTAATATATATTTGGTAATCAGTGGTATCTCTATAATCTGTCATTTTTAATTTTCGTGATAAATATGAAAAGTAAGTCTCTTTTGTTTCATTAAATTGTTTGTTTTGAAAAAGAATAAATGTAAGAACTTATCATTTGTGGGTAAGAAAGTATGTGATAAGTGACCTGTGTTCTTTCTCTTCCATTAATCCAAGGAGATTAAAGAAAAGTAGATTTATCATTGAAATAAGCTCATATGTAAATTGTGGACTTGGAGCTTATATGGCAATGAGAATGTATAAGGAGAAACCAGGTCTTTCTCATCAGTGAAGTGTTCCTAGATAATCAAAGTGTATTTTTTAATGCAAGGAAAGGGTAGGTTTAAAACAGATTTTTTTTTTTATTGATAGCTAAATAAATCTATTGAGAAAACTAGAATTTTGTAAGTAATCTATTGAATTTCCCAAGGACTTTATAAAATGCAAGATGGATTTTAGGCTGAGACTCATAATATCACCTTTCAACTTAAAAAAAATCATGACTCTGTACATTGCACTTTTATGATTCATACCTTCTAAGAGCTTAGTTATTATGTATTGGAGATTCTAGAACAATATTTCCCCCCTAAGTAGCATTTACTTCTTATCAGGTTAATGTCATTTCTCATGTAAAAACAAACCAATCAATTAGCACATTCATGAAGAATCCCAAATAAACTTCAGTTCTACCAGGATATTAATCATGCATTCTACAGAAGGGAGTGAGTGATGGCAATTTATCTGTATACCTGAGTGTGTTCCTCTGTGATAGAATCTCTCATGCTGATGATCTGGTAGGACTCTGAGGGCCCAGTAGAAGATATCCTGAGTTTATTTATGATTATTCTGTTTATACTATGAATACAATCATTCACTTATTTTTTTAAAGAGCCATATAGTTATTATGAAAATAGCATTCATTAATAAATAAAACTTAAAAATTAACTTGCTTCTCATTTAAGTTCAGACCATTTGACAGTGCATGCCTTTTGTCATATTGTGAAATTTTATGTAGTGCTCAAAAGAGGAAGGTAAGAGAAATTTTGCTTCCATTGTGATGAGAGAAATTATCATAAAATGCTGTATCTCCAAATTGTTTTTTTATTAAATAGAGCTTTTTAGGAATGGTCCCTAAAATCAGGGGGCATAATGTGTTTTATAACTAGGAGAGTGTTCAAACTCTGCCTTTGCATGTATTGCATTATTATTATTTCAGTGTACCTATTTCCATCTTAGCCTAATACTTTTTGAAGTTTTAGTTACTAAATTAATTGAGATTGTTTATACTTGTTGAAAGAAATTGTTGCTAATTAAAAATTTGAATACTGCTGCTTAGCTTATAAAATTGGAAGTAAATTTTAGGTTACAGGCTACATTTCAATTGCTTTAAATGACAGTCACTGAAACATTGTGAGGTGTTTACTTTTTTTTTTTTTTTAATTTATGTTTGGCTTTTTCTTTCCACAGCAAGTTGATGTGGAAAAATGGGTATGTGTTTCCATGTATCTGCAAAGAATTTGTGACTGAAAAGTGCATGTTTGCTGTTGCCTCTAATCTTTTATTTTGCTTCCTAGTGTGGCTTGTACTTTAGTGTTTAAACTAACTGCTGTGCTGTAAACAAACACCTGCTCTTCAGGTCTTCAATTAGAACCTTCTTAGTTAGAATCTCATATGACTTTGATTAGCATCTTCTGAGATGGATTCTATCAAAGCACGCTCCATTCCCAGAACCACATAGCTTTATATAATTGGCTTTAATTATATAAATGATGATGTGCTTCTGGCCAACAGGAAAGGCTTTTAGTATATTAAGAACAGTGACTGTTTCATCTGAAGAATCCCACAGCTCAGCCCTGATCATTTTTTCCATGAACTATAGAACAAGTAGGGCTTTTTCTGCAGTGGTGTCATCTTAAAAAGTGAAGGCAGAAGGCTGTGTCATGTAGAAAAGGCAGTTACAAGAGGCAAGATCTGAGGGCCCAATTTGTCAGCAATGTGGGCCATGAGGACAAGTTACATTGTCTTCTACTATTAGGAAAAAATAAGGTCAGAAATACAAGAGGGAGACAAGAAAGTGAGGAAGAGAGAAAGAGGTAGAGGGTGAAGCATGGAGGAGAGGGGAAACAGAGAGATAGGGAAGAAAAGGGAGATGAGAGGGAGAAAGTGAGAGCAAGTGAGAGTAAGATAGAGAGAGGGAGGAAGAGGCACAGAGAAATCAAAGTCCATGCATCTCCTTAACAACCCAGGAATTTGGAGATTATAGAGTTTTAGCAGATGTGTATATCTCTCTACTTTTCTCCCAATTATAGTAAAAAAAAAAAATCACTCTCCTTTTGTGCTTTGTCTTAATAGGATAGTCACCTAACAAGCTGTTGCTTCTTTTCCCATTACTGTCTTGGGACCTTTTCTTGTAATGAAGCTTTGGGAGTTTTGCCTCTCTCTCCTTCCAGGAGTCCTACAGAAATGGTCCTATCTAGCTCTATGTCCATCTGGTTCCTTGTGAGTCTGTTCCCTTCCTCTCTTTCAGATCTTTATAGCCAAGTGTTTATTTAATTTACCATTTCCATGAGGACAGCATTCATATTGGTCTTTAACAACTTCCATATTATATTCCTGGGGTTATGTTAAATCCATCATGTCTGAAACTCCATCTACCTCTTCCAGCTCTTCTGAGAAATGCATACCTTCCTCCATGGTGAGTGTTACAATTCAGAGTGAGGCTCCACATTTTTCCTGTTTGACTATTAATGGTCTGTTCTTCTAAGAATGGCTATGCCACTTCCCTGCTGATTCTCTCATAGTATCCTAAAACATATCCCTGTTTCTGTTTGTATTTGCTCACTTCAATTGCTGTACTTCTACAACATATCCAGTTTGATATTTCTAAAGCAACCACTTGAACCTCTCCAAATTGTGTTGGAAATATACTAATATTGAGATGGGCATCATTTAGATATATAACAAAAGGCTTCTTCAAGAACTAAGAACATTGAACTTCATTGTTTAGATATGTGTTAGTGAATTTCATAATACAGTGATCTCTCAGGTTTGAAGGTTTATACAGTTCAAATTTTATGGTTTGGCAATTGAAGGTTTGAAATTCTACTACAATAGACATGCTGGAAAGGCACCAGAAAACAACATCTCTTGGCACCCTACCTCAGACCTGTCAGAATTGCTCTGTGGAGCTAGTTCTTCTGTGTTCTTTGTGTTAAATTTGAATAGGCTCCATAGTCTTTTTTGTATTCAAAGTGAAATGTTCCACAGACATTTCACATCACAAAAGCCCCATTTGAATCATCATGATACATTGTGGGGATGAACCTGAAGGTTTGTCCAGGTGGAGAGCACAGGCCATTCCTGGCAGGAGGCCTGGAGGCAGGATTGTCCTTCCAGTTCTGTAGGATCCTCTTCTGCATCCTCTTCAGTTGTCAAGGGAGGGAAGGAGTAGGGGGTCATTAGCTGGAAAGCTTTCTGATCATAGTGTTATTCACTATGGCTTGATGGATGTCTCTGTAGTGCTGCTGTCACCAGAAATTACTGACCTGTCCTTCTCCTGATTCATTGGGATGCATCCCCTCCAGTTGATTGAGGGCAATTCTGTCCTTCTTGTGAATTCTTTGTGTCCTCTGGAATAGTTCTCTGCTGGCTTTGCCCAGCACTGTACCATTTATCTATGGCAGTATAGACCCATCCCAGCTGCCTCTCCATAAGGAGATATAGGAAACCTTTCATCTCTGTCTGTAGCCATCACTGTTATACTGTGTTCCAGCTTCCAGGGACAGGGGTGTCCATCACCAGGATTGCAGAGCAGGCAAGATCAGGAGGGAGGCAGGATTCCTAGCCTAGTAGTCTTTTGTTCTAAGAAAGCATCCTCTTGTTCTGTAGTCTGCTGACAGCTTGAAGCTGGTGGTCAACTGAGGGAAGCAGACAGATTTTCACCCTTGCTCTGGTGGCTCCTGGCTAAGTGGTATTAACAGTGTGAGTTGGTATGTGGCAATACTTGCCATTGTTTCCTTCTGCGACAGGTGACCCATGTTAATATCTGTCATGCTTGCTTGTCTGGAATATATTCAACAACTGTAAATTAAGACTTACAAAGACCTAATAAAACTTAAATATATTCACACATTAAAATGGCTTATCTGTAAGTTCTCCAATACTTTAATTCTGGATAACTTTATCTAAGTTCAGTCCCTCTCTTTTCCTCCAAGTCTGCATCCTCTTTTTCCTCCCTCACTTCTTCCATTTCATTTCCTTCACCAGTGTCTCTTTGGAGCATCAAATATGGCTCTTCGCACATAAAAGAGAATACTAGTTCTGAGTGCTTACTCCTGGTTAAAAGAATATTTAACTGTTATTTCTATCTTCTCTGCCACTGCCCTTTCCTATCCTATAGCATTACTTTCCAACATCAAGGCCAGGAATTTCAGGTCCTACTTGGGGACAGTAAAGAATGAACTAGACTGATAGACCAAATGATGCTTTTCATTTATCTTTTTTTAAAGTTATAAGGATGCTATGAGAATTGTTAAGTTATTTCAAATGTTGCTAACTCAATTAAAATAATACATTTCACACTTGGCTATTATATGAGGGTATGCAACATTCTTTTATATTATCAATATTCTTTCATGCTCAAAATATTTTTTGAAATATATCATTGTATATCCAGATATTGGTGATTATTTATATGCAGGTTGTAGTCTAGATAGAACTAGCTTCATATTTCTTCGGGTCATTATGACCCATCTGTTCTCTATAAAGGTCACTTTATGCTTTTTGACCTAGAAGAATTCCCTATTGAGAAAAACTGAAAATAGAAGAAAACCTTAAATAGTGTTCTTCATATTTCAGGCAGCCCTGCTCTCTGTGATATAAAAATTATGTCACACAGATAAAATATCAGGTCTTACAGTAGCTTATCAGCAACATTTATTTTCCTTCACCCTTGTGAAGCAGAAGTAGATAATTATATAAACATACACATGTCAAATCCATTATATTCAGAAGGAAAGACAGCCTATTTAAATACAGTGTACAGAGTTATTGATAGGTTGAAAAAGACAACATTTGTTATAAATCTGTCAAAAAATCATTTTTAAACATGTACATATGCATGGCAACCAGATGCTAGTGAGTGACACAGAGCTTCTCTGTAGGAGTCACCAGCATGAGTGACACAAGAACGTTTCTATGGGAGTTGTCATTTGTGAACTGTTCTTCATGGGCTGAAAGCTGAGCCCTGTTCTGATGCATGCTTTCTAGACCTTCAGTCAACATGTCAAGGTCTCACCAGTGTATTCTTGGATATTTTCTGCAGAGAAACCTTAGAAAGTTAATTGTTGACATAGAATATTTTCATTCTAAGAACAATAGTTAATATTGTCCATATTATGATACATGGTACGGGTTTTGAATTTGGAATTGTTCACACTAGATTACTGTGTCCCCTCAAAATATTGTGAGCATCAGTTAAACATGTATAGTCTTTGGTAAAGAGATAACTTTTCTTTTTGTCAAGATAGTGAAGTTACCAGCTATTTCCTCACCCACAGAGGACAGGCTATGATTGGAAGATTCTGGGAAATCCTGGAATCCAGATTCTACCTTCATATTTCATAGAGAGATAAGATGTCAAAAAGGTTGGCTTTTTATGAATATTTTATGTGTGGAGCACAATTTTCTATGTCCTTAATGGAAAATTTGTGCTAGAAGGGCTCCCGAGCCTACACTTCCCCAATTCTGTCAAAGTATTTTTTTAAAGTTTTTTTAAGGTAGGGTCTTGCTCTAGCCCAGGCTGATCTGGAATTTACTATGTAGTCTCAGGGAGGCCTCGAACTCACAGCCATCCTCCTACCTCTGCCTCCTGACATGGGATTAAAGGCGGTGCCACTATGCCCAGATTCTCTCAGAGTAGTGCCTTTAGTTCTTTTTAATGGCAAGCTTCCCAAATGTATGTTACTTTGTTGATAATTATTTGTTTAGATATTTTGAAGGAATCTTTTAATAAAAGTTCAGTTAAAGTCTAATATCCGTTCTTATGTAGAAGTATTAATTTTTAAAACCTGTTTTCATGGCACCACCCATGCTAGTGCTCAGATGGAATTCTAGCTATGTCTCTCCCTGCTTTCATGTTGGAGGTGTGAGTGGACATGCCTTAGCTCTTAGTACTACCTGGAATGTCATTTCACCCGTTAGATCTGCAGCAGTTAAACTACCTTTGGACAGTGTTACCCCTTCACACAATTTTACGCTAAAGAATTAAAACTTTCCTCTTTGCGTTTCAATGGCAATTAATCATCATTGAATATATTCTTCTAAGGTAGAAACCAGGCCACGACTCTTACAGTGTGCCTATACTACCTTGTTCTTATTGTGATCCTCCACTTCATCCTATGGAATTTGGGCTCCTGTCTACTGAAATTTTCCTGAGTGAAATACATCAAATTAATCTTTTCATTATATTTGTTATAAGCATAAAGTGATATTCTTAGCACCAAAAGTGGCCTGTTCAATATTGATCTGTGTATCTTTTCTCTCCCTCCCATCATTTCATCTACATTTTAAAGGTTTCATTTTCTCATTGTTCTTTTCTTTTTTCATTAGACTTAGGCAGTGTTCAGATTGCATTTAGTATTATGCCTGCCTACCTTTTAATGTTTTGCTTTCATACTCACCCGTGAATGATTCCTTGGGGATAGCTCATAATGCTGTCACTTTAACAGTAGCTAGAACTTGAGCCAAGTTATCCAATAAGAAATTTGTACAGAAAACTAATATAGATAATGCTGCCAATGATCATTTATGCTCTTGGTCATTTTTGGAGAAGTCATGTGCATATTACACCTGTTCTTTCTTTCTCTCTCTCTCTTTTTAATGGATGTGTCCTTCAGCGTTTGCTATTTGTGTTAGTCATTCTATATCATTTCATATGTAATTTTCTTCCTTCTGGGTCTTATTCTTTCAGAAAACATGAACAACTTACAGATTCTAAGGAGCAGACCTCAGTCTCTCTGTTGAACACTATTTTTTTTTAAAAAATCTATTGAAATTGTAAAATATAGATTTAGACAATTTAGACAAAAATCAAGAGAATATTTTTAGAGAACCCCATAAAACCTACCTTAATTAAAAATAAATCTCATGAAGAAAGTATCTGTATGAGTCATGTGCTGGAGAAAAGTGCTGATTTTTTGTTTCTTCAAATTGAGGCATAAGAGTGATCCAACATCTTCTCATTGGATGACATTCCCATTATTGTTAAATTACATGTAATCATTACCTGGTCTGTTTTGATTTGAAAAGTATGTGGTCTGATGTCACTTACTGTTGATATCAGTTATAACCAAACATCCTATATTTCTAAGCCAAAAATAAAAATTCTTTACAATTTTCCACTAAAATTATAACATTGAAAATGAAAAATACCAGTTTCAGTGGAATTCTTATTTAGCAACATATATATTACCATGTGTGTATGTTTAGGAACACAGCTATAATATTCGCAAATATCTGTATTAGAGAACTATCCCTTGATAACTTCTTTAAAAATAATAATAATATTTTCACTCTAGGACTTAAACTTGTTCCTGACAACTAAATTCCTCCCTGTATTTGTTATCTCTGTGCCCCTCCTTGGATCAAGTCCAGGAAACTTAGGTGATCTGTGAACAATGAAGGGAGATATATGCAGAATGTTTTATGGAAGAAAAATGAGTATTATAATTTATGAAAAGAGAATGTGACATTTTAGAAGAAAAAGAGTATTTTTTGTGATTTTTCTTTGGAATTCACCTATCACAACATGTAGAGTCTAAGGAATTGCTCTCTGTTATATGCATGAACAACAGTGCACTTCATTGAAATCCACCTTACCTGTTTCTTCTGATCTACCACTTTTAGTAAAATCTGGTTGTGTTTTATCCTTGCATTTATATGCAAAAGATGAAATGAAAGTTTTTTATTAGTATTTTCAAAGATAAATTTCAGATTATACCTCCTCTTTGATGCTTAGATGTGTTATAAATTGAGTCATGCATTATAGTAGAGTGGCATGTTTTCACAAAAAAACACCTCAGAACTAATGTGTAAATATTTTTTAAAAAGTTTTGCTTGCTATAGCTTTTCTCTAGCATGTAGTTAAATATTAAGTTTTTTTTGCAATAACACAATGAATTTTTGCTTATTGTTTACATAGCTCCATGTAGAACAGTGGAATTGCTTAAATAAGTGATACTTTAAGTCTGTGAAATGATTGGTGTTTGATATTTTCTCTTTTCCTTCTGCCCCACAGAAATTCATGATGAAGGTAAGCCTTTGGCTCCTTTGCTGTGTGTGAATTTTTGGTTCAGTGATGTACATTTGCTGTATCATAGGATTCACAGTACCTTTCTTTACATTTTAAAGTTTTAAAAAGTCAAATTATACGTTGGCACTTTTAAGTGTAAGTAAACAGATTACCTGCTTAGATTTTATAATTTAAATAAGTTGATATTATTGGGTCCTACTGTAATTAAGTTTAATTAGTCAGTGTAAGAAAATTTAAGAGAATTGGTATGTATAGGTTCAAAGGAAAGGTGTTAAATGAATTACTCTTTAGATTGGAGCTTTATTTGCAGAGATTTTATCATGCATGATAGGGTCCTAAAAGAAGGGGAGGACAGGAAGAAGGGAGAGAAAGATTGAGACTCAGTGTACAAAGGCACTTGTCTATTTTTATGAGTTTCTGAGGGAAAGAAGTATGTGTGAATACAGATTACTCGAGAAAAGTCATGGAAGCAATGGATGGGAAAGTGAAATACAAGGAAGGCCTGTGGTCTGTCAACATCTGTAAAGGGGAGTCCCACCCTGAGGTCCTGATACTCAGGGGTGAGGTAGGGAGAGTCAGGAAGTCATCAGATAAGAGAGTACAGTTTAATTTGAGGTTGTCTGCTTGCTGAGCCTTAAGCTTTGGGCAGATCTGACCTCTTAAAGCAATAGCATCTATAAAATCTGTGATCTGATAGTTAACATTAGCAATTTTCTCAATTAAGATATATATATTTTTAGCTGGATATGGTGGTGCACACCTTTAATCCCAACCCTTGGGAGGAAGAGATAGGAGGATCACCATGAGTTTGAGGCCACCCTGAGAATACAGAGTGCATTCCAGGTCAGCCTGGGCTAGAGCGAGACACTACCTTGTAAAACAAACAAAAGATATATATTTTTTATTTCTTTCCATATAGAATGTTCACTCTGGGGATGATATTGGCTATTTGAGGACACTTGTATGAATGTAACAGAACTTCACCCTGAGACATTGGAAGAGCCATTTTAATTACTCTAGAAGTGAAAATTTAGCTTGCTTTATCTCTCAACAAATTTTTTAAAATAAGCCTTTAAAAGGAGATAAATGAAAAGAACATAATGCACCAGGCATGCCATTGAATGAAGATATTAGAAAATAGAAAATAGTAATATATGATATATAGTTGAATTTTTTTATCCTGTTTTTATATGTCAATCACCTCTCCTATAACATTCATGAAGTTTACTTTTCTCTTGAAAGCTGAGAAACAAAGATACTAATTTATATTTAGCTAATAAAGGCTTACTATGATTTATAATAGCAAAAGCCCATTATTTCAAAAGATATAAATGAGAAATATTAATAGATATTCTGGATGTGGGCTGAAAAGGTTGCTTTGAAGTAAGGGATAGAGTCCTCATGCATTGCCATGAAATGACTTAATTAAGAGTTACATTCACATTTTGCAGACCTATGGACCAGGTGCATTGTGGGTTTCCCCAAGTTGAACTTTTTCACCCATACTGAGGAATTTGGCAGTTTAGGTTAAAGGATAGAACCAAGTGCTTCTTTGAAGCCACCTATCAACAAAGATATAGAAAATCTTCCTTAATTTTATATAGCTCTAGGTTTTATTTTTTATTTGAAAACATTTTAGTACCTTATCAGCAGACAGTATTACCTGCTAAATTATGACACCAGTGTTTGGCCTGTGCAAATATCAGCAGCATCAAAATAAGAATGTATGTCCTTTTTAAAAGTATTTATAAAACAATGACCTTCAGCTTGCAAAAATCAACTTTTTCTTGCTAATTCTGAATTTACTATGTTTATTTTATTTATCCTTACAAGGAACCCCTAAATAGTTCCATATCCACTTCCTCTTAGTGAAAGGTGAATAGAGCCATCACACAAGACAGTTATTCTAGCTCCTTTGCAGGAGCTGAGGAATACAAAAATAAAAGTGAAATATAAAATCTTGTGCAAATACAAAGATGATGGATAACAGTTCAAGCCAGTTGTGCCTAAAATAATATAATTACCCTCTGAATTCTGTTAATTGGGAGGCCAGAGGCCAATGCATTAAATGATGGGGAAAGATTAGCAGCTTGTTAAAGAGAAGGCATACACACACAGAGCAATTTGAGCCTCTTAGCAGGAAAAAGATGCTGATCATGGTTCAACATTCAGTCAGGATCTGCTCTGAGCTGCACTCTTAGAGAGGTATTGTTGGCCCTTGTTGCTGTCAGGTTCACATTGCTGGCAGAAATCACCCAACCAAGGGCAGCTTGTGGTTAAAAGGGTTTATTTTGGCTTACAGACTTGAGGGGAAGCTCTATGATGGCAGGGGTAAACAATGGCATGAGCAGAGAGTGGACATCATCTCCTGGCCGACATAAGGTGGACAATAGCAGCAGGAGAGTTTGCCAAACACTGCCAAGGGGAAGCTGGCTATAACAATCATAAGCCGGCCCCAACAATACACTGCCTAGAGGAAGCTTTAATTTCCAATTGCCATCAGCTGGGAAACCTTGCATTCAGAACACTTAAGTTTATAAGGGACTCCTGAATCAACCAACCACAACCTTCTTAGCACCAGGTGGATATTTTCCAGTTGCTTGTTGGTACTAAACAGCAATGAGCTGGTCAGGAGACTTGTGGGTGAGATACTATAACAAGTGAGTCGCCCTGTGGTCAGTGGCTGACTTTGCACTGACCCAGGGTTCACATTATCACTTTGTGACC
This sequence comes from Orientallactaga sibirica, assembly GCA_036365145.1. NCBI lineage: Eukaryota > Metazoa > Chordata > Mammalia > Rodentia > Dipodidae > Orientallactaga > Orientallactaga sibirica. Next base: position 14,371,422 of record JAEOAD010000036.1, read on the forward strand.
TTGTTGTGGGATTCATAATTTAAGTGTGGAGGCATTTTTGAGAATCCCCTGCAACTGCAGATCCATAACTAGATGGAAATGCCAGACTCGACTATCCCTGCTGATTCTGTGTTGGGTGCTGCTCTCACGTTTGTGTTCATTCTTTGGTGATGACAAAGGTTAAACATAGAGATATTTTTTTCTGTTTATTCCAAGTCATAAACAATTGTTCTACATTCTGGACACAAATATTTGAATACATACTTAAAAAGCTTTCCTCTTAAATATCTGAACACTGCACAAGAAGTTCTGTTACAAATTTGTCCTTCCTGTCTAAAATGTCTATTGCTGAAGGTCTGTTTCAGAAGTGTATAAAGTAATAAATGCTTTTTAAGAGTTGATTTTTAGCTTCTATAGTGGCATGAGATATAGCTGTTAAGTTATATAGAAACATTCTGTAGAGTTTGTTTACAAGATCAAACTTAGAGACTCGCACATGCTAGGCAACAATTTTACCACCGTACAACTAAGTTCTGACTTAGCTGGGATTGTGCATCCCAGCTCTGACTTAATTAAAAACAAATCTCTTACATAATAAAGACCTGGGCTTTTTGAGCAATATTCTAATTGGTTACTATAGCATTTTATACAAAGAAGCTTAAATCTTAAAAAATGTTATATTCCATAAAAACATTAGAAAACAAATAAAGAATAAAACATAGAGCCAATGGTTTTCATGTGTGTATAAATGGCTTTAGTTTATCTCTATCATTACTGCTCTGATTTTATATATTCATGGGCTTTGGCAGTGGCTTATTTTAAGCTTATGATAGTAACACCTCAAATGCAGCTGGCAAAGTCTAGTGTTTTTTTCCCCCTCTCTCTACAAAGAACAGTAACAGATGAATATGTAATCCACCATACCAAGTGTTATTCTAAGTCAATGTAAATATAGATTGGACACTAAGTGTAAATACAAGCATTGACATTAAAAGCTTAAATGTACAATATGAGTTCCCTGGGTGAAATTTTTTATACCTTGGAAACTTATCAGCCTGTAAATGCCTAATACTAATTAAATTGGCATTGAAATTATTTGTGAACTTTCGAGAAGGAGTGCTGTAGAAGATAGACAACAGTGTGGCATAGATTTTGTTTGAAGGTCTGGACATGAATGAATAGTGACCAGCTGTGGTCATTGTTCACATAAGTCAAGTTCATCCTCAGTAGCCAGATCAGATGTCCCATGCTGTCAATGATGTCTTCCTCGATATCCTTATTCCAATATCACAGTTAGTTCCAAAGGACTTGGGTTTGCAGTTCTTTTTTGCTGCATTCTTCCTACTAAGCTTTCTTTGGAGGACAGAAGAGCATTTTATTTACTTAGGTTTGCTTATTTTGTTTCTCCTCTCTACCCTTTCTTTCTCCTCTATACAGACTGCTCAAGGCGGTGGCCATCGGACACTTCTGTATGGGCATGCAATATTGCTGCGCCACTCCTACAGTGGCATGGTGAGTGGACATTTTCATTTTGTTGTTAATGCTGATCCCTTGGGGATAGTCAAGCTCGAGAGTTGATAAACATCATTCTAGTAATGTGATGAATTATCCTGTATATATATATTCTGTAATATCCTTGAACCCTGTTCAGTTTTCTTATTCATAAAATGAAGTTTAGCTTAGGTGGTCTTAAGGTTCTTCTATTCTGTCATTCTTTGGCTCCCATTTTGGCAATTAAATTCATTCATTTACACTTTAACCAGAAATAGGACATAAATCTTGACTATTTGCATAAGATATAGCTCCTGTTTTAATATCTTTTGATAGAACAATTGTAGGAGGAGGTGGATATGAATCAAATAATAAACCTCTCCATTTTCTGATTTTGATTTAAATTGTACATTTATAAATGAATTAATGTGTCCTTCTAAAAGATATGAGAAAAGTACTGCCTGTGAGGTTCAATGTCAGTTCCACCCACTAAGTTCTTTTTCTTCTTTATTAGACATTCTCTTCCTTTTCCCACATCACTCTTTATTTCACCCAATTATCCACTAGCCTCCTCTCAGTCATATTTTTCTCATTTTATACCTCTAATATAGTCAAAAGGTAACATTTTCAATATTTTCTATTTTATTTAATTCTTATATATGTAATACATAAAATTTTATTGTATTAACTTTAAAGTTTTATTAAATTATGAAACAATGAATACTCATTCTATAATTGGAAGTTACAAAATAAATTTTAATCACATTAATAACAGAATCTGTCAGAATTAAAACCATTTCATTTTTTCTGTTGCTAATGTACTTGAGCTCTTTCTTACCATAGAACCAATTTTTCACTTTGATTTTTTTATGTTTTATCATAAGGATTGAGTACATGATATTCCATATCTAAATGTATGATAGAACAATATGAATTAGCAGTTCCTTTTAAAAGCAGGATGTAGTCCTTGTGGTGCAGGTCTATTATCCCAGCTCTTTGGGAAGCTGAGGCAGGAGGATCACAAGTTCAAAACCAGTCTGGGAAACATAGTGAGACCCTACTTCAAAATAAAAACTAAAAAGAAGAAAAATTATATACCTCAGTGGTAGAGTCCTTGCTTGGCATCATGTCTGAGTTAAAAACCAGTACTATTTTTAAAAAAGTAGAAACAAGATAATTCTCATTTGTGTAAATTTTTCAGGCCAGAATCAAGCATGAATAAAAAAGCCATATGGAGACCTACTCCTTTGTAGGCAAATTAAAAAATAACTGAAAAAGAGAGTGTGAATGAAGGTACCCTACAAGGGTAGATGAAGCTGCTCCAAGAAGCCATAGGTTTTAACTAAAAACATGAGTAACTGGAGAGAGATGTTTTCTTACTAGTTTTTGTTCAGAGATACCACAGAGGCCCCTCAAATAATATAGGCTATTGCCATTGCTCTTGGTTGCCCACCAAAACTAGATTGTAAGTTCTTGTTGAAAACACCACAAGTTGTGGTTGCAGAACATAGAGAAACCAAGGTGAAGGTCTGGAGAGATGCCTCAGCAGTTAAAATCACTTCCTGAACAAACATAAGGCCTGAAGAGAAATCAAGCTGGAACTCAGATGGAAGCTTCTTCCCTGCTGGCTCATTTTCATAATAGTACTGGAAGATTCCATGTAGGTTTCTGGGGAAGAAAAGTCATCAACAATCTTTCCCAGCTCTGGATCCTGTGTGCTACACACCTGATGTTCCCACAGGTGCAACAATGGTGTGATTGTTATGAGAGTAGCCTATCACTTTTTAATTGGATTTGAGGCCTGCTCCACAGGAGGGAATTCATGTCTGGTGAGGTAAAGTTATGGCATTCATGAGCCCTAAGGGAGAAGCTAATACTATTGTTACACTAAATGACATGTCTAACTGCCTTATAAACATTTATGCTTAGACCTTTAAACTTGTATTACTCTCAGCATCAATCAGAGAAGCTTCTTTTTGTGGTTGGCAGTGATTAATGTGACATGTATATGTGGGCAAAATGCTAACAGGTCATGGGTCAAAATGCCCATGAGGCCCCACCCCTCCTGAAGGAGCTCTTGGCAGTTGATGGATCCTGGGGTGGGGAAGTCATGTTCTTCAGTGATTTAGCCATTTGTAAGTTGCCTGTGTTCCAGTTAATAATCTCCTATGCAAGCTCATGCAAGTAACCCCAATAAACTTAGTAAGTCACAAAAAAGACATGAAAGTAGGAAAGAGATTAGTTGGGAAGAAGGGATTTAGTGAAAGTGTAAGGGAGATGAAAGATGGAAACTATGGGTAAATAAAACATACATTAAATATATGTATTAAATAGTCAAAAATAAAATTAGAGAACAAAATAGCCTCAATAAAAATATCCAGCAAGCTCAAGAGCCCATCCCTGAGGTAGACCAAAAATGAACCCAACATGGCTCAGGGAAATTCATGGAAGAGAGGGCAGAAAGATTGTGAGAGCCACAAGTTGGGACATTATGCACAGAGACATTGCCTCTTCTCCATAACTGATAGATACCCCTACAATGCATGACCCACAATCTCCATGGGGATAACCGGCATCCCCAATGAGGAGGGTCCTTTAGAGAGGGGGAACAGGGATAAGGGTAAAGATGATACCAACATGTGCTGTTTACATACTGAGTATGTCCATAACTAATAAAAATGATTAGAAAAGGTTAAAAAGTATATATGGTAAGCTAGATAAGAATTGCAGAAAACATGATAGATGAAGGATTTATATGAAAGTTCATGCAAATTAGTGAAAACTGAAATAAAAGGTATCATGAAAATCAAGTCACAAAAATAGAAATAGGGGCTGGAGAGATGGATTAGCAGCTAAGGTGCTTGCCTGCAAAGCCAAAGGACCCAGGTTCAACTCCCCAGGACCCATGTAAGCCAGATGCACAATGGGGCGCATGCATCTGTAGTTCATTTGCAGTGGCTGGAGGCCCTGGTGCTCCCATTCTCTCTCTTTCTACCTGCCTGTATCTGTATCTCTCTCTTTCAAATAAATAAATAAAAATGAAATATCTTTTAAAAATAGAAATAATTTGTGAATAAGCAGATAATACTTTTTTTTTTTATTTTTCAAGGTAGGGTCTCACTCTGGCCCAGGCTGACCTGGAATTAACTATGTATTCTCAGGGTGGCCTCAAACTCACAGCAATCCTCCTACCTCTGCCTCCCAAGTGCTGGGATTAAAGGTGTGCGCCACCACTCCTGGCTAGATAATACATTTTTTAACAATGGAAGAAATGTGAATATACTAGCTATTTTGGCTATTAATGATTCAAGTTACGGGAGTTGTAATTTCATGACAGTGACTATATCAATTTTATTATTTTGTAAAATAAATTGGTATATTAGTATGAAAAAAATATCGAGCAAGCAACACAGACTGTTACTATCAATTATGGGTATTCATTCAATGATCTGATTTTAAATGTCAGATTAATAGAATTCAAATATATGAGGAACAGCTAAGCATGGTGACTCATGCCTATATTCAGCACGTGGGAGGCTGAGGCAAGAGGATCAGTATGAGTTCGAGGCCAGTCTGGGCTACAGAGTGAGGCCCTATGTCAAACCAAAATCATAAAAGCAAAACTAAACACAAAGTATAGAAGTATAGCACCACTGTGTGCTAGGCACTGTTGCATGTGCTGCAGGTAGTGATGACTAAGGTCAGCCAGTTGGTTGTCTTTATGGAACTTAATTAACGTTTCATAGAATCATTACAGCATCTCCATCAGTGTTGCTGTGACGATTGAAGACAGGATGCATGCTAGTATTTACAGTGCCTAATGCTCCAATACTCTTGAGAAACAGAAAAGACTTTACTGAAGTCTGAGGTCTAAGACAGGCTTTAGGGACTGGGGAGATAGCTCAATCAGTAACGTGCTTGCCCTGCAAGCAGGAGGATATGCGTTCAACTGCAGAACCCATGTCAAAAATGCTGGTGTGGTAGAATGTGCCTATAATCCCAGCACTGGGGAGACATAGACCAGTGGTTCCCTGGAGCCAGTTATCGAGGTGGTTTAGCCTTATTTGATGAGTTTCTGGCCAGTAAGGGATCCTGTCTCAAAAGGAGGTGAATGGCATTCTTGAGGAACAGCACCTTAGGTTGTGCTTTTGCTTCCACATGTGTGCATACAATGCACATGCACAAGCACACACACATAGCAACTCACATACAGGCCCCTACACACATAACGTGCATATACATACATTCACACCACATACATAAAAAAAATGTAAAAGACGGGCTTTTAACACAGGTTATAAACAATAGGGATACACTGTGGGGCTGTCTATCTTGAGGATAAGACCTTACACTCCTGTCCTGGTTAAAAGTAGGTTTGGGAACCCTTGAACTCTATTGTCAGTAGCATTGAGAGTCCCTGATTTATAGTCAAAAGGCAGAATGAGTCTCCAGGTCAACTCAGTTCCATATCCTGTGACCCTGTCTTGCCCTTTTGCGTTGGCTCACCTACCATCGCTTCTCCCACTCCCTTCCTCCTCACCCAGGGTCATCCACTCAGTTGGATGGGATCTCTTCCATAAAAAGGATTTTGTAGCCTTTGCATTAATTATCCTGGGCATCTGAGGGGACCTGGGCTTACTCAATTCCCCGAACTGTTTCTAGATTTTCTTTGTTAGCTCCTGTTCTTGCTGCCAGTGCTCTTGTCTCATGCAGATGGTAGAATATTTTAAGCTCAAACCACATTCATCTCAGTGTCCTCATTCTTATGTCTTTTAACAAGGTATTTGAAGTTGGAATGGGGGTAGGGAAGTTGGCCTGAAATGGGATCCAAAACTTTATGTCCAAGAATATATCCATTTAGGAAAATCTAAGAGTAGAGGGAGTAAGATAGGGTTATGAAAGTAGGATTACCCTAAGGAAACACACACATACACACACACACACGATAAACCTCACTCAGCAAGGTGATTTGCTTCACAGCAGAATAAATTCTGAGTGGATTTCAAGAAATTACTGTTTTCAAATAAAACAAAAGTTGAGGATAGAAGGGAAGAGGTTTCTAATTTCTTTTCCAAGAGATTTCTATCAGATCATGTCGTATGGCTGTGGATGAGCATGAATATCACATGAGGTGAGAGATGTACAAATACATCCCCAGCCACTTGTCTTCTTGTACTAACAGAGCTCATTTCCATAATCTTTTTTTTTTTTTTTTTAAATATTTTATTATTTATTTATTTGAGAGAGAGATTTATGAAGGGGAAAAGGACCGCATTTCCAAATGAATACAGATGCGTGCGCCACCTTGTGCATCTGGCTTACATGGGTCCTGAGATGCATGACGGGGGGTCCTAGGGAGTGCTGTCACTAAGCCATCTCTCAAACATAATCTTTTATGAAAAACTTTTCTCCTGATGTGGGAGTGCTGTCCTGTCTCAAACACTGAAAAACTTTCTCCTTGTATAGACATCTAGAGTTGTAGAAAAAGACTAGTCAGAATGGATAGATAGATATTAACCTACTTATCAGAACCAGACTTTAATATTACCATAGACATTTTAAACTTATCTGTTTAGTTTTAATTAGCACACAAAGCGAAGGGTTCACTATGGCAGTCTTATATTATATATATTCTTATTGTATCCTTACTCCCCTTTCTTGTTGCTGGGTCCCTTTCTTCCTCCAAATAGTGTCCCCTTTTCCTATTCTATCACATATTGTCCATTGCTTTCTGTTTCTCCCCTCCTTTTAGGTCTCTTCCTTCCTTTACATAGTCCCTGTTTTAACACACGCACGCACGCACGCACGCACGCACGCACGCACGCACGCATGCACACGTGTACGTCCCTTACTCCAGTCAGAATGGTTATCATTAATCAAACAGCAACAAATGCTGGTGAGGATATGGAGAAAGAAAAAACATTTTACACTTCTGGTGGGAATTTAAACTGGTACAGAGACTATGGAAGTCAGTATGCAGGTTCCTCAAAAACTAAAAACATTCAAAGTAGACCTACCATATGGTCTAGCAACACCACTCCTGGTTATATACCTAAAGAATCTAAGTCTGAATACCACAGAGAGACATTTACATATCCCTTTTTATTGCTGCACTATTCACAGTGGCCAAAATATGCCTATCAACATTTTGTGACAACAACCAATTCTGTATTTTTAGTATCTGTGCTGCCTGTCCACCTCCCGGTCTTCAACTGACAAGCTGGCCTTCGATGTTGGCCTGCAAGAGGACACTACAGGTGAGCAGTGTGCACCATGATGAAGCTGTGTTGATAGAGCCTGGACAGGCTTGGACTGGAAGACATGAGACATGGTCAAAGATACATTAGATGGATGCTCTTATGAAGAGAGTCCAGAAGAATGATTTTCTGACATTTAAAAATTTTTATTTATTTGCACACAGTATATGTGTGTATGCATGTGTTTTGTGTCAGGATCTTTTGCTACTGCAAACAAATGTCCATCCAGCTTTACATTGGTGGATAGAGATTTGAACCAGGGTCAGCAGGTTTTGCAGGCAAGATCCTTTAACTTTAGCTGAGCTATCTTCCTACTCCTGAAAAAGTGTAACCCAGACAGGCCTAAAATTCCTGATCTTCCTGACTCTGCCTCTTTAGCAATTCCCTACTGGTGTGTGTCACCACCATTGGAATTTCTGACATTTTTAATGTGTGTAAGTGGGTATGTATGTGCATGTGTGTTTGTGTGTGTACAGGTATATGTTTGTGCAGGTGTATGAGCATGTGAATGCATGTGTGTTTGTAGGCCAGGGAAAAGTTATCATTCCTTAGGTTCTGTTTACATTTATTTATTTATTTATTTATTTATTTATTTATTTATTTTTTTTGAGGCAGGGGTCTCTCAGTGGCTTTGGCCAAAAAGGCTAGACTGGCTGGAAAGGCAGCCCCAGGATACAGGCACGTTTTGCCATGCCTGGTATTTTTATGTGGTTTATGGAGATTGAACTCAGGTCCTCATGCTTCTGAGGCAAGCCCTGTACTGACTCATATGACATTTTTGGTAGAGAGAGAAAGTACATTTGTTTTTTATGATTGGCTATTCTGAGGGAATTTGTTAGATATAAAATACTTCAAATCCTAGCTTCTCATGGAGGAAATAAAAACCAGTATTTACTATACGATTTTATGGGTGTATGAGCCATGCTCATGTTTATTGAGTAGTTTGTAAAGTATTGTTGCATGTTTCTTTTATCATTCTCTAAAAATAGTTTAAGTACAGATGTAACATGCTTAATACTCACATTCAAACAAGAACATAGGAGCTGAAATTCTCCTTAATTTCTGTGCCTAAAGGGTTTTGCTGTGTTTGCACATCTATCCAAACAGACATCCATATTTATGGAATAAAAGTGTGTACAGTAACCCATTTATCCTTTTGGAAAAACCAAATATAAGAATATAAGGTTTATATATGGTCTTGTTCTCAGTCTACTGAAGAACTTGTATTTTCTTACTGTACCCTGGTATAATTTGCTAATTTTGTCTTTAACAGTGAACATGCATATCTTTGGAATTGATCATCTATAAAAGATCTGGGGATATAGCTCATTGGTAGAACACTTGCTTGGTATGTGGAAGGCCTTGGATTCAAACCATAGTATTGCAAAATGAATGAATGAGCGAATTATTAATGAATGCACAAATAAATAACCAAGTCTAAAAAAGAAAGAAAAGAAAAAAATCTAACTTTAATTATATTGTTTCTTTCCAAGGAGGGACCATAAACTTACCCCTTGTCCCATTAGCTCTCTTAAAAATACTCTCTGAGAAGCTGGGACTGGGGCTGTAGCTTAGTGGTAGAGTACTTGCCTGGGCAAGGCCCTGGGCTCCATCAGTACTTACACAAAACACATTAAAAAAAAATCACAAAACATATTCAAAGTTTCTGTTGTTTTATGTTTTATATATAAACTGTGATATATCACACTAGGGTGACTGTGGATAACAATTATGTATTCACTGCATATTTCAACAAGGTAGGAAAAAAAATTAAATTTTATTGCCTTAAACAAACAATAAATGTTTGAGGAAATACATGTCTTTATCCTGATTTGAACTTTATGCATTGCAGGTATCAAAATATTACATGGTACCCAATTAATATGTACATTTTTATATTTTATGTATAAGTTAAAATTAAATTAAAAATACGTTCCCATATTCTCTAAATTTTCACAGACAAGTAGATGAAAATTTTACCATGTATATAAAACTTAAATAACTTTCTGATGGATCAGTACATTGTCTTGTATAAGAAACTTTGATTTATATTTCATTTTTTAAAAATATTATTTATTTATTATTTATGTGTAAGTATGAGTGAATGCACTAGAGGGAAGAGTGGGGAGGGAAGAGAGATAGAAAGAGATTGAGATTATATGGGTACTCCAGGTCCTCTTGCCATTGCAAATGAACTGTAAATATATACACCTTGTTGTGCATCTGGTTTTGTGTGAATACTGGGGAATTGAATCCTGGTCTACCAGCTTTGCAAGCAAGCACTTTTAACTATCGAGCCACCTCCCCAGTCTCTTGTATTTCATTTTTATAAGTTCAATTGTTCTGTATTTTTACTGGTTGCTTAGGTTTTTCATTTTATGTAATATAATATAATTTAGCACATGGTTAAATGACAAAGAAGTCTTAAGTTTACTTTTATAAACAAGTACAAGTTTACTCTTATAAACAAGTACAAGACAGACATATTCTAGAAATTCAGAACTTGTACTCATGTTCTGAGATGATTACACAGTAGTTTGAAGAGCAAGTCAGTCCCTTCCCTTGTGCCAGCAGGTATGTTACAGTTTTCTCCAGGTGAGCACTCTCCTCTGTAAGTTACCGTCACTTGTCTGTTTGCTTTCATCAGAATTAAATTCACAAGACAGTTGATTTTTTAAAATTTCTTGTTTGTTAACGAATTCCTAGCTAGGAAAGAAATGATTGACAAATAGTACACACACTATGAATGTTTGGGGGGAATAAATGAAACACTACCTCCAACTCTGCAAATGTGGAGTGGGTGAATAACAATCGGGAATTCTGTTGGGTGATGAGCAAGTAAGAGTTCATGGAAGAAAGCAGCTCAAGGCACAAGTTACATATTGACTAAAGAGTACAATGAAATATTATCAGATAATTCATTTACTCATTTATATAAGATTACTTTTGATTGGCTGCCCACAATATGCTAATAGGAGCTGGGGAAATCCTACTGAGCCCAAGGGTGCAGAATCCCTGCTGTTACCAAACTTATATTCTGACAACAGGAATTAAGAGAAAGGAATGTGTTCTGGAAAACTAATAAACTGGCTAAGGGGAGAGAATGATAGTTATAGATAGGCAAGATCACCACAGCACTATTGTGATTGTTGGATAGAACTTACATTTAGGTCTTCAGAGGACCTGAACAGACTGAAGTCACATGCATATCTTATGTCATGAGAATGATGAATGGGTATGTGAGTTATGCTTTTGCTTGACTTACTTTGGAAGAAATTATTTGATTTCATATATATCCTGATCTTTTGATAATGTGCCCATGGGTAGTAAGGTTCTGTAATATTTTAGTTTTAGATTAAGAGGAGCCACCCCATTTTAAAGTAAAGCAAAGCTGAGGAGCCAGGACAGTAAGGTGTTAGGTAATGTGTTGCATCTGTTTTTAAATTGGCATCCTCACAAAAGATCTGAGATGAAAAAAATACTTATGACTGTCATATCACAAAACCTCAAGTGCCTTTGAAACTTGTAACAGAATGTGGATATTTTTTTGCAGAAAGCAATGTAACCAGGATAATGGTACATAATTGCTTAGGGAATGTAATCAACTGAGGATGACTGGTGGATCTGGCCCTCTGTTAGTTTACATAAATACCCTGTTTAAGCCATTTTTAATAGGGAGGAAAGACACCAAGCTGTCACACGCAGTTACCATGAGAAGAAATTTTGCTTTTGAGTATGTCTCATTCTAAGCAAATTTGGCTGTTTTAAATGTTTTTCTTTTTATGGTCTAAGGGAATAATTTGCATGAACATCCTTATTCTGAAAGGTGTGTGAATGGATTCACTGGCAAAGAAAATGGATCTTAAAAGAAACAAGTCTGTTTCCTACCCCCATCACCCTGCAGGTGAAGCTTGTTGGTGGACGATACATCCAGCCTCTAAGCAGAGGTCAGAAGGAGAAAAAGTACGGGTAGGAGATGACCTCATCTTGGTTAGCGTGTCCTCTGAGCGATACTTGGTAAGTAAGTGTGCAACATCTCTTTCTTTGGAGAGTTATGAATAAGTCAAGTGGGAGAATTATGTGGTCTGAGTGGGAAGATGGCTTCCTGGGCCTTTTCTGGCAGGGAAGGCTTCCCTTTTGACCTTGATATGCATATCCATGAGACCGAGAGTACTCAAGGCTTCTATTGTTTTTACACATGAAACTGTGTAGTATGTATGCCTGTGGGTGCAAATGTGTATATGTATTCACATGTGTGCCCATGTGAGCAGATGCCTTGGGAACCCTGTCCAGCACCTTCTAGACAGGGTCTGCCACTGGAACTCACCAATTAAGCTGGACTAGTTTGCCAGTGAGCTTTGGTGATCCATCAGTCTCCCCATTGCCACTGTTGGGATTATGGATGTGTGCCATCACACCAGCAGTTCAAGTGGGTACAGGGGATCAAACTTGGATCCTCATGCTTGCATGGCAAACACTTTGCTTACTGAGCTATCAGTATAGCCCTGGACTCTTTTATTCATAGAATGTGAATACAGTCTAGTGAGGAATCCCAAATTCCATGGTTTTACTTTGCATGCAGTATAAAGGCTATATTAATGAGGCTGTGATAAGAATAAAATAAAAAGCAGCTTGTCTGTTGTTGACACTGCATTGTTGCAAAGGGCAGAAGCTAGAACTAGGAGAATGAAATTTATGTTTAATCATTGAATATTTTCTTGATTCTTGTGGGGAGACCAACATATATTTAATTTAAGATATCTAATTAGTTGTGGTCTTTTTTAAAAAAACATTTTTATTTATTTTAGAGAGAGGGAGAAAGAGGTAGAGAGAGTGAGTATGGGCTTACCAGGACCTTCAGCCACTGCAAACAGACTCCAGATGCATGTACCACCTTGTCTATCTGGCTAACATGGGTCCTGGGGAATTGAACCTAGGTCATTTGGCTTTGCAGGCAAGTGCTTTAACTGCTAAGTCATCTCTCCAGCCCAAGTTGTAGTTGTTATAAAGGGAAATCCTATGCAAAAATTCCCAGATGATTGAGATCCATGTAAGGGTAAATAGGGCTGTAAAAATATCATTTCTCTAATTTATTTTTGAGAAAGGGTCTCACTATGTAGCCTGGTCTGGCCTTGAAATTAGCATCTTCCTATCTGTTGTTCCTTTGCAGGGAGTATAGGTGTTCACTACCATGCTCAGCTAAATGTCTTAATAGTATTTTTCTTTTCTTTTTTTTTTTTTTGAGAGAGAGAGAAAGAACAAAGCGGGGGGGGGGAGAATGAATGGGTGTGCAGGGACTCTATCCACTGCAAATGAACTGCAGATGCATGTACCACTTTGGGCTTACATGGGTACTGGGGACTCAAACCTGCATCCTTAGACTTCACAGGCAAGCACCTTAAGAACTAAGTCATATCTTAGTAATTTTTTTTTTGAGGCAAGCCCAATAGACTGGCCTTTTTTTAGTGAGAGAGAGTGAGAGAAAGCAAGCAAGAGAGACAGAGAGAGAATAGTTGCACCAGGGCCTCCAGCCACTGTAATTGAACTCCAGATGTGTATACCACTTTGTGTGCATGTTCAATCTTGCACATGTCACCTTGTGTGTCTTCAGCCCTGTCTTGGTATCTTTTATTGCCATTCTGGGAATTCAACTCAGGGCTTTGTGCCATTGAGCTACAACCTCAGTCTATATTCTTTCTCTCTCTGAAGAAGGGTCCCACTCTAGCCTAGACTGACTTGGCACTTACTTTGTAACCCAGACTGGCCCCTACCTCGTGGCTGACCTCAAACTCAGTGATCCTCTTACAATATCCTCCCTAGTTCTGGGATCAAAGGCATATGCCATCACTCCAATCTCCCAGTCTATTATTTCAATATTCTTTCATTATTTTCTTTAATAAATAATTAAACATAAAAGGAGACATTGTAAGTTTTTCATGAATATCTACATCAAATATCCCAGATGGCATAGTAGATGGTGATCAAAGGAGAAATGTACATAGAGTAAGTCACAGTGGCACATGCACTGGATTACAGAAAGAGCATCACCAGTGCCATCAATCTAAACTTGTTTCTGTGTATAACTGACCAAGATGCAGTAAGTCATGGGTACCCCATTACTCTGTACACATGGAAATAGACCAGGTTTTTTGGCAAGTTATTTTCATTCTATTCACACCTTTGGTTCGAGTTTTCAAATGTTTTTAGGAAGAAGAGTACTGTCCCCTCCCTGTGGGTAAAGAGATAAAGATGGGGCAACAGCATAACAGGGCCTCCTGTGACTGACAGGCACTACAATACCAATAGAGTGTCTGCTGTTACATGGCTACAGGGATGCCTGGAGCATTTCTTTGTTGTTGTCTCTAACTGGTACCAGCAGAAAGACTCACCATCCAGATTTGTAAGGCAGTGCGAGTGTGCAGCTTGTTTAAATAAACATTATTTTATGTTCTTGCTATGTGCCTAGTCTGCGCTTGGAGGGGGCTGTATTGGGACCAGAAAATGCACATTCTGAGGTATGGCTATACATGGAAACCAATCACAAGAGAAGTAATTCAGACACATTTTTCAACATGAAACTTAATACTCTATTTCATTTGGATTTTGACATGTCTGTGTATATCTGTTGTGATTGTACAACTTGTACTTTCTACTATGATTTGACAGGGTGGTATTATGCAGAACCTCACAGAGTCCAGAGCTTCTGTTATCCATTCTACAGCTAATAATCTGAGCAAGTCCTGTTTCTTATAACTAGCCCCTGACCTCTGCCTATTCCATTTCCCAAAGTGGGACTGGTGCTAATAATAATCCATATTTAATGTTATTGTCAGGAGGCAAGTAGATAATAAATTTGAATGTGTTTTGAATTATACAGAATTGTGAAGATGACAGTAATAACAATGATGCATGTGGTTAACCTCCTGTTAATTTTGGACATACGTAAGCTCATGGTTAATTAAAATTCACAACTCATTTCCAAGCTACATTTGCCCTGCCAAATTATGTAAGCTCTTTTATCTGGACGACATTTAAGGTAGATGGATAGATAGATAAATAGAATTTATGTAACTTTTATTTATTTATTTATTTGAGAGAGATAATGAGGCAGAGAGAGAGAGAGAAATAGAGACAGAATAGGCACACCAGGGCCTGCAGCCACTGCAAATGAACTCCAGATGCATGTGCCCTGCCCTGTGAATCTGGCTTATGTGGGTCCTGGAGAATTGAACCTGGGTCCTTTGGCTTTGTAGGCAAATGCCTTAACCATTAAGCCATTTCACCAGCCTGAAAATAGATTTTTTTCGAGACAGAGTCTCACACTGGAACTTACTATGAAGCCCAAGCTGGTCTTGAACTCATTGAGGTCCTTCTGCCCCAGCCTCCATAGTGCTAAGATTACAGATGTGAACCACCTCACTGGGCTCTAGCAGTCAACTAGGTTTCTGGAATTTCAGTTTCATGTGTAATGAACTCAGTGCCTTTATTGTTCATCGCCACAGACTCAGCATATAACAGAAACATGAGCAAACTCTAAGAACACAATTATACATGGTTCTACTCTTCAAGAACTAGTAGGTGATCCAGACCATGTGGCCAGCTTTCTATCACTGTGACAAATAACTGAGCAAACAACTTAAAAGCAGGAAGGATTCATATTGACTGAAAGTTTAAGGATAGGACTTTTCAGTCCACAGTTGCTTGACTCCATCACTATGGGCCAGTGGTGGGCAGAGCAATATGGCAGAGAGGGTGTGGAGTACAAAGCTGCTTACTTCATGGAAGCTGGGAAACCAGTTGAAAGAGGAGGAGGGAATCCCAATATTGTCCTTTCAAAGTTACACCCCTAATGGCCTCACTTCTTTCCCAAATATCTCCCTACCTCCCCAGACTTCACCAACTGGAGACCAAGCTTTTTACACATAAACTTTTGGGAGCCATTAAAGATATACTCCATAGCACAAACTGAACACATATAGATAATGATAAGACAGTGAATTAGTGTTATAGTAAAGGTAACGGATGCTGATGGAAGTCTCCGTGAATTTAAAGACTGCTCATTAGTACCTCACATTGTCACTGTGGCTGGTTAGTGCTAGGTCGAACATTATGGTGATGGATTCAAGAACATATAGAGTGGGCTCAGTACAAAGGTCTTAGAAAAAATGAAAAGTAGGCTGGAGAGATTGATCAGTGGTTAAGGCACTTGTCTGAAAAGCCTATAGACCCAAGACTGATTTCCCAGTACCTACATAAAGCCAGATGCACAAGGTGGCACATGTATCTGGAGATTGTTTGCAGTGGTAAGAAGCCCTGTGCCCATTTTCTCTCTTCCTCTCTTTCTTTCAAACAAATAAATAAAATAATTAAAAAAAATAAAAGTAGCAAGTGAGCTAGTAAAAGTACTTTGGAATTGGCAGGGATAACTAGAAGAATCCATACATTGTACCCCGAGTAATACAGATGAGTTATGTATATGTATAGTATTAATAGCTGATCAGGGGCTGCTAAGTACAAGTCTAAGCTAACATGGAGCTTCTTGAACCTTCAGTCTCTTCATCTGCAATATGGGGATTAAAAAGAATTTAGCTTATACGGATGGTTATGAATATTAAATACTTAAATCCAAGAAAGGAGTAAGTTACTATTATTGTTTTCCTTGGAGATTTGTGTCTATTAAGAATGAATAAAAGCCCAGTATGGTGGCACATGCCTTTAATCCCAGCACTTGGGAGGCAGAGGTAGGAAGATTGCCATGAGTTCAAGGCCACCCTGAGGCTACATAGTGAATTCCAGGTCAGCCTGAGATAGACTGAGACACTACCTTGAAAAAAAACAAACAAAAAAGAATGAGCAAAAAATCCAAAAAGCAAAAGAATGAATGAGTAAAGAGCACCTGGGAAATGGTTCAGTGAATATAGCTGAGTTTGGATCCCCAGGACCCGGCTAAATGCCCACCAATAATCCCAAAACTCAGGAAGTGGAGACAGGAGTTCCCCAGGGCAAGCTGGCTTGCTAGACTAGTGAATGGATGAGCTCTGGGCTCAAGTGAGAGACCTTGGCTTAGAAAAATAAATAGAAGAACAATCAGGAAGATACCTGTTATCAACCTCTGGTCTCTCTCTCTCTCTCTCTCTCTCCATATGTGTGTGTGTGTGTGTGTGTGTGTGTGTGTGGTTATATGCATACACAATGCACACATGCTTAGAATAAATACTTACACATGCAAAATATCAAAAAAATGGTTAAAGAAACTGCTTATATTTAACCCAAAGAAAAGAAAATATGGAATGAGAGATGGAATTATACAGATAATCTTTAATTAAGATCCATTATTTCAAAACAAAGTTCATTTTCTGAGAAGGTGCTTCTGTGGTTAAAAATGAATACTTTTGTTTCAAAATAAAATGATTAAAACTTGTTATGGAAAATAAATCATTCCAGTCATTGACTTTATGATGTTTTAGCCATTGGTGTCTGTTATGTGCTGAACTATTTTTTCTCCTTCAGTCTCAGCAAAACTTAGGTTAAGGTGTCCAGCTATGCATTTGGAACATTACCAGAGCATGTGACTGTGTGAAGGGGCCTCAAAGACAGAAGAGGGTGCAATGGTCAGGAGCCTTCTGACTTCTCTGTTTTCTATATTGGGCATTGAGTTATGAGTAACATGGAATAAAGGACCTTATTTTTAAAAGTGGATGTAAACTACTACCAAATAATATCTTCTTATTTTTTGATGCTTATAGTTTTCATATCCTATCCTAGACAGGTATGGTGGTATACACCTTTAATCCCACCAGGAGGCTGAGGTAGGAGGATCATCATGAGTTCCAAAGTTTGAGACTAGCTTGAATCTACAGAGTGAGTTCTACTGTCAGCCTTTGCTAGCTTAAAATATATATGTATATATAAAGACAAAAAAAGAAATGCTATCCTAATTAACTTTTAAGGAATATTCAATAGGAAAGACTCTTTGCCTTATTGGAAACGTTGTCTACTTTTAAAGAAGGCTTAAGCAAAGCAGCTAACATTTAAGAAAATAGGGCAAGCAGATATTACTGACTTTGAATCCATTTCAAACAGAACCAAATAAGATAAACCATACAAACTGGTTCGTATGTATGTCAGTTGTACCTTCTCCCTGGTCTACATAGAAGTTTAAAGTCTGTGAATTGGGGTTTTATTTTGAAGTGGAAATGTTTCTTTTTGATGTTTATTATTATTATTAAACAAGATGTTTGATATGGATACATCATATGTTGGTATCTTCTTTTCCCTTGTCCCTGCCCCCATTCCTTTGGGGACACTCCTCAGTGGGGTTGCAGGTATTCCCCATGGGGTTGTGGTTTATGTGTTGTGGGAGCAGCAGTAAGTTATTTTGGTGGGGGAGGGAATGCCCCTGGGCATAATGTCTCAACCTGTGGCTCTTCCAATTTTTTAGCCCCCTCTTCTGCAAAATTCTCTGAGCTGTGGTGAGTTTTAAATCTACTTCACTGATGAGCTCTTAGGAGCCTCTGGATCTCTGCTTTGGAAGGTGTTGAGTATCCTCAGGGTCTGTCTCCTATACCCTGGCACTGATTATCAGGAATAGCACGGAGCAGCACTCTTGCTTGTCCCCTGATTCCTCTGTGGATTCAGCTGTGGCTTGGCTAAAGTGTGAGGGGTAGTTTATTTCCTCTGGTCTCCTTACCTTCTGAAAAGAAGAACAGATTCTCAACAGAGAGTGAAGTCAGCATAATTTAAATGGGATAAGCATTATTAATTTAGTGGAGAATTTGATGAATGTAGCCCCACTTTTAGCCAAAGACTAGTGAGAATTTGACGCTGGAGAACACAATCTTTGTCTCCATAGGATTCTGATCTGGTTCCCAATTTCAGATATGGGTTCTTTTACACTGAGAGGATCTCTTAGCCAATCAGAAAGCTATTGGTTACCCACTGAAGCTGTACTGGTTTGTACATCCTGTCAGCATGTTTGCTTCTGAGTAGCTTAGACCTCTTGTTGCTCAGACCATTGTTGGCCATTTTCCCCATATTAGTCCATGTAGCGCTTTCCAGACAGTCTTGTCTGGGGACTGGCTTTCTTCTGCATTCCAGCCACGTCTCTCCATGCTGTGTGTCAGCATGTGGTGTCTTCAGCAATAGGATCTTAGGAAAAGTTGGTTTCTTGCTGGGTGTAGTGGCACATGACTTTAATTCTAGCACTCAGGAGGCAGAGGTAGGAGGATCAATGTGAGTTTGAGGCCACCCTGAAACTACATAGTGAATTCCAGGTCAGCCTGGAAAAAAAGTTGATTTCTTATTGGCCAGGTTGTATACAGGTAGAAAAAGATATATGTCTCTATGAAAATGTTGTCAAACAATGATTGAAAATAAATGAGGAGAGCCGGGCGTGGTGGCGCACGCCTTTAACCCCAGCATTCAGGAGGCAGAGCTAGGAGGATCGCTGTGAGTTCGAGGCCAGCGTGGGCCAGAGTGAGACCCTACCTCAAAAAAGAAAAAAAGAAAGAAAGAAAGAAAGAAAATAAATGAGGAAAGACAGAACCTTTCAGTGTGAAGACTGATGAAAAATCCTGAAAAGAAGTCATTTGAGGTTCCATGAAAATTTGTTCTAGGTTCAGGAAAATAGCTCAGTCAGTAAAATGGTTGCCTTGCTAGCATGAGGATCAAGAGTTCAATCTCCCCAAACCACATTAAAAAACTTGGGGCTTGCTGGCCAGCTAGGCTAACTTACTACACACTTGCTTATACATAAACACACACACACCCTCACACACCCAAAGAAATCATTCTGCTGTTCATACCTACCTTGAAGTCTTTAAGAAGCACAAAGGGCTTTTGGCTGCATTGCTAAATTGCCTGGCGTTACATAGAAATGATGAAAGGCAATGGTCATAAATATTTTCAAGTGATTTCTTATGCCAGTGAGTCTGATTTGGGGAGCATGGTGAGCACATGTCCAGCAATTGAGCTATGAATCCCCAGTTTCTTCCATTTCACCTTGGTTAATTCATGTTGAGTTTTTCTTTCTCTCCCTGCAGCTCAGATGATGGCGCCATCAAATTTATGTTTACAACAGGTTTCTATTTCTTGACCCCTCATTTATTTTATTTTATTTTATTTTTCAGAAGAAAAACTGAAGCCTGAGGGTTAATTTGACCTGTTTATTTGTGTTTCCTGCTCCTGGGTGATAATTTATTTGAAGTATTCTATCACCAGGACCTGAGTGCCTGACATTTAGTAAGAGATAAATAAATTTGTGAAAAATTGCATCAGATAAGGGTTGAATTCTGAGATTTCTTAAATATGTTGGAGCCATGCACCCCTCTGGCAACCTGATAAAGCTTGTGGACCACTTGTCATAATAATGTTAGAGAATGTGTAAAATAAATAGATGTGATTTCAAAGGAAATGGAAAGATTGAAAAGGTTCTCTATGGGCTTGTAGGAAGACCTCCCAGGAGGTCATCGGCTATGTCAGCTCTGTCTCTGAGAATACTGTACTTCTGTCATCTAACATCTAATTCCCTAATTTCCCAAAACATGTTTTCTGGGCCTGTAGCCTCCCTTGACCCTACCTGGCTGTTCCTAAAGTTGAAATGACATTTTTCAACAAGTGACTCAGATGCATCCTGTGGTATAGAAGGTTAATGGTGAGACCAGGATGCAGACGAGATTAAAGTCTTGGTGACACAAGTCCATGCTCTTGTATTAGACTGAGTCTTCTTGAGTGGTTGCACGTCTCAGCCTAAGGCAAAGTTTGCTTTCAAATGCTGCTGACATCTGTTTGGTTTCAAGAATTGACACTGTTGCTGAATATTTAATACCATGGGAGATTTCTGTTTGCGTTTAAGCAGCAAAATTAAGTAGAAGCTTCCAGTCAGTATGTGCAGAGAATATTTTCCTTTGTAAAGTAGATGCCACTTAGATAACTTCCTATGATTTCATTGTGATCTTACAGATTTACTTAGGATTTTCTTGAACAGAGTGAAATATTCCTGTTTTTATGTTTCTCCTATATGTGTGATTCATCTTTAGGTTTAGGTTTGATTTGCAAATTGTATTTATAGTTCTTTCTTCCCCGTAGTAAGTAGCTTCTTGTTGCCTAAAGGGTAAAGTCGTTGACCTAGCTCCCAACTTCATCTGCTGGTCTATCCTGCACTTCATGTCTCAGTGTGGGCTGGAAGCCTTAAGAGAGGTGGGGACTCTGCACTGCACTTTATGTCCCATATCTCTGCCCTTTGGTTCTGGTCTTTTTACTTCCTCCCATCAAAGCTTTTAGGTGACTAGGAGGGTGTAGCAGACAGGTTCAGGTTCTCCAACTTATCTATTTTCCTACACATACATGATTTAAGTTTTTCTTACAAATGAGTAATATGTGGGTATGCCCCACATTTTCTTTATCCAGTGGTTTTCTTTTTAAGAGTAAGAGAGAAAAATGTCTATTGTTGCTGAAGACTGGTAGACAGGACCTATAAGTAAAGGATCCCCTTAGGTGTTGGCTAACCTGTGGAATATACAGAGTGGCTACGTTAGGCTATACCTGACCTTAATTTTCTAGCATGGACATCATCTCAGCATATTTCTGGTCTAATTAAAATTTCAAGCCCAGGCTGTCTTCAGCCTTGGAGAGGTATTGTAGAAACAGCACAGGAGTGCTGGCAGTATCTGGGAAGAAGTCTCCCAGAAAATAGAGGTTCTGTGTGTGCATAGCCTGTGGTGTGTGTGCATGTGTGTGTGGTGTATGCATAGTATATGTATATGTGTGTGCATATCCACATGTCCCGTTCCCACATGTGCACTCTGCCATGATGTTTCCTTGAGACAGACTTTCCCCCTGAATCCTGAGTTGAAGGTTTTTGGTCAGACTGGCTGAATAGTGAGCCCCAGTGATTCTCTTGTTTCCTCCTCACACAGGACTCAGGTTACAGGCATTCATGTCCTTGCACAGCTTTTTGCATGGGTAGTAGAGATGGAACTCAGGTCCATTCAGGCTCTCATGCTTATGTAGCAGTGTTCTTACCCACTGAACCATCTCCCCAGCCCTGGTTCCATATATTTTTGAAATTCTAAAGATAATCAAGTGAAATGTGACATTTGAGTCTTAGTTTTATAGGAAATTTATGAGCCTAAATTTAGATAGTAATTGACAAATATCTCCACCTACTGGCTGTTATGTCAAATTGTAGTTGACAGTCCTTAAAGGTTGAACCAGCAGGTTTCACCAATTTCATTGGTCACCTAAGTATGGTATGTAGAAAACCGCATTGTAATTTTAAGTGCCCACCTGTGATGTCATTTTGTCCAACAAGTCTTTAGCTATACATCAAGCCTTAAGAAAAAAAAAAGTCACTTCTTAGAAGTAAGTTTATTTAGTGCTTTTGTTATTCACTTGTGTGTTTTCTGATTACTGACTTAAGTCAGTAGTTCAGAGAATGAATGAAAAGTACATAGGGAACACATAATTTTTAATACTGTTTTTAGTACTGTTTTTATTTTTGTTTAGATTTATCTATATTTTATTTATTCATTCTCCCTATATTGCCCACACTGGCTTCAAACTCATGATCCTTCTGCCTCCCCCCATCCCAAGTGCTGGGATTGTAGGTGTGTACCACCATGCCTAGCTGGCATGTTAAGTTTTGAGTGCTAGGTTGAACCACATTTTGCTAGGGGCAAATCCAAATCAGCCATGTTGAGTTCAAGTTGCACTCAGCTGTCAGGACTTACCTGTGATGCCTCCTCTCACCTCTTGCTGCAGCACTTGTCCTATGGCAATGGCAGCCTGCACGTGGACGCGGCTTTCCAGCAGACACTCTGGAGCGTGGCTCCAATCAGCTCAGGGAGCGAAGCAGCCCAAGGTAAAAGCTTCACTTTGATGAGAAGACTTGTCCTTCATGCAAAGCTGATAATCATTTTTGGAACTGTAATAATGATCTGATTATTAATTAAGGATCTTTTGTTTCCCAACATTCTATAATGCTGAAACCTGGTCTTTAGGAGTCTTCTGTAAATTGCTGATTCACAGTGACGCTTTTGTTCAGCTGTTATCTTCTTTTCATGCTGTTGTCAGCTTCAGCTTGTTTCTCTGATCTCATGTTCTGCCTCTCTAAGGGCCGTTTTCTCCATAGACTTTGGCCTCTGGGTATTATTCAGCTACTCTAATGTCATCATTTCTCATCATGTACCTCATGCCTCATAGCCGGATCACAACAGTGTTTATGTAACAGCATTTCCCAGGGCAATGTCTGTGATAGTGCTGGCCAATTTCACTTTTACAGGTTCAAATCTGATCATAAATTTCACGTTGGGTTTTATGTGGCTGAGGTAACTTGCTCTAGTGAAAATATAACTAACTCTGGGACTCAAGGGACCGGCCAGTGCCACCTACCAGTGCACTTTTGTGACCTTAGCCACAGGTGCAGGCTCAAGGCCACTGGACTTCTGTATCTGTGTAAGTAGGGGGTTGTACCAGGTGGGTCCATCTGACCATCAGCATCTGACCATAGCATTCCAAATGCAAATGATGTTTAATCCTTCCAGGGTATCTCATTGGAGGTGATGTGCTCCGGTTGCTGCATGGACACATGGATGAGTGTCTCACTGTCCCTTCAGGAGAACATGGTGAAGAGCAGCGGAGGTTGGTACTCAAGCCCAGTACGTTTGGCTAGATTTTATGTCATTGACACATTTTATCTGTTTGCCTTGATGGAATTTTTCTTTACTAAGACTATATCTGTTCCACCATAAGAAAAGGTAGACCAAACACATTCACCTCTGCACCAAAGTGGAATCACATGGCTTCCTTAGGAGGTTTTCCTTTTGTGTTTCTTACCTTTTGGAAGAACTGGATGTTCTTGTTGAATGAAAACATGTAGGAAAGCCGGGAGTGGTGGCACATGCCTTTAATCCCAGCACTCGGGAGGCAGAGATAGGAGGATTGCCATGAATTCAAGGCCACCCTGAGACTTCATAGTGAATTCCAAGTTAGACTGTTACTAGAGTGAGACCCTACCTCAAAAAACAAAAAAATAAAAAATAAAAACAACAACAAAAAACATGTAGGAAGCATTGAGCAAAACAAACTGAGTGGGAGGGTGGGGACATGACAATAAACTATTGAAAATCTCATTAAATGTACATTAGCTTTGATGGATCTTCTTTCTAGAAGGTTTAACCTCAAAATAAATCACAAAGTTAGCAAATTTGCAAAATCTCAGGGCAACAAATGACTAAATTGACCACTTTATTGGTTTTTTGAGGTAGGATCTCACTCTGGCCCAGGCTGACCTGGAATTCACTATGTAGTCTCAGGGTGGCCTTGAACTCTCAGCAGTCCTCCTACCTCTGCCTTCCTAGTGCTGGGATTAAAGGCATGCGCCACCACGCCCGGCTCACGTTGTTATTATTTTGCACTAAGACAAGGTTAAAATTATCTGCATACATTGGAAAATACACAAATACTATAAAGCTTTGGGAGAATTTAGAGACATTTAACTGCTCTTGCTTTTTGAAAATTAATAAACAAATATTGTAAGCTGAATATATAAATGGAAGGTCACAAATAAGATAAGGCATTGCCTGTGTGGTTTGTTATATATCTTTAAATTTTTGAGTGGTTATTTTTCATGATATTAGTATATTTAATATATATTTATATATTTATATATTTATATATTTAAAATATACTAATATATATATTAGTATATTTAATATATATTTATTACTATTATTTAGTATAAAGGTTAATGATCACTTCAGTAGCTCAGGAAGAGTCATTCTGAGCCCTGTGCCTGAGTATTACCTCTTACAGGAAGATCAGGCTTTTAGTGAAGAGTGCAGTGTTGTATGGAGTTGATCTTAACTAAAAGTTCTGTTGTTAAATGTTCCCCTCAGTCTTCTGTGTTTGAACACTTGGTTCCTGGCTGGTGGAGCTCTTTTGTGACAATATGGAACCTCTGTGTGGTCATCAAGAAGGAAATTTAGATGTTTGGGTCATTGGTTTAGTAAAAGCACTGGGTGAATGTAAGTCACAAATGCATGAGGGCAATTGAAGGGCATCCATGTTATGTTCATTCAGATGGGGAGGGAGGAGCCATGGTCAGAGATCTGGTCAGCAAACTGGCATCGTGTTTAGACTGCTGGGAATCCTGAGATATATGTGCTGGGCAAGAGGCTGAGGATAGAATCCCAAAGAGCACAGGGCCTTAGGGTGTGGCTGAAGAAGAAAGGGTAGCCAGAGAGTCAGATGAGTAGATAAGCTGAAAGCTGGGGATATTGGCATGAAGTCAGAGGACTGGGTGTGATTGTGTTCAATACTGTGATGTAGTCTCATGGAGGGAATGGTATAGGAGGCCGGGCCAGCATCTTTTGGGCCTGCATTCCCTGGTTTGTTAATGGAAGACTGAGGCCAAGTTATCCCTGAAGCTCTTTTGGCTCTTTGCACAGATCCTCTAGGGATCTGTTATTGAGGGGATGGGCTGTGCAAGTCACACAACTAACTGGATTTCTTGAAACATTGCTTAAATATTATCTTCTACTTCACAGAGCTGTAGTGCAGATTGACTAAGAGCATGCACAAAAAATACTTGGTACATATTAAGAGATTTATTATGATGATTGTTATTCCATCATTATTGAGACTGAAGAGGCAACATTTAGACAATTATTATGGAGAGTTTCAGGGATCCTGGACTTGCAGGTGAACGTGCCCTATAGCCTTAGTTCAGGCTGGCAGGTCACACTGAATACAAGAAAACCCTGTAAGTGGTTCATTATTACTGCAGGCAAAACTAGGGAATATTTCAAACATATTTTCAGATCATTTTGAACTTGTCCTATTACATACATGTTTAGGTCTGCCCTTCCACCCCTAATACTAATCTTTTTTGAGGTAGTTTGTGGAGGGAGGAGCCATTGGCAGGGATTTGATGGTCTTTAGTTTGTGATCTTTCTGACTCTACCTCCCAAGTTCTAGAGTTATAGAATGTGTGCCACCATGCTCTCTTCTATTATTGACTTTGATTTGATACTGATGACTTCTGTATCAGTTGGATCTCAGTGTGTTAAGCTAAACATATTGAGACTCTTTCAAGGTAGTTCGATGACAGTAAGAATACATGTGTTTATGTCTCTTTTTATAGTGTGTTCCTATGGTGAAACTAGATTAAAATGGATGTCAGATCATGACTTGAAGGAGAAAATGAGTCAGAGATATGCAGGATGGAGCTTCAGGGGCAATGTTTAAGAAAGTAGTGTTCTGTTTGTCTTGACTGTGTAATGGGATTGAGCTATCATATGCATTGAATGACAACTACTTCCTAAAATTTAAGTTTATGGAGAGTCTTACTATTGTGAATCTTGTTAATATCATTACATAGACTTTATAAACAATCTTCCTTCGGGAATTGGAGAGATAGCTCATTTGGCAAATATTTCCCTCACAAGCATGAGGACCTAAATTCAGTCCCAAAACCTCACATAAAAATGTTGGGTAAGTGGCTGGATAGATAAAATGGCTCAGTAGTTAAGACACTTACCTGCCAAGCCTACCCACCTGGGTTCAGTTTCCCAGTAACCTTGTAAGCCAGATGCACAAGGTGGTGCATGCATCTAGAGTTTGTTTGCAGTGGCTGGAGGCCCTGGCACACCCATTCTCTCTTGCCTTGTCTCGTTTTGTCTCATTTCGTCTCATCTCGTCTTGTCTAGTCTTGCCTTGCCTCACTTCATCTTCTCTTCTCTTCTCTTCTCTTCTCTTCTCTTCTCTTCTCTTCTCTTCTCTTCTTCTCTCTCTGTTTGTAAATAAATATTTTTTTAAATGCTGGGCAAGGTGGTGTGTATAATCCTACACACCTAGTAGTAGGGGGGTGGAGATAGGTGAATCCCTGGACTTTACTGACCACTTAGTTTTGCCTAATTGGTGAGCTCCATGTCAGTGAGAAACTTTGTCTCACAAAAAGGCATCCCTTGGGAATGACACCCATGCATTTTAAAATTTACATTAGCCTGATTTGGGGAAGAAGTGCATAACAATGACCTAAGAATATATTTTCATTCATTATAAAAAAAAGTAAAAATAATTGAATTTTGGATAGGGATTTGAAAGGTGGACATGTTCCAGAGAAATATTTAAAATTTTCCTTTATCTTGTAGCTCTATGCTATAACTTTTATCTGATCATAACTATCTATTGTATCCTGATAATGAAATTAAACAACCAAAATTATAACAGCTTTGTTATAAGACATAGAAGAAATGATTAAAGAAATGTCCAGCAGTGACATTTTCTTTTGAGCACTTTAGGACTATTTTCCTCATCAATGTTATATTCCTAAATAAATTTGTCAATTGTATCTGACAGGTATTGAATATACATAGCCATAATGGTAGCTTTGGAAAATGCAGTGTAAAATTCTAGGTAACAATAGACTTAGCTTTAACTTCCTTTTCACATTGAGATATGTATATATCTGTGGTTACCTAATCATTCTCATGAAGAATTAATAAGATTCTTAGAATGAATAGTGTACAGTGTGATATTCAATTAAGGAGAGTTAAATTGGAGAATGAGGCCTATGAAAAAACTAAATAGATATTTTTTCCACATTCTCTGCCTATAGTAGAATTCTGACATGCTACTGTAGTATACAATACTATTATGTTACATTTCTTGAGATTTTTCCAGGAAGACATTTAGCTCTGAAACTTCTTTGATACATCGTGTGCAAACCACAGTGGAAGCAATGGAGATACAGCCTGAGGTGGTTGCAAACAGTCTGGTAATGGGAGAGAGACTGCCTCATGTTATTGACTGTGTGTCTTAACCTCTTAGTACTTTCTTAGGCTCTTCAGGTAGGGAGATAGGATACATTAAGAAGAAACATACTGGTACCCAGTATAGGATTTGCTGAATGCAATAAAATATTTTAACTCTTGCTTGAAAAATAGACTTTCATTCTAGACACATAAAATGATTATAAAAATTTATGTTAAGCTGGATTAGCTTTTGTTCTAGACTACTGGATGCATTTCATTTCCTTCCAGAACTATGTGAATGTGTGTTAGTAGTATTTCTTGTTATTGTGACAAAATACGTGTTCGGGGGGTGCTTTAAGAGGAAGGGTTTATTTTGGGTCACAGTTTGATCTTTCAGTCCATTATGGTGATGGAGGCATGGTGATGGAAGCATGAAGCTGCTGAACACAGCACAATCAGGAAGCAGAGAGAGATGAATTCTGGGACCTTGCCAGTTTTCTCCTCCTGGTGCATTTCAGGACCTCAGCCTACAGAATTGCACTGTGGGAAAATAAAGGAGGGAAGTGAATGAAGAGTGTTGCTTGTTTTATGGAAATGATAGAGGAAGGGATGACAGTAAAGGGAAGGGAGGTTGATCTATTTCTATCTGATCAGGTATTATTTGGGATCTACTTCCTTTGTCTTGTTTCTTTCAGGTATAGGACAATAAGACAGTGCCTGACAATATATGGAAATAAATGCTACATTTCATTTCTAGAATGTGACTCAGCACTCAAAAGACGTGCTGCACGAATACATGACAGTGATTTTACTTCCATCCTGCTTTTGCTACCATGATGACTTAATGAGCTGTTATTATGAATAATTGATAAAGCATGAGATGGGCTTGGTACAATACATTGAGTGTCCCTTAGACTGGCTTACAAAGACACACATTGTCTATGTCCTTGTACACAACTAAGTGATAAAATCCTTGTAAAGATGTTGTGCTCACTCAGTTGGCTATTTCCAGGGAAATCCCATAAGCTCCAAAATTATTAAGATGAAGTTATTCCTTCTTGTTACTTGTGTGAGGGTTTACAATCCATATATATATATATACTTTTTGGACAGAGACACAGAGAGAGACAGAGAGGGAGAGGAAGACAGACAGAGAATGGCCTCGCCAACAGCCTCTCAGCTGCTGCAAACGAAATCCTGATGTGTGTGCCCCCTAGTGGGCAAGTGTGGCATTGCACCCTTGCGTCACTTTGCATCTGGCTAAACATGGAACCTGGAGATTGGAACCAGTGTTCTTAGGTTTAGCGGGCAGGTGCCTTAACCGCTAAGCCATCTCTCCAGCCCCCATGTATTTTTTTTGCAAGTGAGTGACCAGTAGTTGATTAGAGTATCCTTTTTTCATGGAATTTATTTTACATTTTTGCTCTTTTTACAAAGAGGAGGTGAATTTATTTGTGTGGGTCTGTTTCTGGGCACTCTATTCTGTTCATTGATCTATTGGTCTATTTTTGTGGCAGCTGATCACTGCAGTTTCAGAATAAATGAGTTAGTTACCTTATCTTGAAGTCAGTAGTGTTAGTCCTCCAAGTTTGTATTTCATATGTACTGTATTGACTATTTTGGATCTATATCAGTTACTTTCCAATTTCTGTGACAAAATACCAGAAGGAGCTTAAAGAAGGAAAGTGTTTATTTTTGGATTTCACTTTCAAGGGGAAGTCCACTGTGGTGGGGAAAGCATGGCAAGGCACTAGCATCACATCAGCAGGGAGGAAGACAAAGAGAGGGGAGGGAGCGAAGGACAGAGAAAGAGAGAGAGAGAATCAAGAAGATCTGGGCTTTAACACCTCAAGGCTCACCCTAGTGACACATTTTCTCCAGCAAGACTCTTCCTCCTAAAAGTTCCACAATCTTCCAAGCAGTACTGCCAGCTGAGGGTTAAGTATTCATACACATGAGTCTTTGGGGAGAATTTTACATTCAACCAACCCACCAACATGGTCTTTCACCTCCTCTATACACTTTAGACTAATTTTGTTTAAATACACAAGATAGCTGGCTTACATTTTAATTGATGTTGCTGAGAAATTGTAGAACAACTTAGAAAGGAGTGACATCATGACAACACTGAGAAGGCTGGCCTGAAACTCACTTTATAGCCCAGGTTGGTCTTAAACTCAAGAGAATCTGCACATTCTTTAGCATTTTGAATGATGGGGTTATAGGCATAAGTCACCACACCCAGCTCATAATTTTTTTCTTTAACTAATAAATATTATGGATTATAATATTGTTTAATGATATTTTAAATTAGTTATTTTGTGTTTACAAAAATAGACAAGGTTTTTTGTTACTGTAGTTGGGTATCAATTAGTACATATTGCTTTTGAAATAAAAGTGATAGTGGTGATTCCTGTGGATAGCTGTGCTGGCAGTTATGATCTAGTTGGTTGAAATCACAGAGTGACTACTGATGATTTGTCAAAGGTGAGTTGGCTTCTGTAGTCTAGCATGGATTCATTGAGAATTACATGAGAAAATAATGAAAGACTCTAGTATTACTTTTCTGTCATGAATTTCAGTAGCTAAAATATATTGAATTTTTTTCTATTCTACATAATGGTATGTGTACTGGCTTGTTTTAGAGTGTAGTATTTGTTAGTCATTGTTGCCTTTGTCTTGAAAAAACATAAAACCAGGATATATATGGACTCAAAAAGTAGGACTCTGAGTAGCTCTATCCTACATCCTCATTTCTTGAAAATCATAGAATGAAAGAAAAGAAAAATAAAAGGTTCTCTTGAAGCCAGACACACTCTCACACTCTCTCTCTCTCTCTCTCTCTCTCTCTCTGTGTGTGTGTGTGTGTGTGTGTGTGTGTAGTAACAAAGGACTCTGATTCAGTGCTAAAACAATATACTAACTTCCATGGTACTTTCTCATGTTGAAGAAGCAAAGGTAGACTGAAAAATATCCCTGTTCTTATTTTTGGATGAGCCAAGTGTGTTCATAAGCACTCTGAAAATACATATTTCCCTGTGGGAAAAGGGGATCTGTCCCAGTGTAGATATTAACTCCAGAATTAAAGAGTGGTTCATGATAGGCAAGGCAGTTTTGTATGAAGCTCTAAGATTAAAATTACCATTCATGTGGGCATGACTTTTCAACTTGTGCACATTGGGTCAAATCAGCCAGACGCCTCCTTTTTTTCTCTGTTCCCCCAGCCCTCCTGTCTAATGCAGCTATATTAACTTTTTAAATTACTTGTTTATAATTGTTTTCATAACAACAGATTTGGATCAGGTGATGGGTTCATGTGACCTGCAAACTCAAATATTTACTGCCTGAACTATGGTAGAGGAAGTTTGCCTGTTCTTGGTTTGGGTTGCCCTTTCATGGTGGCACTGAAAGTTGAGGGGTGGGGTTAGTTCCATCGGCCACACAGTCTTGGAAGTATACGCTGATAGCAAATAAAAGTGGGGAAATCTGTAAAATAGTAGTAAAATTAAGCCAAACAGAGAAAGGAGAAAATGCTTAAGAAGCTCCTTCTTAATCTATATAATGCATACACATTGAATTTCTTATAGTATCTTTTTACTGTCAAAATGTAACTCAGCCTTTAACAAATCATTTACAGCAACATTGGAGGGTATTATCTTAAGTAAAACAAGCAAGGCACAAAAAGACAAATGCTGTATGATCTCTTATACAGAATGTGTACATGTCAAAGTCATAGATTCTAAGATTATAAAGGAGTCTCCATGTATAAAGCAGGAGGCAGTGGGCAGACTTTGGACACTGCAGAGAGGGAGAAGCCCTTGAGCATGGAGTGGGAAAGAGCATGTAGACCTATGGAGAGAACCACAGAGAAAGGACATGAAGACTCATGCCAACAGCCATAGGATTGGGCCGCACTGAAAATTGGGTTTTCCAGCTCCAGTCCAAATCTCAGGTGACTGAAACCCAACTAACATCTGGAATGCAACTTCACACAGGATTCCAGAAACCTCCAATTAAACTATCCTTGGTTCATGACACACGAAACCAGAGTGAGAGAGGGTGGGGATGGCAGGAGGAGAAAAGGAAAAAAAGAAGAACAAGCAGGTGGATGAGGAGGAAGAAGAAAGAGAAGGAGGAAGAAGACAGGGTCTATGATGATAAGAACCTGTGCTGACACTAAGCTATTGAAGTGACCCTCAGTAGGATGCTGGCATGGGGGTGGCCTGACTTAAGGGATGATACTTAGTTTGTTGTCCCTAGAAATATTATAACTGAGGATTTATACCTCAGAATATTGTCTTAGTTATTTTCTTGTTGCTGTGACAAAATACCTGACAGATACAACTAATGGAAGGAATGAGTTATTTGAGCCCATGGTTTTGAAGGGTGCATCATAGAAGGCAAGACATGGAAGTAGGAATGTGTGGCAGAGTCTGCTCACATCGTGGCTATAGATGAGGAAGCAAAGAGAGCAAGATGGGACAAGGAAGAAATATAATCCTCAAAGACCCTCACCTAGTGACCTTCTTCCTGCCAGGCCCCAACCCCTCAAGGCTCGGAAGCCTTCAAAATAACACCATAACCAGGTGAGAACATTGAAAGTTGAGGTTAAGGGAGATATTTCAGCTTCAAGTCATGTCAAAAATCAACCATGTGTAGTACCATTCATTTGGCTACAGTAATTCATTTCAAGTTAACATGATTGAGGCATGAACTATGCATATGGAAGGATTGCCTACAAGCTCTTCAGTGTTAAAATGTGATCTGTCACAGGTTACATTGGTCGTATAAGGACTATTCCCAGTGGTATTCATGGGTTATTTCATTCTTCCCTTCATAGTAACCCACAGAATGTTATTCCCATTTTATATTTTAAAAAATTGAGTTCCAGAGTTTAGCAATGCACCCAAGTTCATATAATGTGGTGATATCTTCAAAAAGTTATTAACATTGAAATATGAAAATGACCTGTCAAGTTCCTGGTGCCTTATAACAAAAAGTGACCTCATAGCTATGATGTCACTTATAGAAGGTGCTCTGTGTCACTTTATAGCTTGCATGGGTCTTTTCACAGCACCCAACCTTTTGTTAATGATATTCTATGATTATGTATTAATATAACCTGCTAATTGTATATCCTATAAAATTTTATTATGAATAAACACCATAGTGTCAGGTGGTGAGAGACTTATAAGGATTTGTGGTTTTATTAGAATGCTAATGTAGTCTCTGCTGGGCTTCAGATTCTAAAGATGAATTATCCTAGCTGTCACAGTGCCTGCTTTTTACTGAGAAAACGGGTTGTTCAACAATTGAGATAAGACGAAAATTATAGTCCCAAATACAAAAATAGCTAACTATTTTATTCCGGTGGACAATGTTATTATAGTTATGAGAGGTTGAATTGATGGTATTATAGGGAGAAATTCATGCTTACAACCTTTGCCTGGAGAGATGGCCTAGTGGTTAAGGGTGCTTGCTTGCAAAGCCTGATGGCCTGGGTTTGATTCCCCAGTACCCATATAACACCAGATACACAAAGTGGCAGATGTGTCTGGAGTTGGTTTGCATTATATTCTCTCCCTCTCTCTCCTTGTAAAGAAATAAATAAAATGATAAAGAAGTATCCAAGCAAACTTAGACATCTTTGGAGTTGGTGATCATTGGGAATCTACTGCAAATGTCAGGCAGTAATGTGTCACAGTTCAAGAAAAGATTGTGGATGTAAAAATGTGAAAATATGAAAAGATTTCTGTTAAATGAAGACTTTTGTCAG
Source organism: Orientallactaga sibirica (assembly GCA_036365145.1). Classification (NCBI taxonomy): domain Eukaryota; kingdom Metazoa; phylum Chordata; class Mammalia; order Rodentia; family Dipodidae; genus Orientallactaga; species Orientallactaga sibirica. Next base: position 14,404,679 of record JAEOAD010000036.1, read on the forward strand.
TGAACCAAAAATGCTACAGCAGCTACTGGGAAAAAATAAAATATGTTAAAATAATTACAAATTGATAGTGTTTCTAACAAAATCTATCATTTATTATTTGTAGTACTGAGGAGGAGTCCAGGGCTTCACACATACACTCTACCATGGATTTCAACCCCCAGCTCCCTTTGTACCTTTTTATTTTGGAAAAGGATCTCACTGGTCTCATTCACTTGCCCAGGATGATCTTGAACTAACTTTGTAGCCCAGACAACCTTTGAACTTAAGATCCTTCTGTTTCAGCCTCCAGATTAGTTGTGATTACAGGCCTATACTTCAAGGCCTGGCTTCAAGCAAAAAATTAAAAATAAAGAAAATTCCATTTCATAAATTAGAAAAAAATGAAGTCCTATAATTTCACTGAATAGTTTTTTTAATATGCATATGTAGTATGAGCTCATTGAACACTACTTTGAAAAATTCCAAGGTTCTGGCTGTAAGTTATACCTCCATACACATTATTCTCCAGTATGAAACACACACACACACACACACACACGTCTGGCTTCAAGAGAACCTTTTCTTTCATTCTATGATTTTCAAGAAATGAAGATTTAGGATAGACCTACTCAGAGTACTACTTTCTGAATCCATATACATCCTGGTTTTCTTTTTTTTTTCCAAGACAAAGGCAACAATGACTAACAAATAGTACACTCTAAAACAGACCAGTACACATACCATAATGTAGAACAGAGAAAAGAAATCAATGATTTTAGCTACTGAAATTCAGGATGGAAAAGTAATACTTGAAACTAGAGAATTGCTGGCTGACAGCAGCTCCAGGTTGAGGGCGACCCCCTCTCTTGAGGAAATACACAGGTGGATGATGAGAGGATATATGACATTCTCCTCTGGCTTACTCAGGTGTGTGAGGCACCTGTATCTGCATACATGTGCGTATGCTACTCATTACACATACAACACACAACACAGCATACATACACACACACACACAAATGAAAAAATAAGACACTTATTCTTTCTGTTGTGGTATCAAAGGAATTGGACAATACTGGTTTCCAAAATATTCTTGGAAAAACTCTGAATTGAACTTTAGTTAAATCTATAGTTGTAGAAATAACTACCAATTTAGAGATACCTGTTAAAAAAACACCATGGACAAAATGTCAACAAAATCCAGAATATAGAAAGTCCTATTGAACAAATAGCACAATTTGTTTTTCATCAAATAAGTAGCAAGAAGGAGTAAACAAAAATGAGGAGAGAGATTGAGAACTACTATAGAGCAAAGAAACAGGATAACTAAGACATATGTGCAGCATATTTGGATCTTGATTTGAAAAGCAATGAGTGAAAAAAAGTTAGTGAAGGCAGGAGAGGTGATTCAGTGGCTTGAAGATGCTTGCTTACAAGGCTAGATGGCCTGGGTTTGATTCCCTAGTACCTACTTAGAGTCAGATGCATAAAGTGGCTTATGCATCTGGAGTTTATTTGAAGTGCAAAAAGTTATGGGATGCCCATTCCCTCTATCTCTCATCATCAATCAATCTTCCTTCCTTCCTTCCTTCCCCCCTCCCTCCCTCCCTCCTTTCCTTCCTTCTTTTCCCTCTCTTTCTCTGCTTGATAATACATAAATAAGAAAAAAAGGAAAGTTAGTGAGAGAATTTAGAAAATATGAGTACTGACTATATCTTACAATAAGGAATAATTTTATGGGTTGTATGTGGAGGGCACTTTGAGGTTATAAGTAAAGGTGAATTATTCCCATTTTGTTGAGCTTAGTGCTCAGTGTAAAAGGGTTTATTTTAATATACTAATGTGTATATTTGAGAAGTTCTGCAGTGAGAGTAGAATGAGAAGGAACATTGAAACAGGAGGAAGAAAAACAGGCCAGTATGGTGCTAGAAAAGCTGTCAGAATAGCAAGAATTTTAGCAGTGTTTAAAATAAAGACAAGGGGAAAGAGCTCAGTCAGTGAGGTGCTTACCTTGCAAGCATGGGGACCTCAGTTTGAAGCCCAGCACGCACATAAAATTCCAGGTGTGGTGACATTAAGGAGAGGCAGAGACAGGAGGATACTTGGGGCTTGCTGCTAGCTAGTCCAGCTTAATTGGTGAACTCCAGGCTAACTGAGACTCTGTCTTAAAGGAGGTAGATGACATTTCTGAAGACTGACCCCCAAAATTTCCTCTGGCCTACCCTTGCACATATGTGCATGTACTCCTGTGCACACATGAATGCCTAGTAAATATGCATACACATATATACATACTCAGAAAAAAAGGCCTTCTTGATTTGATGACATGAAGGTCATTTGGTGACCATAGCAAAAATCCATTTTAGTGGAGAAATAGGTCTGCAAGCAAGATTGGAGCCAACTGAAACTTCTAGTAGGAGACAGTGAGTCAGAAAGGGAGCTAGGAGAGGAGACTTGGGATGTGGGCAGATGTATTATTGGTATATTTGAGACAGAACATGCATGCATATATTTAGATGAAGATAAAATACTACAGAGAGGGAGATACATAATACATGGGAAAGATAGGAGCCATGCCCATTAAGACACTGAATACTCAGGAAAGATGGGGGCCATACGCATAAGATACTGGATACTCAGGAAAGAGGGGGCCATATGCATAAGATACTGGATACTCAGGAAAGACTAGGGGGAGGTGAAGGGCATACACATAAAATAATGAATGCACAGGAAAAACAGGGGCCATTTGCATAAGATACTTGTAGCAGACAGCTTCAGGTATGCTGAGATGAACTTCCAGGCCAGGCAAAGTTATGGAGGAAGGATATTTATTGAAGTTTATAGATCCAGTGGAAGTTCCATAATGGCAGTAGAAGCTGGCCTGCTTTCACAGGGCCAGGCAAGAGAGAAAGCCAAAAGGGAACAGCCACACAGCACAACACACCTCAGGAACTCCAGATAGGCACACTTTGCATATCTTTAGATTGAAATTACAAACCACCTCCACACCTTAGATCCACCCAGAGACACTGCCTCCAGCCAGGTGCCTTCAGATGCAAACTACAAACTTACAAAACACTGAATACATTGGGGACCATATATTCAAACTACCACAACAGTGAATACACAGGAAAGGCAGCGGGCATGCACATAACATACTGAATACTCAGGAAAGACGGGTGTGTATAAACTGCTTTTTTTCCAGCGTGAGGGCTGGCATAGATATCAGTGGGTAATTTAAACAATCTAGTTGACACCCTGTTGGCATATTTATGTTATCACATTATTCTGAGAGCTTTGGAACTTGGGTTAATATAATTCACATCCAAAGAAGTACCCTTTTTCTGACTTTTTGTTGCTATTTTTTATTTTGACTTCATATTTGATACAAATTGTAGAATAAAATATTAAGAATTAGTATTCTTACATATCTTCAAAATGTTTAAAATCTAGAAAATGTAATCTAGAGCTGTAAACCATTCTCTGCAAGTATTAGGTAATAATGTATTAAACTAGATTTAAACTTCCATCAGTCTAACCTGGAAGAATAAGGCACAATCTAGAGGGATGGTATGGAGAAAAAAATTAGTGAAAAAAAAAAAAGAAATTAGACTAGAGGGGAAGGTGACAGAAAATATGTTTAAATAAGTGCTTAATCAAGGAGAACTTATGTTGATTACTGTAAACATTATTTCTATTTCCAAGCCTGTTTTCTGTTGTTCAAAAGTAAGACTTTAACTGTTTTGTCCCATCTGCTGTTTTCTTTTAATTTGCTTGAAAGGTAGAGTTCCAAGAATGAAACCTATTAGTCTTAAAATGAGACTGTTTTATGTGTCAACAGAACTGTTCATTACGAAGGAGGGGCTGTATCTATCCATGCACGCTCCTTTGGAGACTGGAGACGCTCAGAGTTGCGTAAGTAGAACCTCTAAAACCAAAACCAATCAAGCTGTGAAGGGAAAAGGGAATTTATGTGGATATATATATATATATATATCTCCCCCCTAGACACACACACACACACACACACACACACACACGTGTGGTATGTTTTATATATATGTATTTGGATTTATAAACTTTAATGGCTACTTCTGTGATTGTGGATGTCATTGAATCAGGTCCTGACTGCTTTTGTTAGGTGGAGTGGAAGCCATATCCGATGGGGCCAGCCATTCCGACTACGGCACGTCACAACAGGGAAATATTTAAGTCTCCTGGAAGACAAAAGCCTTCTACTCATGGACAAAGAAAAAGCTGATGTAAAATCAACAGCATTTGCCTTCCGGTCTTCCAAGGTGAGATGGAAAATATAACTGGATTATCTGTAAATATATCCCTGTCACATTTCCTTTAAGGTTAGAGACAAAAAGAACGAATAGAAACATGTGTGTCTGTGTTCCAAGCTTCTCTTCCATCTTTCTTTTTTAGTTAAACCCATTTCTTAAGCCAATGAAATGAAACCAGATGTTATTCTGGGTTTATAGTTCTTGTTGTTTACATAAAACACATCCATCTAGCTCCTTCCTGTTTTCCTGGGTGTGGGCAGTACACAGTGACCAGAGTTTCTGATGATTTCAATATTTTTCAAGGATTAATAAACAGTCATTTTCCACTCAGGTGAAACATTTTTCCTAGAAGATGGATTCTTTTTGCATGTGCCGTCCCTGTGGTGCTGTGGTATATGCATATGAGCATGTGCCCATGCACTCACCTGTGGCCAGAGGACAGCATTAGATGTCCTACTCCATCACTCACCTGCCTGTTGTTTCCTTGTTAGGGTGTCCATTACTGATTCTAGAACCTGCTGTTTCATGAGCCTCAGTGATTCTCTGATGTGGGTTCTCCTGTGGGTTGCAAGTGTGCATGGACACACCCAGCTGTTTATATGGGTTCTGGATATTCGAACTTGGTTAATCTCTGGCTGATTTAGGCATTCATACTTGTACAGAAGGGCACTTAACCACTGAGTCAAAAGATGATTTTTATACTTTTAATCACATCCATTTTATTGAGCTTATAACTATATCCTTTCATGTCACAGGACTAACATGACACAGACACAGACCTTTGGAGGTTTCCATGGAGCTATCTTTGCAGCCATTGAGAATTTTCTTTCTACAAAAATCTCCATGGTGCAGATGTCTCCAGTGAACACTGAAGATAATCAACACTAATTTTGCTCATTAGGAAAACTACTTTTATGAACTCTTATATATAGCAGTTACCTTCTTTTGCTGGGGGGGGGAAACCACAACATCCAAACCAGAAGCAGCTAATTGGAAGAAAGGGTTTATTTTGGCTTACAGTGTTGAGGGGAAGTTTCATCATGGCAGAGAAAATAAGACATGGAAGGCAATTGAGGTATTATGTCTCATCACAGCAGAAGGAAGGACATCATTGCAGTGAAGTAGTACTACTGGCAAGTGGGCTGGATTATAAAATTCCAAACCTACTCCCAAGGACATACCACCTCCATCAAGTATTCCCTAGCTGAGGATTAAGTAAGAGGCTTAATGATAAACATCTGAGGCTATGGGGGATGGCAGCCTCAGTTATTATGACTGAATACCTGACCAGGAGCTAGAGAGATGGCTTGGCTGTTAAGACCCTTGCTTGCAAAGCCTAATGACCTGTGCTTGACTCCCCAGTATCTATGTAAAAGCAGATGCACAAATAAAGAGTGCATCTGGAGTTTGTTTGCAGTGTCTAGAGGCCCTGGTGTGTCCATTTTTTTTCTCTCTCTCTCTACTTTCATATAAATAAATAAAACAAAATATTTTAAAAAACACCTGGCCAAATGCAACATATGGAAGGAAAGGGTTTATTTCTGCGTGTGGTTTTGTGGGTAAGTTTCTTCAAGTACAAGCCACATCTTCATAAAATATTTCATATTAATATGTAACTTACAAGAGAAGAGTTTGGTAATTTATAATCCCTCCTCCATTTACAAACATGTATATTCACATGTACTTATAACACACACACACACACAAAAGAAATAGTAGTTAAAATCCAACTATATGGCATATAGAAGAACTGGAATTAGTATACCATGTTATTTATTTATTCTTTGAGACGAAGTCTCCCTATATAGCCCAGTGTGGCTTTGGAGTCACAGGGTTGCCCAGGCTTGCCTTAACCTCATGTTCTTCATGCCTAGGCCTTCTCAGTGCTGGGTAATAGATGTATACTATGACTCCCAGTAACATATCCTATTTTGATCATTTAGTTTTACTTAAAATAAGTTACAAAATACAAATAGATATCACAGAAAAAATATATTGAAGCACATATAAAAATATGCACAGATAATTGTGAAACATTACTTAATCTGCTGATTATAATGTTTAAAATAGTCCATTTTAGTTGGAAGGAAGCCTAATGAAACTAGAACTCATTCATGTAAAAAGCATTTTCTGCAATTATATAATAGAGGAGTATTAAACCAATTGAAACAAATTAGAGTTTTTGCATTATCCAATTTTAGAGAAAAATCATATAAATAGTTTCACTCATCCATTTGTTAATTATTACATTCGATCCTGGCCCATATTCTATATAAAAAATTACAAAAAACATTTTAATTTCTGTTGTAATATTTCCAGTGAAGGAGTGCTTACATTCTGAAAGTCCAGGAAAAATTTTTTTTAATTTACCTTGGACTCTGGTATACTTTCAGCCTGCCATTCATAAAGGACTTGATAGATTTAATTTTTATACTACAAATCAAGTTTTTAATCATGAATGGAAGAGTAAGCTTTTCTAGGTCAATTGAAAATACTATCTTTTGTCTTAGGCTCAAGGATATCTTATAAATTCCAAAATGAATGTCAACTTTGAGTTAGGTGTGGTAAATACAAGCCTGTAATCTCAGCTACTTGAGAATCTGGGGCAAGAGGGTTTTAAGTTCAATGCCCTCCTGGGCTTCAGAGTAGGTTCAAGGCCAGCCTTGTCTATTGAGGGAGACCCGATCTGAAAACAAAAGTGGAAAGTACTTGCTCCATATGCACGAGGACCTGGATTTCATCCCTAGCACCTTCTCAACTCTGATGAATCCTCAATATCACATTAGCAGTCTTGCAATATTTCTTTGAGATGTTTTTGAAAGTACAAGTACATTTTCCTCTTCTTTCCTTCCCTCTCAGCCTCTTCCTCCTTCCCCCTTCTCTTCCTCTCCCCTTTCCTCTTCTCTGTTCTTTCTTTTTGTGGTTTTAGGAATTGAACTTTGGACCTGATGCATACAAGATTGGTACTTTACCTATGGCGCTATATCCCTAGACTAGTTTTAGGTTGATCATGATCCTGATTAGGTAACTGCAGTACCTACATGTCATTTACTGAGGCCATTTAATTTTATAAAAGCCTGTTTAGTATTGACAATATACCATTCAATGTTTTTACTTTTTTTTCAATGTTGTTACTTATTTTGAGAAAGAATCTCACTGAGTTGCACAGACTGGCCTTGAACTCACTTGAGAGTAGGAGGTTTTTACCTTGCATTCTCCTACCTCACCATCCCCATTAGCTGCAGTTATAGATCATTGCCACCAAGCCTGACTCTAAAAACATTCTTAAAATTTTACATATGTAGCAGACAGCTTCAGGTTTGCTGAGATGAACTTCCAGACCAGGCACAGTTATGGAGGAAGGGATATTATTTATTGAAGCTTACAGATCCAGGGGAAGTTCCATAAAGGCAGGAAAAGCGGCCTGCTTTCACAGGGCCAGAGAGAGAGAAAGCCAACCAGCCACCACAGCACACAGAGCAAAACTACAGCCAAAAGGTCACTTCAGGAACTCCTGCTAGGCACATTTGCATATCTTTACAATGGAATCTCAAACCCACACCTGAAGACCGGGCCCCCAGTGGCATTGCCTCTAGCAAGGTGATTGAAGATGCAAACTATAACTAATAAAACACTGAATATATTGGGGGACATATTTTCAAACTACCACAACATACCATGAAGATCACTTGTCCTTAAGATTTATAAGTGATAGAGACTTAAAACATACGGTACTAGTTAACGTGAATATCAGTTCCTTGGATTGTCACTGGGGAGGCTGTAACATCAATCAATATGAATATTCAGTAGTCAATTTCAAGTTCCAGATTTGACTGAAAAATTTGTTGAACACCTTAAACATTCCAAACCAGTTGAAACAATTAGGAACTAGTTTTCAATGTAACATAAGCCTCTTGCTTAAGGAAAAGTTTCTACATAATGAAGAATAAGATTTGATATGTGTAGGTTTTCTTAGACATTTTTTCACTTCTCTACTGTAGAACTTTGAAGCAGCACTCTCAAACCTGTTCAAATGTCAGTTTTAATCATAATGTAAGTCTTGCCAAGCATATATGTATTATAACCCCTGAGTATAATTTTCTTTTAGCTTAAAATGCCACTGCCAGGTTTGTCTGTAGGTGACTCCCCAGCTTTCCCTCCTTCACACACCTCAGAATAGAAGTCTTTTGCCATGGTAATGATGGAACAGAGACTTCAAATGAGACTTCTAGGGAGACTACAAGGACTATATTGGCAAAAATAGATCAGAATAATTTTAGGTATGATTCTATGTGATTTTAGTGGGGGGAGCTTCTGTCCTTGGTTCAGAAATGGTGTATGTTTTTTAAAACTTACACTCACACAAAGAAAATAAGAGTAATTCTTAACAATTCATGCTGTTTCACACAATCTGTTAAGTACATTTCATGCATTATCTCATTTCATCTTAGTATAGTCCTGTCCAGACATTTTTATTGTTTTCTAACTTTGTTGTTTCTCTTCAGAAGTGTATGTAGATAAATGTTTTTAACATAAAGTTGGTGTGTAATTAAAATTTTTTTAAATGTCAGTCATTATACAAGGACAAGGGCCTGTTAAACTCTACCCCCCTTGGTTATCTGACAGAACACTTTGTGTAGATTTTTGGATGATTGACTATAGCTAATGCTAGAAGAGTCCCTGGGAACCACCTGGTCTAGATAACTAGTCCTGTAAGACTAGTTTTAGGTTGATCATGATCCTGCAGGTAACTTCAGTGCCTACATGTCATTTACTGAGGCCATTTGATTTTAAAACAGGCCTGTTCAGTATATATACTGGATTAGTCAGGGTTCTCTAGAGGAACAGAACTGATAGAATGAATTGTATTAAAGGGGAGTTTATTGGGTTACCTTACAACAGTCCAGCAGTAGCAGGCTGCAGTTCTGAGAGTCAAGGAACCTGTAGCTGCTCAGTCCAGGAGGCTGGATGCCTCAGCTCGTCAGTCCATGCTGGAAAGCAGCAAACAGAGAACAGGGAGCCACACTGAGCAGCACTGGCAGCCAGGTGGGAGGAGAGGATACTTTCTTTCCCAGAGCTTCTTTAGATAAACCAGCCCCCACCTCTGAGAGGGGCCGCCCACTCTGGGGGAAGGAATCTTCCTTTAGTTAATCCTTCCTAGAAGCAACCTCAGAGACACACTTATAAGGAATGTCTGTGGATTACTAAACAGATCAAGTTGACACAAACTTAACCATCACATATACCCATTGACAATATAGCATTCAATATTTTTCCAGGCCATTCTTTATTTTTTTTATTTGTAGAATCATTCTTGGAGTTCATCTGAAAATTGTATTTTCCAAGTATTTCTGAATGGGATAATTTGAATGCTTACAATGGGAATATCTGTCAGCACATTTTCTGTGGGGCATAGGAAGGGATATATATTCATTTTTCATGCACTTAGTAAATGTTCATTAAGAATCTTCAGATATTGATCTGATCCTGAGGATATGGGCAATTTCAGTTAATTTCAATAAATGAACTCCCAAGTGAAGTTGTGGCATTCAGGTTAATACACAACTCAAAAGAGGAAATATTTGTTCAATCAAACTTGTTGGTAAACAGCAATGCCTTATAATAATTTAAGACTATGTTGAAAATATTTCTTTATGAATATATAATCCTCAAGATGGGCAAAAGTTTATAGATGTTCATGAATGCCAAGATGGGAGCAAGGATCTCTCCCTGCTTCCTGGTTGCTAGTAGAAGGTTAAAGTACATAGTCTTTTGAGGGAAGTTTCTATTTTACAGCAAAGTACATATGTTAGAGTGCATTTCATTTTCTTTTGTTTGTTTTGTTCTATTTTGCTTTGTTTTGTTTGAGACAGGTTCTGACTCTGTAGCCCAAGCTGCCCTGGAACTCACTATGCTGCTCAAGCTGTGCTCAAGCTCATGTCAATCCTTCCTTTAGTAATAGCTTCCCCAGGGCTGATTATATGCATGTTGAGCCACTATAATAGTTACTCTTCTCATTGCTGTCACAAAATACCTGAAAGCAAGCTACATACGGGAGAAAGGTTCATTTCAGCTCACAGTGTGAGGGAATATGTCCATCTTGGTAGAGAAGGCAAGGCAGCAGGACATGGAGCAGCTGCTCACATTCAGTCTGCAGTAAGCAGGGAGGGAGTTATGAACACTGACACTCATCTGTCTCCTTTTATTCAGTCCAGGGCCCCAGGCCATGGTGCTGCCCTCAGTTATGGTGTAGCTTCCTACGTCACCTAATCCCATCTAGAAATTCCCTACAGACAGGCATGGAGATTTGTTGCCTACGCGATGCAAGAGCTATGGAGATAGCTATCACAGGATACCTGTGTCTGGTTTGTAGAACACTTTTAGTAGCAGTGTAATCTTCAGTTTCAAAAACTTCTACTAATGTTAGTTCGTCCTCATTAATTTTCGGTCGTGCAATTCCAATCTGATAATAAATTAATCCAGCTAATTGCATATTCCAGTTGTTATCATATCGTTATTGTGCTTCTTTTTTATGGTTGAGAGAAAGAGACAGACACAGAGAGTGAATGAGAGAGTGAGTATGAGCACACCAGCGCCTCCTGTCACTGTAAATGAATTCTAGGCACATGTACCACTTTGTCTTCTGGGTTTGCATGTGTACTAGGGAATTGAACCTGGGTCATTAGACTTTGCAAGCAAAGTGTATTTAACCACTGAGCAATCTTGCTAGCCTCTATAATTGCAACTTCTGGTAGGCATCATCCACCTGCTTATTTCTTATGCATCTAATTTCTTTATGCCTTTTAATATATTTCATATCTAATTGTAGCTTTAAGGTGTTTTTCTGTTACTTGTAAGACCATATTTGGTTGGTTTCTATTTATTCTCTCTCTTCCTTCTTCCCTCCCTCTGTTTTTTAGGATAGTTCACAGTGTCTTTTGCTTTTAATTTATTTTTGACAGTATATTGGATATAATAAATGATATGTTGTAGAGACTAAATTCATTGTTTTTTTTTTTCTTTTACTGAAGAATTATTTTGGTTTTGTAGGCAGATTACATTATTGAGTCAAAACTCTAGTTGTTTTTGTCTTTGGCCCAGAGCAGTTGGTTGTAATCCTGCTCAGTTCTTTTAGTTTTATCTGCTGCCATTATTCTGGATCTCCCCTCAGTATGCACATTGTCAAGAAATTAGATGGGCTTCAAAAAATATTTAGGGGCTGAGGAGATATCCCAGTGGGTAAAAGCTTGAGTTTAGATCCCCAGTTAACCACATGAAGTGTCAGGCATCACACCTGTAATGCGTGCCAGTACAGGAGAAGTGAAGACAGGTGGATCCCTAGTGCTTACGGCTTAGGTAGTCTAGCTAAGATTGTGAATTGTAATTTCAGAGGGAGGCTTTAACCCCAAAAATGGACATGTATCTCTGGCCTTCACATAAAGACACACACGCATAAGCACTTGCATATATGCGACACACATTTATGCATGCATTCACAGCACATATATAGACAGGATTTTGGATCCCATGTGAATCTAAATGTATCTTCTATGATACCTCAATCCAGAAACAGCAGTATCCCTCTGCCTCAGTGATTGGAACCTAGGGTGAGCTGCGGTCCTGAGACCAAGGCAACCACATATCAGCCAGACAAGGCATTGTTTGTATTCCCAGATAATTTTTTTTTCCCAATTCTTTTCCTACTTTTGTCCCTCTTTAGTGCCTTTCTGTACATACTAAATTTATTCCAAATTTTATAGTACTTACCCATGGGAGGATTTGTATTAACTTAATCTTCCATTTCCCTCAGCAAATAACTTGATGGAAAAATAACATTTTAAAAGTTGATGAAACTGAAGGCTGGGTGGTGGAACTAGATCAGTCAGTAAAGTTCTTCCCTTGTAAGATTGAGGTCTTATGTGATTCCCAGAACCCAGGCAAAAATACTGGACATGGTGATGCATTTTTAGGTGATGTAATCGTAGCTCAAAGTTGTAGATACAGGTAGATTCCTGAGAGTCACTGGCCAGATAGTCCAGCCATATTGGTGAGCTCCGGACCATGGGAGACCCTTTCTCAAAGGAAGTTACATGGCATTCCTAAGGAAGAATAGCAGTGGTTATCCTCTGGTCTCCACATACAAACCCAGATACATGTGCACACACTTGTACACACAATACACACACACACACACCACTCCACACTTAAATAGTGCACCCCCATGCAAATACACACACATATAATAAAAACAATAAACACAGACAAAAAAAACCTAAAGGTCACTCAGATCAGCAAGCCGTGTGGAGTTTTCATAAGATTATTACTTTGGTAATCTGTACACACTTTACTTCTAATAGTGAAGGTACGTTTCCTGCTGCATGCTTTTACCCCATGTCATCTTCTTGGCTCCCGTGATGCTTGTGCTATGGTTGCTCAACACAACTAGGTTAATTTTTAATGAGCTTCTAATCCTGGGGTCCAGAGGAGGACAGGAAATAGAGGAAGGAAAGAAGACAAACGGCCTTAGGTGTTTCACTTAGCAAATAATAATCACACCTCCTTTTTTCTCATATCATGTCAGCAAGTTCTTACCTGACTCAGGGGTCACAGCCATCAGGAAATCTCCCAGTTAGAGCTCCTGGCACAGAGTAGTATGGACCCCTGCAAGAAAAAAACAAACAGAGCACAACTTTACTACTAATGAGTGTGCAATATCTCAAAACATGATCTGTAAGCCCACAGATAATTGGGCTACAAACTCATTTCCTTGAATAAAAGAAAAATTGTTTACAGGCTCATTGTTTTCTTCTGAAGAGATAATTACATTGTTATATTATCCCCCCAGAATTTAATTATCCTATTGATAGGGTTGGTATAAGTAGATTAGCATTTTATCTCATTTTGTTGAATGAAATTACAATAATTTATTATCTGTTTTATTGCTGATTATTAAAATAGAGTTGAAAATTATTTGCATAATAGTTCAACTTAATTGATATTTGTATATTTTCATAGATGACCTTGATCATTCTGTATTGAGAATTTCAACTCATTTTAATTTGAAGAAATATATCTTCAATTTAATTAGGGTCATTAATTATTAGCATAAAATAAAAATGTAATGAAAGTAACATATTTGTTTTGATTTTGGAGACAATCTTTCCATGTAGCCCTGGCTGGCCTAGAACTTGCTATGCAGTCCAAACTGGCCTCAAACTTATGGTAATCCCACTGCCTCTGGCTCCTGAGTGGTGGAGTTTCAGGCATGTGCTGACATGAGTGGCCTCACTTGTCCTTGTTTTGTTTGCTTGAATTGGTCATTTTTATAACTGACATTATTTTACTTCATGCTAATTTTCAAATAAATTTTTGGTAACTGAAGATAACAGTAAGCAAATAAACAAAGGCACAGAAGAAATATAAAGCAAATTTAACAAGGAAAATTAGTTCATTGAAGAAAAGAATAAGAAAGCAGAAGGTGGTACATTCAGTGTTGGGACTATTGTTTTAAGAACTATGCAGAACTTGCCATAGTGAGTTGCTAAACCTCATCCCTCATACCCATTTTGGATATTGTAGTATCAGAAACTAGATCACAGCTTGGTCAGTTCAAAAGAAATAATAATTGTCCGTAACAGCCTTGTTAACATCAGGATCATGGCAGTTTTCAAGGTCTAAATTATCAAATTAAAGTACTTATTTTATCCCAGGCACTCTACCGAAAACCTTAAAAGTACTATCTCATTTTTTTTCTGATCCTATGAGATGCTACTATTAGTTACAGATGAGAAAATTGAGTCTTAAAATATTTAATTTGGCGGCTTGGCAATGTAGCACAGTAGGGTGCTTGCATAGCATGCACAAAGCCCTGGGTTTGATCTCCAGCACTGCATAAACCAGGTGTGGTGGTGCAAATGTATACTCAACTCCCAAGCACTTAGGAAATGCAGACATGAGGTTCAGAAGTTCAGGGTCACCCTTGGCTGTGTAGTTAGTTCCAGGCTACACAGGTACATGAAACTCTTCTCAAAATTAAAAAAAAAAAAAAAAAAAAAAAAAAAAAGGCAGGTGGGGCTAGGAACCATTCAGAGGGGCAAGTGGGGATAGGGACAAATTGAACCAAATATAATGACTCATATGTATGAAAATGCCATAATGAAACTAATTATTTTAAAGTTAATTAAAAAATTACTGGGTAATGTCTTGGTGTAATAAATGACAGAGATTTAACTGAAAATGAATGTTTCTGACACCCAGGTCCATGCTGTTAATCACTATTTAATGGAGAGAAAAACTAACCTAGAAAGAATATTAATCTAGCGTTACTAACTGGAAGATCTCTTGTTTAGAACTTGTCACTGTAAGATCTCTTGGTTACAGGTTGTCATTAAGCAAATAAACTTTTATGTGATAGCTAAAATAATTTGCTCCTGCTTCAAGAATATGTTATTTATTTTTGAAATTTCCTATTTTAGTTCTCAGTTAACCTTAAACTGTTAGAATACTTGAAACATATGTGGTGTCCATGTCTGCAATCCCAGCACTTGGGATGTGGAAGCAGGAGGATCAAGAGTTCAAGGACGTCCCCACCTATGAAGCCAGTTTAAGGCTAGCCTGAGCTACATGAAATCCTATCTCAAAAAATCAAAATAAAATCAAATAAAAATACAAAGAACCTTTGTCCACTTCAGAAGACTTGAGGGCACTGACATTTTCAAAGAAGGAACATTCTTCCAACAAGGTAATTATTACAGGTAATAATTATATGTAATTATAGAGTAGTGATTTATTTTTATTTTTTCTACTCAGGAAAAATTGGATGTGGGGGTGAGAAAAGAAGTTGATGGCATGGGGACCTCTGAAATAAAATATGGGGACTCTGTATGCTACATACAACATGTGGATACAGGTCTTTGGCTGACCTACCAGTCTGTGGATGCAAAGTCTGTGCGAATGGGATCAATACAGCGGAAGGTAAGATGGTATATACAGTTTAGAGCAGCCATTGTCATAAATAAAATTCTATAAACACAACAACCAAAAGACATAGAACACCCTTCCAGCCACCTGCTCCCAGTGTACTATTTGCATGTTAAAGGTCAAATCCCGCCATATGTTTATTTTAGTATTGCATCCAAGTGAATTTGTATACCAAGTTGCTTGCCAACATATACAACCCTATCTGCTCAATCTTTTAAATACCATTTAAAAAATGGAAAAAGTAATGATTAATATTAATAAATTGTTTAAATTTCAATATCTTCAATCCTGTCAGGAAAAATCCCACTTCAGTAGACTTTGGTTTTGTAAGGTGAACCATTGATAGAAGTAACATGAACAACATGTAGGAATATGATCATGGGATTCATGAGTCTAAACATAAATCGAATAGCATTTTCTGGATTTCTTGATTCTCAGTTGACCTTTTTTTCTTTTTTTCTTTCTTTCTTTTCTTTCTTTCTTTCTTTTTTTTTTTTTTTTTTTGCTGCTACTATAAGCCCTTGATTGACCACTCCTGGCTCACAAACAGTCATCAAATATTTGGATTATTGGATACCCATTCTGACTACCCACATTCTCCTAGGATTTTCTCAGTTTTTAGGCATTACCTTTAATTCCTGTGAGTGTCACCAACAGCACAGTTCTTGCAGTCCCTCAGAAAATCATGGCTTTCCACACTCTTGCTTTCTGTGTAGATTGTTTCTTCTTCTTTTTTTATTTTAGAGAGAGAGAAACACAGAGAGAGAGAGAGAGGTTGAGAATTAGGTCAGCCATTGCAATCGAACTCCAGACACTTGTGTCACCTACTGGGCATGTGTGACCTTGCGCTTGCCTCACTTTTGTGCGTCTGGCTAACGTGGGATGTGAGGAGTAGCACATGGGTCCCCAGGACCCATGTAAGGTAGACACAAGGGACATATGCATCTGGAGCTCATTTGAAGTGACTAGAGGCCCTGGTGTACCCATTCTCTCTTTCTCTCTATCTGCCTCTTCCTCTCTTTTTTTAAAATAAATAAATAAACAAATAAATAAAATATTTTTTAAAAGAGAATTTAATTTTTGGTTTATTCTTTCTAGTATTTGTTGCTAGTTCATTAAATTTCCCTTTTCCTTCGTTAATTCCACTTTATTATTTATCCTTTTTATAGGGTCTCAAAATAAGTCATACATTCCTTTAGTCTTTCCTTCTTTACTAATACAAGTATGTAACAATAGAATCTTGCTGTTGAGTACAGAAGTGTATCTCATTGATGTGTATATCGGTAATAGTATTGCAATGAACGGATTGAATGGCCAATCTGTGCAGGAATCTGTGCATATTAATTAACCTGAACACAGCAGCTTGCCCATGTCCTCTGTCTTGGTTTTGATTGTATTTATTATCATGGCTCAACTTTTGGAAAGCATATCTTGTGAGGAAGAGAGGTATTGGGGATGAACCTAGGGTCTTAGGTATGCTAAGCACCACTCTACCACTGAGCTACATGGTTGGCCCTTTTTATTATTTTATTTTGAGACAAGGTCTTGCTAAATTTCTCAGGTTAGCTTTGAGCTTGGAGATTTAAAACCTCCTGAATAGTTGGGCTTACAGCCATGCCAATCTATACTGGTCAGAGCCTATCTTCTTAAATATGGCTTAGAAAATAGATGTTGAGAACAAGTGCATTGTTTCCATATCTTTCAGGCTATTATGCACCATGAAGGCCACATGGATGATGGCATAAACTTATCCAGATCTCAACATGAAGAATCCCGCACAGCAAGAGTCATCCGGAGCACTGTGTTCCTCTTCAATAGATTTATAAGGTAATTTTTATTGTGGTGGTGGTGGCGGTGGCTTGATATTTTATTTTTGTTTCATCCCTGGATTTATAATAGACAATTCTAAAATATACCATGATTATAAATATATAATTTGAAAGGTCCACAATATAATTAAATGTGCTATTTTGGAAACCTTATAACTTTGTAAAAAATAAACATGAAATTGTGTTTAATTTGTAATTGATTATTATAGGGGAAGATTATTTCTTTTTGGTTCTAGACCCTCTTAATTTCATTTTACGGTGAAGGTAATATATCCTAGATACTTATGAGTTTTGAACAATATTAAACATAATGTGATTCTTGTTATATCTAAATTTTCTACCTAATAATTAAAACCATTGAATTGCATATCCAAAAACTAAATCAACATTGTAGCCAAATTTTTTTTGTAACATAGCAATATACAATCTGATCTTTGGTGCTTGTCATCTATTTCTTTAAGTTTGCAAATTTCTTGGGTGACATTTTCCTATAAATATTCAGATTGATATGGATACAGATATATGAACAAATGCAAAAATTTTAAAACATCTATGTTTTTTAAAGGTTTGTATAATATATCTTGTTTTTTAAAGTTGCAAGTTATAAGAGTGTACATGTTTTGTATTTCATCATTTTTGTGACTTATTAATATTTTTACTAGGCTATTATAATCTTTTATATTAAAGATACTAATTACATGTTATATATAAATTACAAATATCTTTCACAATTTTTCAGTTTGGAAAATAATTTCCAAGTATTTTTATAGTAGCTGCATTATTGCATCTTCTCTTTTGCTTTCCAACATGTAAAAGACCTTTCCTATATCAAATTATATTAATATTTACTTATTTTCTACTTCAGTAAGTTGATTCACTTAGTTTATATATGTATATATGTGTGTTGGATTATGTATATGTCCAAAGATGTAAGTAGCTTTCAGCCTCCTGTGTATCTAGTAGTTATTTCATTTCCTGCCTCATTTACACCTTGACTTCAGGTGGAATGAGGTTTAGAGATGAGGTAGGTATCAGTTTTGTATTACATTTATTAGTTGTATTTCTGTTAGTGTTACTTTTATTATTATGTCATCCTATATACTTATCTCTTGTATTAATTAGAAAATCTTATAGAGGTGTTGAAACTTGGGAATAGAGTAATTCAGTTGATAGCAGATGGAAAATTTTACACAGAACCTTAGAGAATGTTCATAATTCTACTATTTCTAGTGATTAATAAAGCCAAAGTTATATATTCCAAAGTTGTTTTAAAGTTCAAAGCTAAACTAGTTCTCATTAATAAAGCCTTTATATTTTTTAAATGTAGTCAGAAAATAGCCAGAAAGTATAAAATTTTGCGATAAAATGTTGCCAAATAGATTCATTGAAGCAGAGAGGAGAAATATAAGAATGGTATTTTTATGCATTGCATTTTGTCATGACTATAATGTTAATTCTATAGAGGTAGTCTTATACTCTTTAATAGTGTCTGTTTTGTGATTTGACAAACTTTACTTTGGAATAATTTTGATGTTGCAGCATTATGTTTGAAAATGCTTCCCAGATATTCAAAGCTGTTTTAAAACAGAACCTTAATAGGTGGAAAGGAGCATACCTTAATCCCACTAATGTCATTCTCCAAACATCAGAAAGTGTATCATGGTAGTGTCTCTTAATCTAAATTTTAAATGTATTTTTGTTGGGTAATAGGTAGTTGCTTTAATATATTGTTTATTGATAGATAAGAAAAACTAACATAAAAAATAACATTATTAGAGAGATGAGGAAAGAGAATGTGTGTGTTTTCAATGTGCAGTACTGGGATTCAGAAGTGTTAGCAATTACCCTACTAATCCTATCCCATATGTGTGTGTATTTGTATGTGTGTGTGTGTGTGTGTGTGTATGAAACTTTAGTATATTAACATATTGCAAATTGATCCTATTACCATCAAATTACCCTCTTTTGTCCCCTCTCCCTCTGTGGGGATGTCCTCAGTGGGGGTATTGGTAATCATTGTAGGTTACTATGGGGAGGACAATGTCTGACAGTACACCTGCCCACCCAGTGGCTCTTACATTTACTGCACTCCCTCTTTCACAATGTTTTCTGAGCCCTGGAGGGCATGTTGTAAGTCTCCTTTAGTGTTGAGCTCCTGGCAGCCTCTTATTTTCTGCACTCATGAATTCTGAGTCTCCTCAGTGTCTACCACCATCTCACTGGAGGAGGTTCTCAGGCTACCCATGAGAGCAGCACTCAATATTTACTCTAACCCTTCCTGTGTAACATTCCTTGGGCCTAGCAGGTGTGATAGAGATGACTTATCATCCAGTACTAGGTATTTGGCTTACTCCTCTTGCCTAGAGTATATTTTTAACTCATGGGAACTAAAAAGAATAGCACCTAGAATCAATGATAGTTGATCCTTAATCAACAAACCCACAAACCCAAAAGAAGTGAAAATCTGGTTCTGAATCTGAGAAGATTTGATTTTAAATCTTTAAAATGTGTGGTGAAAATCAGTTGGTTTCTGTTGTAGCCACCTTCATGTTGTTGAGACAGAACTCCTGATCAAAAGCAGCTGATGGGAACAAAAATGTTTATTTTGGCTTGCATTCTCAATGGCAAGCCTCATGATGGCAGGGAAATGATGGTAGAGCAGAGGCTGGTATCACCACCTTGTAACAGCAGGTGGAAAACAGCAACAAGAAGTGAGCCGCAGTGACATACCTCCAACAACAAGGTTCCACCTCCCAAACTGCCCCCAGCTGGAGACCAAATTTTGAACGCATATGAGTTTATGGAGGGCATCTGATTCATACCATCATGGTTTCATATTTGAACCAAATATTGCTTTGTTGATAGTGGTCTGTCAGCCTAACAGAGTTTATTGAAGATGAGTGGTTCTGGGTATTCCTTTATATGATATACATGTGATAATTACATGACATGGTACACAGAGCCAACATGAATATGTTTATTTTATGGCTACTAGAGAGGCGGCCTTTTCTCACACATTCCTTTTACTATGCTTTATATCTTCAAACAAAAACACAATATACTGAGGTTGTGGCTCACTGAGTAACAGAAGTGTCTGGTGTTGGTTCAGGGGCCTGGATGCTCTAAGCAAGAAGACAAAGGGGCCCACTGTTGACTTACCCATAGAGTCCGTGAGCCTAAGTCTTCAGGACCTCATCGGCTACTTCCATCCCCCTGATGAGCACTTGGAACACGAGGATAAGCAAAACAGACTGCGAGCCTTGAAGAATCGGCAGAATCTCTTCCAGGAAGAGGTGAGGACTCACTTGTTCCTGTTCTGCCTTTTTCTCACTTGAGACAATAATTTAGTGGTGAGGAAAATATTCCATTCATTCCATATCTTTGAATGTTTTGGTATAGCGAACCAAGGGTCCAATTGAATACAGAAATAGGCCTTGGTCATTATTTTGATTTCTCTGTTATGCCCATGACATGGCATAGGTACTGTGTTATCAGCCTTCACCTGGCCATTTGCAAGCTTAGTAGTTTGCTTTATGTTAGGTTACATAAATACAGAACCATACAAAAATACAGGCCTGGCCTACAAAGAAAGATGGCTTCATTGGTAAAGTACTGTTGTGCAAGTATGAAGTCCTGAGTTTGGATTTCTAGCACCCATTATAAATGCTGGACAGGCATGGCAGTGCACTGTAATCTTAGGTGGAGATAGGGGATTCCTGGATCAAGCTGGCTGGCTACACTAGCCTAATAAGTGAGTTCTGGATTCATGTGGGATAATTTATCTCGATAAATAATTCATACAGTGATTGAGGAAGACACCCAAAGCTGACCTCTGGCTTACACACCCACATGCACACACACATATATGAACTTGTATAAATGCACCCTTGCACACCATACACACATACAGGCAAAAGATCTAGTCTTTAGAGGAGAATCAGGGTTTTCAAAGTCCATACACTGTGGAGTTTCAGTGGGGGCTTTTGGGATTGACGGCCCACCAGGACCCTTGGCCAGCATTTCAGGTCTTAGTGCTCTCCACATGGGGAATGATGCATGTTGGAGGAAAGAAGTGATGTTGTGAAAGCATCTAAGGAAAAAGAGTGGAGCACATTGTTGAGTTTCCCAATCTCTAAGTCTGTGTTGTTCTTTTGTACTTTAAAGCTCTTCTGTACATTCATGTGAAATGTGTACATATTTGTACGTGTGTGTAAGCCAGAGTTCAGTGTCAGGTACCTTCCTCAGTTGCTCTCCACCAATTTTTTTTTTTCTTTTTTGAGACTAGATCTTTTGGTGAAAGTGTTCATTCCACCTCATAGACTAGATTAGCTAGCCCGCAAGCCCTAAGGATCCCCCACACTCTGCCTGTCCAGTGCTGGACTGTAGGCATGTGCAGCCACGACTGGCTTTCATGTGGCGCTGGGGATATGCATGGAGGTCCTCATGCTTGTGCAGAGAGCTCTTTACCAACTGAGCCATCTCCCCAGCACCTAAGCCTGCGTTTTAATACATTGGAGTGGACACTAAGTTTTAGGATGTCTTATTATGTAAAAAAGAAATGATTTGATCATAAGTGCACAAAACACAGGAAATGTCAACATAAACCAATAATAATAATAATAGCAAATAATTTAGTCGGCATTCTTGTTTTTATTCTTATCAAATTGCTAGACTGATAATGCAGTCAGGTCCGCATTGCTGGCAGAAATCACCTGACCAAGAGCAGCTTGTGGGAAAAAGGGTTTATTTTGGCTTACAGACTTGAGGGGAAGCTCCACAATGGCAGGGGGAAACAATGGCATGAGTAGAGGGTGGACATCACCTCCAGGCCAACATCAAATGGACAACAGCGGCAGGAGAATGTGCCAAACACTGGCAAGGGGAAGCTGGCTGTAATACCCATAAACCCGTGCCCTAAAATACTCTGCCTCTTGGAGGCCTTAATTCCCAAATCTTATTAGCTGGGAACCTAGCATTCAGAAGACCTATGTTTATGGGGGACACCTGAATCAAACCACCACAACTGATTACTGTATTTACTTAATATCTGAAAGAATTGAGCCTAAAGTTGGACTGTGGGAAATTAAAATATTGGTTTGAATATTATCAAACTAGCATTGGATTAGGTGGGCTGTTTCTCTTCTTTGTTTCTCATATAAGACATTTCTAGACTGGAAACTAGAAATGTTCTAGGATCAATGGTGTCTCTTAAATTCTCTGTCAAGGAAGTTAACTTAATCAGACTCTGTTTTATAGCTTTTCCTCTCATAAGCTTTTTGTTTTGAAAACCACAATTGAACAATAATAATAAATTTAGATGGTTCCCTACAAAATTTTATAATGAATTTTTGATATTTTTTAAAATGTATTTTCATGGACTCTAGTTTATTTACGGTGTAATTTAGTAGTTACCATAATGCTTATTAAATAAAAAAAGGAGGTGCTCAGATACTCACTCAATAGTAGAACAGTATTTATTTTGACTACTATTAAACATTACAAATGTAATATGAAGTCCATATTTTATATTTTTCTTCTATTTTTGGTTGATAATAGCACCCAAGATTGAAAATCTATCTGAATGACTTGAACAACATTGCATTTCACATGTAATTGTGTGTCTTCCTGTTATTGAAGTAATAATGTCAATTTTCTTTGGATTAGCAGACATATATTAAGCCAGACATCTTATCAAATCAGGTCAGTTTTTTGTTGTTTGATAGAAGAGCTAGTTTTTTTCATTCTGGGAGAGTTTTCAATTCTGTATTCCATAGCTCATGCTTCCATCAAACTTGCAATGATCTTCTTGCTTCAGCCTCTCTAGTGCTGGGATTACAGGGATAGGATACAATGTGCAGCTCAAAATTAACTTCTTATTACCCCCACCCCCTTCTAGGGCATGATCAACCTTGTGCTGGAGTGCATAGACCGCCTCCATGTCTACAGCAGTGCAGCACACTTCGCTGATGTTGCGGGAAGAGAGGCAGGGGAGTCTTGGAAATCCATTCTGAATTCTCTGTATGAGTTGCTGGGTAAGGATTGTGTTCAAGGCATCTATGTTAGTCTGTTTAATATGGTCTCATTATAGTTACAGCAGCTTTATAGAACACCTCTTAATCAGGACTTTTAATTTATTGTTACTATTATAAACATATTTTGTATGGATATATCATGTGTTGGTGCCAACTTTTCCCTCCTCCCTGCCCTCATTCAGCAGAGGGCCCTCCTCAGAGAGGTTGCTGGTTTTCTCCATGGGATTGTGGGTTATGCATTGTGGGAGCAGCAGTCAGTTATTGGAGGGAGGCAGTGCCTCTGGGCATGACATCCCAACCTGTGGCTCTTACAATCTTTCCATCCCCTCTTTGCAAAATTCTCTAAGACTTGGTGGGTTTTAAGTCTTTAAGTGACTCTTAGGAGCCTCTGGATTTCTGGGGACTTTTAATTTTTAATGTCATTGATCTAAAGCCAGTGAGGCTTGATGTATAAACCCATTTCTGAATGAGAAAGGCAGCCTGAGGAGTAAGTAGATTTTGATTACAGGAAGAGGAGCATGGGGGCTAGTTCTAGTGGATAACAAGCTTCCAAATGGATGAATATTACATATTTCTTCTTTTGATTCTAGAGTTGGTACCACAAAGTTCCTCTCTTTATAGCTCTAGCTTGTCAGGGTTCTGCTCTAGTGTTCCTCCGTAGTCTTTATGAGATCCGTATTTGGCAACTTCTTAAGTATGCACAACCTCATTCAGCAATGTTTGTAGTGTTTTGTTTACACCACATTCCTGTTTACTCTGTAAAGAGGTAGGTATTCAATATAAATGGCTGGAACTGTTATAGAAGTTTCCACCTGTCTCTTATTAACAACTGAGAAGAGTCAATTTTGCCCCACTGAGAAGTCAGCAAGCCTCTTTTTGGACACTTAGCATTTATATGCAATGCACCATTTATTATATTTGTTATTTTGTGATACACAGGCTTTATTTCAAAGGCAAGAATAATAGTTTCCTGGTTTTGTGTCACTGGCATATATTAGATACTCAACAAATGTATATTCATTAAACAACTGACTTCTGATAGAATCAGAAAGTCACCTGAGTATAAAGCATTTTTAATCTGAAGGATTGGATGTCAAAATATTTGAAAATCTTTTCTAATGTAGTTAAACCTCATTAAAATGTATAGAGTCATAATACAATTTGGACATAAGTTTACCTATTAGAATTTTTATTATGTTTTCCTTAGGGTAAGCTTCTTGATATGCCATTAAAATTAAGCACATGTGATTTAGTACTTTCATGGGGCTAGCATTTCTCTGGAAATGACAAAAAAATTGAGTTTTTATAGAAATCTAGATTAGTTATTTTATACATAACAATTATTGGTGTAGGGTTTTTTGCTGCTAAAATTCTAAAGCATATATTTTTTGTATGAAAGTAATAGCATTGAATTTCTGAAAATAAGAGAAATTGCAGAATGATAGTGTTTTAACACTATAGTATAACTTCTTTTCTTGGTATGACAATGGCTGGATCCTAGATGCTTGCTAGAGGTGTGTGTGAGATCCAGGACAGAACAAGTCTTGTGGAAAGAACATTGTTATTAGTAAATGAAGAATTTTATTTATCTCTATGTCAATTTCTTCCATAGACTCAGTTCACTAATCCCTTTAGCAAGTCACATGCTCATGTTTTGTTTCCATGAGCAACAAACATGTCACATATCATGTTTAGTGGTTATCATGACATTCATGAACTTGCAGCAAAGCACACCCTTCAACCAATCATTTAGTGTCATGTGTCCCTCAAGTCTGTACTCCCTGTAACTCCACAGAGTTATTTAGGGATTCAATTTGATTAGTTTAGAGCCTGCTAAAGTAGCTTTAATATACTCTACAAAATGCTGGGGACTTGGATGAGAACAAAGCTCCTCTTCAGAAATTAGTTTTGTGTTTTACTTTTATTGGAACACAGCTAGAGAAGTATTTTAAAATGGTGTTCCCATTTAAATAGGAAGAGGCAAGGTGGTGTAGGTGGAATGATGGATCCATTGGGATGTCTTGACTCATATAGCCTTAAACCTCATGGGGCTTTGTGGGCTCACATAACTGGCAGTTTACCACGGAGTTTAACTTAACTTAGTCTCCATTGTGCCTGCAGAATCTGTGTGTGTGTGTGTGTGTGTGTGTGTGTGCGCGTGCTCATGGCCATGCGCATGCACACACATTCTCTGCTTTCTGTGGGTTACTGTGGGTTTAGCTTCCTGCTTCCCTTTATGACATCACCTGGCTGTGCTTAGGTCCTAATGTGTGTACTTTCTTACTGACACAGGAGAAGTGAAACAAGTCATCTTGAGAAAAAAGAACACAATACTTCCAAAACCCCCTAAAATCCACATTTCACATCTCATTGACCCAAACTCTCTCTATAGATATTCCAGAACCAGATGCTTTAGCAAAGGCGAGAGGATTTACCAGTAATGATTTCAACTAGTCAGGAAAAACCTTGAAACATAGGACAAACCCTCACACTGCCTGGCCCTCATTTAGAGAGTAGAAGTTACAGAGGACGCTCACATATCCATCATAAATGCTAGCTTGGATACTTTACTCATCTAAAAATTCCCATGAATGGCATTCTGTCAGGTGCTTTTCATCTGCTACCTAGTGCCATGTGGTAAGCAGCATAGGCACTCAATACACATTAGTCTGGCTTATTTAATAAACACATAGCAGAGTTTCCTATTGGTTTTTGGCAGCAGGGTGCATTCAGCCATTAATTGACTTCATTAAACACTAGTGGGTTTATTTCTCCTCTTCCATGAGGTCTTTTTCTTGAAAAACACAAGCCTGAACTTTCATCTATAGGAGGAACCTTGAGAAAATGACTCCTCTCCCTTTTCCCAGTGCCCTATCTCTGCCACTGATGTGACTTGGGATTGGTTACTAAATTTATGTTGTTTCCTGATGTGCAAAATGGGGGAAATAATGTTGCCTGTTTTTAGGGTTATTGTGCCAATTGCATATATTCCAGGCAGCTAACAACTGGCCCATACTGTTTCAAATGCTATGTATAAAATGGTGCTAATGGTTCTGCTTCAAAGATGGCTTGTGTTGGATATGGTATCACATTCTTAGCATAGCATACTATTTACTTCTTCTTGTCTGTATTGCCATTTCTTTTGGACACTTATTATTATCACTCCTTTCTTTGTTAACATAATGACACTTTCTTCTTTAACCTCTGCTTTCATCCTTGTTCTTCAAGAAGCAGCTTATGGGAGGAAAGGGTTTATTTCAGGCTTACAGATCCAGGGGAAGTTCTATCATGGCAGAAGAAGCTGGCTCACTTTCCTAGATCCATAGCAGAGAGACACCACCAACATCTAGCAAACACGAGCAGCCAGAGCTAGACTAAAAGATCTGGCCCCCAGTGACACCTCTTTGAGCAGGCTGCTGCAGACCTAGGTTGCAAGATTAATCAAAACTACTTCAGGCTGTGGGAGATATACATTCACATTCCAACCAACACATTCCTTTTTATTGATTCCAGAGCTTGTACAGTTCCAAAGATTCTTAGGACCCTGCTTACCTGCAGGACTGGGGTTGTAGGTGCATATCACCATGTCCAGCTATTTTATGTGGGATTGGAAATTGTACCTCAGACAGTTTCAGGACCCTTCAGGCCCTCATGCTTGGACAGGAAGCACATTTAACCACTAAGCAATCTCTCTAGCCCAACCATAATTTAATATCTGTTATGGATGATGCTCTGATCCATAAATTGAGGGACAGTGGTTGGAAGGAAATAGTCTACTGGTTAGATGGAAAAGGTACATAGCATAAATAAAGCCAGCCAGTGTGAGGGGTGGCTAGGGACTCTACTGCCAACATGTTGATATGTTATTGTTAAACAATGTTAAGTTGGGAGTAGGAAAAGACTAATACATATGACAACATAAAATTAAAAATTTTATTATAAATAATAACAATACAGGTGGGAGTTGGGGAAATATATAATTTACCTGGAAGCCAAAGGCTTAATCAACTCCTCTAAGATGTAGACTCTATAAACTCATGAGAAAAATAGTATCTAGTTGAAAAATAAGTAACAGATAGAAATAACAGTTCACAGAATAATAAGTGAAATAAAAGACTTCATCTTGGTAAATAAATGCAGATTAAAAAATAAATCAGGATCATATTTTGTTTATCAGGTTGGCATAGATGAAAACTTTGTTAATATCCAACATTGGAAAAAATGTTGGATAATATTTTCTGGGTTGGAGTGTAAGTTGATAAAATTTATAAAGCCAGATCAGTCCTTTTACTTTCAGAGTTCTCCTGTAAGAATTGTGTTCCAAAGATATATTTTTGTAAATGTAAAAAGGATGTCTACTATGAAATTATTTGTAAATAACATAAAATTGAAAACAATCATTTTATCAACAGGGGATTGGTCATACAAGTTGTGGTTTACTTAGATAGTATCGTACTGCAGCATCATTGAAAATTGAGACAAATCTATCATTTGGAAAATTGTATGAAGAAGACTAAATTGTTCTTTTATGTATAGAAACCTATGATTTGGTATTAACTGGGAATAAAAAGGCAGAGGCTTACTATATATGGATTAAGCTTACATCTGTGGGCAGGTGAGATGTCTGAGCAGATAAAGCACTTGCTATGTAAGTGTGAGTACCAGAGTTAGGATCCCCAATAGCCCACATAAACCCTGATATTGTAGTGGGTGTCTGTAATCCAAGTCCATCTACAATGGGATGGGACATATAGCTGTGAGGATCCCTTGGAAGTTCTTGGGCTACCTAGCCTGGATTTTACAGTAGTGAATAATTAGAGACTCTGCCTCAAAGTGGAAGGTCAGGACTTCCACATGCATCCTGTGGCACACATGAGCCTGCACACACATGCACGTGCGTGCACACACACACACACACACACACACACCCCCACACACACCCAAAAGGAAGGATCCCAATTGCATAAAATAACATAAAAAGATACTTTCTCTTGTATACATGAGACCATTTTGAAAGAATACGTTATGCGGCTGCTTCTTAGGAGAGGGATTGTGACTTTTAACTTTAATTTTGTTTGTTCTGTTATATTTTTATTAATAATCTGATGTCATATGTTACTTTTCATAACTGAAAGTAGTTAACACATATCACATACTAGATGGCATATGATGACAAAAAAGCTATATAATAATTCTAGTTGAATGAAAAAACATAGGAATGAAAATGAAGAGTCCTTATTTTACACCAGATATTTTTAAAAGGGTGAAGGTGCTTCAGGTGGAGAATTATGAGAAACTGTAACTTTAAAATCTCCCCGTGGTTTCTCTTTATTATTATGGTTATTATAGTGACCACTGAGTTCATAACCTGAAAAAATCAACAAGTAAAACCATATGTTGCTAGTGCTGAGAAGTGATGGAGGAGTGTCCAGCACTTGAAACATCTTTATCACACCCATGAAGGCTCAGAGTACATTGTGGAAGAGGTGGCAGAAAGAATGTAAGAGCCAAAGGAAGGGTAAGACTGCTTATAATGCAGTTGTCCAGACAGAAAGTAGCCTTGATATCCATGACCTCTCAGTGCCTAGTAATACTTTCACAAGACCCTTATAATAGGAGGAAAAGATGATAACATAAAAATAAAAGAGAGAGTAATGGAGAGAGGGAGGGGGTATGATGGAGAGTCGGTTTGTGAAGGGGAAAGTGGGGGAAGAGAGGGAATTATCATGGTTTATTGTCTGTAAGAATGGAAGCTATCAATAATAAAAAAAACCTCCATATGTTGCATTTTGATGTACAAAGCCCCGAGACTCATCTGCTTTCAGTCAGTACTCTGCACGAACTTCAAGGGAACCATGAGATACTCACAAAACCTTTATGTTCATACAACTGCAGCAGCAGGCATTAGAGTTCTAAGATATAGTTCTAAGTCCTTGTCCTTTTATACTTTATTTTACTTGTACTCATCTATCCAGAAATTTACTTTAGATACAAAAGCTAAATCTATTGTGCTTCTTCTCCATGCTTCTGACGAGGTAGACAAGGGCTGGTGTGTTCCTGTGAGGTAGCACACTTGCCTAACATGTGCAAAGCCCTGAGTTCCAGCCCCAGCTTCAAAACTAAGAAAAGGAAACAACAAAATAAAAACAAAAGTCAAATTGGTTGGCAGTAGATTGTTGGGATTCTGTATGAAACAAGCTGCCTCTTTCTGCTGTTTCTTTGTTTACCTTGGTCATGTTTTCTGCACACAGAGAAGAGGGAGAAGGCAGAAGGGAAAATCTATAACAATTTGGTATTTGACATAGACATAGTTAATGTGGGTTTTTGGTGGAGGGCGATGAGAGTAGATTTATGAGCTACCATCTAGATGTCAGGATGTAATAGATACTGGTGCTCTGAGTTGAAGAAGCATCTCTGTGGCGCTCTTTCTTGCATCTTTTCTGACATCCACATAATTAATCTATGGGATGCAGGCAAGCCTGGTTTTCTAAAGATGTGTGAGAAATGGTTCTATAGCAATTCTTTTTGAATCCTCATTTTCTAGAGATGCAAAGTGTGATACAAACAGGATAGACTGCTGTTCTTTCTGTACCGCACACTGACCAGTCTCTGAAACCTGGAAGATGTCGGAAGGTGAAGGTCTGGTCCCCAATGCGGTGTTAAGCTGTAGAGCCTTCAGCAAGTGACTGGACATGAGGGTTTCCACCTAATCCATTGATGGATTCCTACTATGATGGTGTCATTGGGAAGTGGTGGAGACTAGGAGGGGAGGGCTGCCTGCAGGAAGTAGGTTACTGGCAGCATGCCCTGGAAGGGCATACCTGTTCCCAGTGCCTCATTCTATCCTGTGCTTCCCACTTTTCTGCAGCCATGAAAGAGAAGCTTTTCTATCTCATGCCCTTCAGTCATGATGTATCTGCTTTGACATAGGCCTCAAAGTAATGGTATCAGGCACAGATTGAACTCTGAAACCAAAACACAAGATGAATCTTCTTTTCTTTGAATTGTTTTCTCAGACATTGTGTCACAGAAATAAAATGTGACTGTCACAACAAAAGAGTTTAGTAGTTGGGAACTTTAGCACCTGTACATGATTTTCTCATGTCCCAGGAAGAAAGATCTTACTAAATGCTGTAAGACACTGGGGAAAGCTGTCCAGAGATGAAAGCTAGCTTCAATCATGTGGGTATAGATGGCTAGTATCTGTACAGGCACTGTGTTTCAAGTCAAGACATGTTTTCTTCTTTTTCTGTTTGCATGTGTATGTATGGTTTGGTGTGCATGCATGTGTGTGGGGGGCATGTGTGTGAGCATTAATGTGGAGGTCAGAAGTCAGTGGTGGGGAGGTCTTCCTTGGTTGCTCTCCACCTTATTTGAGACAGAACTCACTGATTTGGTTAGATTAGTTGATCAGTGATCTCCAGAGATTCCGTTTGTACTTTCCTAGAGCTGGATTACAGATGTATGCCACTATGCCTGGCATTTTATATGGCTAATGGGATGGAAACTCAGATCCTCATGCTTACATACTAAGCACTCTACCCACTGAACAATCTCCCCAACTTTGAGAACTCCACTTTTCTTTTTACATTTTTATTTAACTTTTTAAAATTTATGAGAGAGAGAAGGAGGGAGAGGTATGGAGGGAGGGAGGAAAGATGGATATGCCAGGACCTCTTTTCTGAACTCCATATGTTACTTTGTGTGTCTAGCTTTACATGGGTACAGGAGAATTGAACCTGGACTGGAAGGATTTGCAAGCAAGTTCCTTTAGCTACAAACCATCTCCCCAGCATGAGAACTGCACTTTCTACTGTGGCTATGTTGGAAGGTCCCAGATGATTTCTCTGTTCTACAATTCCTGTGATAGATCAGTGACCACTCTCCTCTGGGTGACCATTTTCACTTCTTGTAGGTCATGTACATCTAGTGGTATATTTCTAGCCCAGGTCCCTTAGCTGTAGGGAAAGTATCCCAACTTATCCAAGAAGTGTCTCATCTTAAGTTCTTCAACACCAGCTGCTAGTGGGTTTCGAAACTTAGAAG